>OY821517.1:332239143-334639143 GCA_963682025.1 Cordilura impudica | reverse complement strand
ATTCTTCTTAAAATTTGTTTTTTTTTTTTTTTTTGTGTAAATATTCTTAATTTATATTTCCTATACGCTTCGGTAATATTTTAATTGCATTTAATTTAACGAGTAAATAAAGACTTTTGTTGTGAATTTGTTTTAAAATGAGTTTATTATTCTACCAAATTAAAGGTGTGTTTCGATTTAATTAATAAAATCAAAATAATTACCAAAGTGCTTTAAAGCCATATCGTTTTAATTATGATATGCAAAATGTGAAACACTTTATTTAATTTACTACTTAAATCACTGGTCATTTCTATTATACTTATATCGTGTCGAAACCCAAGCGCCTAGTTGTAATTGGGGCGATAAGCGACGCGACTCAAATTTCAATAAGTTATGCAACTTTATTTAATGTTTTCGCTTTTGCCATAAAATATTTCTGTTTATGCCGTTTACAATAACCAATAAATTAAGAATATATAATGTCTTAAAATATTTTCGAAAACGATTGAAAAAAACAACTGTAACACTAGTAACTTTAATTTCATAAAAAATACCTTTTCTAATAAATTGCACGGCGCTACAAAATAGAACAAATGTAATATACTTTTTAAATGTCCTACTATAAGTTGTAGGCCTGGTTGTGTAAATCATTTTTCAATTTTCAGAATTTTTAATACACCCTCAAAATCTGAAGTTACTGGAAAAATACATTTTTTCAACACTTCTCGAAGTAACATAATTCTAACTAAATCGGTTTTAAATCGATTTTAAATTTTTGAACGGTTTAAGAAAGTTGAAAAGCTTTACAAGCATAAAGATGCTCATATATGTCTATACTTTTAACAAACCGATGTGAAAATATTATCAAAAATTTTTCGTTAAATTTTTTTAATTTGTTCAATTTAGGCGCCTTTATTTTCTAATACTTGATTTGAAAAGCTATTTTCTATATTAGTGTCTAAAACAAGTTAAATCGGTTCAAAACCGTTTTAGTTTAACAGATTTTAGCCCGTGAAGTGTTTAAAAAACAGTTTTTACCGATAAATTTAAATTTTGAGTTTATAATCAAATATCTAAAGCTTGAAAAGTGATTTGCTCAATCTGGCCTACAACTTATACTAGTCATATCAGTAGTATTTTTTCTCTGTAACTCCGTGTGATCTATTAATAAAAAAATGTATTTTCTTTACTAAAAAAAGTATACTTTCTTAAAAAGGTATCTTTTCCTTAAGCCTTCTCCGAAAAATGTATCTTTTCTTAAAACAAACTAATTTTTCTTAAAAAGTACATTTTCTTAAATAAAGTATCTTTCCTTAAAAAGCAACTATTGTAAAAAAGTACTTTCCCTAACAAAAGTCACATGGGGTTTATAAATTTAATTACTTTTTCGTTTATATATTTTTATACCCTATACCACTATGTGGTTTGGGTATAATGACTTTGTGCTGCTGTTTGTAACTACCAAAAATGTTTGACCTAGACCCATCTTTTATTATACCGATCGACTCAGAATTACTTTCTGAGTTGATTTAGCGATGTCCGTCCCGTCCGTCTGTGTGTCCATGTAAACCTTGTAATCAATCAGTGACCAAAAATAATCCCTATAGGACAATTCTTAGTCATAGGCCCCATATAAAACTGCTTCCCGATCTTCACTTAAATCTATCAAAAAACAAAAATATAATTTAAAAATTTATAATTCTCAAATTTTGTTTGTATATATTTTTTCTAAATATAAGTGACTTTACCAAATATGGTAAGGATCGGTCCATTTTTCGACCTAGTCCGCATATAAATATAGCACCCGATATGAACTTTTTCATATCTGCAGCCAAAAAAAAATTAATAACAATGCCACTCAAATTTGGTTTATGCTTATTTTCTATATCCAGTTAGTTGGACCGAAGAGATAGGGTCTCTAAACCATAGGTATAGGGTATCGTATAGTCGGTCTAGACCGACATAATTTTCTTATTTTTTTTTTTCAGATTATAAAATATACGAAATGGAAATTTTTACACCAAGTAGGGCAAATAATGTCACTTAAATGACCCCTGTTTTCAGCTTCGCAATGATGGGCTCGTTTTAGAGCATTTTCCATAATATTTTTCAAAATTTGCAGCTGTAGCTTTAGAATTTCTGCAACAGTGTTGGTCTTGAGTTGAAGGATTGTGTCGAGCTTGTTCGCATATACTCGCTCCTTCAAATAACCCCAAAGAAAATAGTCGGGTGCTGACAATGAAGTTACGAATTTTTAAATGCGCCATAGTGACCTACGAGACATCCCTAGCTGAGCAGAACGCCTTCTGGTAGATGTTTCTGGTATTTCTACACGTTCAATATTTTACGCAGAGAGAATTAAACGTGATCTACCGGTTCGAAGCAAATTTCTCATGGTGTCATGTTGATGGTGACGATCAATTAAGTAACGAATCTTTGCTTCAGAAGGCGCAATTCTGACGGTAAAATGGCGACGATATGCTCTTTGCGTTAAAATAATTGATCACGCATTTAAATAATAAAATTCTGTTATTCTGGTTCTTTGTTCAGTTGTGAAAATCTCCACTATGTATTCTCCAGGTGTTATTTATATAATCTGAAAAAAAAAAATAATTAAAACAAAAAATATATAAACGAAAAAGTTATTAAATTTTTAACTTTTCGGCATGGGACTTTTGGCCCTTCCTGTATATTGCTATATTTTCTTTAAAAATTAAATGTTCTGAACAAGTAAATTTTCCTAAAATGTAAAATTTCTAAAAAAAATTAAATTTTCTCAAAAAAGTACCTTTTCTTTAAAAATTACCTTGGCTCAGAAAAGTACATTTTCTTTAAAAATTACCTTTTATTAAAAAAGTACCTTTTATTAAAAAAGTACCTTTTATTAAAAAGTACCTTTTTTAAAAAAAGTGTCTTTTTCTTAAAAATGTGAATTTTCTTAAAAAGTACCTTTTATTAACAAGTATCTTTTATTAACAAGTACCTTTTATTAAAAAAGTACCTTTTTAAAAAAGTACCTTTTCTTAAAAAGTACATTTTCTTAAAAAAGTGAATTTTCATAAAAAAGTACGTTTTCTTTAAAAATTACCTTTTATTTTATTTTTATTTTTCTTTATTAAAAAAAGTACCTTATTTTAAAAAAGTACCATTTCTTGAAAAAGTTAATTTTCTTAAAAAAGTTCGTTTTCTTTAAAAATTACCTTTTATTAAAAAAGTACCTTTTATTAAAAAAGTACCTTTTATTAAAAAGTACCTTTTATTAAAAAGTACCTTTTATTAAAAAGTACCTTTTATTAAAAAGTACCTTTTATTAAAAAGTACCTTTTATTAAAAAGTACCTTTTATTAAAAAGTACCTTTTATTAAAAAGTACCTTTTATTAAAAAGTACCTTTTATTAAAAAGTACCTTTTATTAAAAAGTTCCTTTTATTAAAAAGTACCTTTTATTAAAAAGTACCTTTTATTAAAAAGTACCTTTTATTAAAAAGTACCTTTTATTAAAAAGTACCTTTTATTAAAAAGTACCTTTTATTAAAAAGTACCTTTTATTAAAAAGTACCTTTTATTAAAAAGTACCTTTTTATTAAAAAGTACCTTTTATTAAAAAGTACCTTTTATTAAAAAGTACCTTTTATTAAAAAGTACCTTTTATTAAAAAGTACCTTTTATTAAAAAGTACCTTTTATTAAAAAGTACCTTTTATTAAAAAGTACCTTTTATTAAAAAGTACCTTTTATTAAAAAGTACCTTTTATTAAAAAGTACCTTTTATTAAAAAGTACCTTTTATTAAAAAGTACCTTTTATTAAAAAGTGCCTTTTATTAAAAGTACCTTTTATTAAAAAGTACCTTTTACCTTTTATTAAAAAGTACCTTTTATTAAAAAGTACCTTTTATTAAAAAGTACCTTTTATTAAAAAGTACCTTTTATGAACAATGTACTCTTTATTTAAAAAGGTACCTTTTTTAAAAGCACCTTTTCTCAAAAAAGTGAATTTTCTTAAAAAAGGTATATTTTCTTTAATAATTACCTGTTATTAAAAAGTACCTTTTATTAAATAAAGTACCTTTTCTTAAAAAAGTGCCTATTGTTAAAAAAGTGAATTTTCTTAAAAAGTACCTTTTCTTAAAATAGTACCTTTTCCTTAAGAATTACCTCTTCTGTAAAAAGTAGATTTTATTAAAAAGTAAATTTTCTTAAAAAAGTACTTTTTCTGAAAAAAAAGTAGCGTTTCTTAAAAATAGTACATTTTCTTAAAAAGTACCTTTTTAAAAAAAGTGTCATTTCTTTCAAAAGTACATTTTCTTTTAAAAAAAAATACCTCTTTTTAAAAAAAATACCTTTTCTTAAAAAAGTACTCCTCAAAAAAAGTAAATTTTCTTTAAAAATAATTAAATTTTCTTACAAATACCTAGTTTTAAAAATATTTTACTTCAAAAACCTAAAACTAAAAATTTTATATAATTTTTAAAGCACAAACTTTTAAAATGTCGCTTGTAGTTCTTATTGTGTATCGTTGATTGATGAAGACGAGTCTGTTTGTTTGTAAACAAAATAACAAATTAGTAAAATACTTTGACAAATGGCAGAAGAAACAGCTGACTGGGTAACAACTGATTAAAAAGAAATTAAATTTTTTGTCATTTTTGTTGGTATCAATTATGAGCTAAAATATTTGTAATAAGAAGTGAAGAGGCGTTAAAATTCAAAACGCATCTAAATATTTTGCATCATTTTCTAAAATAATTATATATCAATTATTATGATCGCTTATAAGACTTTCAGATCACAACCTCTGCCCCTCCCCCTACAAATGGCTTTAGTTTTCAATTTAAATGAGATACAATTATAACCAAACCTAAACTTTGAACAGTGAGCCAACAACGGCAACGGCTACAATAACAACAACCACAACTACACCACTGAAATAAAAATTCATTTAATTTCATTTGTTTATTTCAAAACTGAAGCAAGCACACAAACAACGCTGGCCGACACTGACTGAGCCAAGTTTCTTTTAGACAACCAACAATTTATTTATTTTATGCGCAGTCACAACTTGTGCTTCTTACGCGTTTCATGTTGATCTTGTTGTTTAAATAAAAGAAAATATTAATTTATTTAAAAAAATAAATATAAAATGTTTAACAAATAAAAAGCAAAATTTTGTGACAAAATGTAACTTAAGTTTTAGTTAAAAAAAAATATTAAAAAATAAAATAATTTCAATATTAAATTTTATATATACATGCATAGAAAAAAATTTTTAAATTGAAACTAAATAATGTGATAAAAATTTAATATATAATTTAAAGAAAAAAATTAATATATATAATTTTTGTGGCCTTAAATACCCCGCAATTTGTTGCAGTTGTTCATTGAAACCAATAAAAAAAAAATATATATATACATATATTTATATACATACATCTTTTTTAAAACTCTGCCAAAATGAGCGCCAAGTCTAAGAAACTGTCAAAAATTGCCAAATTTATAAAGAAGAAGGTAAAATGAAACAAAACAATACTGATCTTTTTTTGGATTCATATTATAAAAGTGTTTATTTTTAAACACCTGAATTTTTTTTATATATTTCTGGCATAAATTACAAAATTTTTGTTTAACATTAGCGGCCGTTAGTTGTGTTTCATCTACTAGATTTAACATAAAACATTTGAACTTTTCGAGCTATTTGTGTTTTTTTTTTTTTTTTTGTTTCCAAATTAAAATTGTGAAAGTTATAATTATTTTGAAGAGTTTATTTGTTTAAAAATTCGTTAACAAACGAAAATCTGAAATATTAAAAAACGTGTTCAGAATTGTATTTAAAATAACAATTAAACAAATTTTTTAAACACCCATTAAATAAGAAAAAAAAAAAAAAAACAAACTCAACAGTAACATCATGTCTTTAAATAATGAAGTAAATTATTTTTCAAGTATTTAAAAAAAACAAAAAACTTATTTCGAAATATCTTAATACCTGTTTTAGCATTGCAGAGAGCCCAGAGCATTTAAACCATTTTCGTTTACCGTTTAAACCACAACGATAATGATGAGACATTTTATTTTTAGTGTAGTTATGTCTGTGATCTAAAGGCATAACAGCATAAGTCAATTTTAGCAATTTTTCAGGAAAATATTTTAAAACTGAGTTATGCTCTTTTTTATTTGTAATGTGATGTGTCTTACAATATTTTATCGCCTACAGAGATTATGACGATGTCTAGAGTTATGCTGTTATGCCTTGAGGCCACATAAATAATTTGCCAAATAATTTTAAGGAATAAAAATGCGTGAAATATAGGATTGAATCTTACTTTCTGAGTCGATTTAAAGATGTCCCTTCTACCGAATATTAAACTTGTAATCAAAAATATAAAATTAATTATGTATCGGTAAACATCGATACATGCAAAATCATATATGTAAATGGCCCTACTCGAGGATGTAATGCTTCGGATGTATAGGGACTTAGTTTAAACATAGAACGTTTTCCGAATAAAACATTCGTCTTAATTATTTTCTATTCGTGCTGTGTGACAAATATATAACCGGATTTCGGTTAATCTGGAGTTAAGATTTTCGGTTAACCGGTTTGTTAACACTAGAATCGAATTATTTTGTTAATAATAAAATTAACCGAGATCAAGAACCGGTTTTAGGTCAGCCGATAATTTTCCTATAACCGATTTGCGGAAGAACTGACATTTGAGGCAAAAAAGTTTTACGGTTAAACGATTAACCGAAATATATTAGCATAAAGTAAATATACTATCATAAATCATTAACCGACAAAAACCCGTTATTTTGACCGTGAATTAGGATATTCGAATAATTGATTTTGGGAAAAAGCTCGCGGTATGGGCTTGGAAATAAATAAAACAAGTAAGAAAATTATAGTCGGTCTAGACCGATTATACGATACCCTATACCATGCGTTTAGAGACCCAATTCTTAGGCCCAACTAACTGGACATAGAAAATAAGCAAAAACCAAATTTGAGTGGGATTTTTATTAATTTTTTTGGCTGCAGATATGAAAAAGTTCATATCGGATGCTATATTTATATAGGGACTTGGTCCAAAAATGGACCGATCCTGATCATGTTTGGTAAAGTCTTGTATTTTGCAAAAATATATACAAACAAAATTTGAGAAGAATCAGTGCAATATTTTTGTTTTTTAATAGATTTAAGTGAAGATCGGGAAGCAGCTCTATATGGGGTCAAAGGGATCATTTTTGGACTACTCATTAATGGATGTAATGAACGCATACAAACCCAAATTGAGTAAGATCTATATGACAATTTGGATCTTATGGCAATTTATGTCGATTTCATATGCGTAATTTGTATGGGGGCTAGGTCTGAACATGAACCGATTCTCACCAATTTCAATAGCGTTCATCCCATGGCCGATAAAAGCTTATATACCAAATTTCATCAAAATATATTCATATTTGCGACCTGCAGTTTGATTACAAGGTTTACATGGACACACAGACGGACGGACGGACATTGTTAAATCAACTCAGAAAGTGATTCTGATTCTATCGGTATAATTAAAGATGGGTCTAGGTCAAATATTTTTGGTTGTTACAAACAGCAGCACAAAGTCATTATACCCAAACCACATAGCGGTATAGGGTATAAAAATAGGAAGTAATGATTTTCGGTTTAAACCGAAACAGGAATAAAGATTCGAAATAAGGATCGAATAACAGGTTTTTCAGAAGAACTTGAAATTAAGGGGGAAAACTCAATATTTGTTCAATATAAACAAGTTAAAAAATGGGTTTTTATATAACAGAGGGTAACTAAATCGGTTTCTTAAAAAGCCCAGTTCAAAGCAATTATTTAGAGTGATTTAAAAACAACAAGTAAGAAAATTATAGTCGGTCTAGACCGACTATAGGATACCCTATACCATGCGTTTAGAGACCCTACCCCATAGGCCCAACTAACTGGACATAGAAAATAAGCTAAACCAAATTTGAGTGGGATTTTTATAAATTTTTTTGTCTGCAGATATGAAAAAGTTCATATCGGATGCTATATCTATATGGGGACTAGGCCCAAAAATGGACCGATCCTGACCATGTTTGGTAAGGTCTCTTGTATTTTGCAAAAATATATACAAACAAAATTTTAGAAGAATCAGTGCAATATTTTTGTTTTTTGACAGATTTAAGTGAAGATCGGGAAGCAGCTCTATATGGGGCCTATGACTAAGAGTTGTCCCATAGGGATCATTTTTGGACTACTGATTAATGGATGTAATAAACACATACAAACCCAATTTGACTAAGATTTATATGATAATTTGGATCATATGGCAATTTAAGTCGATTTCATAGGGGTCATTTGTATGGGGGCTAGGTCTGAACATGGACCGATTCTCACCAATTTCAATAGCGTTCATCCCATGGCCGATAAAAGTTCATACACCAAATTTCATTAAAATATATTCATATTTGCGACCTGCAGTTTGATTACAAGCTTTACATGGACACACAGACGGACGGACGGACGGACGGACATCGTTAAATCGAATCAGATAGTGATTCTGATTCGATCGGTATAATTAAAGATGGGTCTAGGTCAAATATTTTTGGTAGTTACAAACAGCAGCACAAAGTCATTATACCCAAACCACATAGTGGTATAGGGTATAAAAAGTGCCAGTATTTTCGTTTTTATACCCTATACCACTATGTGGTTTGGGTATAATGACTTTGTGCTGCTGTTTGTAACAACCAAAAATATTTGACCTAGACCCATCTTTAATTATACCGATCGAATCAGAATCACTTTCTGAGTTGATTAACAATGTTCGTCCGTCCGTCCGTCCGTCCGTCTGTGTGTCCATGTAAACCTTGTAATCAAACTGCATGTCGCAAATATGAATATATTTTGATGAAATTTGGTATGTGAACTTTCATCGGCCATGGGATGAACGCTATAGAAATTGGTGAGAATCGGTCCATGTTCAGACCTAGCCCCCATACAAATTACCCCTATGAAATCGACATAAATTGCCATAAGATCCAAATTGTCATATAGATCTTACTCAAATTGGGTTTGTATGCGTTCATTACATCCATTAATGAGTAGTCCAAAAATGATCCCTTTGGCCCCATATAGAGCTGCTTCCCGATCTTCACTTAAATCTATTAAAAACAAAAATATTGCACTGATTCTTCTCAAATTTTGTTTGTATATATTTTTGCAAAATAAAAGAGACTTTACCAAACATGATCAGGATCGGTCCATTTTTGGACCTAGTCCCCATATAGATATATCATCCGATATGAACTTTTTCATATCTGCAGCCAAAAAAAATTAATAAAAATCCCACTCAAATTTGGTTTTTGCTTATTTTCTATGTCCAGTTAGTTGGGCCTAAGAGATAGAGTTTCTAAACGCATGGTATAGGGTATCGTATAGTCGGTCTAGACCGACTATAATTTTCTTACTTGTTTTTTTTTTTGTTTTGCTAATTTAAAACTACTTTTTTTTTTTTTTTTTTTGATAAAGTATATTTGAAGCACTGGCAAAGAACTCGATTAAAATGATTTACAAGTATTGGCAAAATAAAAAATAAGTGCTGTTTATGAAATTCAACATAATAAATTAATAAATAAAATATATAAGTACTGGCAAAGCGTTTCTTAAGATTGCTTTACCAGCATTAGGAAGAATGTGTGCCAGTGCTTGATTATCAAAATTAATTTAACATATATTAACGCTCAGCCAACTTTAGAAAAAAGGCGGTATTTTTTTTTCAAAAATAACTTAAGAAATTTAAAAATGTATTAGCATTTTTTTATTTTAAATCAGTAGTGGGAAATGCCAGAACGGGGAAATTTCTGTAGTTTTTGTATTTTAAGTTCTCGATTGTTTTGCAAATGCTTTGCCAACGTTTCAAAATATAAGTGCCCAAGCCCCGAACGGTGTTATTATTATGGGCCTTGCAAAGTACTCTAAAATTAAAAATCTCACATTCTGCCTGTAATTGTACCCATTTATATTTTTCTGCCTGGTTTTGCAATAAATTATTCTCGATATGGTGAACTTTTCTTTATCTCGGATCAACAATCTAGTATCATAATTTATCTGATAAATGGCACATATTCCATGTAATAATCTCACGATCTTGAATATTTAATATAATGAAATTGGCAACCAGCTGAATTCTCGTCTAAATAATGATTGACATTTTCAAATAGGATGCCATTAAATCTTTTGTTAAAAATTATTCTGAACATTTAACTAATTTAATAGTCAAAATAAATACATATTAAACCAAAACAACAAAATCGTGTCGCATCTTACGAAATAATAAATTAAGTGTTTTTCGTTACTTATTTTAATACATTATTTTAATACATTAACTTTGTTTCAAAATCATTAAAAACAAATGATTAGAAATATACAAAACAAATGAAGATATGTAATTTCTTTAAAAGTGTTTGCATGTAAAACATTTAAGTAATTGTTTATAATGATAGAAAAAACAAAAACACAATTGTGTTTAAAAAATTGTATTTATAAAATGAAAAAAACTTAAGATAAAACATTAAAAGAAATTAATTGTTTTATACGAGTGAACAAATTTCACGAAATAAATATATGAAAAAGGGGGCTTACGTGCGAAAAACTGTTATCGAGTTAGCAAGAAAGAGTATCTCGTACTCTATCCGAATCGACAAAATGATTGGAAAATGATTTTATGACACCTAAGTTCCCTTTTCATAGACCAGGTCATATGTATATATGTATTATTTTAAAATATTGGAAGTAGTTTTTTAATATTGCTTAGTATATCTCGAGTTAGCAAATAACTGGCAGTATTAACTCATTTTCTTCCCCTGTCCGAGTTTTCGAACAGCAACTTTGTTTTTTTTTAAATTTTACAGCAGGACCCATCATTCACCTGCCAATCTTAAAAAAGTAAATTTTTTAAATTAAGGTTATTTTAGGCATATAAATAAACTCACTTTTTGGAAAAATTAAAAAAAAAAATATAATAATAAAAAAATAAGGAATATGAAAATTAAAGTTGTTAAAAGCCGGAGGTCCAACTTGTAAAAACTGATGTTGTTTTAGGCAATATGTTGAAGTTGCATTCCTGTTTAATACGCCTACTTTTAAGTGTTCGAAAAGCTAACAATTGTCTGTAAGTTTCAGGATCGAACACCGATCCGTCCATACCATACAATATAAATTTTTCTACATTTTGATGCCTGTATATATAACAATATATATAAACACTGTGTATAAACAATATTTATAAACAATACATATAAACAATGTTTATAAACAATATATATAAACAATATATATAAACAATGTTTATAAACAATATATATAGCTAATATATATAAACAATGTTTTTAAACACAATATAAACAATATTTATAAACAATATATATAAACAATGTTTATAAACATATATAAACAATATATATAAACAATGTTTATAAACTACGTATATAAGCAATGGTTATAATCAATGTATCAAAACAATGTATATAAACAGTATATATATAATATATATACAGAATGTATATGAACAATGTTTTTAAACAATGTTTGTAAATAATGTTTATGAATACTTTTTCACAAAAATTTAATTATAAATATGAAACGATTTGGCTTTTTGCTGCTGTTAAATAATGTATGTAAGTAATGTTTATAAACAATGTATATAAAGAATGTATATATACAATGCATATAAAGAATGTATATGAACAATGTTTTTAAACAATGTTTGTAAATAATGTTTATGAATACGTTTTCACAAAAATTTTATTATAAATATGAAACGATTTGAATTTTTGTATAATACTGCTGTTAAAAAAATCTTAAAAAATAAAACCCATCCATGTTTCATCCTGTAAAATACAGAATATATTAAGGAAATGTCTGAACATATGTGATTTTTTATTATAATTTATATACACAATTGAAAATTATAAGCGAATAAATTTCGCTATGCCGTAATATGTTTAACAATGTTTATAAACATTGTTTATAAACATTGTTTATATACTTTGTTTATAAACATTGTTTATATACATTGTATTTAACCAATGTTTATAAAAAAAGTTTATACAAACATTAAACTAAATATTATACACATGAAACCGTATGGATTCTTTATTGATCTGTTTAAAAAAATCTGTAAAAAATAAAACCCATCGATGTTTCATCCTCTACTTTACAGATGTCGCTGGCTGCGACGTGAGTTATCTTGCGGGGATAGCGAATTTAACTTCAATAAATTAATACAGTTGTTGATAATAAGTTTAACTTATATGTACATATACAGTTGTTGTTGTTTATTTCTAAAAAAAATATTACATTAGAAAAAGTAAATATAAAATACCGCACTGCTACTTACCGCAGTCTTTATCCCCAGCAAACTGACTTCACATTTAGAGCCACCGTTTGTTTGGGTATCTTCATTCTATTTTCACTCAATTGTTAAAACGGTTCTATTCCGTTACAGAACCTGTTTTCTCATGAAACACTGCAGTAGAATGAAGATAAAAAAGACTGCAATAAATTTGGCGACGACAATGACCACATAGCAAACAAATAAATGAACATAACAACATACGCACACACCTACATACACCAAAAATAAAGCAATTACCATTGCTATGTATGTATGTGCGTATGTGTACAAACATGTAAATAAAAAGACAAATATATGAGCGGTTCCAGCGACATCCCCACCCCCGTGGATCGACCTCGATTCACTATTCGAAGTCCAGGACTGCAAGCTTGGACACAGGGCGCCTCAAAATACCGGAACACGTTCTGACATCAGCACGACGAATGACACCATCACTGCCCTTGTAAACTTCTTCTATTCGACCTCTCTTCCACTCTCGGCGAGAAACGGCTGGATCGCAGATGAGAACCAAGTCACCAGGAGCCATAGGTTGTGTGTATTCGCACCATTTTGACCTTCGTGTAAGCGTTGGCAAATACTCAATTATCCACCTTTTCCAAAAGTGGTCACGGAGCTGACGGGAGATTCGCCACTGTTTTCTCGAAACAGCTGGCTTATCGATGACTGTTCCCTCTAGTGTTTGCGCAGTATTAGGCGACCCCAGCAAAAAATGATTCGGTGTTAGCGGCTCTTCGTCCTCATGGCTGACAGGCAAATGAGTCAATGGACGAGAATTCACAATATTTTCCGCCTCGATGAGAAAACTTTGTAAGGTGTGTTCCTTAGGGGCCACTTCTGTCAGAGTCACTCGGAGTACTTTTTTTACACATTGGACCATTCGCTCCCATATGCCACCTTCCGCCGGATTATATGGACAATTGAACTCCCAGTCTATGCCCTTTGTTGTCAACTCATCTTGTATTCGAGCCACGTCAAAGACTTCTTCGAACCTCTTAGCTTCTTGGTTTACACCAACAAAATTCTTCCCATTATCGCTACGCATCTTCAATGGGGTACCACGTCGATTTATGAAATTTCTTATTGTCAATATACAAGCATCTGTTGACAAATCAAAGGCCACCTCTAAATGAACTGCTCTGATAGTTAGGCACGTAAACAGAGCAACCCAACGCTTTTCGTGGCGGCGACCAATTGTAATGTTAACTGGTCCAAAATAGTCAACACCAGTGTATGTAAACGGACGCACATATGGAGTAAGTCTGTCGGTTGGCAATGGACCCATATAAGGCGGCGCTGGACTTGCACGACGAATTTTACAAATGTTGCAAGTTGAGATACATTTACTCAGAAGTCTTCTAAGACGTGGAATCCAAAATGTTTTTCTGATTTCCCCCAATGTAGCCTCAAAGTTTTGATGTTTCATCTTATTATGCATATGAGCTACAATAAGTTGGGTTAAGTGATGAGTGGGCGACAGTATGATGGGACGTCTAGAGTATAGTGGTAACCAACTGGCTGCATCGATGCGACCATACACTCGAAGACACTTTTTGTCATCAATATAAGGCGATAAAGTGTACAGGTCGTTACATTTTGGTATGTTGCCACCAGATTTTAAAATTTGCAATTCATCGCCAAAACTCTCTTGTTGTGCAAGTTGACATAAAATATTTTCAGCATCTCTTAATTCGGCAGCAGTTAAACAACTTGTGGCATTGTCTAATTTCTTCTTACGACAGTAGTCAACAAATCTCCGAGCCCATGCCATAGTTCGTTTGAGCCTGAGAAATGAAGAAAAACGTTTAAAATCAATGATTAAATTTGAACTAACCAGTAATGCAAATTTCGGCCGCAGTTCCTCTTCACAGCAATCATTGTGTTCACCACAATCTGATGTTGGCCACCCGTCTTCATGGTTGTATAGAAATTTTGGGCCTTGAAACCAGCGTTGCTCATAAGAAAAATTAACTTTATTTTTCGTTCTGGTTGTTTCATCGGCAACATTAAGGTCCGTGGGCAACCATCTCCAATCAGCTGGGCGCGTAGAGTCCAATATTTCGGAAATTCTATGGGCAACAAATGGTTTGTATCTTCTACTTTCTGAACAAATCCAATTGATGACTGTTGTAGAATCGCTCCAAAAAATACAACGGGAAACCTTTAGCGAATGCTCCTCCAGTATTGTACACATCAGTCTTGTTCCCAACACGGCTGCTTGTAGTTCTAATCGGGGAATAGTCATGGTCTTCATTGGAGCGCATTTTGACTTGGCAGATATAAAAGACACACTGATTTTCCCGCAAACTGTTATATATCGCCAGTAAGACACAGCACCAAATGCGTCTTCACTGGCATCGACAAACACATGTAGCTCCAATACATCGGGCAATCCAGTTCCAAAGTAAAATCGTGGCACATGTACATCGGAGACATTTTGCAAATCCTGGCGCCAATTATTCCACAGAACTTCTAGTCCCTCAGGCAATTTTTCATCCCAACGTGTATCGCTTCTCCAAATTTCTCTCAATAACAACTTAGCAGTTATCATAAAGTGGCACAAGAATCCAATGGGATCATAAACGGACATGACCACACTTAGCAACTCACGTTTTGTAGGGCACCTTAATCCTTTAACAATTTCTTCGTTAACCCGATGAAATTTAAAGATAAATTTAAATGCGTCGTCTTTCGGGTGCCAATACATGCCCAGGATTTTTTCCATCGATGTCCCAAATTCATTTAAATCGAAACTGACGTGATGATCCGAGTCTCCCTCTAGAGCCATAACCACATCCAATGAGTTTGATGTAAAATTACGCAGAACAAACCCAGCAGTCTTATGTATATCGCGAACTTGCGTAGCTATTTCGATGGCTTTTGAGACATCTTCAAAGCTGTCAACGAAATCGTCAACATAATGGTGTTCCAATATAGACTTAACGGCCCTTGGGAAACGGTCTCTGAACTCTAAAGCGTTTTTCTCCTTTACATATTGAGCAACACACGGGGAGCAGGCAGCACCAAACGTCATCACGACCATTTCATAAACATCAGGTGAACAGCTTCCACTTTTTCGCCATAGAAATCTTTGCGAACATCGATCTTCAGGAGCCACAACGATTTGGTGAAACATTTCTTTAATGTCTCCACACACAGCTACTGCACCAACTCGAAAATTAAATAAAACAGATGGCAGTGGCTTATATTTTTGAGGACCCTTTAGCAAATTTGAATTTAGTGAAACACCTTCCACCTTGGCAGCAGCGTCAAACACCAAACGAATTTTCCCTGGCTTATTGGGATTAATCACTCCAAAATGAGGCAAGTACCATGTCCTTGCATTACAGCTTTGGGCCTCAGATGATGTCAGTTTACGTACATACCCTTTTTTCTCATAGTCGGCAATAATATTTTTGTACGCCACGCCAAAGTCAGGATTTCTTTTCATTTTCCTTTCCATACCATAGAGACGATTAAGGGCCATAGCATGGCTATCCGGCAGGACTACGTCATCATGGCACCACAGTAGTCTAGATTGAAATCTTCCGGCAACTCTCTTCGTTGAATCATTTAAAATCTTTTGAGCACGTGCAACTTCTTCAGACTCAATGACCGGTAGAGCCTTAACTCCAAAATTCTCCGTCTCAAAATAACTTGCCACCAAATCATATAAATTGTCCGGCTGTGCTGTCAGCAAACACGTACGGGCTGTAGGGTGACCTCCTTTCAAATTTCCAAAAACGATCCACCCTAATGGCGTGTTGGCAGCATATGGACCAGCTTCCTCAAGAGGCACTATTTCATCCGGCAATCCTAAATGGCAATGGTCCAAACCAATCAACAATTTTGGAGCCACATTGCCATATGAGGCTATAGGAATACCATGATTCTTTATTAAATTGGCATCAAAACTCTGGTTTGGCAGTTTTAGATTCGAGACACCATAAACATTTTTCAAAGCGTATTTCCTCTGCTTGTTGACACCACTTACATGAAGATCGACTACCGTGGCTACCTCCTGTGACGACTTTCCACCATACCAGTTCAAATTCAACTTGCTTTGTCTTCCCTGAAGTCCAAGCTGCCTCACCAAAGCACTATCCATCATGGTGACCGATGAACCTTCATCTAAAAGAGCATAAGTCTCCACAACACAATTAGGGCCATAAAGTTTCACTGGTAGCACTCTAAACAGTAGCTCATTTTTCTCAAAAATGCTTGAAACGCAACTTAAAACTGGCTCACCAATCTGACCACTATCAGCTGAAGACAAATTTGAACTGTTATTTGCATTTGATACACTGGGCTGATCCTCATGTAACAATTTGTTATGCTTTCTTCGGCAATTTTCAATTTGACACTCTTTACGTCGACGGCAATCCCTGCTTGAATGTCCTCCACTTAGGCAAGAGAAACATAACCTCAACTTTTTCACTTCAGTCCATCTGTTCTGTACGGTGAGCGATAAAAATTTCTTGCATTCAAAAATTCTATGCTGTCCGCGGCAATGGGGACATTGGATCTCCCTTCGTTGTACATCTGATGCATATAAGACCACTCTCTTTTTAGACTCACTGTTATTTGGGCGACTGGTACTCGTACTGGCTGTTTGAATACTTCTTACCAAATTGGCTACACCTTGAAGCCAATTGCTGAAATCCAAAACAGTGGGCCACTGACGTAAACTCGCTGCATACTGTGCCCAATCCAAACGACGGCTCATAGGAAGCTTTTGCACTAACTCCTCCATTAATGTCGGGTTCGACAGATGCTGATGCCCATTTGCAGTTTCCAAAAAGGCGGCCAAATTTCTTACCTTTACTGAAAATGGTATCAGCTTCTCAACCGCATTTTCTCCAATCGGCAAAATTTCCCGCACTTGCTGCAGTTGGCATCGTATCAACAACTCCGGGCGACCATATTGGAACTTCAGTTGCTCAATCACTGTTGGAACATTGTTTGGGTGAATGAGCAACGATTTGACACACTCCCGGGCTTCACCTTTCAATGCCTTTTGTAGCCGCAAACAATTTTCAAAATGGCTATAACCATACGCTGCAGTGGTGTTGTGAAAGGCTGACAAAAACATAGGCCAATCCTCAGCAGCGCCATTAAATTCAGGCAGGTCGTAAATTTTCCTCGGCGTTGGCATTAAACTCTGCACCTGATACGTCGCTGTCGGCTGCTGCACACTCTGCGGCTGCGCTGCTAACATCTGCTGCTGACCTTGGTAGCACGGAGCCATTGTGGCGTCAGTGCTTGCAAAGAAAAATGGCGATGAATCGCGTCGATCCATAATGTCTTCAGGGCCACTGCTATTGGAAGTACCGGCGATGTTATCTGGAACAGCTGGCGTAGTCCCGTTTGACATTGGCATACTTGGTGGATTACTTACACGATTTGTAGTTGTAGCAGCTTTCAGGGCTCGTTGGGCATTTAAAAGCTGTGCCTGTAACACATCGATTTGCCTTTGAAGATTTTCCATCTCTGGGTGGGCAACTTGATTGGGAAATGACGTCATTGGCGTCTGATGGCTACTTACACCTGGTGCTGGAGTCAACGGTGGTGGCACGTGTGACAGCAGAAAGCTTGGAGCGGTGTTTTGAACATTAAGCGTGGGCTGATTTGTCCCACGAACACTTGTGTTGATCTCGGTGGCTGTGGTAAGTGACTCTGATGATGGTCTGGCTGTAGAGGAACTTGTGTGGGGCACCGGCGGCATTTGGGCCACATTCACACCTTCATCTGCTCCGGCGGACATGGAACCGGTGGGCTGTCTACTTACTGTGACCGGCAACGAATCAACTGTCGGCGGGTTTCGCGGACTTCTTCTTGGCGGGGAACGTTGCATCGACATTTATACGACAAACTTAGAAACAATGAATCGCCAAAAAAATGCGAAATAAAATTTTGTCGCTGGCTGCGACGTGAGTTATCTTGCGGGGATAGCGAATTTAACTTCAATAAATTAATACAGTTGTTGATAATAAGTTTAACTTATATGTACATATACAGTTGTTGTTGTTTATTTCTAAAAAAAATATTACATTAGAAAAAGTAAATATAAAATACCGCACTGCTACTTACCGCAGTCTTTATCCCCAGCAAACTGACTTCACATTTAGAGCCACCGTTTGTTTGGGTATCTTCATTCTATTTTCACTCAATTGTTAAAACGGTTCTATTCCGTTACAGAACCTGTTTTCTCATGAAACACTGCAGTAGAATGAAGATAAAAAAGACTGCAATAAATTTGGCGACGACAATGACCACATAGCAAACAAATAAATGAACATAACAACATACGCACACACCTACATACACCAAAAATAAAGCAATTACCATTGCTATGTATGTATGTGCGTATGTGTACAAACATGTACATAAATAAAAAGACAAATATATGAGCGGTTCCAGCGACAACAGAATATCTCAAGGAGCACTGCTTTTAAATTTTATATGGATGGGCTGATTGTGAAGTACACAAATGCGAGTTATAAACGGAAAAAAGTGATGAAAAAGTATTAAATAAATTAAATTAAACAAAAACGAAATAACTAGAACGAAAAACATTTAATACGAACTATTAACACTTCAATTCCGTTTAGTACTTTTTTTAATTACGTCAATTTGAATGTTTGCATATCGGTCGCGTATTCATATTTTTGACAATTTTTTAAATGTAGATAACTTAACTATTTTCAAAAGTAGAACGCAAGTGGCTAATATTGTTGAAAAAATAATGATGTCGAAAAGGTGTTTACTTTGACTTGGAATTACTCATTTATGTGTCAAAAATGAAATAAACATCAACAATTATTAATTTATATATATATATATATACATATATATATATATATATATATATATATATATATATATATATATATATATATTATAGTATTTATAATATTTTCTTCTACTTTGATACTACATTTGTTTGATTTTCGAATTTTCCATCTTCGGAAAATTGAAAAATTCCGACTCTTTAAAATTTTCTAAATGGCATTAAACGAAGATATAGCTGGTAGTTCAATTAAAAAATTCCAAGTTGCAGGAAATGGGTTAACGTAGACTTTTGTACAATGAGCCAGTAAAGGGTTAATAAATATCATACTAAATATAACTTTAAAACGTTTAGCATGATTTGTGCCTTCTTTTTATATTCTTTTTAATTAGTTTTTTTTAATTCTACTGCACTCAATTGCAAACAAAGGAGATCGACAGCAGAAGTGCAAATAACTATTAAATTTCAAAACATGCTGCACAAAAGAACAAATAAAATTTTACCGTTGTCATTTTTTCCGCTACCACGGTTAAAAATTCCTTCTTAACAGTTATTAGTAATATCAAAAAGAATAAATATAGGCAGAAGAATAAAGAAGGGAGAAGCCAGATAGATAGTTTTGCTCTAAAGTGTTTATACCTATATGTATATTTTTGCTTATAATTTCAAGTCAGACCGAACACGTTTTCGATATCACCATTTTTTTTTTTTTTTTTTTTTGTTCATATTTTTGAAAATACGTGGTTTAGGAAATAAATTTAAGAAAATGTGTTAAAGTTATTCACAGTTAAAAATTGTCGAAAACATTTTTGGGGTTATTGTCTGCGGGGTAGACAGGGTGAAAATAATAGACCAGTATACTAAATCCTTTTCACTTCGGTCAAATTCCGAAAAGTTCTCTCTTGGACTCAAAATGTGTGAGCACTTTTCTTCTACATGTACTAGCTTTTTTTGCATACGTTTTGTTTTTTATTGAGGTCTATTTTTCTAGACATGTTTATAAACAAATACCTTTTCGAATACTGTTGAGCAACAGCAACACAATCGTGACAACTTTCTGATTCCAGCAAACCTTGGCTCAAATATTATTATAAGCTCGCTTGCAGATAAGTCAGAAATATGTCATATATGTTTCTGCAACATGTACTTTTAAATATTCATATTGCAGACCGTTTTCTTAAACATGTGTATAAGCAACAACGTATATAAACATTGAAACAAAACCCTTTCATATATTTATATTTTTTGGTAATAATAATTTTAAAAAATCATGTTATAGCATTATAAAGTTTCCGTCTTCTAAAGTTTGTTTTCTGTACCCAATGGAATAATTTTAGGTTTAACCAAAAAAATCAATATTTGTTCCATTCGCCTAATTGTTGACAAACGCAACGTGGTAGTCAACGAAATTTATTGTTCACAAAAATTTATACATTTTATATATATAATTTTTTTTTTGGGTTTTAACGACAACTGTTTCTTTTTTAATAAAAAACCAAAACTGGTTTTAGGTTAAAACAAATATTGACAATATCTTTTGTTTGGAACTTCCTTCTGAAAAGTTATAATATGAAAATAAATAACAGATTATTTTCGGAGTAAATTTTTATGCGTGTATTTTTTTTTTTTTTCAAAAACAAATATTTAATATTCAAATGAACTCAAGCCCCTCAAAAAGTTATTAATTAATTTATGTATTTAGGTAAATTTAAATTTCATTATATTTGTCAACTTTTCCGGTCATAGCTAAATAGTTAAGTCAACAAAAATTCAAAACGTTTTTTTTTTTTGGTTCGCTGGTGTAAATATTTGTAATTCGTTAATACATTCTCGCAGTCAGATTGTGGGCTGGCTAAGTGAATGGTTGTTAAGATTTTGTTAAGTCGACACAGGGCCACTTTACGTGAGATGCACAATTTACACAAGTCACGTTTACAACATGACTTACATTACTAATTAACATCCCATTGTTTTGTAAGGTGCTTGATTATGAAATATTTTACATTTTGTTGTACTCCATTATAAATGGTTGACGTTTAATTTTTATTTCGTAAAGAAGGTTAAACGTTCTCTGGGGGTTTTATTCATATTGATTTTTGTCGCTTAGTAGTCAAATTTACACACAAAAAAAAATATATTCGGATTTCAATTAAGAAACTTACAGATTTTATTAAAAATTTGTTTAAATGCGACCATAAAGAAATTTTATTTTTTCATTTAATACATAATTTTATAAGAGCCTAAAGGGCCTTCGATATTTATAATAAACACACACACACAGTATGTGTTTTATGTGTGTGTTATTAGCAACTTTAAAGGAGCATGACTTAAAAAAAATGTTTCAGGCGGTGCAAATCTGTATTTCTAGAGGACAGCTAACAAGAAAAATCGGGTTTTAACTATTTTTATCGGTCACAAGAAATCGCCTTGCCTATTAATATTATAGATACTCTGTAAATTTTAAAATAGAATCGAAGGGTTTTATTTTTACGATTTTTTAAAAAGAAGACTTTAAAGACTTTTATGTTTAAAATAGGTATAAATAATGTTTATAAACATGTTTATTAACAATGTGTATAAACAATGTTTAAGACGTTATAAATAACATAAAATTTTACGACCTTCTTGGTCAAACTTTCAATTATTTATATTCTTTCTAAGATGACAGCAACATTTGTCGTTAATTTGCCTTCAATTGTAGGCCACGCCTTTTCGAGGTTGTGGGCAAAATGCGGACTATGAATGACACATCAATCAAGACCTATTAACAATCTCCAAGTGGGGTAAAGCGAATAGGATTGATTTCAATGCGCAGAAGACTCAATGTTGTTTTTTGACCCATAGGGCCATGGATTCAACAATGTCATCTATGGGTGGTATAGATATTAAGGAATCGAATACTCTTGATGTTCTGGGCATGAGAATTCAATGTGTTCGTTGAAACCGATCATATCTTCAAGTTTAGAAAAGAACATTCAAGTGTCTTGGTTTTCTAAAACGATGGAAAAATTTTTTTACACCTTCTGATCTCCTCAAAATCTATATCACTTACTTCCAAAAATTTAATACAACTTCCATATATGGGCAGCAGGAGCTTCAAAGTCTATTCTGGAGCTACTGGACCGTGTGCAAAGAAGGGCGTTAATGCTAATGACAGTAGGGTATCCAATTCTATTGACTCGTTGGAACATCGTCAGAGTGTCGGTTGTGTAACACTGTTCTACAGATACTACCATGGGAAATGTTCTTTTGAGTTTAGCGAACTCATTCACATCTGTTTGTAGTCTATTGTTCAATTGACCACAAAACGCATTACAGAGAAAATTCGTTTATCAATCAAACTGGCCGTATGTGGAATAAACTTCCCGCACAGGTCTTTCTTGACAGCTACAATCAAATAAAATTTAAGTCAAATATCCACAAACACTACTCCCTCTTTCCTCCTAGCCACAACATATTTTCCTGAGATCAACTCAATGCACTGCATCTGTAGGGGGCATCCCCTGAGTGTTGGTCAATAATTTAAAAAAATATATATATATATATGTTTATAATATGCGTAAACAATGTTTATAAACATTATAAACACTCTTTAAAAACATATATTCTTTATAATGATTATAGACATTGTTTATAAAATGACTTAATGGCAGACTTGTCTAATTTTCTATGGTATCATATTAAAATATGTGTAAATACATTACATTATATCTGTGGTCACAAGCAATAACCGCCTAACTCGAAAATCATGCTTTCGAGAAAAATAGCTTTTTATATAAATGTAATGGGACTTCATTACGAATATTTGTATTAATATCTTTTTAAAAAGCAGTGTCAGAGAAATGGGGATTTCACGTAAATATAAAGATTTTTTAGTAGAATATGTTTATATTATATCCCAGTATGCATTAAAATATTATTTCTCCAATGTTGGAGAAAAGTAAAGTTCTCAAAATGATGTCCAATGTAATTCTCAACATGAGTTGAACAATTTTTCTCCTTGTTTGCTTTCAACTTGACTTCAAGTTGAGACTTAACATTTTTTCCAATCTTTGAGAAATACTTTAACTCTCAATTGGATATCCAACACTTTTCTCCACTTGAGACCAAACATTTTTTCAACTTGAATACGATTTGTGTTAAGACTGAGATATTATTTAAATATGTGATAAATAATAAATTAAATTAAAAAATGCCAAAAAAGTACAAATAATTAATTGATATATTTTAATTATTTCTACTTTTTGTCGAATTTTTTAATTTAAATTCTTATTTATGACATATTTAATGTTCATAAAATCTACAAATAATTAATTCATTTATTTTTAATTCTAAATTTTTAAAAATATTAACATGTACATAATAATGTTAAATATGTAATGAAATTAAATTGAAAAAAAGTACATTGTTTTCATTTCTAAAATTAGTATAATTTTTTTAATATGGCAATTCCGTAACTTCATTTGATACCGATTGGAGAAATTTTTTTGCTATCAAGTTGAGAATCACAAATTTCTCAATTTGATAACTAAGAAAATCACCATATAAAAAATGTGCCTTTTAGGTTGAGAAGACTATAATCGGACTGTTGAGGTGCATTTGAGAATTAACGTTGGAGATTTGAGAAATGTATTTGATCTCAAATACACCTCAAGTTGATAGCAAACACAAATGTTTATTGGGATGTTTATATAATTGTAATGGGGCTTTATTACGACTTAGGTCAGTATGTTTTCATTAATAACTTTTTAAATAACACTGTTAGGAAAGTGGGGATTTCACTTAAATTTAAAGCATTGTTAGTAGAATATGATAGCATACATAACTCAAATCGTTCTTAAGTCGACTTGGGCGGTTATCGCTTGTGACCGCAGATATAACGTTATAAAAATTATATGTTCATAATATGTATAAACAATGCTTCTAATATATATAAACAATGTTTATACTGTGTATGAACAACCTTTATAATATGTATAATTTTTATAAACATTAAACAATGTTTATAAACATTGTTAAAAAATATCATGTTTTAAATATGTGTAAATTATGTTTATGAACATGCTTACAAACAATGTAAAAATTGTATGTTTGTAATATGTATAAACAATGTTTATAATATGTATAAACAATGTTTATAATAAATATAACGAATGTTTATAATAAATTTAAACGATGTTTATGTAGAATATAAATAATGTTTATAAACATTGTTTGAAATCATTTGTCTTTTTTAATGTTTATAAACATTTTATTTTGATAAACTTTATAAACATGTTTGTTTATACATAAATGTGATAATGTAATTCACATAAAACCATACGAAAACTTATATATTTTTGTTGCTTCTATTATTCATACTTCTTAAGTTTCAGCGCATTTGTAAACCAAGAGGCCTCCCTTGTTAGACGATATTTTTATGAAATGAGGATTTATGTATAAAGTTTAAAGGTTTTTAAAAAAGTCTAAATTGAATTTAAATTAGTTTAAAATAATGGGATTTGAAATCACTGATAAGTTGGCTTTCTTTAATTTTGATTTATTTTATAATTATGAGTACAAATTACACTAGGCTACAACCATAGTGCACGTGAAGTGCGACTATTCTTTTTGTGTATTTTGGCCTGTGAAACTCTAAAATCACATCCAAAACTTTTTGATGGACAAGTTTTTTTTATAATTTTTTTGTTTTTTTTTTTTATTTTTTTCCAAGCACCGTAATAATTATTCCTTTTTCATAAAAGTCGGATGATAATAGTTATTTTTTTATTTAGATTTTTTTGAGCAAAAATAACGGTTATTTTTTGATTTTTATTTTTTTGACAAAAATAACCATTATTTTTTATTTTTTCGAGCACAAATAATAATTAGTTTTTTATTTTTAAATAACTGTTATTTTTGATTTTTATTTTTTCGAGCAACAATAACAGTTATTTTTTGATTTTTATTTTTTCAAACTAAAATAACAGTTATTTTTTGATTTTTATTTTTTCAAACAAAAAAAACGGTTTTTTTTTATTTTTATTTTTTCGAGAAAAAATTAAAGTTAATATTTTTATGGTTTCTGCAGTATGATTTATATACTCTGACAAAAACACTGATGAGGATTTGATGGAATACTGAAACAGTAAGAAATATGTATTTCCTGGCTACGTAGACTGGCATCTGTTGCGACGCAAGTTAGTGTAGAGAGATCCTTTTCATCCCTCAAACTGATTCTAGGAGAGTTGTGGTACAATTTGTCAGTAGAAAATTTGGAAGCACTGTTAGAAAAACTAAATTCTGATGTTTAAAATATACTTGATATTAGCATTGATACTGGCTTGAAAAAAATAAAAAAATAACTTATTTTTGCTCAAAAAAAAAATCAAGCAATAACTGTTATTTTTACTCGAAAAAATAAAAATTAAAAAACTGTTACTTGTGTTTGAAAAAATAAAAAATAATATATAATATATTTAACAAATAATTGTTATTTTTCTCGAAAAAATAAAAATCAAAATTTTAAAAATAAGGATGAATATGGTATAATTGAATCAGTTTTCCGACATTTCCTTCTACTTTTTGTTTTAAAATTTCAAAATAACTGTTATTTTCGGTCCTTGTTTATTCGTAAGTAGTTTCACTATATACACACTATAGTTGGAGTTACTCGTACAAACAGCCAATGCGGCAACTGAGTTACACAAAAGTTCGACCAAAATTCTAACCATGTGAAACATGAAAGAAAATTGGGAAAAATATAAATTGAGAAAAGTCAACCATCTGTTTGCTTCTTACATAAAGCCTGTATCTCTGTAAAGAAATAAATATATTACAAAGGAAATTCTATGTAACCTTCAAAATAATTTTTCATTTAATATATTTAAGTTGTATTTTCCGAAAAAAAAAAAATAAAGATATATTAAGCAATTTCAGCATTTGGCTAATTTATATTTAAAATTTTATAAATTTAAGCAATAAATTTATTAAACGTGGTTTTTATGTTTATGGCAGTTAATTATACATACTCGTATTTTAAACTGTCTCCTCAACCCAGTTTATTACAAAGTGTTAATCATTAAAGATTAAAACAAAATTGTTAAGATCTTACAAGTTTTATTCATTTAATTATAACTATTAATGTTAAAATGTTAATAAGTAGTTAATCTTGTCAAAAACTATCAACAATCTGAGAGGTACAAGTCAATTGGGGTGCAACTATTTAAATCAGGCCTTTCAATAATTAATAACATGAAAACGTGAAATAGTAGCTTTAATTTAAATAAATTGTCAACTTCTTTTCGAGTAAGGATTTTTAATAGAAATTAATTTAGTTTTAGATTAAAACTATGACTTTAATTTTTAATTAACAAATAAACGGCAAATGTATTTAAAAACTATTTTTTAATTTTCAATAGAATCCAAAATATTTTACATTTATTTTTAAACATTAAAAAAATAAACTCATGAAGTTAGTAAAATCAACTATTATTAAGTTTTTATTGATTAAGAAACAAAAATTGCTGACAACAATAGTAAATATACAAGATTAGACGTGTGTTTTTTGGATTTTATTACTAGTTGTTCTTTTTAAATAACAGCAACAAAGATTCGATAATGTTTATAAACATTTGTTGGTGTAACATGTTGTAGACGTTATCATTCAAATGCATTTACACTTGCTAGGAAAAGTATTCGTACACCTAAAATTAATACACTCATACTACGAAAAAAAAAACGAAAAAATAAGTAAAAAAAATTATAGTCGGTCTAGACCCTATACCATGCGTTAGAGTTCAAATTAGATATAGATATAGAAAATAAGCAAAAACCAAATTTGAGTAGAATTTTTATTAATTTGTTTGCCTTCGGATAAGAAAAAGTTCATATCGGATGCAAGGTCATTTATAGAAATCAAATTTAAGAAAAATCTGTGCAATATTTTAGTTTTTTTTGCTAGATATAAGTGAAGATCGGGAATTACCGTCATATGGGGGCTATGACTAAGAATTGCTTTATGGGGTTTATTTTTGGACTACTGCTAAATGGATGTAATAGACAGACACAAACCCAATTTGACCTGAAATTTATGTAGTAATTTGGATCTTACGGCAATTTAAGTCGATCTCATAGGGGTAATTTGTATGGGGACTAGGTCTGAACATGAACCGATTTTCACCAATTTCAATAGCGTTTATCCTAGGGCCGACAGCAGCATATACACAAAATTTTATCAAAATATATTCATTTGAGACCTGCAGTTTGATTACGGACGGACAGACGGACATCGCTAAATCGACTCAGAAAGTGAGTCTGAGTCGATCGGTTTAGGTCAAATTTATTTATATTAATTACAATAAAAAGTAAATATGTATTCTAATTAGGGTCCAGGGATAAGCCGGGTGACAAAGACCATTTGGCTGGTTTTTGCAGCGACCGACCACAGCCTCTGGTGGGAATCGAACCCACGACCCCCGCATGATAGGCGAGCACGCTACCTACTCACCTACCGGGGCTCATATATTTTTGATTACTTACAAACATCAGCACAAAGTCATTACACCCTGATAATTAACGAAGCTGAATTATTAAATTATAATTCATTAGAAAAAAAACAATTAATAATAATTTTTAAGCTTATTTATTTGTTTTTTTTTTTTTAATTTATTTAATGTTTATTGTCCTTAGCAGATTTTATGCAGGTAAAAAAAAAAGAATAAATCATTTGTTAAAAATATTCGTACATTTGAATTAATACAAAAAAATCAATTCTTTAAATATTGCTTAAGTTAGTAACTTGTACGATGTCATTTGAGCTTAGCACCCTGTGATCCAATTTGGTATCGACTTAACCAACTTTAAATTATCCTCTTTACTTAATATACCCCACTCATCCAAAATTACGCTATCTATCTTCTTTGAAGTTATATTATGCTGACCGATTCTGCGCTCCAGTAATTCCTACAAATGCGTTATAGAATTAAGATCGGGTTATTAGAGTGGCGGTGATTTCAATTGATTTTCAGTATTGTAGAGCAATCACAGAATCACTTTCTGAGTCGACATAGCGATGTCTGTCCGCTTGTATGTAAACCTTGTAATCAAACCACAGGCCACAAATATGAATATATTTGAATGAAATTTGGTTTGGTGAAAATCAGTAAAATTTCGTTTGGTGTTCAGACAATTCTTAGTCATAGCTTAGGCTGCTTCCCGACCTTCACTTAACTCTATCAAACTATAATACATAGATTGTGCAGTGGGTATATATCAGTTTGTCATTCCGTTTGGAACACAACGAAATATGAATTTGCGACCCCATAAAGTATATATATTCTTGATCCATATCAAAACTCGATCCGGTACAGCTATGTCCGTCTGTGTGCGGAAATCATGCACATTCACCAACCATATACCTGAGTAATGTTGCTATTGAAAATGGGGCAAATCGGGCGCTATTATGCCAAGATATGGCTTAAAATGTGAAGACACCTCTAAAAAAAAATGCTATAAAATTTGGTATTGAAAACTACTCGCGACTCTTCTTGAAAAGTATTTTATGACTCTTCTTGAAAAGTCTTTTCTGACTCTTCTTGAAGAGTCTTTTATTATCATATTTTCTGGTCAGTTTAGACTCATTTTCGAGTTTTTTTTTTCAAGTAATATTTTAATCATTTTCGAATATTTTTCAATCGCATTTCCAGTCGTTTGCAGTACAAAAACAAAAATATTTAATTAAAGTATATTATTGGAAAAAGTTACTTAAAGTGAGATATATTGAAACACAGATATTATTTAGAAAATTATTTTATTTATTTAAAAAGAAACTTATTTATATAAAATAATAATATTATTTGTTCAAAAATCCATTTGTAAAATTAAAATTCTCCAAAAATACATATAGAAAATTCACTGCACAAATTGAATTAATGTTCTTCACTGTCATAATAACAGATATCACTTGAATCATTTAATTTGTCATCATGGAAATTACTTTCATTGTTTGGTTGGCTTGGTTCGATCTGCTGCGGAAAGTTGGTTAAATGGAGTGGTATATCGATGAGAGTAAGGGAATGACAAGATATTTAAATATAATCGTATGTATTTACATTTATGCTGATTGCAGTGCTTTCAAATAAGAAAAGCACGAAAATACCAAAATTTTTATTAATTATCTTATTAATGTGAAATCTAGTCTTTTTCGCAGCCGAATTTAACACTTTTACTTGTTTTTAATTAAAATGTACAGTTAAAAAGAACGTTTCACGTAATTCATTTTAAAATAGCTCAAATGAACAACCGTTAAGTACGTTAAGTACTGTTAATTGTTTTTACTGCATTGAAAACTACTTGATTGATCGAAAACAGTTAACGTAAAAATTGTATAAATGATCGCTGTCTATTCATACAAACAAAAATTGTTTAACCCATTTTTAAAAAAAACTGTTTAAACGTGTTAAAAGCAAAAGCTTTTAAACTGAAGTCTGCTTTTTGGCGTTCATAATTATTACAATCGGATTATAATTGTATGAATAATGAATATTTTATAAGTACAGTCTTTCTTAATATTAATCCTATAGAGAAAGGTTCATGCTTACTTAATATTTATTTCACACAAACAAAATTATTTATATAAACAACAATAACCAGAATATGCAGTTGAAAAACAGCTGCTGCTTCTGCTCTTGCTATGATGTAATACTTCTTCTTTATTTTTTGGAAACAAATTGTGTTTTTTTGGGAGAGAAAAATAATATTAATAGAAATTAATATGTTTCGAAACTGGTATTTATTTTAATGAAGAAGTATTTCAAGCGATACACTTTTAGCGACTTTTGGACAAATAGCGAATGAAAAAAGCTTTTCTTGAATTAAAACCAAAAATTATACACTCAAGTAACTTGTATGGAGTAGATAATCGAATATATTTTTGTTTAAGTCAATAAAATCTACTGTGATAATATTAAATTTAAATTTATTGTACTTAAAAAATTTGTGAACTTAACTAAGTTTTAGTCAAACTATCTGCAAAAAATTATAATTTACATAAGTTTGTCTTTTGTAACTTATTTTAAAACTTTATATGTGTTTTCTAATGGACTATTTAAGGAGAACGAACAACCAATTCAGAATGCCTGTATTTTTTTAAATCATGTTCTACATTTTTTCTTTAAGTTAAATTCTTAATATAAAATTTTTTATCTCTTGTTAATGCCTGATATTGCCAGAAACAGAAAAAAATTTACTCAATTTTATAAGCCATTGTTCAAGTAGGGTAAGAAAATAACACTGTACAACAGCCATTCTGGGAGGTGATGAATTCCAAGTTAGGGTGAAAGTACTAGGCTAGTACTATATAGTAAAATCTCAGACCAAATTATTTTTTTAAGACTTTATATTCATTCATTTTTTCAGCTATAACTTAAGAACCGTTGATGATTTTAACTAAAATTTTTTGATTTTGTAAAAAATTAATCGAAAATAATATTTCTATTTAGAATGCAGATAACTGAAATGGAAAGGAATTTGATTATAATTGTTAATATGAATTCAAATAGGTTTTTTTTTCGAAATCCTAAATTGATATTTGTGGATTTCAAATGAAATTTTTTACATTTTATTGTTGTTTTTTTCTTCAAGTTATTATTAATTGCATTTCAAATGAGTTTATTTTTAAATTCTCTTTTAACTCATACTCTCTGTCTATCTGTCTGTCTGCCATGGGGCAACCCCCTTCCCCCTCATCCAATTGATCTAAAACTTGGCCCATAGTCTTGTTGTGACTATAAATTAATTTTGGGGTAGTCACGCACAGTCACGCATAGTCACGCACAGTCACGGAGAGATTTAAAACGGATTTCCCCCTCATCCAATCAATCTGAAACTTGGTCGATATACTTGCTGTAAAGAAAGATTAACTTCGACATAGTCACGTAAAGTCACGAAGTGATTTAAAACCTATTTCCCCTTATTCGATCGATCTGAAACTTGGTCAATAGACTTGCTGTGAAAAAAGATTAACTTTGACATAGTCACACACAGTCACGGAGAGATTCAAAACTCATATGCATAAGGAAAGAAAGAGTTTTAATAAAAACTTTGTTTTTATGGGTTAGGTTGTTTTGGATTCTCGTTTATTTATTTTCAAATTATGTACCAGAAAACAATTTTTTTTTTACATCAGTTCATTAAAATTTATTTTCTGTGAATCCTCCAATATTAACAAATAAAATTCTCTTGTGAAAGAGAAAAAGCAAGAAAAAATCCTAAAATTTAAAATTCCGGTTAATTGAGTGTTCCGGGTAATTGAATGCCAGATAATCGGGCGTTCAGACAAAGCACCCATCTGAATAACTCTGACTAAAATTGTCTTAAGATCCAGATTATCATATGCATATATATATGGATAAAATTTTATGCATATGTGTCTATTATACCCAAAAATCAGTGGTCCAAAAATAAACCATATGAGATCATTTTTAGTAAGACCCCATATAAATCTGGTTCCCGATTTTCACTTAAATCTAACAAAAAAAAAAACGAAAAAATTGCATAGATTTTTTTCAAATTTGGTTTATACTATATATTTTTGAGAAAAGTAATAGACTACTAAATATGGTCATGTTTGGTCCAATTTCTGATCTAGTCCCCATATAAAAATAGCATCGGATGTAAACTTTTTCACATCTGCATGCCTCAAAATATGACAATACCACTAAAATTTTGATTTATGCTTATTTTCTATATCCAGTTATAGCCTCAGAATATATTTATCCAAGACCGGCTCTCGAAACAGATTGCATGGGGTATCGTATAACCTGTCTAGACCGACTATACATTTCTTACTTATTATTAATTTAAATTTATATTTTTAAATGCCGAAAATAGACAAAAAAAAAATGTTCTTATTCTTATAGAGTTTAATAAGAAAATTTTCAAAAAACAATCTATATATTAATATGTGAAAGTTAAGTTTTAGTTCCCTTTTTAAGCAACATGCGGGCACGGAGGAGTGTGAAAATTGGCATAGTTATAGTTCATATGGAGAAGAAGCTGAGAATGATAACATTTATGTTTAATCTGTCTTAAAAATATATTAAATTAAATAAAATAAAATATTAATAATAATTCGTTGCACACTGTTATTGCTAAAATTAATTAATATACTTTAGGCTCATTTAAATATTCATAAATATTTTATATATAAGATAAAAAAACATTGAAAGACAAAAATTGAATGAAAAAATAATATATCCTAGAATTTGCACTCGAATTTCGAGTGCTGGGCTATACTAGTATTTATAAACACAAAATAAAATATCAAAAAGTTTCTTAAAACATTTGTTAAATTTAAAAATTTTATTTTAGGCTATACGCTAGTTTGAAATTGTAGGTAACTTAACTTCGATATTTAATGAACTAAAATGTTTTTTGTGGTAGCATAAATTAAGGCTTGAAATGGTTAGTACAAATCTATCTAAACTATGTATTTGATAAAAATTTTTTAAGGAATATTTCCTCAAAATTTAAGGATTTTTTATTTTTGCTTTTTTTACAAGAGACCTAAATTTGTTAAAAAAAAAAATAAATTAAAAACAATAAACGAGTTTGCTTTTGTGTTTTTGTGATGCATACAAGCGAAACATACGCAAAATTCGAATGTAATTGTAATGGTATGAAAAAATATTCAAATTAATTTTATTTCTATTTGATTATAATTTCTATTTAAATTTATTTATTTTTTTTTTAACAAAAATCAATCAAAATTTATTTTTTGTTCGACTAACATGGTAATTAACTAATTTTTTCAAGTGTCACTAACATTTAAATAAGACAAAATGATTAATGTTGCCAGCACAAAAACACAAAAAGTCTTATTTAAAAAGTGTAAAAATCAAAGAAGAAATAAAAATTTTTATGAATACGACCGTTAGTCTTTAAAGACTTGGGGTTTAGTCTTAAAGACTATGAGTCTTTAAAGACTAACGGTCGTTGAATATATTTACGTTACAGTTGAATATATTGACGTTACATTTTAACCCTTGAACTGCTCGTTTTAAATACATTGTTTTATGTTTTTTTTTTTTAAGAAGACTAAAATTACCTTTGGACATGTCAAATACAGAGTTAACATGTGTTAGGAAACTATTGCTAGTGAAATTTTATAGTATAGATCTAAACACAAAATTTAGCATAAATTAACTGTTATACTCTTTTTTTATTACACTAATCCTAGACATTTGTTCTATACCCAAGAACCAACTTTTTTGTAAAATGTAATTTATAACTTTTATTTGCAATAATTTTGATTTTATCTTTTTATTTTTAAATTTCAATTCATACTTATTGTATTTCAAAGAAAGTTTAATTTTTTTTTTAATTTAAATTAATTTTTTTTTGGAATTTCAAATGATATTTTTTTTTTTTTTGCATATTTAAAGAGTTTTTTCAACTTCTTAATCATTCATATTATTCATATGAGATTTTTTTTTTAATAATCTGTGGCAGAGAAGTAGCTATTTATGTACGTATGTATTTTTCTAAAAATCATAGTTGCTACCCTCTGGATATTTTCAATCAGACCGGTTTCTGGCATTATATAAAGTATTTTAATCATCGTTATGTTATAAGTTGATGGTTGGTTGGTAAGGCAAATGAATCGAACGTTGGAAAATATTTTTTTTGAAGAAAACGTACTTTAAAACAAAAATGTTCAGAATACTTTTTAAATAAAAAAGTTTTATGAAAAAGTACTTTTTTATGGAAAAGTATTTTTTTTTTAAGAATTGTTTTTATATTAGCAACATTTCTAAGAAAAAAGGTGCTTTTTAAAAGAATTTAATTGTTTCGGAAAAGGTACTTTTTAAGAAAAGGTACTTGTGTTAGAAATGGTACATTTTTATGGAAACATAATTTTTAAAAAAACCCACTTTTTTAAAGAATGTACTCTTTTTAAGAAAAGCCATTTTTAAGAAGAGGTACTTTTTTGAGAAAAGGATTTTTTTTTTGATAAAAGATACATTTTAATAAAAGGTAATTTTTTAATAAAAGTGACTTTTTCAAGAAAATTTAATTTTTTTTTTAAGAAAAACTACTTTTCTAAGAAAAAGTATTTTTTAGGAAAAGGTACTTTTTAAGAAAAATCCACTTTTTAAGAAAAGGTACTTTTCAAGGAAATTGCACTTTTTAAGAAAAGGTACTTCTTAAGAAAATGTACTTTTTTAAGAAAGGGTACTTTTTAAGGAAAGGTTCTTATTAAGAAATCTACTTTTTTAAGAAAAGGCACCTTTTTAAGAAAATTTACTTTTTATGAAAAGGTACTTTTTAAAAAAAGATTTTTTTTAAATAGGTACGTTCTACGGAAAAAGCAATTTTTAAGAAAAGTTACGTATTAAGAAATGTACTGTTTTTAAAAAATTTACTTTTTAGGAAGATACTTTTTAAGAAAAAGTACTTCTTTAAGAAAATGTACTTTCTAAGACAAGCTACTATTTCAAGAAAATGTACTTTTTGAAGAAACACTTTCTTTTTTAACACTTTCTTTATTAAGAAAAGATACTGTTTTAAGAAAAGGTACTTTTTTAGGAAAGGTACTTTTTAAGAAAACGTACTTCTATAAAAAATTGTACTTTGTTAAGAAAAAGTATTTTTAAGAAGAATTATTTTTAAAAAAATATATATTTTTTTAAGAGAAGGTACTTTTTTAGAAAGGTATTTTTCAAGGAAAAGTACTTTTTTAAAAAAAGGTACTTTAAAAAAAATTACTTTTTGAAGAAAATGTAATTTTATTATTTTATAAAAATAAAAAATCTTATTTTCGATCTTTATCATAATAATTGAGTTTTAAAAGAAATTATTTGTTTTGGAAAAGGTACTTTTTAAGAAAAGGTACTTGTTTTAGAAATGGTACATTTTTATGGAAACATAATTTTTTAAAAAACCCACTTTTTTTTAAAGAATTTACTCTTTTTAAGAAAAGCCATTTTTAAGAAGAGCTACTTTTTATTAAAAGGTTTTTTTTAAGAAGAGGTACTTTTTTGAGAAAAGGATTTTTATTTTTTTTTTGTTGATAAAAGATACATTTTAATAAAAGGTAATTTTTTAATAAAAGTGACTTTTTCAAGAAAATTTATTTTTTTTTTTTTTTTAAGAAAAACTACTTTTTTAAGAAATAGTAGTTTTTATAAAAGGTACTTTTTAAGGAAAATGCAATTTTTAACAAAAGGTACTTTTTAAGGAAAATGCACTTTTTAAGAAAAGGTACTTCTTAAGAAAATGTGCTTTTTTAAGAAAGGGTACTTTTTAAGAGAAGTCTCTTATTAAGAAATCTACTTTTTTAAGAAAAGGCACCTTTTTAAGAAAATTTACTTTTTATGAAAAAGTACTTTTTAAAAAAGTATTTTTTTTTAAATAGGTACGTTCTACGGAAAATGCAATTTTTAAGAAAAGTTACTTATTAAGAAATGTACTTTTTGAAGAAACACTTTCTTTATTAAGAAAAGATACTTTTTTAAGAAAAGGTACTTTTTTAGGAAAGGTACTTTTTAAGAAAACGTACTTCTATAAAAAGTGTACTTTGTTAAGAAAAAGTATTTTTAAGAAAAGATACTTTTTTAAGAAAAGATTATTTTTTAACAAAAGATACTTTTTTAAGAAAAAGTATTTTTAAGAAAATATAATTTTTTTAAAAAAAGCGAATTTTTTAGGAAAGGTACTTTTTAAGAAAAGGTACTTTTTTATGAAAATGTACTTTTTAAGGAAAGGTCATTTTTTAGAAAAGGTACTTTAAAAAAATACTTTTTGAAGAAAATGTAATTTTAATTTATTATTTTTTATAAAAATAAAAAATCTTATTTTCGATCTTTGTCATCTTAATGATTGAATTTGAAATTATTTAGGCTCAAGATCTTGAAATCTATGAAATGTATTTTTTATGAAAAGGTACTTTATTAGGAAATGTATTTTTTAGGAAAACATCTTAATGAATAAATACTTGTAAGGAAATGTACTTTTTTAAGAAAATGTACTTTTTAAGAAAAGGTACTTTTTTAAGAAAATTTAGTTTTTTAAGAAAAGATACTTTTTAAGAAAAGGTACTTATTAAATGTTTTTTTTTTTTTTTAAGAAAAGATAATTTTTTAGGAAAGGTAATTTTTAAGAAAACGTACTTTAAGAAAATGTACTTTTTTAAGAAAAAGTATTTTAAGAAAATATGCTTTTTTTAATAAAAGATATTTTTTTATGAAAAGATACTTTTTTAGCAAAGGTACTTTTTTATGAAAATATACTTTTTAAGGAAAGATACTCTTTTAAGAAAAGGTACTTTTTTAAGAAAATTTACTTTTTGAACAAAATGTATTTTTTTTTAAGAAAACGTACTTATTATGAAATATACTTTTTTAGAAAAATATACATTATTTGGAAATGTACTTTTTAAGAAAACACTTCTTTATGAATATATACCTTGTAAGGAAAGATAATTTTTTAAGAAAAGGTACTTTTTAAGAAAATGTACTTTTCTAAGAAAAAGTATTTTTCAGAAAATATACTTTTTTAATAAAAGGTGTTTTTTTTATGAAAACATACTTTTTAAGGAAAGGCACTTTTTTAAGGAAAGGCACTTTTTAAGAAAATTTAAGAAAAGGAAAGGTTTTTTTTAAGAAATTGTACTTTCTAAAAAGGCACTTTTGAAAAAAATTTACTTTTTAAAAAGATTGCATTTTTTACAAAAAGGTACTTTTTTAAGAAAAGATAGTTTTTTTCTTAATGAAATATACTATTTTAGAAAATGTTTTTTTTTTAAATGACTTTTATAGAGTTGCTTTAAAAAAATATACTTTTTTAATAAAATTCATTTTTAATAAAATTTACTGTTATAATAACAAGGGTACGATAGTAATAAAAAGTAATTCTTTGTTTAATAAAAGGTTTTTTTTCATAAAATTTACTTTTAATCAAAGTAATACTTTTGTACTTATATTTAATATTATGTACATTTGTAAGAATGTAACTTACATAAACAAGGTACTTTTTGTAGAAAATGTTCTTTTTTTTAGAAAAGATGCTTTTTTGAGCAATGGTACTTCTGGTTACAAAAGGTACTTTTGTCAAAAAGGGTACTCTTTAAGAGAAAATACTTTTTTTTTTATTTTTTTTAATATTATTTTTTAAGGAAATTTTTAATTAATTTCTTCTCAGTAACCCTCGAAAATTATGTAGTTAAAACTGAATGCCTTAAAAAGTAAAACGTTCACTGTTAACTTGTATTGTTCTTTATGGGTGGGGTACCTTCCCTTTTTATGTTCTATAATAGTGGTAATTATACCCACACACAACTATAAGTTAACTTTAATGGTTTCTTCTGATAGACTTCCTCATACTATATTCAATATGTATGTATGTTTAGTTATAATACCCTACGACTCTATGGTATTATTATAATAAGCCAATGTTGTAACTACCAAAATTACTTATAAGCTAGATCCGTCCTTTTATTATACAGAATCACTTTCTGGGCCCATCAAGTAATTTGCATCTATTTCGAGTTATTGTTCGATTCATATTTACTTCTTAAGTCGAGTTAGTTGTGTCCGATAAACAAATAAATTTTCAATTTAATATAAGTTAGTTTTAGGTTCCTAACGAAATATACCACACATAAATTAATTTTTTTTACATAAAAATTCCAACTGAATTGTTTTAAATTTTTGGAATTTACGATTTTCAATTTTGCAATTGCAATTCCGTTGGCAACTATTTTCTCATTGATGAATAGGCTTGACCGACTGTAATATTAATACTTATTGTTGTTGTTGTTGTTTTAAGAACTTGTTTTCTATCGTGTGCCAGTTATTATGAAATTATTATCACACTTGTGATTTGTTTTAATTTTTTTTTTTGCATTTCAGAGCGAGAAAAGCAACCTGCTAATTAATTTGTTAATTAATAGAAATTGAACGAATCATAAAATAACTAGAATTTAAAACGTTAATAAATACATACATATATGTACATATGTAGGTACCTATAAAAAAAAAAAAACATGCTCCAGAAACTGATTTAATACTGTAGTGTAGTTAACAATAGCACAGAATGCGGATTTAATAAATTAATAATTCTAAGCCATATAATTTGTAAATACATACACACTGTTAAACAAAATAATAATAACAATTAAATGGATCCACACTGAAACGCGTTTGTAAGTTTGATAGTCATTATTATGTTCGATGAATTTCATTATATCAACAAATTTTAAAAATAATATAAGTTTCTTAACATTTTTTAATTTATTTGTTTTCTTTATCTAGTCAATTGAAAAATTTTAAAAATAATATAAATTTATTAAAATTTTTTAAAAATTAAAAAAAAAAATACACTATTCTAATTTTTTGACAGTGGTCCATAAAGCTTGGAAGCGTATAAAGCGTGTTGTGTACCTTTATCTTTCTTTGCAGCAAATATTAAATTAAGAGAAAATACGAAAAAGCCCGTTTTCCACCTTTTCCACCTAAAAAAAATACGGATCCTTTAGTTTTGTCTCTTCTATCACATTTTCAAATTGCATCTTTTTCTAAGGAACCTATCAACAGTCCTTCTTTAAAATTGTTTTGAAAAAAAAAATCCAAGCAGTATAACTTTTGGAATTTTTAATTAAACCACTTTATTGGAATATGCATACATCAAATGTCATATTGCTTTTTATGGTTTTTTAATTTAACGATACACACAAATCAAACCAGTAAATACAATAACAACCAGTAATAATAATAATAGTTTAAAAAGTATCAAACACCAATAAACCATACAAAAAAAGACTAAATCTGGTTTGTTTTTCTAAAAATAAACATAAATACAACAAGAGCATTTTATTTTCTCAAAAAAAAAAACAAGAGTATTAAGAGTAATTATCAGCAAAAAGTATAATCTCTTTAATGTGAGTAAGTTTTCTCTTTATTATTTCCTGTAATAGAAATAACAGAATATAAAGCTTTTTTGTTTAGTTAAGTTGGACATTTCACTAACATAATCAAACATACACTACACCACACGCACACACTGTAAATTTGACAGCAAACTGGCTGGTTGGTCTTTGCTGTCAGGCACACTGTCGAAAGAAGACCAAAAAAATAAAATATTTAATCAATAGTTTTTAATGAAACAAAACTTAAGTGAAATAGTGTTAAAGAAATATGAAGTCAAATAGAAGTGTTTAATTAAATTATTAAGTTAATTTGCAAATGTGAAAAAAAATGTAAAGCAAATTGTCAACAAAACAGAAAAAATTTTCTAAATCTCAACACAATTTAGATTGCATATTTTGTAAGAAACGTCATTTCAAAAAAAAAATAAAAAACAAGCAAACAAGTCACAAGACCATAGAAGAAAGAAATAAAATATGATAACAAAAAAAAAAATGAAATAACTTAACCATGTACTAACATTAAAGAATGAGCATACAAAACAAACTGGAAAAAATTCATAAGATTTCCAAATAGTCTACAAAAAAAAAAGAGCGCGGACAATTGAGAAAGAGAGAGAGAGATTTAATTTAATGTAAAAAAGCTTTTCATATTACATTGTTTACTTTTCTCATTAACAAAACGTAAACTATACCAAAAAAAAGCTTAACCGGCTTTTTGAAAGAAAGCTTTTGTGATTTTTTTTGTAATTTTTTTATACTCGTAGCATAACAAAAACAACAACCTGTTAAATATTGTTTACTCTTTTCAATAAAAGAGTAATTCCTTTGCAAATATCCTTCTCCTTTAAAATGTGGTTCCTTATATCGTTGTGTGTTTGTGTGTGTGGTTTTGGCTTGGCCGGTCGAAAATGGGGTCGTTGGCTTTATTTGCGCTATGGCCGTTATATATTGCCACGTTCTATTTTGGCCTCTAAAAATCGTGCTACCACTCCACCACTTTCTCCCTCGGTCATTAAAAATGATGAAACACTTGAGAGTTTACTGGACGAAAGTGGTGAAATGCATGAAACGGTAAGTGTTACTTTTTGTATTGTTCATATTTGCCCAACCTCTTCAAATTTATCGTTGTGTTTATTGTCAACAAGTGGTTCTTTATTTTTGTTGCTGATTTTAAGTATTTAATGTTATCTTTTTGTGAAATGTTTCCACTTTTGTAGTTGAGAAGTAGGTATTACACTTCTAATCTTTCTTACAACTTTTGATTGATTGTTAAATATTTATTTACCTTTTAATTTTTGTATTCATAATAAAATAATGTTATTCTATATTTAACTCAATTTTGAGTTACTATGAGAATTGTTGCGAATTAAATCATATTTAGTAATGATGGATTTTTATTGAAGGTGCTGTAATAACTTGTCTCTCTTGTAATGTTGCCAAATATTTGTGACTTGAAATCGCATTTGGTATTGAAAATTCCACAGGATTTAATAGTTTTATGTATAATAATAAAAGGCTGATTTTTAACCGACTACACTTTTTTAAACCATACCGGCAAATGTGAGATTTTCTTTTCACTGTGATTCGATAAAACGCTCGTTAAGATGAGAGAAAATCTTAGCTGTAACTGGCACACATCGCACCTCTTCAACAAAAGCTATATAACTTAAATTGTTTTAAAAACCCATTAGCAAAAAACTGTGTCAACTTTTTTTGCGAAAAAGTGGAGAAAGTGATGAAAGATTTTTACAATGGGTAGAGTTAAGAAAAAAATAAACTTTATGAGATAGATATTTTACTCTTTTATGGAACAGGTACAATATATTTCGTAATTAAAGTTTTTATTATGACATATGTAGGTATTTTTTAAAATGTATGTGCCCATAATAATTAAAATGGACGTAATCAAAATTTTTTCACATCAAATTGAGCATTTCTGTTTATTGAAAATATTTTTTTAAATATTTATATGTGCCCATAATAATTAAAGTGGGCTAAAGTAAAATTTACAAAAACCATGTTTTGTTTATCCGTTTTTTTTTTTCAAATCAAATTATGAATTATTTCTGTTCATGGCTTATATCGTCTGGCCAGTGCAATACTGTAACAACTTAAAATATATAGTTTTAAGATATTACGGTTTAAAGTTTTATCGTTCAGTATAATTTGTTCAGTGTAGTATGAGAATATGTATTGTAATTTCACTGAAAACAGTAAAATTTTGATGTGTTATAATATTCCTCTGATTCTTTGAGTCTCTTCTAGCCCAATAGAGCAGTTTACGAAAAACAGTAACATTTTGAGTTGCTACAGTATTGCACTGGTAAGACGACATATTTTTAACATTGATATGTTTCCACAATAATTAATGTGGACTAAGTCAAAATATGCAAAATCACAAAACTTAGTGTATCAGTTTTTCATATTTATGTGTCCATAACAATTAAAGTGGACTAAGTCAAAATTTACAAAAACACAATAAATGAGTTTATCAATTTTTTCACATCGAATAATATATTTCTGTTCATGGCTTAATTTTTTTAAGTTTATATGTGCCGATAATAATTAAAATGGACTAAGTCAAAATTTTCAAAAACGCCAAAAATTAGTTTATCTATTTTTTCAGATCAAATTGTGAATTTTTAATTCAAATAATTTTTTTTTTTAATATATAACCATAACAATAGAAATGGACTAAGTCAAAATTAAAAAAAAAAAAAACAAGTTAATTAGTCACATTGTTCAAAACTATATAAAATCAATGGAAGTTATACGATATAGTCATATATCCTTGTTATTTCGTCAAGTGTTAATTATAAAAGTGGTCTAAGTTAAAAACATAAAAAAATTTCGAATTATCTTGTAATTGTGTTAATTAAATATTTAAAGCTATAAAGTATAAAAATTTATTTTTTTAATAATTTATATATAAGAAATTATGCTATTAAGTTAAATTTTATAAATTGAATTATTAAATAAGACAATTAAATTATATCAATTGACTGAAATGTTTACCATTTAGGATTATAGGTCATTCAATTAAATTCAAACTTATAAAAACAAGATTTTCATAAGAGATTCATACAAACTTCCACAGTCATAATAAATTTTTGTTTGGCAAAACGAATAAAATTCTTAATAAAAATATGAAAAATATTTTTTTTTTGAAACACTAAATAGATGATTTAGACCACTTTAGTAATTAGGGACACATATGTATGTATTCTCAATTTCGTTGTTAATATTTGTTTCTGTAAATCCTATTATCAAAAAAAAAAAAAAAATGATTACTGAACAATCTGTTTAATTTAATTCAAAACAATTTATAATTTTTTACTTAAAAAAAAAAAAAAAACAACGGCCGCTAAATAAATGATACTGCTTAAACACGATTACAATATTTACCTAAAAGAACAACCAAAAAAAAAACGTGTATTGAATTAACACAAAAGTAACCCATTTTCGGTTAGTCATCAATTCGTGAATTTTTTGAAAAAGAAATTAAAACAAAGAATACTTTTTTCGAATGTATACTTGTTCGAATGCATATCCTGTTTTTATACCCTCCGCACCACAGTGGCAGAGGGTATATATAGGTTTGTCATTCCGTTTGTAACGCATCGAAAAACTAATTTCCTTATCACAGCTCGAGTCGATATAGCGATGTCCGTCTGTCCGTTGAAATCACGCTCATTCACAAAATAAACCATTTACCCGGGTAAGGTTACGATTGTTTGCCATTATTCCCACCAGGTTGGTATTTAAATTGGAGTAAATCGGGAGTCATTTTGCTGAGATATGACCAAAAAATGTTAGACACCTCTAAAAAAAACAAAAAACTCGGTGTGTGTTGTAATATTTTAGTGGTTGAACATAATTGTTGTACAACAACATTCACAGTTCAAAAAAGCCACAAAAAAGTGATGCAATCGTACCACCAAACACGACTACCATGAGCTATGTTAGTAGTATAATAAAAAAAAAATCGCCAATATAAAAGAAAAAACATAATCTCTAATGAAAAACGAAAAATTAAAAATTAAAAATCAAAAATTAAAATTAAAAATTAAAAATTAAAAATCAAAAATTAAAAATTAAAAATTAAAAATTAAAAATTAAAAATTAAAAATTAAAAATTAAAAATTAAAAATTAAAAATTAAAAATTAAAAATTAAAAATTAAAAATTAAAAATTAAAAATTAAAAATTAAAAATTAAAAATTAAAAATTAAAAATTAAAAATTAAAAATTAAAAATTAAAAATTAAAAATTAAAAATTAAAAATTAAAAATTAAAAATTAAAAATTAAAAATTAAAAATTAAAATTTAAAAATTAAAAATTTCAAAATTAAAAATTAAAATTTAAAAATTAAGAATTTCAAAATTAAAAATTAATTAAAAATTAAAAATTAAAAATTAAAAATTAAAAATTAAAAATTAAAAATTAAAAATTAAAAATTAAAAATTAAAAATTAAAAATTAAAAATTAAAAATTAAAAATTAAAAATTAAAAATTAAAAATTAAAAATTAAAAATTAAAAATTAAAAATTAAAAATTAAAAATTAAAAATTAAAAATTAAAAATTAAAAGTTAAAAGTTAAAAATTAAAAATTTCAAAATTAAAAATTAAAAATTTAAAATTAAAAATTAAAATTCAAAAATTAAAAATTAAAAATTAAAAATTAAAAATCAAAAATTAAAAAGTAAAAATTAAAAATAAAAAGTTAAAAACTAAATATTAAAAGTTAAAAATTAAAAATTTAAAGTTAAAAATTAAAAATTAAAATTCAAAAATTAAAAATTAAGAATTAAAAATAAAAATATTTTAAAATTTGTTTTTTTAATATTAATATATGGAAATTTTTAGCCAAGAATCACTCGAATTTTTTCTTGAATTATCGTATGACTTCTAAGGTCTCAAAACATTCTTATATGGATCAAACTTTGGGTGTTATAACGCCGCGGCGCAACGGCTGCGTTAAATAATGGTGTTTTATGCTGTTTTATGACGTACTTAGGGGTTTTCTACTCTAGTAAAAGACAAAAAATGCCATTTTTAAAATAGTAACTAATTTCTTCTATGGAACCCACGATCATTGTTTTTTATAACAAGAAATTATAATAGAAACTGTGCAACAAGAAAAGCAATGAACTTTAAATTTAATTGGTATTCAAAATTAAAATTTGAAGTGGTTGACGTACCCAATATTGGTTGTAATATTGAGTTTAAAATTGAGGTGGAGGGTATCAAAGATTCGGCACAGCTGAATTTATAACTCGGTATGGTGTATGAATTGTTCATCGCTATTGAATTTAATAAAAAAAAAAAAAAAAAAAAAACGACATCACATTTAAGATAAATACATATTTGTATGCATATTTGGCAAACCTGGTACTAAAGCATTTACTCTGTTTTAAACTAGATTTCCATCGAACCTAAACTAAATGTCATTTTGAAGCCATTGGGAATGACAATAGATTTTAATTTGATTATCTCCCCCCTAGATTTTTTTTATATTAAAACAAATTATATAAATTTGTTATTATTCTTTTATTTATTTAATAATAAAGGCACTTATTATAATTTAACTGAAAAAGCTTTTATTTGATTTTGATAACACGATAGTTTTTTATTCAAATTTGTTTAGGTCAGCTGATCTTTTTAATTTTCTATAGAATTTTATTTTGTATTTTATTTGTTGAGAAATCATGCAATTATTAGCATTCATTTTTAAAGCGAATTTCTTTTTTTTTTTCAATTTTATTAATTATTTTACAGTTTAATTGTTTTTAATTAAATGTTTCAATTTAATACGAATTTTTTTTTTCATTCTCATACTTATGAACTCATATGTTTTCTCATTATTATTAATTAAAGCTGTATATTGTGCTAAAGTAGGCTGATATATCATTAAATGTTTTATTGGCTGTGGCTGGCAAGCAGGCATTCAAATAAATAAAATATGATGGATTGTTAAATTAGCCCATTTTAACATGTAATTGTTTATTAATTATGTATACTAAGTAAATAAAATTAACACAAAAACTCATAATCGTAATAAGTTCAATCACCACTTATACGTTTTAAATTCAAGTTTTAAAAAATTTTAATGCAATTTAATAACGAAAAAATAAAATCTTGTTATTATTTTTAGGAAGCTCTTTAAAAGATTTTATTCAAAATAAAATTGAAGTTGAAGTATTCAGCTAATTAAAAATCAAATCGATAAAGAGAGTAATAAATTTTTGTTTTAACCTTAAAACCCCTTTTTTTTTGACAAAATTAATTTGAAAGTAAGTATTTTTAATAAAAAGGTTTTTTTTTTTGTTTTTTTTTTTTTTTTTTTTTTTTTGTTAAACACCATTTTAATAATTAAACTAAACCACATAAACATAAAACACCTATTTCTGTTGATAGTTTATTTATTTCGCTATTCTTATGTAATACCGAGTTGCCAGCTATTACCAACAATAGCCGAATTTAATTCTCTTACGCGTTTTGTTATAGCTACATTTTAAAATTTATGGAATAAATAGATTGATTTTGGACTTACTTGCTTTAATTACAACAAAAAAGAAATACTGTTATTTTTTCATATGAAAAGAGTCAAGAACTTTTTTTTATTAAAATTTCAATATACATATATACATATATATCTATATATATATATATATATATATATATATATATATATATATATATATATATACATATATACATATATATATATATATATATATATATATATATATATATATATATATATACATATATACATATATATATATATATATATATATATATATATATATATATATATATATATATATATATTAATGCCAATTTTTTGTGATGTTTTTTAGTTTCCTTTTCAGCTTGTTCTGTTACACGTCCGCTTTAAAAAGTCACTGACTTTAGCATTATTATTATTAATTTTTTTTTGGAGGGGGCGCTGAGTGAGAATAAGCTCTTTATACTAAAAACCTTCATTCGCATATTTTGTGCTGCTAAATTTAGCATTTCACTATTTTGCAGTGAATGCATTACAATATCTAGGGCTGTTTAGTGAAAGAAGAACGAAATATCATATTACAATATATAACGTAATATTGGTTAGTTGATGTTTTTTTTTTTCTTTTTTTATATGTTGAAAAACTAAAAAAAACTCACAGATATCATTTGTACCTACACTGAATAAAAAACGTATGCATACGCCTAAAATTAAAACCGTCATGCTACAAAAAAAAATAAGAAAAAATTAACTAAGCTGAAATATTTTTCCTTTTTTTTTTATTAATAAATTATTAAGCTATTATTTTTAAGTATCCTCTTTGCATATTTTAACCCACCACTCATACAAAATGAGGTTTGTTATCATCTCCTTTGGGATTTTTTAATGCTGATGGTAATACCCGTAAATGCTCTATACGATAACGATTGGTGATTGGGGTGGTGTTGATTTCAATTGATTTTTAAACTTTTAACTCATACTCTCTGTCTGTCTGCCATGAGTGGACCCCCCAATTGATCTGAAACTTGGCCCATAGTCTTGTCGTGACCACAGATTAATTTTGGGGTAGTCACGCACAGTCACGCGTGCTCACGCACAGTCACGGAGTGATCTAAATGTCATTTCCCCTCATCCGATCGATCTCAAAATTGGTCCATACACTTGCTGTGAAAAAAGATTAACTTTGACTTAGTCACGCGCAGTCTCGCATGGTTACGCACAGTCACGGAGTGATCTAAATATCATAGTCGCACACAGTCACAGAGATATTCAAACCCCATATGCATAAGGAAAGAAAGAGTTCTAATAAAAACTTTGTTTTTATGGGTTAGATTATTGTATTGTAGAGCAACCCCCAGAATCACCTTCTGACTCGATTTAACGATGACCGGTGCATGTTCAGACCTAGTCCCAATACAAATGGCCCTTATGAGGCCGACATAGATTGCCATAAAATCCAAATTATTATATAGATCTCGGTATTTGGTTTGTGTGTGTTAATTATATCCGTTAAATCACTCAGTAGTCGAAAAATAAACCTTGTAGGACAATTCTTAGTAAAGCTGCTAACCGATCTTCACTTAAACCTATCAGAAACAAAAATATTGTAGACTTTTTAAAATTTAGCTTGTATATGTTTTGCAAATATGATCAGAATAGGTCTATTGTTCGACCTAGTTCCCATATAAATATAGCATCCGATATGAACTTTTTCATATCGGCAGGCAAAAAAAATTAATAACAATGGCACTCAAATTTGGTTTATGCTTATATTTTATATCCAATTAGTTGGACCTAAAACCCTTTCTCTAAACGCATGGTATAGGATATCGTATAGTCCGTCTAGACCGACCAACATTTTCTTACTTGTTTTCTATTGACATCTGTAATGAATGACTATCTACGTGCTACACGACCATGATAGTCAGATTTTTTAATATTTCGCGAACGGTATCGTCTTGAATGTCTTTGCTGAAGTATTCATCGACTTTAGTACTAAGTAATTCTGGTATTCTGTTTTACTGATTCAAAAATAGTTCGCTTTTCGTGGCCAGTTAATTTGGAGTCGCGACCAGAACGAAGTTTTGAGAAAATTGAATTGATTGATTTGTAGATGCACTGAAGAGTGGGTTCTGGCTATGATCCGAGCTGTTTCACGATAAATTTTCCCTCATTTCTAAGCTTTCAGATAATTTTTCCCTCGTCAGCACCAATATCTTTGATTTTGGCACTCATTTCAAAATATAATTTCCAAAATATAACACTCTGGAACATTTTCATTGTCTGGTCATTGTCTGGGTTGTGAGAAATTCCAAGCCAGTATAGCAAAACTCCAAAGGGTTTGGCGGTCTTATATTTTTGATGTGTAAACATCTATACGCTCAAGGGGGTAAAAATCTATTTTACAATACAATCACAAAAACAGCATGAAAAGTAAGAAGTAAGACAACAACGGTGTGAAGTATGAGTGTATTGGTGCAAAGATTGTGATATAAAATTATTTCAGCTAATTCAATAACCTCTGCTCTAACAATGTTAAAAATTTCACAATATAAACGTATAACATATAATTCAACAACCCCACAAGTATAACGCTATTACTAATATAAATTATTTCACCTAATTCAACAACCCCAACTATAACAACCAGATGAAATAATAAATAATAAATATTTTTTATATTAGCTGAGCCCGTGCAGTTGCAGAGCCCCTGCAGTTGTTTGCTATAAGTGATACATTGCTGGAACTTGCTGTTGAATTTTACAAAATTGCAATTGAAATAGTTTGTTATTCCATTAATTTTGCGAAATACATTCGTGTTAACGTGCCAAATGTCAAAAATAACATAAGTTGTAAATATTGAAACTTCAATTTATTTGTTTGTTTGTTTGTTTTATAAAATAAACTGAAAATAAAATGAATAAATATTCTAGAAAATGCAACTCATTTCACCCCCCATCTATTGTCGTATTTTTTAACTAACCCCGTTATGCATCTTGCAATATCTTTATATTATATGTCTTTGGCAGTTGTCTGCTATAAGTGATACATAGATGACGCTTTCTGTTTGATTTTAACTGATGTGTAAATAGATGTTTAAACATCTCCCCTGTGATCGGACTTACTTAGTTTTTTTTCCTTATCTTCATGTTTGTTTGATTAGTTTCAACCTATAACTCAGGAACCATTGATGATTTCTCATTTCATTTTCACCAAAATTGTAAGTAAGGCCTAAATGAAGAATTTTTATTAATAAATCCCCGGTAGGTAGCGTGCTCGCCTATCGTGGGTTCGATTCCCTCCAGAGGCTTTGGTATGTCGCTGCAAAAACCATCCAAATGGTCTTTGTCACCCGACTTATCCCTGGACCCAAATTAGAATATAAATTTACTTTGCATTGTAATTAATATAAATAAATAAATGAAAACGAGTAAAATTTTCAATGTGTCAATGTTAAAAAGTTCGTAATTCAAAATATTTTATTAAGATATGTTTTTTATTAATATTTAAAATTTTTGATCTAGTAAACGGCTACTTTTTCTAGTAAGTGTACTTAAAAAATAACCAGCCATGCCAAAGACTTGCATTACACAAACACACACACACACACACCAACATACAACCATTTTTATACCCTATATCACTATGTTGTTAGAGTATAATGACTTTGTGCTGATATATGTAACTACCAATCGACTTAGAATCACTGTCTGAGATGATTTAGCGATGTCCGTCCGTCTGTCTGTAAACTTTGTAATCAAATTAAAGGCGCAAATATGAAAATATTTTAATAAAATTTGGTATGTAAGCTTCTATCGGCCATATGACGAACTCTATGTAAATTCGTGAAAATCGGTGCATGTTCAGACTTAGTCCTCATACAAATGACCCCTATAAGATCGACTAAAATTTCCTTAAGATCCAAATTATCATGTAGATCTAGTTAAAATTGGTTTTGTAAGTGTTTACTGCATCCATTAATCAATGGTCCAAAAATAAACCTTATAGGAAAATTCTTATTCATAGCCCCCATATAAAGCTGCTTTCCGATCTTCACTTAAATCTATGAAAAAACAAAAATATTGCACAGATTTTTCCCAAATTTCGTTTGTATATGTTTTTGCAAAACATAAGTGAACTTACCAAATATAATTAGAATCGGTCCATTTTTCGACCTAGTCCCTATATAAATATACCATCCGATGAACTGTTCCATATCCGAAGGCACAAAAATTAATAAAAATTCCATTCAGATTTGGGATATGCTTATTTTGTATGCCCAATTAGTTGGACCTAAGACAAATTCTCTAAAAGCTTGGTATAGGGCATTGCATAGTGGGTCTATACCGACTATAATATTCATACTTGTTTTATTTAGTATTTATGTAATTGCAAAAGCAATGCAAACTACTGTTACATTTGCAATTACAGATGCAAAAAACATAATCAAAAACCGTTAACTGACATCTTTGAGGGAAATAAAACGTCAGTTGGTAAATAAACCTTAAGAAGTTCAAAACAAATAGTTAAACAACAAATTACATGCATAAATAAGAATAAAAAAATTCAAAAATGTTTAAAGCCATATTTCAAACTAATCAAAAGGTAAAAGATCGATACAAATCTAAAAATACTTGAATTTAAATCATAATTAATTTTTAATTGATTTGTTATAAACTATTTAAAGTGTACGAGTGTTATCACGAATAAGCGCAATTTTATTTAATTATGGGCCTTATAATTAAACTAACTACAATGAAGTTCATTTCCAAGATGTTTGCAAAATTTATTATTTTGTTTATAAATTTTTTGATTATAAATACTAAATACTTTAATTTATTGTTGTCATATAAGTTGTGGTTTATATATAATTTTGGGGTATTTCACCATTTTTTGTAAGAAAATTATAGTCGGTCTAGAGCGACTTTAAGATGCACTATGCCATGCCTTTCATGAGAGGGTCTTAGATCCAATTTTGCTCAGACATTAACTGAAGATGGAAAATATGCATAAACCAAATTTTAGTGCTATTTCGTATTAATTTGTGGCATACAGATATGAAAAATTTCATATCTGATGTTATTTTAATATGGGAACTAGATCCAAAAATGGACCAATTTGAACCATATTAAGTAAAGTCGCTTATTTTTCTCAAAAACATATATAAGCAAATTTTAAAAAAATCTATGAAATATTTTTGTATTTTGATAGATTTAAGTGAAGATCTCGAATCAGCTGTATATGGGGTCTATGACTGAAAATTGTCCTACAGGGTTTATTATTTTTTTGACTACTGCTTGGTGGCTATAATACATACACATACACCAAATTTTATCGATAATAATCTGGATCTTACGACAATTTTAGTCGGCCTGTTAGGGGTTGTTTGTATGGAAGCTAAGTCTGAATGTGCACCGATTTTCACCAGTTTCAATAGCGTTCGTCCTATGGCCGATTCAAGCTTATGTACCCAACTTCATAAAAATATATTTATATATGCGAACTGTAGTTTGATTACAAAGTTTACATGGACACACAGACAGACGAACAGACAGACATATATACGGACGGACGGACGGACATAGCTAAATCATCTAAGGAAGTGATGCTGAGTCGATCGGTATAATGGAAGATTTTTACCACAGTGTTATAGGGTATAAATATGATTTGGTTAATCTTGTTGAATCAATCATTAGATTGCACATCATGGTAGTCTGCGTTAATGTTAAGACGCCACATTTAAAAGCAACAGGTGATAAATTATTTAATTTCTTAAAATTATAAAACACTCGATACTATTATTAACTTACGGCAATAATTAAAACGAGATAAGCATATTTGAAATATTTGTTTACTTTTTTGTATTTTGATTCAATGTCATTAAGTTTTATTGCTATTTTTAAAGTGACCTTATTTATTTTCATATTTCTGTTAAAGATCTATTTTTGTTATAAAACAAAATTTAATTATATGGCGAAATATAACTTTTTTTTTTGGTTAATTTAACTCATGATTAGGTGAAGAAGAAAAATCAGAGAAATAAATGATAATTTTAAATAATTAAAATTCAAGAAAAATCTTGCATTAACCGTCTTTTAACAGGTTGAGTGCCTGTGTATAGAAAATTTATGAAATATTATGAAATTAATTTCTAACTCTTTTCATATTGACCTTTGAATTTTTTTTTTTTTTTTTGAAAAAATCTGTCTATGTCGAAAATATTGAAGACGTGAATCAGGAAAAAAAATGTATGTGCTTGTTTATTAACTCGAACGATAAACGAAATGAAATGTTAAAATATTATCATAAAAAAAAAAATAAAGTTCAAAATATTGACAATAATAAATTAAAAATAATTATTTTAAAATTTATTTCCATACCGTTTTTAGACATTATCGATTTCTTGTCGATGTTCATGTTCTGTATACAGTTAATTAATTTTTTTAAAAGTTATTTTCTTTTGTACATTGTTTAAAACATGAAAATCAGCTCGAAATTCTTCAAATTCAAATTGATGTTTATTAAAAAGCATTAAACATAATATAATGGTTATAATATTCGTTTTTTGTTATAGCTGTTATTAATATATTTGCTTTAAACGTTTCTGAATATATAGAACACCGATTTTGTGTTAAAAAATCCTTGTTTTTGAATAATTATGGCTTCGAAAAAAAACTGGGAATTTGCTATTTTTTAATCTTAAAATTTAAGTAAAAATTAAATTTAACAGAAATACTTCGGTGAGTTTAATTTTTTAATCGATTTAGAAAACATGAAATAAGTGATTTTGATCAACATATTAATGGTTTTTGGATAAATACTATTTATAACTGTGTTTTATTAAATGATTTTTATAACCCGTTTTAGAATTTTTAAAATTAGTGATTTTTGTTTTAAAAAAATCAGCTTTTTTGCATAAATAAAAATATTTTTATATCCTCCACACCACTGTGCAGTGGGTATATATCAGTTTGTCCATCCGTTTGTAACTCATCAAAATAAATTCCAGAGCCCTATAAACTATAATTCGCACCTGTACCTCTAAAGTGAGTCAACTCAAAATTTTTCAATTTTCACTTTTTGCAAGAAAACGATACACAGTGGTCATATCTATCCACTGGTAAAAATCTTACATCGGTTTTTTAGTCTTTCACAAAACAAAAATACAGTTGTAACCCTCTTTGTGTTATAAGAGTAGCTTCTTTAGAGTCCACTTAAAAGACATATTTTGAGTTGCACCCAAAAAACTTGTTATTTTTGATGATCACTGAAAAAGAAATCGCAAACACAACTACTATTGTATACTTATAATTCGCAATTCTTTACAATGAAACAACTGTTTTTAAATTTTATAGTAAATATTAAATAGAGCCGTTTTTTTGCCTCTACTGAAAATTTGTAAATTTTGAGTTGACTCACTTTGGAGGTACTGGAGGTACAGGTGCGATATATTCTTGTTCCTGCTGAAAACACCCTCATTCACAAAATAAACCTTTCACCTGGGTAATGGTACGATTATATTATTTGCCGTAATTTGCAGCAGGTTGATGTTTAAAATGGGGAAAATCGAGCTTAATTTTGCTGAGATATAACCTAAAATTTGAAGACACCTCTAAAAAAACCCAGTGTGTTTCTTGTAATAATTTAGTAGCTGAACACAATTGTTGTACGACAACATCAATAGTTAGAAAAAAAAGCCACAAAAAAATGATGCAAATATATTAACCATATCAACATACTCAATTACCATGAGCTATTTTAGTAGTATTGCCACATATTTTTTTATTGTTATCACGATAGTTATAATAAAAAAAATCGACAATATGAAAGAAAAATATAATCCCTAAAAAGTCAAACAAAAAGTACCCTTTTTTTAAATTACCCTCTTTTGAAAAAAGAAAAATTTTTTTTTAAATTAAAAACTAAACATTAAAAACTCAAAATTAAAAATTTAGTAGTATTGCCATTTTTTTTATTGTTATCACGAAGTATAATAAAATTAAATAATCTCAAAATTCAAAATATCAAAAATAAAAAAATAAAATTACAATTCAGAATTTTAAATTAAAAATTCAAAATTAAAAAACAAAAATTAAAAAATTAAAACTTAAAAATTAAAAATTAGATATTAAGAATTAAAAATTAGATATTAAGAATTAAAAATTAAAAATTAAAAATTAAAAATTAAAAATTAAAAACTAAAAATTAAAAATTCAAAATTCAAAATTAAAAATTAAAAATTAAAAATTAAAAACTAAAAATTAAAAATTAAAAATTAAAAATTAAAAATTAAAAATTAAAAATTAAAAATTAAAAATTAAAAATTAAAAATTAAAAATTAAAAATTAAAAATTAAAAATTAAAAATTAAAAATTAAAAATTAAAAATTAAAAATTAAAAATTAAAAATTAAAAATTAAAAATTAAAAATTAAAAATTAAAAAATAAAAATTAAAAATTAAAAATTAAAAATTAAAAATTAAAAATTAAAAATTAAAAATTAAAAATTAAAAATTAAAAATTAAAAATTAAAAATTAAAAATTAAAAATTAAAAATTAAAAATTAAAAATTAAAAATTAAAAATTAAAAATTAAAAATTAAAAATTAAAAATTAAAAATTAAAAATTAAAAATTAAAAATTAAAAATTAAAAATTAAAAATTAAAAATTAAAAATTAAAAATTAAAAATTAAAAATTAAAAATTAAAAATTAAAAATTAAAAATTAAAAATTAAAAATTAAAAATTAAAAATTAAAAATTAAAAATTAAAAATTAAAAATTAAAAATTAAAAATTAAAAATTAAAAATTAAAAATTAAAAATTAAAAATTAAAAATTAAAAATTAAAAATTAAAAATTAAAAATTAAAAATTAAAAATTAAAAATTAAAAATTAAAAATTAAAAATTAAAAATTAAAAATTAAAAATTAAAAATTAAAAATTAAAAATTAAAAATTAAAAATTAAAAATTAAAAATTAAAAATTAAAAATTATAAATTATAAATTATAAATTATAAATTAAAAATTAAATATTAAAAAGTAAAAATTAAAAATTTAAAATGAAAAATAAAAAATTGAAAATTCACTAAAAGTTAAAAACTAAAAAAAATTTAAGAATAAAGAATTAAATATTAAACATTAACTAGCAGATTCCAGCGTTCGAAATTCGAGTGCAATTTCTAAGCAACTTTATTTTTCGACTTAGCCAATTCACAAACCAACACTTTTTTGGTTTATTATTATTGTGAATGAAGAAAAGAAACTCATTAACAAACACATTAACAAATTTTATAAACACACACATAGCATATGTATAATTTTATGTATATGTTAGTAACAACTTTAAATGCAATTTACTCAAAATAAAGAAAAAAAATAAAAATCTGTAAATCTGGTTATCTGCTAAAAAGAAATACCTTTCAAATAATATACATTTTGCAAAATCGGGATAAAACAGTAGAACAAAACATCGGTAACAAGAAATCACCTAGCCTATTAATATTATAGATTAATTAGATTGAAACTAAAAATTAAAAAATAAATAATAAAAAAACAAATATTAAAGTTAATAATTATAAAATAAAACAAGTAAGAAAATTATAGTCGGTCTAGACCGACTATACGATACCCTATACCATGCGTTTAGAAACCCTATCTCTTAGGCCCAACTAACTGGACATAGAAAATAAGCAAAAACCAAATTTGAGTGGGATTTTTATTAATTTTTTTGGCTGCAGATATAAAAAAGTTCATATCGGATGCTATATCTATAAAGGGGCTAGGTCCAAAAATGGACCGATCCTGATCATGTTTGGTAAAGTCTCTTGTATTTTGCAAAAATATGTACAAACAGAATTTGAGAAGAATCAGTGCAATATTTTTGTTTTTTAATAGATTTAACTGAAGATCGGGAAGAAGCTCTATATGGGGTCAAAGGGATCATTTTTGGACTACTCATTAGTGGATGTAATGAACGCATACAAACCCAATTTGAGTAAGATCTATATGACAATTTGGATCTTATGGCAATTTATGTCGATTTCATATGGGTAATTTGTATGGGGGCTAGGTCTGAACATGGACCGATTCTCACCAATTTCAATAGCGTTCATCCCATGGCCGATAAAAGCTTATATACCAAATTTCATCAAAATATATTCATATTTGCGACCTGCAGTTTGATTACAAGCTTTACATGGACACACAGACGGACGGACGGACGGACGGACGGACGGACGGACGGACGGACATTGTTAAATCAACTCAGAAAGTGATTGTGATTCGATCGGTATAATTAAAGATGGGTCTAGGTCAAATATTTTTGGTTGTTACAAACAGCAGCACAAAGTCATTATACCCAAACCACATAGTGGTATAGGGTATAATTATAATAGAAATTGGCCAATTTTAATTATACCCTATACCACCTTGTAATCAAACTGCAGGTCGCAAATAGGAATATTTTTTGATGAAATTTGGTATATAAGCTTTTATCGGCCATGGGATGAACGCTATTGAAATTGGTGAGAATCGGTCCATGTTCAGATCTAGCCCCCATACAAATTACCCCTTTGAAATCGACATAAATTGCCATAAGATCCAAATTGTCATATAGATCTTACTCAAATTGGGTTTGTATGCGTTCATTACATCCATTAATGTGTAGTCCAAAAATGATCCCTTTGGCCCCATATAGACTGCTTCCCGATCTTCACTTAAATCTATTAAAAACAAAAATATTGCACTGATTCTCAAATTTTGTTTGTATATATTTTTGCGAAATACAAGAGACTTAACCAAACATGATCAGGATTGGTCCATTTTTGGACCTAGTCCCCATAAAGATATAGCATCCGATATGAACTTTTTCATATCTGCAGCCAAAAAAATTAATAAAAATCCCACTCAAATTTGCTTTTTGCTTATTTTCTATGTCCAGTTTGTTGGGCCTAAAAGATAGGGTTTCTAAACGCATGGTATAGGGTATCGTATAGTCGGTCTACACCGACTATAATTTTCTTACTTGTTGTAATTGGCATTCGAATTTAAAGTTTCGATATCAACATTTTTAAAGTGGTATCCATATCCAACATTGGTTGTAATGTTGTGTTTAAGACGCGGGATTTAACAGTCTTACCTGTTTTTTATTTTTTTTTTTAGCTTACTTACATACATGATGTTACTGCCAAAAAATCGGTTTTTAAGATTTCATTTATTTCATTTGTTTAGTTGGAAAGTCTAAAAAAATATTTTTACTGACATTTCTAAACATATTACAAAAAATACCATGACATTTGAAAAAAAAAACCCCACACAGTTTTAATATAATTCACCATAATGTATTAACATCACCTTCCTCTAGGTGTTACACAGAAAAAACCCACTAAATTCATTAAGTTTATCCATGGAATACAACTTGAGTTAAAAAAAAACTGTGTTATAAATTATTTGTTGTTTTTCACTACTCAGCCAGAGAACAAACAATAAAAATATAAAAAAAAATTGTGAATGAGTAAAATAAACGAAACGCCACAAAATAAAATATAATAAAACCGGTATGCTTAAAAAAAAATAAAAAAAAAATAATCAATTGAGTCAGTCCTAATCACATAGCCGGAGTGTAGTACGAAGAATACAATGGAATAGCAGACAGACAATATGGCCAGTCAGTCAGCCAGTACATTAACAAACGTAATACTTGACAGACGTGTCGCGTATAATAGAACAAATTGTAAATATTTCGCTTTGAGAATTTTAGCATTAACAAAAATGTTTATTTAAAAAAGAAGAAATAACCGACCCTCAACTGTTAGACAACAAGTGCTAAACGGTTTTTTTTTTCTATAATTAACATTAGCATTTAACCAACCAGAAAAAGCTGGCTTTAATAAAAATGGTTCATTGAAATTTGGAACAAAATTATTAAATTTCGTTTTACAAAAATACACAACTAAATTACGCTTCTGGTTTTTTTTGCGATAATAAATGATAAAATAAACAAACTTTTCGTTTGAATACTGTCTTCTTTAACCTAATATTAATAGTAATTAACATAATATTACTGACAAGAGAGATTAATTGTATTATTTACCATTGATCTCTTTTTTTTTTGTTATCATTGAAATATTGAGAAAAGCCAAGATTAAAATATATCCCAAAAATAACAACAACATTAATAAATAGAAATATTGCAAAAGAAAAAAAATAAAAAATGTGTGAATTAATATTAAATCCCGTCAGAGAATGTGAGGTAAAATTTTGAATAATTTTAACAGTATATTTTAAGCACATCTTGTGTTTTTATATTTACTTAAAATATTTTCTAAAATATTATTTTTTTTTAATATTTATTTTGTTCAAAAACTGAGTCATAGATAATATATATATATTTGGATGCTGTTTATATTCCTCTGTGTAATTCACTGTTACTATTTAAAGTGCGTTTAGTTCAGATTTCATTTTTTTTTTTTTTCTATAAATATGTTTTCCTTTTTATTTTTTTTTTATTTATTTGCTTAAATTTTTTTTTTTTTTGTAACAAAAACGTGACCTGTGTAAATGTGTTTGTCAACAAATATTCGCTTTTTAAGTTTCTATTGATTATTTTTTTGTTATTTCCGCAACATGTTTTCTTTAACAATAGCTTAAATATTTGTAGTTGAACAAATTAATTTAATAAAGCGTTTATTTTTATTTTATATACAAATAAACGTAGCCCAGCAAAAAAAAAAGGAAAAGTGCTTCAAATCGATCACATTTGCAACTAACACCATCTTATAACCACTTCTAAAAATGTCAACGGAATTTTATTTAAAATAGATTAAAGCTCTTCCAAATAAAGTGCTTAGAAACTACTTTTCCCAAATGCTTTGAAATTTATGACAGTTGCTCAAAAAAAGTTAAAAAAAACTAAAGTTTGACTATGAGATCTGTAAGAACCATTAAAAAACAAGAGTTTAAATAAAACAAGTAAGAAAATTATAGTCAGTCTAGGCCGACTATACGATACCCAATACCAAGCGTTTAGAGACCCTATCTCTTAGGTCCAACTAATTAGATATAGAAAATTAGCTTAAATCACATTTGAGTGACATTGTTATTATTTTTTTTTTGCCTTGGGATATGGAAAGTTCATATCGGTTGCTATATTTATAAGGGGACTAGGTCGAAAAATGGTCCGATAAGGTACTGTAAGGTCATTTATTTTTTGCAAAAACATATTGTCATATAGGGTTTGTTTTTGGACTACTGATAAATGGATGTAATAAACATACATGAACCCAATTTGACCAAGATCTATGTTGTAATTTGGATATTATGGCAATTTATATAGGGACTATGTCTGAACATGGACCGATTTTCACAAATTTCAATAGCGTTCATTCTATGGCCGTTAGAAGTTCAAAGTTGCGACCTATCGTTTGATTACAAGGTTTACATGAACACACAGACGGACGGACGGACCGACGGACATCGCTAAATCGACTCTGAAAGTGATTCTCGGTCAGAAAGTGATTCTGAGTCGATCGTTATAATAAAAGATGGGTCTATGTCAAATATTTTTGATAGCAACAAACATCAGCACAAAGTCATTATACCCTGATCATATAGTGGTATAGCGTATAAAAATGTAAATGTCTTTTAATGGCCCAATCGCCTTAAGAACAGGTTTTTGGCATGTCACAGTGAAACGTAGTTAAGTTAAACTTACAATTTCAAACGTTTTTTTTTTGTTTTTGGTTTAAGCTAAATTAAGATAAGTTAGTTTAAACAATTTAATCAGTTAAAAAAATTTGGACTTTAATTAAACTAGATTTAACTGTTATCCCAAAAAACGCAACCTTAGGCAATTAAAATCACACTTACGTGTTAAGAAATGTGAGTTTAAACTAATTCAGATTTCTTTTCTGACAAAAAATGTTGCATTTTATTTGCACTTTTTTCGAAAAGTGTGTCTTTTTATATATTCTAAATTAAGAGTAACATTATCTTGAAGAACAATCGAAAGGTCTCAAAGTCAAGCCCTCGTAAATCGCAAATAATTGCAGCCATTGACTTCTTTCAAGTCATAGTATGAGAATATTTCCACATTGTTCCCCTTTTTTGAATATTTTCACCCTATGACTTCAAAGAGGTTACTAATCAAAATTTTTTGCATTTTATGAACACAGCACTTTGCGACTCGATTGATGTGTAAGATAAGGTTGCTCTTTATTCAGAATAAAATGCGACATTTTTTGTTAGAAAAGAAAACGGCATAAGTTTTACTGACATCCCAAAAACGCGACCTTAGTCAAATAGGATGAAATTTATGTGTTAAAAAATCAAAGTTTAACTAAACTGAGTTTAAATGACATCCCAAATTATGTTTTAAAAATTTATGTATTAAAAATTCTGATTATAACTAAACTAAGTTTAACTGAAATTCCAAAAATTAACCTTATTCAAATAGTATCATAGTAATTTGTTAAGAAATGTGAGTTTACCTAAATATAGTTTAACAGACATCCCAAAAATACGACCTCAGTCAAATAGAATGAAAGATATGGGTTAAAAAAATTTAACTTTAACTAAACTAGATTTAATTGTTATCCCAAAAACGCAACCTTAGGAAATTAGTATCACACTTACGTGTTAAGAAATGTGAGTTTACCGAAACTAAGTATAATTGCCATCCCAAAATCGCGACCTTAGTCAAATAGTATGAAATTTATATGATGAAATCTAGGTTTAATTAAACTAAGTTTAACTGACATCCCAAATTATGGTTTAAAAATGTATGTGTTAAAAATTTGGAATGTAAGTATCAAAGTAATTTGGTAAAAAATCTTAGTTTAGCTAAGTTTAACTGACGGTTTTTAATTTTTCGATTTTTTTTTTTTTTTTGCTTTTTCTCTTTCAGAAGAAAAATTATTTTTTTTAATATTTGGGGATTCTCAGGAAATAATATTCAATGAACTGATGTATAAAAAAATTGTTTGAAAATAAATAAACGAGAATCCTAATGCTTGTGGAAAAGAGCATTCCGAGCTTTTACTGTAGTTTGAAAATTATATGTTTTCTAAAAAATCTGAGTTTATTTCATCATCTCCACAAATCGGTCCAAGAGTTATAGATCAAATTTAATCGCTGTTTTTAGTCCATTTTTGAAGCTTTAAGTTTTTCTTTTACTACTACAGATGTCCAGTGATGGTTTACCGCTACATTTAGAAGTACATATTTATTATAACAACATATTAAAGTCACGGCTGTTTATGCCAAAAAAGAAAAACTTGTATCTAGTGCAGTAGTTGCGGTTAAATTTTAAAATTGTGGCTGATATTAAATTTTGCGCTGGGTATCTTATTTAAATAGTTTTATTAGAACTACTAGAAAAACCCTTCGCGCGTTGTTGTGGCATTAATACGTGTAATTTACAGATGTATGATATTTTTATACCCTCCACTCCACTGTGCAGAGGGTATATATAAGTTTGTCATTCCGTTTGTAATAATTAGGAAAAAAATTTTGGACCCCATAAAATATATATATTTGTGATCCTTATAACAACCGGAGTTGATATAGCGATGTCCGTCTGTCCGTCTGTGGAAATCACGATGACGGCATCAATCGGGCAGCTAGGGTGCTCCTTGACATAAAAAATGATTCATTAACATCCTGAAAAGTTTGTTATTTAAAATCGTCCAAATCGGTCGATTAGGGCCCGAGATTTGAATGAAGAACTAAAAAAAGTCTTGGAAAAATATAATTTTCTATGTTGTTCTTGTCACGATCACGCCCTGAATAGTGCAGCTACAGTGATCATTTTTAGTGAGAATGATTCACCAAATTCATGGGAAGATTTCTATTTCAAAAATCATTAAAATCGGTGGAACAGGTCCAGGGAAATCTCTGAAAAAGTAAAAAAAAAAATGAAAAATATGATGTTTCTATATTGTTCTTGTTGTTATTCTAAATGTTGTGTTGTTGTCATAGCTGGACTTGTTGTTTTTGTGGTCGTTGTGGTAATAATATAATAAAAACTAACCCTTTGTACATTTTTTTATTAACTCTGGTAGAAAAATTTAAAAGTTTCCATTGTTTTGGCATCACTCTAAAAATTTGTTAGATCATTTCTGTTATTACCACGAGCCTGCCTGCAAAATTTCAGACCGAACGGCTCACGGGAAATTGGTTAAAATCGATCCAAAATTTTTTCGACAAGCAGACACTACACACAGAAAACAGATTCATTGTGGCTACCGAATTTATTACCAACCAAATTGCGATAATGCTAATAACCGATTTTCGGGTTCACAATGATTACAATTCTATTGTCTTAACAGTAAATATTTTATCATAATAAAAAATTAGCAGATGATATTAAATTTCTGTTGATACAATCGAATATACAGTTGTTCTATTTTACAACAATTCGGTTGGCAAATATTTTTTCTGTGTGTACGAGTTAATATAAAGGGAGTAAAAATTCACCAACATCTTAAGCAAATAATGCTAAAATACCTAGTTGTTAATAAAAAAAAAATAATGTAAATATAGCAAAAAAAATTTTATGTATAAATTTATTTATAAATTTATATAAACATATTAAATAATACAAATAATATACATGTATGTATATCCATAACAACTGCATGTTAGAAATAAGTCGGTATATTATTTTATTTACATAAAATTCTGCAATATTTTGTTGTGGGGAAAATACATTTCTTTTGCATTAACAGAGTGTCACTTCATTTTGCTCAGCGTGACTATGCCACAGTAGATGGCGCCACAATTTTTGTTTGTTCAAATTAGCTTTGCAATAGTTATTTCTATTTTAACATGAATGTTAATATTTTCAACTGGATATCATACAGAACAATGTTAAGAGTATACATGGGCTGGTCTTTTATTTCATACGTATTTTCATTATTCTTTTACAAATATGAACATAAGTTTGGCATATTAACTTTTTGTTGTCTTTACAAAATCTAGTTGCCGAGTTCATCAATGCTTTCAAAATAATTCTACATAGTTATATAGAATTATTATTCTGCTTTACCTACAAAATATCTGATTGCGATTAAATCTAATTTTTAAAAATTGTTTATAATTACTAAAGCATTATTATACACATAAATACAAAATTGCACTTTTTAAATTTTCCATTCAATTTAAGAAAATATCGATTCTAAAAACTGGAATTCAAAATTTCCAATTATAAATTACAATTAATTGAATTTCAGAAAATCATATCAAAACGTCGGAAATTATAATTTTAAATTTTGAAGACATCAATTGCATCTTTAATATATAAATTTTATTCGTTAAACACAAATTGGAATTCAAAAAAAAAAAAAAACACCAAATAATTATATTTACATTTAAAAAATTTTTACATTTAAAAAAAAATATTGACATTCAGGAGAAATTAATAGCTTTTCAGTATCGCGATTCAGTAACTTTTTTTAACGATAGTCGAATCGTTAAAAAAAAGAAAATAACAAAATTATCAGTAAAATTTTTAAACGATATTCGCTATTGTTAAACTCAGCTATTGTTGTTATCTAAACGACAACCATTTTTGTGTTGTTTATTCAATCGATAATTTTTGTATATTAATTAATTAATTCTTTATTTAATAGCAAAATTTACAAATTTCTTACATATTAGGAAAACTTATTGCACAGATTTGGCTTTGCCTTATATCTAAAGTATTATTATAAATTTTAAAGAAAAGTGAAAGGTATAAATAAAAGATTTAAAGCCGAAGGAAAACTATTAACAAAAACCTTCAATATGAATAGAAAAAAAAAAGCAATAATAACAAGCATTAATTGATATTATTATTCAATATAGAAAGATATAGATAGACTTATAATTAATAAAATTAATAAAGGTTAGAGATTAGTGGATTTTCAGATAAGCTACAACTTGATATAAAACGAGTGGTGGTTTTTGCAATCGCTTCAGAGACAATACGAGTATTACTGATAGCATGTAATCTGGAAGTAGAGAAGTGCCATGGTAACTTGAGAACCATTTTTCAAATTTTGTTTTCCGCTATTTGTAGGCGTTTTAAATGGGTTTTTGCACAATTTCCCCATACTGGGCAGCCATATAGGATTATTGCCTGAAAAATGACTTTAACTATTAGAATTTTGTTAGAATTATTAAGAAGAGAGTTTCTGTTGATAAGTGGATATAATATTTTTTTATATTTATCAATTTTATCAGTAATGCTAGATATATGAGAGCTAAATGTTAATTTTGTATCTAAACAAATGCCAAGGTATTTTATATTATTTGACCAATTTATACTGTTGCCCAAAAGAGTTAGATTATCACTAGGTAAATAACAAGGTTTTCTTTTTCTTGTGAAAAAGATGGCTTGTGTCTTATTCGAATTGATTTTTATTCTCCATTTAGAGTAGTACTCGGCCAACCGGTCCAGTGAACATTGAACTTCGGTCAGAATGTTCGGACTGAGTTCATGTGTGAAATAAATTGCAAGATCATCTGCATAAGCTGCAAGTTTGCATGGACTGATTGTGGGCATGTCAGCACAGAATATATTATAAAGGATTGGACCTAGGACTGATCCTTGAGGAACACCTGCAGGAATTATGTTTAGATCTGAGAAAGAATTCCCAATAGAAACACAGAAATATCTGTCTTTTAGAAAATTCCTTATCAACTTAACAAGGAACATTGGGAAATTAAACTGAATAAGCTTATATATTAGGCCATAGTGCCATACCGAGTCGAAAGCCTTATCAACATCTAGTAAGACGAGTGCTGTGGATTTTCCCGTAGACAACCCTTGTTTAACATCATTGCAGATTCTTTTAACCTGATGAATAGTTGAATGCGAACTCCTAAAGCCAAATTGTTCGTCAGGTAAAATGCTGTTATTATTGAGAAATTCGACCAGTTTTTTGCTTATAACCTTCTCCAAAATTTTTCCTAAGCTGCTTAATAGACTTATTGGTCTATAGTTTTCTAGTATATTGTGTGTTTTACCCGGTTTAGGTATAGGAATGACTTTAGCTGTTTTCCACGTGTTGGGAAAATATTGCAGGGTCAAGCATGCATTATAGATATGAGTCAGACAACGTACTGCAATTTTGGGAAGATTTTTTAACATCTGGTTGTTAATATCATCTAAACCGCAAGCTTTTCTTCTCTTACAGTTGTCAATTATTAGTTCCACATCAGTAATTGAAATGAGGTCTGAGGTTGAAGTTGTTATGCTATGTGAATCAAAAAGGTCAACAGTTTCGTTAACTATCAGTGTATGATCATTTGAAACCATGTTTCCAGACACCCTATGATTTAGACTAAAATTTCTAGCAAATGCGTTTGCTTTATCTTCATCGGAAATTAAAACACCATTATCATATAAAATAGAATGACAATTACTAGACTTTCTTTTTAATATTTTAGTGACATTCCAAAAAGGTTTGGATCCTTTATCCATTGCACTTAGCCTATTATTCCATTGACGATTTCGGTGGCAGTATATCTCATTTCGTATGAGAACAGTATATCTACTCATAATTTGATAGTCAGAAATTTGCCTATACCTTGACCATTCTCTACGATAAGCATTTCTTAGCTTTATTAAACGTAAAATGTAATCTGGAAGTTTAATGTAATTTGTTCTAGGTGCAGATTTTGGAACCGATTGTCTGACAGATTCTAGCAGCAAACTGGTGAAATTTTCAATGTGATTATCTACTATTTCTGAATTATTTAAACTAAGATCAAAATTTTTCATCGAGTTTCTTAATAAATGCTTATACTTTTCCCAATTAGCACGCTTAAAATTATAATATAAATTCTCCATAAAAGGCATAGACGTGGAGAGATTAAAACAAACTGGTAGATGATCAGAACTTAAATCATTTAAAGTAAATGGGTTGGAAATAAACTGCGGAATATTTGATAAAATTAAATCAAGAGTAGATGGATTAATTTTGGCCGCTGCCGGAATGTAGGTGGGTGAATTGGGGAAGGAAATTGTAACAGGAAAGTATGATGTAAAGTCATTAAGAATTTTACCCCATTGATTAGCACGTAAGCAGTTCCAGTTTCTATGTCTGGAATTTAAGTCGCCGCAAATCAAATAATTATTGCTTGTATTTAAAATTTTCCTAATATCACCTTTGAATTTGTTTCTAAGAACGCTGTTGTCATGCCCCCCAGGAAAATAAACGCTATATATATTTAGACTTAAACCTTGCCTATATCTTATTTGAATTCCCACATTTTCAATCACCTGAGTAACAATGCTGGGAATAATTGTGAAGTTAACTGATTTCTTGACAAGTATGGCAACACCACCACCGTTCTGACCTACTCGATCTTTTCTTATACATGAATATAAAGGATGATATAGATTATTTGCATTACTAAGCCAAGTCTCAGTTAAAAGACAAATATCTATATCATTGGTATTTAAAAAATTAGTAAATTCAATAATTTTGTTTCGGATACTTCTACAATTCCAAAATACTATCTTTAAATTCGCCATGATCATTACACATTATTATAAACATATTTAAATGCTAGTTGAGTTATTACACTAAATTGTTCTTGTTTATTTTTACATTGACTAAGTTTAGTTATTAATTCCATTGTGAGATCCGTCATCTGCTGCTCAGTAAAGAGATCTCCCTGAGAATTATTAACAGAATTATTGTTACATTTAATGTTGGATTGAGAGTTGTTTATTTTTAATTTATAATTGCTGTTTGGACGCCAATTTTGATGAGTCCCTTCATTTGGTACGTATGGTTGGTTGTTGTTGATATGTGGAAAGTTATCTATGTTGTTGTTTATATTTCCAATGGTTTTTTTCTGAGAATGATTTGATCGATTTGATATTTTTTCTCTCATTTGAACATATGCAGAACGATTAGGGCATGAGAGATCAGTAGCTTTGTGATTATTACCACAGTTTGCACATTGTATTTTATTCTCAGATGAACACTCAGAAGTTTTGTGTTTTTCTGCGCAATTAGCACACCTCACCTTAACATTGCACCCCTTTTCTCCATGACCGAACATTTGACACTTTCGACATTGGACGGGTTTGTTTTTTATTTTTCGTTGATATTCCCATGATACTATGGTACGAAAAAGAGATTTAACATTCTTCTTAAGATCAAACATTTTTATTGTACCGTTTTTAAAATAAACTATGTATATTGTATCAATGTAATTTTTAAATGTTCTTTTAATAATCTTTACTTCAGTGCATTCTAAACCAAGAGAATTTAATTCATTTTTAACTTGAAGTTCTGTTTTACCATCGAGTCCATGAAGAACTACTTTAAATGGTTTATTGTTTTTGTTGTCGTGCGTAAAAAATTGGCAATTATTTTCACGCAAAATTATTATAATTAAATTATAAGTTTCAATAGTTTCACAAAGGATTTTTAAACCAATCGACATTTTTTTAATAAGGTATTTTGTTATACCTTTATTATTTAATAACTTTAATATGTCTTCATTGTTTTGTGTTAATACTTTTATTGGAGAAAGTTTAACAGTTTCACTTTTATCAACTTTTTCACACTGCATTTCAGTTTCAGTTTCAGTTTCATTTTCATTATCAAAAACTTGTAATGGGGTCCAGAAATTTTTTCTGGACCCAGTTTTTTTAATTTTTGATGAAGACATAGGGTCCTCATCAATAAAAGCAAAAGTACGTTTAGTAATTTTCGTCGTTTTTAAAAAAAAAAAACACCAGTAACGAAGAAAAACACGTCTAGCGAACACAAAAGCCTAAAGGCAACTGATTCAATCGATAAAAACTTAAATTTTTAGGTTGAAATGTCGTCATACATAAATAAAAATCATAAAATAGTGAAAATATTTTGCTTTAATTAAAAAAATTTTTTATATAAATAAAAAAATTAAATAGCATATTCAATTCATTATTTCATGTTCAAATAAATACACAGAAATATTAGTAAAAAAATAAAGATATTAAACATAAACATAAAATCATCCTGTCAAACACGAAGTAATTTGTTTTTTTCTATTCTTCTTTGTGTTTTTCGCTCATTTTGACAGAGATGCCACTCGTTTACAATTTAAATAAATAGAAAAATAGATTTGTCAACTGTCGTTAAGATGTATGTACTTAGTGAATCACTTAATCCTTAGTGCAAACAACAATAGCTGTCGATATATTTTGCGATGTCGGATCGTTGAAATTTACAGAATCACACTACAGAAAACATTAATTTAAATTCAATGAATTTTAGAAAACGTCAAATGATATTTAAGAATTGCGAACATAAAAATTGTTACATAAATAAACGCAATTTGATGAGAATGTTATTTATATATAAATTTTCACAATTTTTTTGGATGAATATTTGAAGTTTTTCAGAAAATAAAGAGAACAAATTTTTTTATTTAAAATGTTTGGGATATTTGGTTTTTTGCGTTTGGCATCCCCAATTTGATTATTTATTATTATAAATTTATTCTCTATGTTTTCCAAATATGGCAATATTTTAATAAAAAAATTGAGAGAGTTTTTTTTTTTTTTGGTTATTATTTTGTTACTCCATCCGACCTATATGGCCGCAATGAAGAAATATTTGGCCAGTTAAAAGAAACTATACAGCCATCTCCAATTAGCTCGATTTAGTGCATATAGCCACCCTACACAACCATTACCTTTGCAATGGAGGTTAGAGCGAGCTATTTAATTAGCAAAAACTAAATTAAACGAGAAGTTATGTCATGCAACCGGAAACGCATGCATATAGGTATATAACCTAAATGCATGCCGATCAGCAACCACGATGACCAAAAAGCAAACACCGAAATAAATCCGAAATAATAGAAAAGACGAAAACCAACCCAAACAATTTGCTGAAATAATTTGGTATTAAGTTTAACAAATTGTTTACTTTTTCATTTACATTTATTATCAAGACTCAAACCGAGGTGGATGGTATCAAAGATTCGGCACAGCCGAATTTAACACTCTTACTTGTTTTGTATTTATTTTGTATTGTAGGTGCCCCCACTTGTTCGACTGGTCCCACTTTTGTTTGGGTCACTCGCATTAATAATCATTTAACTCACACGAAATTAAAAAGTCTTGTGCTTTAATAATACTCCAGATATTAGTATTTATTTTTTGCGGGATTCTGTCTAACTCGGCCCATTTATGCCACGACTGTTCGCATTAAGAACTTATTAAGTCACACAAAATTCTTAGTCTCTCAGTATTAAAGTTTTCAGATAATTTACTTTGTATTTGTAGATGCTATGCCCAATGGTTCCACCTATTCAATTTTTCATTTGATTACTCACATCTATAATATTAATAGGCAAGGCGATTTCTTGTGACATATGCTACACCTTCAATTACCAACCGATTTTGACAAAAAATATACCCATTGAAAGGAATATCTTTTCAGATGTTCACCATGTGTACAAATGTGCACCATCTGGTATATATATATATATATATATATATATATATATTTTTTTTTTTTTTTTTGAGTAAAATTCATTTTAAGTTGCTACTAACACATACATAAGACATATATTTCAGCTTCAAATAAAAAATATACAATGCTGTGTGTGAGTTTATTAAATTTCTATTGAATTGTAAATTGGCTGAAATTTATAGGCTCCTATAAACTTATGAATGAAAAGATAAGCTGGGCTCTGCTAGTTAATAATTTATAGGCTAACACAAACTTTCAAGGCTCCAACCGTCACAGTATTCTATATAATTTGTGCCAAAAGGTGGCACGCCCAGTTGTACGATCACGCCGCGTCCATTTTTAATTTGACTAACTATAATTAACAAATTTACAATAAAAAGCATTGATTTTTAGTTGCATATTTTTCTTTTAATACATTTTTTGTATATTTTCATAAAATAGTTGTATCGATGAAAATGGCATCGATTTGTTGTAGCTTATTTTTTCATATTTAAAATTATAGCTATTTCTCATCAAAATGCTTAATTATTGAACTTTCCTCACCAATATCTATCCAAATCAAATTTATAAGGAAAAAGCATCAATTTGCTTTAAATGCTTGTTTTTGCATATTTTCATCAAAATGTTCCTTTATTTAACTTTTTTCAGAAATATCTATCGTTATCGATAAATTTACATTCAAATAGAGTGGTTGCATATTTTTGCATATTTTGCTTTAAATGCTTATTTTGTGCATATTTTCGTCAAACTGATAATTTGTTAAACTTTTATCAGCAATATCTGTCCGAATCAATAATTTTATCAGTGAAATTGCATCGATTTGCGGTTGCATATTTTTGCATATTTTGCTTTAAATGCATGCTTTGCATATTTTCATCAAAATGTTCCTTTATCGAACTTTTTTTTCCAGAAATATCTATCCGAATCAATAATTTTACAATAAAACAGCATCAATTTGTAATTGCATATTTTTGCATATTTTGCTTTAAATGCTATATTTTCATCAAAGAGCTAAATTATTGAGCTTATTTTCAGAACTATAAATCCGAATCAAAAAATTATAATAAAAAGGCATCGATTTTGCATATATTGCTTTAAATGCACATTTGTTGCATATTTCTATAAAAATTCTTATTTATTGAACTTTTTTTAAAAATGTCGATCCGTATCAATAAATTTACAATAAAAAAACATCAATTTTAACTTGCTTATTTTTGCATATTTTGCTTTAAATACATCGATATTTTTATTAAAATGCTCACTTATTGAAATTTTTTCAAAAATACCTATCGAAATCAGTAAAATTTTTGTTGCAAACTTTTTGCTTTAAATTAATAATTTTGCATTATTTCACCAAAATGCTCATTTATTCAACTTTCTTTAGAAATATCTATCCGAATAACTTTATTTAAACTAAAATGGTTCCATTTGTAGTTGGAATTGTTTTAGATATTTAACCTTAAATATCCATATTTAAATACATGTTTTTGCATATTTTCATCAAAGTGCTCACTTATTAAACGTTTTTCAGAAATATCTGTCTGAATCAATAAATTTACAAAAAAATATATTTTTCATGATTGAGTTGTTTTATGACCAGTTATTTTGAATTAATGTTATTTCTTTTGGGCTATGATGGTCAGCTTATAAGTTTTAAATAAAATAAATTAAAACAAAATTTATTTCATCTCCATTCTACGTTTCGTTGACGATTTTTCAGGTCAGATTATTATTATTTAATAAATTTAAAGATAAAAAACTGGACATCACGACACAAATTTAACAAAATTAAATAAATTAATAAGAATAAATAATCAAAATAAATATAAAAAATCACAGTTTTAAACTTAACGACTTATATCACAGATTTGGCTTTTAAATGCATATTTTCATCTAAATGCTCATTTATTTAACTTTTCTCAGAATAACCTATTCCAATTAATAAATTTACAATAAAATGCAATAAATTTTTAGGTGCATATTTTTGCATATTTTTCCTTAAGTGCATGTTTTTGCATATTTTCATCAAAATGCCCATTTATTGAAGTTTTCTCAGAAGTATCTATCCGAATCAATAAATTGATCATTGAAATGACTTTAATTTGTAGTTGCATACATATATTTGTATATTTTCATTTAAACGTTTTTTTTTTTTTTTTTTTGCATATTTTCACGAAAATGTTTATTTATTGAACATTTTTCAAAAAATACGATTCATGAAATTTATAAATATAAATTTTCAATAAAAAGGCCTTCATTCGTAGCTGCATATTTTTGCATATTTTGCTTTATATGCATATTTCTGCATATCTTCATCAAAATCCACATTTATTGAACTTTTTCAGAAATATTTTTTCGAATTAAAATAAAAATAGTATCAACTTGTAATTGCGTATTTTTGCATATTTTGCTTTAAATCCATATTTTGCTTTAAACCATGTTTAAATCATAACATTGCTTAATTACTGATCTTTTCCTTTAAATATATATATCCGAATCAATAAATTTACAATGAAGTGTCCTCGATATGTAGTTGCATACTTTTGCATATTTTCCTTATAGTTAATGCATATTTTGTATATTTTCTTTTAAGTTGCCATATTTATTAAACTTTTTTCATATTAAACAGTTTTGTGTTCAAATAATTAGTGAATTTATAAACCAAGTTGGAGGGATAGTTTTATGTGTTACGGAAGGAATGGCAGTCTTAAGTTACCCTACAGCAAGGTGAAGTTGTGATTGAGACATAAATACAATTGGAATTTACCTTAACGTAATTTGACTTTTAATTTATTGAATAGTGTCACAAAAATATTTTGCGCTTGCGGAATATATTTTGTTATATTTTTTAAACCCCATTTTGAAAAACAAAAAAACAGTATAAAATATTAAATTGTTTTAAAGAATGTTTAACAAATTCTCTTTGTTAACAACTTGCGTTAAACTACAAAATTAGTCGAAATTGTTGGCATTGAAATGATTCAGGTTTACATTGACAAAACAAAATAAAAAATAATGTTATTCAACGCCATGCAGTGCTAATAAAAAAATTTGCACAATTTTCTTGACCATATTCATTGCTCTATTTGCACGTTCCAAAAAAGCGAATGATTTGTATTGTTATCAATATTTTTTTTTTTTTTTTTTTGTTGCTAAATACGCCATTTTCGCAAACTAACTTTGTCAGTTTGTAAGTTATATTTATTATAATATTAAATTGTCATACTTGTGGCAATTTTTATTACTAACACGATTTTCAGAAAACAATCTATGAAATACCGCCCCATAAAATATCAATATTTCTACAATTTAATATTCTATCATAATAAAATTGGCATTTTTACGCGCCGCTTTTGCTAAGTTACACTATCAATTTACATAATTTTACTATAATAAAAACATAAATAAATTTAATTATTACTTAATAATAACCCTCTACCGTTAATAACAATAACAACAAAATGTTTATTAAGAAAACAAAATCGCAGTAGTGAATAGATAATATCAAAAATTGTTTTACAGGCAACATTGTAATAATGCATGGTAAAATTATTTAAAAAATTTAAAAAAAAAATAACAACAAAATTATTCCACGATTGTTATTGTTTTGATCTCATTCAAGACAATAAAATCACAAACAATTGATGGCAGATATATTTGCAATATCAATGCGATGATTTAATTTTTATAAAATTTGTTTATTTACAAACAATAAAATATGCAAGACAATATTTAGAGATTGATAGAAAAGAAATTATTTATTTTAAAATCCATAAACTTTATTATCACAACAATAAAAGAAAAAGTGAGTTCAGATGATTATATACGAGTTTTTATTAGTCATTGCTTGTTATAATGAAATGAATAATTGAAATTATTTAAAATGACAATTAAAGAAGAATTAAAAATGAATAATTTAATTTCTGGTTTATGACATATTTTTTCAATATTCCATGAGTGTGTGTTGATATTTTAAGGTACCCAAAATTCGTAACCTTGATCAAAATCATGTTTAATTTAAACGATGTTTTTTCATTTGTCTGTCCATAAAAAACTTATAATTAGGGTATTTATTGTTTTTATTAGATATTCTATATTTAAATGCTTTTTTAAGCACATTTTCCTCAAAAGACATATTTATTGATATATTTTTTTAAATATTTAACCACGTTGCCAAGTCTTTCTAAGGGATCGCGATAAGCTTGTAACAAAAAATATTTAGCTCAGTTAAGTTTTATAATTTGAGTTTAAAAATATTTTTTTATGTACAACATATTTTATAATTGTAAGTTTTTCAATACTTATGGTCACTCATACTCAACACATTTAATATTGACCATCATTACAAATAAGCAGATGTTAATGATGTTGATTGTCCAACATAACGCAACACTGATTGTTTTGATAATCATTGCTATACTATCAGCTGATTCTGTTTTGATTGTTATTGCTTGTGAGGTATTGTTTGTGATAAATCAAAAGTACTGTTAAGGCGCATAAAAAAGAAGTTATGATGAAAGTTACATTAAATTTAGGTTCTCGTTTATTATAGAAAAATGCCGTAAATGACCCAATGCATAATATGCCATAAAACTCTTTCAAAGCAATCAATGAAACCGTCAAAATTGGAAACACACCTTATTGTCAATCACCCAACACTTAGATACATATAAAAGTTCTGATTATTTTGCAACACAAGAAAAATCATTTTATAAGATGAAATTGAATTCTTCAGGCAGTTTTAATTCAAAAATTGATAGTGCAACTGAAGCTTCTTATGAAATCTCAGTGCTAATTGCAAAAAAAAAAAAAGAAAAAATTCGGCCCGGATGTAGACCCACAAGGGGGTCTTCTGTTAAATGTTAGTGAGAACCGCTGTTCTAGACCAACTATACGATACCCTATACCATGCGTTTAGGTCAAAATAATTGGATATAGAAAATAAGCATAAACCAAATTTGAGCAGCATTGTTATTATTTTTTCGCCTTTGCATATGAAAAAGTTCATATCGGATGCTCTATTTATATGTTCGAAAAATGGACCCATCCTGACCATACTTGGGAAGGTCACTTATTTTCTGCAAAAATATATATAAACCAAATTTTAGAAAAATCTGTGCAACATATTTCTTTTAAGATAGATTTAAGTGAAGATCGGAAAGTAGTTTTATTTGGGGGCTATGACTAAGAATTGTCCTTTATGGTTTATTTTTGGACTACTGACCGAGATCTATATGATAATTTGGATATTATCGCAATTTAAGTCGATTTCGTAGGAGTCATTTGCATAGGGACTATGTCTGAACATGCACCTATTTTCACCAATTTCAATAGCGTTCGTGCTATGGCCGAAGTATATTCATATTTGCGACCTGTAGTTTGATTACGTGGATACATAGACAGACGGACGGACGGACGAATATCGCTAAGTCGACTCAGGAATTGATTCTTAGTCGATAGGTATAAATAATAAAAGAGAGGTCTAGGTCAAATATTTTTGGTAGTTACAAACATTAGCCCAAAGTCATTATACCCATTATGTATATTATTATACTCATTATTATATACATAGTGGTATAGGGTATAAAAGCATCAATTTTTAGTTGCATACTTTTGCTTTAAATGCCGCTTTTAGCATATATTCATCAAAAAGCTTATTTATTGAAATTATTTCAAAAATGTCTGTCTGAATCAATAAATTTAAAATGGCTTGAATTTGTAGTTGCATATTTTTGCAAAATTTACTTTGAATACTTTTGTATGCATACTTTCATCAATGCATCTATATATTAATATGTGAAGGTAAATTTTTAGTTCCCTTTTTAAGCAATATGCGGTCACGGAGGAGTGTGAAAATTGGCACAGTTATAGTTCATATGGAGCAGAAGCTGAGAATGATGAAATTTATGTTTAATCTGTCTTAAAAATATATTAAATTAAATATTTATAATTCGTTACGCCCTGTTAATGCGAATGATTTAAACTATATATCAGACGCTCTGTGTTGAATTGTGAATAACTAAAATTGATTAATATACCTTTAGGCTCATTTAAATATTCATAAATTTTATATATATATAGATTAAAAAAACATTGGAAGACAAAAATTGAATGAAAAAATAAAATTTCCTAGAATTTGCACTCGAAAATCGAGAGCTGGGCTATTATACTAGTTTACAATAAAAAAGCATAAATTTTTTTTTGTTGCATATTTTTGTTTTAAATGCTTTTTTAAACATATTTTCATCAAAATGCTAATTTATTGAAATTTATCAGAAATATCTATCCGAATCAATAAATTTACAAAAAAAAAAAAAAAAAATAAGCATCGTTCTGTAGTTGCAAATTTTTGCATATTTTACTTGAAATACATATTTTCATCAATACTGAACTTTTTTTCTGAAATATCTGTCGTGAATAATAAATTTAAAATACAAAATCGATTTGTAGTTGCATATTTTTGCATATTTTATTTTAAATCCTTTTTTACATATTTTTGTCAGAATGTTCATTTATTAAACTTTTTTTAAAAATATCTAAGCCAATTCTATAAGAAAATGTCATCGTTTTGTAGTTGCACATTTTTGCGTATTTTACTGTAAATGCTTTTTTGATCATTGTCATCCAAATGCATATTTATTTAGGTACTAGCAGAGCCCAGCCCTCGAAATTGGAGTGTAAATTCTAGGAAATTTTATTTTTACATTTAATAAATAATTTTATAAGAGCCTAAAGGTATGTTAATCAATTTTAGCCAATTAACAATTCAGTAATAAACACACACACTTAGTATGTGTTTTATGTATATGTTAGTAGCAACTTTAAATGAGCATACTCGAAACAAATGTTCCAGACGTTGCAAATCTGTAAATATAATGGACAGCTAAAAAGAAATACCTTTCAAATGGGGTATTTTAGATCAAAATCGGTTTGTAACTAAAATTATTATATCGGTCACAAGAAATCGGCTGAGCTATTAATATTAGATATTCTAAACGAATCAATAAATTAAAATATTATTTAACGATTTCAATTTGCATATTTTTGCATATTTTCTCAGAATTTGGCCATATAAAAATGCTCATTCATTTAATTTTTTTTTAATGAATATCTATCCAAATCAATAAATTTACAATAACATGGCATCGATTTATAGTTGCATATTTTGCTTGAAATGTAATTTTCATCAAAATGCTCACATATTCAACTTTTTTTTTTCAGAAATACCTATACCGAACCATAAATTTACAGTACAACATGGCATATTTTTGCATATTTTAATTCTCGAATTTGTTTGCATATTTTCTCATGCTCATTAAGAAATATACATATCGTCGTTCGTAAATTATTGTGTTCTATATGCTTTTTGCGAAAGTACTATAGTTTGTGGTTTTTTCTGTTTAAAAAAAATTCCTCTTTGAAAACGCCTTTAAGAGTAAGAACTATTAGAACTTAAACATGGATTAATCAAAAAAAAATCATATAGAACACAATAACTTACGAACGACGATATAGCCAAATAAATAAATTGAAAGAAAGTGCATCTATTTGTAGCTGCATATTTTACTTTATATGCTTTTTTTGCATATTTACATCAAAATATTTACATCAAATATCTATCAGAAATATCTATCCGTATCAATAAATTTACAATAAAGCTCTGACATCGATTTGTAGTTGTATATTGTTGCATATTTTGCTTTAAAGGCTTTTTTGCATATTTTCTTCAAAATGTTTATTTATTGAACTGTTTTCAGAAAAATCTATTCGAATTAATAAATTTACAATAACATGCCCAGGATTTACGTATATTTTTTAAATATTTTAATTTACAAGTTTTTTCCATATTTTCATAAAAATGCTGTTTTATTGAACTTTTGTCAGTAAATTCTATCTGAATTAATAAAAAAAATGCATCTTTCTTTAATTGCCTTAAACCACTATGTGGTTAGGGTATAATGACTTTGTGCTGGTGTTTGCAACTACCAAAAATATGACTTAGACATTTAATACCGAGCGTCCGTCCGTCTGTCTGTCCATGTAAACCTTGTAACTAAACCACAGGTCGTAACTATGCATATATTTTGATGTAATTTAGTATATAAGCCTATCAGCCATAGGATGAAAGCTATTGAAATTGGTGAAATTCGGTCCATGTTCAGATCTAGTCCCATGTAAATGACCTCTATGAGATCGACTTAAATTGGCATAATATCCAAATTATTATATTGTAGATCTGGGTCAAATTGGGTTTGTGTATAGGTAGTCCAAAAATAAACCCTATAGGATAATTCTTACTAGCAGATTCCAGCGCTCGAACTTCGAGTGCAATTTCTAGGCAGTTTTACCAACACCTTTATGGTTCATTATTATTGTGAATGAAGATAACAAACTCATTAACAAACACATTAACAAATTTAATAAAACACATATAGCATATGTATAATTATATGTATGTGTTAGTAGCAACTTTAAATTCAATTTACTGAAAATAAAAGAAAAAATTAAAAAATCCGTAGATCTGTACATCTGCAAAACGGCTAAAAAGAAATACCTTTCAAATAATATACGTTTGGTCAAAATCGGGATAAAACGTTAGAACAAAACATCGATAACAAAAAATCGCCTAGCCTATTAATATTATAGATATTGGCCCCATATGAAGCTGATTTCCAACCTTCACTTAAATCTACCAAAAAAAACAAAAATATAGCACAGATTTTTCTAAAATTTGGTTTGTATATGTTTTTGCAAAAAAAAAGGATCGGTACATTTTTCGACCTAGTCCCCATATAAATATAGCATCCGATATAAACTTTTTTATATCCGAAGACAGCAAAATTAATAATAATAGCACTCAAATTTGGTTTATTCTTCTTTTCTATATCTAATTAGTTGGACCTAAGATATGACCTCTAAACGCATGGTGTAGGGTATCGTCTAGACTGACTATAATTTTCTTATTTCTTTTTTTTTTATAATTTTCATGAAAATGCTTATTTATGTAACTTTTTTTTTAATATTTAACTTAATCAATATCGATTTCAAGTTGCCTTTTTTGCTTTAAATTGTATGTTTTTGCATATATGCAATAAAAAGACAACGATTTGTAGTTGCATTTTTTTTTACATATTTTACTCTAATTGCATGTTTTTGCATATTTTAATCAAAATGCTCAATAACATCTATCTGAATCAATACAAAATTGTATCATTTTGCAATACCATATTTTTTCATATTTTGCTTTAACTGATCTGTTTATGTTCATGTTCATCAAAATGTGCATTAATTGAATTTTTTTTTTTTTTTTATAAATATTCATCCTAATAAAAAAAGTTGCAATAAAATGGCATAGATTTGTAGTGGCAAGTTTTGCTTAAAATTAATGTTTTTTTTACCAAAATGCCTCTTTTTAACTTATTTCACATAAAAAATTTTTGTGTTCAAATGTTGCATTTATTCGTGAATAATATTTAATATTAATGTTAGACAGATGTGAGTCTTCTGAGTCCACATATTAAATTAGTTATTGAAGCTGTTAGTTAAATATATTTTATGGAAGGGAAAATAGCTGAGCCCTTTAAAAGCAAACCGAAAAGGTATTGAAAAAAAAAATAGGTTCAAAAAAATTAATAAAAATTGCGATCGATTGGTTTATACGAATAATAATCTTATATTAGAACTCTGAATTGTGTATTACATTTATTGTTTATTCAGATCTTTAAACATATGTTTCTAAACATCAGTAATATTGCAAACCATGTTCCTATATATATTTAAAAGCAAAAACATATATAATCAACGTTGAACAATATAATCCGGCTACGTTATGAGTTGGCAGACTTGGCTAAATAAAATTAAGCGAAACGAAACCCCTATCTCAGTTAATACTTTTTGCTAATACGAGCAAGTCTATAAAAAGCCAATCCTACATTTAGCTCATAATCTGAAAAATGCTGTATTGCTGCATACATGGGGTTTCAAAAATATGTCCAAGATATTTCTGCAACATTCGTTGTCAATTTTTGTAACGTTCTGTTGTTTATTAAAGTCTTGAAACATGTATTTCTAAACATCAGTCAAGCTGCAGACTGTTTTCCTATATATGTTTATAAGCAAAAGTGTATGGAAACAATGTTGAGCAACACAATCTGGCTACTTTCTAAGGTAGGAAACTAGGCGAAATAAAATCGATGGAAACAATAACTCTTTCTATATTAATACTTTTTGCCAGTATGAGCAAGTCTGTACAAAACCAGTCCTCCACTTAGCTCAAATTCTGAAAAGTGTTCTCTTGCTACATACATGGGGATTCAGAAATGTATCATCAATTTTTCTGTAATATTCATTGTGTATTTTGTTTGTTTATTGAGATCTTCAAACATGTGTTTCTAAACATCAGTTGCAGCATGACTGTTTTTCTATATATGTTTATAAACAAAAACGTATGGAAGCAATGTTCAGCAACACAATCTGGCTTCTTTCTGATTCCAGTTACTAAGCGAAATAAAATAAAGCGAAACAAAATCTCTTTTTATATTTAAACTTTTTGGCCTATACTCCTCCATCATCATTACTCTTTTCTCCCTAAATTGGGAGACACTGATATTACAAATCATTCTAAGATTATATGACAGTTAATACATTAACACGATCCTATTAAAGTCAACAACAATCTTAGTTGAATTCACTATACCTTTATTAAAAGTCTAACATCACAGCTCTATTAAAGTGTTTAATTGCATATAATTTTTAGTTAATTTGACAGAAACTATTTGTTAATTTGTTAAACATCATGAGTTACAGTTATAGTATTTTAGAAAAAAAGTAGATTCTTAAATACAATTTCTGACATTGACATTTAACATGCTGGATATACCCAGCAAAAAACTGGATAACAAATAGGCCAAAACAAATAAGAACAATTATAGAAATCTCGCTTAGATAGAAAACAAAACTGATAAATTCAACAAATATTCTTGTTATTTAGCAAAAAAAAAAAAAAAATAAGCTCTTTTCCAACTATTGATGATATTCTGAAAAATATTTTCATAGTTTTATTAACATTTTCGGAAGTGGCTTTGTTTAATTTATTTATAATAAAAAAACTGTGTTTTTTTTGTTGCTGGGTATTAAAACGTTTTTTTAATGCACCTGGAAACAATTTAACTTTAATTACTAGTTCACTTTAAACGCTAAGCGAACTTTACAATTTGTTGAAATTGTTGTGTCGGTTACAAATTTTAAATCGATCTATTTCTTTGTTGTGTAAATCAAGCTTAAATTAATGCAATTTTAACAACTACGAGTATAAATAGAAACTAAAAACATAATAAATTTTCGATATTGATTTTTTTTTCTGTTTTATAAACATAGAAGAGAAGGCGCGCAAATGGCGCCAGGAATAGCAATAACAACACTATACTGTTGAATTATGCAATGCCCATTAATAAATGGTTTAGTAGCGTTTTTTTATTGTTATTATTTTTGTTGTTGTTGTGGCGGCTCTATAACATCCGTGTCTGCTACTGTCTATCTATGACGTTTTTTTGTCTATTATGATATCCACACAAAAAAAAATTGTTTTGTAATTTAACAATGTTGGTTTGGTTGTTGTTGTTTAGTATAAAAAAATATAAATTGTTATATTTAGTTTATAATTTAAACACTTATAATTGAGTGCTGTGTTGTTGGACACTCAATCAAGAACATGTGGGAAAATTGTTTACAGCCCATCCATGAAGGGGCTGTTGTTGTGATAATGAAAACTAAAATAATAGAACCTTGACTCAGTTTCATAAATTAGTTTAATGTAAAATGAGTTCAATGTTTTTTTAAGGCATAATCGTGACCTATACTATGGCCTAGTTTCCTGCATTGAGTAACAAAATGCTAGTGTATTTTTTTTTTATTTTTTGGAATTTTTATACCCTATACCACTATGTGGTTTGGGTATAATGACTTTGTGCTGCTGTTTGTAACAACCAAAAATATTTGTCCTACACCCATCTTTAATTATACCGATCGAATCAGAATCACTTTCTGATTCGATTTAACGATGTCCGTCCGTCTGTGTGTCCATGTAAAGCTTGTAATCAAACTGCAGGTCGCAAATATGAATATATTTTGACGAAATTTGGTATTTGATCTTTTATCCGCCATGGGATGAACGCTATTGAAATTGGTGAGAATCGGTCCATGTTCAGACCTAACCCCCATACAAATGACCCCTATGAAATCAACATATATTGCCATAAGATCCAAATTATCATACAAATCTTAGTCAAATTGGGTTTGTATGTATATATTACATCCATTAATCAGTAGTCCAAAAATGATCCCTATTGGACAACTCTTAGTCATAGGCCCCATATAGAGCTGCTTCCCGATCTTCACTTAAATCTATCAAAAAACAAAAATATTGCACTGATTTTTCTCAAATTTTGTTTGTATATATTTTTGCAAAATACAAGAGACTTTACCAAACATGGTCAGGATCGGTCCATTTTTGGGCCTAGTCCCCATATAGATGTAGCATCCGATATGAACTTTTTCATATCTGCAGCCGAAAAAATTAATAAAAATCCCACTCAAATTTGGTTTATGCTTATTTTCTATATCCAGTTAGTTGGGCCTGAGAGATAGGGTCTCTAAACGCATGGTATAGGGTATCGTATAGTCGGTCTAGACCGACTATAATTTTCTTACTTGTTAGTCTTCTTTCAGTTCAAAAAAAAATTTTTTTTAAAGTCGATGTTTTTGTCTTAAACTTCGGCTCATGAACGATGATTTTGAATCTAATGTAAGGTTGTTTGTTTATTGGGCAGTGGTAAATTAATGCAACACTATTTCAAATTAAAAATTTGTAATTTGAAAAGTAACAAAAAGATTTTCATACAAAATTGTTTTGTTCCTAACAAAAGCATGACATTTCTCTCAAATATTGTTAAGAGCTCTCTTGCAACAGAAAGGTTGAAATAACTGAAATTGAGAAATTTTATTTTTATTTTTTGTTCCGCCACTCTGTAACTTACATAATCATAAAATAAAAATTTAAATTGATTTTAAAAAGTTTTTATATTCTATACCACTAGGTGGTCAGGGTATAATGCTGATGTTTGTAACTACCATCTTTTATTATTCCGATCGATTTAGCTATGTCCGTCCGTCCGTCCGTCTGTGTGTCCATTTAAACCTTGTAATCAAACTACAAGTCGCAAATATGAATATATTTTGAGGAAATTTAGTGTATAAGCTCCTGTGTTCAGACCTAGTCCCCATAGAAACGACCTCTATGAGATCGACTTAAACTGCCATAAGATCCAAATTAATATAGAGATCTTGTTCAAATTAGGTTTGTGTATGTTTGTTACATCCATTAATCAGTGGTTTAAAAATAAGCCCTATAGAACATTTGTTAGTAACAGTCCCCATATAAAGCTGCCTCCCGATCTTCACTTAAACCTATCAAGTACGATTGTTCGGCTGTACCCAATCATTAAGGGCGGGATAAGGTTTTAAAGGCAAAAAAATGGCGTATTTTCATAATTTTTTTTAAGTTATGAATAATGTTGGATTATTTATTTCATATACAATTATAGCATAACATTTGAAGTATCTTTAAACAAATTTTCAACTAAAAATATTAATAAATAAGTCCGTGACAGCGAATCTCACGAGGTGACTCGAAGAAAGGTTGTTACGGCGAACATCGGAACTCGTTACCGGATCATCGGAAGCAAAAACATCAAAATGCGTGTAAAATGTGATATGTTTTCCTAAGTAACCAGGAAGATTTTTTTTATACCCTCCACACCTCAGTGGCAGAGGCTATATATAGAATTGTAATTCCGTTTGTAACGCATCGAAATAGATTACGGAGACCCCAAAACCATATATTTTCTTGATCATTATAACAAGGGAAGTTGATTTAGCGATGACCGTCTGTCCGTCTGTCTGTAAAAATCACGATCACGCCGTCAATATCTAAGCTAGACCGTTCGTTTTTGTACAAAATCGTTTATTAACACCCCAAAGGAGTTGCTATTTAAAATCGTTAAAATCGGTTAAAGGGCTCACGAGTTATGAATGAAACTTTGAAAAAAAAACTCTTGAAAAAATAAAATGTTTCAGTGTGTCTTGTTTTTCTTAATATATGTTGTATATGTTGTAATTCTTCTTATTGTTGAAGTCAGAATCTCACAGTTCTCTAGACAAATATGTAATATATCATTCTATAGTTTGTTAAAACTTCGAACATTACTGTTTTTTCATAAAGTGATTTACACAAAACAGCCTGAATACCTATACAATAGATTAATCTTTTCAAGGTCTGACAGAGGAAACAAAATAAATACATTTCGCAATAACGAAAAAACACTTTTTCTTCAATGCTATTAACCTTTGGCGCCAACTTCCACCTAATATTCAAACCACAAGCAATGCAAGGCATTTCAAAATTGCAATATGTAACATCTTAGCACAATAATCTTATACAACTTTTATATGCAAAAATGTATTAACTTTTTTTTTCTTTTTGATGTTGATGATTTGATGACATTTTATTTGTTTTCAATTTTATTAAATGTAAACTTGTGGTCTTAATATAGTTTTGATTTAACAATATTTTTTTAATAACACCTTTTTTAATTCACTTATTCTTTAAAATAATAAGTATTAAGAATTTTTATTTTTTATTTATTAACAAAATAAGGGTGTGAAGTTAGCGACGAAAGTTAACTACGTTTTTCAAAAATGTTAAAAACTTAACAGAGGCTGTTAAATTAACAGAATTTTTGTGAAGATAACTACGAAAGTTAAATACGTTCTACAAAATGTTATGTATATAGAGAATGTTGAACTAATATGTTTGTATGTTTTTTTGAAGATAACTACGGAAATTAAATACGTTTTACAAATAAGTTGAGGGATTTAGCCCTATAGTGGCATTTGTAGATTAGGACTAGTAAATTATAAAAAAAAATAAAAATAAATTGAATTTTACGAAAAGATCAAAGTACGAAATATCATTTAAAAAAAAACATATGAAATTTTTTTATACTACTATATGAGAAAATTAAATGGCAAAATTGGACCAAATGGTTCGATCAGGGGCTTAGCCCTATATGAGGGATCATAGACGAACACTAGTAGAGTAAAAAAAGATCAAAAATACGAAAATCGCTCGTTACGTTTTTGAGAAATATCGATTTTAAAAAAATATGATTTTTTTCCCCTACACTAGTAGAGTAAAAAAAGATCACAAATACGAAAATCGCTCGTTACGTTTTTGAGAAATATCGATTTTAAAAAAATATGATTTTTTTCCCCTACACTAGTAGAGTAAAAAAAGATCACAAATACGAAAATCGCTCGTTACGTTTTTGAGAAATATCGATTTTAAAAAAATATGATTTTTTTTCCCCTAGTACTATATGGAAAAACTAAATGATATAATTGGACAAAATGGTTCGATCAGGGGCTTAGCCCTATATGAGGGATCATAGACGAACACTAGTAGAGTAAAAAAAGATCACAAATACGAAAATCGCTCGTTACGTTTTTGAGAAATATCGATTTTAAAAAAATATGATTTTTTTTCCCCTAGTACTATATGGAAAAACTAAATGACATAATTGGACAAAATGGTTCGATCAGGGGCTTAGCCCTATATGAGGGATCATAGACGAACACTAGTAGAGTAAAAAAAGATCACAAATACGAAAATCGCTCGTTACGTTTTTGAGAAATATCGATTTTAAAAAAATATGATTTTTTTTCCCCTAGTACTATATGGAAAAACTAAATGACATAATTGGACAAAATGGTTCGATCAGGGGCTTAGCCCTATATGAGGGATCATAGACGAACACCAGTAGAGTAAAAAAAGATCACAAATACGAAAATCGCTCGTTACGTTTTTGAGAAATATCGATTTTAAAAAAATATGATTTTTTTTTCCAAATAGTACTATATGGAAAAACTAAATGACATAATTGGACAAAATGGTTCGATCAGGGGCTTAGCCCTATATGAGGGATCATAGACGAACACTAGTAGAGTAAAAAAAGATCACAAATACGAAAATCGCTCGTTACGTTTTTGAGAAATATCGATTTTAAAAAAATATGATTTTTTTTTCCAAATAGTACTATATGGAAAAACTAAATGACATAATTGGACAAAATGGTTCGATCAGGGGCTTAGCCCTATATGAGGGATCATAGACGAACACTAGTAGAGTAAAAAAAGATCACAAATACGAAAATCGCTCGTTACGTTTTTGAGAAATATCGATTTTAAAAAAATATGATTTTTTTTTCCAAATAGTACTATATGGAAAAACTAAATGACATAATTGGACAAAATGGTTCGATCAGGGGCTTAGCCCTATACGAGGGATCATAGACGAACACTAGTAGAGTAAAAAAAGATCACAAATACGAAAATCGCTCGTTACGTTTTTGAGAAATATCGATTTTAAAAAAATATGATTTTTTTTTCCAAATAGTACTATATGGAAAAACTAAATGACATAATTGGACAAAATGGTTCGATCAGGGGCTTAGCCCTATATGAGGGATCATAGACGAACACTAGTAGAGTAAAAAAAGATCACAAATACGAAAATCGCTCGTTACGTTTTTGAGAAATATCGATTTTAAAAAAATATGATTTTTTTTCCCCTAGTACTATATGGAAAAACTAAATGACATAATTGGACAAAATGGTTCGATCAGGGGCTTAGCCCTGTACGAGGGATCATAGACGAACACTAGTGGAGTAAAAAAAGATCACAAATACGAAAATCGCTCGTTACGTTTTTGAGAAATATCGATTTTAAAAAAATATGATTTTTTTTCCCCTAGTACTATTTGGAAAAAAAAATCATATTTTTTTAAAATCGATATTTCTCAAAAACGTAACGAGCGATTTTCGTATTTTTGATCTTTTTTTACTCTACTAGTGTTCGTCTATGATCCCTCATATAGGGCTAAGCCCCTGATCGAACCATTTGGTCCAATTTTGCCATTTAATTTTCTCATATAGTAGTATAAAAAAATTTCATATGTTTTTTTTAAAATGATATTTCGTACTTTGATCTTTTCGTAAAATTCAATTTATTTTTATTTTTTTTTATAATTTACTAGTCCTAATCTACAAATGCCACTATAGGGCTAAATCCCTCAACTTATTTGTAAAACGTATTTAATTTCCGTAGTTATCTTCAAAAAAACATACAAACATATTAGTTCAACATTCTCTATATACATAACATTTTGTAGAACGTATTTAACTTTCGTAGTTATCTTCACAAAAATTCTGTTAATTTAACAGCCTCTGTTAAGTTTTTAACATTTTTGAAAAACGTAGTTAACTTTCGTCGCTAACTTCACACCCTTTAACAAAATCATAATGTGCCATTATCCTCCCAGTACTATTAGATAAGACTAGTTCTTGTTGTGCTGTATTGATTAAATAAATAAATAAAATAAATAAATTGTAGTTGTGTGTATATTAATACTGCACGTGTCACATTGGCCTAAGCAAGTATTAACACATATTTTTTTTATCGTTAAAATTAAAAATTAAAAATTAAAAATTAAAAATTAAAAATTAAAAATTAAAAATTAAAAATTAAAAATTAAAAATTAAAAATTAAAAATTAAAAATTAAAAATTAAAAATTAAAAATTAAAAATTAAAAATTAAAAATTAAAAATTAAAAATTAAAAGTTAAAAATTTAATATTTAAAATTAAAAAAGTAAAAAATAAAAAATAAAAATTAAAAATTAAAAATTAAAACATAAAAATTAAAAATTAAAACAAAACATAAAAATTAAAAATTAAAAATTAAAAATTAATAACTAAAAATTAAAACTTAATGATTAAAAATTAAAAATTCTATTTTCATTCTTTAGTTTCTTACATGTTTTTATTATTTTCGTTTTTTTGTTTTAAATAAAATTAATTTAAAATTTCCTTTTTTTTAATATTAATAATATGAAGCCGTGAATCATTGATTTTTTTTTTTTTTAATTATCGTATGACTTCTAAGGTCTCAAAACAGGCTTATAGGGATCAAACTTTGGGTATTATTATGATGCCGGCTGTGTTAAATAATGAATTTCATATGTTTTTTATGAAGTACTTAGGGGTTTCCTACATTTTGTTTTCTAATCATTGCTAATATTTACAAATTTACTAAGATCGTTAATTCGGCAAGTAAATATTAGACGAACATTGCCGTATACTTCGACGACCGCTCAAGCGCTAAAGAAAAGGTGCAACAAAACAAATGAACAACATGGAAAAATCATATTTTTCAAGTTTATTTTAACATTTTCATTGAAATCTCGGGACCTATTGAACCGATTTTGATGATTATAAGTAGCAGACTGCTCAAGATATCATTAAAGTACTTTCATTTAATATAAGAATCCCAGCTAACATTTTAAGGGCGTAGTCGTAATTTTTATGGAGGGACAGACGGACATCACTATATCAACTCTGCTTGTTACATATTGTGATTCTTGTTACATATTGTGATAATGACAAAGTCATTATAACCTGACCACATAGTGGTATAGGATATTAAAACGTATGGACTTTGCAAGGCTCCAGAAGTTTCGGTACGTGTTTTTTTTTTTTTTTCAGATGAAAGCAAGTTTTGCATTATCGGCATTAAAGAATAACTTTTGCCAAAGGTTAAACACTGTGGTATGATGACGATTTGAATTAGGGGTATGTATGGACTGCAACTCGTCTTTATTGAGTATATAATGGATCAAATTGGATACATAAACATTTTAAAGCTGAATTTATAACAAAGCGCACAACAATTAGGCCTTGGAAAAGAAAATTATCAAAAACACACGGCGCACAACATCAAGCTGTGGATTTGCTCGAGCGCAGAATTCGTCAGCATAAATCTCAAAGGAGACGATAAAGAGCGCTATTTTGGATGAGTGGGGTAAAATAAGTAAAGAGGATACTTTGAAGTTGGTTAAGTCAATGCCAAATCGGCTCACAGAGGTCCTCAAGCGCAAAGGATAAGCTACAAATTACTAGCTTAATTAATGTAAATTGAGTTTTTTTATTAACGTTTCAAACGTAAGAATACTTTTTTACGTTTTTTTTTTTATGTGCATAAAATTTGTTAAAGACAATACTTTAAATCATTTAAAAAAAAAAAACTAATACATGGTTTAATATCGTAATTTATAAAAAAAAATAAAAAATAATTCAGTTCAGTTAATTTTTTCTTATTTTTTTCGTAGTACGAATTTTAATTTTAGGTGTACGGTTACATTTTCTAGCCAGTGTATATACATATGTATATTACAATTTTCGTAAGTTTGTAAATGTTTTAAAACACGTAAAATTTTTCTTTTCTAACTAAAAGCATTTCATTGTTTTAGGGCTTAATGAAAACGTTTAATAGACTTTAACACGAAGTGACAAAATTTGAAAACCAAATATGTTCTTAAAATAGATTTTAGATGAAAAAATGTTTGTATAAAAATAAAAAAGAAAAAGCAAAATCTGTTAAGCACACTTGAATGAATTGGATTCATAATTTTTTTTTAATATCTGGCGGTGTTTTATTTACCTCGGCTGTATCAACATATTTCTCTGCTTGAATTGGTCTTAACCAGATGAGACAATATTTCAGTATTAACAAAAATTATTAACAAATAAATGACGGCAATTTCAATATATACGTTTAACTTAAATAATTACAAAAATCAATAAATTGTTAAAATTTAACAAAACAATCTTGTGTTAGTTTTAGAAAAACATGGCTTCCTTTTAATATAATAAGTGCTAAGATATTGATTACACATAAAAAAAATTAAAACTAAATTTAAATATTTTTTTTGGTAATACTGACGTAAATTGTCATTTGACCTCGATTTAAAAAATTTAAATAAATTTGAACCTCTCAAAATTATTTAGCTTAAACAGTCAATATTTTCAACTAATGGATTTTTTTTTATAATTTTCGATATATGTAGTTATACCCTATACCACTATGTGGTTTGGGTATAATGACTTTGTGCTGCTGTTTGTAACAACCAAAAATATTTGACCTACACCCATCTTTAATTATACCGATCGAATCAGAATCACTATCTTATTCGATTTAACGATGTCAGTCCGTCCGTCTGTGTGTCCATGTAAAGCTTGTAATCAAACTGCAGGTAGCAAATATGAATATATTTTGATGAAATTTGCTATTTAATCTTTAATCGGCCATGGGATGAACGCTATTGAAATTGGTGAGAATCGGTCCATGTTCAGACCTATCCCCCATACAAATGACCCCTATGAAATCAACATATATTGCCATAAGATCCAAATTATCATACAAATCTTAGTTAAATTGGGTTTGTATGTATATAATCCATTAATCGGTAGACCAAAAATGATCCCTATTGGACAACTCTTAGTCATAGGCCCCATATAGAGCTGCTTCCCGATATTCACTTAAATCTATCAAAAAACGAAAATATTGCACTGATTCTTCTCAAATTTTGTTTGTATATATTTTTGCAAAATACAAGAGACTTTACCAAACATGGTCAGGATCGATCCATTTTTGGGCCTAGTCCCTATATAGATATAGCATCCGATATGAACTTTTTCATATCTGCAGCCAAAAAAATTAATAAAAATCCCACTCAAATTTGGTTTATGCTTATTTTCTATATCCAGTTAGTTGGGCCTGAGAGATAGGGTTTCTAAACGCATGGTATAGGGTATCGTATAGTCGGTCTAGACCGACTATAATTTTCTTACTTGTTTTTTTATAACAGATTGAGCTAAAGATTACAATAATGATAATTGTCAATAATAACGAAAATAATATATAAATTATTATCTTCTCTTTAGCTCTGCGCAAAGGTCTTTGTATATTTTGGGCATATTAGCAGCAGCAGTTTCATTTTCGTCAAACGTGACTTTTGTGCTTAAAGGTTTAGACCGACTGTACGATACCCTATACCATGCGTTTAGAGACCCTATCTCTTAGGTCCAACTAATTAGATATAGAAATTAAGCACACCAAATTTGAGTGGCTTTGTTAATAATTTTTTGCTTTCGGGCATGAAAAACTTCATATCGGATGTTATGTTTATGTGGGGACTAGGTCGAAAAACCCAATTTGTGAAAAATCTGTGCTATATTTTTGTTTTTTGGTAGATTTAAGTCAAGGTCGGGAATCAGCTTCAAATGCGGGCTATGATAAGAATTGTCCTACAGGGTATATTTTGGACTACTGATAAATGGATGTAATAAACATACACAAACCCAATTTGACCGAGATCTATATAATAATTTGGATATTATGGCAATTTAAGTCGATCTCATAGGGGTCATTTATTTGTACGGGGACTAGGTCTGAACATGCACCCATTTTCTTCAGTTTCAATAGCGTTCATCCTATGGCCGATAGAAGCTTATATACTAAATATCATCAAAATATATTCGTATTTGCGACCTGTAGTTTGATTGCAAGTTTTACATGGACACACAGACGGACGGATATTGTTAAATCGACTCAGAAAGTGATTCGGTATAATAAAAGACGGGTTTAGATCAAATATTTTTAGTAGTTACAAACATCAGCACAAACTCATTATACACTGACCACATAGTGGTATAGAGTATAAAAATTACTCATTCAATGAATGTACCCCCCCCCCCCCCCCTCAAAAGTGTATGTCATAATTTATTATGGCCATAAATAAACAAAAAAAATCTGCGTTTAATTTTTATTTTCTTATCAGTTTAAAATTTTGTTTAAAATTTAAATGTTAAAGAAAAGTTGGTGAATATTTATGCCTTGGAATATTGTTGTACGTATTTAAATGAAAAGACTTTGACCATAAATAAAGCTTATGCCATTGTTTTTTTTTTTTATTTTTTTTTATTATTAAAATCCAAATCAAGATAATTTTCTAACTAACTACAAAAGTTCTTAACCAAAAAAAAAAAAAAAAAAAAACAAATTACTGATATTTATGATATAAATTGCTAATTTTAAAATATATTGTCCAAGTAATAGATATAATTTGAGCTACCTTCCATCATATTTTAAATACTGTTATCGCCCTCCCCTTCATAGGGCCCTCTTATCAATATTTAAAAAAAAATTTTATTGTGATACTACTTTAATTTTTTTTTTTACAGATTAAACGTAGTATTAGCAATGACTTTCTCAACGCTCCCCCAAACAAGCTTAAGCTTCTTTATTGGTAGTTTGTATTTGTACGTTTTTTTTTTTATTATTATTTATTTGAAGATTTCAGGTAGCTTTTGGTTTTCCTATAAATGTTAGAACACCTTGCACACTTGAATCATTTATTGTTCAAGTCGTAAATTATTTAAATGGTGATTTCGTTTTTAGAAAGACGTCTTAATCGTGTAAGACGATATCTTAAAATTACTCGTAAAAAAAGAGTAAGTGAAAGTTAAAAAGTAATAATAATTAATAAAATATAAAAAAAAACTAAATAACAGTATTTTTAATTATTTTTTTAAATGTATTTTTTATGAAAATTATACAATTTTTTTAATATACATATACAGTGGCAACATTTTAAATAGCACGTTTTATAAAAAAAATATGAATACACTTAATTTTTTTTTTTGGTTTCACTATTTTTTAGACCCTTTTACATTTTTGTTAACCTGGGCGACTTATGTATCAAACGGAACCAAAATGTTTAAAATTTTCTCAGATCTTTAATTTTTTTAGTTGGAAAACTTATTTTTAATAACGGCTCGACCTAAATCTTTCCAGTGGTATGAAATTCCGTACTTTTTGGATTTCTTCTCATAATAGATTTAAATTTGTAGCTTTAAAACGGTCAATTCGTATGGTTATGTCGCACCACAGATTCGGGCAGTCCATTGTACAAAATCGATTTTTTTTGTCACTGAGCCATTTTTGTACTAACTTTGCAGTATGTTTAGGATCGTTTAAGAGGTATTTCCTCCTCTACATAAGGCATCATAACGTATCCTAAAATGTTTTTGTATATTATTTGATCCATATACGCGTAATTGGACCCACTCCATACCAGGAGAAGCTTCCCCAGACTAATACACATCCTCCCCCCATGTATCAATGTTTTTAATGAGTGTTTAGGATCAAATTCTGTGCTTGGATTAAGTCTCACATACCTTTTGTCATCTGATATATCCATAAAAAAAATATTGTTCTACCAATTTTCAGGTTTTGTTTTAATGAGCAAATTTTAAACTTTTCGTTCTATTTTTTTAAACACGTGTGGTTTGATTCTGGCAATGCGCCCAAACAAATTATTTTTACGTAGACTGTTTTTAATTGAGCTTGTGGATAAATGAATGTACAATTTTTTTGGAATTTTTTCCCTAATTCTGGCTACAGTCTGCACCATTTCATTTTGTGGGTGTAAGTCAGCTTATCTTTCAGGTATTCAAGGACAAATCTTCGAAATTCAGGATTTGAAAAAAAAAAATATATACACATATGGCCAATAAAATAGGGCCGCAGCATTTATTTGTTGAGATTCATGTGGCGTTTTTTTATGTTGATGTAATGCTGCGTACTTTTGATATTTTTCGACTGGCAATACTGTCTGCTTATGGAATTCAAATGAACAGTTATCTTTGTTTGTTTTGATAATTAAGCAGCGTGGTTATTTTATTCTATTGGCAAATTTTAGTGGTCACTAAAATTGGTACATCGTGATAAATTGTGATATTTCATAAATTTTTTCGAAAAAAAATAATCAAAAGGTATGTTTTAGTATCGTAGATATAATATTGGCAAAAAATAATACAATTTTAATGCCAGATGGGCCGTCGACAGCATTGTACAGCTGAAGAGAGAAGACTTATTCAAAACCTTCGGAAGCAAAACCATTCATACGGTTTCATTGCTAAATCACTAGGAAGGTAGAAAAATTTTGTCGCTAATGCCCTGAAGCCCCGAGAATTATTAGAAAAACGAGGTGGTGTAAAGAAAACATCTAGTGTCACCGACGCTTACATTGCAACGTTGGCCAAACGAGATCCTTTCATGTCATCAAGAGCAATTGCAGCGGAAATAAACAACGAAATATCAGCTAGGACTGTACGTCGCCGATTATATAACATGAAATTACCAGGTCGGATAGCGCGTCAGGTTCCGCTACTCAGAAAAGCAAACTTGCAAAAGAGAAAAAATGTTGCACTTGCACATAAAACGTGGTGTGGTTCAGATGGTACAAAAAAATGGCATAATATACTTTGGAGCGATGAAACAGAAATCAACTTGTCTGGTAATGACTGAGAACGAAATGTTAGACGTCCAAAAGGGCAAGAATTTAACCCACGTTACACCAAAAAAACGATTAAGCATGGTGGCGGAAATGTGATGGTGTGGAGTTGTTTCTCTTGGAACGGAGTAGGTCCCATCCATCTTATAAATGATACTATGACATAAGAACGCTATAGGAACATACTAGAGGAGGTCGTGTTACCATTTGCTGAAGAAAATATGCCACTTCGTTGGCTTTTTCAGCAAGATAACGTCCCTAAGCACTCATCAAAATTGGTAAGTGAGTGGTTTATAGGAAAAGGTGTTAAAGTTTAAGAATGGCCAAGCCAATCACCAGATCTTAACCCCATAGAAAACCTTTCGGGAGATCTCAAAAACCGAATTGGGAAAGAAGCTTGCCGAAATAAGGCTGAATTATGGTAAAAAATACAAGATGTTTGGTATACCACTCTTATAGAGACTTGTCGTAAATTAGTCAATTCTATGCCCCATAGAATAGAAAAATTAATCCAAAATAGGGGAGAGCACACTGGATATTAGTCCTATATAATATTAAAAACACAATTTGTATTCTTATTTGCTGTCATATTTTTTAAAAATTTTTTTCATACTTTCGTGCCTATTTCAATGGCCATGTGAATTTTGAACTTCTTTGAATATAAGTATAATTTAATGTTTTTAGTTATGTTTATTTTAATATTTTTGTTTAGCCATTTGATAACATACCAATTAAATAAATAAAATTGAATTAAAAAAAAAACTTTTGCGAAAAATTTGTATTTTATAAAAATTCTACAGAGTACCTATTTCAGTGGCCATATGTGTATATAAATTTTTCATATTGACTCCTTAATTAATTTTCTTACCTTTTTAAATAAAAAACTTTACCAAAAAATATATTTTTTTATGTAGAGAAGAACAAATTTTTATCAAAATTTATTATTTTATAATGGACTTAAATTTTATAATGAGTCCATTGAAGAATGAAAAAAACTTTTTTATATTTAAACCTAAAATTACAATGTACGTGAAACAACTGTATTAACGTAAAAAATCCATGAATGTAACATTATATAATTTTATATTAATAGCATTATGCCCAAATAAATAACTAAAACAAAAATAAATAAAAAATATGCTATTTGAAATGTCCGCTTTATTAGTACTTTAAATCTTAAAACTATATAAAAATAATAACAACTCTTAAAAGAAAAAATAACTGTAAAAATATTACATGATAAAAACACGAAAAAAAAATTTTTTTCCATAATTTACTGTTCGCTAGTAAACTAGCTGCATAAAATGGCGCCACTGTATATCTATAATATTAATAGACTAGGCGATTTCTTGTGACCGATGTTTTGTTCTACCGTTTTATCCCGATTTTGACCAAACGTATATTATTTGAAAGGTATTTCTTTTTAGCCGTTTTTAAATTTTTTCCTTTATTTTGAGTAAATTGGATTTAAAGTTGCTACTAACACATACATAAAATTATACAATGCTATGTGTGTGCTTATTAAAATTGTTAATGTGTTTGTAATAAAAATGAGTTCGTTTTTTTGTGTTGATTTGTGAATTGGCTATAATTAATTAGCATACCTTTAGGGTCTTTATTTAATGAAAAAATAAAATTTCCTAGAACTTGCACTCGAATTGCGAGGGCTGGAATCTGCTAGTGTATATAAATATTTATTTATTACAAAAAAAAAAAGACAAAAACTTAATAATTAAAAAAAAAAAATATTTACAAATTTTCATATTTTTTTCTTTCGTGAAGACTAAGTGACATTCATACTTAAATTTTTTTAATATTTAAAAATATAAATATTTTTGTCTTTCTCTTGTAAAGAAAGAGTAATTAAATATTATATAAATTTACAAAAAAAAAATGTTAAAAAAAAAAAATTAAATATATATTAATGAGCTGCAAAGTTCATAATTTTCTGTAAAAATCTATAATATTAATAGGCTAGACGATTTCTTGTGACTGATGTTTTGTTCTACCGTTTTATCCTGATTTTGACCAAACGTATATTATTTGAAAGGTATTTCTTTTTAGCCGTTTTGCAGATTTACAAATTTTTAAATTTTTTCCTTCATTTTGAGTAAATTGGATTTAAAGTTGCTACTAACACATACATAAAATTATACAATGCTATGTGTGTGTTTATTAAATTTGTTAATGTGTTTGTAATAAAAAATTAGTGTTTTTTGTGTTGATTTTTGAATTAGCTATAATTGATTAGCATACTTTTAGGGTCTTTATTTAATGAAAAAATTTCCTAGAACTTGCGCTCGAATTTCGAGGGCTGGAATCTGCTAGTATATATTAATGAGCGGCAAAGTTCATAATTTTCTGTAAAAATGTCATTTTCAAATTTGTGTGAAATAAAACAAAAAAATATATATACAGTGCACCCGCGATAACATGAACTAATTAAAACCCAGCCAGTTAGTTCACTTTTGCAAGATTGTTCATTTTTGCGAATGGCATCTAATTTCCATTTAAAACGTTTTTCCCATAAAAATAAAAGTTTCTTAAGTAAAATTTTTTATTTATTGTTTATTGGATTTAAAAAATAATTTATTTTTGAAAAAGAAAAACAACTTAAAGTTATTATGCGAAAAAATCTGTGATTTTCTTTTGCTGTCTCTTTTGTTCAATCACCTTTAAAACGGCCCGCTCTCTTAACTGTCTCAATACATTCAAATCTCTTTGATCAACCATTTCACTTTCGGCCTATTCCAACGCTTTATTAAAAATTGCAACAGCTTCCATGGATTTTATAGTCCTTTTTGACTCCTCCACATAATCATCTTCATCGGATAGCTCTTCCTACATTTCATTCTCGTTACACTCTATAGTATTCTCGTACCATTCTTTAACTATTAAAGCTGTGAATTGAGCCTATAGTGAATTAAAGATGTAACTTTGTTTTTAATGCACATTTTCCAAAACACAAACCTCAGGTAGGAGAGTACTGAAAAGATTAGTTGCAGTTTCTTCTAAATCGACCAAATTTATTGTCAAATGTTTCTAAGAATTCTTAAAGGAATGTCATCTTCAGGATCGTCTCGATTTATCACCATATTCAAAACATTATTCCCACATTTAGACAATACATTAGCATCCACTCTTCTCCATGCAGATTCTAAAATTATTATGGCTTTTTTTAGTGTAGTTTGCTTCATAGACTCTAGCAAAGTACCCCCTTTCGCAGCAACTGAAGTCAGAAGACTGTTCCTGAAATAAAGTTTTGTAATCCTGATGGCGTTTTGATCCATGGATTGTATGAGCCGGGTAATGTTTGGTGGCATAAACATTGCAAAAATACAGCCGTCTTCAGTTTTTAGTTCGTCCTCGGATGGATGTTGATGTTTATTAAGAGAATAACTTTCGGCGGCAGCTTTTTTTTGTTAAAAATTTTTACCTAAATTGTACAAAAGTTGTGAGATTATAAGTTGTGAGATTGATAACTTTTACCTCAGGAACAAATAAACAATGAAACCAATCTTTAAAAATGGTTCCTGTCATACATGCTGACTTAGAATGTCTATAATGAACAGGACAATTAAAATTCTGAAAACAAGAAAGTTACTCGTTACTTTTCAGTTTTTGCACCAGGAGCTGTTTTTTCTAATGAAGACATTTTCAAAACAATCCGAATTGGCGTTATAGAGCTGATCATTGACTAATCCAAGCTCTTCAATTTTCGTCTTCAGCTTCATTTTGAAAGGATTCACTAACTGGGGCTGTGCAGAAAGTTTTTCTCCAGATATTTGAAGCAAGAGAACGCCGTGCCTCTTTTTGAAATTTTGAAGCCATACATCGCTGGCATTGAATTCCAAACAATTTTCTTTAATTTTCTTATGAAGGTCTTTGGCCTTTTCTTTTAACATAAGTCCGCTAACAGGGATCTTTTTGTCTCTCATATTCAAAAACTATTGGTATAATGCATTTTCCATTTTAGGGTACTCGGAAGGCCGCACAGTTTTTCTTTTTCCAGGCCCATTAAACGTATTGTTTACACATTTACTAATATCACTTTTATTATTTTTTTTATTCCACATATTGTAGATTTTTTCATCCCAAATTTATTCACTAAATTAGTAACACTTGCATCTTTTCCTAAATGCTCCGAAATTTCTGATTTTTCTTTTAAAGTTAAAACCTTAACGAATATGGAATTCCAGCTGAATGTAAACACTAACTAAAACGTGTATGTTAGAAATTTTGATTGACAGCTGAAAAGAATTTAAAAGCAGTCAACTATGGTAATCCCCAAATTATAATGCAGTTGAATTAGAATTTAACCACTACCCTGTTAATTCAGATTTCATGAAAAAAATATAAAATAAGCTCTTCATATTTTAAAGCTTTTGCACTAAGTTCATATTTTAGAATAGTCAATGGAAGAAAAGTGTTCATATTTTGGGTATTTTCGCGAGTGCACTGTATATTCTCATAAAAAACTTGGAACAACAAGAAATTCGTAAGTTTTACAATCGAAATTTTTTATGTGAAAGGGAATTCTGGAATATAAGTGAATATCTGTATTTTTTTTTTTTTTGATTGCTCTAGTCAATAATAATAATAAATTAGATAATTTGTCAACCAAAAAGTGCAAGTTTCATATTCGTTTATTGTATTCCCGTAGCAAACTGACCTAAACTTACCCAAAAGCATTTCTCTACTTAAAAATTGAATAAATGAGAACGCTTTTGAGAGAATTCATGTCTCTCTCTCTCTTCTCACCATAACTTACCCAAACTTTCTCTGCCGGAAGACTGGTAAAAGTGTCAAACTAGAAAAAAATTAAATAAAAGATTTAAGCCGGTTTTCTCAATGTATCGTCAAACTGCCTGTTACTTAACCAGGACATAAATTTATTGGACCGATAAACTGCCGGTTAACAATTTTGGTTTTCTCAATGTACCGACAAAAACATTATTTTCAGTTGGCAATGCCTCTCAAAATACGTATGAAAGTTGGAAGAATTATTTTCAGTTGGCAATGCCTCTCAAAATTGATATGAAAGTTGGGAGAATAATCTATGTGTACGATAAATAAATAATTGGCAGATAAGTGCCGGTTAGCTTTGCGACAAAATAGAGCAAACCAGACATTGAGAAAACCAAATTTCTTTAATCGGCAGTTTCTCGTTGGGATAAAAGATAATCGCCTATTCAGAAAACGGGCATTAAACTTTTGTTTTTATTTTAAGGTTTTGATTTTTTTTTTTTTTTTTTAATTTTGAAAATAAGAAGAGCGGAAAACTATAAAAAATAACTTTTTAATATATTTCAAAGCAATAAATTTTTACTATATTCTGAAAATCTTTTTTTAAATTTTTTTATATAACAGTTGACCTTAATTTTTGCGCTAGAATATGGAATCCTTTCCTCTATTAAAAAGCACCAAAACCGATTGAAAAATGCGTAATTTTATAAAATTAGCACTAAATTTTCAAGTTTTTATTTTTTCCTTTATTTATATATTTTTTTAATTAAATTAAATTTATTCACAAATACAGTTTTTAAATAAAATAATGTAAAAACATATAAAACAACCTATTAAAGTTAAATTTTCTCTGTATTTTATACAAACAAGAATTATTAATTTAAATTTTTAATTTAAAATATCTCATATTAGATTAAAGTATATTGCTCCTCATCAGCACTTTCATCCGGCCATAAAACGGGGGTAATTTCAAATTCTGATGTTTTACAAACATCATTACTATGCATTAAAATATTTATTTCATCAGGTATTTGATATCCTTCGCAACAGGAATTTTCTCTTTTCAATTCATTTTTAATGTGAAGTAAGCACTAACTGAATGTAATGACATTCGATTTCTAATTTTGAATTTGAAAAGGTTAATGTCGGTTCATGTCAACTTCAGCGTTTGAATAAGGGAGCGACAAAAGTTTAATAGCAAGATTAGCTATTTTTATTATTATTTTGATTTATTTATTTGATATATTTACACTGTAAAAAATTTGAGTTTTTTTAATAAAACAATTTTTTTTTTTTTTTTTTGGGATTATAAGAATTTGGTGTCACTAATGTTAAAAAAAAAAGCACTAAGTACGCGTCGAAAATTTTAAAAAGCACTAAACACAGTGCTTTAAGCACTGAGTTGACAACCCTGGAACGAAAAGTTTTTTTTTTTTTTTGTTTTAATATTTTGTTTAGGATAAACAAATTTTAATGATATATTAATTTCGTATCATATGCATATGCATATATATTTTTCTGACCCTTTGACTTTTATTAATTGACTGCTTATTGTTATTTATTTTTTAAATATAATTTGTTTTTATAAAACAACTTAATTTATATCATTAATTATACTTGATTTAAAAAAATTTTTTATAAAACTAGTTTTTTGGAATTTTAAATATGAATTATTTTATTTATTTAATTTTATTTTTAAATTCGTATTGTTAAAAAAAAAACTGGTACATTTGTTTTAAGAAAAATTTATATTTTATATATGTATATAACACAAGGGAACCAGGTTTTTGTTGATTAAGACCTGAATTTTGTTTTTAAGGTTATTTGCGACGCTGAATCCAAATTTACACTTGGTTTTTTCTATCAGCTCGACTTTTTGTAATACACCTTTATGTCCAAAATTAAGGCACTTCCACTACATATATTGGAATAACTTGAAAACGGTTCAACGTATTCAGTTAACAAAAAAATAAAATATTTATTTTAAGCCGTACCTACATTGGTTTTAAATTTGCCCGGTAGTTTCAGAGATATCGCTGAAGATTTGAAAAAAAGAACAATGAAAAACAATTTTGTTGTTCTTTAAAAATTCATAGAAAATAAAAATACGACAAAAATTTTGATCTAAAAACATTTAGTTAAACATATTTCAAATGAAAATAGCTTTATTTTATTGTAATCGGAGCACAACTTTTGATTTTGTTCACAATTTACTGAGAAAACTGAATTGATAAAAATCGCGATTTCTATACAATATAAATATAAATCTTTAATACACAAATATTATAATCTAATTACAACTCATCGAAAAATTTTCTTTTATAAGATTTTCTTAAATTACACAAGGTAACAAGGTTTTTGTTGATTGAGAACTGAATGTTTCTATTAGCTCGACTTTTCGCGATACACCGTTATGTCGAAAATTAAGGCACTTCCACTACATACATATATTGGAATAAGTTGAAAACGATTCACCACATTCAGTTAAAAAAAATCCAAAACTCGTCAACAATTTTACCGATGTAGGTTTTAAATCTGCCCAGTAATTTCAGAGATATCGTCATAAATAAAGTCAAAAATTCGATTAGTACCTGTAACTTCAATTATGCGAGCTGATGGAGAAAAATGGAGATTTGAAATCAGCGATCTCAAATTAGTAAAAAAATTGCAATAAAGTTCCAGTCAACACCAAAAAAATTCAATTTTGTTCCCTTGCGTAATCAGTTGAGTTTATTTCAATAATACTTATTAATGCTCTTTAATAAAAAAACGTAAATTTAATAAAAAAAATTATGTTTTAATATGAAATATGGTCTTGAAATTGGAAACAAAAATAATTTTTTGAAGGAATATTCTTAAATTTTATATAAAAATAATTACATATTTTTTAGTTATAAAAAACTGGTTATAAAAATAATTACATATATATTTTTTTTAGTTTTTTTTTTTAGTTTTTTTAACTAAAAAAATATATAAAAATTTATAAAGAAAAATGATTTTTTTTTTAATTTTCTTAAATTTTATATAAAAATAATTACATATTTTTTTTAGTTATAAAAAACTGGTTATAAAAATAATTGCATATATTTTTTTTATTTTTTTTTTTAACTAAAAAAATATATAAAAATTTATAAAAAAAAAATGATTTTTTTTTAAATTTTCTTAAATTTTTTTATAAAAATAATTACATATTTTTTTAGTTATAAAAAACTGGTTATAAAAATAATTACATATATTTTTTTTTATTTTTTTTTTTAACTAAAAAAATATATAAAAATTTATAAAGAAAAATGATTTTTTAAAAATTTTCTTAAATTTTATATAAAAATAATTACATATTTTTTAGTTATAAAAAACTAGTGTTATACAAATAATTACATTTTTTTTGTTTTTTAAAACTAACAAAATATATAAGAATTTATAAAGAGAAATGAGTTTTTTAAAGAATTTTCTTGAATTTTTTATAAAAATAATTACATATTTTTTTTAGTTATAAAAAACTGGCTATGAAAATAATTACATATATTTTTTTATTTTTTTTTTTTTTTTTTTACGAAAAAAATATATAAAAATTTATAAAGAAAAATGATTTTTTTTTTAATTTTCTTAAATTTTATATAAAAATAATTACATAGTTTTTTAGTTATAAAAAACTGGTTATAAAAATAATTACATATATTTTTTTAGTTTTTTTTTTAACTAAAAAAATATATAAATATTTATAAAGAAAAAATTTTTTTAACAAATTTTCTTAAATTTTATATAAAAATAATTACATATTTTTTAGTTATAAAAAACTAGTGTTATACAAATAATTACATTTTTTTTGTTTTTTAAAACTAACAAAATATATAAGAATTTATAAAGAGAAATGAGTTTTTTAAAGAATTTTCTTGAATTTTTTATAAAAATAATTACATATTTTTTTTAGTTATAAAAAACTGGCTATGAAAATAATTACATATATTTTTTTTATTTTTTTTTTTTTTTTTTACGAAAAAAATATATAAAAATTTATAAAGAAAAATGATTTTTTTTTTTTAATTTTCTTAAATTTTATATAAAAATAATTACATAGTTTTTTAGTTATAAAAAACTGGTTATAAAAATAATTACATATATTTTTTTAGTTTTTTTTTTTAACTAAAAAAATATATAAAAATTTATAAAGAAACAATTTTTTTTAACAAATTTTCTTAAATTTTATATAAAAATAATTACATATTTTTTTTAGTTATAAAAAACTGGTGTTATAAAAATAATTACATATTTTTTTTAGTTTTTTTTTAACTAAAGAAATATATAAAAATTTATAAAGAAAAATGATTTTTTTTATATATTCTTAAATTTTATATAAAAATAATTACATATTTTTTTTTTTCGTTATAAAAAACTGGTTATAAAAATAATTACATATATTTTTTTTTTAATTTTTTTTTTTTTCAACGAAAAATATATATAAAAATTTATAAAGAAAAAAGATTTATTTTTTATTTTTTTTAAATTTTATATAAAAATAATTACATATTTTTTTTAGTTATAAAAAACTGGTTATAAAAATAATTTCATATATTTTTTATATAAAAATAATTACATTTTTTTTAGTTATAAAAAACTGGTTATAAAAATAATTACATATATTTTTTTATTTTTTTTTTTAACTAAAAAATATATAAAAATTTATAAAGAAAAATGATTTTTTTTTTTAATTTTCTTAAATTTTATATAAAAATAATTACATATTTTTTTTAGTTATAAAAAACTGGTTATAAAAATAATTACATATATTTTTTTATTTTTTTAACTAAAAAATATATAAAAATGTATAAAGAAAAATGATTTTTTTAACAAATTTTCTTAAATTTTATATAAATAATTACATATTTTTTTTAGTTATAAAAAACTGGTTATAAAAATAATTACATATATTTTTTTTTTTTTTAACTAAAAAATATATATAAAAATTTATAAAGAAAAATAATTTTTTTTTTTAATTTTCTTAAATTTTATATAAAAATAATTACATATTTTTTGTAGTTTTTTTTTAACTAAAAAAATATATAAAAATTTATAAAGAAAAATGATTTTTTTAAAGAATTTTCTTAAATTTTATATAAAACTAATATTTTATTATAACTTAAATAATTTTTTTTATAACTTTATTATTTATTACATATAAGAATGGTTTTAATTTTATATATTAGTTTTGTCGATTTTGGATTCATTTCTAAAGATATTACATAAAAATCTTGAAAAAAATGTGGAAAATAAATTTAAAATGATAAAACTAAATTTAATTTCATATAATTTTGTCAAAAAATCTAATTGTTTAATAAAAAATATAAACAATTAAAAAAATAAATAAATTGGTAAAACAGTCAAAAAAAAATTTTTTCAAAATATAAAATTTATTTTGTAATTTAATTTAAAACGAATTCAGTAATTTTTGAAAAAGCAAAAATTCTTTGTTATAACCATGCAATTTTTTATAATTACTTATAGTTATCAGAGTGTGGGATTAGTGATTGCTAAACTAACTGCAATATATTGCAAATGACATTTGGGTCACACAACTCAATACGAGTATTTAATACGAATAATTTTAGTCACAAAACACGTGGGCTCGATCACATTTTTAAAAATTAAAATAAACAAGTTAATGCAATTGATTACAATGATTGATTTGTACACATTAAATTTAACTATTTATTGTACTCAATACAGAACAAAATATTTTAAAAACAAATACTAAGTGAACCAAATAATAAAAGTCGTTAAATAAAATAAATACAAACTATTATCATAGCATTTTAAAAAACTTTCCATTATTACATATAAAATCATTGCAACGTACATTCCTGTAAATAATCATTATCATCCAACCATGATCATTCATGCATTTCATGTTGAAACATTTCCATTAATAATTTTTTTTTTCTTTTTTTTAAGACAAAAATATTATAGATTCGTTTTAATTTCTTAAATTTTGAAACAACAATGTTCTTGATTGATAATCTGTTTGGCTTAAGTTGTAGTGTATTTAGTTTACACTCACAAAAAAAAAAAAACAAAATATTGTGTGTGTGTGTGTAAGCGCTTTCACGTTTTTATTTCAATATGAGTATGTGCTGTATTACGAAAGAACACCTTTAGAAAGTTTTTTTTTATTTATTTTTTAGTTTCTTTATGAAATGTTTTAAGTTTTAATAAAAGCAAGATTCTAAAATTTTTTGTTTTTACGCTCAACACTCAAAAAAGATTTCAGTCATAAACAACAAATTTTAGAATCAGCCATTTTAGTTTAATTTGTATTTAATTGTGATCTCACCAAATTAAAGCTAGGATGTTTTATTTACACCACCTGTTTTTCTATAATTGTTTAATAAATAATCCTTAATAATCACAATAACTAATTGATATTTGTTTTTATTTTCGTGTCTTTTTTTCTTCTTCTTCTTGAATTAGGTGCTGTCTATGAGCAGTGAAGATTATCGCAAATCTTCAATATACCAAACAGGATCATTTGATTTGGATTTCCCCATACCAGATTTAATTGGAACTACAGAAATTTTAACAGAAGAGCATCGGTAAGTTACCAAAATGGTTTAAATAATGTGGCCAAATGTTTAATGGAAAGTAAAACCCCCATAGATTCGCATTTTTAGGGCTCAATTTCCATGATTGTACAATAAAATCATAATAAATATTGTGCAATTTATTAGAGGCGATCTTTAAGTGTTGTAAATTAAATTCTGTAATCTTTTTTATATAAAAATATTATTCAATGTGTTAGCAACATTATATAGTTCTTATTTCAAGGAATGTTTATAATAATTTATCGATTAATGGAAAGTTACGATTAATCATTGTTAATTGATAATTTTTAAAATTAAAAATGTTTAATTTAAATTTAAAACAATTTTTTAGAAAAAAAAAAAATCCTGACAACTTAAGAAATTATATAAATTAATGATTTTAACCAATAACCAGCAAAAAAGACAATTTTTTCATTGCATCAAAAGTAAAAATTTCTTTGGTGAATTTAATTACAATAATTGTAAGAAATTCATAACCACCAATCGATAGAACAATAAAAAAAATTTAAAAAAAAATTTACTAAAAAAAAAATTAGGAAAAGAATAAAATACGAAGAACTGATATTGAGTAATTAAGTGTTTTTATTGATAAAAAGATTATCGAGAAATTAGGAAAAAGGATAAAATAGGAGGAACAGATATTGAGTAATTAAATGTTTATATTGGGAAAAGAATATTGAAAAAGTTTAAATTGATAAAAAAAAAAGTTCCAAAAAGTGCTTATTAAAGTATTTAAAAAAGAAATAATTTGTCGTGACATCCTAAACTCTAGTTAAATGTACTTTACAGAATCCTTCTGTCCTGTGATAATCCCATGTTAAATTCATTGGTGCAGATCCGACTTTTTACCACATCCATTAATACTAAAAAAACAATGTATTTCACTTCTGTGGTGACTCTTTTTTTGCTGGGTAGCAATTGAAAGATGTTGTAAGAACATTTAATTCAAAATTAATTTATTAATAATTTGATATATGTAATATATATATAATTAATATATATAATTGATATAATATATATATATAATATATATATAATTATCAGAGTTCAGAAAAAACACACACTAAATAAAAAAACTCGTACATATGTATATGCAAACAAACACAGCTCAGACCACCAAACACTTATTTTTATTTTCATGTCAACTATGTGTGTTTCTAAATTTTGTACGGTGCCGAACACAATCATGACACTGTTTCGTTTTAATATTTCGTTATCTACATGAACATTTTTCTATCACGTATTTTTTGTTTCGAACACACATAAACCACACAGATTCGAGTGTAGCATCATTTTAAGTTCGTGTTCTGGCTCGTGTACTGCGAAAAATTAAAACACCAATTCGCGATCTGATACACCCCGATAAAAACGACAATTGTTTCAACCAAATTTATTCAAATTTTATTGACCCTCTTATGATTTACGTTGAAATTGTTTACAATTGTCAAATATTTTCAAATTTTATTGAACCTTTTTTATGATTTACTTTGAAATTGTTTACAATTGTTTTTATTGACTTGCTTTCATTTTAATAAAAGATGGTAATAAAAGACTTAAGACACAATCGCTATTTAGCATCATAAAAGTTACACTCGTTAGTTGTTAGGTTTTTTACATTACCCACCCACCCCTATTTTCGCAACCAATTAATGCCAGTAGAATTAATTGTGAAATTATATATTGATCTTTTTTTATGATGTACTAAACAATTGTTTTTTTCCCTGTTTATGTTTTAAATTCGTAACAAACGACTTAAAACAGAAACACAATTTAGCATCATAAAAATTACACTTGTGTAACTTTCTTCGGAAAAGTATTTTATGAAGCCTATTACAAAAAAATGTACAATCCTTTTCTAAAATTTCATACTGTTATTTTGCCAACCAATGAGTGTCAATATTTACAATCATTTTTTTAAGTTAAGGCTTCATGGTTTTTTTTTCCAAATTTCATTGATCCTTTTTTATGATTTTCATTGCAATTGTTTACAATTGCTTTTTTCTCGTAATTTTCATTTCATTTCGTATACGAAAAATCCAATTTTGCGGCATAAAAGACACATCTTTTGCAAACATTTTTTTTTTTTTTGTAACAAATAACTTTAGGCACAAACACAATTTTGCATCATAAAAAACACTTGCTGGTTGTTCGGATGTTTTGCATCCATTAACACAATCTCCCACCCTTAATTTGCGAACCAATTAGTGTCAAGGCACAAACACGAACTTAAAATATAACTGAACTCGAACCTGTTTATTGTTCATGTTCAGTTTTTTCGCAGTACACGAGCCAAACACGAACTTAAAATATAATTGAACTCGAACCTATTTATTGTTCATGTTCTGTTTTTTTTTTTCGCAATACACGAACTCTTCGTAACAAAAAATACGTGATAGAAACATGTTCGTGTAGATACCGAAATATTAAAACGAAACACAGTCATGATGTGTTCGGCACCGTACAAAATTTAGAAACACACATAATTGATATGAAAATTAAAATATGTGTTGGCTGCTTTAGAACAGAACATTGTGTGTTTCATGTACATATGTATTTTCTGAACCTTGATAATTATAGTCCACTCTCTTAATTATCGGTACATTTATCAATTAATACTAAATTCTTAATAGGCAAATTGTGATTAGGAATAATTGAGGTTGATTATTTAGTAATGTCATTATCAGGATTTTGATTAATTACTGTGTTTGATTTATCGATTATTTGCACATCCTATAAATATGACTGCACCAATACTGTAAACAGCTGTGTTCGGTTTTTTGTTTACAATTGCAAAATATGATTGATGTCTATAAAAATTACCAATAATAGTTGAGTTCGTTACCAAAATAGCCTAAACTTATGTAAAAACCACACGTTCCCGTACTCGAAAATTGCACAAATGAGAGGACTTTTGAAAAACTAATATATTAGGATTGTGAGTTATTCGGCATTTAACTTTGGTCGATTAAAAATTAAAAAAAAATAAATAAATGATTGATCAACGACCAATTCTTAAAAATTCTTCGATTAATTGATCGATAGATTCCAGAAAATAATTTTTATTTAAAATTTTAAACAACAATTCGAACAAATCAACATAAATACTTAAAATAAACTGAGATCATATTTTATACCTTTTTTTCTCATTTAAATGAAATTCGTAAAAAGAGAACAAAAATTAAAAACAATTTTTACGAATATTGTTGTACAGTGTAATGCATTTTTGAGATATAAATTAATTATTTCTATAAAAAAATACATCAATGTTTTTATAAAAACACAATAAATTATATTATACTGGTTAATTATATAAATACTGGTAAAAAAAAAAATAAAAAGCAATTAACTTTAAATTTATATGGAATTATAATTTAAAGGTTAATTATACGGTGCAATAGTTCGAAGAATGTTGTTCAGTGTAATTTTTCTGAAATAAAGCGATTTTGTTTTGATTTTAAACATATATAAAAATTGTTATTAATAGCCGAAAATTACCATTTTTTCAGTTCACAACCCTGGTAAATATTTTATCTATTCTTGCCAAAGCTTACTCAAACCTTTTCTTCGAGTAAATTCCTTAAAGTGTCAAACTTAGATGTTGAAACAGAGCAGTAGTTTTATGTTTACGTACGAAATCGAAAAATTAAGGAATTTATTTTTGTATGGCCTTTATATTTAAAATAAAAAAAAAATCAGAAAAATATCAAAAACAATTGAAAATATAATAACAAATAAACAAAAAATTTATATTTAGAAAAAATGTGTTTTCGCTTTGATCGGTTTTAGACAGCATGTCCATATCGGAGTAGCTGACTGCCGTCAAAATACCAAGTGGGCAAATTATGTTTAGGCATTTTATTTTGCAAAATGTTTTTGAACCGTAAATGACAAAAATGCGGTCGTGCCTTGGCTGCTCTACTCTTAAATTTCCACCCACGCTTTACTTTTCAAATCTGTTCTTTTATAGTTTTCACTTTTGTAATTTCACTTTTGTAATTTCCCAAATGCTCATAGTCCCGATAAATATTTATGAAACTAAATATTTCGCTTCTATTTAATTTGTGGTGCAGAATTTTTAAATAAATAAATATCAAAATCTAATGAAACTTCAAATTCACGCCCGAGTTGATAGCAACGTTTCTGTCATGGCATGAACATATCGTATGACATGATATTATTAGATATTAGACAATGACATGAATGGAGATTGCTATGAATTATAGCTAGTCGAGACACTGTGTTAGTTTGGGCTTTGAATGTGATTTTTCGCGTTCTCGTACTTTTGTGCATTTGTAATCTATTTGAATGGGGATTTTTTTTTCTGTTTACTTTCTTACCAAACTGAAAACTTGAATTTCCTGTATTTTTTTTTTACATTTGTTGATTTATTCAATCAGTCCAATCAAAAAACAATTTATCAAGATTTCAATTAATTGCTGTATTTGATTTATCGATTATTTGCACATCCCTATTAATATGGCAGCACCAATTCTATAAACAGCTGTTTTAAGTTTTTTTGTTTACAATTGCAAAGTATTATTGACGTCTTTAAAAATTGCCAATAACCGATTATTTGTTGCACTGTCCTATATTAATTCGGTTCAGTAGTGCAATTCTTTAAATTTTTTTGTATTTAATTTCTATTTCTATTTAACAAACATTAATTTTTTTTCTAGTGAGAAACTTTGTGGCCATTTACCTGCCCGCGCTGAAGGTTATTCCTGGTCTTTGGTGTTTAGCACATCTCAACATGGATTCTCATTAAATTCCTTATATCGTAAAATGCAGAGACTTGAAAGTCCTATCCTCATAGTTATCCAAGACACAGAACAAAATGTAAGTATATGGCAATATTAAGTTTTAAAATTTTTTTAGCTTTTATAAATATTAAAACAAAATTGGGAAACAATTTTTGATAAGTCTATAGGATTATTCTATAAATCGAAATTAAACGATACGTTTAAATTTGTAGATGAAAAATGTTTTAAATGTACTTTTATTTTTATTATCATCTTAATATTTAATTGACCATAATTAGCCCGAAAAATAAAATCATTTCATTTTATTTCAAATTTTATTTTAATTTATTTTTTTATATTTCTATATAAAGGTTTTTGGCGCTTTAACCTCTTGTTCCCTGCATGTATCAGATCATTTCTATGGTACCGGCGAATCCCTGTTATACAAATTTAATCCCAGCTATAAAGTTTTCCATTGGACTGGTGAAAACTTATACTTTATAAAAGGCAATATTGAAAGTTTGTCAATTGGTGCTGGAGAGTAAGTAGTCTTAAATTAATTTAGATTATTTATGAGTATATCCAAAATATAGAGAAGAAAAATTGAAATCTTTTTTTTAGTTTATACATAAAAAAACATTTTTTTAATAAAAAAATAATTTTTTTTTCATATTAAATTTTATATATACTGTGAGCGTCAAGATATCGTAAACAGCAATTTTTATACCCTCCACAACACTGCGCAGAGGCTATATATAGGTTTTTCATTCCGTTTGTAACGCATCGAAATAAATTCCGGAGTATATCTTCTTGATCCTTATAACAAGGGATGTTGATTTAGCGATGACCGTCTGTCCGTCTTTCTGTGGAAATCACGATGACGCCCTCAATATCTAAGCTAGACCGTTCGTTTTTGTATAAAATCGTTTATTAACATCCCAAAGGAGTTGCTATTTACAATCATCAAAATCGGTTAAAAGGGTCACGACTTATGAGATGTTAAACTTTGAAAGAACTCTTTAAAAAAATATAAATTCTCAGTGTTTTTGTTGTTTTTCTTAAGGTATGTTGTAATTTTTCTTATTGTTGAAGTCATTGTAGTTTTGTGTATATTTATACTGCATATGTCACATTCGCCTAAGCAAGTATTACCAAATACTTTTTATAAAAGTATCATTTAAAAATTAAAAATTCAAAACTGAAAATAAAAAAATTAAAAATTTAAAACTTAAAACTTAAAATTAAAAATTAAAAATTAAAAATTAAAAATTAAAAATTAAAAATTAAAAATTAAAAATTCAAAATTCAAAATTCAAAATTAAAAGTTAAAAATTAAATATTAAAAATGTAAAACGGAAAATGGAAAATGAAAGTTGAAAAATTAAAAATTAAATATTAAAAATTAAAAATTAAAAATTAAAAATTAAATATTAAAAATTAAAAATTAAAAATTCAAAATTGAAAATTAAAAATTAAAAATTAAAAATTAAAAATTAAAAATTAAAAATTAAAAATTAAAAATTAAAAATTAAAAATTAAAAATTAAAAATTAAAAATTAAAAATTAAAAATTAAAAATTAAAAATTAAAAATTAAAAATTAAAAATTAAAAATTAAAAATTAAAAATTAAAAATTAAAAATTAAAAATTAAAAATTAAAAATTAAAAATTAAAAATTAAAAATTAAAAATTAAAAATTAAAAATTAAAAATTAAAAATTAAAAATTAAAAATTAAAAATTAAAAATTAAAAATTAAAAATTAAAAATTAAAAATTAAAAATTAAAAATTAAAAATTAAAAATTAAAAATAAAAATTAAAAATTAAAAATTAAGAATTAAAAACTAATAATTAATAATTAAAAATTAAAAATTAAAAATTAAGAATTAAAAATTAAAAATTAAAAATTTAAAATTAAGAATTAAAAATTAAAAATTAGGAATTAAAAATTAAAAATTAAAAATTAAAAATTAAAAATTAAAAATTAAAAATTAAAAATTAAAAATTAAAAATTAAAAATTAAAAATTATAAATTAAAAATTAAAAATTAAAAATTATAAGTTATAAATTAAAAATTAAAACTTAAAAAATTAAAAATTAAAACTTAAAACTTAAAAAATTAAAAATTAAAAATTGAAAATTAAAAATTGAAAATTAAAAGTTAAAAATTATAAATTATAAATTATAAATTATAAATTATAAATTATAAATTATAAATTATAAATTATAAATTATAAATTATAAATTATAAATTATAAATTATAAATTATAAATTATAAATTATAAATTATAAATTATAAATTATAAATTATAAATTATAAATTATAAATTATAAATTATAAATTATAAATTATAAATTATAAATTATAAATTATAAATTATAAATTATAAATTATAAATTATAAATTATAAATTATAAATTATAAATTATAAATTATAAATTATAAATTATAAATTATAAATTATAAATTATAAATTATAAATTATAAATTATAAATTATAAATTATAAATTATAAATTATAAATTATAAATTATAAATTATAAATTATAAATTATAAATTATAAATTATAAATTATAAATTATAAATTATAAATTATAAATTATAAATTATAAATTATAAATTATAAATTATAAATTATAAATTATAAATTATAAATTATAAATTATAAATTATAAATTATAAATTATAAATTATAAATTATAAATTATAAATTATAAATTATAAATTATAAATTATAAATTATAAATTATAAATTATAAATTATAAATTATAAATTATAAATTATAAATTATAAATTATAAATTATAAATTATAAATTATAAATTATAAATTATAAATTATAAATTATAAATTATAAATTATAAATTATAAATTATAAATTATAAATTATAAATTATAAATTATAAATTATAAATTATAAATTATAAATTATAAATTATAAATTATAAATTATAAATTATAAATTATAAATTATAAATTATAAATTATAAATTATAAATTATAAATTATAAATTATAAATTATAAATTATAAATTATAAATTATAAATTATAAATTATAAATTATAAATTATAAATTATAAATTATAAATTATAAATTATAAATTATAAATTATAAATTATAAATTATAAATTATAAATTATAAATTATAAATTATAAATTATAAATTATAAATTATAAATTATAAATTATAAATTATAAATTATAAATTATAAATTATAAATTATAAATTATAAATTATAAATTATAAATTATAAATTATAAATTATAAATTATAAATTAAAAATTAAAAATTCAAAATTAAAAATTATAAATTAAAAATCAAAACTTAAAAAATTAAAAATTAAAACTTAGAAAATTAAAAATTAAAAATTGAAAATTAAAAAATAAAAATTGAAAATTAAAAGTTAAAAATTATAAATTATAAATTATAAATTAAAAATTAGTTATTAAAAATTAAAAATTAAAAATTCAAAGTTCAAAGTTCAAAATTCAAAATTAAAAATTCAAAATTAAAAATTAAAAGCATCATCTCAAATATATGTAAAAAGTGCAATATATAGTATGTACAAACCGTACATCACATATGGCAACTCTTACGAAATTAGAAGTATAATTGCAAAATATTAAAAAAATTCAAAAATAACGATTGTTTGTTTGGACAGAGTTGTATCTTCTGAAATTAATACGAAGTAAAAGCTGTATAGTATGAAAACTAATTCTAACCGCACTGCTCGTGGGCCTGACTTTAGGTGAGGGTGTTAAAGCGCTGACCAAAAAGTGCAAGTACGAGTGAATATGGAGGTTCAGGGTTCAAACCTCACGGCGGCCCTAAGTAGAAAAATTTCATATAGAAAAATCTATTCAATTATAACGTAAAAATTTATCACATGTTCAATAAATCGCTGATGAAGGCTGAAATGCCAGAAACCGGTCCGATTAAGAATACAGTGGAGTTGTGAATTTTTGAAATATATGCTTTTTTCTTCTTCTTTACCACGCACCATTGAAACAAAATTAAAAATTTGCATATTAATTACAGTATTAATTGCAATATGTCTGAAAAATTACTGCAAATCTAACAAAAAATTAAAAATTAAAAATAAAAATTTTAAATGTAAAATTTTAAATTAAAATTCAAAAATAAGAAATAAAAATAATGAAAATTAAAAGTTAGAAATTATAAATTAAAAGCTAAACATTAATAACGCCCGTATTCATAATCAAATTCTAGCAGTTGGCTAACTTTTTTCATACAAATTTTGAAATTTTCGTATGAAAAAAAGTTAGCCAACTGCTAGAATTTGATTATGAATACGGGCGTAAAAATTTAAAAAATATAAATTATAAATAATATATAAGTGAATTTTGCTTTAACAAAGTTCCTTTTTTTTGAAGAAAGGTTATGCTTCAATTCGATTTATTTTTACAATTATCGTAAGATATGTAGTGTCACCGTAACCAATTGAAGTGAAAAATTTTTTTTGGTTATGAATAACTATTATAGCAACCGAAAAAATTTTTTGGTTACCAATAACCATTATCGAAAGAAATTTTTTTTTTGTTATTCCTACCCGGATATATATCGTATTTTGGATTTAATGTATTCATTTCTACGGGGTTTGTAGGGCAAGGAATTAAAATATCTTTGGTAAAGTAAACAAAACAGGCAGTTTTGTACGAGTTGTTTATTAATTTTATAAATAAAATATTGTTTAATGGTAAAGTGGAGTAATAATTAAACTTTAAATAGTTTAATTAAAGTAGTTTAATAATTAAACTACTAGCCTCTTAGAAATGCATCCATTAAATCAAAAATACGATGTTTCCGGGTAGGAATAACCGGAATAAATAAAATATTGTTTAATGGTAAAGTGGAGTAATAATTAAACTTTAAATAGTTTAATTAAAGTAGTTTAATAATTAAACTACTAGCCTCTTAGAAATGCATCCATTAAATCAAAAATACGATGTTTCCGGGTAGGAATAACCGGAATAAATAAAATATTGTTTAATGGTAAAGTGGAGTAATAATTAAACTTTAAATAGTTTAATTAAAGTAGTTTAATAATTAAACTACTAGCCTCTTAGAAATGCATCCATTAAATCAAAAATACGATGTTTCCGGGTAGGAATAACCGAAAAAAAAATTACTTTCGATAATGGTTATTGGTAACAAAAAAAAAATTTTTGGTTGCTATAATAGTTATTCATAACCAAAAAAAAATATTTCTCACTTCAATTTGTTACGGTAACCAAAATACTATACAGGCGTTTCCCGATTTAACGAGTATTCGTTTTTACGAGAACTCGATATAACGAGCACCCAAATTTCTTCTATTGAGTACCTTAAATAACGAGATTTTTGACACTGGAGTACTCGAATTAACGAGCAAAATTACATATTTTTGTTTACCAGTTTAAATAATAACGTACGTTCCTAAAACGGGGAATCACATAAAAAAAAAAGAAAAAACAAAATAGAGAATAGCCAAATATTACATATGTAGTAGAAACGCCGTTTCTTTAAAAACATGTGCTAATAAATATTTCGCATCATCAGTTCATTCGTGTAAAGTGTAATAAAAGAAAAATGAGTGCCAGAAAACGATTAGAGTTAAAGACAAAATTAACAATTATTGATCTCCATAAGAAGGGAAAACGTGTTGCAGATCTTTGTAACGAATTTCGGTTAAAATCATCTACTGTATGCACAATTTTAAAAAATAAAGATAAACTTTTAAGAAATGTTGACTACATGTGCTACACCTCTAAGAAAAGAAAAGCCGTGAAGCCTGGTGAATTCCCAAACATGGAGAAAAAGCTGTATTCTTGGTTTCTGATACAACGAAACGCTGGTATTCCCGTCACAGGAGCTATAATAAAGCAAAAAGCTAAAGACTTACAGAAAAGGCTGTATGATGGAAATTTTAACGCGAGTCATGGTTGGCTTACTCGTTTTAAACAGAGATTTGGCATACGGCTTTTGAAGCAATGTGGTGAAAAATTGTCAGCCGATTGGACACAAGTAAAGCCATTTAAGAAGCATTTTAAGGAACTCATCGCTGCGAACGCTTTATCAAAGGATGAAATATTTAATGCTGACGAAACATGGTTATTTTGGAAAGTTTTACCGGATAAAACATACGTGTGCAATGATGAAAAAAATGCTGCTGGAAGAAAAGTATCGAAAGAGAGAGTGACTGTGCTATTGTGCAGCAACGCTAGTGGCACCAAAAAGATTAAGCCTTTAGTTATAGGCAAATCGCTAAAACCAGGGGCATTCCGCAACAAAATTGTTCCAGTTCATTATGCCGCCTCACAGAGCGCTTGGATGACTTACAGCATATTTAAGGACTGGTTTTTCGAAAAATTCATTCCTCAGGTAATTATCACATAGAATTATGTTTTTAAAAAATTCAAAAATTATGCTTTTAACAGGTTGAACACTTTCTACGTGAAAAAAAAATTGCCGCTTAAGGCCCTGTTGATTTTGGATAATGCACCATCTCACCCGCCGGCGGAAGACCTTTTTAAGGAAACAAGTGATGGCAAAATATGGGTTTCGTATATGCCACCAAATGTAACACCACTTTTGCCGCCTATGGACCAAAATGCGATTCGTTTGCTCAAGCTGCATTACAAAAACAGCCATTTTGTTAAAAGTTACTCTCTTTTTGATGCTGTAACCGCAATAGCAATGGGGTGGAAATTGATTTCTGAATCATCGCTTGCTAAATGTTCAAGAAGACTATCTTCCCTTATCTTCGTATTTACGGCATGATGATGACACCTTGGCGATGATAAATGGGGTGCAATTGTTAAACACAATTTTTCAAACAGTAATTTTAAATTGTAAATTTGTAAGGAGATCTTTGTTTACATATGTATGTACATATTTTCTTTTTATGTACATACATACTTTTTTTAAATTGAGTTTTCGATCAGCGACTTTAACTTATGGATTGAGCGATCTGACGAATTTACCGGCAATATGGAAGAGAACGAAGATCAAATCGAGGAGGAAACTGAACATGAAGAGCCTAAAATTAAACATGTTGATGCCATAAAAAGCTTTGATGTGTGCATTAAATGGGCCAAACAAAATAATGTGGACTCTACAAAACTGATTGTTTTGACAGAGCTCCAGGAAGATGCAGTAAAAAGCAATTTAAGCCTTCCGAAAAAGCAAACAATTATTCGCAACTTTTTTAATTAAATTTTTTTTTTAATTTAACGTATCACATAATTGATCTCAAAGAAATTGTTTTGAATTGTTTCTTTTAATTTTTTTTTTTTTTTTGCTTTAAACTATTTTCTTATAAATAAAAACCCTTTAAAAACACTATTTTATTTTCGTTTTTTGTAAAAAGAGGTCAATTTACTATGGTACTCGATTTAACGAAAAATTCGATTTAACGAGAATGGCTGACAACGATGGTGCTCGTTAAATCGGGAAACGCCTGTATATCTTACGATAATTGTTAATTATAACCATTATTTGAATCCATCAATGTTAATGGTTAAATAAGACTTTTTCGTCGTTTCTCTTATAACCGTTACGTCCCTGTTTTATTTTCCTAAGAAGTAGAAAACATTTTCTTCAAAAGTACTTTCTTTTACTTAAAAAAAAATTAATTTTCTTCAAAAAGAAAGTATCTTTTCTTAAAAAACAGCCATTTATTGAAATATTGATTTTCCTTGTAAGGTACGTTTTCTTAAAAAGTGAATTTTCTTAAAAAAGTCTTTTTTATGCCCTCCACACCACTGCGCAGAGGGTATATATATCAGTTTGTCAATCCGTTTGGAACTCATTGTAATAAATTCCACAGACCACATAAACTACCAGAAATAGCATCCTAGCGCTTACTTTGGATCGGACCATCCTACTGGTGTGGGCAAACTACTACTCGAAAACGCTCGACCATTTTCCATACAAATGTATGGAAATATGGCCTCCATAGATATTTGACATAATTTCACAACAGATTTTCCAAAAATTCTTGAACTTTATACATGGAGAAGTCGATGTGGGGCCAAATCACCGCATTCGATATCGAGTAAAAACAATCGAAATTTCATATTTTGGTTTATTATTTGAAGAAGACGGACAAACGCTCGACCACGATTCGCTTTTTTTCTTAATCAGAGCCCATAATTCTTTAACTGTGACAAAGAAAAATTATTCCTAGCATTTTATTTTGGGCAATAAAAAAATGATTACAATCGAAAAATTTCGATAACGAATGCGGTGATTTGGCCCCTGGCGTTTTACAAGAATTTTTTTTAATCAAGCCTTTATCTTTAAGTGTTGATAACCTGGTTATGGCATTGTGTTTAGAAAACGGGTGGAGGGTATCAAAGATTCGGCACAGCCGAATATAACATTCTTACTTGTTTTTATTGATTTCAGCTATTATTAAATAGTTCTTGAATACCTTATATTTATTTTTGATTTTGCTTAATAACTTCATTTTAATAAAATTTTTAATCTGAGTAATTAAGGTGTTTACTTAATTTTGACGCTCACAGTATATTATATATTTTTTTTTTCTAGAATCTTAATATTTTTATGAAATTGTAAAAAATATAATTTAAAAAAATTGAACTACACATTTTTGAGAAAATAACGTAGTTTTTTTTTTGCAAAAATTTACTGCAAAAAATCATTGTCATTAATTTTGCTAGTAAAATTTTTATTATCTGAAAACTTTTTTTTTAATTACTATTTTCATGTATTAATATTTTTTGTTATAATTTTCTAGTGGCCGTTTTGGTTTATGGCTTGATGGTGATTTAAATCAAGGCCGTTCACAATCCTGCAGTACATATGGCAATGAACCATTGGCACCTCAAGAAGATTTTGTTATAAAAACACTCGAATGCTGGGCATTTGTTTAAACAACAAACAACAACAATATCAGAAAGAAACTACTAAATCAACTAAATAAATTATTAACAATTTTGTTTATGATGTATTATTGTCATCATTTCCACCAATCAATCAAACAAACAAAGAGCCAACACCACCAACCTTTGTTTGTTCTTTTATGCTCTACAAATACATATATCAAGTGCAAAAAGGAGCAGATAAAAAGAAGATTTCTGAAAAAAAAACCAACTTAAATTTAACTTATTAAAACATAAAATTATTTAAAATATTTTTATATATAAAAAGAAAATTATCATTATTATTATTAAAACAAATGAAGGCGTTCTAAAAAGCGCTCGAAACTAAATGTTTATACAAAAAAAAAAAAAAATATTTTTATGGTTGTTGTTAAAGAAAAAATATTTTAATACGACACCAACTACAACATTTATAAGTTTCATAGCTGTCTTAGAAACAAACAAAAACAACAACAATTTAAAACATTATAAACAAATTGTCTCATCATCAATTGTCTTCATTAGCATTTATTGTCATCGCCATTGCCATCATCATCATTATCAATTTTAAAAAGATTTTGGGTTCATTGTTCACTATGCAAATATTATATATTTACATACGCTGCGCTCCATATAATCCATCCACATTTGCTACATATTTTAATTTCTTATTATTTAAGTTCAATTTATAAGTTTTTATTAAGACCTCAAAGAGAAATACTATAAGAAATATATAATTAAATGATTTTTTTGTCGTGAATTTAAACCCAACAACTTTTTATTAATTTTAAACAAACAAAAAAAAACCCCCTAACCTAACTAAACTAAATAATTAACTTAATTGTTTATTAACAATATAAAATACCAATTTTTTTTGTTTTCAACATAACGCAAATTATATTTGAAAATCTACTAAAATGAACGTGATGTTGTGCATTGCAAAAATTATATATTGTTATTCCTGAAATTTTGTGCAATCATCATAACAAAAAAAAAATTATCTGAAAAAAAGCAAAAATTAATTGCAAAAATCCACACAAGTAAATTGAAAACACTTAAAAATTGTCCTAATATTTGTTGAAACTAAAAAAAATATATATATATTTAATTTTAATAATCAAACAAACAAGTGATTTTTTTTTTCATTTTTAATTTTTTTTCAGTTATTTTATTTAACATTATATTTTAGTTTTTAACATGAAAATAAATGCAACATTTTTAATTTTAAATACGAGTTTTATTTTATTTAACATTTTTAATTTGTAAAATCAATTTTTTTCTACGACTCTTAAGTTGGAATTGTTGTCGGTATTTATTTTATTCAAATATCAATAATATTAGTCGCATTTTTTAATCAGTTTCACTTATAATTTATTATAAAATAGAGGTTTGGATTTAATTGTCTATGCTGGCACAATTATTGAAAAACTGAATTCAATTCAATTCAAGTACCTTTTTCTATATACGAAAAAAGCGAGTTTTTTCTAATCCTCCAAGTAAGTTCGTAAATTCTTTTTAAATATTTTATGTGGCATCTGTTTCATATTTTTTTTTTTTTTTTCAATTAATAAAATTTTAATTTTTTTAAGTTTAAGTCATGAGTAATTTCAAGTCAAGCCGAATACATTTTTTGACAAATTTTCTTTAAAATTTGACAGATGTATTGAGTCCAAAAAAAAATTCCGCATGAAATTTCTCACTTTTCCCTTTTATCCTATTATGAAAAAAAATTGTTTCGCTTAACATTTTTTTTTTTTGCAGCCGTGTGAAGGAATAAAATTCGATGGGCAAAAATTACTTTGAATTTGGTTTTTTCCCGATATCAGTCAATTTTATGACGACATGCATACATACATACATTGTAGCGAAAACCAATTCAACGTCTTTTGATTTGATTTTATATAAAACGTACCTGTTGTTTATATTTATATATATAATGACACGAGGGCGGGCAAAAGTCATTCTTTGTGGCTTAATAATAAATACACTTTGTCCCACGTTTTTCTGATATTTGTATGCCTACCAAATAATTAGATTTCTAAAGGTTCTTAAAATAAAAATTCGTCTGATTAATGGTTTCATGGTGTGAACTAAATCTTTCTGCCGAGCCATTTCTTTAGGTGTGGAAATCAGGGACCGAAGATAATTGTTATTTTTTCTTTATCTGTTTTAGGGAATTTTTAATCATCGTAAGATATATAGTATTTTGGTCACCGTAACCAATATAAATAAGAATTATTTTTTTTTTTTTTTTTTTTGTTATGAACAACTATTATACAATCAAAAAAAAAATTACCAATAACCATTATCGAAAGTAGTTTTATTTTTTTTTTTTTGTTACCGCTATCCAGATATGTATCGTATTTTTGATGTAATGTATGCATTTCTAAGGCGTTTGAAAGATAAAGAATTTAAATATCTTTGGTAAAGTAAAAAAACGGGAAGTTTTTTAAGAAATGTTTAATAAATTTATAAATAAAATATTATTTAATTAAAAAGTAGATTAATAATTAAACTTCAAGTAGTATAATAATTAAACTGCAAGCACTTTAGAAATGCACCCATTTCATCAAAAATACGATATACAGTGGAGGTCATATAATTAAAACATTCATGAGAACAGTAAATTATTCGTTTTATTTTCCATTTATAAAAAGATAACAAAATTATTTTTTCTTTTCTTAAATCTAAGTCTGGCTGCAGATAAATGTGCCTTTCAAAACGGTGTCATTAATGTCTGAAACAAAAATAAAAATACAAGAACAACTTTAATGGGGTTGGACAAATAATTAAAACATTTACCACTGTTTCGATAATTCTAATAATTTTACAAAATAATAAAATAATATTTAATATTTTGTAGGATAGCCCTTATTTTTCATCACATTGTGACATCTTTTTAACATATTTTCAACCAAATGCCTGCAAAGGGAAGTGGGTATAACTTTTCAAGCCGCCTCAGTATTTTCTGGAACTAAGCTGGCTATTTTAAAACGTTTATGTTTTTCCTATAAGCCACGCTTCACAAGTCGTGAAGTTTATTTTGGATCATTGTCGTACATAAAATTCCATACTACTTATTTTTATATAAATTTTTGAAGAAATTCTGATAATTGGGCCAATTCCGTGCCAACAAAACGCACCCCAAACCACCACCGTGTTTAATTATTTTTATGGTGTACTTTGGATGATGCTGCTGATTAATGGTGCGCCACATATACCATTTTCCATCAGATCTCCATCGACAAAACTAGGATTCATCACTCCATAGCACGTTTTTCCAAAAATCAAATCAGCAAATCAGAACTTAGCATTACAGTCTTACCGGAGTTTTAAAAGTTATTAACCAGCTTTCTTTCTTCTTCGGAACAACTTGGTGCTTTGCCCATATTTAACAATACAAAAAAACTTTATAATATTACATTAAAACACTTTTTTAATACTTACCAACAATATTTTTGGGAAAAAATTTGAAAACTTGTTTTTAATTTATTATTATTAAAGCAAAGTCAAATATTTTTTAATTATGTGTCCACTTCGGAAAACATATTATTGCAAAATAATAATAACTAGCAGATTCCAGCACTCAAAATTTGAGTGAAAATTCTAGGAAATTTTATTTTTTCATGAAATAAAGACCCTAAAGGTATGCTAATCGATTATAGCCAATTCGCAAATCAACACAAAAAAACACACTCATTTTACACACGTTAACACATTAACAAATTTAATAAACACACACATAGCATTGTATAATTTTATGTATGTGTTAGTGGCAACTTTAAATGCAATTTACTTAAAATAAAGGAAAAAATTTAAAAATCTGTAAATCTAAAAAACGGCTAAAAAGAAATACCTTTCAAATAGTATATGTTTGGTCAAAATCAGGATAAAACGGTAGAAAAAAACATCGATCACAAGAAATTCGCCTAACCTATTAATATTATCTATATATATAAAAACGTTGGTGCCTTTGATTGTAACGAATGATCTCCGGAACCGTAGGAGCTGTCGAGCTAAGCTTCGCATCATAGGTTCGGTTCGAGCACTTCTGTGTTTTTTTTTTTTAGTTTTAACCCTGTAGCTGAAATATTCGTCGTTATAACCGAACGTCGTTGTATCCGAATAGGTGCACACAATAAGTTTTTTTTTATCATGTATATTCATGTTTATTGAGGTTGAAAATAGTTTGGAATCGTGGTTTGTTTTCTATTTACAAGAATTTCATGTAATAATTTACTTTCAATAACTTATACGGAACTATATAAACTCTGTGATATGTCAGAACCCCCAAATCGCAAAAACTGTTTTAAAGTGTGCACCGCACTCAAGGTTTCTGTCCTAGTGGGAATTTTGATTGGCTCATCATCGTCATCTGGTTCATTATCGCTGTGAATTTCATTTTTTTTTTGTGCTCTCCACGATTTCTCTCAATGAAGGCTCTTCCGATGTTACGACATTGTCATCCATGTTTACGAACTCATCCCAATCAATACATTCGGCTACTTGTTGCATATTTTTGTATGTTTCCTGTAGCAACGAAAGAGGAATATCATCTTCATCTTCGAAATCTGCATCTGGGCACGCACTTTCGGAAGTAGTCCCGCATGTCGGAAAGAGTTAGCTATTGTTGTTGATTTTACACTTTGCCAAGCGGAGGCCACCATGTCAATAGCATCTAACAAAGTAATGGTGCTTTGTGTGTTATTGTCTGTATCGCGAATAATTTTTAGCATTAGTTGTTTGCGATAATTGCTCTTCAAACATCTAATTAACTCTTGGTCCATTGGCTGTATTAGGTGGTAGGAAAACTAATTTTATTGAAGACAGATTTTGAACATTTGGATGTGCTGGACAATTATCTACAAGCAGTAAAATTTTTCTTTTATCTTTCTTCAAACTGCTGTCCCAATCGCGCAAAATGCGTTCAAAAATTTCTGAGGTCATCCATGCCTTTTTATTTCCTTTATAATCTACAGGTAATGATTTTACATGCTTGAAACACCGCGGCATTTTAGATTTTCCAATGAGAAGCATTTTCTTTTTTTCGGACCCATCCATATTACCTCCAACCAGCAAGGTTATTCTTTTCTTTGATTGTTTACCACCACAGCACCTTTCACCTTTGAATTTCAGGGTTTTGTTGGGTGGAAGCTTATAAAAGAGCCCTGCTTCATCCACATTAAAAATGTCTTGTGCTTGATACCCCTCTCGTATTTTAGGCCATACTGAAACTAGCCAGTCGCTGCATTGACTTTTATCGACACTGCAAGCCTCACCAGAAATTGTTCCTAAAACTATATTATGGCGCTCTCGAAAACAGCAAATCCAGCTTTCAATGCAATTGTAATCTTTTCCAAGAAGTTGGGCTATTTCCTCTGCCTTCATTTGAAGTATGGACGTAGTTACTATAGTATTTTTATTTCTTTGCGTCTTGGACCATTGCAAAAGAGCTTGTTCTATATCAGAATCTTGAGCAGAACGCATACGTTTTCTTTGCATGTTCTCAGATTCAAAACACTTACGAATTGCGTCTCGGTTTTTCCATATCGTACTTATAGTCGAATGCGAAACACAATAGTCCTTCGCTAGTGCTGCATTTGTAGAACTAGATTCTAGTTTCAGCAAAATTTCAGCCTTCTCTTTTATGGAGAACATTTTACGTTTCTTAACGTCCATTCTGGAAAAAGCATATGCACATTCATACATATTTACTCAGTATTTATCCAAGTAAAAGTGCCTTACCTGCGTTTGGTTGATCTGGATTACAATTTCTTATGTAAATTAAAAAACTTTTTTTAACACCGCTGGTAATTAAAGAAAGAATGTTCATATGTCCATTCGCGTTCACGACTCAAACTGGTATGCAAATTTCTTCTTTATCTTTTCCACACTCAGTTTGAGATAGGCGAAAACAAAGCAGACGCGCAAATTGGTCGTTAAAAGCAGATGGTCGTTAAAGCCGGAGTCGTTCTAAGCGAATGGTAGCGCATGTGTAAGGAATGAAGAACCAATCTTTCTTCGAAAATCCGTCGTTATAAACGGATGGTCGTTATAACCGAGGTCGCTATAAATGAATTCTACTGTATATTTGTCATTCTTATAAGTATGTTACAATAAATATTTATTTTCATTTTCATAAATGAAAGGTTTTTCTTTAACAGTTTTCAATTAATATTAACAAATGCAAAAACGTTTTTTTATAAGGGTTATATACAGATTCTAACTAAAATAAAAAATTCATTGAGGGCAAAACAACGTTTGCCGGGTCCAGCTAGTAGATACTAATTTTATAATATAAATTGATAATAAAGAAAAATAACTAAGGAATTAGGTGCGTTAGACATAAAACAGAAAATTTTTGAGGAAAAGCACCATTAAAATTAATAAAGAAACATTAAAAATTTTAAATTGCAAGAGATTATGGCAATCTGTTTTAATTACATGACCACCAAAAAATAAAATTACTTTCAATAGTGGTTATTGGTAACCAAACAATTTTTTTTGTTGCTATAATAGTTATTCGAACCAAAACAAAAATATTTCTCACTTATATTGGTTATTGACCAAAATTAAATATATATACCGATAATAGTTAATTATAACCATTATTTGAATTCATCAATGTTAATGTTTAAATAAGACTTATTCGTTATTTCTCTTATAAATATTATGTCCCTGGTGGAAATACATCCGGAGATTATGGCCGATGACAAGCAATTCGTAGTTCAATTAATTTTTTTTTTTCTTGCATTCAATAATTCATGTTCTGATTCATGTTTTCCTTTAGAATTAGTGTTTAAAGTGCTTCTGATGCCATCCGATTAAAGTGCATTTTTTGTCTGGGTTTTTATGAAAATTATGTTATTTTAAGAATATTTTAAAACTATTTTCTTTTTACACGTTTTTTTATAAAAAAAAAAACGGAAAAAACGTTAAAAATTATAAGTACCAATTGCCTTTTTCATCCGGTGACAATTGTTTATTAGCAAAAATAGACATTCACTAAGGTTTTTCTGATCGAAATTGAGTTAAACAGATATGAATGTGAACCGAGGTGATTGTTCCGCCCAAGTACAACTATTATCTAATAGATAACGAAACAAAATTAAATGAGTTTATTTAAACTTTTTTATATTCTAACATAAGTTCTAAACTTTAATAAAAGGTATATGGGTCAATTCCAAAAAAAATCTAAATTTGATCTTTAGCAACTTTTTCTTAAATTATAATTTTAACTTTGTCAAAAAAATTATAATCTGTTCTTGAAACGTTGTTATTTGAATAAAAGTGAATTTAAAATCACATGAAATTGAAATTTTGGGTTTCTTGAAACCACTTTTTTTATTTATTTAATGGAAACATATGTTTGAGTTAAGAACCATATGTTTGAGTTAAGAACATATGTTTGAGTTAAGAACATATGTTATCTAGAAACCGAGGTGCCATATGGTTCTTTATTCAGTTTCACAAAAAACTTTTAAGTATTTTGTGAATGTTTTTTCTTAAGTTTATAGAATAAGTATAAAGAAAAATATTTTCTTTTAAAATAACAACTTATTTGTTCATTTAATTATTTTTGTTCTTCAATTTCATTCAATTAAAAATGACTTTTCTATTTTTAAAAAGTTAGGCATCACCAAAAAAATTTCGGTATTCAAATAAATTGGATTTGACTGGCATCACTACTGTTTCGAACACATGCAAAAAAATAAAAATATGTGATTTGATGAAAAAATTTTTTTTAATTTCTTTATTTGCAATAATTAGTGCATAAAGAATCTATGTTATAATAGAAAAAATTATAATGGAAAATAGATTGTGTAAATAAAAAGTTTTTATTATAGTTATAGAACAGCATCATCGCAAAAAGTGTGTTTTATTAACATCGACCACTTATTACGAGTTTTTTTTTTTTTTTTAAATCAGCGCAAAATGTAGACGTTTTTTAAAATCGTTTTTTTTTTTTTCATAAAATTAATGTCTAATTTTTAAAAATAATGACAAGGTTCAATAAAATACATGTTGGAGTTTAAATATCAATTAGTTTTTTTTATCTCTTAAGACCTGCTTAGTAGAAAAAAGGCCATTTGTTTTGATTTCACAAAGCCTTTTCTATGTGAATTAAAACGAGAAAAAATATTCTTATTGAAATTAGAGAACAGCAAAAAACTCGTAGATTTAAGAATTTTTTCATTTACGTTTTTTTTTTTTTTGTGATGTGGTTTCAAGAACAGGGGTGATTCTTATTGAAATTAGAGAACAGCAAAAAACTCGTAGATTTAAGACTTTTTTCATTTACGAGTTTTTTTTGTGATAGTGGTTTCAAGAACAGGGGGTGATTAATTTCTTAGACATAGTTTTTACACTTTTTTTTGAAAATGAACCATGTAACTATTCAAGCAAATACGATATAGTGTTAGAGAGTCCAGCAGAAGTTTACAAAACAAATGCCACCTTATTTGCTTTCATAGGCTAAAGTTACTAGAAAAAAACATCAAATGCCAAAACTTACGCAAATTGTTTAAAATATCAAAAATGTCTTAGGTCCACAAGCCACATGAATAAATCGTTTTCAAAAGTTTCATGAATCAAAAATTGGGAATAAAATTCAAAAATGTTTTCATTAAAAAACATAATTTGTAGCAAACGATATATATGATTTTAAGAATTAAATTAAGATTTTACAAAGTTATAAATCTCTCAAATGGGAATGATGACATAGAAAAAAGGGCACAAGCACTCCAACAAGAAAGTTATTAAGTTAAAGGGTGTATTTTAATGGATGACGAAACTTGTGCAAAATACGACTTTAAACAAATTCCCGGTTTTTAATATTATACTTCATATTTAACAGAACGTGTAAAGAAATATTCAAATTTCTAAAGGTGGTGTAATAAAAATGAAGTCCATTTAATTTAAATAAACTGTACGATGTTGAAGTTTTACAATGCCATTGATTTTGAGAATGCCAAGGAACTTTGACAACAAGGATATTAGCCTGTGCAAGAGAAAGCTTTGTAACTTTTTGACTGACCAAAGCACTTTAACATGCAGATAGGATTAGTTATATTTACTTTAGAGAGTTCTGTTTGAGGTTTTAATAGGCTCTAGGAAAAATCGCCCAATGAAAAAGCGCAAAAAAATATGAAAAATGGGCCAAAAAATAAAAATCGCCTAATAGAAAAATGTTGCCCAAAAATATGAAAAAATTTTTTTAAAAAATGCCCGAAAATTTATCAATATTATCCATATGAAAATTCACTCAAAATTCAACTTAAATTATGCAAAAATAAAATTATTTATTTGTATAGAAGTTTATTTTCCATTATGGAAAAATGGGGCATAAAATTATATAATGATTGGTTTTGCTTATGTAATGTATTCATATACATACATAGATACTTAGTATACAGTAAAAAAAAATAATTGAAAATAATTGAAAAACAAATGACAATATGGGTAGTGAAAAGAGCTCAATCCTTTCGCCAAACTGGTTGCTTGCATTTTTAAAGCGCTGGGTGTACCTTGCGCCGCAGACGAAAAATTGTAACAAAAAATCGCTCAGTGTTTTAAAAATGCGAGCAACCAGTTTTGCAATTTTTTGTTTTTTTTTTCGACGGCAGCGCAAGGTACACCCACCCTTTTAAAAATGCAAGCAACCAGTATCTATAATATTAATAGGCAAGGCGATTTCTTGAGACCGATTTCTTTACAAACCGATTTTGACCAAACATGGCTCATTTAAAATATATTCCTTTTTAGCTGTCCAGATAAATACTGTGTGTGTGTTTATTATAAATATCAAAAGCCCTGTCTTGAATGGTGAATTGGCTAAAATTGATTAGCATTATTTATTAACAAACCCATTTACATATCTTCTGTGTGTTCAACAAATATTTATAATGAAATTTAATTAATTTTATTTACAGAGTGATGAATTGTGAAATGGCTAAAATTGATAAGCATACCTTTAGGCTCTTATAAAATTATTTATTAAATGAAAATATAAAATTTCCTAGAAGTTGCACTCGAATTTGGAGGGCTGGGCTCTGCTAGTTTATACGAATACATTAAAAAAATATATTTACACTCAATATTTAACTGTTGTTAGGTAGATGTGCGGATAAAAAACAAAACAAAAATTTGAACTAAAATTAAGAAACGGAAAATGGCCCAAAAATTATGAAGAATGAAAAATTATCCACTTTTAAAAATGAAAAACGAGCCAGAATCATACGAAAATAGCCCAAAAAGTTGGGTCTTTTCCAATTTTTTTATTTTAGGGAATTTTGTATTGGAGAGTTTGTTTTTGGGGCCTTTTTCGATTTTTTATTAGGAGCATTTATTAAAATATTATTTTATTATGGTTCAGTCTTCAGACTTTTTCGTTTTGAGACAAAAATTATAACTTTTTTCTTAATAAAATTACTCTAATTTATGTACAAAATGTTCCTATAGAAACCATTGGTTTCATCTAGTTTGCTAAATTTTCTTCGTAAAACTTATTTATAATATTCTGTGTTAGCAGCACATGTCTTCCACACATTTGTAATTAGTATATGTATATTAGAGCGACTCAAGAGAAAAATCGTTTTTGTTACTCCTCTGGAAATAAAGATTAATATGTTTTAAGATGATTCCCAAAATATTTTGGTTCTAGCGTTGACCATCCGTGAGCTGGACCATTTTTAAAAAAGGTCTTTTTTTCAGTTTTTCGAATTTTTTTGTACTTTGCTCCAAGACGACGTAAATAAAATTTGGTATCATCGAAAAGAGTTTTTGAAGCAGCATCCAATGGTATAAAAAACTTGACCACTTGCGACCTACTAATTGAGATATTTAACTAAATACATATTTTCGTTTCGGGTTTTCATACAAATTCTACGCATTTTGAAATAATGTGTTGCTTTTCAAATTGAATCTGTTTTAAAATAACGTTAATCAATTTTTTTTTGTAATTATTTACATAAAACGCGAAAATTGCGATATATTTTATGTTTTTTCAAATATAGGCAATATGGGTATCAAATTTTTTCATTTTTCAATTATAATATTCTGGTGATAAGCAAAAGATCTGTTTTCAAATCTAAGATGCTGTGAGATATATATAAGTTTTCAAATATTAATATTTTAATTAAAAACATATTAATCTATTAATGACAGGTGCACCATCAATTTATAATATTAGACTTAAAAATAAATTTACGAAAACACTAAAAATGGATTTTAATCCTGTTCAGCTGAACAAAACTAAGCTTCCGACAAACTGTGACATAATCCAGCATATGTTTTTTTTGCGACAGCAGTACAATAACCAGTCATATGGACGCTCAAAATTTTATAAAGTAACTATACGGAGTTGTGTGAGTTATGGAAATTTGTACAAATTCCGGTAAAAAGTTTTCCAGCTATATGGAAGAAGTTGGAATACCTCACAAGCAGATATGGGACGTCAAAAAGAATCCTAGGCATTACAATATAAAGGATTGGAATGTACTTTTTAACATTTCACTGTGTGAATTTCCCCTAAAAATAAGAGTTCCATGCAGGTGTATTGGCAAGAGAAAAATTCCACGATTTGTCTGGAAGTTTTACGTAGATCAATCTGGGCCAAGAATAAAAGATATTTTAACATAAGGGGTGGATACCATAATCCAAATCATTCAGCTGTATGTAGTGGAGCAGAAAGTGAGAGCAGCTATGTCCTAAGATCAATAAATGTAGATGAATTCGACGAAGTTTCATCATTATCTGAGGACGAAGAAAATGTAAAAGTACATAGAATGGAACTTCCAACATTTAGTCTGCCTTGGATCGAGCTGGCGTGTCATATCGCTATGTAGCCCTATTGGCCAATACTCTGTTAAAAGATTTAAATATCACAGGCATAATTATAGATCAGTATAAAATAAGAAGAGAGCGTAATAAGGCTAGAAAGTATGCAAAAAAGAATTTAATTCTTCTAATTCTTTACTAAATTGTATATCGTTTGATGGCAAAAGGGAACGCACCTTAAAACAAGTAGTGGTAAATGGGACTCCACATAACGTAAAAGTAATGAAAGAGCATGTTACGCTTGTTAAAGAACCAAACTCTAATTTTATTGGTTACATTACACCAGAGGATGGCAAAGGCAGAGAAATTGCAAAATGAATTCTCTGTTTCCTAAATAATGAAGGCATTGCCTTAGATAACCTGGTTACAGTTAATTGTGATGGTACTAGTACAAATACAGGCAAACATAACGGAACTATTTGTACTTTGGAAAGAGAACTTCAGCGACCGTGTGGTTTGCATACCTGTTTCATTTTAACGAACTGCCATTCGCCGCTCTTTTAAAAAGTCTGTTGGGAAAAGCTACTGGCCCCCAAAACTGGCCGGGAAATATTGGAAACCTCTTAAGAAACTGCGAAAACATACCGGTAAGTATCACTAGACTTATTTTCGAGTTTGTATTTAATTTATTCCTGTATTTTAAATTTCGTTTACTCAAATACAATTTCTGATTTTGCACCGATATCTATGGGTGTAATGCCCGAAAATTTTGACAGTTGGGATCTACGTGCTGACCAAAAAAACTTGTTTAAAATGGTCAAAGCCGTAGACAGTAGATATTGTGATAGCCATGTAGCCAGTATGAAGCGTGGATTACTGAATTTATCGCGTTGGTTGACGACAACTTCAAGAATTTTAAGAAAGTGGCATTTTTCGTTATTAAAGTTTTTGCTCCATTTTGGTTTCTCGTAAAAAGTCAGCCGCGAGCCATTCACGGAAGCCGCCGCTTACTAAAATATATAAAATGGACACGTATGCTTCCAATCGAACTTCAAGAAATTGTCAATCGTTCCATTCAAATAAACGGGTTTTTTGCACATCCAGAAAACATTTTACTCTCAATGGCAACATACAAGGAAAAAGAAGTTCGCTCGGAGACATTAAAAGTCATTCTCGAAGCAATTCGACAATTCAATATTCCAAAAATATTGTTCGAGTGCGAGTCCTTAAAAGATATGATAAATTGGAATGAAATTGGTCGAATTACTAAACCACCTTGTACAAAATTTTATTCCCATCAGTATTTAAAAGATCTTTGTGAGTCTGAAGAAATTATTGAAATACCAGGTAAAGTCACAATTGTTTATAGAGATAAAATTAACTGCTTCTTCTACCGAAATCAATTTAGAATTCCCATGCCATTCGAAAAACACGGAACGATTTGTTAAGCTAGTAAGCCAATCATGTCTTTCTTTTATCGAAAGTAATCGACCAGGTCATATTGCAAACAAAATGGAATCGTGCAAACTTTATACAAAGATAGAATCGCGAAAAGATTTTTTATAAATTTTATATTTTTTATTGTAATTGTATTTTTCACATTTCGACAAATTTTTTAATTTGTAGTTTAGTTAATTAGTTAACTATTTTAATTTGTTCTGCTAGTAACTATTTCTCTCATTTCATATATGTATTCAACTAAAAAATTAATATTTGAAAACTTAAATATATCTCACAGCATCCAAGATTTGAAAACAGATCTTTTGCTTATCATCAGAATATTATAATTGAAAAATTAAAAAATTTGATACCCATATTGCCTATATTAAAAAAAGGTAAAATATATCGCGATTTTCGCGTTTTATGTGAATAATTACAAAAAAAAAAAATAAATTAACATTATTTTCAAAAACAGTTTCAATTTGAAAAGCAAAACATTATTTCCAAATACGTAGAATTGGTATGAAAGCCCGAAACGAAAATATGTATTTAGTTAAATATCTCAATTAGTAGGTCGCAAGCGGTCAAGTTTTATATACCATTGGATCCTGCTTCAAAAACTCTTTTCGATGATACCAAATTTTATTTACGTCGTCTTGGAGCAAAGTACAAAAAAATTTGAAAAACCGAAAAAAAGACCTTTTTTGAAAATGGTCCAGCTCACGGATGGTCCACGCTAGAACCAAAATATTTTGGGAATCATCATAAAACATATCAAGCTTTATTCTCAGAGAGGCAACAAAATCACTTTTTTCTCTTCCGTACAATTTGAGTCGCTCTAATGTATATGTATTAGTATTTTTCCCGTATGAAAAAATGCAAAGTACACTTTTTTTATTCAATTGTTTGTTTTTTTTACTTAAAACTGTGCTGTAATAAAATACAAACAATCATTGAATAATATCTGTCCATCCGGTTTTCGATAACACTAATTAATGAAACATGATACCCTTTTATTTAGTTCTACTTTTATAATTGGGCATTTCCATAGTTGCAAGAAAATTTCGGATTTTATAAATTTTATACAGTGGACTTTGGCAAGGAAATTTTTTTCAAAAGCAAACAATGTTGTTGTAGACGAAACACTAAGTCGTCTGTTGTATTTCAAAAACAATTATTAGCCTATTATAAAAAAAAAAACAACCCAGAGCAGCAATATTTTGGGCTGCATTAGTGGCAATAAATTTCTCCATAAAAATTAAACAGTAGTTTCAACATAATAAAGTGAATTATGTATCCATCAAACCGCCCTATTTGAGCTATATCAAATAATTTTAGTCTAAAATTAAACAGATTCTTTGATAAATATCTACATTAGCCACTAGTGAAAAAGCAGATATTATTTTGGGAAAGAGTTGTTCAAAAGATTGAAAAATTAGTTGTGGAGAGACCAAAATACCAAAATTCTATAAATTGGTTTTGGAAGTTAAAATTTTGCATTTATATTTTAAACATATTGGATTATGTTTTCATTATGTGATATGAATTTAAAAAAATATCTAGTTTTTGGATTTTAATAATATAAAATTTTAAAAAAATCGCAAATATCACAATATATATCAGAGTTAACCAAAACTCTCAATAAATGAAATGCGTCTGTATTGGATAAGATAATATTGCCCAGCAAACACAAAAGTAAGCATTACAAATGTAATGAATTTTACTTTTAAAAGCAAAATGGAAAAGAAGTTTAAAAAAAGTTTATAAAATTAAATACAAAATATGCCTCAGTTTTTACAGAATTAGGCAATTTTTTTTCACACATATTTGATTGGTCGAGTTTAATTTACAATTGAAACTTAAAAAACTAAGTGTATTTAGCAGAGTTCAGAAAAAAACACACACTGAATAAAAAACTCGTACATATATGTAAACAAACATAACTTAGACCAACACACACATATTTTTATTTTCATACCAATTATGTTTGTTTTTAAATTTTCTTCGGTGCTCAACACAACCATGACTGTGTTCGTTTTAATATTTCGTTATTTACACGAACATTTTTGTACCACATACTTTTTGTTTCAATCGCACATAAAGCACACATTTTTGAGTGTTGCTTTATTTGAAGTTTATGTTCTGGTACGTGTACTGAAAAAAACACAGAACATGTACAATAAACAGGTTCGAGTTCAGTTATATTTTAAGTCGTGTTGTGGCTCGTGTAGTGAGAAAAAACACAACATGTACAATAAACGGGTTCGAGTTCAGTTATATTTTAAACACGACTTAAAATATAACTGAACACGTACCAGAACATGAACTTCAAATAAAGCAACACTCAAAAATGTGTGCTTTATGTGTGATTGAAACAAAAAGTATGTGATGCAAAAATGTTCGTGTAAATAACGAAATATTAAAACGAACACAGTCATGGTTGTGTTGGGCACCGTAGAAAATTTAGAAACGCACATAATTGATATGAAAATAAAGATATGTGTTGGCTGCTTTTGAACAGAACATTGTGTGTTTCATGTGTGTATTTTCCGAACCTTGGTATTTAGGCATTATAAATTAAGTTTTCCAAATTTAGGATTTTGTAACAATTTTTTATTAACAAAATATGTTTTAAATTTGAAGAACTTCATTTATTTCTCTGCTTGGAACAAATAAATTTTAAGTCAGAAAAAATTTGTTCGCAGCAATATGTAGAAGGAAAAAGGGATAACAATTTCAAAGCATTTCTTTTTAACTCTGGAAAATCGAAATCATTTAGATTTTTCCAGAATTCTATTCCCATTTTTCGCGGAGCTTGGACTTCGCTTCGAAGAAATATAATTTCTGATTGTATATCGAACTCATATTGAGTAACATCACAGTTATAAGGGTTATTAAATAAATCCAACTGCAGTTGTATACTCTTAAAATCTGCAAACCTGTCTTCAAAACTGTTGAGCAGTGTATCAAAAATCTCAACTCGCTTAGTTTTCGCAGCATCGCACAATAAAGATGTTTTTTTAAAGCTGGAAAAGTCATCTGACTTAATTTGGCAAAGTATAAGAAAAAGTTTTGTTTTAAAATTAAATAAAATTTTACAAATATCAGATATATTCTTACCTTTTCCTTAAAGCTCTAAGTTGAAATCATTAAGCAAAGAAGTTGTATCAGCTAGAAAAGCTAGATCTGATATGAATTGTGTATCTTTTAAAAAGTTTTTTGCCGACTCATCGATATTTTCTTTTTCTAAAAACTCGTAAGACTTCCTCTTTTAAATCATATAGCCGGTTAAGACAGTCGCCACGACTGAGCCAACGTACCTCAGTGAACATTTTAAGATCATTGAAAGCTGCGTTTTTAGATGTTAGAAATTTTACAAATTTTCGATGAGTGAGGGCATTGTGTCCTCCTCTTATTTTATTTATAATGCGCTCTGCGGTCTTCATAGTAGAGTCTTGAATAATAAATTTAGACACAAGCGCGGCTTGATGGATAATGCAGTGAAAGTTTTACATTTCCATTCCACTTTTTTATATTACCTATCAAACCTGTGTTTTTTCCTACCATGACATTTGCCCCGTCTGTGCAGACACCGACAATTTTGTTTACATCAACAATAGAAAAAAGTTTATCGCTTACAACTTCCATCAAAAGCTTTCCAGTTACATGTCCATAAAAGGTTTCCAATGTCAACATTGATTCAAAAACATTAAAATGTTAATCAATGCATCTTACACAGACAACCAGTTGACAAAGATCCTTGATATCTGTACTTTCATCTAAGCAAAACGAAAGAAATTTACAATTTATCAATTTTTCCTTAATAGAAGACTCCACCGAATTTCCTATTTGGGCAATACGCCTAGCCACAGTTTGGGGTGACAAGGGAATTGACTTTATGAAATCTGTTCTTTAATTTAACGTTTGAAAAGTTTTTTGTAAAATATTTTTTGCTAGCATTCCATCCATAAATGGCTTGAAATCTCCATTTTTAATTTTTTATTTTGCAAAATTTCCTCATTTTGCTCTTCTTGCTGAACCCATTCTTTAATTTTTTGCATATAAAGGTTTTTTTGCTCAAGAAAAAACATTTTCCTTTCTTCCTCTTTTAATTTATTTATTTCTTTGTGAAAAAGTTCAAAATGTCTTTTAATTCAAAATGTTTTCTTTGTTTTAAATGTTTGGTAACATAAAATGCATTGCATGTTACCAAAAGCATTTTTAATGACAAAACAAAAATTTCTGTTTTCCATTATACTATTTTGTTTGCTGGTTTATTTTGAAATTAAATCAAAGCTGAAAAAATAATAAAGCTGAAAAAAAGCAGTAAGCATCCGCATATGTTCACTCGTTAACACTCAATTAACGACTGAAATCAAACTGTAATAGAAGAGAACAAGCGTCGGTGTGAATTTTTTTTTTTATTGTTTTTGTAGCACAATTGTGTACAGAAAATGAATATTTGGATTACTCTGATGTATATATTGAACGTGTATCATGCAGTTTTGATGGATCGCCTTCCATCATAATGGATTTCAGAATAGAAGGTCATTCTGCTATATGGATTGCGATCCAAATATCACAATATACATATATTGAATCTGTAACAGTGTATTAATTTTTATATTTGTTAAGCTGAACTGAATAATGGGAAGCGTATGAGCTCTATTAATATAAAACTAAAAATATCACTCATACGCCGATAAGATTCTTATCCATATGGTTTTTTTTTTTTTTTTTTTATAAAATAACCTAAAATATGTTGATTATTTGATTATTGATGTTATAACACTTTTTTAAATATTCTCAAAATGAGTTTCTTACTGACTTCTCAAGATAAGAAAAATATTTTTTTGACGATTTTTTAGATCAATTTTATATATTGTTAACATCAAAAGTTTTGTAAAAAAAAATTCAAAATCTGAGTATTTTCAATATCAATAACCTTACGCAGCAAATTAGGGGTTCAATGGTTTTCAAACCGTGTAACTGCCATTTTCAAGAGCAGATTAATAGAATTTTTTAAAAAAATACCAAAAGAAGTTCACAAAAATGCCAGTTTAAAAGTTTTAAAAGGTTAAGAGATTCTACAAACAACTAAGGTTGAAAACACAACTGGGACGAACGACGAATTTTTCGTTCCGAATATTCGTCGTAAGAAATAAAACACATATGTGTATATTAAAATGCACACAATCAGTGCGTCGAACGAAATACATAATGCGTAACGAACTCTGCGATAGGTTTATTTCTTTTTCTAACGCCGACGAACGGCGAATAAAATGGTGTAGAGTGACCATATTTTATTTTTGTTTTTCAAATATTTTAGTAAATAAAGTCATTTTTGTCTTTAAGAATTGTTTTATCTTTTATTTATAACTTATAAGATAAATGAAATCTATTTTTAATTATATAATTTTCTTTTACATAGTTTTTTTTTGTTAATAATTATTCTTTTTCGTTTAGTGCTTCTTTTTTTAAATATGGTCACGCTATCAGCTACAACATGTAAACAAAAATGACAAAATTAATTTATTAATGAAAATTTATGTAATTTTTTCAGAATTAAAAAATTAAACGCTGCCGTACAAAAATTAAGGCTTTTACCATCGTGAACATTATGTTTATAATTGGAATAACTCGTACCAAGTGTGAAGGATATTGTTTTATATATCCTTACTCATAATTCTCAAAAGTTAATGTTCCCTATAGCCCTTAATTATATTTATGCAGCTGAAAGGGTTTCAGCTTATTAATAGGCGTTCAAAGGAACTGCCAAAAGATTTTGAGAATATTATTACAAATAAAGACAAGTGCCGTTCAGTTGTTAATAATAGTCTAATTTTATTTAATAATTGTTCTGTCTTATATACTACTTATGAAAATTAACTTAGTTGTCTAGTATTGAGTGATTTCCCAAATCACTCAATATTTTATTAAGAATAACAAAAAAAAGTAAATTAAATTATAGGTGTCAGTTTAGGTTACATGTTGTCATATATTAATGCAAACGGTTAATATTCTTGTAACCCACTTCGACATTTATAACATGACAACTTTAACATGTGTTGTTAATTTGTCATGCTACACAGTTGAAGTTGGTGATATTCGCTGTGCCTATGGTATGACAAAATGGTTACACTACACAAGTTAAAAATTCTTTTATTCATATTTTTCCAATATTTATTTATGTACATTAAGGTTATGACTTTTTTATTTTTTTTTTTTTTTGCAAATATCAAATTTTACATGCCCTAGCCAAAAAGGCTATTAAAAAATATTAAGAAGCGCAATCTTACTTCTTCGCTGCTCTCCAAAAAGTTTCCGCACCAAACGCGTTGAAATTTGGTCTATATTTTTTTTATTTGATTTAAAATATTTCTTCTACGTTTTAAAGACCTTTGTGTATTTTAGGTGCGATACCCCGAATAGTTTCAAATTTTCACCACTTATAACACATTTTGTTGCGATTCTAGCAACATATTTTTTTTCAACGGTCGAGATATTTTCCGAGTTATGGACCTCCAAAGTTTGGACATTGACTTGTATATAACTTTTTAGTATCGGAATTGAGTAATATATACATATATCATTTTGAAGCTCACATGAGTGCCTTTTATTTGACATTTTTAAATTTGAAATCCAAAACGATCTCATAAAACGATCTCTGCAATGTTGATATCTACAACAATTGAATAAAAAAAATTTAATTCCACCAGCTTCATTTCGATGTATATTTTGACCTCTTAACCCTTTCCCTTTATAAATTTCAAAACTATACCACCAATAAGCAATGCTCGGTGGAATTCTAGAACAATTCTGGCAATATTAGCATTTATCCCAATTCCAAAATACCGAGCAGAACTATGTATATAAAATATGTCAATTTATATGTGGTGCATGGTACGACGTATGGTTTTCAGACCATTGTTTCCGCGAAAACAATTCTGAATTATTAAATTTAAAAAAAGTGATGAGTGTTTTATAAGGCATGGGGTTATGCAGAAGTCGTAAATAATAAATCAACAGCGTAGCAATATTTGCGCAGAACGTGCTATAAAAGTTGTTCAGGACATTTTCCTTTTTGCAAAAATAGTCGCACTTTAGATGTTAAATTTATATCATACAATATTCAAATAAATAAATAATCATACCACGTATCAAAATCTACATTCACCCCTGTTCTTGAAACCACTATCACAAAAAAAAAAACTCGTAAATGAAAAAATTCTTAAATCTACGAGTTTTTTGCTGTTCTCTAATTTCAATAAGAATATTTTTTCTCGTTTTAATTCACATAGAAATCAAAACAAATGCCCTTTTTTTCTACTAAGCAGGTCTTAAGAGATAAAAAAAAAACTAATTGATATTTAAACTCTAACATGTTTTTTATGGAACCTTGTCATTATTTTAAAAAATTAGACATTAATTTTATGAAAAAAAAAACGATTTTAAAAAACGTCTACATTTTGCGCTGATTTAAAAAAAAAACTCGTAATAAGTGGTCGATGTTAATAAAACACACTTTTTGCGATGATGCTGTTCTATAACTATAATAAAAACTTTTTATTTACACAATCTATTTTCCATTGTAATTTTTTCAATTATAACATAGATTCTCTATGCACTAATTATTGTAAATAAAGGAATTAAAAAAAAAATTTTCATCAAATCACATATTTTTATTTTTTTGCATATGTTCGAAACAGTAGTGATGCCAGTCAAATCCAATTTATTTGAATATCGAAATTTTTTTTGGTGATGCCTAACTTTTTAAAAATAGAAAAGTCATTTTTAATTGAATGAAATTAAAGAACAAAAACAATTAAATGAACAAATAAGTTGTTATTTTAAAAGAAAATATTTTTCTTTATACTTTTTTTATAAAGTTAAGAAAAAAACATGCACAAAATACTTAAAAGTTTTTTGTGAAGCTGAATAAAGAACCATATGGCAAATCGGCTTCTAGATAACATATTTTCTTAACTCAAACATATGGTTCTTAACTCAAACATATGTTTCCATTAAATAAATAAAAAAAAGTGGTTTCAAGAAACCCAAAATTTCAATTTCATGTGATTTTAAATTCACTCTTATTCAAATAACAACGTTTCAGGAACAGGGCTGATTGTTTAAATAATTTTTTTACTATGTATATATTAAATTAATAAAAGGTTTTTCCGGCAAAATGACCTGCAAACACGATTTAAAAAAAAATAAAAAATTTTTAAAAAATTAGTCATAACCCTAATGTAAATCTTATAAATTAAAAACAATTTCAAATGACGTTAGAGCTGTTATGTGAACAAACAAAAAAGTAATTTTTTTCATTTAGGGGCTTATTCTATAAATTGAAATGTAAAACGAACGACTAAATTTTGTATAATTTTTTTTTTCGAATTTTTGTTAAATTTTCCACTTTTCTATAGTAAATTGAAAAAACAATATTAATTTTTTTAATTCCTATAAATTTATGAGCTTATTCTATGAAACGAAACGTAAAACGAAGTGATTAAAAATCGTGCAATTTGTTGTCTTTTGTTTTTTGTTTTTCTTTTTGTTTATTATACCCTCCACACCTCAGTGGCAGAGGGTATATATAGGTTTGTCATTCCGTTTGTAACGCATCGAAATAAATTCCTGAGACCCCAAAAATATATATTTTCTTGATCATTATAAGGGAAGTTGATTTACCGATGACCGTCTGTCCGTCTGTCTGTGAAAATCACGATCACGCCGTCAATATCTAAGCTAGACCGTTCGTTTTTGTATAGAATCGTTTATTAACATCCCAAAGGAGTTGCTATTTAAAATCGTCAAAATCGGTCAAAGGGTTCACGAGCTATAAATGAAACTTTGAAAAAACTCTTGAAAAAATAAAATTTTCCAGTGTGTTTGTTGTTTTTCTTAAGATATGTTGTATATGTAATTACTGCACGTATATATTAATACTGCACGTGTCGTCACATTGGCCTAAGCAAGTTTTACCACATATTTTTTTATCACTAAAATTATATATTAAAAATTAAAAATTAATAAAAATAAAAAATGGAAAATAAAAAATGGAAAATGAAAAATGGAAAATGAAAAATGAAAAATGAAAATTGAAAATTGAAAATTGAAAAATGAAAATTGAAAAATGGAAAATGGAAAATGAAAAATGAAAAATGGAAAATGAAAAATTTAAAATCGAAAATGGAAAATGGAAAATGAAAAATGAAAAATGAAAAATTAAAAATGAAAAACGAAAAATGAAAAATGAAAAATGAAAAATGAAAAGTGGAAAATGAAAAATTAAAAATAGAAAATGAAAAATGAAAAGTGGAAAATGGAAAATGAGAAATTAAAAATGTAAAACGAAAGATGAAAATTGAAAAGTGAAAAATGGAAACTGATAAAAAAAAAAAATTAAATTGAAAATAAAAAAGGTGGAGGGTATCAAAGATTCGGCCCAGCCGAATTTAGCACTCTTACTTATTTTTTATTATTTTCTTAATTTTTATTATTATTGCTTTTTTATTATTATTAAATTGGTCAAAAAAGTATTGTTTAAATTTTATAAAGTATAAAATAAAATGAAATGTAAAAAAAATACTATTTTTTAATCAATTTACTAAAAAATACGATTAAAACCTGTATGAAAAATTCAAAACTGGGGGCTATTATGTAATTCGTTTCGAAAAAAAAACCCTTTCGAAAAGAATTTCCGTTTCGAAAGTAAAATTGTGTCATCTAATTCATTCGAATGTGTCACAGAGTTTTATTTATGTGTAAAAGGGTAAAAACAAGTTATAACAAATTTTTTATCGGTTAAAAATTAAGCAGCATTTTGATGTTAACGTCAATGTTGTCAGCACGTGTAGTTAAGCGTCAAAATTAAAAACTAAAAATATAAAGAGTAAAGAAAAACGTTAATTTTAAAAGATTATTATTTATTTTTTTATTATTTATATTATTTTATTATTTATATTATTTTATTATTGAAGAGTTTATTTAAAATAAAAATAATTTAATAAATTCAAACAACTCTTCAAGTTCTGATCGATTTCAGACATAACTTTTGTAGAATATTCTTGATGCGTTATTTATTTATCGACTTGTTTTTGTAGAAGACTGTCTTTATTTCAAGGGGTTTCTCTTTGACTTCGTCTATGTAGGGTGCTATGTAGACTTTGTTCTGGATATTTAAATACTCCACCGTATCGTCATCCTCTTGATCTTGAACCATTCTGTAATTTCGACTTGACGTTGTGACAGTTTTTTCATTTGAATTAGCACCAAAACGAGAAGTTCCATCCGTGCCGACAACAGACTTATATATAGCTAACAATATGCCAACTTTTTCCTCTTTCCTTTTTCCTTGGGTACCAGCAGCTAGGTCTGTCTGTTTTATCATAAAATCCACCATTATTTTTTCATATTATTTTTGTTTTGTATTAATTTTTTTTTAGGATTAAAGATTCAGCAGCGTGAAAATAAAAAAAAATGTTTTTCGAATTTTAAATTATTCATTAAACATTTTTTCATATATTTATTTATAATAATACTTTCATTTTAAGACTTTTTTATTTGTTCAATAACAAAATATCTTACGAACGTCAAGAAGTTGTGCTTTCGTATTAAATAAAATCATTTACGAAAGGGTAATTTATGTTTTTCATAAGGTGAAAAAAAGTAGCCGATTCGAAAAATATTTCGGTACGTTCGTAAAAAATTTTTCGAAAATCGTACTTTTTCAAAATTTTTCTTAAAAATTTTATATGTTAATTTTATAGAAAAAGCCGATTTTTATAAATTTTTGTTAAATTAAAACACATCAAGCTAAAGCAGATTATCACACGAGAAACCTGAATTGAAAAACCATCACAAATCCGAAACATATTTTTTTCCAATTCAAAATACTAAAAACTAAAGTTTCAACAAATTCAAATGACCATCATACTTTTAATTTATAGTTTTGATATTATAATTTTTTACTATAAAAACAAAAATATTCCTTTTATAAAAAAAACTAAAAACTTTTTTAATTCATAATTGCAAAAAACAAATTAAACGCACATAAATGTTTGGAACAAAATCAAATAATAATTGAGTGAAATAATGTTAATGAAGAAAAAAAACATAAAATTCAAATTTTCATCAAAAAAAAAAAAAAAAACACACACCACACTCACAAACAATCAACAACAAATTTTTATAAAACCAAAAGTAGCTTAAATGTTTTTTGCACTCTAAACTCTGAAAGAATACGAATGCGATAAGCAATTGAAAAAAATACTACAAGCCAAGTTAAAGTTCGAATCCCAAACACGTAATTATTAATGTTGTAATAACAAATTTTATAGTTATGGCATGTTTTTAATCGTACTATATGAAATTGAATGTGAGATTTATTTGAATGTTTTTCTTTTATTTTTTTAATTTTGTAAATGTGTAGAAGACTATCAAAATAAATATTTAAAAAATTTTTAGCATGTTTTTAGAAGACAAAAAAAAAGTTTAAAAAATAGCAATAAAAAAGCTTTAGATAAACTATAAATATTTACTTTTCTTTTGGTAAAATTTATAAAAAAAAATAAGACTTATATGTAAAATATATAAATATAAAAAAAATAGCGCTTGTTATACCATGACTTTTTTTAGAAAAAATATTATACTCGTCGTATTAACTAAATATGCCTATAAACTAAACTAGAATTCTTAATAATATGTACTCGTATATACAAATTAACAAAGCCAATTTGGACCCTTGCGATATAAACCAACCAACATACTTATTAGTAATTACAGGGTGTGTATACATTAATACTCGTACCAACACAAAATCAATATTCAAGGAAATTTATATTAAAAAAAAAAGCAGAAACAAAAAAAATTTTAAATCATTTAAAATATCATCGTTTTGTATATTGCAAAAAAAAAAAAACAAAAAAACAAAAAATGAAATTAAAAATAAAAATTTATTAACTTAAACTGAAGAGACCAAAAACTTACATACATCTATCTGTATAAAATAAATATTAATTATATTGTGGTAAAAAACAAACAAAATTAAATCCCCCCCATAAAAATGACTAGACAATTTTTATTTTTTGTGGTAGCTTTAGAAATATATCAACTATAAAAATTTAATAACAATGCTTTATATAAAAATAACTGCTTAAATACTTAGTAGACTTTTAAAAGAATGATTTGAAATAATTTCAAAAAAAATATTTTAAAAAAAATATTATATATGTAGAAATATTGTTATTAACTACATTTTCGTTTCAAAGAAGTTATGTGGAAAGAAATTTTGTGCGAAGAATTCAAAAATTTTAATTGTAAAAAAAAGTTATCCATACGAGAATAATTTTGATACCAGACTTATTTGTATTTCAAAGCCATATTTTTGACGACTTGAACAGTTAGCACCAAAAAATTGGATAATAAAATTAAAAACTCTTTTATTAATACAAGAATTTTTTTTATTTATTTATTTCAAAAAGAAAATTAGCTTCAGAAAAAAATAACAAAACTAAAAAGCCTTAATTTTTAGGCTGTTAAAAAATCATTGGAAATCTTTACTATACAATAATTGAAAACTTTACGTCTATTTTTGGTTTCAATATTTTGTCATTCACAATGCCGAGGCACTTAGTCAATTAAATTGTTGATGATATCTATTGAAATTTTTGGTCCCTCTGAATTAACTGCCTCTAAGAAATCTGTCTCGTTTGTGTAATTTCGTGTCCGTATTAGAGTGGTACTTAAAAAAGAAAATGCGATTTTGGTAAGTGTCGGGATCCACTTTGTTTCCTTTCTATATAAAACTAATAAATATGAAGTTTGGCGACAATCGTATAAAGAAAAGTCGCGCCGAAAATCGATTGAAAATTTCAAGTGTGTTTATATGGGGAAAATATGACTTTTTTGAGATTTTACGAAAATTTCGTTCTATAGTTTAATTTTTTCGACAAGCTGTTATATGAATCGATATCAGTGTTAAAGTATCTTTTTAGATGGCTGTATAACTTCGAAATCCATTAAAAAGTCGCTAAGAAATTGCAAATGCTCCAGACCACTTTTGTGCCGAAAAACACTACGTCATGAAATTTGATGGCACTTTTTTCAACTTTGAGAAATTGATTAAAGCCATCATTTTTTTTTGTCTCTCTACTTATAAGTACTCAGATATGAAGTATTGTTTTATTATCACATTGTTAACCTATTGCGCAACGAAACTGAAATGGGAAATTTTTTTTCATAAATTTTGAAAACTCATTTTTAAAGTTTTAAAAAATTTTAAATTTTAAAATTTAAAAAAAATTGATCTGGCAATTTAAGGTTTTGTTAAATCTATGTTACAGATTAACTGTGTGAATTTTTAGGTTGGAATTTTTTACAAGAATTTTTTTTGCGGATTTCGAAAAAAATAGATTTTTGTGAAATATTCAGTAAATGTACTCTTTCTAAATACTTTGTATCAAAAATTAATCAGTTTTCTTATTTTAAATGTTATATTTTAAATTAATAGCCTCGGGTTTGGAAAAAAATTAATATGACCCCATTAACCCTTTTGGACTTGGGGTCACATATGACCCCAAGCTAATGAAAGGCAATTTATTCAAAAAATTCAAATATTTTGTAAGTACTGTTGAATTTTTAGACGTGATGCTTAAAATATAATAACCAAATGTCCAAATCTTCCCTACTAAAAATTTGTAATAAATCGAACGACGCTATCCCATTCTTTGCCGAGGCCAAACTTTGAATTTTTGGATATTTAAAAAAAAAATAATACCTAAAAATAATGTATTGTTCTAGTAAACTAGAAGAAACCCTTATTATTGGCTGTGCTCCTAGTTTTTGAAGAAATTAAACAGTTTTTCGTTTTTTAATTTTTTTACTAAGCCTTAGATAAAAACAAATAGATGCCCTAGCGGCATCTGTTGTACTTTTCAAATATATTTGAAATCGCATCACTATAGTAAAATATCTCTGGCTATATGGAGATTTCTTATTATTTATAGTTATAAATATATAAATAAATGTAAATAATACCAAAAAAAATTATTCAAAATATTAGTTTATTTTTGTTATTTATTTATTGAAATATTTTTTAATATTTTGATTTCGAAAAGAATTGTTTTACAAACTGCATATTGCTTGAGATAATGTACGTAATATTTTCAAACATCTTAATTACTTAACTGTTAATAGAAGTTATTAACGTAAATCTATACTTATTTTTGTTTTCTTTTTACCATTGAATGTTACTAAAATTATTTTTACAATGGATTATTTTAACCCAGACGATTTTTCTTTGATATCAGTGGTTTATTCACAGGACGATAACAAAGAAGATCAGCCTTAATTCCTTGTCGGGAATCAGTTCGACAACATGTTTTTATTTTCAGATTGTTAATTAATTCTTAAGGTAGCATTTTTTAAAATTTTTTTAACTCGCTTGCTATTAAATTATCCAGTCTTTGACTCCTCTAACGGGGCCTTGTCACCGTAGCTCTTGCCAATATCTCTTGATAATTTTAGAAATTATAGATTTATTCATACAATATTTCTCACAAAGCTTTTTTTGCTGAAGACCAGCAGTAAAATCATCTATTATTCTGGGATTTAACTATTCACAAAACTTTATTATTGCCATTAATTTATAATATTTAATTATAACATAAACACATTGAAAAATTTAGTTTCGTTTTAAAAAACAATTGAAAGAAAAAATCAGAAACTATAAATAGTTAAATAATAGTTTAGATTTTATACATTTTCTTTTATAACATCTTCTATTTTTGTTGTTTTATTTAACTCTAATACAGAAGTTCCCATTGTTTTGTCATCACTAAAAAAAGTTTTTTTTTCCGCTTATTTATGTTTTTGAATTTTTTTTAACAGATTCATTATCTTTCGTTAGAGAACACACCAAAGAGTTTTTTCGCAAAAAAAAAACATAATTTTTGGACTTAACACGATATTAAGTAGTAAAAAAAACAAAATTGGCAAAATTAGCATCTTGTAAAAGTTGGCAATCTATTTTCACCCACTGTATATAGGAAAATGCTCTGCAACTTGACTGACGTTGAAAAATGTATTTTTCAATACATCAATAATAAACAAAAAAAAAAGTCTGCTAATAGTGCGTTTACATCTAAGCAAAATCTAGTAAATACAAGATTTCCAGCACAATCTAGCTCATTTTTCCTATATTTCCCATACAAAACAAAATCTAGCTCGTTACTAGATTTTAGCAAAATCTCACAAAATCTTGTCAAACTTGGGCACTACGAAATGATACTAATGATATTGGAGTAGAAAATTACAACGCAGTGACCGAAAAATTTACATTTGAAAACAAAAACAAAAGCAAACAAGTTGAATAAAAAGGAAATAAAATATCAATTATTAAAAAAATTTCGAATCTTTTTAAATTTTCCGTATTTCCATTTTCCTATTGTTTTGAATATTTTTGGTATTTCCAGTTTATATGTTTTATTTTAATCAGCTGTTTATTGTTGTGGATACAAAATCTCACAAAATGTCAGAAAAGTTAGATGTCAACGGTATAGATTTTGAAAAAGATTTCAACTAAAATCTACTAGATTTTCCTTAGATAAATATAAACGCACTATAAAAAAAATCAAAAACTAAAAATATAGGAAGGGGTTTTGTTTTTAAACTTATACTGGAAACTATCTGCAACATGACTCATGTTTAAAAAACATGTTGAAGGTAACAATAAAGAACAAACGTGTTTAACACATTTCTGACTTGTCATATTGGTAGTACCAATCAAAGTTTATCCTCTTCGTTCAATTACTATCTTGCAACAAATCTATGAGTAATTCCAAGTCAAATCAAAAAAATTTTTATTTTCAAAATTTACTTTTCGGAAAAAAAAAATTTATATTTTTTGACATTAATCACATTAATAAATTCTCGAAAACATAAAAAACAGACCGATATACAAACATACAAATTGCTGTATTATAAACAGACTGCACAGCATATAAAAGTTATTAGATCTACTTCTATAATTTTTGTTTAATTTAATACAATATTGTTTGGCTACTTTTTTTCTCCATAACTTTATAAAAGTTTAAAAAAAATCCTGTTATATTTCCACATACTTTCTTAAGCTATCCTGTAAATTTTTGGATGGAACAGCGAAATGCTCAATCGATCGATTTTTCGATGTTTATAAACAATGTTTATAAACAATATATATAAACAATGTTTATAAGTGTTTATAAACAATTATAAGTGTTTATAAACAGTTATAAGTGTTTATAAACATTGTTTATCAGTAACAATGTATATAAACAATCTTTATAAGTGTTTATAAACATTGTTTATACGCATTGTTTATAAACATAGATCGATTGAGCACATCGGTGTTCCATCCAAAAATTTAGAGGATAGGTTAAGAAAATATGTGGAAGTGTTTATAAGTGTTTATAAACATTGTGTATAAATTTCAATAAACATTGTTTATATACATTGTTTATAAACATTGTTTATAAATGTTAATAAACATTGTTTATATATATTGTTTATTAACATTGTTTATGCATATTAAAGACTTGAAATCATACAGAAATTACTCTTTTTGTGGAATGGCTATTTAAAAATATCATAAAAAATAGATCCCCACCGATGGGTATCATCATAAAAATTATCTTAAGAAAATATGTGTAAATCGAATTAATATTTTTTTTTTGTCAAAATTTTATATGGGTGAAGTACGTAAATTAAAATTATAAAGGGAATAAAGTAGTGAAAAATTGTTATATACGTAAAAAATATTAAACATAAACTAAACAGTAGATCCGCTAACCTTTAAAAGAGCTATTAACTATTAAATTTCGTTTAGTGCTTTTTATAGTAAATAAATTTTAATTTATATATATCTCTCTGTTTCTTATCTTTTCGACAATTTCTAAATGTGAATATCTATTTCAAAATTTTATTTTCCAAAACATATGTTTCGAAAAATATCGTAAAATAGATGTTTAAAAATATTTAAACATCTTTCATGTTGCAGACCGTGTTTCCATTTTTGTTTATAAGCAAAACCTCAAATTGACAAAGTAAAATTAACATTTTTTTAATTAACATCAAAGGTGGCCCATTCTTCTTAGGAACAGGCCGTAGCAAACTGCAAGTATACGTTTTTTTTTTTTTTTTTTTTGTTTATAAACATATTCGCAACATAATAGATGTTTATAGAAACACAAGATTTAAATACACAATAAAACGTATGCAAAAAACAATAAATGTTATAGAAAAATCTCTGACACACTTCTGTGTATGTTGCAAGGCAACTGTTTCGGAATTTGACCGAAGTTGAAAGTCTTTGGCTGTAGTATAACCTTAATAGCAGTACTTTTTATAGGTGTTTTTTTTTTTTTAATAAAAAAATTATTTTTATTAAGTATAAGTATTATTTTAGAAAATTTTTGATTATATTAAATTTTAAGTTATTTCAGCAGAACTTTCTGAGCAATATTTGTATGATTATTTAAATAAAAAAAATACTGGTATGACGGGAATTTAAAATTTCTTTTATGAAAAAAAAACGAAAATGTAGTTAAATGTCATATTATTTTATCTAGAATTGTAAATTTTTTTTAAGAAAATCAAAAATTCAGCACAAATATCTTGACTGTTGTAATTGAAACAAAAATCTATTATTAACAAAACAAAAATAATAAATGGGGAAAAAAATAATAAATATGTGTAGTGATTATTTGGTTTATGAAATAAATTTAAAAAAAAATATTATTTGCATAACATATAAAAAACTAAACGTTTTTTTTTTTTATAATATATTGTAACTTCTGTCAATTAAATTGTAGACTGGATTAATCCTTTTGAAAAAAAAACCAAGTAAAAACAAAAAAAAATTATAAGAAAAAATATTTGTTTTGTCATTAAAATAAATTAAAAATAAGTTTAAAAAAATATATAATATAATTAACACTACTAAGCAAAAAAATACACACTTATTTTTAAGTGGATACATGATGTCATATAATGCTGAATATTATATACCACACATATATAAAAAATTTAAATAAATTTATAAATCTCGTACATCTCGGAAATTTTTGCTAATATCAAATATATATTGAAAACTAAATGTTTAACAAATTTATATGGCATTTGGTAAACACTCATGACTCTGGCAAAACAATGTTGCTAAACATTTTAAAATTTTGCAGTAAATTTTTTTTTTTTTGTTAATTATGCGGCAATTATCATATTTTTGTAGTAAGTCCTTATATATTTAATTATGTTAAAATTGTTATAATTGGAAAAATGAAAAGTAATTTATAAGTAAACATACATATATGCACATACATATTTATATATTATATACATAGACATAAATATTTGTATAAACGTTTATGCTGAATATCTCATAACATTACGTTTTCATACATTCGGCTTTGGGAAAATGCCTGAAAACGAAAAATAAAACTTATTATACATATTTAATAATCAATGTACATTAATTAAGTAGTGAATTGTTTATTTGTCATAATTTTTAATGGATGGCTTTGTGTATTAACTAAAATTAAATTTAATAATAAAAAAATGGTAATAAATTACAAAATGATATATGGGTAAAAAAAACTTTTAAAATCTACGAATGGTTTTCCCTTATCCAGAAATATGGCAGCATGAAAACTGAAAACATAATTTAAAATTTACAAAGGTGGGTCAACATAACTACGATTACCTTAAAAAGTAGTTTCGGTTGGGGTGTCCTCTGAGAGCTAATAAGATTGCCTTTACTATATGTACATATGGACTGAGGTGTTTGGCCAAATGTCAAAGTCTATTAACTCTCACTTTATCTCAAATTTTATTAGTGAGTTTATATTGGATCCTGAGTTATTTAAGAAAGATTCAAAGTCAAGTACAAAATTTAGTACAAAAAAGTAAATTTGGAATTTTTATTTTCAAATTTGTAAATAACAAAAACTTAGGTAAAGTTTATCATTTATTTCAAATATTTGTGGGGTATCTGTCCAACATCATTTGTTATTGTATGATTTTTATAAGTTCCAAAAAGCAAAGGTACATCAAATTTAAAAATGCGAGGGTAGCGAGATGGCGCTATTTCTTACAAATCGTGTACATAGAGGAAGATGTTCGGTTTCGCTCACTGTAATCAAAAAGTCATCAGATTGTTGTGCTGCACAAAGTTTGTATATAAACATATATAGGACTTGCAACATGTTTGCTGTTTAAAGATTTCAATAAATAACAAATCGTAAGCAAAAATAGATAACAAGTTGTGCTGAAAAGTGTCTGACATAATATTTCAGAGTTTTCATTTGTTTTGCAAAGAGGGCTCTTAACATTGGTTTCTAAACAAGTTTGTTTCTGACAAGTACCATTTTTCAATAGACTGATATCAAATTGATAGCTGAGTTTCAATAGATTGAAACAAACAACTTTTGTTATTTTCAGTAAATGGAAAACAACTTATTTCATGCAGTGAAAGAAATTAAAGTTTGCAAAAGAGACAGTGAATGTTGCAGAATATATAACTGACACATTTCTGTCGTTTCATGAAAGTATGTTGCAAGAGAGCTCTTAGCTGAGGTAGAAATAGAGTATAAGTATAGTGTAGTTATTGTTGAACATTTAATTGTTTATAGGATTAGACTTGTAGAGATGTTTCGCTGTATTGTTGAATTTAAAGATCTGAATTCTTAAATGAAAGACTGGAGCTTGTAAAGTTTATGAAGTCTTGATTATGTTTGATCTCTTTAATCGAAATTCGAGTTAAAATTCTAGAAAATATTATTTTTTCAATCAATTAAAAAATTTATGATTATTTAAATGAGCCTAAAGGTATGCTAATCAATTTAAGCAATTCACAATTCAACACAAGGCGTGTCATATACAATTTAAATCATTCTCATTAACAGGGTGTAACGAATTATTAGAAATATTTTATTTTATTTAATTTAATATATTTTTAAGACAGATTAAACATAAATTTTATCACTCTCAGCTTCTCCTCCATATGAACTATAACTGTGCCAATTTTCACACTCCCCCGAGCCCGCATATTTATTAAAAAGGGAACTAAAAATTTGCCTTCACATATTAATACATAGATTCTATGTTTGAGTAGAATTTACTCAATATTTGAAACTCTCCACGTGGGCTTCTGCAGGGTCAGCATTTATTGAGTTTGTTCTCTTCGTCAAAAACTCAGTTCATCATAGCGTCATTCTAATAAAATGTATCAATACATTGATACACAATTTGTAACATAACACAAATTGCTGATGCACATAAAATAAGCCAATAAACTTTTGTTTACAAAATATTTCGTTTTGACCCACATTTATTTAACAAGTAACCGTAACCTAACGTGTCAGTTAACAAACTGACTGGAAAGTCAAGTAACCGGAATGTCCCATCCTGCTGAAAATGGATTTTTGCTACTTTTGTAAGTGACATTTGTGAATAGTTGATAAAGTTTGGTTAATTTTACACAACAACATGCTGCATAATTGCACTAAATGCCAACGTTACACTTACGTTACGGTTACACTTTAAGAACGTGTGGCTAACTCGGCTGTAACTCAATAAGTCACCAAGAATATACATAGTTGCTGTGTCCTTGTGAATTATGATTTGTGGGTACACCTCAATAGGAAGAAGTTTTGTTTTGCCCAATTTAAAGTCATCAGATTGTGTTGCTTAACAATGATTGTACACGTTTTTGTTTTTAAACAGATATAACAAAAAGGTATAAACCATGGCTGATGCTTAAAAACAAATGTTTCAAGATTTCAAGACCTCAATAAACAACAAATCATTTATAAAAATAAACAATGAATGTTGCAGAAAAGAGACTGATACTCATACATTTCTGACTTTTCATATACATCTGTTGCAACAAAGCTCTTAATTGGACGGTTCAATTAAAACTAGCAGATTCCAGCACTCGAAATACGAGTGCAAATTCTAGGAAATTTTATTTTTCATTTAATAAAGATCCTAAAAGTATGCTTCACAATTCAACTCATTTTAAACGAAGAAAACAAACTCAACACATTAACACAAACACATTAACAAATTTAATAAACACACACAAAGCATGGTATAAAGGATCATAACTCCAAAAAATATTCCAGACGATGAAAATCTGTAAATCTGGGTATCAGCCAAAAAGAAATACCTTTCAAATGATAAATTTTTTGTCAAAATCGGGGTAAAACTGTGAAACTTACATTGGTAACAAAAAATTACCAAGCATATTAATATTATAGATGACTACCTTAAAATGCGTGATTGCGTGAAACAACTGATATAGTGGACATGCTAGAAGAACGTGTTGGGAATATCCTGCATGAACATTTAGGCATGAACAAGTTATCCGTAACATGAGTGCCACGCATGCTCACACTTGACCACAAACGCAATCGTATGACGACTTTGAAGGCGTGTTCAGTCACCATCTAAACGAAGTTTACCTCCGTTTTGTAACAATGGACAAAAGATGCATCTATCACAATACCCCAGAGACCAAGGAATAGTGAGTGGGCTTTTCTAGGGCATACTGGTTCTGTCGGCCAGCAAGTTCACGACCACTATTTTTTGTGATGTACGCAACATAATTAATATTGATTAACTTTAAAAGTGAAAAAAAAAACAATCAACGCCGAATATTATTAAAATTATTATAAACTATTGGACGATCTTGTTTAACCCAGAAAAATTGATATTCCATCAAGATTGATCTTCCATCAGATGTACACGTGTGTAGTCGTCATGGCGAAACTCCATAAAATTCGTTACCAATTGCTCACACATCCAACATATTTTACAAATCTAGACCCCTGTGACTATTTCCTGGTTGGAATCACCGGAACAAATTATTATTTTGAAGGGCTTGCAAGTCGCATTAGTAGGATAAATTCGAAAAAATTGAGAAACTTTGGCAGAAGTGTACCGAGCTAAAGGGAGACTACGGTGAAAAATAAAAAGACCTCAGCTAATTTCATAATTTATTTTTTAGCTCAGAAATCAAAACCCTCCGCTCACTTTCCGTAAAGTGCTCTCTAGCAAATCTATGGCAACTCAGATATGTTTCAAATATGTTTCTGCAACATGTTTTGTGGAATTTCATACATTTTGTTGTTAATTCAGATCTCTAAAGAAAAACATTTTTAAACATCGGTCCTGTTACAGGCCGTGTTTCTATATATGTTTATAAAAACACTGTTAAGCAACACAATCTGGCTTATTTATGATTCCATTGATAGCGAAATAAAATTGAGCGAAATTAAACTTTTTCCTAAAATTATATTTTTTGTCGAAACGAACTAAATAATTAAATTTATCGCAAGAATCAGCAGGAAAATATCATTTTTCGCATATAAAATTTTATTACAATGATCTTCAAATCAGGCCTCTTACTTTGTAAGTTAACTTTTTGTTCACTTTTTAATTGTCCATATTTTAAGATAGTCCGACCGTCCGTCCATATGTCTGTCTCCATGTAGACCTTGTAATAAAAAAAAAAAATAAATAAATTTTGATGAAATTTTGTGTATGAACTTTTGTCGGCCGTAGGACGAACTAGTCCTTATACAAAGACTAAGATTTCCGTACAGATTCGGTGAAATTCGGTATTTATTTGTTTTCTTATTTAGCTATTAATCGGTGGTTAAAAAATTAACCCTGTAGGACCATTCTTAGTCATAGTCTCCATATAAAGTTGTTTTCCGGTGGTCTCTGAAATCTAGCAAAAGTTTATATATATTTTTGAGAAAAATAAGTGACTTTATTAAATAGGTCAGGATCGGTCCATTTTTCGACCTAGTCCTCATATAAAAATAGCATCCAATATGCACTTATTCGTATCTGAAGGGCACAAATTCATAGCAATACTCCTTCAAAATAGGTTTATCCTATTTGTTAGACCTAAGATCCTTGCTCTAAAATCATTGAATAGCGTTGTATTGTCGGTAGAGAACGACTATAATTTTTTTTCTTGTTTATTACTAATTTTGGTAAATTTGTTTTTTTTTTTTAAATTTAAGAAATTATTTACAGAAATTTAATTCACTTTAATAAAGTGAAGTAAAATATATCAAAAATGGCACATTCTGCAGAAATTAAAAAGTTCATATATAGAAATAGGTTTTTATTTTTGCTTAGACTCTAAACTAAAAAAAAAAGCCAGATTGTGTTGCTAAATGTTGCAGAAAATTTCTCACAACAAATGTTTCCAGAAAGTACTTTTCCGAGTTTGAGAGAAGTGATATGAAGACGAATAGTCGTCTAGAAATATTTAAAGTTATTTTTCTAATTTTTTGGCCAATCTAACAGATTAAAACTTGATCTAGTTTCAACTGCCAGTACGAATGCACCATAATATAGAACATCCAGCCAAATTGTAATAAATTCAAAGAGTTTAAGTTATATAAAAGTTTATTTCTATTCTTGATTTTAAATGAAAATGCCCATATATCAAAAAAGGTAGACGCAATATTATTGATCACATTGATTGAAACCAAAAATGTTTGAAATGTTAAAGTAGATATGTGCACCTTGTTAAACGTAAAAAAGTTAAGTATTGTAAACGAAATTAATAAATGTTTTGCAAAGATTATAAAATGCAAAGGTAAAACCAAAAAATAAATAAAATTACTAAATAAATAAGAAATGTAAACACAACAATTAATTATGATTTAATACAATTTAGAAAAAAGATCAAAGATTTGTTAACATAAATTAAGCAACCTTAACAGACTTGTATAAATATAAACCGGAAAACGTTGTTAACCTTCACTATGAATAGTGTACGTACATGTATGTGTGTAAGCCAGAAGAAAATATTTATTTAAAAAATAAAACTCCCACAAATACCTACATAATACATAAATATATTCAAAACATATTTTTTTACTTGAAACACTTACTTAATATGAAAGAAAATAGTTATGAAGTTTAAATGATATGCCACCTTTAATTCACCTTTTAAATACAAACCACAGAAAATAAATGGCAAATGTATGAAATAATATAATAATGTGTAAATTTCCAAAAGATATCAAAATATTTGCAATATTTAATGTAAATATTAGGAAACAAATTCAAAGTCTAAAATTCTCTATATAACAAGAAAGTTGAGGTAGAAAATATTAATACGAAAAACAAAATAATTAAATAAACACTACCGATAATATTTAAGTAGCCATGATTAGAATACACTCAACGAAATTTTAGTTAAAAGCATTTTAATTTGATTTCATGTTTAAACCACAATAAGTAGGCACGGAAATAGTTATGGCTAGTGAGGAGGCCTTATGACGAGCTTTTTGCAGGTATGTTCTTTATTTCTAACATAAACGTTAATCTGTAATACTAATAGGCTAGGCGATTTTTTGTTATCGATATTTTGTTCTACCGTTTCATCCCGATTTTGACCAAATGCATATTATTTGAGAGGTATTTCTTTTTAGCTGTTCACTAGATTTACAGATTTTTAAATATTTTCCTTTATTTTGAGTAAATTCGATTTGAAGTTGCTACTAACACATACATAAAATTATACATGTGCTATGTGGGTGTTTATTAAATTCACAATAATAATAATAATAAACGAAAAAAGTGTTGTCAATTAAAGTTTATTTTCGACCTTTTTACTATATATTACTATGAATTTTTTAGAAATTAATCTAACGGGCTTTTTAAGGTCCTGTTTCAAAATCAAATAAAAGATTATTTATTTTTTTTCCATCCGACGTTTCCTTGGGATTCTTCAGGAATCTTTATTTAATATATAATCTTTCGTCAATTTCACATTTAACACATTTAGTCTTTACGACATAAACAATACGACATAAAAAACACAAAATTGTATAAATAAATGTAAAAATAATTTGAAAACTAAAATATCACAGTTTAAATTTCCTAATGCTAGTTTGTGAATTGGCTAAGTTGAAAACTAAAGTTGCCTAGAAATTGCACTCGAGTTTCGAGCGCAATAATCTGCTAGTATCTAATATAACACAATAATTTCAAACATAAAATTTCGAACGATAAACTTGAAAAACCACCCGATATGAAGACATATAAAATTGTTGTATTATAAAAATAATTTAATTGTTACTAGTATAGCCCAGCACTCGCAATTCGAGTGTAAATTCTAGGAAATATTATTTTTTCATAAAATTTTTTTTCAATGTTTTTTAATCTATATAGATTAAAAAATTTCTGAATATTTAATTTAGGCTAAAGGTACGCTAATCAGTTTTAGCAATTCACAATTCAACACAGGGCGTGTGATGTACTATTTAAATCATTCGCATTAACAGGGTGTAACGAATTATTATAAACAATTTATTTTATTTAATTTAATATATTTGTAAAACATATTATACATAAATTTTATCATTCTCCGCTTCTCCTCTATATGAACTATAACTATGCCAAATTTCACATTCCTCCGTATCCGCATTTTGCTTAAAAGGGAATACAAATTTTCCTTCACATATTAATTTATAGATTGGCTCGTTTGAAAGGATTTTGGTTTTACTTCCTTAATTTATGTTTAATTTAATTTGTGAAATAATTTTTTATTACTTCCTTATTTGTAAATACAGTTAAATTTCCATATTTGTTAATATTGATTTGTGTACTGCAAAATCAGCCCATATAATTTCTTAAGTTATCCTGTAAATTTTTGAAAAGAAAACAGAAGGATTCTATTTTTTACGACTTTCTAAACAGCCCAAGCATACAAAAGTGGATTTTTCTACGGTATTATGTGTATAATATGTATAAACAAGGTTCACATTGTTAATAAACATTGTTTAAAAATTGTATATATATAATATATATTTTGTTTAATCAATGTTTATTTGGTTTATAAACAATGTTTTTATATAGTATTCTAGCAGTAACCCGATGTACTTCGCTACACCCATCGTAGCGAAATAAAAAACTGGAAATACATTTTGTAGAAAACCATTTTATATTTGCGATTTTAGATTTGGCTGTTTTTGACTTTAGCGATTTTTAACTTTGGCGATTTTTAACTTTGGCGATTATTGTTTTTCGTGATTTTCGGTTTTGGAAATTTTTGAGTTGACGATTTTTGTTATTGTATAAAAACATGTATAAATTACAGAAACTTTTTGATAACAGAGTTTAATACATAAAAACATTTATCTCGATTAGGAAATTAAATTTTTATATTATAAGCGGCTGACGACGATAGTCAGAGTCGCATATGGTTATTTTTACCTTTTATTTTATTTTTAACTTTTATTTTATTTTGTAATTATTTTATATATATTGCTGAAAATAAAATAAATACTACTACTACTACTACTACTACTACTACTACTTATTGTCGATTCTCGGTTTTGGCGATTTTAGATTTTGGCGGATTTTTTTTTGCTATTCTTGATTTTGCCAATTTTTGTTTTTTGCGATTTTTTATTTTGGCGATTTTTGATTTTAGCGATTTTTGAGTTTTATCCATTTTTGGCTTTAGCATTTTTTGTTTCTTGTTTTCTGTGATTTTTGATATTGGCGATTTATTATTTTGGCGACTTTTGCTATTCGCAATTTTCGGTTTGGCGATTTATGTATTTTGCGATTGTGTTATTCGCGAATTTCGGTTCTGGCAATTTTTGTTTTTGGTGATTTTTGGTTTTGGCGCTTTTTTACTTTGACGATTTCAGTTTTTTTTTTGCGATTTTTGATTTTGGCGATTTTTGATTTTAGCGATTTTTGAATTTTATCCATTTTTGGCTTTAGCGTTTTTTGTTTTTTGTTTTCTGTGATTTTTGATTTTGGCGATTTATTATTTTGGCGACTTTTGCTATTCGTAATTTTCGGTTTGGCGATTTTTGTATTTTGCGATTGTGTTATTCGCGAATTTCGGTTCTGGCAATTTTTGTTTTTGGTGATTTTTGGTTTTGGCGAATTTTGGCTTTGGCGATTTTAGTTTTTTTGCGATTTTTGATTTTGGCGACTTTTGCTTTTGATATTCGCGATTTTCGGTTTTGGCGATTTTTGATTTTGGTGATTCCGCCCATATTTTCCATGACTTCTCACTTTGGTAATTAATGTACTTGTCAAAAGTTTCAAAACTGTCATTTTCATTAATTTTTTGTCTAACTACTCACATTAATAACTCATGAACTCTGACAAAGTTCCAAGGCTCTATCTATTATAAATAGTACTCCAGTTATATGACATACAAATTTACTTTGAATGGGGGTGCCGCGCCCACTGGTCCGATCCCTCCCATTTTCCGAGTACAAACGTTGATAACTTATGAACTCTTTTTCTTTTTACTAATGAATTGTCTAACGACATAAATAACGGGTGATTTTTTTGAGGTTAGGATTTTCATGCATTAGTATTTGACAGATCACGTGGGATTTCAGACATGGTGTCAAAGAGAAAGATGCTCAGTATGCTTTGACATTTCATCATGAATAGACTTACTAACGAGCAACGCTTGCAAATCATTGAATTTTATTACCAAAATCAGTGTTCGGTTCGAAATGTGTTTCGCGCTTTACGTCCGATTTATGGTCTACATAATCGACCAAGTGAGCAAACAATTAATGCGATTGTGACCAAGTTTCGGACTCAGTTTACTTTATTGGACATTAAACCAACCACACGAATGCGTACAGTGCGTACAGAAGAGAATATTGCGTCTGTTTCTGAGAGTGTTACTGAATACCGTGAAATGTCGATTCGTCGCCGTTCGCAGCAATTGGGTTTGTGTTATTCGACCACATGGAAGATTTTACGCAAAGATCTTGGTGTAAAACCGTATAAAATACAGCTCGTGCAAGAACTGAAGCCGAACGATCTGCCACAACGTCTAATTTTCAGTGAATGGGCCCTAGAAAAGTTGGCAGAAAATCCGCTTTTTTATCGACAAATTTTGTTCAGCGATGAGGCTCATTTCTGGTTGAATGGCTTCGTAAATAAGCAAAATTGCCGTATTTGGAGTGAAGAGCAACCAGAAGCCGTTCAAGAACTGCCCATGCATCCCGAAAAATGCACTGTTTGGTGTGGTTTGTACGCTGGTGGAATCATTGGACCGTATTTTTTCAAAGATGCTGTTGGACGCAACGTTACGGTGAATGGCGATCGCTATCGTTCGATGCTAACAAACTTTTTGTTGCCAAAAATGGAAGAACTGAACTTGGTTGACATGTGGTTTCAACAAGATGGCGCTACATGCCACACAGCTCGCGATTCTATGGCCATTTTGAGGGAAAACTTCGGAGAACAATTCATCTCAAGAAATGGACCGGTAAGTTGGCCACCAAGATCATGCGATTTGACGCCTTTAGACTATTTTTTGTGGGGCTACGTCAAGTCTAAAGTCTACAGAAATAAGCCAGCAACTATTCCAGCTTTGGAAGACAACATTTCCGAAGAAATTCGGGCTATTCCGGCCGAAATGCTCGAAAAAGTTGCCCAAAATTGGACTTTCCGAATGGACCACCTAAGACGCAGCCGCGGTCAACATTTAAATGAAATTATCTTCAAAAAGTAAATGTCATGGACCAATCTAACGTTTCAAATAAAGAACCGATGAGATTTTGCAAATTTTATGCGTTTTTTTTTAAAAAAAAGTTATCAAGCTCTTAAAAAATCACCCGTTACAAACGGCCATGTTCTGTAATTCACATCCCCAAGAAAGTAAAATCCATACTATCAAAAACACCAAATTATGTATACATACATCCATACATACATAATGTATACACCTTTTTTTTAGTATAGAGAAATAAAAAAAAATTTCTTTTGGTTTTCGCTTAAAGAATATCTCCTATTATTTATGGTAGCCTGGAAACAAATCACAATATCAAGTTACCATTAACTAAATACCGTTGAGTGTATTGAACTTTTTTTTAACAAATTTTAAATTGTAGCAATTATTTAAAACTGCAGCCAGGAAAAAAATGCCCATAATATTAAAAAAACAAAAAAAAACTTATAAAATTATATATTGTGTTATACAGAAAAATTAAAAAAAAAAATTATAATAAAATAATTGTTTGTTAAACGTGATAATAAGAAGTAAACATGCATACTTACATACAAACAAACCTATTACATGCATATATAAAATGAACAAAAGAAATAATAATTTTTGAGAAAACTGAAAAACAAAACTAAAATTTTTGTAAATGTTGCTGTAATTTATTTGACATATACACTTACAACATATACATGTATACATACATATATAAACAATTTTCTATATACATACATAATTTAGACACAAACACATGAACATTTGTTATATACCCAAAAAATACTTAATAACACTTATACAACTACATGCATTCATACATACTTACAAGTTATCAGTAAATTTAAATAAATATATATATACTATATATACATAAAAACAAATGATTTGAAATTTATATCCGAAAATAAAGCAAAAATAATTATTTTAAAATGTCTTTGAAATAATTGTTGTTTTTCATTGGAGCACATTTTTATTCAGTTTAACGCGGTAAGTAAAGTAAAATATAAAGTAAAACTATAAACAACGGTTTGGTTTCGCTGAAATAGAAGTCGGGTTGTGTTGCACAACAGTGTTTGTTTATAAACATGTAAGTGAAATCGGTCTGCAACATGACTGATGTTTAAATAATATATCTTTAAAGATCCTATTAAACAACAAAACTTAGGCAAAAACAAGTAAGAGTGTTAAATTCGGCTGTGCCGAATCTTTGATACCCTCCACCTCGGTTTGAGTCTTGATAATAAATGTAAATGAAAAAGTAAACAATTTGTTAAACTTAATACCAAATTATTTCAGCAAATTCTTTGGGTTGGTTTTCGTCTTTTCTATTATTTCGGATTTATTTCGGTGTTTGCTTTTTGATCATCGTGGTTGCTGATCGGCATGCATTTAGGTTATATACCTAAATACCTAGGTTATATACCCAAATGCATGCGTTTCCGGTTATATGACATAACCTCTCGTTTAATTTAGTTTTTGCTAATTAAATAGCTCGCCCTAACCTCCATTGCAAAGGTAATGGTTGTGTAGGGTGGCTATATGCATTAAATCGTGCTAATTGGAGATGGCTGTATAGTTTCTTTTAACTGGCCAAATATTTCTTCATTGCGACCATATAGGTCGGATGGAGTAACAAAATAATAACCAAAAAAAAAACTCTCTCAATTTTTTTATTAAAATATTGCCATATTTGGAAAACATAGAGAATAGATTTATAATAATAAATACTCAAATTAGGGATGCCAAACGCAAAAAACCAAATGTCCCAAACATTTTAAATAAAATAATTTGTTCTCTTTATTTTCTGAAAACTTCAAATTTTCATCCAAAAAAAATTGTGAAAATTTATATATAAAAAATAACATTCTCATCAAATTGCGTTTATTTATGTAACAGTTTTTATGTTCGCAATTCTTAAATATCATTTGACGTTTTCTAAAATTCATTGAGTTTAAATCAATGTTTTCTGTAGTCAGATTCTGTAAATTTCAACGATCCGACAATCGCAAAATATATCGACAGCTATTGTTGTTTGCACTAAGGATTAAGTGATTCACTAAGTACATGCATCTTAACGACAGTCGACAAATCTATTTTTCTATTTATTTAAATTGTAGACGAGTGGCATCTCTGTCAAAATAAGCGAAAAACACAAAGAAGAATAGAAAAAAACAAATTACTTCGTGTTTGACAGGATGATTTTAAATTTATGTTTAATACCTTTATTTTTTTACTAATATTTCTGTTAATTTATTTGAAAATGAAATAATGAATTGAATATGCTTGCTATATAATTTTTTTATTTATATAAAAAAGTTTTTTAATAAAAGCAAAATATTTTCACTATTTTATGATTTTTTTTATGTATGACGACATTTCAACCTAAAAATTCAAGTTTTTATCGATTGAATAAACAACACAAAAATGGTTGTCGTTTAGATAACAACAACAGCTGACTTTAACAATAGCAAATATCGTTTAAAAATTTTACTAATAATTTTGCAATTTTCTTTTTTTAACGATTCGACTATCGTTAAAAGAAGTTACTGAATCGCGGTACTGAAAAGCTATTAATTTCTCCTGAATGTCAATATTTTTTTTAAATGCAAAAATTTTTTAAATGTAAACATAGGTATTTGGTATTTTTTTTTTTTTTTTGGAATTTCAATTTGTGTTTAACCAATAAAATTTATTTATTAAAGATGCAATTGATGTCTTCTAAATTTAAAATTATAATTTCCGACGTTTTGATATGATTTTCTGAAATTCAATTAATTGTAATTTATAATTGGAAATTTTTAATTCCAGTTTTTAGAATTGATATTTTCTTAAATTTGAATGGAAAATTTAAAAAGTGCAATTTTGTATTTATGTATGTGAATAAAAATGCTTTAGTAATTATAAACAATTTTTAAAAATTAGATGTAATCGCAATCAGATATTTTGTAGGTAAAGCAGAATAACAGTTCTATATAACTATGTAGAACTGTTTTGAAAGCAAAAAACTCATTGATGAACTTGGTAACTCTATTTTGTAAAGACAACAAAAAGTTAATATGCCAAACTTATATTCATATTTGTAAAAGAATAATGAAAATACGTATGAAATAAAAGACCAGTTCTGTATGATATCCAGTTGAAAATATTAACATTCATGTTAAAATAGAAATAACTATTGCAAAGCTAATTAGAACAAACAAAAATTGTGGCGCCATCTACTGTGGCATAGTCACGCTGAGCAAAATAAAGTGACACTCTCTTAATGCAAAAGAAATGTATTTTCCCCACAACAAAATATTGCAGAGTTTTATGCAAATAAAATAATATACCGATTTATTTCTAACATGCAGTTGTTATAGATATACATGTATATTATTTGTATTATTTAATATGTTTATATAAATTTATAAATAAATTTATATATAAAATTTTTTTTGCTATATTTACATTGTTTTTTTTTATTAACAACTAGGTATTTTAGCATTATTTGCTTTAGAAGATGGTGAATTTTTACTCCCTTTATATTAACTCATAGTGTCTGCTTGTCGAAAAAATTTTGGATCGATTTTAACCAATTTCCCGTGAGCCATTCGATCTGAAATTTTGCAGGCAGGCTCGTGGTAATAACAGAAATGATCTAACAAATTTTTAGTGATGCCAAAACAATGGAAACTTTTAAATTTTTCTACCAGAGTTAATAAAAAAAATGTACACAGGGTTAGTTTTTATTATATTATTACCACAACGACCACAAAAACAACAAGTCCATCTATGACAACAACACAACATTTAGAATAACAACAAGAACAATATAGAAACATCATATTTTTCATTTTGTGAATCATTCTCACTAAAAATGATCACTGTAGCTGCACTATTCAGGGCGTGATCGTGACAAGAACAACATAGAAAATTATATTTTTTCAAGACTTTTTTTAGTTCTTCATTCAAATCTCGGGCCCTAATCGACCGATTTGGACGATTTTAAATAGAAAACTTTTCAGGATGTTAATGAATCATTTTTTATGTCAACGAGCACCGTAGCTGCCCGATTGATGCCGTCATCGTGATTTCCACAGACGGACAGACGGGCATCGCTATATCAACTCCGGTTGTTATAAGGATCACAAATATATATATTTTATGGGGTCCAAAATTTTTTTTCTAATTATTACAAACGGAATGACAAACTTATATATACCCTCTGCACACTGGAGTGGAGGGTATAAAAAACAAAAACTGTTGCAGAAAAATGTCTAATAAACTTCTTTGAGTGCCAGTATATATTAAAAGAGAGAAATATTCGGAGTTCAATAAACAGCAAAACACAGGCAAAAGAAAGCTACAAAATGTTGCAGAAAAACTTAATAAATTTTTGAGTCCCAATATATAATATATATTGGCTAAATTTCATATACTGATTAAATTTTTTTTGTTTAGTTTTTGAGAAATTAAATTTTTATGATTTTTTCTTAAACTAATTGCATGATCAAATTTTGAGATAAAAATTATCAGTATTGTAAAATGAATGTCAATAATATAAAGTCAGACCTGAAAGTATGCAACATATTTTAAATTTTATATAGAATTACAATGCAGTCAACAATCATCGATAATGTTTTATTTTACAAGTCTTCCCAGTATAAAATGTATGCACATTTTGAAGTATTAAGACTTCAGTTTTTATTCACATTCAATTAATTTTTCAATTGCAAAAGCATCTACATAAAATGTATAACTTTTCCTTCAACCCGATCTTAGTTGCTATTTTGATTTAACCGAAACCGAAATCGCTGTTTCTCAAGCCTGAAACCTTAAACCTTTATTAATTTTATTAGAGAGTTACAAATTCCAATCTGTTTACCCTTTAAGAAGTGTAAACAAAAAAATCTTTTTCATGAAGGTGGTCTCAGTAAACAAACTATAAAAGTCCCATTTACTTTGCGAATTCTGTAATCGCTGAAGAATATGATACCATCCAGGGTTCTGGAAGATCTTCTGAATTTATTGATCGTTAAATTGCAAAAATTCTAAAGAGAAATTTAATACGGAAATCTAAAATTTCACTGAGTTGTCTTACAAAAAAAAATTTCTAAACGTATAAAGAACACGTAAGAAAATTATAGTCGATCTAGAGTCTAGACTCTAGATCAGTGAAAATGAAAAATTCTGAAAATGTAAAACAAAATGTGAAGAACATTTAATCTCTTTTATCCATAAGTTTGAAGTTTATTAAATCAAATAAGTAATAATAAGTAATTCATTTCTTTAAAAAACAAAAACCAAAAAAAAAACAAAACTTAAAAAGATAAGAAATTTCAAAGGTTAATAAGTGGTATGTTACCAAAAACTAAAAAACTTACCAGCCTGCAGTAACTGGATATTTTTTAAAATTAAAAAAAAAATTCATAAAAGACAGCTATAATGTTGTTAAATGGAGGCGACGTATGTAATTTATAGAAAATGTTTAATTTGTAGCAGATTCAACTGCTTTGCGTAATTTAGTTTAGTCTTCGAAATTTTCTCAACATTTTTGGTTTCTTTTAAACAAATATTCTCTGTGTACCTATTAAAAAAAATTTATATGAATTTCAAAAGGCAATGCGACATAGACCCGTTCAAAAGCTTTCATAAGACTGAATGAAATTGTTGTTTACTTTTACTCTTTGGTGAGTATTTTTGTTTTCGTTCGGCTGTATACATATAAGAAGCCGAGCACCAGCGTGCTTGGTACGGCCTTCACTGATCTAGACCGAGTATACGATACCTATACTACCATTTAGAGACCCTACCTCTTACGTCCAACTAATTGGATATAGAAAATAAGCATAAAACATATTTGAGTGGCATTGTTATTAATTTTTTTGCCTTTGGATATGAAAAGTTTTTCTCGGATGCTATATTAAATGGGGACTAGGTCGAAAAATTTTTCAAAATTTTTGTTTATTGACAGATTTAAGTGAAGATCGCGAATCAGCTTCATATGGGGCGGCTATGACTATAGTCTATAGGGTTTATTTTTGGACAACTAATTAATAACAAATCCCATTTTGACCGAAATATATATGATAATTTGGATCTTATGGCAATTTAAGTCGATTTCATAGGGGTCATTTGTACGAGGACTTGGTCTGAACATGCACCGATTTTCACCAATTTCCATAACGGTTATGCCGATAAAATCTTATGTACCAAATTTCATCAAATTATTTTCGCATTTGCGACCTATAGTTTGATTACAAGGTTTACATGGTCACACAGACAGGCGGGTGGACGGACATCGCTAAATCGAGTCAGAAAGTGATTCTAATACACAAGCAGGGGTTGTCAAGTCTATGGGAAATAATTTTTATAAATTTTTCTTAAGCTTTGTTAGATTCGCGGTGATTGTATACAAAAAATTTAAAAAGCAGACTTTTAAAAATGTATTTTATAGGGGTGAAAATACATTGGAAACTTTTAAAAAATTCTAAATTTCTGAAATATGGTTTTTAATAGTTTCGCATTAAGTCCTAAAATTATGTATTTTTATGTGGTCAAGGTATAATGACTTTGTGCTGATCTTTGTAACTAACATATATATTTGATCTGGAGCCATCTTTTGTTATAACGATCGACTCAGAATCTCATTCCCAGAATTTCATTCTGAGTCGATTTAGCGATTTCCATTCGTTCGTCTGTCCGTCTGTCTTTGTGGGTCGCAAATATAAATATATTTTTATGAAATTTGGTATATGAGCTTCTATTAGCCATAGGACGAACACTATTAAAACTAGTGAAAATCGGTGCATGTTCAGACCTAGTTCCCATACAAATTACTTCTATGAAATCGACTTAAATTGCCACAAAATCCAAATTATCACATAGATCTCGATCAAATTGGGTTTGTCTGTGTTTGTTACATCCATTAATCGGTGGTCCAAAAAAAAACCCTATCGGACAATTTTTAGTCATAGCCCCCATACAATGTTGCTTCCCGATTTAAGTGAAATCTATCAAAAAAACAAAAAAATTGCACAGATTTTTCAAAAATTTGTTTTTATACATTTTAGCAAAAAATGAGTGTTCTTAACAAATATGGTCAGGATCGTTCCATTTTTCGACCTAGTCCCCATGTAAATATACCATCCAATATGATCTTTTCCATATTCAAAGACAAAAAAAATTAATAACAATGCCACTCAAATTTGGTTTATGCTTAGTTTCTGTATCCAATACGTTGGACCTAAGAGATAGGATCTTTAAACGCATGGTATAGGGTATCGTATAGGTCGGTCTAGACCGACTATAGTTTTCTTACTTGTTTTTATTTAAATATGGCAATATTTATAAAGGTTCGCCAACAAAACATATCGGACACTTTTCCATCCAGCAGACTATTTTAACTTATACAGATTTGTATTTTTTTTTTTTTTTTTTGTTGGCCAATTCATATTTCCTGCCCAAACTTTATCAAATATTCTTCATGGAGTGAAGACAAAAAATTCTCTTTTGCCACCCTCACTGACGGCACTTGAAACTTGTGAAACATAGTTTTGTAGTTTTGGAAGTTTTGAAACTGAAGAAACAGTTTCAACTGATATTGCAGGCGCGTATGTTTCAGTTTTCCAGTACTAGCTATCACTTTTCAGTGCTAGCTACGTAGTTCTAGCAAAGATTTATTCACTCTTTTTTGTAGTTTAAACTTTTCAGCTAGTACTGATAAGAAAAAGCTAGTACTAGCACTTAGTTCTATATGGTATAAACTTAATTTTTATTCACACGACCTAAAGTCAGCACAATTTAATAGCAAGAGAGTTTAAAAAATTTCAAAAAAAAATTGTACCTAAAGTGGTCGTTAACAATCTAAAACTAAATATATGTACTCTAGGCAAAATCTAAATGACGTAATATATCCATATGCGGGGGGAAATATGCCCTGGTCCGGAAGTTCCAACATGACAACGACCGAAAACACACTTTCAAAGTTATAACCGAATGGCTACAATCTAATGCAGTTGGCGTTTTGGAATGGCCAGCCCAATCACCAGATCTCAATCCTATAGAAAATCTATATCAACAAAATAATGATCACGAAATTACACATAGAGGCAAATAATTCAAAGTGGCAAAATATATCAATGGATATCAATAACAAGTTAATTGAGAATGAGTACTAAACAATAATTTATAGCCAACAAAACATTCAAACGAAAAATAGAGGGAAATTTTCCATTTATTGTATAGTAAAGGTTTCCATTGTTTTGTCAGCAGCATAAAAATTAAAACTTTAAAGTTTTGTTATTTGTTTCTGAAGTTAAGCTATTTTATGTGGATATTTTTTCTTTCTTAAATTAATAAAACATACAAATCTTTAAATTAATAAAAGAGTTTTTAAATCTTATATATTAAAAGAATTTATGAATAAACTTTGCATTCAAGATTTTTTTTCAATATTTTTCTTCTCTCAAACCTCTATAACTAGAGTTCTAATTAACGTAGGCTGTTGACATAGGTCTAAGAACTCTCAGTGAACTCTCTTTTGAGCTATTAACTGCTTAAATTCGTTGGGTTTGAGGAAAGTTATGCGTGGAGAATCAACTTTACTTTTACTGTACGTTAACTTCTCTTGGCATATTTTGGCGTTACTGTACGTTAACTTCTCTTGGCAAATTTTGGTATTATAAAAATTAATATAATATAATGCTGCGGAGCAGCAGGGGTCCTCTAGTTATTTATCAAATATTTAGTTTGATAAAAGTTTTCAGTGTATTGTCACTCACTGTATGTGCAGCATTTTGGTTTTATTTTTATAGCTGTGTTTGTATAACATATTATGTTGAAAGTAATAATTATCAATTAAAATATTACAACACACTGAATTTTGAGCATTTTCTAGAGAAGTCTCCACATTTGGAGCCATATGAAATCTTGGCACAATTAAGCCCGATTCACTCCATTTTAACAATTATTTTAAAAATGTACACCTAAACATATATTTTCCCCCCCCAAATATTATGTCTTAACTGTAATTAAATGTTACTTACCTATAAACAACAAATTCATTTTTCTTTTAATAAAATATGGATAATGAAAATATAAATAAATGAAAATAAATTCTTTAACTCTGCACTTCACTTCACACTTTTTAATCTAATTTAAAAAAGGCCATATTGAGGTGAATTTAAAAATTCACCTCTTCTTTTATTAGATTTTTATTTTAACTTTTTATATTTATTTAATTTTTTACTTTGCAACACTAAACGAACGAACGATTTCTTTTTTTTATTAAATTTAAAATATTAAATAATTTTTCTTTTATAGATTTTTTTTACTAATTCTAAAATATATTATCAAACTATTTGCTTTTAAAAATTGTTACAAAAAAAGTTAACACTTTTGAAATAAAAAACTGGGAAAAAGCTTTGTTATGTTGACATTTAATTTAAATGAGAGATAAAAATGAGAGAGATTTTTAATCTCTCAAAAAAAATGTGTAAAGCAGCGAAACTAAGAGAAGTGCTACTAACTGCGCTGCCGCAACAGCAGTTAGTAAATATTTTTTTTCGGTTTTTACACTAAAATTTACTGACTTTTCCCAATATTTCTTAATAATTTTAAACTTTATTATTAAAGTAGACAAAGAGGTTAACACTTTTTATTTAGTTTTATTTCATTTTCTTGCTTATTTCTAAGTTTTTTTTTTGTAACAACTTAACACTATCGAAAAACCGAACCGAATTTCATGGAAGACAAATGAAAACTAAAATTGGCGCTGTCACTCAAAATAGAGAAAGAATAAATAAGAGTGTTAAATTCGGCCGTGCCAATTTTTTGATAACCGGCACCTGTAGAGCGATCTGAAAACCCTTTGCTCTTATTGTATAAACAAAAATGTGTATAAACAATGTTGAGTTTATATACGTTTTTGTTTACATACATATAAATTTTATAGGAAATTGTAAGTGGTTACTTTTCAAGAAAAATTCTGAAAAAGGAAACTACGGAATCAATTCCAGTTTAAAACTGGGATCGAATCGTCGCATTCGATATCGAAATTTTTCGTTCGAAGTTATTTTCTGTTCGAAGTTATTTTAACGATATAAGTTCGTCTGTATGTTCATGCATGCAGAAAAACAACTTGATTGGAATTTGGTTACGACTAAAACAGGGGTCGAATCGTCCCATTCGTTATCGAAATTTTTCGATCGAAATTATTTTTTATTTTCCAAAATAAAATACTAAGAGTAATTTTACTCTATCACAACTAGAGAGTTATGGTCCATAGTTAATAATAAAAGGTAAACGAGGTCTGACGATTGTGCGTCTTCTTTAAATAATGAACTAAAATATGGAATTTCGATTGATTTTACTCGATATCGAATGCGACGATTTGCCCCCCTCATTTCACCCAAATATTTTAGTTTTATGTTACATATTAATTAATCTTAACTATTTATAAATATGTTCAAATTCAAATATTATCTATGTAGAATCTACAGTGGCGACATTTTAAATAGCACATTAAAAAAAATGAGCACATTAATTTTTTTCACAATTTTTTAGGCCCTTTTATATTTTTGCTAACCGCGACGACTTTTTTGGAATGAAATGGAATCAAAATGATAAAAATTTTCCCACTTATTTTATTCAATTTTTTTTTAGGAACGACTTACCCATTTGATCGTCAAATTAAATAGCACAGATTAGTTAAACTTGAAAATCCTTTTATTTCCTTTATAAAAATAACATAGTGAAATTAATTTCAATAGTTAATTTGATTAGTACTATCTTGGATAATCTTTGTTTTTAAAAACCGCAGTGCATCGACCCTGCATTGACAATATTAATTTCCAACATCATTCCAGGGGTATGAATTTTGGATTTCCATGACTTTTGGATTTCCTCTCATAATTGAGTTAAATTTAAATCTAAACCCGTCTCCATTGGGCTTAGATTCGGGGATTGTGCGGGCAATTGTAAAAGATCGTTTTTGTTATCAATGATCCATTTTTTTACAGACTTCACAGTGTGTTTGGGATCGTTATCTTATGCCAACTTCCATTTAAAAGATATTTCTTCTTCTCATAATGTCCATAGTGCCCTCTATACGCATAACTTGATCCACTCCATACCAGGAGAAGCTTCCCCAGACTAATACACATCCTCCCTAATGTTTCACGGTTTTTAATGTGTGTATAGGATCAAATTCTGTGTTTGGATTACTTCTAATATGCCTTTTACTATCTGATGCGAACCGATTTAACTTTGATTCTTCCGTAAAAAAAAATACTGTTCCACAAATTTTCTGGATTTTTTTAAATGATCCTTAGACACGCATGGTTTTTTCTGGCAAAGCGCCCAAACAAATTATTTTCGCGCAATCTGTTTGTAATTGTGGTTGTTGATAAATTAATTTAAAAATTGTCCTGAATTTATTCCCTAGTTCTGGGTGTAGTCAAAAAGTGATCTACCTTTCACATTCGAACTATAGCATGGTCGGTTCTCTCGGTCGTCTTTCTTCGCCTGGTTTTAGCTTTTTCATAGTGTTTGATAGCATTATACACTTTCATTCTGGAACATATCATTTTGTGGCTTATTCGGCCACAGTCTCAGGACTTATATAAGTGCTTTGCTCGTCTCATCCTTGAAAAAAATATATAAATTTTCTATATTGACTCCTTAATTGATTTTCCCCTTTTTAGGTGAAAAATTTCACAAAAAAATATATTTTTTATTTTCTATACCCTATACAACTTCTAAAAATATTTACCTAGACTCATCTTTTATTATGCCGCTCGACCCGGAATCACTTTCCGAGTAACTTTAAATAATGGTTTTGGTTGTTATTTTTATCAACAGAGAGGACAAATTTGCCATTTTTGCTTTTTGTTTGCCATTTTTACTCTGTCGTGCTTTTTTACCATTTTTTACATTATGGTGTTTTCTGAGTTATTTCTATTTTTGTGCTACAAAATGGGATTTTTTTTCCCCATTTCTGTCTTACTTTTGGTATTAATTTTTTTCACATGTTGCAACTCTGTAATATATGTAATTCTTTTTTACTACCTCTTATTGCAACTCAGTTTAATATACTAAAACTACATCTCTGTTTTCGAGTAAGTTTAAAAAATAATACAAGTAGGCCGTTGTTAACAGAAAAATACTTTTCTCGTCAACATCTAAAACTAGAAAACAATACGTCGAAAGAAAGATCAAATAAAATTTTTTTATTAAAAATGGTACAATCATATCCAGGTGTTTTTAAGATAGAAAAGGATTGGCTATTTTTTAATGTTTGCTCTTGTCAAATAAACAGAAAAACAATATAATGTAGAGCAACATATCGATATAAAAAAACACAAATTAGCTACTTCTCAGACACAAGATCTTCCACAAAGCTAATAACAGAATTTCCTGTTACTAAAAATGCCAATACATTCCAGAAAGATCTTTGCAAGTTTCTTTTAGAAACCAATATTCCAATAAAAAAAAAGTAAGCCATCCTAGCTTTAAAAACTTTTTTGAGAAAAATAAATTAAAAATCCCTAGTGAAACTGTCATTACGGAGTTAAATAGCGAAGACTCGGAATCAATTGTACAATCCAAGAAAGTGTATGATATAAAAGAATATGGTATATGGTATAAAGCTTCAAACAGTTGGTTTAACTATAAATAAAAGCTTAAATATATTGGCAACTGTAAGAGAAAAACTACATAAACTTAAAGACCAAAAATATGTAAAAAAAATTTAATGCTGTATTTCGAAGATATCAACAATATGTAGAAATTAATAATATTTTAGAAATAGGTGTGAATTCAAATGATGAATATGTAAAAACCCTATCATCAAATGAAATTCTAATGTATAAAGTTTTTCAAAATAACAGATAGAAGAAGAAATTTAACATTTAATAATATAAAAGCACATGTGGTTGTTGCCTATTGCAACAATTTTAATGATACTAATGTTTTGAAATAAAAGTTAATAAAAACAATTTAAAAAAAATGCTTTTTTACACTTTTTTTTGGTTTAAAATTGCTTTTTTTTTTGCTATAAATACAAATTTTTTGTTCTTTTTTTGTTCTATCTTGTTATCAACAGCAACAAAAATATAATATGCTGAAAATAAAAAAATTTAAGTAAAAAGAAAGTAAAATCATATTTTCTTTAAGAAAAAATTAATTTGTCTTCTGTGTGTAAACTTTTTTAAGATTGCGTATTTAAAATGTCCAGTATCCGTTTTCAATAAAACTTCAAAGAAATGGTTAATGTTTTGTTTGATAATTTATTTAAAATATAAATTGTTTGATATTTACACATTGAATAAAAAAAACTCATATAATTTGCTTGGTTAGCTATAACATAATTATACATATTTTACAACTTGTTTATCAATTAGCAAAATTATCTTTAAAATAAAAACACACAACATTCTGCTATAATATTTTTTTAATACATAATATAATACAAAATATATAATTATAGTTTCGCAATAAAATACAATTCATGACTTTTATGTTAAATAAAGTTCAGGAATTTTAAACTATTTATATACAAATTCAGTTTATTAAACGATGAGGATGATGCGGATTTTGATTAAATAAAATGAGTTATTTAACATTTTCTCTGTTTTGTTTAAGCTATAGTTTTCTCTTTTTTTTTGTTTAAATATTAAATAATTTAATACTTTTAGTTAAGCTAACTATAATTAAAAAAAATCGTATAAGAAAACAATTTATCTACTAATATAGAAGATTTATGTTTGTTTTCTCTGTTTCTTTGATTGAACTTAATAATGGATTAAACACGAAAAAAAACTAATAGCAATATTGTAAATGACTGTTTATATATGTATTTTCAATGACTACAACTAATTGGTTCTGACTTCAAATTATAGGTACATACAATATTTATATTTCCAAACGTAAAGCAAAAGAAATATATTGTGGCAAACAAAATTGTTGTTACTGTATTGTTTTTTTTTTTGTTTCTTTGTTTGTTTTTTATTTAGGCGTAAAGGTACAAAAACAATATTTTAAACAGCTGTTATCCGGTTCGAAGGACCAGTAAATGATGTAATAAATTTAATTGAAATTTCTGTTTAACATCAATTTAAAACTAGTTACAGCTCCAAACATACATAATAATAACTGAATGGACGAAATGAATTAATAATTTGCAAGTTTAACTTTCAAATCGTATATAGTGTGTTATACTAGTCTGTTTGGAAATTATTACGCTAGTCTGGTACTGGAGTTTAAAATTTGAACTCCTTACTGATGAAGTGCTTATAACCGCTGTTGGAGTAAAACCTGCAGCAAATACCCGATAAACGTGGAAGCGCATTATCCTTCTTATTTCATTTGTTAGCTTGGCTTCGTTTATTTACTTGATTATACACCAGGCTAGTTTCTCTAGCAACTTTCTAACAATATTTTTAACCAGACTATTTTCTTTCAAATAATAAGGATCTGTTATTTGTAAATATTTGGTCTTACAACTTGTATCGGCCTTGATGCATTTGTAGTCGTTTGGATTAAATTCGTTGTAGTAGCTTCTGAGTTATTATCGTTTAAGGAGGCTGCCTCACTTGTTGGCGGTATAGAGGATAAGGAAGATGCAGACGACGAAGATGAGGAATTTGAAGATGTTAATAAATCTGTTGTGGTTGCTGTTGTATTATCGACTATATTGCTATTAGTTAATGGATTTGTTATTCTGTTTAAGGATTTACTGCCATTTTTGGTTTCATTCGCATTTTGTGTCTTCTTGCAACGATTTAAGGCCTGCTCACGTTCGTTGGCATCAAAATACCACACCGTTATGGCATAACGTGTTCTATGGGCTGGTTGTACTTCGTGAGGATTTCTTTTGTCTGACCAAAAGAATATTAAACGATCAAATTTGGGTTCTATATCAGCCACAGATTTTGTTTGTTCCGGAAAAATTCTATAATATAAAATAAAAGTAGATTTAAATTTAGCTATTTTCTATATAGAATAAGTTTCCTAAACTAAAAAATTACCTTAAAACACCACCACTATCTCTGGAATCCCAATTGAGATTCAAATAATAAATGGCCGTTATTACACGGCCATCTTTATTAGGATTATCGACATGCATAACATAATGTGAGCCAGAGCCGGGATAACAAGCAACCATAGCCTGAAAAGAAAAACAAATAAAAAATTTTAAAATTGTCGATAGAAAGAAACAATAAAATATTAGAAAAATAAGGAAATTTAGACACATTAACAAAAACTAGCAGATTCCAGCCCTCGAAATTCGAGTGGAAATTCTAGGAAATTTTATTTTTTCATTAAAAAAAGACCCTAAAGGTATGCTAATCAATTATAGCCAATTCACAAATCAACACAAAAAACAAACTCATTTTTATTATAAACACATTAACAAATTTAATAAAGACACGCATAGCATTGTATAATTTTATGTATGTGTTAGTAACAACTTTAAATGCAATTTACTCAAAATAAAGGAAAAAATTTAAAAATCTGTAAATCTGCAAAACGGCTAAAAAGAAATACCTTTCAAATAATATACGCTTGGTCAAAATCGGGATAAAATGGTAGAACAAAACATCGGTCACAAGAAATCGCCTAGCCTATTAATATTATAGATTTAATACGCTAGCTTAATTGTGCTAACACTTTTTTCTTAAAACAATATGAAGTTAAACTCCTTTTTTAATTTTTTTTTTGCAATTACATTATTTAAGCTATATCTATTGAAAAAATAAAATATTTTTTTTTTTAACTAAGCCATTTTGTATTATGAGCCATTCAAATGATGAAATAACGCTGTGATAATACTTCTTCCAAACATAATTTGACATGGAGAATTGGAATTTTGTATGGGGATTATGGCAAAATATGTTGCTATGTTTTTAACTGATATTTGTAACTATCAAAAATACTTGAGCTAGAGCTACTTTCAAGTGTACAATTAAGTCAAATTCACTTTATGAGTTGAAAAAGCTAAAGCCGCCCCACCGTCTGTCTGTTTAACCAATAAAATAAATAACACATCGCGAATAATGCCTGATTTTCATTATGTCATTTTCAATGGCAATTGTTGTCAATTATTGCCAGCTGTATGAAAACGGGTTTTAATGTCTTGTCATTTACAACCCCTGGCAATATTTGACATCTGAAATGAAATTGCCAGCATGTTGGCAATTTGTTTGTGTTTGACAGCCGGATTTTTTGTTCGTTTATAAGATGTTATGAATACGTAATGAATAGAAAATTACGAGATGTCAGTTGAGGCAATTGTTTGTTGTCAGCTTATATGACATAGTGAATACCAGGCATAAGAATATATTTGGCTGAAATTTTGTACATGAAATTGGGTCTTGGAAATTGGGTCAAGGACGTTGATTGCTCTTGAAAATTGAGTGGCAGTCGTGAACATATAAAATTCTTGCTCGAAACGCAGAAAATTTATATTTTTGGTATTCGCTGGCGTAAAGTGTATCGAAATTTATCGCATTTAGCAGAAATTTTAATAGTTCAAATTTTTTGATATGCCCAAAAGTAAATATACGCTCTTAATTGTTTCGATGCTTAACGAGTGCCATCATTTGAAAATTTCAAAATATCGTAATTAATTCTGATATTAAATTGTTACCATTACCACGGCTGGTCGGGCTCAGACCTAACTCCAATACAAAAATGTTTCCTCTGAATTAAACTTCAATTAAGACCAAAATAATCGTTTATATCGGCCATGTTTTGTATTTTATGGTTACATGATTTAGTTTACCAATTCGAATAAAGTGAATTTAAACTGATTTTGAGTCCGACTTTTTTTATTTATTTGTTTTCTGATTATTATTTTTTATAGCCTATACCACTATGTGGTCAGGGTAAAGTGACTTTGTGGTTGATGTTTGTAACTACCAAAAATATTTTGCATAGACCCATTTTTTATCATACCGATCGACTCAGAATGTCCGCCCTTCCGTCTGTGTCCGCCCTTCCGTCTGTGTCCGCCCTTCCGTCTGTGTGTCCATGTATATAAGCTTTTATCAGCCATAGGACGAACGCTATCGAAATTGGCAAAAATCGGGGCTTACTCAGACTTAGTCCTCATATAAATGATAAATGATTGACTTAAATTGCCATAAGACCCAAATTATCATATAGATCTTGGTCAAATTTGGTTTGTTTATGTTTATTACACCCAATAATCAGTAGTTCAAAAATAAACCCTGTAGAAGATTTCTTAGTCATAGCCCCCATATAAAGCTGCTTCCCAATCTTCACTTAAATCTATAACAAAAACAAGTTATTGCACAGATTTTTCTCATATTTGTTTTGTATATGTTTTTGTAAAAAATAAGTGACTTTACCATATATGGTCAGGATTTGTCCATTTTTTGACCTAGTCCTCATGTAAATATAGCATGCAAATAATAAAAATGTCACTCAAATTTGGTTTATTAATTTCTATATTCAATTTGTTGGACCTGAGACCCCATTTTTAAACGCTTGGGTAGAGGGTGTTGTATTTTCTTACTTGTATTTTTTTATTTTCAACAATTTTTATTAATGGGAAAAATAAAGAAATTAAATAGAATAGCAAATCTTGCTGAAAATTTTACATTTTCACTTTTTATTTGAGGTTACGATGAAATGTACAACATGGCCGTGTTATCTAGGTCAAATTTTATTTATTTGTGTAAATTGTATACATTAATCATATTTCTTTAAATGAGTAATGTAGGACTGTCACTTCTGTCAACCTAAATATAATATAAGCTACAAGTAAAATTGTAGAAAAAGATTTTGTTTCGCTCAATTTCATTTCGCTCAGTCACTCGAAACATTAAAAAAAACTAGTTTGTATTGCTCAATAATGTCCGTATATGTTTTTGCGTATAAACATGTTTATATATATGCATATATCTGTGGTCACAAGCGATAACCGCCTAAGTCGACTTAAGAACGATTTGAGTTATGTATGCTATCATATTCTACGTGAAATCCCCATTTCTCTAACACTGTTTTTTAAAAAGTTAGTAATGAAAACATACTGACCTAAATCGTAATGAAGCCCCATTACATTTTTATAAAAAGTTATTTTTCTCGAAAGCATCATTTTCGACTTAGGCGGTTAATGCTTGTGACCACAGGCATAGGAAAACAGTCTGTAACATGGCTGATGTTTCAAAATACACTCTACAAATAACAAAAACTAAGCAAAAATAGCTAATAAATGTTTCCGAAACAATAGTTTACACATTTTGGATATTTTATATACACTTGCTAGAAAAATTATCCGTACACCTAATATTAAAACTGTCATACTTCAAAAAAATAAGAAAAAATTAATTAAGTTGAATTTTTCTTTAAATGGTGCGTGGTAATGAAGAAGAAAGCATATATTTCAAAAATTCATAACTGCACTGTATTCTTAATCGGACCGGTTTCTGGCATTTCAGCCTTCATCAGCGATTTATTGAACATTGTGATAATTGTTATGTTTTAATTGAATAGATTGTTTCTATATGAAAATTTTTTTCTACTTAGGGCGGCCGTGAGGTTTTGAACCATGAACCTTCACATACACTCGTACTTGCACTTTTTGGTCAGCGCTTTAACACACTCACCTAAAGTCAGGCCTACGAGCAGTGTGGTTAGTTTCAGTTTTCGTACCATACAGCTTTACTTTGTATTAATTTCAGAAGATACAACTCTGTCCAAACAAACAATCGTTATTTTTGAATTTTGAATATTTTTTTGCATTTATACTTCTAATTTCCACTATTCTCAGTTTTCGTAAGAGTTGTCATATGTGATGTACGGTTTTTTTTTTTTTTTTTTTTTTTTTTGTACATACCTACATATGCACTTTACATACTAATAAATTATTAAGCTATTTATTAGTTTTGTTTTCTATTTAGGGTTTATTGCCTTTAACAAATTTTATGCAGGTGAAAATGTATAAAAAAGAAAAAAGAAAAGTTATTCGTCCAAATGAAATATTAATACAAAAAAACTAAATTTACATTTAATATTGCTTAAGTTAGAACCTCAGTGAGCCAATTTGGCATCAAGAGACTTGCTTTTAAACCAATTAAACACGTTCCAAAAATTCTGGAGCCTTGTTAACATACTCATTTTTTAAGTCCCTAAGTTTCTTTCTATTGAAATCGGAAATGAATGACTTTCTGCGAGGTACACGACCATGATAGTGAGATTTTTTTAATATTTTGCGAACGGTATCTTATTGGATGTCTTTGTCGAAGGATTCTTTGATATTAGAACTAATTTGGAAAGCAGTAATTCTGGGATTCACTTTACTAACGCCATAATAGTTCGCTTTTCGTACTCAGTTAGTTTTGGAGGGGCAACCAGAACGAGGTTTTTACAAAATTGAATTGCTGAATTTGTAATTTTGAACGACTCACTGCACTGAGGATTTGGCTTCTGCCTAAGATCTGAGCTATTTTGATTTTGCGACTCATCTCAAAATATAGTTTTCAAAAGATATATATTTAAGTCAAATCAACTTTATACAAGCAAGTTTGCCTTCTACTAAAAAAATCATGTGAGTCCGATCACAGGGGAGATGTATAAACATCTAGTAATTAAAGATTTTTTTATGGCACTTTTTTAAAATCAAACAGAAAGCGTCATCTATGTATAGCAACCATCTGCAGGGGCTTTGCTAATATAAAAATATTTATTATTATTTATTATTTCAACTAGTTAATTTTTAAATATTCGTTTTTTATTTTTCATTTTCCATTTTTTATTTTTATTTTTTAATTTTTCGTTTTTGATTTTTCATTTTTTATTTTTCATTTTTCGTTTTTCATTTTTTATTTTTGATTTTTCAATTTTTATTTTTAATTTTTCGTTTTTCATTTTTTATTTTTCATGTTTTATTTTTTATTTTAAATTTTTTTTCCATTTTTCATTTTTAATTTTCGTTTTTAATTTTTTATTTTTAATTTTTTATTTTTAATTTTTTATTTTTAATTTTTTATTTTTCATTTATATTTTTCATTTTTTAATTCTCATTTTACATTTTTCATTCTTCATTTTTTATTTTTCATTTTTTATTTTTAATTTTTGATTATTCAATTTTTATTTTTAATTTTTCGTTTTTTATTTTTCATTTTTCGTTTTTAATTTTTCATTTTTTATTTTTAATTTTTTATTACTCATTTTTCTCTTTTAATTTTTCGTTTTTCATTTTTCATTCTTCATTTTTTATTCTTCATTTTTCATTTTTTATTTTTTATTTTTAATTTTTCATTTTTCAATTTTTATTTTTAATTTTTCAATTTTCATTTTTTATTTTTCATTTTTTCATTTTTTATTTTTCATTTTTTTATTTTTTATTTTTCATTTTTATTTTTCATTTTTTATTTTCATTTTGAATTTTTCGATTTTCATTTTTTATTTTTCAATTTTGATGCAACTTTCAATTTTTCTTAATTGAGTTGGTAAAAGACTCTGGGCCAAATTTCAGTGTTCTACGAGTTCTCAAGAAATGTATGAAGCGATCCCACTGTGCGTCGTTGCATAATTCGTAGGATTTTAATAATTTTAAATGTACGAATACTTTTTCTGGCAGTAATAGTTGCCATAAATGGAAGCGTTCCATAAGTTTTTTTTTTTTTTTTTTTTTTTTTTTGAAAATCATGTAACATTTTCAATTTGTCTATGGTAAAATAAATTTTTATTAATATTTAAAATTTTCATCTTCAAGTGTACGGATGCTATTTTTACCACGTGTACGTTGCATCTGCAGGCAACAAAAACATGATTATCTTGTTCTTATTTACTCAGTATGGCTAAAATTGCACCGTTATTTTAACCCAATATCATTTTTCATTGCACGTGGTGTGAGGTTTTGTTTAATTGGCGAAGATAGTCCGTCTTTATTACTATCTTTACTTAAGGTTTCAATCTTGTACATTAAATTAGATTATACATTTTTTTAAAATTTTTTCCAAATCAAGAGAATGTTTTCCTAATGTCTACTCTGAATTATTGTACTATTGAACTGTGGTTCTAATATTTTTTTTACCATAAACAAAACACTTACCTTCGTTCTTTCTTTTATGACATAATTGCCCAATTTGCCATTGTTTAACATAGAATTCGCCCGACAGATGACAGCATCGATCTAAAATTAAAAAAACAACAAAACAATCAAATGAGAGAAAATAATATATAATAAAATATCTCTACTTACTTGATTTATCAGATAACCAACATTAGAGCAGTTAGGCTCAACACCTTTAACCCAAGTAATTTTATCACCACGTATTGTTCGTAAATCTTGTTCTGATTTCATATTATTAACTAATTGGCCATCCTATATAAAGAACAAAAAAAAAAATACTTCAAATTATAAACACATACAAAATATTTCATAAATCTATAAGCACCTTAAAAACACCAGCTGAATACATTCTATGCACTTCATTTAAAATCTGTAGACCATTATCTCGACCCAAGAAGTCGTCTACAACCGACAGACCATATTGATTCATATCGTTTATAATATTTCGGCATAATTCTTCATAGCGTTGTTCACTGTAAAAAATAATATAAATAGAAAGATAATGTCATTGAGCTTGTAAACCTTAACATTTCATTGTTATTTTTTTTTTTTTTTGTATATAAATAAATTATGACAGGGTATAAAAATAAATGTACATAGTACAAATAAATAAATTTACAAAAAAATCGTATTTTGTTGATGGCAGTTTTTGTTTTATTTTGTTTTACTTATAAATATTATTTGAGTGTTAAACATACGCCATTTAAATAATAAAAATGTGTAAATTACAAAAAAATAATAAATAAATAAGTTAATAACGAGAACTTTTATAATTAGTTGTTTTTTAAAATATTTGGAATATAACGGTTGGAGTACCTCATAGAAATGGTATCAACAAGTCAACAAATCTGATATTTAATTTATATTATAGTAAAACATCTGTACTAGGATATTTTTTTAAAACCAACTCTAATTTTATTAAAGAATTTTATAAAAAAAATTTTCAATATTTGCGATAGTCGAGAAGTTGAGGTTTGCGCTACTCGAGATGGCACTGTACCTACAACCTACACCAAAATATTTGTTTATTTTAATTTATACAATAATGCTTTATTAATTTCTTTTTTCTTTTCAAGTTTCATTTGTGTACTGCACAATCAACCCACTCATATACAATTTTAGAAAAAATATTCTGATATTCCCACATATCATCTTAAGCTATCCTGTAAATTTCAAAATGGAGAAACGATGGATTCTATTTTTTAAGATTTTTTTTAGCACACTCGTACCATAGATAAGTCGATTTTTATGTATATGGTAAATGAGTATGTAAATATAAACATCGTTTGTAAACATTGTTTAAACATTTTAAAAATAACTTTATAAAAAACTTTTCCGTGTTTCACTTTTAAATTAATCACAATCCGTTACGAAAAAACGTACAAGTTAAAACCATTGTTAAAACATTGTTAATACAGTAACAATTTTTACGATTTTTTTAACACACTCGTGCCATATATACACATCTAAACATTTTATAAATAACTTTTTAAAAACAATATAAACAATGTTTTTATACCAAGTTTATAAACAATATAAACAGTGTTATATACAAGGCTTATAAACAATGTTTTAATATATATATATCCGTTTTTATATAATTTACGAGTTTTTAACACGTTTAGGATGACGTGTACCACCGGTGGCTCACACACGAATGTTCTGTTTGACGGCGTGTAACACCGGTGGCCCACATCGGCTTTGCTTATTTTTGCTGCCACCTCATGAAGCGAAATACAAAACACTACGCCGTCCACAACGTGTTAAGCATTCTTTAAAATTTTCAAAAATAACTTTTTAAATAATTACATATTTCTTTTTAAATTAATCACAATCAGTTACCGTAAAAACAATGTTTATAAACAATGTTTTTTATATATAAATCAATGTTTTAAAACATGCTTTAAACATATCAAAAATAACTTTTTAAATAAATATGTATTTCTTTTTGAATTAATCACAATCAGTTATAAAAACATATAACTGTTTTTTTTTTTTTTGTATATAAACATTGTTTATTATAAACATTTATTATAAACGTTATTTATAACATTGTTTATAAACAAACCTTGTATAAGCAATATTTATAAACACAAAAAATATTTATAAACATTGTTTATAATTATAAACAATCAGTTACCGTAAAAATAATGTTTGTAAACAATGCTTATAATTATAAACAATATTTATAAACATTGTTTATATTTATAAACATTGTTTATAAATACAATTATAAACAATATTTGTAAACATTGTTCATACACATTGTTTATAATTATTTATAAACATTGTATATAATTAAAATAAAAATATGATATCTTATAAACATTGTTTCTACAATAACTGATTGTGATTAATTTCAAATGAAATACGTAAAGTTATTTATAAATCAGTAAACAGTTTAAATTCCAAGAAATAAATTGTTTAACTGATTCCAGCAAATGAAATAATAAATAATGAAATTATGTATGTACGTATTTGCTTTATCGGTTAATATTTTCAGTCATAATCATCTTATTGAAATTTAAGTACTAATTCAAAAGACAATTAAAAATGTACGTGAATTTTAGAATTGTTGTAATTAAATTTATTAATGTTTAAAAATAATTAAAAAATAATATTGATTGAAATAAAAATGTAATGGGCATGTGTTAAAAACTTTTTATACAAATTTTTAGTTGATTTAAGCAGAAAAATAAAATCAATCAGTTGCTCGAAAGTGTTTATATACAGTGAGACAATACAATAATAGCAGGCTTTTGATAAAATATATTTTTGACGACTTGAACAGTAGTCAATACCAAACGGTCAGAACAAAAAAAAAAAAACAAAAAACGAAAAGTAATCACTTTCATTTTATGTTATTGACAAAACAATGGAAACCTTTACTATACCATAAATGGAAACTTTCCCTCTCTTTTCGGTTTCAATACCTTGTTGGGTATCTCCATTATTTTTTAGTACTGCTTCAGAGCGCCGATAAATTGATGATGATATCCTTGCATTAAATGACACTCTGAATTAAATGCCTCTATGAGATCCGTCTTGTTTGCATAATTTCGTGTCTGTATTTTTCGATCTACAATTTCCCATAGATTTTCTATAGGATTGAGATCTGGTGATGGGCCTGGCCATTCCAAAACACTAACTGCATTAGATTGTAGCCATTCGGTTACAACTTTGGATGTGTGTTTTGGATCATTTTCATATTTTCCTACGCGTATGATTACATTTAGAATTTGCCTGTATCTAACCCCAGTTAGAGTATCATTTACTACATGAAGTGGAACTATTCTTTGATCCGAAAAAGCAGTTACATTGTACATTGTGGGTTTAGTATTTTACCCTTTGGCCGTCGGACAAACGTTCATCCATCACGGCCTTTTACATTTAACTTGCACTAATCTGAAATGAGAACAGTATTCCAATTCCCTCTTGACCAGTTAATGTGTTCTTTAGCGGAGTCAGACGATATAGCTCTGATATCAGTGGTTTCTTCATAGGACGATAACAACCAAGATCCTCGGAAAACAGTTCGAGCTCATATTTTAAATTTCAGATTGTTAATGACCTCTTTAGGTAGCATTTTGGGATATTTCTTAAACTCCCTTACTTTTAAATTAACACTAGCAGAGCCCAGCCCTCGAAATTCGAGTGGAAATTCAAAGAAATTTTATTTTTTCATTCAATTTATTTCTTTCAGTGTTTTTTTTTTTTTTTTAATCTATTTAATTCATTAAATTTACTTCATTGTAAATATTTGTTGAACACACTGAAATAAGAGCCTAAAGGTATTTGAACCAGCTTGTATATCACCTAAAGGTATGATAATTTTAGGCAATTTACAATTCAACAAAGAGCGTGTGATATACATTTATTATAATGAAATTCGATTGCGTTATTGTCGTTATTGGTTTATGTCCAAAACACAGGGTTTTTCATATACAAATTTTGCAAACACATTAACAAATTTAATAAACACACACAGTATTGTATAATGTTATGTATGTGTTAGTAGCCACTTTAAATGAATTTTACTAAAAAAAAAAAAAAAAAGTTCCAGACGGTGCAGATCTGTAAATCTGGTGGACAGCTAAAAAGAAATACCTTTCAAATGAGGTATGTTTGGTCAAAATAGGTTTAAAACTGACAAAGTTATATCGGTCACAAGAAAGCGCCTTGCCTCTTAATATTATAGACGTCTTTGAGTCGTTTTACGTGGCCTGCCGTCGTACCTTCTCACGATATTTCTTGATAATTTTTAAATTTATGAATTTATTCATAGAATATTTCTGACAAATTTTCTTTTGCCTTAAGACCAGCAGTAAAATAATCTATTATTCTGGTTTTAAACTCTTCAGAAAACTTTTGTCTCGCCATTATTTTCTAATAATTATTTATAAGATTAAAACATTGTTTAAGAAAGAAACCGTCAGAAGCTATAAATATTTTAATAACGACTTTAGACATTTTCTTTCATATCATCTTCTCTGGTACAGATATATAAAAGTTTCCATTGTTTTGACATGACTAAAAAATGTTTTTTTTTTATGTTTATATATTATTTTAATTTTGTATTTTTTGTAACAAAGAGCGATTTCGCAAAAAAAGCAAAATTTTAGGACTTGACACCAAATTATTAACAAACAAAATTGGCAAGTTCAATATTTTTTAAAGTATTGTCACCCACTGTACAATATGTTAATTCAAATAACATTCTCATCTCATAAGTTGGAATTTTTAATAAAATCTTTTATTTCTTTTTAAAGTTATTGAGATTTATTTTATATTACAATTTTTATGTGCACAATCCTTAGGTTTTTTTTAGCAAATATTTGCAGAAGATTTGCATTAACCGCATAAAAAAAATAAATAAAAAAAAAATGTCTAATAATTACCAGCTTAATAAATGTTCTCGCAAATATTGTTCAGCATTTGTGGGAAGTGCCGAACGTTTGAAAAATTTATTATAATCCGTAGTTGTTGTTGAGGTAATCATTTTGTAGTTAATGTAGGTAAATTAAGTTTTTTTCAAAGGATATCACAGTTTTGAATAATTTTCTGAAAATTATTTTCTTTTTGTAAAAGTTTTAAAGAAAAATATTCTTAAATTTCAATAATTGTTAGGAACTTTTTTTTTATTATTATTAGTTATTTTTGTTCTTAAAGAAATATCAGTCTTGTTATGATGAATGTTATAACGCGACTAATCGCTTAAGAACTTCACTATAGCACAGGTAAATTAAATTAAAACACAAAATTTATTTAGAATGAAATTGACTAGAGAGTAAAATTATGTTTATCACAATAGTAATTTGTTATATCTTCTTCAGGTACTTTATACGTACGACACTAGCGATAAGGAACAAATAGGTAATAAAAATATATGTCACGTATTGTTTATGATACAGTATATTGTTCTTGTTTATTTTTTTTTTTATTATTAATAACTTGTAATTACTGTGTTATAAAATGCGCAATATGGAATGGGACATTTTTTTTTTTGGCAGTTTAACGGTTTAACTTATGAATAATGATTGTACAACTACTTGTTGTGTTTTTGTTTTATTAATAATGCACTGCCAACTTGGCGTACTTTCACGGTTTCTTTGATTTTCACTGTTTTTTTAATGATATTTAGTGTTTATTATGGTTTATATTCGCATATTTTTGTTAAGCATTAACATATTTATATTTGCTATAATTAGATACGTGTTGTTCACTTTTTTCTTTTCTTTTCACGACCGTATTTTTTTGCGTACCTTTCTTGACGAGTATTTGTTATTAAATGATAAACTAGAATAACGTTGTTCGCATAGTTAAGCAGCGGTTAAGCAAAATTTCAAAACTATTGAGTTCGTGCAAACGTACACATGAACATGCGTATAGTGTTGGTGTATTTTTTTTTTTTTTTTTTTTGTATAACTCGATTTGAGAGAGCCATGTAAACATATGATATAATAGCGGGGATGGAATATTATAAAATATAAATGGTACTAAAACTTGATTAAAAAAAAAAACGGGTACTTTTTGACTAAAAAAGTACTATTTTTTGACAATTTTGATATACAATTGAAGCTTTTAACAAAATATATTTTTGACAACTACCAAAAAATCGGATCATAAAATTTAAAACTGTTATTAATTTAAAAATGTTTATGTTTTATTTATTTTAAAAATAAAAAATATTAACATAAAATAGCTTATCTTCAGAAATAAATAACAAAACTTAAAAAAATATTAATTTTTATGCTGTTGAAAAAACAATGGAAACCTTTACTATAAAATAATTGAAAACTTTTCAATATTTTCTGGGGTATCCATTACTTTTTAGGACTGCTTCACAACGCCGAGGCCTGGAGTCAATTAAATTGTTACTGATATCCACTAAAATTTTTACCTACTCTGAATAAAATGCCTTTATAAGATTTGTCTTGATTGTGTAATTTCGTATCCGTATTTTTTTATCTGCAATTTTCCTTAGATTTTCTATGGCATTGAAATCTGGCGATTGGGCTGGCCATTTCACTAACATTATTAAATTGTAGCCATTCCGTTACAACTTTGGAGGTCATTACGTCATTTGGAATTTGCTGAGTATACAATTCCAGTTAGAGTATATTTTACTTCATGAAGTGGACCCATTCATTGGTCCGAAAAGCAGTTCCATACAACAATATTGCCACCCCCAAAACTAAAAATTTTATTTGTATATTGTGGGTCCAGTCTTTTTTCCTTTGTTCGTCGTACAAACGTTCTTCCATCAAGGCCTCTTATATTAAATTTGGACTCATCTGAAAAGTGAACAGTATTTCAATTCCGTCATGTGTTCCTTAAGCAAAAGTTATGCGAGCCAGACCATTTTTCTCTGCTATCAGCCTCAGCTCGTCAGAAAACAGTTCGAGCAAATATTTTTAGTTTCAAATTGTTGATGATGTCTTTAGGTATCATTTTTTGACATTTATTAAACTCTTACTATTAAATTATAATGAGTTATGTTATGTTGAGTCGTCACTATATTTCTTGATAATTTTTGAAATTATAGATTTATTCATATTCCGTGAACTCGCAAATCTAATAATCATCTATTATTCTGATTTTTAACTCTTCACAAAACTTTATTCTTGTCATTATTTTATAATAATTAATTATAAATCTAAATTAATTTAAAAATACGATTGTGTTTTAGAAACAGTTGAAAGAAAACGACAGCAACTATAAATATTTATATAACGGCTACGATTTTATACACTTTCTTTCATATCTTCTTCTATTTTTATTATTTTAATCAAGTCTATTACAGAAGTTTAAAAGCTTCCATTGTTTTGGCATTGCTAAAAATATACCTTTTTATTTATTTATTTTTCGGTTTTCTAATGAAAGAAAGATAATAATTTTTGTAATGTAAGAGAAATATTAGTTTATCTTTTTTCTTTAATTGTATTTTTTGTAACAAATTTGTTATCTTTCGAAGAGAACATACCAAAAACTGATTTCGCAAAATAAAAATACATAATTTTAGGACTTAACGCAAAATTACCACATTGAGTGAAAAATCTATGAGCTAAGCTTGAAAAACCAGTTTTTCGGATTTCAAATCAATTTTGTTCATCAACGCAATCTCCGTTAATGAAATTCACTTCTTGAAATGATCCTCTAACATCTTGATACCCTTGAAAAAACACGAATTGTCAAACTCTTCAAAATAAGCTTCCGTCTCTGCTATGACTTCTTCATTTGTGGAAAATCTCTTTCCCTGTAGCCATCTTTTAAAGTTTGGGAACAAATAGTAATCGCTGGAGCCAGATCTAGAGAATACGGGGTGGGGAAGCTATTCGTAACGAAAGGACTTAAATTTTTCTGAAGCCAAAGCAGATGAATGCACCGGTGCATTGTCATGATGGTACATGATTTTTTTCTTATTTAAGTGGGGTAGTTTTTTCTTAATTTCTTCATCCAATCTGTCCAATAACTCAACATAGTACTTGGGAGTTATTATTTTTCCTTTTTCCAAGTAATCAATAAATATTATACCAAAAAACAGACTATATATTGGACTCCGGTGTATAATAATGAATTCACGTCTCATCCATTGTTATAAATGACGTAAATGAAATCATAAGATCTTCGCAATCCTGTTTCTAAATGGAAGAAATGGCTTGGCGGAAAAAATTCCTGTTGAAGGAGGAGAACAGAAGCCTATTTTGAGAACTTTTAAAAATTTTACTTTGCGGAGGAAATTTGGAGAATCGCTGGAGGAAGTATATCGCGCAAAAAGAAACTGTGTTGCAAAAAAAAAAAAAAAAAAAAGAATCAAGCCAAAAAAAATTTGTTTTTCCATGGATTTGAAAAAACTTATCAAATCTGATATAAATCAAGCTAGAAAATATATGTTTTCTACGTTTTTGAAAAGTCTTATCAATTCTGATATAATTCAAGATCTTATCATGAATATGGTGTTTATAATATATGAAGTTATTTATAAACACTTAAAAAAGTTTTTTCTTTTGTAAAGGAGGATTTACGAAAACAAATAAAATATCATTATGATTGAAATTTAATTCATTTTAATTAAATTGTAATTTTTTTTGTAGTCTGTAGTAAACTCTTTAAAATTTTAATTTTATAAATAACATTAGGCTTAATTAAAAAAAGATCAGAAATCAGAAAATTTAGATATAGTGAAAGCTTGTAATTAACGAATTTTAAAAGTTATATATAGGTTTCTACGAGTAATAATTTTGGAATCAGCCCTGATCTTCCCAGAAGGGTACGAACGCAAAAGTGTCGCTAACATACAAAAACAATGAACCCGAAGGAATACTACAGAGTAACATTATTAATTCCTTATTGGGACGAAATAATTTCTGGTCCAAAAATATAGGTTTACCTGTCAGGACAACGTAGTTGTCAGTCACGTTATAAACTGAGAGAGAAATCTGGGGAATAAGTTGGATACGGTAACAATTCAAACCTCAACTCGTGTGTTTTTGATGGAAGATACAAGTATCAATATATTTTTTTATTTTTTTAATGGTGAATGATATTCTCCATTTGTATTTCTGTTTTCCTTTTTTCAAGTAGTCAATGTAGATAATACCATTCATATCCCAAGAAACCGTGGCCATAACCTTAGCAGTCCATATCTCTGCCTTTGCTTTGTCCGGGACCGCATGATCTGGTATATTTAATTACTTTAACTGCTGTTTCATTTCCGCTATGGTGGTGAAGCCATGTTCCATCAACAGTTGTGTATCGCCCAAGAAATTCGTCAGGATCGCGATTGAAAAGCGATTGAATCAGTCACGCAATTGCGTTTATTCTCGATTGTGAGTAAGCGCGGTACCCATCTTTCCGATATCTTTTTTTACCCAATTTTTCGTGTAAATTTGAAACCACTAGTTTGCGGACTTTAACTCATCGGTCGCTCAAAACTATATGGTAGACTTTATCGATGATTTCCCCAGTAACTGCTTCAACTGTACATTCAGAATGACGATATTCATCAATGGTGGATGTATGTAGTGCCACGTTTAAATGCGATTACCCATTTCTAGATAGTTTTAAACGCTGGTGCAGAAGTGTCATAGAATCCGTCTAATTCATATTTGATATCTTTGGGTGTTTTGCCTTTCAAGTAGAAGTGTTTGTATGACAGCACGAAATAAATTTTTTCAATTTTTCATAAATAGCAAATGTAGTCTCAAACAATCGTTTGTTAAAAAAATGACTGATTGGTCTAAAAATTTCCAGTCACCTCTTGCAATTTGACTTTTTTTTTAGAAACCTACTTTGTTTTAAATTATAAGTGCTGCTTATATATTTTCTTAAGACTTACTCACTCACTATCGTATATTCCCAGATCATGGAGTCATTTTGGTACAGTAGAATTCATAACGATATACATATTAGATGCACATCTCCGACATCTCAAAAAGCGATAGAAACCGCTAAATGATTTAATTAAATGAAAGTAATTTTTACTTTTTGACTTAACTAATGAACCAACATTTTTTTAATAGAGCTGAATGAAAAAAGTACGCACCGTTAAAAAACGAGCTAAGTTGCCATCGCTGTGTCAAGTACTCAACAATCCAATACCTTTTATGAGAGAAAATTTATTTTCGGCCCGTTTTAACAATAAATTCAAAACGAGAGGGAGAGCAACAACTAAATGTAAATATAAAAATTTAAACTAAAGTTAAATATTGTCATGAGGTGTTAAATGTTAAACAGAGCTGCCATTACAATTCACTATTTTAAATATAAAGAAACTACTGCAAATTTCGGAATAAAGTTAAAACTGCACAGCTCTTCTTTTTTTAATAAAATTTTTATTTAAAAAAAATGGGGTTAATCAAATATCAAAGATAAATATGTCGTTAGATTGTATTTAAGGGGTGAGATGCAGCTAAATTTTTCAAAAAACTCGATTTTTTGCATTTTCTTGAAGTATGATGTTTCGAAAATATTCTCAATCCGATGAATAGTTAGTCTCCAAGATATCTTACAATTACCGGTCTCGAACCCTTATAGCAGGTAGCGAAAAACTTTAAATGCGATTTTCTTAAAACTATGATTTTCAAAAACCACCACATGGACTTTAATGAAATTTTTATAGCTTAATTTTTATAGCACAAAGTCCCTGATCGAAGGATTGATTTCAATTTTTGTTCAAAATTTCGATTTTTCTTAACAAAAAACTGCTAAAAAGCCGCCATTTTGTTAATTTACCAAAAAAAATATCTTGTGTAAGACTATATACGAGTTTGTTCAAATTAAAATGAAGACACAAAAAAATTTTGCATCGATCGATAAATTAATATATACAGTGGGTGACAATACATTGGAAACTCTTATAAAATTCTAAATTTGCAAATTTTGTTTTTTAATAATTTCACCTATATATCTAAAATTATGTATTTTTTTTTTTTTTTGCGAAATCACTCTTTGGTGTGATCTCTTCGAAAGTCGACAAATTTGTTACAAAAAATTCAATTAAAGAAAATAGATAAACGAAAAAGATATATTTTTAGTAATGCCAAAGCAATGGAAACTTTTAAACTTCCGTACCAGAGTTGTTTAAAACAATAAAAATATAAGATGGTATGAAACCAAATGTATAAAATCTTAACCATTATTTAAATATTTATAGTTTCTGACGTTTTCTTTAAAACTGTTTCTTAAACACAATTGTATTTTTCAATGTCTTAATCTTCAAAATAATTATTATAAAATATTGACTAGAATAATGTTTTGTGAAGAGTTAAAAACCAAAAAAAAAAAAAAATTCTGAGAAATATTTTATGAATAAATCCATAATTTCAAAAATTATAAGAAATATTAAAAAATTTAAAAAAATGCTACCTAAAGAGTTAAATAACAATCTGAAACTAAAAATATGTGTTCGAACTATTTCGCGACGAGCTGAAGCTGATCTTGGTTATTATCGTCTTGTGAAGAAACCACTGATATCAGAGAAAAGTCGTCTAGCTCGCATAAATTTTACTAAAGGGCACATGAACTGATCAAAACAGATTTGGAATACTGTTCTTTTTTTCAGAATGGTCCAAGTTTAATATAAAAGGCTATGATGGAAGAACATTTGTACGACGACCAAAGGGGAAAACACTAGAACCAAAATATGCTAATAATCTGTTAAGTTTGGCGGTGGCAATATTATAGTATGGGGTAGCTTTTCTGGCCAATGAATCGGTCCAATTAATGTAGGTAACGATACTCTAACTGGAATTGGATACAGAAAAATTCTAAATGACGTAATGTATTTATACGCGTAGGAAAGAAAATATGATCCTGGTATAGAAGTTCGAACATGACAATGACACAAAAAATACGTCCAAAGTTGTAACCAAATGGCTACAATCTAATGCATTTAGTGTTTTTGAATGGTCAGCCCAATCACCAGATCTCAACAGATTTCACAGAGGCAGTTAATTCAGATTGGCTAAAAATTTTAATGGATATCATCAATTTAATTGAATCCTTGCCTCAGCGTTGTGAAGCAATACTCAAAACTAAGGGATACCCAACATAATAGTGAAACCAAAAATAGACTGAAAGTTTTTAATTATTGTATAGTGAAGATTTCCATTGTTTTCTCAACAACATAAAAATTAAAATTTGTTAAGATTTGTTATTTTTATATCCTCCGTAACTGTGCAGAAGGTATATATCGGATTGTCATCCCGTTTGTAACGCATCGAAAAATGTATTTGCGATCCCCATAAAGTGTATATATTCTTCATCCTTATAACTCGAGTCTATGTCCGTATGTCTGTTGAAATCACACTCTACACAATAAACCATTTTCCTGGGTAGAGTTATAATAATTTGTCATTATTTCGAGCAGGTTGGTATTGAAAATCGGCCATCATTGTGCAGAGATATATCCAAAAAGATGAAGACACCTCTAAAAAATTTAAAAATTCGGTGTTATCATTGTTGCCTTTTAAAATATTTTACTTACATTTGTTATAAATAGTGCAATAAGTCCAGATATTAATGTAATGTGGAGGGTACCAAAGATTCGGCACAGCCGAATTTAACACTCTTACTTGTTTTTTCTGAAGTAAAACTGTTCGATTTTAATGTTTTTTCTGAAGTTAAGCTGTTTTATGTTTTTATTTTTTAAATGAATAAAACATAACAATTTTTAAATTAATAGAAGGGTTTTTAATTTTATGATCCAATTTCTTGGTATTGACTGTTGAAGTCGTCCGAAATATATTTCGTTAAAAGTTTTTGTATTGTCAAGTACTGCATATTTAATAAGAACTTCCATCCTTTCATATTACATTTTGCAGTTTTTCGATAGCTGCACTATCCAATTTTATAGGTGTCTTCAGACTATGGGAAAAACTATTTATTGCATTCTTAAAGTTGTTTAAGGTTGTCTTTTCCAACATTAAGTTAAAGAATTTGTATGATAAATACATATATATTTCCGGGTTTAATGGTTATGTTTCAATTTGCAGCTAATAAAAAATCAGAAGAACTTTTAAGGAACTACAAAAAAATTGTAACTAATGATAATTTGTATAAAAATTTTTTTACCTCAAGAATGTTGTTAATATAAACTTAAACTGCGTGTTATTGATGGTTTTTTTAATCTTATCACAATATTTTGTTTATTAAAATAATATAATTATCATTAAAAATCAAAACGTGGCCATTCTCAGCACTAGAAAATCATTAAAATTACTGGAAAAAATAAGAAAAAAATTTCTAATATTATTTTTCAGCTAACAGAATGGCAACTCTTCTTTCTCTAATATTAACTGCAAATCAGCAACAAACATTACAATATTTACAAAACTTGTTGTTATTGTTATTTGCTGAGTTCAAAAGCAATATGCTCAAGGGAGGAAATACATATTTATATTTGATTTTAGATGGTTTTTGTGTGTTTCATTAATAGCTTCGCTCGCCACTTCACAATATTTACCAAAAAAAAAATTTTTTTTTGTTGTTGGTTAGTATTGCTGGGTTAGAGCTCGTAATAGCTCTAACGCGCTAATAAGCACGTAGTCATCCATCTCTCTACAAGGTGTGTGGTTGTTTGCCGATAGAGGGATGTGTGGTCGTTTTCATATATTAAACATTCATACATTTAGGCAACTTTTTTTATGTTCTATTCCCGAATATGTATTAAATAAATCAATAAAACATAATGAAATGGTTCAACAACCTAATTCATGGACAAAACATAAAGTAATGAAGATAAAATTTTGACCTTCAACTTATTCGAACATAAAATAAAGCAAATATACTTTTTTTGTGGTTCAGAAACCTAGAAAGCCGTATCACAAAAGTTGATGATTAAATGAACACCAAAAAATGTATTAAACCATATAACGGTAAATACAATTATTAATTATTTTTCTATATTCCAGCCAGTTATAAACTCGAGTGTATCTCTTCACTGGCCGTTAAGCAAAATAACTTGAAATGTATGAATGAATTCAATAAAATACTTTGGCCAAATCACTGCATTTGATATCAAGTAAAAGCAATTGAAATTCCATGTTTTGGTTTATTATTTAGAGAAGACGGACAAACATCAGCCCTCGTTTTATTTTTGTTCTTAACTAGAGGCCATAATTCGTTAACTGTGACAGAGTAAAATTATTCTTAGTTGTATATTCTGCAAAATAAAAAAATAATTATGATCGAAAAATTTCGATAACGAGTGCGGTGATTTGGCTCCTGGTTACCAATAGGTTTTGGTAGACAAACAAACAGGGATGGGAAGTCTAGTACTAAATTACATTTTCTCTATAAAAAAAACCACAGACCTCCGCGACCGTACTTTCCCTTAATTTGAGGTGTTTATTACTTTGTATATGATAAAATATCACCCATGAATTAAGAGTTAGATCATCGCCCTGCATGGATAACTGATAATTTGCGGCCCATTCTCAAAGCTATGAATCTGGATATTTAGTTTCAACAGAATGGCGTGTCTTGCCGCACAAGCCGTGAAGCAATTGCATTTGGTATCGAGTAAAATCAATTGAAATTCCATATTTTGGTTTATTATTTAGAGAAGACGGACAAACATCAGCCCTCGATTTATTTTTGTTCTTAACTAGAGGCCATAATTCGTTAACTGTGACAGAGTAAAATTATTCTTAGTAGTATATTTTGCAAAATAAAAAAATAATTATGATCGAAAAATTTCGATAACGAGTGCGGTGATTTGGCCCCTGGTTACCAATAGGTTTTGGCAGACAAACAAACAGGGATGGGAAGCCTAGTACTATATTACATTTTCTCCATAAAAAAACCGCAGACCCCCGCGACCGTACTCTCCCTTAATTTGAGGTGTTTATTACTTTGTATATGATAAAATATCACCCATGAATTAAGAGTTAGATCATCGTCCTGCATGGATAACTGATAATTTGCGGCCCATTCTCAAAGCTATGAATCTGGACATTTAGTTTAAACAGAATGGCGTGCCTTGCCGCACAAGCCGTGAAGCAATTGATCTATTAGCCGTTTTGGAGATGTGAATTGGCAACCGTGATTTGACCCCGGTTTATTTGTGGCTAACTTTTAAGGGTGAGTGTTACGCTAAACACCCAGCATCGATTGAAGAAAGGAAATAGTGCAGTCATCGATAAAATACAGCTTCATACTGTGGAAAATGTAATGAAAAATTTGGTTGATCGTATGGACTACTGCAAGGCCAGCCGAGGAAGGCATTGGAATTAAATAGTATTCCATAATTAACCACACGGATTTTATTTTCGAATAAAAAACCCGAATGAAAAAAAATAGACGAGTTTTTTATTAATAGCAAAAGCAAAATGTAAAACTTATATGGTCCACCCTGTAGATTTGTAATGTTAATTTTTTTATTCTATGTTTGTTACGCCCATAAATTATCAGTCTAAAAATAAACTGCTGAACAACACTTTTCTTTTTAATAAAGAAATTAGTACTGATTTAGTCGAAAAATACTATTATGTTCTTGTTTCAGTGCCATTTCGAAAATTTAATTAACCCATGCTTCAGATTGAGGTTGAACATCACCACTCCTTTGAAGTGGTTACACTGTTGCGCTTATGGTCGAGTGTGAGCAATCGCGGCATCCATCACGTGAATCGCTCAACAGCCTCAACCACCTCACGCACTTTCATTCTCCGATCGTCCAAGGAGTTTATCGACGATTTTTGGTGTGACGACTTTTATTGGACGAACTGAATGTTCGTCGTCACTTGTGCTTCTTTGCCATTGAAGTTGATGGTGCAAAATCCCCATTTATCAAACCTTTTACGTAAAAAATAATGGTTTATGAACAGTAGAAAATCACTTCCTTCTCGAGGTTGTGTGCTTTCAATGGCTGTCAAATACAAACTAAATGGCATAGCCCAAAGGGCAGTGGTAATATTTAATTAACTAATTGGAAAGTTTAAAACTTCTGAGAGTTGTCAAACTGCCTTCGAAGTACTTGAATTATACTATGTTATAGCAGATGCATGAACTGCTTACAGTTAGAAATATTTCGGTTAAAGCAATTGAGATAACGCGATTTTGAGTAGGTTGATGATCTGAGACCTGGTTATTGTTGTTAACTTCAAGACATAATCCCTGAATTCACTGTACTGTTTTCTCTATAATTATAAACCGAGATTGGGCTAATCCAATTGATATTAACAAATTGTCTTTACTTGCAAAAATCTCTCCACCAGCAACAAAGTTCCCCTTGTGTTAGATTGAAAGTGGCTGTGGCGCATCGTGATATATATTTTCCTCAGATCCCACCGTATAACCAATTCGAGCTTCTTCTGAAGTTTTTGAGTTGTGGTATTTAAACATCTGACAGACCATAGAGCATTCGAGATCCTTAAGCTAGAAATCTATGTCTAGAGTGCGCCGGGCAATAGCAGAGAAAATGTTCGATACTTATCACTTTCTCGACATCCATGCAACTACGACAGAAGCCATTTGACGAATCCATGAAACAGTATTCAGTTATCACATCGACTACCGTCAAAGTCTCACCACGGGGGGGGAATGGCAACGCATTTGAGCGCTTTCGGATCAAAGATGGTCACATTTGCTTTTTAATCCTACAGGTGGATCCATTAACCAATTTTTGGTTAGATATGTCAGGGAAGCATAGTGGGATTTCAGGCTTGCACGATTCCAACAAATTCCAGTTCAGCTTAAATCTGTAAGGTACTTCCCAGTCTTGCAAGCTCGTTGCCTTTACTTTTTTCTAGGATGTCCCTGTGATTCATATTTGTCGGATGATGAACTGTTTGACAAGTAGAGTCCGAAACCAACTCTCTTCTTCAGTTTCCTTCCGTCCGTTTAGAAATTAAGAGTGTCTGCTACCTGGAGTTCTTACAATCCAATAATCCCCCATCGGTATTAGGGTACTGTAATGAAGTATAAAAAGACTTCTAAGAGTAACATAGTTTTCATTCAATGGTATGTATGTCCCAGTCTTACAGAATAAATTTGTGGCCATTGTAATGTGCTTCTTAGACAGATAACCGATGTGGCTGCAGACTGCTTCCCTAAAATGTCCAATGGTATTAGATGGTGTAAGAGCATGTTCATTATGGTGTAAGAGCATGTCCATTACATCAGAAGGTGTAGTACGAGGGAACCAGTGCTCAGTATAGAAGCCTTGCTTTGTCTCTTGTGAGATAGTTGAGATTAGATGGCAAAACCCGCTCGAAAAGTGTTGTTCGAAATATTTTTGATCTATTTAATTGAAGTTGTAAGGATTTCACAGGAAATAACTAAAACATACACTTTCACTTCAAAAAGTTTCTTAATTAAAATTATAAAATTTTTTTTAGTCATGTTAGCCCTGCAAAATATGATGAAATATTTTTTCCATATATTCTCAACGTTTAATAATTATTTTACTTTAAAATGGGATGCGAATATTTAATAAAAACCCAACACGGGCTTTTAAAACAATCGCTGAGGCAACAGTATTTCGGCAAATGGTTTCCAGGATTGTTACAACTTTTAACGAACATCTCACTATTAAAAAGAGAAGCCGGGAAAGTAGCAAAAACAATGACTATACTGACCCTTACAAGGTTAGAAAATTATTTGCACTTATTAAGAAAAATCCGGAAGAAGATCAGCTCCAAAAACAATTTCCCTGTCTTTCGTAAAAAAAGAGAAAAGGAAGACTGGATTCAAATCGTATAAAGTACAGCAGGTATCGGGGAGAAAATCAGCACAAAATCAAATTCTCAGAGTATTTCGTAAGAAAAGAGAAAAGCGAATGTTGGATTCAAATCCATCCAACTGCGAGAACTAAGTATTTAGAATGAATACATGGCATGCATGCATGTTTTTCGTTAATACTATATGGAGTGAAAACTAATAATGAAAAACCAGTTTTTTTGATTTTAAATCAATTTTATTCTTCAACGTAAACTCCGTTAAGTGAAATGCACTTCTTCCAACGATCTTCTAACATCTTGATACCCTTGAAAAAATACTATTTGTCAAACTCTTCAAAATAGGCTTCCGTCTCTGATATGACTTCTTCATTTGTGGAAAATCTCTTTCCTGGAGCCATTTCTTCAAGATTGGGAACAAATAATAATCGCTGGGGTCCAGATCTGGAAAAAACGGGGGGTGGGGAACCAATTCGTAATGTAGACTTAAATTTTTCTGAAGGCAAAGCAGATGAATGCGGCGGTGCATTGTCATGAAGGTAGAAGATTTTTTCTTATTTAAGTGGGGTCGTTTTTTCTTTATTTATTCATCCAATCTGTCCAATAATTCAAATTAGTACTTGGCAGTTATTTTTTTTTCCTTTCTCCAAATAATCAATAAATATACCACGTGCTTCCCAAAAAACATAGTCCAATACCTTCCAGCCGATTGTTGAGTCTTTGACCGCTTTGGTCGGCTTTCGCACGCTTGTAACCAATCCGCAGACTATCTGTTGGACTCAGGAGTTCAATAATGAATCCACGACTAATCCTTGTTAAAAATCGATGTACAAACTCAATTGAATTTACTTGAAACATCTCGAAAGCATGCTTTGAATCATGAACACGTTTCAGTTTTTGTTCAACTGTTAAAAATCGCGGCATCCATCGAGCATATGTTACAATTATCATGCACATATGCCGACCTCGCTCTGTTGATATCTTTATGATGCCAGAAATCTCACTCACTTTAATCTTTCGATCATCCAATACAACCTGATGCACTTTTCTTACGTTTTCTTCGGTAAATGCCTCACTTGGACGACCAGGACGATCTGTATCATTTGTGCTCGTACGACCACGTTTAAAATCGGAACACGACCTTTTAACTATTGAATATGATGGCGAAGATTCGCCATAATGTTTATCAATCCATTTTTTGGCTTGGACCAAAAAACTATGTTTAATCAAAACACGATCATAATTTTTATGTTGCTAATGCTCGAGGATATGTCGAAGGCAGACGATATTTACAAAAAAAGTTTCTGGTAAGGCAACTATTAGGGTACTTTAGTATGGGGACAAGATCTGAAAGCCCGCCATAATTTTTAAATTACAATAGTAATTTAATCCCAGCTCATGACAGAGCAGACAAACGGATTTAAATTTTTCTGATAATTACATATTAAACTTTTTTATTGTACATAATGTCCTATCATAAATTATTTGATAGTTAATTTTCTATTTATATATATTTGAATAATTTAATGTTGCATTTTCCCATGTGAAACAAAAAATTTGAACATAGTAAAATTACTTCAGTTTGTCTAATGGCAACTCTGTTAAATATTCGCATTAATATTTGCCAGTTTCTTGTTCATTCGTAAATATTATAACAAAGTAAGTAAAATGAGTAAATATTCATAAAAATGCGTAAACACGCATCTGCGAGTACGTACATGTGTACCGTTGTGCATTGAATTGAGAGAGCATAGAGTTTTGTTTGTTTTCTCAATGAGGAAATATCACATGAACTGGAAACAAACGACCTTGATTGGATTATATGTAGAAGAACAGCATACTGACTGACGTCAATGCACTGGTATAACGACAGCTCATCGTCATATGGTTTAGACGAATATGAAAAAAAAACGAACTCAGGTTTTGTAGGTTTTGATCTCCTTGTAAAATTATTCTCTTCATTTTACAAAAACAAAAACTTTAAGTGACATTTAGATTAGATAGCGATATTTTATATACAAAATTCGGGTTTATCTACTAGTCTACTAGATTTTCTTTAAAACAATTTCAACACCGTTAGACTGGACATTTTAACAGATTTAAAGAATACAACTGCTATTTACTTGTATCGAATTTTTGCATGTTATAATAAATCAACTTTGAATTGTGGAATTTCCACAAGATAAGATTTCATTTTGTATGGCTGATTTACAGTAATACGACTAAATAAGATTCTCAACCAGTTTCGTAGTGATTGCTCCATAAGGTCCCTATGATTCGACTATTAATTTGTGGAAGTTCTAGTTATAAACAAAGAACGGATCGGTCGCATCGCAGAATTAATTAAAAATTACTACAAATGGTGAAAAATAAGACCGCTAGGTTTTCTAGTTCCACAAATATAGTGGCGTGAAAAGTGAAACATTCACTGAAAATGCACAAAGGTTGGTCACCATTCTAACTATTTCCTTTAAATGTAGTTTACCTGCAAGTTCATTTTAGTTGTCATTTCGAAGATAAAGAGTGCGCGCAAAATAAATAGTGCACGCTTTTGTCATAATAACCCTTTCAGACCTGAGTAGTAAAACGATTGTAGTCATTGTTAAACCATCTATTTACCTAATTCTACTTTCTTTTTTTAATTCTCTTTTGTGTAAAGAGCACGCAAGAAAACTCACAACCACTGTATACCGGTAAAAAAAATCTAAAAAAAAGTATTTATTTAGCTAGGTCTGAAAGGGATAAAATTAAAGAAAATAAGTTAATTATTTTTCTTAGATATTTTATTATTTTTTTTTTATTTGTTCATAATAGATTACAAGTCCTTTGGGCCTAATTAATCCAGAAAATACATATGGCAGTAAAATCAAAACAGAAAAAACTTATTACTATTACAATTCAATTCTAAATAATTATATTTTCCATAACTTAAAAATAAAGCTTCTGAATAAAATAATTAATTAAAAAATATATATAGTATATTGTAGTCAAAAAAACCCTACTGTGCACAAGCACTGAGAACAAGACTAATTAGAAACCGTGGTAATTTATTATTCAGTTTTTTATTTAATTAGTTATTATTCTAAATATTACAATAAAACCTTTTTAAGTCCAGAAATTGACCTAGAGAACTTACGTTCCTCGTACGACAACAAAGAATTCCAAAGCCTTATCACTCTTATAACAAATGAACGACTCATAATGAGTGATGAACATCTTGGAACAAGAAGGGAATGTGTCCTTGCCGAATGACAGAAACTAAACCTTTCTAGCACTTACGGAGAATTCCCATATTTCAAAATTTTATAAAATTGTATCATTATCCTAAGATCCTATTTGATTCCTTAACTAAACTTCGAGAATTTTAGAGGTGCCATTTAGAATGCTAATGGGTCTAAAGTCTGTAACTTGTCCAGAGGTTTTAATCGTTGGTACAGGAATAATTCTTCCAACTTTCCAAATCTTTGGAAAACTAGAAGAGGTTATAATTGTATTAAAAATAAAAAGCAACTCACGGGAAATAGTTTCAAAAATTAATTTTATAAATTTTAGGGGTATACCATCGGGCTCAATGGCATTTGTCTTAATGGTCATCATTGCATTATATACTTCAAGCTTATTAAAATTGCGGAAGGTAAAACCATTTTCAGTTACAGAATTCCGAAAGGGAAGATAAATATTATTCGGAGATTAATAGGAGGAAGAATTGAGCTTTTGTTGAACTCCTCAACATCAATCTGACCCGCCCTATTATCATCACCTAGAATACCATCTGATCGCAGCTTATTCCACATTTGTGAATTGGAACATCCTTCAAAATATTGAATAGAAGCATTTCTTCTCACACGCCTTATAACCGATTTAACTTTATTCCGGTGTTTACAGTGAATTTTACGATTTTCGACAGACCCAGTTTCGCAGTGCGCTCGCCGTGCTAAATCTCTATAAGTCTTTGCTGTTTTTATTTCTGGCGAATCCATCCATTTATCACGTTTTCGAGACGAAGATCATATCATTGGAACATTGTCATTATTAACAATTGTTAAATTTAAATTTTAAATTTAGATTAGGTTAGGTTAAGTTAAGTTGAGGAGAGGAGTTATAGCTTATATCCGTTATATCCGGATATACACTTAAGACAGGAAGTCGGCTCTTTGTGCGCTCTACATCTTCACGTTCATCCGGTTATCTACCCCCTTATTTACTTAGAAATTCGGTTTCACCAACAAATTTCCTAAGTGTTTTCCTGCTTATCCCCCCAATACACTTCAGGCTTGGTAAGATGTCATTGGATAGATATCTGACCCTTATTCTCGCAAGTGCAGAACAATAATAAAGGTAGTATGTAGGGTTTCATCATACTCTCCACAAGGTCTACATGTGGCCGATTCCGCCCGTCCTATGCGGAAGTCCTTGGACTTCGAAGTGTTGGGAGGGCCCCATAATATCTTTGTATCATTACCCACGTTCGTCTCCTCCCAAATTGATACATGCGAACTGGTCCCCCAGTCTGCCAGCTTCAATGTGAGAGACTTGAAAGGTATTGGGTTTTCTAAGTTGACTCCTTCCAGGAAAGAACCCTTCATGGCCACTTCGTCAGCAATCTCGTTTCCCATTATACCACTGTGTCCTGGGATCCAAACGATTTCAAGTCTGCCTCTTCTGGAGAAGTTTGCAATCTCCTCCTTATAGTCGAGGATAGTCCTTGATATAGTTTTATCCGAGAATATCGCCTTGATAGCCACTAGAATGTCCGTAAATATTTTCACGTCTCCGGGACTTGGGGTACCCCGTGCGTCAATGGATCTAATACATTCCGTTATCGCGACCAATTCAGCCTGAAAGACAGAGTTTTGGTCCGGAAGATGGAGATATTTCCCAGTAGAACGGTTCTCATCATAGAAACCTATGCCAGTCTCCCTGGAAGTTTTTGTAGAATATTCGCGTTCATCCAACTTTCCCTGTCTGATATCCGTATACTGTAGAGTGTGTTTGTTGACACTTCCGCGATTCTATTACACCTAATATCCACTATGTTGAATCCCGGAATTTGGTCCAAAATTGTTTGATGTCTGGACAGATGGTCGGTGGTATATTACCCTGTTACCCTTAATCGTTGCATTGCCAGAGCTGCCTCGTATTTAATTCTAATCTCAATTGTGTGTATAGATAGAATAGTCTTTGAAGCCCTCGTAGATATAGTCCGTATTGCACCGCTCATTTCTATGCAGCAGAGGCGCTGTATCTTTTGGAATGGTTTAATGTAGAATCTCCTATGCATTGATGTCCATATGACTACGGATGCCTAACTTTGAATAGGTCTAACGACACTTATGTATAGCCAATGTGTCATCATCGGGTTCTGCAAATGGCCCATATACGACGAGCTTTCGCGAGGTCAAAACAGAAGAATTGTGTGTTCTTAAAAATGGTAGAACTCACTTCTGAAGGTACTCTTTTATGTACACATCTGTATTAATCGAACCTGTGGTTATGAATGAACGGTTTCTTTAGCCTCAAGTACAAATGGCTTGCCAGACCACAAACCTATGGCACAACAATCTCGCGTACTTTCAATCTAAAGCCGGCAGAGTGAAAGTAAATTTTTTCGACCAGAAATTTCTGCCTTACAACTGTTTTTGCTACCACAACGAAACTCAGTAAACCACTTTTTTATCATTGAGTGATGGTTTAAGTGTTTTTTTTTTTTTTTTTTCAGCAAAAAAACTAATGTTTTATGAGCACGAAATACGCTTTTTTCCATTTTTGCAGAAATACGAACTTAATGTTTGTTCTTTTTTTGAGATGTATGAAATATAGAAGAGAATATTAAAATGTACAAATCGATTTATGTGCAAAAGACACTTTCTCTCTTTTAGCCGATTGCAACAATTTTAGTTTAAAATGATTTAATTTTTCAGCATGACCATCCAAGGTCACAATAGTCAAGATGAATACTTTTCGTCCAACTCTAAAGTAAAGCTCTTAAGAAATTATTTTATATCTTCTGAACACCTAGTTTGCTGTAATTAACAGTAATTTTATCTCAAGGTCAATTTACTTCATTATGATTTTAAGCTTCCGATTTTTCATGTCTGACAGTCGTTCATGAAAAAAAAAAAAAAAAATAAAATAGAGGTTCGTTCACAATTACACGTACGCATAGAAAACTGTAATGTTTGTAATGGAAGTGAAAACATAAATCGTTGTATTGCGCACGTTTTATGTTGGTATCCATCATAAGTATGTCTATGTGCCGGCAACAGATGTTGTTGAAAAGCTAAAACAATTAATCAACGTTTCAGTTTTATGGTTGAACATAAAATGAAAATGAATGCGTGAGTTCATGACATTTCTTCTTGGTAGAAGGTAAATGAAAGGCAAACATTAAATATTATGTATGTACATATTTTATAGCATACATACATATGACATACATACGTATGCATTTTCTTAATATATATTTAGCTACATTAGCGCATCCATTAAAACGGCCTATTTCGAATTGAATGTATTGATGAGCTGACTACGGAAAAATAAAATTATTTTGAGAAATAATTTTCTTTGATAAAATTGAACTCTAAAATTTCGTAATGTACCTATACAATGTATTATTTAAATCAAAAATTTCTATAAAATTTACTTTGACATCTTTTCGTCCACAGCATCATGCAATTTTGAACATGTAAAGTTTTCAATAACATTTTTTTCTTATTTATTTTTATATTTACGCTCAACGCTGACTCATTAACTAACTCTGTAAAGCCTTCGTCCCCCACCAGCGCAAAGATCTACTAATAATAATTGATAATAAATATTCGAATATTAAGGGGGTAAAAACCAACCCAAAAGGGGAAAATTTACATTTTCTATATTTTAAACAAATGAATATAGAAATACGAAATTTGGTTTTAGAACAAACATCGGGCAAGGGAAATTTGTTTTCAATTCGACCGCCTATGGGGTAAAAATGACATAAAGGACAACAACGAACATATTTACAGGCAATACAAGCCAAACTCGGACATAGTCCCAAAGCTCTCACTATTACAGTAATTGAGATATATCACATTTAATATTAAGTTTGTATGGGGGTGCCACGCGCATTTGTCCAATCCCGCCCATTTTTTGTCTGACTACTCATGTTAATAATAGATGACCTGAGACAAATTTGCAAAGCTCTCTATATCATAGTACTTAATATAAATGATATATTAAAAATTTACTTTGTATGGGAGGTGTCACGAACACTAAAAATATTTTTAAAAAAATACAGCCTTTTCATATCCGCAGTAAGACTCTTCTTTCAGGAAGATTAGATGAGCAGTTACGGAGATTACCTTCTACAAACATACAAACACACATTACCTCTGTATTATGTTGGTATAGATTATTAGCACATATTTTTTTATTTCGATACTTGCTGATATACAATGTTTTTTGTTTTATCATTCGGTACAACAATTATCAGATTTTTCGGCGTTCCTACCCTGGAAGTACATGTAGCTGCCCATGAGAAGAACATGGATTTTCCAAATTAGATCTGGCAACACTTAACTATTGGCCTTGAACTTAAAATATCATTCGGCAATTTTTCTTTTTAGCGATTTTTGATTTTGCCCATTTTTGATTTTGAAGATTTTTGTTTTTGGGTGATTTTGTTTTCGCGATTTTTATGTTGGCGATTTTTGATTTTGGTGATATATTTTCCATGACAAATCACATTGATAACTAATGTGCTCGTACTTGTCAAAGGACTGTCGCTTTCGTAGTACTACAATTTTTATTGGACTACTCACATTAATATCTAATGGACTCGTGCAAAATGTCGAGTCTCTCCCTCTTATAGTACACCAGTTATATGCTATTAGATATCTATTTTGCATGGGCGGTGCTACGCCCACTGCTTCGATCACGCTCATTTTTCGTTCGACTAATCCTACAAAGAACCTATGGGCTAACGCAAAGCCACAAATCTCTCTCTTTTACAGTACTCCAGATATAAGATATTAAATAGTTACCTTGCATGGGGAGTGCCACGCCCATTGGTATGACCCCGCCAATTTTTTGTCCGACTACTCATATTAAGATCTGATGGTGTCGCGCAAAGTGTCAAAGCTTGCCTTTTTTAGTACACCAGTTATATGATATCATATATTTACTTTGTACGGGCGGTGCCACGCCCACTGCTCCCATCACGCCCATTTTTTGTCTAACTAATCACATGAATAATTTATGGGCTCACACAAAGTCCCAAGACTGTCACTATAACAGTACTCCAGATATATGGCATTTTATATTTAATTTGTATGGCAGGTGCCACGCCTATTGGTCCCATACTGCCCATTTTTGGTCCGACTACTCACATTAATAATAAGTGACAACAGACAAATTTGAAAAGCTCTCTCTATCACAGTACTCGAGATATATAATATTGAATTATTACTTGTATGGGAGGTACCACGCCCACTTATTCGATCCCGCCCATTTTCGGCGTAGCTACTAATATTAACAATAGGTGACCTCACACAATTTTGTAAAGCTCTCCCTATTATAATACTCAATATATATGAAAATTTACTTTATGTGGGAGGTGCCACGCCCACTAAAGATATATAAAAAATTATAGCCTATAGCACTTCCCATATCCGCAGTAAGACTCTGTGAAAATTTCAGGAAGATCAGATGAGTGGTTACGGAGATTACCTCCTACAAACAAACAAATAAACACATATTACCTCTTTATAATATTAGTATAGATAAATCAGTACTTTATGTGCAGCCCTTTATTTTTTAAAACCATTTCGAGTCGTGCAGGCATGGATTGAACTAGTTTTGATCAAGTTTCTGGCAAAAAATTTTCCCATTCTTCTAACAAAACTTTTTAGAACGCAATTTTGTTTGTTATGGAACGATTTTGAACTTTTTTTAGACGGTCCCACAAATTCTCAATAGGAATACAATCATGACTTTGGGCTGAACTTTCCATCACATGGGGGCACTTCATAAGCTTTGTGTTTAGGATCGTTGTCAAGACCAAGTTTTTCAACGCTTTGGCGCAAATTTGTCTTTAAAATTTCAAATAACATATCCTGGCTCATTATTTCTTCAATAAAGTCCAAAGTTCCAGGAACAGCAACAGAAAATGAACCCCTAACCATAACAGAGCCTCCACCATGTTTTACCGTAGGTTTCATATTTGTCAAGCAAAGTTCATCGTTATGCTTTCTCAAAACATATGGTTTGCCATCGGACTGGAAAATGCGAAATTTACTTTCATTAGCAAACAATACAGTTTTCCAGAACTGAAAATCGTTTTTTCATTTTTTTTTAGAACTCCAGTTTACTTTGTTTGTTCGGATTACTTATCCATGGCTGTTGCCTTACCTTCCTGCCATTTAAATTTGCTCGGTGGAATACATTTCTTATAGTTTGTGCACTGGCTTTCTTTTCAATGTAATTTTCCGTAATTTCTGTCAGCTTTGTTTCACTCGAGAAAGGATTTACTTCGACTTTTCGGACCAAAAATCGTTCATACTCCTAAATGAAAATCACGCTGCGCACTGTTTTTTCCTTATTTTTGGCCTGTGGAATAACTTTAGTTACAGAATTCTATCGACAAGTTTTTTATATATCACGCTCAGTTTTTCCATCCTAGGAATGTTTCATTATCAATTCTCTGATTTCAGAAGAAGTTTAACCTCTCTGTCTTCCCGTTTCCAAAATTAAACTTAATTATACCCTATACCACTATGTGGTTTGGGTATAACGACTTTGTGCTGCTGTTTGTAACAACCAAAAATATTTGACCTAGACCCATCTTTAATTATACCGATCGAATTAGAATCACTTTCTGAGTTGATTTAACAATGTCCGTCCGTCCGTCCGTCCGTCTGTGTGTCCATGTAAACCTTGTAATCAAACTGCAGGTCGCAAATATGAATATATTTTGATGAAATTTGGTATATAAGCTTTTATCGGCCAAGGGATGAACGCTATTGAAATTGGTGAGAATCGGTCCATGTTCAGACCTAGCCCCCATACAAATTACCCATATGAAATCGACATAAATTGCCATAAGATCCAAATTGTCATATAGCTCTTACTCAAATTGGGTTTGTATGCGTTCATTACATCCATTATTGAGTAGTCCAAAAATGATCCCTTTGACCCCATATAGAGCTGCTTCCCGATCTTCACTTAAATCTATCAAAAAACAAAACTATTGCACTGATTCTTCTCAAATTTTGTTTGTATATATTTTTGCAAAATACAAGAGACTTTACCAAACATGATCAGGATCGGTCCATTTTTGGACCAAGTCCCTATATAGATATAGCATCCGATATGAACTTTTTCATATCTACAGCCAAAAAAATTAATAAAAATCCCACTCAAATTTGGTTTTTGCTTATTTTCTATGTCCAGGTAGTTGGGCCTAAGAGATAGGGCCTCTAAACGCATGGTATAGGGTATCGTATAGTCGGTCTAGACCGACTATAATTTTCTTACTTGTTTTCTTTAAATATTATTTAAACTTCAAGAAAACCCTAAATTTCTAATATTACATGATGTCGGTTGCACTTAAAACAATTAATCAAGCAGTGTTACTAACTGTCAGAGTTTGACTTTTGATCAAGTTTTTCCCATTTTTTTTTGTTTTTGTTGTAAAACATTTTGTTAAAATTAATTAAAAAATTTTTGTGTATGGTTTTAAAAACTCCAACTAATAAGCTACTTAAAAAGATTTTGCTTGAAAAAAGTAATTTTTCTGTAGTTCCTTTTCTGAATAAATATATTTTCTTAAAAGGTCCCTTTTCTGAAAAAGTGCTTTTATTTAATAAAGAAAATTTTCTTAACAACTACCCTTTCTAAAAAAGGCACATTTTCTTTAAATAAATACACTTGTGCTCATATAATTAAGTCACTAAGCTAAATAATAAAAAGAAAGTTCATAAAAACATTTATTTATGAAAAGAAAACAAATAATTGGTATAAAATAAATAAAATTTTTAAATTAAACATTAATTCACACTTTTTTTAAGATTAAATACTATTAAAAAGAATAGAAACAAAACTAGATTAAAGCTGCTCATATAATTAAGTCATTTTTTTTTTAAATTTTAAAATTAGAGGTTTATTACAATTTAATATCAGTATTATCTTATGTATGACTAATACTTAGTTGGAAAACCTTTTTGTTGAATGACTTCTCCACATCTCTTACCCATCGAATGAAAAAGGGCCGTACATTGGGCTGGTGTTATTTTGTACCACTCGTGTTTAATTATAATCCACAAATCTTTTTTGTTTGCAGGTTTTCTTGCAGCTACTGCTCTTTTTATGATTCCCCATAAATTTTCTATGGGATTAAGGTTCTAGACTTGGGGCTGGCCATTCGAGCATCTTTATGTAATTTGCATTTAGCCAATCCTTTACGGCCCGTAAACAGTGCTTGAGGTCGTTGTCCTGTTGAAATACCCAAGCTAATGGCTAATTATATGCGTAGTCACCAAGCAAGTTTTGTTCCAGGATGTCCCTGTACATAACGCCTGTCTTATTTCCTTCGATTTGTACAATTGGACCAACGCCAGATGATGTTTTACGGTTTTTTGGTGTAGCGTGGGTTCAGTTCTTGTAACGGTCGATGTCGAACGAACGCCTTCCATCATTTCCAAACACATTAAATTTGGATTCATCGCTCCAAACAATCAAATCCCAAAATTTCGGGTCATCTTACAGATGTTTTTTGTAAACTGAAATTTTTTATTTGTTAGATTTAGTCATTTTTCAGACATATTGCAATTACTGCAAATTATAATTTTGTTGGTGCGTGGTAAAGAAGAAGAAAGCATATATTTCAAAAATTCATAACTGCACTGTATTCTTAATCGGACCGGTTTCTGGCATTTCAGCCTTCATCAGCGATTTTATTGAACATTGTGATAATTGTTATGTTTTAATTGAATAGATTGTTTCTATATGAAAATTTTTTTCTACTTAGGGCGTCCGTAAGGTTTTGAACCATGAACCTTCACATACACTCGTACTTGCACTTTTTGGTCAGCGCTTTAACACACTCACCTAAAGTCAGGCCTACGAGCAGTGTGGTTAGATTCAGTTTTCGTACCATACAGCTTTACTTTGTATTAATTTCAGAAGATACAACTCTGTCCAAACAAACAATCGTTATTTTTGAATTTTGAATATTTTTTGCATTTATACTTCTAATTTCCACTATTCTCAGTTTTCGTAAGAGTTGTCATATGTGATGTACGGTTTTGTACATACCTACATATGCACTTTTACATATATTTGAGATGACGCTTTTGAAGCGAAGAAATTTTTTGTTTGTTAGATTTAGTCATTTTTCAGACATATTGCAATTACTGCAAATTATAATTTTGTTTAAATGGTGATACTCCTCCGTTTGAGCTCTAATTTCGATAGAGGTCAAAAAGGGTCGGGCTTACTCAATCTGACCAATTTCTTATCCTCAATAGGTGTCGTTTTTCTTGACTTATTCCTCGGCAAGTTATTACAAGTTTTGTTTTTTTTTTTTTTTTTTTTTTTGTTTTTTGTAATATTGAATTGCGTTGTTGACTTTGCCTCTTAAAAAGTTCAAATATGTTGTCACTTTGGAAAGGCTTTGATGTTTCTAAAAGCATTCCCATATTATCTTTCTCTCGCATGGCGACGAACTCTTTTTTTTTGAACATTTTTGTGAGGTGTTAATAAAAACTATTTTAAATATCTTTTCTGGTAATGATCTTTTTAATAATTTATATTAGAACTTGAATGTAAAAAGACAAAGATTACCATTAAATATTGCAATGACTTAATTATATGAGCGCTAATATATAGAGCAAGGAAGAGAAATAATCTCCAAATCAGACACAGTTTGTCATTTTATGAAAAAAATGATTTTAGGTATTTGGAAAAATAACGATAGTAATATAATAAAAGAAAACAAGTAAGCAAATTATAGTCGGTCTAGACCGACTATACTATACCCTATACCATGCGTTTAGAAACCCTATCTCTTAGGCCCAACTAACTGGACATAGAAAATAAGCAAAAACCAAATTTGAGTGGGATTTTTCTTAATTTTTTTGGCTGCAGATATGAAAAAGTTCATATCGGATGCTATATCCATATGGGGACTAGGTCCAAAAATGGACCGATCCTGATCATGTTTGGTAAAGTCTCTTGTATTTTGCAAAAATATATACAAACAATATTTGAGAAGAATCAGTGCAATATTTTTGTTTTTTAATAGATTTAAATGAAGATCGGGAAGCAGCTCTATATGGGGTCAAAGGGATCATTTTTGGACTACTCATGGATGGATGTAATGAACGCATACAAACCCAATTTGAGTAAGATCTATATGACAATTTGGATCTTATGGCAATTTATGTCGATTTCATAGGGGTAATTTGTATGGGAGCTAGGTCTGAACATGGACCGATTCTCACCAATTTCAATTGCGTTCATCCCATGGCCGATAAAAGCTTATATGCCAAATTTCATCAAAATATATTCATATTTGCGGCCTGCAGTTTGATTACAAGGTTTACATGGACACACAGACGGACGGACGGACGGACGGACGGACATTGTTAAATCAACTCAGAAAGTGATTCTGATTCGATCGGTATAATTAAAGATGGGTCTAGGTCAAATATTTTTGGTTGTTACAAACAGCAGCACAAAGTCATTATACCCAAACCACATAGTGTGGTATAGGGTATAAACATATGTACTGTTACTATTATACAAATTAAAGATCTTTAAAAACAACATTTTTTGTTGACTTAATTACAAGTATACACTTGTACCTTTTACATAAGAATATATTTTTTCTTTAAAAAGTACCTTTTCGTAAAAAGACACCTTTTTTATAAAAAAACGTACTTTTTCTAAAATAAGTACATTTTTGTAAAAAATATTTTTTTTTGACAAGGCCTTTTTCTTAAAAATTACCTTTTCTGAAAAATTTACCTTTTATAAAAAAATTACTTTTTCTTAAAAAATACCTTTTCTTAAAAAGATACCTTTTCGAGGAAATGTTACTTTTTTTAAAAAGTACATTTTGTTGAAAAGTACGTTTTTCTTAAAAAATAACTATTTCTTAAAAAAGTAAAGTTAAAAGAAGTAAAAATACCTTTTCTTCAAAAAGTAAAAATTCCTTAAAAGTACCTTTGTCTTAAAAAGTACCTGTTAGTAAAAAGTACCTGTTCTTTAAAAGTACCATCGCTTAATGTTCTGTAAAAATTTAAAAGCATATTTTCTTAAAAGGGAAATTTACTTAAAAAATACCATTTTTAAAGTACCTATTTAAACAGTACTTTTCTTTAACAAGGACTTTTTCTACAAGAGGTACTTTTAAAAAAAATTCAATTTTTTTAATGTACTTTTTTAAGAAAAATATGCACGCTTCTTAAAAAAGTAGCATTTGTTAAAAAGGTCCTTTTTTTAATAGTACCTTTTCTTAAAAAAGTAAATTTTCTTAAAAAAGTAAATTTTCTTAAAAAAGTAAATTTTCTTAAAAAAGTTCATTTTCTTAAAAAAGTATTTTTTCTTTAAAAAGTTACCTAATCTTAAAAAGTAAATTTTCATAAAAAAATTTACATTTTCTTAAAAAAGTATTTCTTCTTAAAATACCATTTATTAAATAGTACATTTTCTTAAAAAGTGTTTTTACTTAAAAAGTGCCATTTCTTAAAAAGGACCTTTTCTTAAAAAATTACATTTTCTTAACAAAATACGTTTTCTCCAAAAAAAAAAATACCTTTGTATCTCTCCTTAAAAAAAATCATGTGATTCCGATCACAAGGGAGATATGTAAACATCAAATAATTACAGAAAACATCAACATCATATTTTCCAGTGCATAAAAGATAAGTCGATTATGCTGTTTTCTGAAATTCAATTGATGTTTTCTGAAATGCAATTGATGTTTTCTGAAATTCAATTGATGTTTTCTGAAATACAGTTAATGTTTTCAGCAAATGATGCTTTTTGAAATTCTATTGATGTTTTCTGAAATACAATTAATGTTCTCAGCAACTCAAATAATGCTTTTTGAAATTCAATTGATGTTTTCTGAAATTCTAATTATGTTTTCTGAAATTCAAATGATGTTTTCTGAAATACAATGGATGTTTTCTGAAATACAATTGATGTTTTCTGAAATTCTATTGATGTTTTCTGAAATTCAATTGATGTTTTCTGAAACTCGAATGATGTTTTCTGAAATTATATTGATGTTATCTGAAATTCTATTTATGTTTTCTGAAATTCAAATGATGTTTTCTGAAATTATATTGATGGTTTCTGAAATACAATTGATGTTTTCTGAAATTCTATTTATGTTTTCTGAAATTCAAATGATGATTTCTGAAATACAATTGATGTTTTCTGAAATACAATTGATGTTTTCTGAAATTTTATTGATGTTTTCCGAAATACAGTTTATGTTTTCTGAAATTCTATTGATGTTTTCTGAAATTATATTGATGGTTTCTGAAATACAATGGATGTTTTCTGAAATTTTATTGATGTTTTACGAAATACAGTTTATGTTTTCTGAAATTCTATTGATGTTTTCTGAAATTATATTGATGGTTTCTGAAATACAATTGATGTTTTCTGAAATTCTATTGATGCTTTCTGAAATTCAATTGATGTTTTCTGAAACTCGAATGATGTTTTCTGAAATTATATTGATGTTTTCTGAAATTCTATTGATGCTTTCTGAAATTCAATTGATGTTTTCTGAAACTCGAATGATGTTTTCTGAAATTCTATTTATGTTTTCTGAAATTCAAATGATGTTTCCTGAAATTATATTGATGGTTTCTGAAACACAATTGATGTTTTCTGAAATTCTATTGATGCTTTCTGAAATTCAATTGATGTTTTCTGAAACTCGAATGATGTTTTCTGAAATTATATTGATGTTTTCTGAAATTCCATTTATGTTTTCTGAAATATAAATGATGTTTTCTGAAATACAATTGATGTTTTCTGAAATAATATTGATGTTTTCTGAAATTCTATTGATGTTTTCTGAAATTCAAGTGATGTTTTCTGAAATTATATTGATGTTTTCTGAAATTCTATTTATGTTTTCTGAAATATAAATGATGTTTTCTGAAATACAATTGATGTTTTCTGAAATCTATTTATGTTTTCTGAAATTTAAATGATGTTTTCTGAAATTCAGATGATGTTTTCTGAAATACAATTGATGTTTTCTGAAATTCAATTGATGTTTTCTGAAACTCGAATGATGTTTTCTGAAATTATATTGATGTTTTCTGAAATTCTATTTATGTTTTCTGAAATTCAAATGATGTTTTCTGAAACTCGAATGATGTTTTCTGAAATTATTTTGATGTTTTCTGAAATTCTATTGATGTTTTCTGAAATTCAATTGATGTTTTCTGAAATTCAAGTGATGTTTTCTGAAATTATATTGATGTTTTCTGAAATTCTATTTATGTTTTCTGAAATATAAATGATGTTTTCTGAAATACAATTGATGTTTTCTGAAATCTATTTATGTTTTCTGAAATTTAAATGATGTTTTCTGAAATTCAGATGATGTTTTCTGAAATACAATTGATGTTTTCTGAAATTCAATTGATGTTTTCTGAAACTCGAATGATGTATTCTGAAATTATATTGATGTTTTCTGAAATTCTATTTATGTTTTCTGAAATTCAAATGATGTTTTCTGAAACTCGAATGATGTTTTCTGAAATTATATTGATGTTTTCTGAAATTCTATTTATGTTTTCTGAAATTCAAATGATGTTTTCTGAAATTATATTGATGGTTTCTGAAATACAATTGATGTTTTCTGAAATTCTATTTATGTTTTCTGAAATTCAGATGATGTTTTCTGAAATACAATTGAAGTTTTCTGAAATTTTATTGATGTTTTCTGAAATACAGTTTATGTTTTCTGAAATTCTATTGATGTTTTCTGAAACACAATTGATGTTTTCTGAAATTCTATTTATGTTTTCTGAAATTCAAATGATGTTTTCTGAAATTATATTGATGGTTTCTGAAATACAATTGATGTTTTCTGAAATTCTATTTATGTTTTCTGAAATTCAGATGATGTTTTCTGAAATACAATTGATGTTTTCTGAAATTTTATTGATGTTTTCTGAAATACAGTTTATGTTTTCTGAAATTCTATTGATGTTTTCTGAAACACAATTGATGTTTTCTGAAATTATATTGATGTTTTCTGAAATTATATTTATGTTTTCTGAAGTTCAAATGATGTTTTCTGAAATTATATTGATGTTTTCTGAAATCTATTTATGTTTTCTGAAATTTAAATGATGTTTTCTGAAATACAATTGATGTTTTCTGAAATAATATTGATGTTTTCTGAAATTCAATTGATGTTTTCTGAAACTCGAATGATGTTTTCTGAAATTATATTGATGTTTTCTGAAATTCTAATTATGTTTTCTGAAATTCAAATGATGTTTTCTGAAATACAATGGATGTTTTCTGAAATACAATTGATGTTTTCTGAAATTCTATTGATGTTTTCTGAAATTCAATTGATGTTTTCTGAAACTCGAATGATGTTTTCTGAAATTATATTGATGTTTTCTGAAATTCTATTTATGTTTTCTGAAATTCAAATGATGTTTTCTGAAATTATATTGATGGTTTCTGAAATACAATTGATGTTTTCTGAAATTCTATTTATGTTTTCTGAAATTCAAATGATGATTTCTGAAATACAATTGATGTTTTCTGAAATACAATTGATGTTTTCTGAAATTTTATTGATGTTTTCCGAAATACAGTTTATGTTTTCTGAAATTCTATTGATGTTTTCTGAAATTATATTGATGGTTTCTGAAATACAATGGATGTTTTCTGAAATTTTATTGATGTTTTACGAAATACAGTTTATGTTTTCTGAAATTCTATTGATGTTTTCTGAAATTATATTGATGGTTTCTGAAATACAATTGATGTTTTCTGAAATTCTATTGATGCTTTCTGAAATTCAATTGATGTTTTCTGAAACTCGAATGATGTTTTCTGAAATTATATTGATGTTTTCTGAAATTCTATTGATGCTTTCTGAAATTCAATTGATGTTTTCTGAAACTCGAATGATGTTTTCTGAAATTCTATTTATGTTTTCTGAAATTCAAATGATGTTTCCTGAAATTATATTGATGGTTTCTGAAACACAATTGATGTTTTCTGAAATTCTATTGATGCTTTCTGAAATTCAATTGATGTTTTCTGAAACTCGAATGATGTTTTCTGAAATTATATTGATGTTTTCTGAAATTCCATTTATGTTTTCTGAAATATAAATGATGTTTTCTGAAATACAATTGATGTTTTCTGAAATAATATTGATGTTTTCTGAAATTCTATTGATGTTTTCTGAAATTCAAGTGATGTTTTCTGAAATTATATTGATGTTTTCTGAAATTCTATTTATGTTTTCTGAAATATAAATGATGTTTTCTGAAATACAATTGATGTTTTCTGAAATCTATTTATGTTTTCTGAAATTTAAATGATGTTTTCTGAAATTCAGATGATGTTTTCTGAAATACAATTGATGTTTTCTGAAATTCAATTGATGTTTTCTGAAACTCGAATGATGTTTTCTGAAATTATATTGATGTTTTCTGAAATTCTATTTATGTTTTCTGAAATTCAAATGATGTTTTCTGAAACTCGAATGATGTTTTCTGAAATTATTTTGATGTTTTCTGAAATTCTATTGATGTTTTCTGAAATTCAATTGATGTTTTCTGAAATTCAAGTGATGTTTTCTGAAATTATATTGATGTTTTCTGAAATTCTATTTATGTTTTCTGAAATATAAATGATGTTTTCTGAAATACAATTGATGTTTTCTGAAATCTATTTATGTTTTCTGAAATTTAAATGATGTTTTCTGAAATTCAGATGATGTTTTCTGAAATACAATTGATGTTTTCTGAAATTCAATTGATGTTTTCTGAAACTCGAATGATGTATTCTGAAATTATATTGATGTTTTCTGAAATTCTATTTATGTTTTCTGAAATTCAAATGATGTTTTCTGAAACTCGAATGATGTTTTCTGAAATTATATTGATGTTTTCTGAAATTCTATTTATGTTTTCTGAAATTCAAATGATGTTTTCTGAAATTATATTGATGGTTTCTGAAATACAATTGATGTTTTCTGAAATTCTATTTATGTTTTCTGAAATTCAGATGATGTTTTCTGAAATACAATTGAAGTTTTCTGAAATTTTATTGATGTTTTCTGAAATACAGTTTATGTTTTCTGAAATTCTATTGATGTTTTCTGAAACACAATTGATGTTTTCTGAAATTCTATTTATGTTTTCTGAAATTCAAATGATGTTTTCTGAAATTATATTGATGGTTTCTGAAATACAATTGATGTTTTCTGAAATTCTATTTATGTTTTCTGAAATTCAGATGATGTTTTCTGAAATACAATTGATGTTTTCTGAAATTTTATTGATGTTTTCTGAAATACAGTTTATGTTTTCTGAAATTCTATTGATGTTTTCTGAAACACAATTGATGTTTTCTGAAATTATATTGATGTTTTCTGAAATTATATTTATGTTTTCTGAAGTTCAAATGATGTTTTCTGAAATTATATTGATGTTTTCTGAAATCTATTTATGTTTTCTGAAATTTAAATGATGTTTTCTGAAATACAATTGATGTTTTCTGAAATAATATTGATGTTTTCTGAAATTCAATTGATGTTTTCTGAAACTCGAATGATGTTTTCTGAAATTATATTGATGTTTTCTGAAATTCTAATTATGTTTTCTGAAATTCAAATGATGTTTTCTGAAATACAATGGATGTTTTCTGAAATACAATTGATGTTTTCTGAAATTCTATTGATGTTTTCTGAAATTCAATTGATGTTTTCTGAAACTCGAATGATGTTTTCTGAAATTATATTGATGTTATCTGAAATTCTATTTATGTTTTCTGAAATTCAAATGATGTTTTCTGAAATTATATTGATGGTTTCTGAAATACAATTGATGTTTTCTGAAATTCTATTTATGTTTTCTGAAATTCAAATGATGATTTCTGAAATACAATTGATGTTTTCTGAAATACAATTGATGTTTTCTGAAATTTTATTGATGTTTTCCGAAATACAGTTTATGTTTTCTGAAATTCTATTGATGTTTTCTGAAATTATATTGATGGTTTCTGAAATACAATGGATGTTTTCTGAAATTTTATTGATGTTTTACGAAATACAGTTTATGTTTTCTGAAATTCTATTGATGTTTTCTGAAATTATATTGATGGTTTCTGAAATACAATTGATGTTTTCTGAAATTCTATTGATGCTTTCTGAAATTCAATTGATGTTTTCTGAAACTCGAATGATGTTTTCTGAAATTATATTGATGTTTTCTGAAATTCTATTGATGCTTTCTGAAATTCAATTGATGTTTTCTGAAACTCGAATGATGTTTTCTGAAATTCTATTTATGTTTTCTGAAATTCAAATGATGTTTCCTGAAATTATATTGATGGTTTCTGAAATACAATTGATGTTTTCTGAAATTCTATTGATGCTTTCTGAAATTCAATTGATGTTTTCTGAAACTCGAATGATGTTTTCTGAAATTATATTGATGTTTTCTGAAATTCCATTTATGTTTTCTGAAATATAAATGATGTTTTCTGAAATACAATTGATGTTTTCTGAAATAATATTGATGTTTTCTGAAATTCTATTGATGTTTTCTGAAATTCAAGTGATGTTTTCTGAAATTATATTGATGTTTTCTGAAATTCTATTTATGTTTTCTGAAATATAAATGATGTTTTCTGAAATACAATTGATGTTTTCTGAAATCTATTTATGTTTTCTGAAATTTAAATGATGTTTTCTGAAATTCAGATGATGTTTTCTGAAATACAATTGATGTTTTCTGAAATTCAATTGATGTTTTCTGAAACTCGAATGATGTTTTCTGAAATTATATTGATGTTTTCTGAAATTCTATTTATGTTTTCTGAAATTCAAATGATGTTTTCTGAAACTCGAATGATGTTTTCTGAAATTATTTTGATGTTTTCTGAAATTCTATTGATGTTTTCTGAAATTCAATTGATGTTTTCTGAAATTCAAGTGATGTTTTCTGAAATTATATTGATGTTTTCTGAAATTCTATTTATGTTTTCTGAAATATAAATGATGTTTTCTGAAATACAATTGATGTTTTCTGAAATCTATTTATGTTTTCTGAAATTTAAATGATGTTTTCTGAAATTCAGATGATGTTTTCTGAAATACAATTGATGTTTTCTGAAATTCAATTGATGTTTTCTGAAACTCGAATGATGTTTTCTGAAATTATATTGATGTTTTCTGAAATTCTATTTATGTTTTCTGAAATTCAAATGATGTTTTCTGAAACTCGAATGATGTTTTCTGAAATTATATTGATGTTTTCTGAAATTCTATTTATGTTTTCTGAAATTCAAATGATGTTTTCTGAAATTATATTGATGGTTTCTGAAATACAATTGATGTTTTCTGAAATTCTATTTATGTTTTCTGAAATTCAGATGATGTTTTCTGAAATACAATTGAAGTTTTCTGAAATTTTATTGATGTTTTCTGAAATACAGTTTATGTTTTCTGAAATTCTATTGATGTTTTCTGAAACACAATTGATGTTTTCTGAAATTCTATTTATGTTTTCTGAAATTCAAATGATGTTTTCTGAAATTATATTGATGGTTTCTGAAATACAATTGATGTTTTCTGAAATTCTATTTATGTTTTCTGAAATTCAGATGATGTTTTCTGAAATACAATTGATGTTTTCTGAAATTTTATTGATGTTTTCTGAAATACAGTTTATGTTTTCTGAAATTCTATTGATGTTTTCTGAAACACAATTGATGTTTTCTGAAATTATATTGATGTTTTCTGAAATTATATTTATGTTTTCTGAAATTCAAATGATGTTTTCTGAAATTATATTGATGTTTTCTGAAATCTATTTATGTTTTCTGAAATTTAAATGATGTTTTCTGAAATACAATTGATGTTTTCTGAAATAATATTGATGTTTTCTGAAATTCAATTGATGTTTTCTGAAACTCGAATGATGTTTTCTGAAATTATATTGATGTTTTCTGAAATTCTATTTATGTTTTCTGAAATTCAAATGATGTTTTCTGAAACTCGAATGATGTTTTCTGAAATTATTTTTATGTTTTCTGAAATTCTATTGATGTTTTCTGAAATTCGATTGATGTTTTCTGAAACTCGAATGATGTTTTCTGAAATTATATTGATGTTTTCTGAAATTCTATTTATGTTTTCTGAAATTCAAATGATGTTTTCTGAAACTCGAATGATGTTTTCTGAAATTATATTGATGTTTTCTGAAATTCTATTTATGTTTTCTGAAATTCAAATGATGTTTTCTGAAATTATATTGATGGTTTCTGAAATACAATTGATGTTTTCTGAAATTCTATTTATGTTTTCTGAAATTCAGATGATGTTTTCTGAAATACAATTGATGTTTTCTGAAATTTTATTGATGTTTTCTGAAATACAGTTTATGTTTTCTGAAATTCTATTGATGTTTTCTGAAACACAATTGATGTTTTCTGAAATTATATTGATGGTTTCTGAAATTCTATTTATGTTTTCTGAAATTCAAATGATGTTTTCTGAAATTATATTGATGGTTTCTGAAATACAATTGATGTTTTCTGAAATTCTATTGATGTTTTCTGAAATTCAATTGATGTTTTCTGAAACTCGAATGATGTTTTCTGAAATTATATTGATGTTTTCTGAAATTCTATTTATGTTTTCTGAAACTCGAATGATGTTTTCTGAAATTATATTGATGTTTTCTGAAATTTTATTTATGTTTTCTGAAATTCAAATGATGTTTTCTGAAATTATATTGATGGTTTCTGAAATACAATTGATGTTTTTTGAAAGACAATTGGAAAATGTTTAGAAAAGAACATATCATAATTTTTCACCAATACAATCATAAGTCACACAGCGTTATCTGCTTCAGCTCACACCGATACGAGTTACACTGTTTTTGTGATTGTATTGTGAAATAGAAATTTACCCCCCTGCGCGTATAGATGTTTACACATCAAGAGTACCGTTTCGTAAAAAAGTACCTCTTGTTAAAAGAATATCTTTACTTAAAAAGTACCATTTCTTAAAAAGGTATTTTTGTTAAAAAGGACCTTTTCTTAAATATTTATCTTTTCTTAAAAGTATTTTGACAAAACTGTACGCAGTGTAATATTGGTTGTCTTCATTAACTGAAAAAAGTAACGGTATCCATTTAATTTTTAAGTGAGAGAGGCTCTTTATAGCTCTAAGATTGCAAGAGATAACGGTGATTTCTCTATGCATTTATTGTCTATAGAATTTTGTGTGTGACACTAAGCGTTTGTGGGTGGACAAAAGTATTTTGACATTATATCCTGTTAGGTATTCTTAGTTTCGCGTGCGGCAAAAACATCTCTTTGCCATTTGAAAAGGGTTTTTATTAATCATTTGTCGATTTTATTGCATTTTGACTACTTTTTTCTTATAAAAATGGGTAGAAGACATGAAATAAAAGAAAGACCTACGCATGAGATGGTTATAAAGTATAATGCAGGTATTTCGGTACAATATTTCAGCAAATTATACAATGTGACTCGTAAATCTGTTTATTATTAAATAAATAAACATAAAAAATTTAATTCAACAAACAATTTGGCCAGATCAGGTCGACCACGCAAAACAACTCCCAGAGAGGACTGCATAATTCTGGGAAAAGTTAAAGATGATGCCCTGATTACACCAAAAGCTGTATCAATTTCGATGAATGAGGAGTATAACATATCAGTTAGTAGGAAAACAATTAAGAAGACTCCTAAAAGAGGCCAATTTTGCAACGTATGAAGGGCGGCAGGTACATACCCTATATACCACAAAGAAATAATTTCAAATGCTTGGCATTTGCTCAACAATGTGTAAACAAGCCTCAATCTTTTTGGGAACAAATATTATGGACTGAAGAAAGTTCTTTTGAGTACGGATCGAAAAGAAAACCTTCTGCAGATTATCAAAAGAAATTTCGAAAAAAAATATGGCGCCTGTATGTGAACGGCTTCCACATGGTGGAGGGTCGGTTATGCTTCGGGGATGTATGTGCTTCAATGGCTTCGGCAATTTGGTACCAATCAATGGTACCATGAATGCAGGCAAATATTTACATATTCTGAATGACCACGCATTTACTTCCGGTGTCAAACTAATTGGGCAGTCTTTTATCTTGCCACAAAGCCCAAATGATTACTAATTTCATGAGAGATGTGGAAGTAAATACGTTAGATTGGCCACCTCAAAGCCCTGATTTAAATGTTATTGAAAATGTGTGGGCTCATGCTTCACTAGAACGCGCGACGAGACATTTCCTGAGGTAGAAGGACTTTGGAAGAAGTTTTCTTTGGAAATATTCAAAATTTGGTAAAATCGATTCCTGGGCGCTTGTAAAAGACATCGACGTTAAAGGAGGATACATTTTTCATTAGTCTTTCTTATATTATTATACATTTTTGTTATTTTCCTCTTTTTTTTTTGCACTAATAGTATATTGTAAAAATACTTTTGTCCACCAACATTTGCGAAAAATATTTTTTTCCCCTGACACTGATATTGAATTGAATTATTTTATGTTTCTTGAAAAGCTTAATATATCATTATAATCTTAAAATTGTTTCAGATTTTTCTATCAAAGAAACAACTATCACAAGAAACAACCAAATCAAAATTAATTTATTGGTGTCAAAACACTTTAGTCCACCATAGTATTTTAAAAAGTAAATTTTCTTAAAAAAGTAAAATTTTCTTTAAAAAGTACTTTTTCATAAAAAAAAATGTTCTGTAAAATGTAAAAAGTATATTTTTAAGAAAAGGAAATTTACTTAAAAAACATCTTTCTTTTAAAGTACCTTTTTTAAACAGTACTTTTTGAAATGACTTTTTTTTTTAAAAGGACTTTTTTAAAAATCGTATTTACCTTTTCGTAAAAAGTTCCTTTCGTTATGAAGTACCTTTTCTTAAAAAGTGCCTTTCGTTATAAAGTACCTTTTCTAAAAAAATACCTTTTCTTAAATGAGTAAATTTTCTTAAAAAAGGAAATTTTCTAAAAAAGTACTTTTTTCTTTTAAAAAAATGACCTATTCTTAAAGAAATCTTTTTCATAAAAAGTACCTTCTATTAAAAAAGTATATCTTCTTAAGTAGCACCTTTTCTTAAAAAGTACATTTTCTTAAGAAGAACAAGCCGATAGCCTAAGTTGCTAGTGCTTTAACTTTAAGATTTATTATAATTTGAATTGTAATAAATATCTAATAAATAAATAAATTAAGAAGAACTTTTACTTAAAATGTGCCATGTTTAAAAAAAAATTTTTCTTCAAAAAGACCTTTTCTTAAAAAATTGCCTTTTCTTTAAAAAAAAAAAACATTTCTAAAATAAATACATTTTCTTAAATATGTTTCCTTACAAATATATCTTTTCTTAAAAAAACATTAAATTTTTTTTTAAGCTTAGTTCCGCGAAGCCGAGTAGCTTGTCTGCAGATTCTAATTTTAGGTCCAGGATAAACCGGATTTGGCTAGTTTTGCAGAGACAGACCAAAGCCTCTGGTGGGAATCGAACCCACGACCCCCGCATGATAGGCGAGCACGCTACCTACTCACCTACCGGGGCGCTTTTCTTAAAAAAATACCTTTACGTAAAAAGTGTTTCTTCTTAAAAGTTCTCATTGTTCTGTAAAATGTAAAAAAGTACCTTTTCTTAAAAAAGGACATTTACGTAAAGTAAAATATACCTTCTCTTTAAGTACAGAGTGCCAAGAAATCTTAAGACATTTTGCATTGACTGCTGTTAGAGCCATGAAAGGTTACATTAAGGTCAATTAATCGATCGTTTTAAAATGTTATTTTAAGAATTATCGATTATTTATGTTTATTTTTGAGACTCGAAGTTTAACAGCTCTGGTTTTTTCCACTTCTGATGTCCCGTTTTTTTAAAGATTTTATATTTTACCCCTCTGAGCCAACCGGCACAATAACATGTGGGTCTAGGTCAGACATTTTTGTTAGTTGCAAACATCAGCACAAAATCATTATACGAGGAAAACGTTTAACGTTTCACGTTTAAAAATGTTCAAATTTCAGCAAAATGTCTTAACAAGTGTTAATTGTAACAAGAACAACAACGACCATCGTTAATATGGATTTACTGGGAAAGTATTTTTAACATTTCTCAATGAACATTTATGAACACCCAACAAAAAAAATATACATACAAATAGTACAAAATTTACCAAAAACTGAGTAGATATAAACTGATATTGGACACAACAGTATGAGTTAATATCAAAATGGTTAGTCATTCATGTATGTTGTATATATTTTTGGGTATTGCGCAGAATAAAAACGCAAGAAAAAAAACGCAATGTTTTATAAACAATAACAATGACACTCATACATATTTATATCGAATTTATTTCTTGACAATTATATGGTGTACGTGCAATTCTTCCATGACAATTCAGAACATTCCAAATACGCTATAGATTTCTAAAGAAAAAAAAATCCATCTTTCGTCGTATGGAAGGAAACACTATATAAATTATTGACACAAATAATTAGCAAATCAATGTTGTGTTTAAAAAAAAAAAAAAAGTAACACAACAACACAATTATTGTGTAAGTTACTGATGAACAAACAACAACACGACAACTTGAGGTACATATTTACTGTTTTAAAATTATTAATTTTTTCTATTTAAACAAAAACGATTTTTACGATTACCGTTAATAGCTTCTTTACTTATAGAAATGTAATAGGAAGTTAATTATATTACATCCTTAAGCAGAGTAGGGTAGAAGAAAGGGGAAGCTTTTGCTACTGGGACTCATTAATCATTCCTTCTTATCGCTGAATTTAAGAAAGCTTATAAGTTGTGAAAAGCAATTATTTGTGCAGTAATTATTTGTGTAGGGTATAAAGAATTTGTGCTGGCATTTTTAATCACCAAAAATATGTCGTCTACACCACCCACCTTTTATTGTACCGATCGAGGCAAAATCACTTTTTGAGTCGATTTAGCGATGTCTGTCCGTCCGTCCGTCCGCATGTCTATCCGTGTGCGTGTCCAAATATGAATATATCTTAATTAAATTTGGTATATAAGCTTCAATTAACGAACGGTATTGAAATTGGTGAAAATCGGCGCATTTTCAGACCTAGTTCTCACACATATGACCCCTATGATATTGACTTAAATTGCCCTAAGATCCAAATTATCATATAAATCTCGATTAAGTTTGGTTTATGTGTGTCTATTATACCCATTAATTAGTGTTCTACAAATAAACCCTGCAGGACCATTTTAAGTCATAGTCCCCATTTGAAGCTTCTCACCGATATTCACTTAATTCCATCAAAAAACAAAAATATTGCACAGATTTTTCTCAAATTCGGTTTATATATGTTTTTATGAAAAAGAAGTGACTTTACCTAATATGGTCCTGATAGGTCCATTTTTGTACCTAGTCCCCATATAAAATTAATCTCTGATATAAACATTTTCACATCGACAGGCAACAAATTTATAATAGTGCCACTCAAATTTATGGTTTATGCTTATATGGGGACTAGGATTAAAAATGGTCCTACAGGGTTTATTTTTGGACTACTCATTCATGGGTGTAATAAACACACACGAACTATCTTTGATCGAAGGGCAGGGCTGCAAAAACGGAGCCACACTCCTACTCCCTTAAGCCAGGTTTTGGATTTTTCGTAATTTGTAGAACAGTGCAAATATTCGTGATAGTTAATTGACCAAGAATAGAGACTACAGCATTATTATGAAAAATCTTGAAAAGTTAATATCTATACGTATGTTATCGATAAATTAGATGCGGATGTCAAAAATTTATCATTTTGATATTGACATTTCCAGCAAAAGTGAGTATGAATAGAGGTTTTGCGTTTTTATATCCTCCACACCACTGTGTAGAGGGTATATATCAGTTTGTCATTCCTTTTATAACGCATCGAAAAATGAAGTATATACAGTTTGTCAAGAAAATTTTTGCACAGTAAAAAGATCGTTAAAAGGTCGCCAAAAATAAAAATGATTTAAAAAGACTTATTAAAGAGGAGTGGGAAAAAATAAAATAACTAAAATATTCCAAAGCTTATTTATTCAATGCGTGTTTGCAATTAGTAATTGATGCTCAAGGTGAACACAAAAATATTAGCAACGAAAAATCCATAAATGTACAATAAATTAAGTTTATCAAATTGTGTACTTTTTCAAATAAGTCCAGATATTAATGTAAACCAGCAGAGCCCAGCCCTCGAAATTCGGCTGCAAATTCTAGGAAATTATATTTTTCATTTAATAAATTATTTTATAAGAGCCTAAAGGTATGCTAATCAATTTTAGCCAATTCACAATTCAACACTTTTTAAATAAAATTCATTAAATATCATCAGAAATATATGTGAACACACAGAAGATATGTAAATGGGTTTGTTAATAAATAATTTTATAGGAGCCTAAAGGTATGCTCATCAATTCAACACATGGCTTTTGATATTTATAATAAACACACACATTATGGGCTGTATGCAAAAAAATTAAAGTGTACTTCAAGTAGCCTATATCAACAATTTTGTATGAAAAACATACAATAAAGTCTACTTGAAGTACACTTTAATTTTTTTGCATACGGCCCTATGTGTTTTAGATATTAGCTTTAAATGACCATTACTCCAAAAAAAAATGATCCAGACGTTGCAAATCTGTAAACCTTTAGAATGAGGTATTTTTGGTCGAAATTGGTTGGTAACTATCGGACACAAGAAATCGCCTTGGTGAATTGCATCAAAGATTCGGCATAGCCGAATTTAGCACTCTTACTTGTTTTTTTAAATTTTTGCGTGTTTTTGGTAGAAAAAGTATGCAATAATGAGTCTTTGTTTATATTATTTTAAAAAATTTTAAAAATATGGATTAATGTCTTTTTATCAAAAAAAATTAACTTGAAAATTTTAATTTTATACTTATTTTATTGTTCAAGTACTTCAGAAGCCAATGGATCGGATACAACCATGTTTCAATACTTATCTTTTCATACATACGAATCGTTACATACGAATCAATGTCGACCTTGAGTTGGTTTAGTCACACCTAAAAATGTGGACATTTTGAAAGATTTGAACAATCAGTATAAACATTTATATGAATACATACATACATACTTATGCACATATTCAATCAAATCATAATGTTAATGTTTGATTATATTTTTAAATAACTCAGTAAATTTGACAGATGTATTGCAATTTACACACAAAAAATTAATGCAGTTACTGTTTGCCAGTTACAATATGACGCATAAACACAACCAGTACGGAGCGCAGGTTTTTTTTTTTTTTTTTGAAAAGTTCGCAAAGTGGCCAGAGTGTCAACTTTTTCAAAGCAAAAAGTGCAAAAAAGGAATATTAAAAAAGAGTAAAAACACGTATTTTTTTTAATGGAGTAAAAGCAGCGATGCCAATTATTTAAAAGCAAAAAGCGAAAAACAGTACCCCAACAAGCACTAAAAGGAGCCAAATTACAATTAAACGATAAGCGCTAGTTCTATGTTTGAAAATTATATATTATATTTAATTTAAAACAACTTATAAGTTATTTGTACATTTGAGATAATTTCGTATTGCATGGTACTTTTTATATCAATTAAAAAAATATATAATGTGAAGATTTTTTGTTACAACTCTTCATTTTCAAATTTGGATGCATTATTTTTGACTCATCTTCAAGCTATAGTATTGTTATACCCTCCACTCCAGTGTGCAGAGGGTATATATAAGTTTGTCATTCCGTTTGTAATAATTAGAAAAAAAATTTTGGACCCCATAAAATATATATATTTGTGATCCTTATAACAACCGGAGTTGATATAGCGATGTCCGTCTGTCCGTCTGTAGAAATCACGATGACGGCATCATTCGGGCAGCTAGGGTGCTCGTTGACATAAAAACTGATTCATTAACATCCTGAAAAGTTTGCTATTTAAAATCGTCCAAATCGGTCGATTAGGGCCCGAGATTTGAATGAAGAACTAAAAAAAGTCTTGAAAAAATATAATTTTCTATGTTGTTCTTGTCACGATCACGCCCTGAATAGTGCAGCTACAGTGATCATTTTTAGTGAGAATGATTCATTCATGGGAAGATTTCTATTTCAAAAATCATTAAAATCGGTGGAACAGGTCCAGGCAAATCTCTGAAAAAGTACAAAAAAAATTAAAAATATGATGTTTCTATATTGTTCTTGTTGTTACTCTAAATGTTGTGTTGTTGTCATAGCTGGACTTGTTGTTTTTGTGGTCGTTGTGGTAATAATATAATAAAAACTAACCCTTTGTAAATTTTTTTATTAACTCTGGTAGAAAAATTTAAAAGTTTCCATTGTTTTCGCATCACTCTAAAAATTTGTTAGATCATTTCTGTTATTACCACGAGCCTGCCTGCAAAATTTCAGATCGAATGGCTCACGGGAAATTGGTTAAAATCGATCCAAAATTTTTTCGACAAGCAGACACTACGAGTTAATATAAAGGGAGTAAAAATTCACCAACATCTAAAGCAAATAATGCTAAAATACCTAGTTGTTAATAAAAAAAAAACAATGCAAATATAGCAAAAAAAAATTTTATGTATAAATTTATTTATAAATTTATATAAACATATTAAATAATACAGATAATATACATATATTCTATATATATATGTATATCCATAACAACTGCATGTTAGAAATAAGTCGGTATATTATTTTATTTACATAAAATTCTGCAATATTTTGCTGTGGGGAAAATACATTTCTTTTGCATTAACAGAGTGTCACTTCATTTTGCTCAGCGTGACTATGCCACAGTAGATGGCGCCACAATTTTTGTTTGTTCTAATTAGCTTTGCAATAGTTATTTCTATTTTAACATGAATGTTAAAATTTTCAACTGGACATCATACAGAACAATGTTAAGAGTATACACGGGCTGGTACGTTTTTTCGTTATTCTTTTACAAATATGAACATAAGTTTGGCATATTAACTTTTTGTTATCTTTACAAAATAGAGTTACCGAGGTCATCAATGAGTTTTTTGCTTTCAAAACAGTTCTACATAGTTATATAGAATTATTATTCTGCTTTACCTACAAAATATCTGATTGCGATTACATCAAATTTTTAAAAATTGTTTATAATTACTAAAGCATTATTATTCACATAAATACAAAATTGCACTTTTTAAATTTTCCATTCAAATTTAAGAAAATATTAATTCTAACAAGTAAGAAAATTATAGTCGGTCTAGACCGACTATATGATACCCTATACCATGGTTTAGAGACCCTATCTTTCGGTCCAACTACTTCGATATAGAAAATAAGCATAAACCAAATTTGAGTGGGATTTTTATTAATTTTTTTGGCTGCAGATATGAAAAAGTTCATATCGGATGCTATATCTATAAAGGGACTAGGTCCAAAAATGGACCGATCCTGATCATGTTTGGTAAAGTCTCTTGTATTTTGCAAAAAAATGTACAAACAAAATTTGAGAAGAATCAGTGCAATATTTTTGTTTTTTAATAGATTTAAGTGAAGATCGGGAAGCAGCTCTATATGGGGTCAAAGGGATCATTTTTCGACTACTTATTAGTGGATGTAATGAACGCATACAAACCCAATTTGAGTAAGATCTATTTGACAATTTGGATCTTATGACAATTTATGTCGATTTCATAGGGGTTATTTGTATGGGGGCTAGGTCTGAACATGGACCGAATTTCACCAGTTTCAATAGCGTTCATCCCATGGCCGATAAAAGCTTATATACCAAATTTCATCAAAATAGATTCATATTTGCGACCTGCAGTTTGATTACAAGCTTTACATGGACACACAGACGGACGGACGGACGGACGGACATTGTTAAATCAACTCAGAAAGTGATTCTGATTCGATCGGTATAATTAAAGATGGGTCTAGGTCAAATATTTTTGGTTGTTACAAACAGCAGCACAAAGTCATTATACCCAAACCACATAGTGGTATAGGGTATAAAAACTGGAATTAAAAATTTCCAATTATAAATTACAATTAATTGAATTTCAGAAAATCATATCAAAACGTCGGAAATTATAATTTTAAATTTAGAAGACATCAATTGCATCTTTAATATATAAATGTATTCGTTAAACACAAATTGGAATTCCAAAAAAAAAACACCAAATACCTATGTTTACATTCAAAAAATTTTTACATTTAAAAATAAATATTGACATTCAGGAGAAATTAATAGCTTTTCAGTATCGCGATTCAGTAACTTCTTTTAACGCTAGTCGAATCGTTAAAAAAAGAAAATTGCAAAATTATCAGTAAAATTTTTAAACGATATTCGCTATTGTTAAAGTCAGCTGTTGTTGTTATCTAAACGACAACCATTTTTGTGTTGTTTATTCAATCGATAAAAACTTAAATTTTTAGGTTGAAATGTCGCCATACATAAATAAAAATCATAAAATAGTGATATTTTTTGCTTTAATTTAAAAACTTTTTTATATAAATAAAAAAATTAAATAGCATATTCAATTCATTATTTCTTTTCAAATAAATACACAGAAATATTAGTAAAAAAAATAAAGATATTAAACATAAACATAAAATCATCCGGTCAAACACGAAGTAATTTGTTTTTTTCTATTCTTCTTTGTGTTTTTCGCTTATTTTGACAGAGATGCCACTCGTTTACAATTTAAATAAATAGAAAAATAGATTTGTCGACTGTCGTTAAGATGTATGTACTTAGTGAATCACTTAATCCTAAGTGTAAACAACAATAGCTGTCGATATATTTTGCGATTGTCGGATCGTTGAAATTTACAGAATCACACTACAGAAAACATTAATTTAAATTCAATGAATTTTAGAAAACGTCAAATGATATTTAAGAATTGCGAACATAAAAACTGTTACATAAAAAAACGCAATTTGATGAGAATGTTAATTTTTATATATAAATTTTCACAATTTTTTTTGGATGAAACTTTGAAGTTTTTCAGAAAATAAAGAGAACAAATTTTTTTATTTAAAATGTTTGGGATATTTGGTTTTTTGCGTTTGGCATCCCTAATTTGATTATTTATTATTATAAATTTATTCTCTATGTTTTCCAAATATGGCAATATTTTAATAAAAAAATTGAGAGAGCTTTTTTTTTTTTGTTATTATTTTGTTACTCCATCCGACCTATATGGCCGCAATGAAGAAATATTTGGCCACCCTACACAACCATTATCTTTGCAATGGAGGTTAGAGCGAGCTATTTAATTAGCAAAAACTAAATTAAACGAGATGTTATGTCATATAACCGGAAACGCATGCATATAGGTATATAACCTAAATGCATGCCGATCAGCAACCACGATTACCAAAAAGCAAACACCGAAATAAATCCGAAATAATAGAAAAGACAAAAACCAACTCAAGGAATTTGCTGAAATAATTTGGTATTAAGTTTAACAAATTTTTTACTTTTTCATTTACATTTATTATCAAGACTCAAACCGAGGTGGAGGGTATCAAAGATTCGGCACAGCCGAATTTAACACTCTTACTTGTTTTTATATAAAATTATAATTTTTATTTGTTTGTAGTAAATTAATTTCAGTAGAAATATTTGAAGGAATATCTATAATATTAATAGGCTAGGTGATTTCTTGTGACCGATGTTTTGTTCTATCCCGATTTTGACCAAACGTATATTATTTTAAAGGTATTTCTTTTTAACCGTTTTGCAGATTTACACATTTTAAAATTTTTTCCTTTATTTTGAGTAAATTGCATTTAAAGTTGCCACTAACACATACATTAAATTATACATATGCTATGTGTGTTTTATTAAATTTGTTAATGTGTTTGTTAATGAGTTTGTTATCTTCATTCACAATAATAATGAACCATAAAATTGTTGGTTTGTGAATTGGCTAAGTTGAAAATTAAAGCCTAGAAAAAATGCACTCGAATTTCGAACGCTGGAATCTGCTAGTTATAATAAATACAGCATGAATAAAACCCTCCTTTAATTTTATATTTTTATACATCCATCTCCATCTAAAAAAGAACTGCTACCATTAAAAAAAACTTCTAATAAATTACAAGGAATATATACTCTACCGTCCAAAAGTATTTGCATCCCTAAAATATGTGGTTTTTCATTAATAATAAAACGACGCCCAAATTACTCTACACCTCACTTAGTTCAACTGTTTCAGTTTGGGTTTTTTCAATTGTTCGTTTTGAGTTTGCCCATCGATCCCTCTTTTGGGATTTTTGGTTTGGCTCATATTTTTCAGGAATCTGTCTCCAAAACTTGGTTTTTACGGGAAATTTTTTTTGTTTTTTGGTTTTTTAGTATTTATCGAAACGAAGATTATCAGCAGAAAAATTTTAAAAAAAAAACCCATTCTTGCGCTCCGTAGGAACATTTGCGCTAAAATAAACATTTTTTTGCGACGCCTTATAGCGACTTTCTTAAACGGCAGAATCGCCATGAAAAACCTCATCTTCGCATACAAAATAAAAGAAAAAGATTAGAATGGATTAAAAAATATGAAAACTAAGCTTTCAACGATTGATGCAAGATTCTTTGGTCCGATGAATCGAAGTTTGAAGTATTCGCCTACAAGAGACGAGTTTTATGAGGTGCTCAACTGAAGAACGTGAGTCGGATGCATACCTAGTGCCAACAGTCAAACACAGTGGGGTTCCGTAATGGTTTGGTGTTACTTTGTTGGCGAAAATGTTAGCGAGTTAAGCAGAATAGAAGGAATACTCAATATAACTGAGTATAACAAAACTATCCTGAAAGATCGTGCCATGGTCACTGGATAAGGAATTGTGGGTCGGAAAATCATATTTCAGCAATGACCCAAAACATACAACAAAAATTTTTAAGCAGTATTTAGAGACCCAGAAAGCAGCTGGAACCTATAAAGTTATGGAATGGACACCACAGTCACCTGACCTCAATCCTATAGGGTTGCTGTGGGCTGAATTGGACTTAAAGCTAAAACAGCCTGTCCTACATCTAAGGAAGACCTGTGGAATAAACTGCAGGAGGCATGGAACCATGGAATCACTCCATAAACTTTGAAAAAATTGATTCAAAGGATGCCAAGACTAAGTCGTGAAATTATACGAAGTGGTGGTGGTCACATTAATGAATCTAAAATATAAGAATAGAGTGTAGGTTAAAAAAATATTTATGTAAATAGTAAAAATAAATAAAGAATACATGTTTTAAATTTGAAGAGCTTTTATTGGAAAATAAAGGAGATATGGACATTTGAAATTTAAGGAGGAAGGATGACAAATAATTTTGGACTTTTGTACATATATTTTTAATTTCATACATATATACTTTGAGTGATCAATTGCAGAAACTGGCAATGATCATTTGATCAAATATGTAAAATTAAAAAAAGCGCTAAATAGAAAATATGTGCTTTTTGGATCGTTAAAAGGCGATAAATATAGCGCGAAAACGGCTAAGTTGATATCGCTGATTAAAAGAACTATTTTTTAACAAAAACAACTAAAGAGGCGTATAATTTTCTTTAAAATTTTCATCCTTAAATATCCTTGTAGTGTCCGATAATTTTTTTTCTAAAACTATATGCTGAAAGCTTTTAATAACAGTTAAACATATTTTAATTTCACATATCTAGCTTTATTAGTTTAGTGGCAACAATCATTTAAAGTCTTCGTTATAAAATAATTATGTATACTAGCAGACTCCAGCCCTCGAAATTCGAATGCAAATTCTAGGAAATTTTATTTTTTCATTAAATAAAGACCCTAAAGGTATGCTAATCAATTATAGCCAATTCACAAATCAACACAAAAAACAAACTCATTTATATTACAAACACATTAACAAATTTAATAAACACACACATAGCATATGTATAATTGTATGTATGTGTTAGTAGCAACTTTAAATGCAATTTACTCAAAGTAAAGGAAAAAATTTAAAAATCTGTAAATCTGCAAAACGGCTAAAAAGAAATACCTTTCAAATAATATAAGTTTGGTCAAAATCGGGATAAAACGGTAGAACAAAACATCGGTCACAAGAAATCGCCTAGCTTATTAATATTATATATAGATAATATTATTTATACATAATTATCACATTTCATATTATATTGTAATTTATAATGCTTATTAGGATTGCCAATCACTATCCACTTGTGTAATTCTAGAACAAACGAATAAATTTAAAGGTTTTATGTGTTTTAATGACAAATGATATATGGGCAAATCCATAAAATGGTCAACCGTAAACGAAGAATTTAAGTCGCTCTTTTCTTAAAATTTTAGTTGCAATTAATTAGATTGACATCTCTGCTATACAATCTAAGTGTCAGAGTTTAACTTTTTTGTATTGACTACAAAAAAAAAGCAAAGCTCCGTGCCCTGTCTTGCACATACAGATTTTTCTATTTATTTCATATATTTTCGAGATGACAATTATGCTTCAAAACTAAAAGTCTCGCTGTCATTGCTTCTACAACACTTTTTTAAACTCTTATACTGTGATCTTCTGCAGTAAGTTCAAAGAGAGCAATTAGATGAAACGGTAAATGCTACGAAACACAATTAGTCCATGGTGCGTAACGTCCGTAACGAAAATATAAGAATCAGTGTGATATGAATAACCAAAGTGAAAAAGTTTTAAAAAAAGTCATATATCTTCTTGATTTTTGTGATATCTTTTCGTAACGTCCGAACGGTATGCTTCTATAATAGCAATTTTAGTGAACTTTGATTGGATTTGCGTTTATTTACACAGATGCCTACAATATCAGCAGAAAGGGCGAAAGCATGGAGAATTGCACAGAAAGAAGACGTGGCAAGATCTAGTACATATCGTGAAAACGAAGTTAAAAGAAAGCGAGATTATCGGCAAAAAATGAAATCGAAAATTATTGAAGCACCATCTCTTGCTGATAAATTGAAACTTCAAAATTGTAACCGGCAAAAGGCCTTTCGAAAAAAGAAAAAAGGTGCAAAATCCGAAGCAGTGTTGGAACCATATAATTGTAAACAAACTTTAGGTAAAGCCGTGCACAAAGCAGATCGAGCTTTGCCCAATGACATTCGTAAAAAGCGCAAAGTGATTGACGTTCTATACAAGAAGTACAATGTGGAAGAAGAAATTGAAAATTCGTCAGGCGACTGCAGTTATGAAGAAGATGAAGACGTAAATCTTGTACAGAGCTTCTTTATACGTGACGACATTTCTGTGCAAGCGGCTGGGCGAAAAGAGACTGTCTTGATAGGTTTGGAAAAATTACCTGTAGCAAAGCGCTATATGGTTCTTACCGTAAATGAAGCATACGCACTTCTTCAAACTGAATTTCCCTTCAAAAAAATTTCAAGAAGCAAGTTTTATGCAAATAGACCAAAAACGGTATTACTTAGCCGAGACATGCCACATAATATGTGTGTCTGCCAGTATCATGCCAACTTTTCGTTTCTATTAGAGGCCATGAAAACAAAAATTGCATCGTTTCCAACTAATTTTGATGATTTCTTTAAAAGTGTTTGTTGTGAAGTAACGAACGAAAAATGTATGTCAAATGAATGCAAGGATTGTGACTTGGATATAACTTATGCATTGGTTCCTTTAAGTTATATGAGTGCACTTGATGAATGATTGTTAGCTACTCAGAGGAATCAACAAAAGAACTTATTTGCGAAATCGAATCACAGCTGCCTGTTTTCAAATTGCATTCATTCATTAAACGCACTCAACAAAATCATTTCGAAAGCACAAAAACAAATTTATTACCTGGGGAAGTAGTCCTTCAAATCGATTTTGCAGAAAATTATGGACTTACTTCGCAAAATGAAGTACAGTCTGCTCATTTCAGTTACACACAAGTAACACTATTCACATGCGTGGCATGGCTTCAGAAAGAAGTCAAATCGTTCGCTATTGTTAGCGACAAATTAACGCACAATAAATACGACGTTTATTGTTTTTGTTTCTAACATTATTAATAAGTTGAAAAGAACACATGTTATTTAAAAAATATTTGTATTTTCTGATGGATGCAGCAGCCAATTTAAAAATAAGTTCATACTAAGAACTATTCCACATTTCGTTGAGTGTTTTCAAATAACATTTTTCCAGTGGAATTTTTTTGCGACCTCACACGGTAAAGGTGCAGTTGATGGCATTGGTGCTGTGGTAAAACGAAAAGTTTGGGAAATAGTAAGGACACAAAGCATCGTTTTAAGCAATGCTTATGAATTTTATGACTGCGCTAAGAAGAACATCTCAGGCATTGATATAATTTTTTTATTATCAACAGAAATAGATAATTCATTTGAACTTACTAATAATTTATGGCTTAATATAACGAATATTCCTGGCTTAAAAAGCTTCCATTCCTTCCAATGCTCAAATAAAAACGATATAAAAGCAGCTAGAACTGCTAAGTTTAAATGTAAAAATATTATTTGTTAAGAGGTTATGAATTACCGTTTTTTTTTTATAATTTATTTATCAAGAGAAGTGACATTTTATTGGAGTTTAATAATAATTTCCTTTCAGAACTCAAAAACCCTATAAAAGCAGCTGAAGCTGTCAGTTACAATTAAATTTAAGTTAAAAGGTGAAAATAGTACTGGTCGGAGCAAATAAATTTTAATTTTTGTTTAAAATAAACTTTTAAAAATATTACATTAATGCGTTTTTATGAGGTGGAAAAATTCGTAACGTCCGAAACGTAACGTCCGAACGAATAAAATTGTTAGCTGCTACCTTAATAGTTAGAACTTTAAGATGAGGCAAGACTTTTTTTAAACTTATTAAATTTGCCAAAACTTCTTACTAAATCCTTTTTTTGTACGACTAATAAATGAGCAGAATTTAGCTCAGTTTAATATCAATCTCAAAATAACTTCCAAATTTTGTAACGTCCGAACACACTCTTATATAAAATATTTCTGCCTTAATTGATTTAAGTGGTGCGATGTTTTAATTTCTATATATTATATTGACGAAAAGCTACTCAACAGTATTCAACATGTTTTTGAAATGTGATTAGATACCGGTCAAAGTTAAGAAAACAAGCGTCCGAACGTAAAGTCCGAACGCCAGGATTTACCCATATGGGAGCTATTGAATTGAACATTTTTTCAGAAATTAAAAGCTGTATTGCGCGAGCTGTAGCTAATATTAATATCTCTTTGCGAACGACTAATGTGTATAAAAATGGATGTAAGGTGGTAGGTGTGGTTGTCCTTTCATCGATTTTATTAAAAAATCAATTTTTTCCCTAACTTGATGATATATAATAGCCTGCTAAGTTTTGTTCGTTTTCATTTTTGTTTCTTTTACATTTTGTATGGAGTCAAAGCACTGTGCTCGTGCTTTTTTACACCCTCCCTAGCATTGTGCAGAAGAAATATATACATAAGTTTGTCATTACGTTTGTAACGCATTGAAAATGAATTTGCGAGCCCATAAAATCTATATATTATTGATCCTTATAACAACTCTGTCTGTCCGTCTGTCTGTCTGTTGAAATTACTTTCATTCACAAAATAAACCATTTTCCTGAGCAAACTTAAGATAATAATGTTTGTCATTATTTCGAGCCCGATGTTGGTATTTAAAATGTGGTAAATCGGGGATCATTGTGCCAAGATATGGCCTAAAATATGTGTGTTTGTTGTAATAATTTAGTATTAAGTTTATCAAATTGTTTACTTATTCAAATATTTTGTTTACATTTGTTGTAAAGTGGGCAGTAAGTCCAGAAAATAATGTAAATGTAAAACAAAGGTGGAGGGTATAGAAGATTCAGTATTGCCGAATTTAACACTCGTACTTATTTTTGTTTTATAATGTCCGTTTCAGATAAATGCTATCAAAAATTTATTAGTACATATTGCTTTTTAACAAATTTTACATACAAAGAGAAGCCAGAAAAGTTAAAGGGAAATATTGGGGCTTCATTAGTTAATTAAAAAACTGTAATTATTTATTATTATTAATATTTTTTTTTTAATGATTTCACTTACAAAATTCCTCGAGTGAACATTAAGTCATTCAAACAATACAAACATGGGGATTTTTCACTTCTTTCGAATAAAACAAACAGAACTCAAGTAAAAACGACAACAATTAAAAGTTAAGAATCGCCCACAGCTCACGTAGTCTGTTATCAGTGAAATTATAACAATAAATTATAACGAATGAGAAAATAAAGTTTTTTTTATTAAAAAATTACGATTATGTACACTTCCGAGAAAAAGTATCCGTACACTTGCAGATGTACAAAATTTTAAATATTAGTAAAAGTTTTAATAAAATATTTTAAATTGCGAACTGATTAACATTGGGAATTTTACTTGATTTTCAAAAAAAAAAAAGAAATTACGAATATTTCTACTTCAATGTTTTTGTTTACAACGCCTAAAACGCAGTATGACAACTATAAGTGCCAGAAAAAGTATTCGTACACTTTCAATTAGGGGAATCTTACGAAATATGCAATAACGTACAGGTCTGGGCTTAAGTCTAGTTTAGGGGCGATGGCCCGATCGGTTCAATATTTTTACCACCTTTTTTTTGCGATTTCAGGAAAATATTTTTTTTTTGTCGGCCGAGCCTATTTTTCGAGTTATGGACCCCCAAAGTTTGATATTGACTAGTGATAACTTTGTTATTTAGTATCGGATTTCGACAATATATATATATATATATATATATATATCATTTGAAAGCTTATTTGAGCGCCTTCTATCTGGTATTCTAAAATTTGAAATCCATTAACCCATTAAATTATTACAAATTTTGCATTTTTGTGACAGTTTTTTTATATGGGATTATCTCAAAAATAGACGTAGGTCATGTGGTTTTATATAAACTGAATATAAGGTAGGTCCATAAGCTTTATTTTGATGTATATTATGACCACTTAACCCTCTCAGAACCGGATATATTTGGTATTTTATCACAATTTTTAAGGAGTTTTTTGAAAAATTTATTGCTAATTCTAGCCCTTTCGAAACTTAGTAAATTTTGAGATAATATTGCCAGCAGGACCTTACAAAAATTAAAAAATTTTCGCCTGCGGGGCTTTAAAACAACACAACGAAATTGTTTATCCGTCCTATTATGAAAATTTTTTTCCCAGGTCTGTTACATCGATTTTATTTTAGTAGAAGACAAAGTTGATTTGATTTAATTATATTTCTTGTGGAAACTATATTTAGAGATGACTACCAAAGTCAAAGAAATCGGTGCTGACGAGAAAAAGTTAATCTAAAGCTGTGTGTCCACCACCAAGTTTTCTTGTGGAAGTTGATTCCAGAATTGACTTCCGTTGTCTAAACATGTATTAGAAGTCGACTTCCAGAAGTGACGGCTTGCAGAAGTTACTTGCAGCAATTATGTGGAAACACGTGTTTGTTGCTTGCTGGAAGTAACTTGAACGACTTGCTGTGAACTGCAAGTGTTTGAAGACTTGGAGAAGAAGTCGGGTAAACGGCTTATAGCATTCTCTTCTGTTTTCAGTTTTGTTTTGTTTTTTTTTTAGTTCTTTTTCAAATTTAGAAAAATGGACAAAAATAAATTCGTTTGGCGTAGTGAAAAAGTACATTAGGTAATTGAAAATCAAGAAAGTTATACAGAATTATGGCACACGGTCTCAAAAGACTATAAGAATAAAATTAAAAAACAAAACGCTTTAAAGGTAATGATGATATAGACGCGCCCGAATAAGAGGTCAAAAGGAAATTGCACAACCTACGCACGCAGTTTGGTCAAGAAGTAAACATAGAAGTAAACAGGGATTCGAAACAGATGCATAAGCGAATGAAAGGAATCGCCTACAAATTAAACTCAAAAATCGAAAACTAAAAGCCGGTCTTTAGAAGGTATAGCCAATCTCATTTTAGTATCCTGTTTTTGAATACTTCTTTGAATTAAAGATAGAATGTATTCAAAATCATCATTAGACATTCCCAGGAAATTTTTCAGCTGCATGGAATCTTCGCGCCGCAGCACCCAATTTCTCACTCAAGCACTTCTTTTTGTTTTGTTTTTTTTTTTTAATTTGTTGAATTAAACATGCTGCGATGGCAACTGCCAATCTTATTTCTCCACAAGATATTTTTATACTGTCATTCGTAAAAAAATAGAACTCTACTGTAAGCTGTACTCACATTGTGTGGAAACATGTCTGCAATTTCTTGCAGCAAGTTCGTCGTAATAACTTCTACAAACTACTTCTGGAAGCAGACTTCCGCAAGTTTTGGTTTGAGTGGAAACACTTCAGCAAATACTTGCAGAAGTTCGTCCGCAAGTGACTTGCTAGTGAACACACGGCTTAAAGCTTAGAAACGAAAGTAAATCTTTTTGTGAAATAGTTTGAATCATAGGCATAAGCCACTCCTTAGTACGTCGTTCAAAACTAAAAAAATCGACCAACTCAATTTTGCCAACACTTCGATCTGTTCGCCCCTCCGAACTAACAGAATCCCAGAATTACTTCTTCCCAAATTAGCTCATCAATCATAGATTCCTTCCCCAAAGATATCAATGAAGGCACCATTCGCTAAATATTAAAAAATCTGATTATATAGCACGTCGAAAGCCATTCATTTCCGATGTCTATAGAAAAAACGTATGGACTTTGGAAATGAGTATGTAAACAAGGCTCCAGAAGTTTGCAAGCAACTTTTGCATATTCGGCATTAAAGGAAAAAAGTTAGCTCGGGGTTTTGGAAAGGATTTTTGGTTCCAACCAGTGATGTCAGATGTAGGGAATTTTCCCTTTTTGTAGGGATTTTGTTGAAAATTTTGATGCGTAGGGAAAAAAAAGCACAGATTTTTAATTTTAGGCGAAATGTAGGGAATTTTTTAAATTTATGTTTTTTTTTTTCTTTAAATAGCATACATTTTTTGAAAAAAAATTAAATTTTAGTTCAAAATGTCATCCCCATAAATTATGGAAGAAACACCTACAACAAATTGATTACAAATCTGGTAATATTCATAAAAAAATATAAAAGAGTGGTAATACCACGATAAAAAACATGCGAACAGATGGCATTACTCGAAGTGATAGTGGACAGTTTTATTCAAAACAAGTACATAGATACTAAATTTTTTCGATAATTGTTTATGGTATAGCAAATAAAAAATGTTTAAAGTAATACATTTCCATCCATCATGTAAGTAAACAAAATATTAAAATTTTATTGTAATTTTCTTTAATACAATTTAATTGTAGAAAAATGTCATCTTCTGATACTTCTTCTGATGAAACAGTTACCAATAAAAGTAAATACCGAAAACAACGATTTTGTCCAAGTTGGATCGAAGATGACAATTTCAAGGGTTGGCTCGAGCCTATTAAAAACGATGATTTTAAATGCAAGTGTAAGGCCTGTGACAAAATCCTTAATTTTGGATCTTATAAAACATGCTGCAACCAAGACTCATAAAAAGCTAGTTACCGCAATAAATACAACAACAAAAATGGATTCTTTTTTTGCCAAAAAAGTCTCTGACAAAAACAGTGGTGTTACAAACTTTGAGATTCGGATATGCCTTTTTTTTTGCTGAACATAATGAAGCAATACAAATAATAGAGCATTTAATACCGCTTTTAAAGGACATTGTTCCAGATTCTAAAATATTAAAAGATTGCCAATTAGGTAGAACCAAAATGTTTTGGCAAGTGAAGAAAAGGAAAATTTAATACAAAATTTAAAAAGTAATATGTTTTCGGTACTAGTTGATGAAAGCACAGATGTTGCCTCACAAAAAACAATGTGTGTTCTTGTCAGATATTTTGATGAGCAACAAGAAAGAACGATAGTTCAGCTATTGGATTTACTACACTTAGAATCAGATTGCACTGCCGATTCACTATATAACAAAATAACCATTTTAGGCTATGGAATTCCATATAAAAATATAATTGGTTTGTGCTGCGACGGTGCCAGCGTAATGGTCGGCGAGTATAACTCTTTTGCATCAAGACTTCTAGCTGACAATCCAGATGTTATTACAATTAAATGCATATGCCACTCAGCTGCCATCATTGCAAACAAATCGTGTTTAATGTTGCCAAGAGCACCCGAGGATTTGATAAGACAAATAGGAACATATATTTCGGGAAGTTCTAAACGATGTTGTCAATTGGAAGAATTCCAGGAAATTCTTAATGCTGAAAAAAGAAAAATAATTCGAACATCAGCAACAAGATGGCTATCACATCGAAAATGTGTCGAAAGAATTTTGGAAAATTGGCATGTTTTGTTAGAATATTTTAAATACGCAACTACTGTGACGGTGATCTTTTTTGCTCTGCACTGTAGCAAAAGAATTTCTGGTACAGGCAGAATAAGAAAGAAGAAAAAAATAATAACCTTGATCTTGAAATTATTTTCAAGTTCAAATATGTACATATAAACAACACCTTATATGGTAATAGGTTGATGGCATTTTTTTTTATGGCGTGTTTTTTCTCTTCATTGTGTTGAAGTAAATCATGAACACATTCATAAGCAATCATGCTGGTCAAACCACGTATTTTCTTGTATTGATCTCACTTGCTCTCATAGTCATATATGAGTGTGAGTGTTATAAATACTAGAGAATATTATGAATGCATATGAATGTTCTCATTGAATTGGTGGTGACTTTGTTTTTATTAATAAACAGGTTTTTATCTGCAGATTAATGAATGAAGATGAGAAGGTTTGATGTAATAAAGTAAAATTTAAATCAGGGAGTTGAATTTTGTTTATTGAGAAGAACGGTTGAGGAAAAACCCTCTTAAAAATTTAAAATGTAGTCTTAATTAAAGTTTAAAGTAAAGTTAAGTAAATAAAAATTGCATATTGTTGAAAAAAAAATTTGTTTTGCATATAAGAACTTAAAAAGAAAGAAAAAAATTTAAAGATTAAGAAAATTAAAAATGTAGTGTAAGAAAATAAATAATGTTTTATTAATAAATTATAAGTTTAAAATAAAAAATCAACTATTGAACTTAAAAAAAAAAATTACTCAGTGAATAGACTAAAGTCAAAAAAATGAATGATGCACAAAAAAAATGGAAATGTTGCATGATTTGCTGACAAATAAAGCTAAAAAACAAAAAAAAAAACTTAAAATGGAAACCCTCATGAAATATGAAGGAGTTTTAATAAAGTTACATGCCAAAATAGAAAAACATATAGCGAGACACAACCACGGCGTCTGGCGGCAGCAGCTTCATCCTCAACAACTACAACCATATGGCGGTAATTAAAAGAAACTAATTAAATTGTTTTCTTAAATCTAAATTAAATAAAAAAATTTCCTAAGATTTGTCTAACTATAAATTAAAATTATTTTTTAAAGATTTTTCTAATTATAAATCAAAATTTTTTTGCTAATTATAAATTTAAACTAAATATCAAATATTTTTAGATATGAGGTTTGCTAAAATTAAAATTGTGCAAAAATCAAAATTGTGCTAAAATTAAAATTTTTCTACTATTAAAGATTTTCCTAAAATTTAAAAAAAAAAACTTTCCTAAAAGTAAAAAAAAAAAAAAAAATTGTCCTATAATTAAACTTTTCTAAATCTTGCTAATTATGGTATAAAATTAAAAGAAGAACAAAAAGAAAAACAAAAATTTCCTAAGATTTGTCTAACTATATACGAGAATTTTTTTTTAAGATTTTTCTAATTAGAATTTAAAAGTTTTCTAAATGAGAGGTTTTCTAATTAAACCAAATTTTTGTCATTAAAATTTGCTAAGTGTAAGGTATTCTAAATATAAAAATTTACCTAAATACAAAATTTTTCTAAAATTACATAAAAAAAGTTTTCTAATTATAAAATTTAAATAAATATATAATTTTCGAAATGTCAAAATTCGCAAAATATAAAATATTCGAAATATAAAAATTTTCTAAATATAAAAATTCTTTCTAAATATAAATTTAAACTAAAATTTAACTAAAAATTTTCTAAATTAAGAACTTTGCTAAATATAAAATTAATCTAAAAATTTTCCTAAATAAAAATAAAATTGAGCTAAAATTAAAAATTATAATAAGAAATATAATTTAGCTAAAAATAAAATTTTGCTAAAATTTTCCTAAAACAGAATTTTGCTAAAATTTAAAAATTCTTCTAAAATTAAAATTGAGCTATATTTAAAAATTTTCCTTAAATTAAAATTTCCCTGAAAATTAAATTTTGCTAAACTTAATTTAAAAAAACCTTAAATGAAGGTTAAATAAATTTTTTATAAAACCCAATGTAGAAAACCAAACCAAACCTAATCTTTTCATTGCAGTGGGTTACCTCCAAGTAAGATGGAGTCGAGGTAACATGGTTGGGAGGGCAAAAGGGGCAGAACACCTCGTCCCCAATCCCAAGGTAAGTATGGCCGTCCATCGTTTTAGCGTCCGTTTGTTTTGACAGTTGTTTTTTTTTAAATCGCACGTGAAAATCTGTAGTGCGGTTTCTCTGGGCCTGAGCAAGACCCCACCCATCCGGCGAGCTAGGCCCCTACGCCAGCACGTGCGACCAGCAAAGGCTCAGGGAAACGGAAGCGGATCTTCCACCACACCGTACCATTACACTACTCAAGACAAACTTAAATCGGCCTATTTAATATTAAATGAATTGACAAACGAATGCAACAAAGTATATTTGCTTTTTTTTAAATATGTGTTAAACTATTTTAATTCGCTAAATGCACTTTTCCAATCTAAAAGGCCGTTAGTTGATGCCCTCCATTCTGAGTCTTTGAAAATTTTTTTTAAGCTAGGTCAAAATTTTATCAAAAAATCCGAGTTAAGGTTTGATTGTGTTGTAAGATCACCACATGTTTCTTTGCAAATCGAAGAAATTTACGTTGGAAATGAATGCGAAGAACTATTGAAAAGTTTTCCACAGCAAAGTGCAAACCAAATAAAATCTGACTGTGTCAAATTAAGCGTCCCGGTAGGTGAGTAGGTAGCGTGCTCGCCTATCATGCGGGGGTCGTGGGTTCGATTCCCACCAGAGGCTTTGGTCTATCGCTGCAAAAACACCAGCCATATGGTCTTTGTCACTCGGCTTATCCCTGGACCCAAATTAGAATACAAATTTACTTTGTATTGTAATTAATATAAATAAATAAATAAATGTCTCAAATTCTACATAACGGCTCTTGAGGAAACCCAAAGAAGACTTCCTTTAAAGGATGATTCAATTTTTAAAGAAATGGAGTTTTTGAGCCCAGAAGCAGCCATTGGTGGTATAAATAAAAATGTTTTTAAATTTTAATTACTGTGCCAAAAATTTAATATTGGTATTAACAATCTAACACAGGAGTGGTTAACAGTGGAGTACAATTTCTCCGACCATGAGAAGCTGTGTTTATCTAAACTAGACGTGGAGCAATTTTGGTCTAATATTTGTAAATCCAAAAACTTTAATGAGACTTTATTGTTTCCAAACTTTGCTAAATTGGTCAAAAATTTATTGGCTTTACCACATGCTAATGCGGATCCTGAAAGAATATTTTCTTTAGTAACAGATGTTCGAACAAAAAAGAGGAACAAATTAAGCCACGAAGTTTTAAACTCAATTTGTATAATCAGATCTCACTTACAGTCAAATACAATGAACTGCATAAGTTTTAAGTGTACAACTAGTCATTTTAAAAGAATGAACTCTAAGGTACTTTATAACTAACTATTTTTTATACTGCACTTTTAATGTTAACTTTTTATTTTTAGTTTTTACTTTATTTTTGTGTTATTTGTGAAATTAAAAACAATATTTTTTTTGTTATTTCTTTATAAATACATAAATTGTACCTGAATTAATAAATAAAATGTAAATAAAATTTACTTTTGTTTAAAAACTATTTTTTTTTATTAAAATAAATGAATTTATAGCGTAAGGAAAAATGTAGGGAAAAAAAATTTGGGTGTAGGGAAAAAAAGGGAATTTTTTTGAGAAACGTAGGGATTTTCAAAAATTTCGTCTGGCATCACTGGTTCCAACAAGATAATGATCCAAAAAATATGGCGCACAATGTCAAGCTGCGGTTGCTCAAAAAATCAATTGAAATCAGCACTACAATCACCCCATCTTAAGGCCTGTACGCAGCTTGCTAAGGAATCAAAAACTTCATATAAAAAAAACGCTTCAGATATGCTTAAGGAATTTTTCTGTCAAAAAATTTCTGTTGATAGTCCGCAGCTTTTTAAAAAAGTAGTATTGTTTTTACTACTTTTTTTTGACGTAAATGAAGTTAGGCAACCCAGGCTTTGAGCAGGAATATCAAATTTTTCGGTCTTTCTGAAAGGAATTTTGACAGGAGAGGTAAGCATAAACAAAATGTAATATGCTAAAAAAATAAAAGTTATTTTTCAGTTGCAAACCTGGGAAAAAACGAACAAAATTCGGCAAAAAAAAAACAAGAAGCGGATGGGTAATTTTGATACTGAGCTTAAAAAGCGTTTAGCAGGCCAAATAAAGCAGAACCGAAGAATTGATTTGTTTTCAATTTCACAATTCTTAATAATTGACAGAAAACAGCTGATTTCTAGCGTTGCACTGAAAGGTACTTTTGTGCTTTTTTTTCTTTAAGAAATATATGAAAATTTTCTGTTAAGATTCTTTAACAAGCTGCGTACAGCTGTTTAATGTTAAATTAATTTTGGGTAGGAAGTGAAACCGAATTACTAAAAAACGTGAATAGAAACTTTGACATGGAAAATGAATTTGACGCAGCAGAGGCATATGTGCTTTTTAATATTTAACTGGAAGGAGCAGAAACATTAGCACATTCACACCCAAATATTATTCATTTCAGATGTGTTGCTCATAGCTTACAGTTGGCAGTATTCGACACTATATCTAGTCCTTCTTTTAAGAAAATACTTAATCAATGCAGAGATAATTTCAAAAAATTTCGAACACCAAAAATTTCTTCTTTAGCTCAGAAGCTAAACTTGAAGGAAGCCGTGCTGGACTGTCAAACTAGGCAGAATTCCAGTTATGACATGGTTCAAGCCTTATTGGAATACAGAAGTTTTTGTTCGGAATTAATGGATGCTGAATTAACTACGAATGATAGTATTTGTAATATTTGTGAAGAATTCATAGAAGTTTTTGCACCTGTAAAAAAATTTAACTTGAAACTACAACAGATAAATTTAGCTGATTTTTATAGAATCTGGCTTAGTTTTAAGTTAGAGCTAATAAAAGATTACAAAACAAAAACATTTTCAAAAGAATTATATGGGCAACTTCAAAAATTTACGGCACCTAGATTTTTTTAAAGTTTTTTTTTTTTTTGTCTGACATCAATGTTGATTTGCGTGTGTATAAACCGATATTTGAGCATGTGAAATCCGTTCGCGTTAATCATTTTTATTAAACGGCGCAAATTTTACGGTGGATTAAAGTTAAAAATTTTAAAAAAATTTTAAAATTACAGATTTTGTTAAAATTGAAAAAGGATAACGCATGTGGATTATACCCCTTAAGGGCTTTCTTGGCACACTAAAATATTTGTAAAAGCTTCAATACTTTTTAAAATACACTGAAAAAAAATTAAAAAATTTTTTTTTTGATCGTGTATGTACATAAAAATTTATTTAAACTTGTTAAACATTTTACAAAATTACGGCTAGTATAAGACATAATTTGCAATATTTTGGGAAAAAAAAACTATTTGCCTATCGCTAATGGTTTAAGATATATAACCATTTACACTTTACTACTCATGATTTTTTTACCAAATTATATATTAAGATCAGTAATACTTTTAAAATGCTTAGTTTTTTCTGAGTTTAGTATAGTATTAACATGCTTTAAATAAAAAGGTGTTTGGGTATTTAATAGAACAACTGACTCGTTAACATTGCATTTTATGGCTTCTTTGGACGCGACTTTTATGTGGTATGTTAAGCCTTTAGCACCCTTTCGGTCAATTGTTTTCTGACACCACTTATTGGAAAAAATCTTTTCTGAACATTTTCAGCCTCCGGAATTTCTTTCTTATTGCAAACTTTGCAGGGAAAAAAGAACTTAGACTAATCGGTCTATACGATTTAGGTAACTGTTCAGATTTCCTGCCTACCTTGGGTATAAATACTACCTTTACTTCTCTCCATTTCGATGGCACAAAGCCATGTAGAAGACAAGCTTTGAAAAGTCTAGTCAGTTGTGAGATGCTGATATCCATCCCTTCCTGAGGTAGACATGGATATATACCGTCCGGTCCAGGTGATTTTAATGGAGAGAAACCATTTATCGCCAATCTAAACCGATTCTTTTGAAAAATGTTGTCCGCTAAACGTATGCTCCTTTTAGCCAGGGAGGGTATCCCGACGAATAGTGGGGACCTGTAATTGGGGACGCATCCTGGAAAGTGTGTTTTCAATAGAAGTTCACAGGTTTTTTCCGGAGATTCAGTGTATGAACCATTTGGACTCTTTAAGGTACATAGACCATTTGTGTGATCCTGAGAGAGAACCTTTGGCAATAATATTGGACAAACAATTAAATCGAACAAAAGTGAATTGATTTCACAAATTACTTATTTATGACATAAGAGCTGAATTATTATATAATATTAAAACACAGCGTGGACAAAATTTTATCAAAAAGTTCTGAAGATGATATAAATTTTATAAACGAATTTGGAAAATATTAACCCATTATCGGCAGCTACCAGAAATAGCAGGAATTTTTTGAATTCCTTTTAAATACTTACTTTTAGGAGCTCAATTTAGAAAAATTTAAAAAAAAAAAATTTTTTTAATTGTTGTTCTCTAGATATGAAGTGGTCGAAAAATCGACCATTGGCCAGAAGTCAACATCTACATATATAAATAAAGAAATGCGTTTTTTTACGAATATTTAACTTTAATTCAATTTATTCGTTTTTAGTTGTATCAAAAATGTTATTTATTGATAAGATATGAATAATTAACGCAAAAAAGGTTAGATAGTTTGGTGGTATTCATCAAAACATTTGGTGTGCAAGTAAACATTACATTTTTTGCATGTAAAAATTGTATGTTTTTTGCATACTTTGCAGCGACAATATTTGTTTTGAGGGCTTTTTACCACAATATGGTTTTTTTCGTCGATCCATGGGAAACCAGGAGGGCATTCTTTTTATCAACATCAGCAGCGTTATCCTCCATGTCTTCGTTCATCATATTGGAAGTCAGTAGCTTGGTAGTAACAGCAGAACGAAACTCTAATTGAGTAAGTGGCTTTGTGTTTTCATGCTTTGCCAACATGCAATGCATCTTCTAAGCATTGACCATTGCATTGCCGAGAGCGTTGGTCCATAGTGACCACCACCACTTCTTTCCTCGTATGCATATTCGATAGTTGGCCACTGCGTTGTCGTGAAGGTCAACGCCTCCCATACCTTGGTTATATTCACGAATCACTTTAGGTTGGGGAATCGCAACTGTTTTCCTTTGCGTACGACAATATCTTGGAGCATTGAACAATGGCTCGACTGTAGAATTATTAGTAATGACATTCACAACTGCATTGTCATTTCAACGGATGACCAATATTTCTTGCTTAGCATCGAATAATTCGTCAAATTCGCCGCGTTCAGCCTTTTTTAAATTTGCTAATGGAATTTTCGCCATTCTGTTTTCACGTATTGTGCCAGTTGCAAAGAAACGGCGTTCATTCAGTAGACACATAAGATGATAGGAGGGAAAAAAATTGTCAAAGAAAATAATATGACAATCGGGATCAGATACATTTTCAAGCAAATTCAATCGATTTCGGCTCATCGTTTGCTTCACCATAGGTACTCCCATGTCCTGCTGAACTGACCAATAATTATCGATGTGTGGCAGCGTGTGATACCCTGGCGGGGAGAAGAATAATATGGGAGAGAGAATTTCGATTATTCGAAGACAGCTGATTTTGATTCAGTTGTTTTGTTTTGTTTACAAATTTAAAAATTTTTGTGGAAATTAAAAGTAAAACTTTTTTTAAATCTTTAATAAATTAAAAATAAATAAAAAAAAATGTTCAGTGTAGCGTTTCTGATGGTATCTGAAGCAGAAGAGCAGCTGTAGGACAAGACGGAGCAAAGCATACAACATCAGGGTTGGCTTGCATTGTGTTTAAAAGAACATGAATTTGTTTTTTGTTTGTTGCTTTTGACCTGAAAGCAACAGTAATGCCATAATAATATTATTATACAAAATTTTAAATCATATATATATCCTTTTTTCATAAAACTATTGAATACATATATTTTTCGCAGTACTCCCTCTCAATTTTTTGGCGGAATTATTCCCAAATTATTCTCCCTTTTATTGACATTCAGAATAGCTACTTTTTTCCCGGGGAAGAGATTCCCATTTTCGAAGTTCTTTTAGAATAAGGGTAAAGGGAAAAGAGAAAAAATTCCCGGAGAGATTTTATTAAGTATAGGGGAATAGGGAATAGGGAAAAAATTCCCAGGGAATTGTTATTGAGAATTGGTCTGTAAGTAAAATCCCCAGGTTTCTGCCAATCAGGAACTTCAAAATCTGCCTTTCCTTTGAATAAGGATGGATTAACAGCTTTTTTAGGTCTTCCACGTCTTTTTGCGGCTTTCGATGTTGATGGTTGCGGCTCTTCAGTATCATTAGGTATTAAGTCATTGTCTCGAACGTACTGTAACTCCACTTCCCCGGTAATTTCATTCGCACAATCATCATTGCTCATTAAGAGCAATTTGATTATCGTCGATATCTTCTCCATCAGTCACATAGTCTACTTTAGGTGGAATATACACGACATCAACATCTTTTGAACTCATAATGGCTTGATCTTCCTCGTCATCCGAACACGGCTCGTTCAAAGCAGCCATGATTTCTACCATGGTTAACACTTTTCGAAAAGACATTTTCTTTATATAAAACCACACCAAAATGCAATTATCTCACTTTTATTTGCCACACACACGTCTGTTCTGCAGAAAAGAATAACAATTATGACAAAGCAACAGCGAAAATAAAAAAAAATTCGCAGAATTTTTCACAGCCTACTAGCAAAATGTCAAATTGAATTAAATATCTACTTGACGACTTCTGGCCAGTGGTCGATTTTTCGACCACCAAAAATAACGCTCTTCTGGGAAGTAGAAAACTTTCAATATTGTTGCGGATATTAATTGATTATTGTTATTTGGTCTTTCCGCTTCCTCAACATGCAAAAATAAAATAAGTAATTTTAGTTTTAAGACTTTTTACTGAATTTTGAAAATTGGTCCAAAAAAAGTCCTTTCTTCTTCCTTTCACGAAAATCTGCAAACTTTTATTTTTTTACGAAAAGCTAAAATCACTGCGTTAACTAAAGATCAAAATTGTCTTATCCATCAACGGTTTAAACAAAACATATCTAACGTTTGAGTTACATCGCTTCAAAGTTGCTGGTCGAAAAATCGACCAGCGGCCGAAAATGGGTTAAAATGAAGTCGAAGAATACGAACATTATCTCGACAATTTAAAACCACATAAATTGAAATATAGTCAGGACTGATATTTTTTTAGAGTACATAATTTTAAAAACTCAGTCAATGGAGTCCCTTTTTTTAATTATCAAATTTCGTTGTAAATATAATGACTTTTCAGCACTTAAACACAATGATTTTTTTTTTTAACAATATAATGAAACACTGTAAATTATTTAATACACATTATATATGGACTAAAATTTTTTGCAAAAACAAAATTGTTAGATAATTTTTGTCGTCGCCACGAGTCTGCCTGCAAAGTTTCAGCTTGATTGGATCATGGGAAAGGGGTTAAAAATCGATCCAAAGTTTTGTCGACAGACAAACAGTTACTACTAGTTAATATAAGGGAGTAAAAATCAAATTTTTATATTAAAAATAATGCGTTTTTAGTTGAAAATTAACAAGGTTAAGAAACGTTTTTATCGTATTTTATTTTTTTATTATTGATATACACTTCGAAATATATCATTTAATACTAAATGTTCTAATAATTTTATTTTTTTACAAACATAACTAGGGCCATTTAGCGCTTCTGGTTTCATCCTTTTTTTTTAGCGCTTTTTGGTGTACTGATTTGCGCTCTCTGCTTGGAAAAGTTGGCATTGCTGATTGCGATTTATTTCTGTTATAATTTTTATTTCTTTCAACGTTTTTTAATCTCTTTAATTCATTTAATTTATTTCATTATATTTGTTTAACACACAGATATAAGAGCCCAAAGGTATTTGAACCACCTTGAATGCCACATAAAGGCATACTAATTTTAGGCAATTCACAATTCAATACAGGGTGTGTGATTTGCAATTAATATAATGAAATTAGAATGCGTTATTGTCGTTATTGGTTTATGTCCAAAATTATTTTTTAATTCAACACAGGGCTTTTCATATACAATTTTTGCAAACACTTTATCCAAATTTAATAAACACTCACACAGCAATGAATAATTTTATGTATGTGTTAGTAGCCACTTTAAATGAATTTTACTCAAAACAAAAAATATTCCAGACGGTGCAAATCTGTAAATCTGGTGGACAGCTAAAAAGAAATCCCTTTCAAATGAGGTAAGTTTGATCAAAATCAGTTTAAAACTGACAAAGTTACATTGGTCACAAGAAATCGCCTTGCCTATTAATATTATAGATACGTAATCCTTATAATTTATTATCAGATAGATTTTGGTAAAATATAAAGATAAGATATCGGATGGAGTAGAGCGATTCTTACTTCTTTCAAATTCTTATGAAACACAGTGAATTTAAATATATCCAGCATTCATATTTCCTGCTTAATTGTATGTTGAATAAACTGATTTATCTAATTGATAAACTAGGTGCTGTCGATTACATACGCGAGGGTTAAATAACATATATATATATTATGTCCTGTCGTTCCTAATAGGAGCAAAGGGCCACAAAGTAACCTGAAAACAATCTATGAAACTCAATTGCTCTTTTGCCACTTTACGGCCAACCTGCCTAGAGGTTGTTGGCAGCCCAACACTAGGATCGGACAAGGTGGCCTATTTATGTTATGTTAACTATTAATAACTTCAACTTACTTTGCATTTTCAAAAATACTCTCATCAAAAACTGGAGTACCAATTTGATAGCTGGAACTTTTCTCATGTTGATTAATCAAATGATTACTAAGTTGAGGTATAGGACATTGATGAACTTGTTGCTGGTGTGGCACATAATCGTGCTGCTGCTGTTGCTGTTGCTGAAGAAAATGTTGTTGTTGTTGTGGCTGGGAGGAGCTATTCTCTACAGACGATGTTTGCATTCCTTGGCCTATCAAAACTAAATCGTTATCATCCTGCAGTGGTGATTGCTGCCTTGTTAAGGCATCCTCATATGTAGATGATGTTGCATTTGAGTGTTGCAGTAGTTTTGATTCCGGTTCTTCTTGCAGTTGTGTCGTTTGATAATAATAGGCATTTTCCATAAATTCTTGACTACTCTCGATCATATCAAACAGATCTAAGGTATCGTTTTGTGCCGTTATATGCATTTGATCTGTGGTCGTTGAATTTGTATCAAAATTGCTTCTATTTGACTCAGCTTTACTATTTAAAATTTCCTTTTCATGCGAGTCCATGATCAAGGTGCTATCTATATTATAATTATTACAAGTTTGTAGTGGCTGTTGTTGTTGTTGTTGTTGCTGCTGCTGTTGATGATGATCCATTGAGGCTGAAGACGAGGAACATGATGAATTACAATTGGATGGACAGTTAATGTTGATGGCACCACAGCCATTTGTTAATTGTGTTAAACGATGACTGATTTGCTTTTTTTTGGCCATTTGACGACATTCTTGCTTATGTGTGGGCCAATCCAAATGTTGATGGTCAGTGGAACAATAGTAGATTGTTTTACATTTAGCACAACGTAAAAGTTTATGTGTAGTGCCGCATATTTTACATTGTGGCTGCAGATGATGAAGTTGACGTTGTTGCACCATTTGAGTGGTACACTTTTGAGGCTGATGGTGTAATGTCGGAACCGGTGGTACTAAGAAGACTTGTTGACTATTATCCATATCCCGAAACTAACGAAATTCTTGTTTAAATATTTTGTTTTTTTTTCCTTAATTAAGAGTTACTTTCGAAAACCGTAAGAGTTTATAGTAATGTCCTTGTGCTGCCCTTTCTCATTATTTTTTTTGTTAACTGTTCACTCTACTATGCACAAACAATACCGCTAAATCGAGTGTATTTGTTCCCCACCCGCTCTATATATATATTTTTTTTTTGTTAATAGCTTATTTGCTTGCTTATCTCTTTGTCACGTTAACCTTGACAGGGGTCTGGCGGTCAATTAGGGGATACAGTTGTTGCTTGTTGCTGTTGTAATAATTATTTAGCTTGTTGTGGTTGTTGAAGAAACAACTGTTTTCAGCTGCATCTAAAACAAAACAGATGCTTTTTAAAGCTACGCAAATTCGATATCGTTATGAAAAAAATAACTTTACTTAACAAATGTGTAATATAATTATAATCTATAATTTTTTTAAATATGTATTAAAAATTTAAACGCATTTACTTGAAATTATTTCATTAAATTATCTTAATTATTTTTCATTTAAATGATTTATTAAATAAATCGTCTAATCCTTTGAATTACTTTCTCACTGTATTGCAACTAAATGTTTTCTTTTATTTTTTGTTTTTAATAGTTTTACTTTTATACCATTGTTGTTGTAATTGTTTATTTATTCTATTTTTATTTCTTTCGAATATTTTTCTGCTGATGGAATCACCTCGATGCATTTTTAACTTGAAATTTTCTTAATAATTTTGCACTTTGTTTTATTTTTTTCACTTGTTTTTGTAGCTGCAGTTGTTATATTTTATTGTTATCACATTTATACATATTACGATTATTTTATTTTTCCAACATTTCTTTCATAAAATTCCATTGAAACACCACAGAAAAGACTTTCACGAACATTTTTCACCAGTACAATTTGACATTTTAAACGTCATTTTCTACATTTGACAGTTCATATCAAAACGAGTGTCGTTTGGGAGTAAAGAAGCAACTGTAATAAGTGTTGCTAATATTTAAAAAAAATAGTCAGTTTAATGAATAGCAAACAAAAAAATTAGAATTACAAGAACTCTTTGTTTTTATATATAATTATATTTAGATGTTTTAAAGACATTTTCATTACAATTCTGGCTGTTTTTCACGGTTGCAATGTATTAATTTAGTGCTTATTGTATTTAAAAATCTATTTTAGATATTTCTGAGAGTGTAAAAACAGGATCAGCATTTTGTTTCTATTTCATTCTTCGTATACAGGTTGAAGTACGCACCACGTGTTTCGACGGCGACGTTTTCGCATTTAATACACGGCAAGTTCCATAGCAAGCGTTATAAAATTATTTTATTTTTCTTACTCGGCTTTTTTTTGTAATTTATATACTCAATATTTACTTTTGCATATACAACTCTTTTGGCTTAAGTCTAGTTTAGCCTATTTTCCGAGTTATGGACCCCCAAAATTTTGATATTGACTACTGTATAACTTTGTTATTTAGTATCGGATTTCGACAACATATAAATCGTTGGAAAGCTTATTTGAGCGCCTTCTATGTGGTATTTTAAAATTTGAAATCCATTAACCCATTATGAACCTATGGCAAATTTTGCATTTTTGTGAGAGAGTATTTTTTTAATATGGGATTATCTCATAAATAGACGTATGTCATGTATAGTTTTATATTAACTGAATAAAAGGTAGGTCCACAAGCTTTATTTTGATGTATCTCATGGCAACTTAACCCTTTCAGAACCGGATATATTTGGTATTTTATCTTCATTTTTAAGTCTTTTTGAAAATTTTATTCCTAATTCTAGCCTGCAGCGCTTTAAAACAACGCAACAAAATTCTTTATCCGTCCTATTATGAAAATTTTTTAGAAAAAATCGCGCGATTTGTTCTACAAAATTTTCGCCTGCGGCGCTTTAAAATGAGACAACTAATTGTTTATATTTTTTAAAACAACACAAAAAATTTTTTTGATGAAAATTTTTTAAATCAATAAAGTTGCCACAATTTAAAAAAATTATATAAATTTTAACTACCTTCGAAATACAAATATATTTTCCAAAAAGCATTACAAATATGACTAAATACATAAAATAAATACACAAATAAAATAAAAAAATATTAAAAATCCATAAAATATCAATATATTTTTCAAAAACCATAAAAATGTAGATAAAATACCAAATATGTCCGGTTCTGAAAGGGTTAAGTGGTCATGAGATACATCAAAATAAAACTTATGGACCTACCTATTATTCAGTTAACATAAAACCATATATGATATATGTACGTCTATTTATGAGATAATCCCATATTAAAAAAAAACTCTCACAAAAATGCAAAATTTTCAATAGGTTCACAATGGGTTAATGGATTTCAAATTTTAAAATACCAAATAGAAGGAGCTCAAATAAGCTTTCCAACGACATATATATATTGTCGAAATCCGATGCTAAATAACAAAGTTATACACTAGTCAATATCAAAACTTTGGGGGTCCATAACTCGTAAAATAGGCTCGACCGGCAAAAAAAAAAAATATTTCCCTGGAATCACCTTAAAAGCCCCTACCCCCTCCAAAAAAAAAACTAAAATATCGGGGCATCGCCCCTAAACTAGACTTGCTCCACTCTTTTTTTAATTTTCTTTAGATTTTCATTCCTAGTTTCGTTTTCTGATTTTGAAGATATTTTTTGACCTTTCTTTCTACACTCTTTCGTTTTCTTGAAAAGTTGTTTTATTCTTAAGGCCTAGTTAGCCACGCGCAACGGTAACGGCGCGAATCAGCTGATTCAACCTGTCTTATGAAAAACACATGCAAGTACTTACCCAACTTAAGCTAAACGTATCGTATCGTTATCTTCTGATTTTAGATTTTTGCTACGTTTGTCCGTGACATTGCTGATAAAGTTTGCTTAATTTTACACAGCAACATGCTGGTTCGTTTTTAACGTTCTATAATTACATTATATGCCAACGTCACGATACGATACAGTTACACTTTAACAACGTGTGACTAGGCCTTTATTCCAGTCTCAACAAAGCGACAAATGATGATACAAAAATACGTTTAAAGCGATTTTATTAAGCGCAATTTATATTTTAAAAAAATAATTTAAAAAAATGTGGACAAAAGAATTTAAGTTTTCCATCACTTTTACACGTAATTAAAAACACAAGGAAATTCTTAAGTTGTTTATTTATTGCGAATGAGCAAATGAAAAGGATTGACAAAATAAACGTCGAAAAAATCAAGAGTTGTTGCAACCAAACACGGACCATGTATATTCACGGGGATTTACGCAGCATCTTCAAAGAGAATTGAAGAAAAGCTTGCGTAAAAAGCCCTCATACATATACCCATAACAATGGGCCAATTTATTATTCTTCTCCCCAAATTATTTGTTAACAAAAAAATTTTATTTTTATAAATTTGTTAATTTAATTATTTTATATTCACTAAGTAAAAATGGTCTAACAATATTTTAACAAATTTTTAATTTAAAGGCCATTGTTCTGTATTTTAGAATAAGGATACTAAACGTTTTTTGAGCAATTTCGGCATTTAGTAACCTTATTCTAAAGTACATTCTACGCCTAAAAAAATTTGTTTCACTTTTTCATTTCCTTCCATGTCTTTTGCTTCTAACAAATGTATTCGCTTATAGGCACCAAAATTTCGCCATTTAATTCTAAAAAATATTGCATCACACGATTTCAGAGTTTCCACCTTCACCTAGGCGGTTAACCCATGAGTAGGTCGAGTTCTCTAGACTTGTTGTTTACTGTTGTTTTGCTTCTATTTGCCCACTGTGCACTTCATGTTACTGTTTTTACAGGGTTGCCGAACTTCACATAAAACATACATTTTTCACAACAAATTATAATTTTTACACATGAAATAGGCTTGGTAACCCTTGCAAGGGCGCTACTACGTCATATAACGGAAAACATGCGCTCGGCTTTATCATTCTTGGTTTCGTTAATTATTTGTTGACTATGAAGGACACAGTTATGATTTACATACATAAAATAAAAATTACATTGAAAATAAAATTAATAAAAAATACAGCTTAAAATTAACATCACACAATATCATAATTCCATTGCGAAAAAAATAATATTTAATATTTAAAAATTCCCCCCACGTGGTAATTCTATTACGGTTACAGTTTGATGTTTAAACGTTTTTGGGCATTTAGGCGATTACTTGTGATAACAGCTGTAAGGGGCGATGTTACACAACAAAAGGTGTAATACAGATTAACACAAATTCTTATCAGTTGTAATTAAATTAACTAATTTTGATGTTTCAAATAAAATCTTTTAAATTAGAATCCTACATACATATAAAAGAAAATGTGTGAGTTTACTGTAAAAATAATACTAACTGATATTGAGGGTACCACAACATCCATAAGTTTCGTTAAGGTATTAAATGAAATAAAATAACTAAAAAAAATTTACGAAATAAAAAAATTAGGATATTTTGTTTCCCTATGCCAAAAAACATGCTCTTGAATATCTACAAGACACCCATTCTACAGAAGAAACTCAAAAAATAATAAGGGATCTATTAGATTTGCCACAATACGAAGAATTTCGCAAAGATTCATCTCTAAGCAAAAAAGCGGCAATTGACAATGTGGTGGAAGCCAGCAAGTTTGTTAATTATTTGATAGACAAGGATTTAAAGTTGGGACCCCTTAAGACCCTACAAGGATTGATATGGGCTGAGGGTTATAAAAATGGATACCTAATGGGGCAGTAAGTTATTTTATTTAACTTTAAGCGATCGTTAATTAAAACATTCTTACAGTGTTTATGCCGATGTCCCAGCAGCATTTCAACGTTGGAAGAATGATGGCATCCTGCTGGCCATTTATTCTAGCGGCAGCATTAAGGCCCAACAATTACTTTTTGGCCAAACAGAATTGGGTAATCTTTCGCCTTTTATATCGGATTATTTTGATACCAGCAGTGGTCATAAGCAGGAACAACAATCGTATTTAAATATTGCTGAAACTTTGAAAACAGAACCCAAAGATATTCTGTTTCTAACAGATGTGGTTAAAGGTATATAAAAATATTAGTTTTGCATAATTTAGTTATTATATTTATGTATTGCAGAAGCGGAAGCCGCCAGTTTAGCTGGTTATCAAACTGCCATTCTCTTAAGGCCTGGCAATGCTCCTCTAACCGATGATGACAAATCTCAGTATAACATTTTTAATGATTTCGAATCTCTTAAAATTAAAGCCAAATAAATGTAAACTTTTGATACTGGAAGTTTCTTGATGTTTATGCTTTGATGATGTAAAACGGCCTTCATTGGTAAAAAATGTAAACAAGTGACTACAGCAATCTCAATATGTATGTATTTATAAAAATCTAAAAAAACATATGTATATGAAGTCTAGTTTCTTGTAGTGAAATTGAATTCCAAGATTCCATAAATGTGTATTTTGTTCCAAATTGCTAACCATCTTTATATACTTGTCTAACAACTTATAAGCATGTTCCATTATATTAAGATCTGTAGATTACAGTAGTCAAATTATATACTTCACCATTTGTTGACGAATTTACTTGATCTAAACAACATGTTGGACTTTGGAAATAAATCTTCTAGAGCCTCTTGTAAGATCTCTAGTCATTTATGTAGTTTGAATCACTAAATCAATGGTTTTCCCGTCTTTGCTGTGTCTTCTTAAAAAAGTAGTAGGTTTTTCTTTAAATCCTAAAAATAATATTTGTATCTATGTGGGCCATCAATATTTAATTGTTTCTTATTGTAGGAAATTACTTTAAACGATTTGTCTGACCATGTCACTGAAAATCACGAATAATGAAAGCAAATATGAATTAAAAAAATAATTGTTATATATTACTTTATTGAAATTTAATTTTTTAGTGTTTTATTTTAAAAATTACATAAATCAAGGAGTTTTTTGCTATTTGTTCCTTACAAATATCTATAATATTAATAGGCTAAGCGATTTCTTGTGACTGATGTTTTGTTCTACCGTTTTATCCCGATTTTGACCAAACGTATATTATTTTAAAGGTATTTCTTTTTAGCCGTATTGCAGATTTACAGATTTTAAAATTTGTTCCTTTATTTTGAGTAAATTGCATTTAAAGTTGCTACTAACACATACATAAAATTATACAATTCTACATATGTGAGTGTTTACTAAATTTGTTAATGTGTTTGTAATGAAAATGAATTTGTTTTTTGTGTTGATTTGTGAATTGGCTATAATTGATTAGCATACTTTTAGGGTCTTTATTTAATGAAAAAAAAAAAAAAAAATATTCCTAGAATTTGAGCTCGAATTTCGAGGGCTGGAATCTGCTAGTATATTTTTAATAAGAGTATTTTTCTTGATATTAAAAATTTTCGTTTATTTAATTTTTTGGGGAGAAGAACAAAAATAATTCCGAAAAAAAGTAAGTTCTGATCCAATTTCGGAGTATGGGATCTGGGGCCAAATCACCGCATTCGATATCGAGTAAAATCAATCGAAATTCCATATTTTGGTTTAATATTTGAAGGAGACACACAAACGCTCGACCACGATTCGCTTTTCTTCTTAACCAGAGCACAGTGGCGCCATTTGAGTTTTTTCGTTGCAATAATCATATCTTTTGAACCGAATAACATAATTGAACAGTTTAAACAGCATATGATAGATAACTGTTCAGCCTTTGAAACGAGCGTTTGGAAAAAGTGCTACGCTTTGTAGGGGCCTACTTATGGGTTATCAAAGTTAAAATTTGTAGAAAAATCAATTTTATGTTAACTAAAAGAAATTATTTTTACATTTTTAGATTGTTTTTATTTTTTTTTCTTTAGGGTTTTATGTTTTAAATTATTACCCAATAAATTAAAAAAAAAATTACTTCTTTTTTAAATTAATTTTTTCAATTTTCTGTAAAATATTCATCACAATTCGTAAGAGAAGGTATATCTAAAAGACTAATCATTTCTAAACTATAATTATTTTCTAACTCTATTCGTGACTTCACATGCCGCAGGGAAGAAATAAGTGGATCGGAAGATGCTGCCAACATGTTGAAAAGGTCCTTATTTTGCCTTACCCTAGATGCTTTGAATGTGTTCTGCAATCTATATTTTTTATAAAATTTGTTAAGAGACTCCTGTGCTTCTTCAGAAAGCTCTCCAATTGGCAAAGACTGGTACTCAATTATATCTTTGCCATGCTCCAATATTTTATGGAAGGTCGGGGTCAACTTCTTCTGTGGATACATTTCTGCTAAAAGAGATGCAGTTTTCGATGCATATTCTCCATATTTTGTGGAATTGACATTTTCTTTGCAGTTTAAAACATTCAAGATCGTTCCCAATCTTTTCACGATTTGATTGTCAATTCCAGTGATTCTAGTTACTGCCTCAAAAAATCTCCTAGAAGTGTTTTAATCGTTTCAGTTACCGTATCCGTGCTTGGGACAGTCTACTTTTAGTCCAACTTGTTTAAAAAAAGCATCCTGTATTTGCTTCTTTTTGATCTTTTCCTTATCCTTTATGGATGTATTTTCATCGAAGTTTTCCTCCTCTTGTGGTAGGGTATACGCCAGTTTTAGCAAGAACTCCATACACCTTATCCTTGTGTGCAATGGTGACATTCCATATTCGTAATTCTCCTCGTTTGTAGAATCGTTTAAATTACCAAAGTTCTTCTGACTCTTTTTGCAAATCGGGCATGACAATGTTGAGGTTGTTCCTGTCAGTTCGTTTACGACTTTTCCGTCAACCATGGTCAGGTGGAACTCGTAATTGCATTCAATATATTTTCCTTCTCCAATTTGCAGCTTTGTAGGCTTAATCTTGCTTATTTGTTCTTCAATTTCCTTCACCGTGGTCCTTATGAGTTCTGCCGATTCCCTTGCAAACTGAAACATTATTGGCCGGCAATAATGCACTGATGACGGACGTGGATTTTTCCAGTGTAGGAAAACATCAGATTTTAGCCGCAAAGGAACAACAGATGCCATAAACATATTTCCGTCCGATATTGTAGCGTCATCGGAAGATATCCTTTGCTTATAAACGCTTTGTCCGGATGATCCATCGCAGCCCCATTTGCTGATGAATGTCAGTTTCTCAGGAAGAATTTTCACCTCATTTTCAGGAAGACTCTCCAACAACCGTTTTGCTGTATGGCCCATGAGATCCTGCAGATTGGCTTTCACAGAGACTTCCGTAAACTCCGTATGCAGTGGTCGTGAATTTATTTTGGCTTGCGTAATATGCTTGTATCCTGGTAAAACGTCAGCCCCGTAGTATCTCATATTTTTCTTTGGAAAGTTGTAAGTCCATAAATAAGGCCAAGGCTTCTTCGGAACCATACTTTTTAATATGTTCGTTTGTGGGCGTGGGAATGCTTTCCTTAATCCTTTTTAGTCGCAGTGGGCTTGCATCAGCAACAGATTTTGTAATCTGCGACCTAACTCTTTCACTATCCTTTGTATATTTAATAGACAGCGCGTCCGATAAATGCTTCGTCAAGTCATTGGTGGCATCGGCAAGTTTCCTCTTTCTTGTGAAAATTGAACACTCCTCAATACTTTTTTTTTTTGCCTTCCTTTTGCTCCTCTGGTTGATGTGGTGGGTTTATCTACTGCCAATATATCCAGGATGGTGTCTTCATTAAGCCAGTTGAAGTTCTGAATGGTTCGATTAGATTTCACCCATTTTGCCTTAATATTTGCATATATCAGATAAAATTATTTTTTATAATTTCGCTTCTCTCAATATTTCCGTATAAGCTATCAAGTTCTTCTAAAGCTGCTTCCGTGAAAAACGTTGGTGTGGTTGACCTTCTAAACAGTTCAAATAATTTTAAATTGTTCAACGCCATGTTTTCAGTACTTAAATTGTTTAACGCCATGGTTTCAGTACTTGTTGCGCCAACTTTCAGTCGTAGACTAATCCTTATGCATTATGCTTATTTTGCAATATATAGGCTTATGCTACCATGCCTAAAATTTTACCTGTTCCCTGCAATTTCGATATTATGCTCTTGTCTAAATAAGATTTGTGCCTACCTGGAGGGACCATAAGTCATTATGCTTATTTTGCAATATATAGGCTTATGCTACCATGCCTAAAAATTTACCTGTTCCCTGCATACATATGGATTTAGGCTGAATTATGCAATTTTGATATTATGCTCGTGTCTAAATAAGATTTGTGCCTACCTGGAGGGACCATAAGTTAATATTGTTCTTGACCATTTGTACTCCAAAGTAATTTTTAAGTGAGGTGCGTACCTGCGAATTTCAATGAGTAGTTTTTTGTGCATCCTGTGTCTGTAACAGAATATTGGGAGTAGACTTTTGCAGAGGCTCACAGGTAGACAACCGACAACAGTCAAAACATGTAAGGGATGCACGCCATAAAATTTCTGCAAACCATGTCATTATCATTATACATTTAATAAATACATCAATCAATACAAACAAAAAACAAGTAAGAAATTTATAGTCGGTCTCGACCGTCTATACGATACCCTATACCATGCGTTTAGAAACCCTATCTCTTAGGCCCAACTAACTGGACATAGAAAATAAGCAAAAACCAAATTTGAGTGGGATTTTTATTAATTTTTTTGGCTGCAGATATGAAAAAGTTCATATCGGATGCTATATCTATATAGGGACTAGGTCCAAAAATGGACCGATCCTGATCATGTTTGGTAAAGTCTCTTGTATTTTGCAAAAATATATACAAACAAAATTTGAGAAGAATCAGTGCAATATTTTTGTTTTTTAATAGATTTAAGTGAAGATCGGGAAGCAGCTCTATATGGGGTCAAAGGGACCATTTTTGGACTACTCATTAATGGATGTAATGAACGCATACAAACCCAATTTGAGTAAGATCTATATGACAATTTGGATGTTATGGCAATTTATGTCGATTTCATATGGGTAATTTGTATGGGGGCTAGGTCTGAACATGGACCGATTCTCACCAATTTCAATAGCGTTCATCCCATGGCCGATAAAAGCTTATATACCAAATTTCATCAAAATATATTCATATTTGCGACCTGCAGTTTGATTACGAGGTTTACATGGACACACAGACGGACGGACGGACGGACGGACATTGTTAAATCAACTCAGAAAGTGATTCTGATTCGATCGGTATAATTAAAGATGGGTCTAGCTCAAATATTTTTGGTTGTTACAAACAGCAGCACAAAGTCATTATACCCAAACCACATAGTGGTATAGGGTATAATAAGGCGATTCGTTACCTATTTTTCGTGATATTACACCTGAAATCGCAACAAATTGACTAAAAATTGTGTGTTTTTTTGAAAACCGAAAGTCGGTCAACTTTGAACGGTTATATCTTCTAAACTAAAAATGTGATATTATTAAGAGTAGCATATTTGAAATCGTTGAAATCGTGGCACATGGCGCCACTGTGCAGAGGCCATAATTTTTCAACTGTGAGAAAGAAAAATTATTCCATCAAAAAATTTCGATAATGAATGCGGTGATTTGGCCCCTGGTTTCTTCCTTTTAAAGTTAAAAGACCACTAGATTAACGCAATTTAAAAAAAACCCGAAATGTTTTTGAATTGAAATAATGTATTTTTTTTTATAAAAATATACATAGTTAATATACATTCTTCATCCGAAAAAATTTTCAAAAGCAATCGATTAATGCGATTTTTAAAATAAATTCTCTAAAAATTTTAGATTAAAGGCCTAGTTAGCCACACGTAACCTTAACCAAACGTGTCAGCTGTTTTTTTCTGTTACATGAAAAGCAATTAGAGCAGTTACCGAACTCAACTGTCACGTAACCGGAACGTTCCTATCTGTTGAAAATAGATTTATGGTACGTTTGTACGTGACATTTGTGAACAGCTGATAAAGTTTGGTTAATTTTACACAGCAACATGCTGATCCGTTTTTTACGTTCTATAATTGCACTAAATGTCAACGTTACATTTACGGTACGGATAAATTATAGCAACGTGTGGCTAACTAGGCCTTAAAATAATTAACACATTTTTATAAGTTTTTGGGGACAAACACCCAAAATGGCAATAGTGGCGCACAGTGGTATCGCTTCATACATTTCTTGGCAAAAAGTAAAGTATAAGGACAGATCGTGGAACATTGAAATTTGGCCCAGAACGCACATAATTCGAAAAGTTTTTTTCGCCCCAAATTTTTATTTCATTACCAAAAGTCATGAAAATTGGCACAATTAATCAGTTTTGTGAAGTTTAGATATTTGGAGAGTTTCATGGAAATTGGAACACCCATCGCCCCCTGCCCATATAACCTGAAAAGATTTTTTTTGCCCCAACACAATGTGTCCACATATTTTTAACGCGATTTAGCATCCTGTAAATACGGTAAGAAAGCTCTTGAGTGGTAGAAGAACAATAACGTGGTTTTTGTACCAATGTAGGCAAATCCTCTAAACTGTCGGGAGCTTAGGCCAGTGGAAATATATTGGGTTCTTGTGAAAAGGCTGTTGAAGAGCACAAAAAAGGCGTCTCATAATTTGGAACATTTTAAACGGAGTTGTACTACCATTTCCAAAAAAGTGACAGAAACTTCTATAAAATCTCTAATGGAAGGGTTTCTGGTAATGGTCCATAAGTTCATAAATAGTGATCAGACTTATAAAAATTATATATTTTTTTAAGCTTTAATATAATTTCAATTAAATAAAATAAATCTAAAACTGTAGGTTCTATGGATTCCTTATTATTACATTTTATGTGTGCTAAGAATTTTTCAATCTCACTCCTTAGTGATGATATTGAAACAATATATTTTGGATTGTTTGAGGAAATAATTTTATTCTGCTGATTTCTCGTTTGCAAGATACTCTTATATTCGCCGAATGATGGAAATAATAAAAAAATTCCTGATTGGAATTCACAATTTAAATAAGAAATATTAGAGGTCCCTTCATTGAAAAGACAGACTCCTCTCATTGGAAATACAGACTCCTTTTAAATATGTACGGTTTTTGAGTTACCAAATCTTTAATAAATTAAAGACAAACTGAAATGATTTAATTGTTTTTGTATTTGTTAAATAATCTAATCTACAAAAATGCTCTGTCCAGACTAGACAACTCATCGCAACTATCATTTTCGACGGTCAAGTGTAGATCCTGTCTCGTTGGCTTCATTTCACTTGATTTCTTTTTACAATGAGTTTTCCGCGATTGTTGCGTGCTTGTGCTGTGATCGGAATTACGTGATTGTGATTTTGTACTATTATTATGGCCACCATAAATTTTTCGTAATGTAGCCAGTTTCTGAGACATATCGGACTCTTGTGTTACTCTAAATGTATTTTCTGAAATATCATAATTTTCATTATCTAATCCAGGTGTGGATAACTGAAATAGATGACGTCTACAGCTATGACTACGTGATGAATTCTTTTTTCGGCGCATACGTTGTTGATTTGATTGACACATATGACGTCGTGCTTCTCTTTGGCAGGTATGACTTAATTTACCTACTTGAGGACCCCAATGGGTGGGACCCTCTAATAACAATGGCGCCGATTTAACACGTTGACGCATTAATTCCATATTAAGTTCATATTCACGTTGCTGTAAGGCTTGTTCAGCTTTACGTGTAGCCAAACGTAATGATAGAATATCTTTATGGGTTTCACTGGTGAATTAAAGAAAAAAAGATTAATTTACGGAGTATTTGAATTGTTTATGTTCTATACTTTAAAGATAACGTTTTCCAGGCTGGAGTTTTGCGTACCTCCCAATCCATTTGAGGTGTGGTATCATGATAAGTGCACGTATTTTTCAACTCTTTAACCTTCTTTTTGCAGCTTTCCGCTCTTAAAGTGGCAGCAAGATTTGGTCTGGCCACTGGGTGGACTGGTGAAGGTGATGAATTCTGTGGGTAAAAATTTCTTTGTAATCATCAATATGGTTTGTGTGTTTTTACCTTGACTGAATCTTCCTTTTTAGCTGGATCCAAGTCAAATATTTTAAATGGCACTGTGTTGTCTTTTGTTTTGTGTATCTTCTTTTTTGTTTTCTTTCCACTAAATGTTCGATCGGTCACAGATTCGGTACTGGGTGATTCAACAATTATTTTCGGTACATTCCTATAAAAAATAACAATATTATTAATTGGTTTCAAATTGGAAGATGTAGGCAGTATCTATTTTACCCCGTTATTTCTTTTTTTGAATTTTCCTTAAAATAATTACTTAATTTACTTGGATCGCTGTAAGCATTGTATTTGGCTTTAAAAGATAATTTTTCTAACGTTTTGTTTTTCGTTCTTAACTCGAGAAGTTCAATCGGTTCGGGTATGGAATGCAAATCGTTAAAGGATAAAGATTTACGCAATCTTTCACGCAATGTTGATGTAAATGTTGTGCGCACAGGTACACTGGAAAAAGAGAAAGCAAAGTATTAGTACACGTTTGCCAAAATATGAGGAGGATTTGCCAACTATATAGGTAAAAACTAACGAATATTCTCTGCAAAGCTTAGCTACGAGTATTACATAAAAACTAGCAGATTCCAGCCCTCGAAATTCGAGTGCAAATTCTAGGAAATTTTATTTTTTCATTAAATAAAGACCCTAAAGTAGCATACCTTTATCAATTATAGCCAATTCACAAATCAACACAAAAAATAAACTAATTTTTATTACGAACACATTAACAAATTTAATAAACACTCACATGGCATTGTATAATTTTATGTATGTGTTTATGTATTTTATGTATGTGTATGTAAAGGAAAAAATTTTAAAATCTGTAAATCTGCAAAACGGCTAAAAAGAAATACCTTTCAAATAATATACGTTTGATCAAAATCGGGATAAAACGGTAGAACAAAACTTCTGTCACAAGAAATCACGTAGCCTATTAATATTATAGATACCAAATCTTTTGAAGAAAATAACTTTCTATTTTAATTTGTATACCATTGGTTACGGGGCCAGTTTGACAACTCCGTGATTTTTTAACTTCCTTCGTAGCTACTGGAGCCAGCTGCGTCATTTAGTTTAAATTTGCCAGCCATTGAAAGCAGACTCTTCGCGAATTTTGCATAAAACATTATTTTTGCGGAAAATCACCATCACGGAAATCAAGGAAAGGTTCGATAAATACATGGTCGTAACAGCACAGGTGTCACCGAACGTTAAGGTCGCCCAAAAGACGTCGTCACGCCAAAATCTCCGATAAAATCCATGAAATGGTATTGGTAGATCGGAAAAATGAAATATGTATAGACATGGAAATGAAAAAGGTATCCGTGCGATGAATGCCGCGATTGTTTACACTCGTGTAACCACTTCAAAGTAGTGCTTGGTAATGTTTAACAGTAATCCGAAGAAGTTTTTGCAATATTTCATAATCATGGACGAAGCATGGATTCATCTCAAAACACAAGAGACCAGGGAACCGTTAAATCAGTGAACTTCAGGTTTTGGGGTGTCATTCACAGGGCTTACCTTGAAAAGGTTAAAATGCTCACCGACGACTATTGGACAGATTCAACATTGATTTGAAGCAATAACGACTGCATGATCTTCCCTCATGACAGAGCACCGGCGTACACGTATGTAGTCGAACTGCTGCACCAGCATATTCTCTCGATTTAGGAGCACTCTGCAATTATTTCCTGAAGAAATGTAAGAGATTTGAATCGAATAAAACCGTCATTACTGAACCAAACGCCTATTTTGAAGATCTTGTGAAAACTTATTATTTGAGAGGAAAAAAAAATTTGAAAAATGCTGGACTAAATGTATGTGGACTATAAAATAAAAACCTTTTTTGCCGAAAAAAATTATCTTTTATTTCGGGATATGATTCGGTCTGGTGGCGCCATCCTGCTGAAAACGTTTTTTGCCGAAAAAATTATCTTTTATTAAAAAAGTCACTGAGTTATAAAACCGTGATCGTAGTGGCGGCCAATTGGTAAGGGAAATTCGGGATATGATTCGGTCTGGAAATCCTTGCTCTCATTCGCGGTATGGCAGGTGGCGCCGTATTGCTGAAACCACATGTCACTCAGATCCATACTATCCAGTTGATCCCAAAAGAATACATTCCAATTTCGCAGTAACCTGTCAGATAGTTTGTAGTCTCGCCAACTTGTCGGCTTTGCAATTTCCTACGATGTCCCTGTGCGTTGGTACCCATATGAGCCAAAACTGTTTGTTCATCTCATTTAAGGACGAGCTGGAGTTCAGGTCAGTTCTTGTTTTCAGGAATTTTAATCTATGATGGATTTCACCACGGCTTCTTTGTCATAGTAAATGCTGACTGCAGTTATAGACAGAATGCTGCGACCTAACCATTCAACAACTTCCGTCATTGCCAGCTTATCTACTTGATAAATGCTTTAGTCATCTGGCAGTCTTCGAGCCAGACTTAAGCCAAGAACCTTCGAATAGTCTCCGTTACCAACTCTATTGTTCAGTTTTCATCCATCCCATATTAAAATTCACGCTACTTTGAGTCTCCTCAATTCAAAAGTCCCTTGTCAGGTTAGTGCAGTGATTATTATATAAACTCCTCAGAGTATTATAGTTCACAATCAATGATGTGTTCCTGCCTTTCAGGAAACGTTGTGGCCATAATTGTAGTCATTGTCAAGTGCTTCTTAGTCGGATGCCCGATGCAGTTGTAGACTGCTGCCCTAATATTTCCCATTGTTTTTTTTTTTTTAAGATTTTGAGCTAAACCGGCACTGCGACCCATATGGATCTTTTGTGGGTTTTGATCTTAAACTATTCCAGGTTCCGCATTCCCTTCTTATAAACGTAACCACACCAGATGGAGCAGAAAGTTTTATATCCTCGGGACCTAAAATTTCCCAATGAAAAATGTTTCTTCTGGTTCTATAGATTACAATGCACCCACAGAAGCATCATTGTCTCTTCTTCCGGACATAGTCGAGGCAAAGCCGAGGAAGTCAGGTATACTGTAATACATAAATCGCAGTTTAAGTTGTGATGTCCCGTAAGCAATCAATTTTAGTGTGATTTAAAATACCTCGGCTTGTAAAAGGCTTTTTGAATAATTTCCTGTCTATCCGTATAAGCAATTCCCAAATAAGAGACGTTATGGTAGACCAACTTACTCCACAAAAGGGTTCAGGTCCTATCTAGCCAGTTCGTCCGCGATCTCTTTTTCTTCTAGTCCGCGATGCCCAAGAATCCAAAGTAAAGTTACTTTGTTCCACGTGGACCGCTGTTGCATGATATCAAAATATTTTGATGTATATGACCAGTGTGACAACTCCAAAAGTGATGCTTGGTTATCAGAAAAAAATTATATATTCGCTCCCTTAAAGCCCTTTTCCATATTTAACTAATACGAAGTATATTTACCCGAATTTTGGGCCTAAGATACTGCCGGCCACTGGCCCATTGGTTCAGAAACCATACACGCCAATACCAACCCCTTAATTCATGGTTCATTGACATTCTGAGCAGGTTTTTTATTTAAAATCGGTTCTATAAGTCCCGAGAAATCAATGAATATGGAAAAACTCTTGAAAAAAAGATTTTTCTATGTTGTTCTTATTATTGTTGTTATTCTAAATTTTGTGTTTTGTGTGTGATAGCTGTAATTGTTGTTGTGGTCGTAGTGCTTGTAGCATTTACTAGAGGAGTGTGTAAGTATGATAATACTCCAAGTGTCCAGAGGTTTAAGTCGTGCGCCTAAAAGCCGGCATGGCGCCGCTGACTCTCTTTAGTGTTGGAGCTGCCGAATTAACCATAGTCAATTTTTAATTTTAAAATATTAGCATAAAAATGTGGTTAGAAAGCAAGATCTAAATTAAAGCATTGAAATTAAAAATACTCCTAATAAAACAACGTAAAATTGTTATAGCCGAATATCTGTTTTTTAATTATAGTAGGCAGCAGGCTTTCTAGCAATAGAAAAATAATGTAATTTTTCAGATAGATTATTTCTATAAAAAAAAATATAAACATATAAAAACATAAATAAGATATCTATAATATTAATAGGCAAGGCGATTTCTTGTGAACGATGTAACTTTGTCGGCTTTAAACCGATTTTGACCAAACATAGCTAATTTGAAAGGTATTTCTTTTTAGCTGTCCGCCAGATTTACAGATTTGCACCGTCTGGAACATTTTTTTTGATTAAAATTCATTAAAAGGTGCTACTAACACATACATACATAAAATTATACAATGCTGTGTGTGTGTTTATTAAGTTAGTTAATGTGTTTGCAAAAATTATATATGAAAAGCCTTGTATTGAATTGAAAAATAATTTTGGACATAACGACAATAACGCAATCGAATCTCGTTATAATAATTGCATATCACACGCCCTGTGTTGAATTGTGAATTACCTAAAATTAGCATACCTATAGGTGGAATACTATGAGGTTCAAATACCTTCAGTCTTTTATTTCTGTGTGTTCTACAAATATCTTATATGTATATTAAAAGAATTTATGAATAAACTTTGCATTCAAGATTTTTTTTCAATATTTTTCTTCTCTCAAACCTCTATAACTAGAGTTCTAATTAACGTAGGCTGTTGACTAAGAACACTCAGTGGATCAAGCTCCTTCTTTTGAGCTATTAACTTAAATTCGTTGGGTTTGAGGAAAGTTATGCGTGGAGAATCAACTTTACTTTTACTGTACGTTAATTTATCTTGGCATATTTTGGCATTACTGTACGTTAACTTCTCTTAGCAAATTCGTTGGGGGTTTGAGAAAAGTTATGAGAGGACAATCAACTTTACTTTTACTGTACGTTAACTTCTCTTGGCATATTTTGGCATTACTGTACGTTAACTTCTCTTGGCAAATTTTGGTATTATATTATAAAAATTAATATAATATAATATAATGCTGTGGAGCAGCAGGGGTCCTCTAGTTTATAATGAAATCTCATATATTAAAAGAATTTATGAATAAACTTTGCATTCAAGATTTTTTTCAATATTTTTCTTCTCTCAAACCTCTATAACTAGAGTTCTAATTAACGTAGGCTGTTGACATAGGTCTAAGAACACTCAGTGGATCAAGCTCCTTCTTTTGAGCTATTAACTGCTTAAATTCGTTGGGTTTGAGAAAAGTTATGCGTGGACAATCAACTTTACTTTTACTGTACGTTAACTTCTCTTGGCATATTTTCGCTTTACTCTACGTTAATTTCTCTTGGCAAATTTTGGTATTATATTATAAAAATTAATATAATATATTATAACAAGTAAGAAGATTATAGTCGGTCGAGACCGACTATATGATACCCTATACCATGCGTTAAGAGACCCTATTGCTCAGGCCTAACTAACTGGATATAGAAAATAAGCTAAACCAAATTTGAGTGGGATTTTTATTAATTTTTTTGGCTGCAGATATGAAAAAGTTCATATCCGATGCAATATCTATATGGGGACTAGGCCTAAAAATGGAACGATCCTGACTATGTTTGGTAAAGTCTTTTGTATTTTGCAAAAATATATACAAACAAAATTTGAGAAGAATCAGTGCAATATTTTTGTTTTTTGATAGATTTAAGTGAATATCGGGAAGCAGCTCTATGTGGGGCCTATGACTAACAGTTGTCCCAGGGATCATTTTTAGACTACTCATTAATGGATGTAATAAACGCATACAAACCCAATTTGAGTAAGATCTATATGACAATTTGGATCTTATGGCAATTTATGTCGATTTCATAGGGGTCATTTGTATGGGGGCTAGGTCTGAACATGAACCGATTCTCACCAATTTCAATAGAGTTCATCCCATGGCCGATAAAAGATCAAATACCAAATTTCATCAAAATATATTCACATTTGCGACCTGCAGTTTGATTACAAGCTTTACATGGACACACAGACGGACGGACGGACGGACGGACATCGTTTAATCGAATCAGATAGTGATTCTGATTCGATCGGTATAATTAAAGATGGGTGTAGGTCAAATATTATTGGTTGTTACAAACAGCAGCACAAAATCATTATACCCAAACCACATAGTGGTATAGGGTATGATGATGCGGAGCAGCAGGGGTCCTCTAGTAAATTTCAAAATACATTGAAAGAAATAAATTGAATGAAAAAATTAAATTTTCTTAGAATTTGCACTCGAATTTCGAGGGCTAGCCTCTGCTAGTTATAATAAAAACTGGTCAAAAGAAAAACAATTCACTCCAAATTTAAATGGCATTAGAACTAAAATTTGAAGTATCAGCAACTGTTTTGTAATGGTAACCGTACCCAAAATTGGTTAAAATATAGGTTATAATATGGGGCACAGGTGAACGGTATCACAGATTCGGCACAGCCGTTTTAAAACTTTTACTTGTTTTTCTATAACACGGAATTTCTCCAAATCTCAAACCTTATTTAAATCACTTTGTCTTAATACATTTTTACTTACTTTTCAGTAGATTTCTTAGTTGTATCTACATTTTGTTCCTTAAATTCCTTAGAAGAAGATCGTGTAAATGAACGCGATTTGTTGCGATTTAAAGAAGTTAACGGCCGTTTAAATTCAGCTTCAAAATCCTTAATAGACTTTTTGAAACATTCAACTTCTTCAGCTAATTCATTTTTCAAACTGAAATTTAAAAAAAAAAAGAAAATAAAATGAAAATAAGAACAAATTTTAAAAAATTTCCACATCAACCTTTTTTTTGTTAATAAACTCTCACGAGTTTTTTCCTCATCCTTATAACACGGTGCGGCAATGTTTGTACTTTTTCCAGTATTCAAAAATTGTTGAACACAATCAGATTCTGGCGATTCCATATAATTCCGATTTTCTGAGGTTTTATTCAATTTTTTCTTCTTCTTTTTCGTTTTTTTAGATTTTTTACTGCGACTACCACATGACATTAACGACGAACTAGTTGTACTACTACGATCTTTCAATACAGAACCAGCATTCACAGAAGACACTTTCAGTTCACGACAGGTGCTTCTTAATGAATCCAAAGTAGAGTAGAACTCTTCCTCAGTTAAATGATTTATATCACCATAATCTTTAATAATCATAAAATAAAATAAACTAGAATAAGTAAGGGATTGTTTAAGAATTTGCAAAATTCTGAAAAACCTGGTATGCTATCGTAAAATTTGGCCAATGATCTGATGCCACTACAAGACCACTTTGATTCCGTTTCTCCACCTGTCCTACAGTGTTTCGTCATGACTGCAGTAGCTGTTGTTGGTGTTGTGGTCAATCTTCCCAAATACATTTGGGTTCTATTATACACGGGTGCTGGACAATTGTTGCAAGGATCGAGTGGCACTTTTAAGCACGTATTCAAATATGCTCTTCCTGTATGTGAAGACATTTTTCGTGGAGTTTTCCAATATTATTTAAATATTTCTGGCCACTTTTCTTCTTGTAAGTTATTATATTTAATATTTTTCACTTGTATTTGGCTTTATCAATATTTTACTCATATTTTGTTACCATGGTAAACTTTGTTATGTTTACCAATTTCGTTGTTATTTTCTATCACATCAGAATTTTGTTGTGGTTAAACTTTCGCCTTGTAAAAGACAATAAGAATTTATTTGTGTTAGTTATGGTTTGTGGGGGAATGAAAGAGAGTTGGCTCATTATGATTAAGGTTTATTTGCTTTTTGATTATTGTCAAATAAGGTCAAAACAGACAAAATTAACCTGTGGCATATTTAGGTCAATGGAACATTTTCAGAAAGATTTTTTTCAGGTTATTAAGTCTTGGATTCTGAATTTAGTTTTGGCCAGTAAGTCCTGAACAATAGTTGTGTTACCACACTAGCCCAAACTTATACAAAAGCGTATCCGTATTCGAAAATTTTGGTCAATGAGAGCGCTTATGAGAGAGTAAATTTAAATACCAAACTTTTTCTTTGGGTAAATTACAACAATTTGAAAATAAATTACAACAATTTATGCTTATAGAAAAATTGCTGTTGTCATCCGCGATCCATCGAGTTAACATTACTTCGTGGCTCCTATTATTCTCGAATTCAAGATGGAAGAAATGGTAGGGAAGTTTTTAAAAAAAATAACCAATAAACTTAAAGGTACCTCTTATATTCGTAGATAAAGATTATTATTATTTTTATTTTTTTAATTAACATCTTATAAATAAAATAAAGAAACTATTAATATCACAGTATTAAGGAAAAGTTGTTATAAGAAATTTTAAAAACAAACACCAATTTATCCTATTTAAGAACAAAAGAGTATATTAGTGGTTGTTTATCAAATTTCTTATTATGTCATAAGTGGACGTTCTGCATTTTTCTTTAAATGACAGAGTCAGTTGTCTAGTAAATGAATTAAACATTGTGTGGTTAAAGTTACTATGCAGTTCGTTAGTAGAATATCTGTGGTGTAGGTTGTGAATTATTTTTAGATTTTTATTTTGAATTATCTGTAATTTTCTTGTATGAGTTTTAGTAGCTTTGTAGAACCAGACTTGGCAACCATAAGTCATAAAAGGCCGAATACACTTTTTGTAAATAAGAACCTTGTTTTTTAGATTAAGTTTAGATCTTCTGTTAAGTAGGGGATAGAGAGCACGACCGCAATTAATTGCCTTTTTACAAATATATTCAATGTGCTGTTTAAATGATAATTTTTTATCTAACATAATTCCCAGATATTTGATACTATCTTGCAGAGAAATAACAATTCCCCTAGAATACAACTGTTTTGTGGCAGTGCCTTTCCGCGACCTATTATAAGCTTGGGTTTTATTAACATTAATTTTTATTTTCCATTTATCAAAATATTTTTGGGTAAATTCTAGACTAGCTCTCATTTTCTTAATTATTGCGTTTGACACCTTACCGGTACAAATGAGGGCACTATCGTCTGCGTAAAAGGCTACTTCTTGATTCCTGCGAACGGATATATCAGAAGTGTATATCGAATATAGTGTAGGTGATAAAACAGACCCTTGTGGCAGTCCCGCGGGAATTTGTCTATCACTAGATACCATGTTATCTATAGACACAACATATGAGCGTTGATCTAAAAAACTCTTTATTATCTTTTGTAAGTATGTACGTTGTATAATTAAAGGAATTTAGTTTAAATACCAGGCCAGCATGCCATATTGAATCAAAGGCTTTTTCTATATCAAGAAAAATAACCCCTGTACTCTTACGGTTTTTTATGTTCATTTCAAGAAAATTAACGACTCTTTTTTTTTGATGCACAGTAGAGTGTTCCTTGTGGAATCCAAATTGTTGAGGGTTAATAATATTATTTTGATTAGAGAAGTCTAAAATTCTCTTTTGTAGAATTTTCTCAAACACTTTATCTAATTGGCTTAGAATCCTAATCGGTCTATAGCTGGACGGTAATTTAGGATCTTTGCCCGGCTTAATAATTGGGATGACTTTTGCTTTCTTAAAAATCTTTGGAAAGTATCCTTCAATTAAACAAGAATTAAAGAGTTTGCTTAGAGTTTCAAAAAAGTAGTCAGGCATTTTTTTAAGTATAATACTATTTATGCCATCTAACCCAGGGGCTTTTTTATTTTTCAACAGAAGTACAATCGATTTAATTTCGGCTAAATTGGTAAGTTCGACATTCGAACTGTCAATAATTATATCATTAAGATTATGTATGAATCTTGAGACACATGCGTCCATAGGTGAAGGGTTACTTAATGTAATGGTGTGTGAATTTTCAAAAACGTCTGCTATAGAATTAGCCTTTTCTACGCCTGTTTTTAAGACTTGACCGTTCACATGTAGATCCGTAGAAGACATTTTGTTGTTCTTAATGGCTTTTGTTAATTTCCAAAATTTATTTGAGCCTGGAGGTAAATTTGAAATGAATTTGGACCAGGATTCGTTCCGGTCTTTATTAAGGTAGAAGTCAATTAATTTTTAGAGTAAAAAGCCCTACTTTGAAATTTCCGTTTATATTTATTTCTCTGACTAATTAACATTATACTAGTATCGGAAATTTCACGTTGCCATGATTTTTTACGTCCTACAGGTATTTTTCCAAAAGCTTCCTTTGCTAGATTACCTGAATAAGCAACCGCTTGGTCAAAGTTCTGATCCCTGATTTCACTCTCTACCCAATTTCCAATTGCTGACCAGTCTGCTCGATAATACAAAGGAACTGCATATGTCATATTTTGAACAAGTCCGGAAATAACACAAGATATTGGTAGATGGTCCGACTTTAGAGTATTTGGGTGTGTCTTAAGGTCTGAGAATAGGAGACACGAGTTTGTCAAAAGAATCTCTATTGTAGACGGCTGGACATTGTTGATATTTTGACCAAAGCGGGTATACTCGTTTGGGTAATATATATAATAGCTGGATTGTAAGCAGTGGTTATAGAGTTCCGTCCCTGCTGAATTATTTGGCACACAATTCCATTGTGTATGTTGGGCATTCAGGTCACCGAAAATAAAATAATCGCTAGTATAGGATGTTAATTTGTCCAAATCAGCCTTGAAATTAGATGTGTGATCAGGATTATACGCTGAAGTAAATGTTACTGGTCGTCTATTTATCATCACTTGTATTGAAATGTTTTCTGCAGTGTTCGTTTAAATTTTCGGTAGCAACATGTGCTTAATATTACCTTTAATTGCAATTAGAACTCCTCCGCCATGCATAGAACGATCCTCTCTATATATTTTATATCCACCAAGTTGAAATTTGCGATGCGGTTGCAAAAAAGTCTCACTTAAAAGGAGAATATCAATTTTCCATTTCGGTAAGAAGTATTCCAGCTGCGCAGCTGATGATTCCGTTGTTATGCCTTGGGCATTCCAATGCATAACATGAACATTGTTTAAACAATTTGAATTATATGGCATGTTGAAACATCATGCCTAAAACACGTAGCTTGTCGTACTTGTTTTGACATCTTTGTAAAGCATCGACTGCTTCAAAAAATATTTCCAAAAGTCTCGTTGGACATGTCGTTGGCATTATTTTTTGCGTAGCTTTTGTCTTTAGCTACCTCAGAATACAAGTTACCATTAGCATGGAAATTACTATGAATATTTTGTCGCTCTTGTCTTGGTAATTGAGGAAAATCCTGATTGTCCACGTTGAAATAAAAATCATTAGTTCTTCTGTTGATCGGCCTAGATTTAGATGTTACTCGATTCCGGATATCTATATATTCTTGACGGCTTGGGCACTTTGTTTACGATTAACGTGCTTTAAATTCTGTTTTATGCAGTTATAATACTTATATATTATGCTACCTTCATTATAACCTTTTTTAAGAGGGCATATAGCATAATCATGGTTTCCCGCGTAGGCTGAACACACTAAGGTACGATTACAGTTTTTAGCTCCGTGTCTTTACATAGCACAATTGGAGCATTGAGTGGGCCCTTTGTTACCCTTAAGAGGCTTTCTCCAATATACCGAAATATTACTAAAATATCTAATTTTCATTATTTCTCGTTTGGTTACCTGCTGACGATCAAATTCAATTAGGTAAAGTGCATCATCTACATTAGATCTTTTTGTTTCCAATTCTTTTATGCTTATCGGCTTGATATTATGCGTGCTGACAAATTTGTCGCTGATGTTCTTTGTGTCTAGTTTTGGTAATCCAAATAAAACCAATTTAAAACTTTTAGTGTGCTTTATCTGGTGAGTATAAAACTGGAATTTTTTGTCCTTAAGAACCTTAAGAGCATCCTGGTACAGTGATAACGATAAAATTTTCGTTCCAATAGTCATTCGTTTATAAGTATACCAATTATTCCGATAACATTAGTAAAACTGTGAGTAGAATCCACAATTATAGGTGGAATTTTTTCTTTAACAACAACAGGTTCTTCATCATCGTCGTCAGATAGAAGTTGAAATCTGTTGGCACTAGTACTGGGACCGTCCGATGTTTTTGGCACCTTGAATTTGGGGCTATTGCCCCAATATTTTCTTCTTTTTTGATTAAACATTACCAAAAGAAGGAAAATTAACTCAATCAAGTAGTTTATTACTTATTATATTGAAAATAAAATTAACTTTTTCAAGCACCATTAATCACGATGTCTTTATCTTGAGGCAGAGATGCCAGATTCTCGACGTAGATAAAGATTTAAGTGATGAAAATCAACAAAATCAAAAAGCAATCTTACAATTAAAAAAACATCTTAACCCTCTAGTTTCAAAGACCGCATTTATACGACCTTAATACATTATGCATGAAACACATAGACGACTGCGGCTACACGCCAACACGGCTACAAATGCTGCTGGCAGCAATTAATACAAATAAAATCTGTTGACAAGCCGAATCGTTTGAAAATTTTTTTCTTTCAGGTGTGACTTAATGATAAATTAAGCACGATCTTGACTTCCGCTGTGGCCGCTGTCCTCTAAATAATTTTTTCCTTCGTCTTCGCAGTCATCATCTTCTCAATATCCTTCAAATCGCTTTCTTTTTCACTATCTTAGAAAGATTCGCTGTTCTCGTCATCAGAAAAGTCCTCCTCGTATTCCGCATTCTCTTCTTAAGGGGTCGTTCCTACTCCTCTATGAGTGACTCTCTGGCAGTAATGATTGTTTTTTTTTTTTCAATTTTTTAACTCTTTCCTTTAACTCATACTTTCTGCCTGTCTGCCATGGGGCAACCCCATCCCCCTCATCCAATTGATCTGGAACTTGGCCCATAGTCTTGTTGTGACTATAGATTATTTTTGGGGTAGTCACGCACAGTCACGGAGAGACTAAAACCTCACTTCCCCTTATCCGATCGATCTGAAACCTTGTCCATAGACTTGTTGTGGCCAAATATTAATTTTAAGATAGTCACACACAGCAATGCTTAGTCACGCACAGTCACGGAGTGATTTAAACTTCATTTCCTCTCATCCGATCGATCTGAATCTTTTTCCATAGACTTGTGGCCAAATATTAATTTCAATATAGTCACACACCGTTACGCATAGTCACGCACAGTCACGGAGTGTTTTAAACCCCTTTTCCCCTCATCCGATCAATCTGAAACCTGGTCCACAGACTTGTTATCACCAAATATTAACTTAAAGATAGTCACGCACAGTCACGCACAGTCACGGAGAGATTCAAAACTCATATGCATAAGGAAAGAAATCGTTTTAATAAAAACTTGTTTTTATGGGGTTGATTATTTCTTTTTACCCCCAATTTGAGCTCGATGTATAGCCACTTGCCCTCGTCGTTTCGAAATCGAAAAGTCGCGCACTATTCCTTACCTAATGTGCATGAAATCTCAAAAAAAAAACAAGTAAGAAAATTATAGGCGGTCTAGACCGACTATACGATACCCTATACCATGCGTTTAGAGACCCTATCTCTCAGGCCCAACTAACTGGATATAGAAAATAAGCATAAACCAAATTTGAGTGGGATTTTTATTTATTTTTTCGGCTGCAGATATGAAAAAGTTCATATCGGATGCTATATCTATATGGGGACTAGGCCCAAAAATGGACCGATCCTGACAATGTTTGGTAAAGTCTCTTGTATTTTGCAAAAATTTATACAAACAAAATTTGAGAAGATCAGCGCAATATTTTTTTTTTTTTGATAGATTTAAGTGAAGATCGGGAAGCAGCTCCATAAGGGGCCTATGACTAAGAGTTGTCCAATAGGGATAATTTTTGGACTACTGATTAATGGATGTAATACATACATACAAACCCAATTTGACTAAGATTTGTATGATAATTTTGATCTTATGGCAATATATGTTGATTTCATAGGGGTCATTTGTATGGGGGCTAGGTCTGAACATGGACCGATTCTCACCAATTTCAATAGCGTTCATCCCATGGCCGATAAAAGATTAAATACCAAATTTCATCAAAATATATTCATATTTGCAACCTGCAGTTTGATTACAAGCTTTACATGGACACACAGACGGACGGACGGACATCGTTAAATCGAATCAGATAGTGATTCTGATTCGATCGGTATAATTAACGATGGGTGTAGGTCAAATATTTTTGGTTGTTACAAACAGCAGCACAGTCATTGTACCCAAACCACATAGTGGTATAGGGTATAAAAAGAAACGCAACAACTATAATCAATAACATTTCATAAATGTTACTATGTGCTTAATGCAATAACCTGCACATTTTTTTTGCTGGGTTCTAAAACAAAACCACAAAACGCAATCGCGCCATCTGCCACAAACAACTAATAATATAATCCAATACAACAACCTGTTTTAAAAACTACCTCAACACTTGTTTGTCATTAGGTGGGTAAATCAGCTAATTGTCATATTTGCTTCGCCTCTTCCTTCTACACAAACAACATTACTTTTGACACTTGCTTTTTGGATTTTCTACGACTTAAATTTGAGTTGTCAATTTATGTTTTGATTTTAATGCCAGTTCCCTACAAGAAATGAATGACTGAAACTAACACATAAACAATTTTTGTACTAACACATTTGCAGTTTTTTTCTATTTAAAAACATATGACTGTCATTGTTGCTGTTGTTAAGGTTTAGGAAAGGTAAGTAATTAATTAAATTAAAATTAAATTAAAAAGTTCAATTTAATTTTTGTTGTTTCTTTAGGATTCTTCAAAATATGTCAGTGGATTCGTTAGTGCAATTCTCAATTGTGGTGGCACGTCCCTCCATTATACCCTTCCACAATATATTTTTTGCTCGCTTGTGGCCTATTCCTGTTGGATCGTTAACTTAAGATATTGCTGTAGAATCTTCACAAACTTTCAATCTAGAACTTTTATACCTCTTAGGAATCGCATAAATATATTGTTAATAGATGCGCAATCACCAAATGAACTTATTAAGGTAATGTACTGACATTTTATTAAAAAGTCTAGCTAGAAACAAAGTAAATGTTCCTTGCAGAATTTTACATTAATCCTTATATCTATCTTTCAGTCTGTTGCCATAACATGGATATGTTTTTTTTTAATATTTGGCTCGAATGTTTTAATTTATGCCATTCTGGAATATAGTGTGGAATATAATGTTGATAATATGAATATTAAGGAATGTGCAGTATCCATAAATTCGTCCATAATGAAATTAATTTTCAAAAGAATAAAGATCTAAAAATATTGAACAAATTGATTTATGGAGGTATTATCACAATATCTCACACACCGTTCTGTACAAACAATTTTCCAAATGGAGTGTATCAGTTTTGGCCGAAATTGTTAATTCACAACACACAAAAGGTGAGCTTTAATATAAATTGTTGATATATATGTGTTATAATATATTGTTTTCTTTAAGAACCTACTGATTGCACTAAGGCCCATTACCGGAAATTTCTATTGAGTTTAGTCAATTTATTCAGTGCTAAGTTACGAACCGCTTTGAGGGATGGTTCGAGTGAAAAGTCAGCAAACATTGTCTCAAAGTTATCGACACGTTTCGGAATTGGTGATATTGTTGTGTTTTTAATATATTAATGTTTATTTCTATTTTTGAATTTTTGATTTTTAATACAATAAATAAATATAAATAAAAAATAATAAGTCGTGTTTCATTATAATCAAGCGTGACCGGTCAATGATGATGTATATAGCCATCAAGTATGACCGGTCAGCGATGATGGATATATCTATCATCGTTGACTACTAAACAGCGGTAGAGTGAGCAGTTCAGATATATATTATATGGTTTACATACTTTCATAGGTTAGAGTAAGATGCAAAATCACATGTACACAAAAGTTTCGGTCAGTTTTGGCATATTTGCCTTAATAAAATGATAGAAACTTTGTTCTACGCGATGACCGACACTTTAGTCAGTAGTGCCGGTCATATCACCGGTCAAATGACCGTCACTGTTCTTGTAGGGTTGTTTTGTGATTTTCAGCTGGTTTGTGTGATTTGAGCGGATAATTAGAGAGTGAAAAAAAGTAGTGAAAAAAAGAATAATTTAAATACATAATAATAATTAGTGACAAAGCATTTTTAATTACTTGTTTTTGTGTTTTCGAACTCACATAATAAATTATTAATTGCAGTTTTTTTTTTGTTTGGTTTTATAAGGAAATTAAAGTAGACATTATTTAGTTAAATTTGCATTAGTTTTCCAGCCAACCAACAAACAAAATGCGATTTTACGCAATTGGAGCAACTGTTGCTCTTTATTTGATATTGGTAGCAAGTGCACAAGATGCCAATGTAGAGGTAAGCTATTATTTATTAATAAATGCTAAATAATATATAAGAAAAATAATAATTGATTGGCTAATGCTTTCACACTAAACCACCTGCTTGATGGACGTTTTTAAGGTTGATGTCATGTTTTTTTTTTACTAAAATATTTTGGAATGCTGTGATTCAGATTGGCTAGCTATGTAGCTGCATTACTAATTTTAAATAAGCCTCAAAATACACTTATAAATTAATAGAAAATAAATGTTTAGCTTATTATTTTAATTATCATTGGTGCTAAAATGAATAATATCAACAACAATAATATTTTCTTTGTTTTCCATTTGAGGTTATGTTGAGGATTAGTTGTTTGTTTTTTATTTTCTAAATTGTAAACAACATTTTCTTATCGCTCCAATATGGAAGCGCTGGCTTTTGTTATGTGATAAAATTTCTGATATCAACAAATAGATTTAAGTTTTTATGTTATTTTTTTTTTATTGACACAAATGTTTTTCTTTTTCTCCATATGTCTGTACATCGTAATAAGATTATTTCAATAATTTTCTCCATACTTCCTCTTGTACTATTTTTTTTTATAATTGAATTTTCTTCTTGTTGTAATTCAGCAATCATTTTGCATTTGTTGCAATTCAATTTGTAATTGTTATCTCCTCCTTAAACTAGTAGTGGTCCATTGTAGTGTTTGATAAGATTAATTGTCGCCACCAACCAACAACCTTCTTGTCTATGTACGTATTAAGCTTCATTTAATTCTACTCAGGATTTTACTTTGTATATCTCCACTTGCAGTGGGTTGTGCTAAAAATCTGTAATATTCCATTCAAGTGGTTGGTCGGTTTGTGTGCGATAAGTGTTTGTATTTAATTGCAATTTTTCAAAGGATGGATTGTAAATGAAAATTTAATTTCGTTCATCTGCAAATTCATTTAGTTTTGTATGATTGTAAATTGAATCTTTTTGTGGAATATAATTATAAATAGGACAAATTTCTGTTATATTGCCTGCATTGTTACAAGAATATCATCAGAAAAAATGTAATTAATCTTAAAAAGTCTGTTTTGTATTCTTCTGTTTGTTAGAAAGGACGATTATTTAATACAGTTTTATCTATTGTTTGCAATTAAGCAAAGTACTTTTGAAAAACAATAAATTTATTCTCTTATTTTTTCGTTGCGTCGAGGCTTTTATACCCTATACCGCTCTGTGGATCAGGCTATAATAAGTTAGTATCTATAAAAAATATCTAACATATACCGATTGACTCAGAATCTCTTTCTGGATCGATTTAGCGATTTGTTGCCCTTAGCATGAACAGTTCATATTCGACCTAGTCCCCATACAAATGACACCTGTGAGATCGTCTTAACTCCTCTTTTTGCGAGAAGGTACCTGGGGACCTTTTAGATTTTAAAGCTTACAATTCCAAGAAAAAAGTGTACTGAATCGATTAAAGCTGGTTTTGAAGCCATGCGAGCAATATTTTAATGACATTGAGTATGTGGATTTTGTTACCTGTGTTCCTTTTTTCAATTCAAATGCTACAACAGCGATTTATATGCCAAAAACAAGATTTGCTACATCTTGCCTACCCTTAAAATTTATACGAACAGGTATACCAGCAAGAAAACTAACAACAAATTATACAGTATAGAAAAAAAAAGAATAAAAGGTTCATAAGTTTCATAAACCAAACTATATAACGTTTATATATAGAACCAGGACATAAGAGTTATAAGTTTTATGAGATAATTCTTAAAAAGTAACTTTTACAGATCAACTTTTATTTATTTATTTTCTTAGCCATAACTACAACATGGAGTGAAAACTTCGTGGTCTAGCAATGACACCCCGGTTTTTTGATTTAAAATTAATTTTACTCTTCAACGTAATCTCCGTTAAGTGAAATGCACTTTTTCCAATGATCCTCTAACATCTTGATACTCCTGGAAAAATACGATTTGTTAAACCCTTCAAAATAGGCTTCCGTCTCTGATACGACTTCTTCATTTGTGGAAAATCTCTTTCCCTGGAACCATCTTTTTAAGTTTGGGAACAAATAATAATTACTGGGGGCCAAATCTGGAGAATACGGGGGGTGGGGAAGCAATTCGTAATGTAAGGACTTTAATTTTTCGGAAGCCAAAGCAGATGAATATGCCGGTGCATTGTCATGATGGTAGAAGATTTTTTCTTATTTAAGTGGGGTCGTTTTTTCTTCTTAATTTTTTCATCCATTCTGTTCAATAACTCAACATGTTACTTGGCAGTTATTGTTTTTCCGTTTTCCTAGTCATCAATAAATATTATACCACGTGCATCCCAAAAAAACACTGGCCATTACCTTTCCAGCCGATTGTTGAGTCTTTGGCTGCTTTGGTTGGCTTTTGCACGCTTGTAACCACTCCGCAGACTGTCTATTGGACTCCGGTGTATAATAATGAATCCACGTCTTAGCCATCTATAATATTAATAGGCTAGGCGATTTCTTGTTCTACCGTTTTATACCGATTTTGACCAAAACGTATATTATTTGAAAGGTATTTCTTTTTAGCCGTTTTGCAGATTTACAGATTTTTAAATTTTTTCCTTTGTTTTTAGTAAATTGCTTTTAAAGTTGCTACTAAGCCATACATAAAATTATACATATGCTATGTGTGTGTTTATTAAATTTGTTAATGTGTTTGTTAATGAGTTTGTTATCTTCATTCACAATAATAATAAACCAAAAAAGTGTTGGTTTGTGAAATAGCTAAGTTGAAAAATAAAGTTGCCTAGAAATTGCACTCGAATTTCGAGCACGAGAATCTGCTAGTTGTTATAAATACACGTAAAAATTTAGTTGAATTTACTTCAAACTTCTTCATCCAAAGAATACTTTGAATCATGAATACGTTTCAGTTTTTGTTCAGCTGTTAAAAATTGCGGCACCCATGGAGCAGAGAGCTTTTTCATATTTAAATGATCATATAATATATGCCAAACTCGCTCTGTTTAAATATCTATGATACCAGCAACCTCACTCAAATTTTTCGATCATACAACCTGATGCACTTTTCCTACGTTATCTTCGGTAACTGACTCATTTGGACGACTAGGACGGTCTGCATCATTTGTGCTCGTACGACCACGTCTAAATTTGGAATACCACGTTTTAACCATTGAATATGACAGCGAACATTCACCATAATGTTTGTCAATCCATTCTTTGGCTTGGACTGTATTTTTTCCCACCAAAAAACATTGTTTAATCAAATAACGAAACTCTTGGGTAAAAACATATGAAATCAACCGAAAATATTTACATTTGTGACCTCATCACCTCCAAATTTGATAAGATTTTGTACACATGATCTATGGATCGGCACAATAATATTTGCCAACTTTCAGACATATAGCCTTCGAACTTTCAGAATTATGGCCATTCCAAGTTGGCAAAAATCAATAAAAATGCACTCAGATGCCTTAACACAATTTTTAATATCTCGAAAAGTATTCATTGCACGTTAATAATCAAGGGCTCATTTTACAGACTAAAACATGCGCCATTCCAAAAATTTTCGATCAAGGATAATGTAAATAAAAAAGGACTAAAATTTCCAAAGGATATTTCTCGAAAATCAATATTTTTAAAAATTTCAAAAAAATATATGTTAATTCTTATTATGTTTTGTACAAGTCTGTCAAATTTCAATGTGGAGTCTTTATTACAACATGAGTTATTAAGAAAAAAGCAGGCGAAGGTTTATGTATTTCATGAAATGTACCAAAATACAAAAAGGTGACAAATTACAAAAAGAAGGACAAATCAAATGTAACGGAACTTTTTCGACTTTTCTTTGCTTAAACTCTTTTTCTCCATTGCTAAACCTTTAATAAAAAGTACAACATAATGTATTATCATTATTAAACACTTTATTACAGCATATTTATTCATTTCTGAAGGATTTCAATTAAAAAATCTGCATCTGCCGCGTATCGCTTGACTTTAATTTTTTTTTATCTACAGGTTCAATAGAATGCAGCTTTTGAGTTCCAGGAATAGTACGCAAATCTTTAAAACGAATTTGAAGGAACCGTGCTTCTTCTTCATGGTCTTCTAGAGTTAAAAACTCGAAATTACAGTTCAAAAGATTTTGCAGGCACCATTCATATAATTGTTTTGGAGTAGTTATTTGACCTTGTAATGGACGCTGTAAACTAGCTCGACGTGCCTCTCTCTTTACGGTACCTCCAAGACCGTCACTTGGGCCTTTTCCATGGCTTGTTGCAAAAAAATGCCACTCAGCATTACATCCAAAATCTTCCATATGATAACATAAATTGATAAAGTTCTTTTTATTTTTAAACTGGGCAGCACTACCGTCTGAAAAATACGTGATTTTCTTCGGGGTTGTTTTAAACTTTTTTCTCAAAAATACATTCAGGTGGCGATGGAACAGGTGAACAGCAACAGAATCGTGTACAAGACAATCAGATATTATTATGAAGTTTGTATGTTGTGTTTTTCCATCTGATTTAAAATAAATAGCAATTGGGTATAAAGTGGCCTGAGAGTTGTTCCAGTGAAATCCCTGGACTGCATCCTGAATAGTAAAAGAAGCATTTTCTGAAAAATCGCAAACTGCTATATACTCATTTTCTTCCAAATTTGATTTTCTTTCGCTCAGATATGCTGCCTGCTGTTTTGCAATAAATGAATGAGGTAATAGAATTTCAAGTTTTTCACATAGGGAATCCACAAAAACGTCGGCTTGGCCAATCATGGTCTCCAAATTATCCCTATCTACACTTACCCATTGTTTATATGTTATTTCATCAATATCATTTTGCTCTAGTAATTGATTTAGTTTTGCTTTTAAATTTTCAATTCCTGGACACTTGTTACATTTACGTAGGTGACACTTTGAAGAAGATGGAATGCATGTCATTTGTTTCAAACAATCTTTGTAACATTCAAGCTGATAATTCGGAACACCAGCAGTTAATTTTTTTAAATTTATGGCGTCAATCATCAGCTTCACATTTTGATGCTTTGTACAAACACACACGTTATGAGATCCACTCGCATTTGCTAGAATTATATTCCTCGGACGAAGTTTGCAAAACTTGGAAATACCTATTTTTATTCCATCATGTCGTTCCTTGAATAAGGCGTACATTTCTCTTAAGTTTCCAAGCAAAAGTCTTTTATTTTTCCTGACTTTTGTACCATTTTCAAAAAAAGACACGAAATCTTTCTGTCCGGGCATACACCTGCTGACGTCATCGGATTCATAAAAGGATTTTACTAAATTGCTTGTCACTGGTGAAATTGGACTTCCCAGTTTTGGGTTAGGCGTACTCATCACACCCTTTGTTTCAACCAAATGCTTAACTTTTCGCGCGATATAGTTTGTAACCAGGAATTCTTCCTCAATTTTATGTATTGCCCAGCTTTTTGGTAAAATTGTTAGCAGTTGGATTTTCTCGCTATTTTTTGTTAATGTTTTAAACTTTTCTTTTAATTGTTCTATTATTTCGGATTGTGGGCACATATGCGAAGTTGATTGTGCTGAACCGTGGAAAATTTTGTCTTGAATCGAATCACTTATTTTCCTGAATTTTCCATCTCTGTACCGTTTTTGATGTAACTTCTTCTTTTTTATCGGAGATTGTTCCAGATACGGTAAAGATTGGTTTAATTTTGAAATAGCAACTTCTTCCGTGCCTGACGCAATGTCATCTTCTTCCGTGCCTGACGCAATGTCATCGAAAGTATCTACATTTTCGTTTATGTCTGAACCTTCTTCCAAATTAGATTTATTAGATTTCTTCAGATGCGAAAATTTTATTCTACATGTCCCACAAATTTTATTTGAGATCGTAATGTTTTTATCCTTAGTATACTGTAGCATCCATTCTTGGACTTGCCTTAAACTTTTATTGCACCCAGTGTGACCGGATTTTTTAAAAGGATTACAGCAAAATGTTGAATGGAATGGCATATTTTTTTTTTTAAATACCACAACCGAATGAATTGTGCACGACTTTTTTGTATTGACAATAATTATAATTTATTTAAATATTTAGTCTCTTTTTTTTTGTTTTTTCAAACGATCAAGTCACTTTAACACTATAACACTTTGACGTTTAGCACTTATGAAATCTAGTATTCAACTGAAGTTTGACTTACAGTCTCTGAACGATTTATACTGTTTTTTTTGGTACAAAAAATAGATTACAGGTAAAAAAATACACGCCTTGCTTTTCTTGAATTGGAAAATTTGCGTGAACTACGGGTCATAAAATGTTTTTTAAATAGGGACTGAATTTGCTACTGCCAATAAGCCGACCGACCACAGGTCATAAAATATTTGTAAATTTTTTGTGTGAACAGGCAATAAATATTTCGTCTAGGTTGTAAAGTCGAAAAAGTTCCGTTACATTTGATATGTCCTTCTTTTTGTAATTTGTCACCTTTTTGTATTTTGGTACATTTCATGAAATACATAAACCTTCGCCTGCTTTTTTCTTAATAACTCATGTTGTAATAAAGACTCCACATTGAAATTTGACAGACTTGTACAAAACATAATAAGAATTAACATATATTTTTTTGAAATTTTTAAAAATATTGATTTTCGAGAAATATCCTTTGGAAATTTTAGTCCTTTTTTATTTACATTATCCTTGATCGAAAATTTGAAAAAAATTTTTTTTTGGAATGGCGCATGTTTTAGTCTGTAAAATGAGCCCTTGATTATTAACGTGCAATGAATACTTTTCGAGATATTAAAAATTGTGTTAAGGCATCTGAGTGCATTTTTATTGATTTTTGCCAACTTGGAATGGCCATAATTCTGAAAATACGAGAGCTACGACACTGAAAGTTGGCAAACGCTATTATTATGTTTAACTTTCCCTTCGTACCAAAATTCATCCAATTCGAAATCGGTGCGGTCAACTCATTGGTTGATTTCATATGTTTTTACCCTCTTTACAATTCATTTTTTCTCAGACTTTAAAAGCAGCATCGTTATTATAACGGTAACTTTTTTTCTAATTAATGAAATGTCAGGAAATTTTGACATAATTTTTCCAACAGTTGGCCCTACTGAATAAATGGACAAAATTGGCACTTATTACGCCATCTATATGTGAGGCCACATACTTTTCACTGCATGTAGTACAATGCTGTGTTTGTGTTGAATTGTGAATTGCCTAAAATTGATTAGCATACCCTTTGGGTTCTTATAAAATTATTTATTAAAAACCCAGTTATATATCTTCTGTATGTTCAACAAATCATAATATTAATAGGCTAGGCGATTTCTTGTGACTGATGTTTTTTCTACCGTTTTATCCCGATTTTGACCAAACGCATATTATTTGAAAGGTATTTCTTTTTAGCCGACTTGCAGATTTACAGATTTTAAAATTGTTTTCCTTTATTTTGAATAAATTGCATTTAAAGTTGCTACTAATACATACATAAAATTATACAATGCTATGTGTGTGTTTATTAAATTTGTTAATGTGTTTGTAATAAAAATGAGTTTGTTTTTGGTGTTGATTTGTGTATTGGCTATAATTGATTAGCATACTTTTAGGGTCTTTATTTAATGAAAAAATAAAATTTCCTAGAATTTCTGGAATCTGCTAGTATTTATAATTCAATGAAAAAATAAATTTTCTTAGAATTTGCACATGAATTTCGAGGGCTGGGCTCTGCTAGCACATAATTATTACATTTCAAAAATATTTTATTCGTCTTTGCGTTACTTATTGATAAGAAAAAAAAAGAGACAGGTCATAACAGTTTCCATTTACGTCTGTTGTGAAACTTTAGGTCATTTTCGAAAATTATTAAATTAAAAATAGTTAATTCGAAATAACTGTTATTTAAGTATAATTGGACAGCATTAATACACAATATTTTATTCAACAAGTTAAAGTAAAAATGTATTTTTTCCATAAGCTTTGTAGCCTGGCCGAAGGTTCAAACCTCAGCTGGGCTACATCATTTTTGTGTGTTTTTATACCCTATACCACTATGTGGTCAGGGTATAATGACTTTGTGCTGATGTTTGTAACTACCAAAAATATTTGACCTAGACCCACCTCTTATTATACCGATCGACTCAGAAACACTTTCTTATGTGGGCTTATGTGTGCTTATTACACCAAGTAATCAGTAGTCGAAAAATAAACCCTATACGACAATTCTTAGTCATAGCCCCCCATATAAAGCTGCTTCCCGATCTTCACTTAATTCTTTCAAGAAACAAAAATATTTCACAGATTTTTCTCGAATTTGGTTTGTATATGTTTTTACAAAAAATAAGTGACTTTACCAAATATGGTCAGGATCGGTCCATTTTTTGACCTAGTCCCTATATAAATACAGCATCCGATATGAACTTTTTCATATCCAAAGGAAAAAATTAATAGTGCCACTCAAATTTGATTTATGCTTATTTTCTATATCCAATTAGTTGGACCTAAGAGATAGGGTTACTAAACGCATGGTATAGAGTATCGTATAGTCGGTCTAGACCGACTATAATTTTCTTACTTGTTAATTACATACGTTCTAATTAATTTTTAAAAGCATTACCGAAAATAACTTATTAAAATTTTTTAATAAATAATTTTTATTAACAAGAAAAAAAATATTTCTTAAATAAAAGTGTTACAAAACAATGAAGAAAATATAAATTGAATGTTAACAGTTACGACCAACGATTTTTTTATGTTGCCTATGATAGTTAATGTGCATTTTTTGCCTTTGAATATGAAAAAATTAATATATATCCGATCCTGACCATATTTGGTAAGGTCACTTATATTTTGCAAAAACATATACAAAACAAATTTGAGAAAAATCTTTGCAATATTTTTGTTTTTTGATAGATTTAAGTGAAGATCGGGAATATCGGGGCTATGACCAAGAATTGTCCTATAGGATTTATTTTTAGACTACTAATAAATTGATATAATAAACATACACAAACCCAATTTCACCGTGATTTATATGATAATTTTGATATGGCAATTTAAGTCGATATCATAGGGATCATTTGTATGGACACTAGGTCTGAACATGAACCGATTTTCACCAATTTGAATAGCTTTCATCCTATGGCCGATAGAAGCTTATATCCATTTTCCTTCTCGTGTTCAGGCTATAATAATGTTTTTATATAAAATTTAGATTTCTTTTATATGTATGAACTGAATTAATTTAAGTCGAAACATGTAATAAATTTTTAAATTTTAAATTTTACATTTTTGGTCCATACTTAATTAATATGTATTGAAGAATAAAGGGAATTACGTCTTAGATATTAAAAAAAAAAAAACTCATTGCATTGAACACTTTTTCGACTTCAGCGTATGAGTATAGAAAAGTGAATATACAGTGGGTGACAATACTTAGGAATTTACCAATTTTGATTTTTAATAATTTCGCGAAAGTATTTTTTGCGAAATCACTCTTTGGTTTGTCCCTATCGAAAGATAACAAATTTTTATACAAAAAATACAAAAAAAAATATTTGTTAGTGTTGCCAGAATACATAATATTAGGACTTAAAGCGAAATTATTAAAAACCAAATTGGCAAATTTAGAATTTTTAAAAGTTTCCAATGTAATGTCATCCACTGTATATTCTTGATCCTTACAACAACTTGAGTCGATATAGCAATGTCCGTCTGTCTGTCTGTCTGTCTGTCTGTCTGGTAAACTGAGGATAATATTGTTTGTCATTACTTCGAGCAGGTTTATATTGAATTTGGAGCCTCTACGCCCAATTGCCGAGGTAATATGAAAGATATCTAAAGATACTCTTATAAAATTTCATATAAAATTCTAAAAATAGTGAAAAATATTTATACGTAACAGAACATTTGCATATAAATATGTAACAGTGATGCATTTACACACATATTTGTTTGCTTGTTGTTTTTGTTTTTATTTTTACGTGCGAACGAAAGATTTGTCATTGAGAGTAAGTGAATAACCACGATGGTTATATGAGTACTCTTCCTCTCTTTAAACAAAAAAAAAATTAAATTGTATGTACAGAGTTGTCAACTCAGTGCTTTTAGTCTTATTTTTAAAGCTTTTTAATATTTTCGACACGAAAATTTTTCGAGTAAGTGCTTTTTTCTAACATCAGTGACACCAAATTTTTATTTTCCCAAAAAAAAAAAAAAAATAGTTTTATTCAAAAACACCAATTCTTTTACAGTGTAAATATCTTAAGTTTCATTTTTACTTTTGAATGCAAGTAAGCACAGGAGCGTGGTTCTACGTTATATGGACATTTTTTAAATGGCGATTTTGGGGAGTGTCGGGGTCCAGTTTGTTTCCTTTCTATATAAAACTTATAAATGTGAAGTTTGGGGACAACCGGATAAAGAGAAGTCGCGCCGGAAATCGATTGAAAATATGAAGTGTTTATATGGGGAAAATATGACTTTTTTCTTCAGATTTTACGAAAATATCGTTCTACAGTAATTTTTTGATAAAATTTTGAAAACTCTTTTTTCAAGTTTTAAAAAATTTTCTTAAACTAAATTTAAAGAAACTGATCTGGCGCTTTAACTTATATAGCTTTTGGACATAAGAGATAGAGTCTCTAAATACATGGTAAAGGGTATCGTATAGTCGGTCTAGACTGATTATAATTTTCTTGTTTTATTTTGATTTTTTGTTACTTTTCACAGTTAAAAACTGTATTTGTGAATTAATTTTTTAAATTTAATAACAAAATAACTAAGGAGAAATAAAAATAAACAAGTAAGAAAATTATAGTCGGTCTAGACCGACTATACGGTACCCTATACCATGCGTTTAGAAACCCTATCTCTTAGGCCCAACTAACTGGATATAGAAAATAAGCAAAAACCAAATTTGAGTTGGATTTTTATTAATTTTTTTGGCTGCAGATATGAAAAAGTTTATATCGGATGCTATATCTATATGGGGACTAGGTCCAAAAATTGACCGATCCTGATCGTGTTTGGTAAAGTCTCTTGTATTTTGCAAAAATATATACAAACAAAATTTGAGAAGAATCAGTGCAATATTTTTGTTTTTTAATAGATTTAAGTGAAGATCGGGAAGCAGCTCTTTATGGGGCCAAAGGGATCATTTTTGGACTACTCATTAATGGATGTAATATATACATACAAACCCAATTTGAGTAAGATCTATATGACAATTTGGATCTTATGACAATTTATGTCGATTTCATAGGGGTAATTTGTATGGGGGCTAGGTCTGAACATGGACCGATTCTCACCAATTTCAATAGCGTTCATCCCATGGCCGATAAAAGTTTCAAATGTTGAGTTAAATAGTTGATTAAGCATGAGTTGAAGTAATAGGCAGAAGGATGCTGAAGATGAACAAGTCGCTTTGTTCGAAAGTAGCTACTCCATCTAGCGCTGTCTTCAATTTTTTCCAATATTTCTCTTGCATTACAAAAATTATTATCTTTCTTTCATTAGAAAAATATATACATGATCTTAAACCGAACAATAAATGACTAATTTTTCCAATACAGATCAACAATACATAACAATTTAATATAATTTTAATATTTTTTTAACATCAAAATTATTGGAATCAACATTTTTTTTTTTTTTTGCAAATCAGTTTCAACTGTCATTGAATAGGTATAATGGCAACAAGTTTATATTTTTGAAAACATCTCTTCAATTATTTTAAAACAGTTCTTTTGTTATTAAATAACCTTTTGGACAATATAAAACTACATAAAACAGAAACTTCTTCTAGTAACCTTCGAGTACAAAAAGAAAAAGAAAAAGAAAAAGAACTATAAAATTCTGAACAAAACCCCATTAGCCACACAATACAAAATTTAATGCAGTTTAACTTTATAAGTAAATAAAATATAGTACGAGTAGTATTGTCAAAAAAAAAAAAAAAAATTGCAAAATTTCTCTGTTCTGTATAGTTAAAATCCAAAATATAAATCTTGAAACTATAATATTTTCTACAAAAAAAAAAAAAAAAAAAAATTAATTCAAATGTGTCAAAACCACACGTTTATAATTTTTCGATTATTTTTTTCAAAATTGTTTATAACGTACAAATGTCTGTATATTAATTTGAACGTAAACGATTTCTATCATTGGTTTTCATTTTTCATTAAGCAAACACAAAATAATTTTTTTTCTTTTTTTGAAAACGACCAATAAAAAAAAATTGTTCTGTTCGAGTACAATTGAAATTATATACATACATGATACACATACAAATACATTCATTGTTTGACTACTGGTGTATTGAAATTATTTAAAATAAATATTTGAGTCATTTTTTTCCAAGTAAATTAAAACGATAGAGATTCGGCTTTGCCTAATATGTTTATACCTTACAGACATTAAGACATTTTTTATACCCCAACTGAGGTCAGTTTGTATTGATGTTTGTAACTACACAAAAATATCTGACCTAGGCCCATCTTTTATTATATCAATTGACTTAGAATCTTTTTTTATACCCTATACCACTATGTGGTAAGGGTATAATGCCTTTGTACTGATGTCTGTAACTACCAAAAAATATTTGACTTAGACCCATCCGATGTCCGTCCATCTGTCTGTCCGTCTTTCTGTGTGTCCATGTAAACCTTGTAATTAAACTACAGGTCGCAAATATGAATATATTTAGTATATAAGCTTCTATCGGCCATAGGATGAAAATCGGTTCATGTTCAGACCTAGTCCCCATACATATGACCCCTATGATCTCTACTTAAATTGCTATGATATCCAAATTATTATATAGATGTCGGTCAAATTGGGTTTATGTATATTTATTACATCCATTTATAAGTAGTTCAAAAATAAACCCTATAGGACAACTCTTACTCATAGCCCCCATATAAAGCTGATTCCCGATCTTCACTTAAATCTATCAAAAAACACAAATATTGCACAGATTTTTCAAAAAAAAAGTAACCTTACCAAATATGGTCAGGATCGGTCCATTTTTCGTCCTAGTACCCATATAAATATAGCATCCAATATGAACTTCTTCATATTCAAAGGTAAAAAAATTAATAACAATGCCACTCAAATTTTGTTTATGCTTATTTTCTATATCCAATTAGTTGGACCTAAGACCAATTCCCGAAACGCATGGTATAGGGTATCGCATAATGGGTCTAGACCGACCATATTTTGTTACTTGTTTTCTTTGTTCGTTTTGTGATGTCCGTCTGTCTGTCCGTCTATGCGTCCATGTAAACCTTGTAATCAAAATACAGCTCGCAAATATGAATATATTTTGAAAAAATTTTACACTCTATATCACTATGTGGTATAATGGGTATAATGACTTTGTGCTGATGGTTGTAACTAACAAAAATAGTTGACCTAGACCTAGACCCATCTTTATTATACCGATCGTCTCAGAATCACTTTCTGAGTCGATTTAGCTATGTCCGTCCGTCCGTTTGTGTTACTTCTAGTCAAACTACAGGTCGCAAATGTGAACATATTTTGATGAAATTTGGTTTGTAAACTTCTGTCGGCCATAGCACGAACGCTATTGAAATTGGTGAAAATCAGACCTAGTCCTCATACTATGAGATCGACTTAAATTGCCATAATAAAAAACTTATCATATAGATCTCGGCCAAATTTATGTATGTTTATTACATCCATTTATCATTAGTCCAAAAATAAACTCTATAGCACAATTCTTAGTCATTGCCCCCATATGAAGCTGATTCCCGATTTTCACTTTAATCTATCAAACAACAAAAATATTCCACAGATTTTTGGTTTGCATTGGTTTGTATATGTTTTTGCAAAAAAAAAGTGACCTTACCAAATATGGTCAGGATCGGTCCATTTTTCGACCTAGGCCCCATATAAATATAAAGGGTCCGCCATCTAACGTTTTTTTTTTCAACTAGTGCTTATTTCGTGAATGGTAGCACTTAGCTCATGTCTGATTTGACAGATAATTAGTTTTATCCTTCCGCTGAACGAATATGGTTGTGTATACGCTTGAACAACGCTGGGAAATATTGCGACATTACTTTGAAAACTATGGTAATGTTGCAGAATGTGTGCGAAAATTGCGTACGGATTTTGGAAGAAGAGAAGCACCGTCAGCTCCGTATGTTCGTTATCTTGTGAAAAAAGTGAAAGAAACTGGCATCCTCATCAATAAACCAAAGCGTGAAAAGCCAAAAACAGTGCGTACACCCGAGAATATTGCTGCTGTGGCAGAAAGTGTGCGTGAAGCGCCATCAACATCAATTCACTGTCGTTCTCAAGAATTGAACATTTAGGAGGCATCATTGAGACGAATTTTGCATAAAGACCTAGGTATGACGCCATACAAAGTCCCATTGGTTTAGGAGTTGAAGCCAACTGACCATCCAATGCGTTTTCACTTCGCTAAGTGGGCCTGCGATCGACTGCCGATTTTGCCAAAAAAAAATCATCTTTTCAGATGAAGCTCATTTTGATCTTGGCGGGTATGTAAACAAGCAAAATTGTCGCATTTGGGGCACAGAAAACCCGCACGCATACATTGAAAAGCCGATACACGCAAAACGATTCACTGTTTGGTGCGGATTTTGGTCCAGAGGCATAATTGGGCCATTTTTCTTTGAAAATGAGCAAGGAGTGGCCGTTACAGTCAATGGCGATCGTTATCGGGCCATGTTGAACGAATTTTTGTTCACGAAAATTGAAGAGGAGGATATTGGCAACATTTGTTTTCAACAGGACGGCGCTACGTGCCACACAGCCGAAGCTACACTCGATGTTTTGCGCCTTGTTTTTGAAGATCGCATTATCAGCCGCAGAGCTGATGTCGTTTGGCCACCTCGGAGCTGCGATTTGACACCGTCGGACTATTATTTGTGGGGTGCCCTCAAAGATAAGTGTTACGCCAACAAGCCAGGGACAATTGACGCTTTAAATGACAATATTCGTGAAGCCATTGGTGAAATACAGCTGCACACAATCGACAATGTGCTTAAAAATTGGACCAATCGTGTAGGCTACAGCATGGCCAGCCGAGGCAGCCATTTGAATGAAATTATTTTCCATTATTAACCGGAAGGATTGTACTTTCAAATAAAAAAAGAAATTTGAGATAATATTCAGGATAATATTCAATAGGATATCGTATAGTCGATCTAGACCGACTATAATTTTCTTACTTGTAATATATACACTTGCTAGAAAAGGTATCCGTACACCTTAAATTAAAGCTTTCATACTGCGAAAAAATAAGATAAAATTAACTAAGCTGAATTATTATTATTTTTTAAATCAATTATTATTTTAAATTTAGTTAACGTTTATTTATTAAAGTATTCGTACATCTATGTATATCTAAAAGCGAAAGGGATAAACTTCCGAAAAGCGCATACCTCCGATCGGTCTGAAATTTGGTATACTAGCGTATTTTGACCTGCTAATCACGAATATCATAGTGAAAATTGCCGCAAATGCCGTTTTCAGTATAAAAATCGGGAAAACAAAACTTGTTTTTCTACTGTGCATTGCCGCACTATCCTGACCGATTTATTTAGATTTAAACTTGTAGAGCGGAAAATAGTCAAAGTTCAAGTACTGCAACGGAAAATATTTAGAGCGGAGCTGCTACAGCGGAAAATCTGCAAATTGAAGCTAATACTGCGGAAAATATTGAAAGTTAAGCGACGAATTGTTTTCGAGTTCATAATTTTATTTGAATTGTATAATCTGTAATTCCGGCCAAATCATAATGGATCGGAATTATAACATCTTTCATTAAAGCTCGATATAGCAAGATCACGTAACCACCACAACGCGACCGTAGCAACAAATACACACACACACACACAAAAGGAATGTTTATAGACCATACGACAACGTGGTGCCTTCTGGGGAAAGCCTAAATTGTCTAAATCGGTCAGGATAGTGCGGCAATTTTGATATGATATTCGTGATTAGCAGGTCAAAATACGTTAGTATATCAAATTTCAGACCGATCGGAGGTATGCGCTTTCCGGAAGTACACCCAGCGAAAGTATGTATGTTTGTTTGTTTGTAGCTTATAGGAGGCTAAACCATTGGGCCGATCTTTCTGAAATTTTTACACAGTCTTATTGTGCATCTGGAAGGAACTATAGGCCATAAATTTTTAGTGGGCGGGATACCTCCCATGCAAAGTGAATTTTTAATATCATGCATATTAAATATTATGATGGAGAGCTTTGCAAATTTGTGTGAGGTCACGGATAGAATAAGTGGGCGTGACACATTTCATTAAAAACAATTATTCAATATCATATTTCTCGAGTACTATGACAGAAACAGCTTTGCAAATTTGTCTGGGGTCATATATTATTAGTGGGAGTAGTCGGACAAAAGTAGATATTAAATGTCATATAACTGGAGTTCTGTAATAGTGAAATCCTTGGGACTTTGCGTGAGCCCATAAGTAATTCATGTGGTTAGTCGAACAAAAAATGGTATGATCGGAGCAGTGGGCGTGAAACAGCCCATACAAAGTGAATATAATAATATCATATAACTGAAGTACTTTAAAAAAGAAAGCCTTCACACTTTGTACGAGTCCATTAGATATTAATGTGTGTAGCCAGTTAAAAATGAGTGGGACATGAGTAGTGGGTGTGGCACCTCCTATAAAAAAATTATGAAGTACTATGAAAGCGACAGTCTTGAAACTTTTGACAAGTATATTTCTTACCAATGTGAGTAGTCTTGGAAAATATGGGTGGAATCGTCATATTCAAAAATCGCTAAAACCGAAAATCGCCAAAAACAAAATTCGCCAAAAACAAAAATCTTCAAAATTAAAAATCGCCAAAATCAAAAATCGCCTAAATCAATAATAGCTAGATAAAAAATTGCCAAATGATATTCTAAATTCAAGGCCAATCGTTAGTGCTGCCGGATTTAATTTTGAAAATCCATCCGAAAAATTTGATAATTTTTGCACCGAATAAAAAAACAAAAAATATTCTATATCAGCTAGTTGAAAAGTTCCGAAATTTTTTGAAAAACAAGTAAAATGGTCAATGTGTTCGTAATTCAAAATATTTTATTAAATTTTTTTTATTTATATTTAAAATTTTCATCTTTAAGTGTACGCATTTTTTTCTAGCAAGTGTATATTTTTAAGTAAAGTTGATTTTATTATTGTTGTCCATTTTAAATTGGCCGGCCCTTGTAAATAAATAACTTTGCACAATATAATTCATAACAAGGTTTGCTACTTAAATAAATTGAATTGATTTATTAGAAAAACAATTTAACAAATTTCTATTTATAAATTGTTTTTAATAAAAAGACACATCAAAAGTGACTTCAATGTCGGATAAATTGAAGTTATTTTTTCTAGGCTATATCCCAAGCGATAAATTTTTTCGAATAGATACATATAATTAAGGGCCATTATTACAACTTCCCTTTAAAGTAAATGTTAGTTAAAGGTAACTTTAGCTAAAGTGAGCAATAAAGTTACCTTTAACTTCTTTTCGTTATTACAACTTCCTAGTAAAATAAAATTAATATTTTTGATATTGTGGCAACACCAAAGGAAACACCGATTAAATTGGTGTGAATTTATTCTTCATAGGTCAGAAAATGTGGCAACATTAAATACATAAACCTCACGTTAAAAGTTAAAGGCAACAATATCTTCCCTTTAGCTTATCGGTCACTTTTAGCTTAAAGTATAGTTGTAATAACGAAAATCTAATAATCTGCCCTATAACATCCTAACTTTAGCTATTGGCAAGTTGTAATAATGGCCCTAAATGTTTCGAGTAGCTTTTTTTTAATCAGCTCAAGAACGATCGCCAATCAAATTGGAGAAGATTGCTTCAATTGCTCTCATAATAAAAACAGTATAAATATAATTAATACGGCCTACCGATATTCAATGCATGCTAAAACTGGCATAGGTTTCATTCTATTTGTAAATACTTCCGTCTGCCAGCCCAAAACTCTGTCTTTCAGGCTGTATTGGTCACGATAACGAAATGTATTAGATCATTTGACACACGGGTAATCCCAAATCCCGGAAACGCGAAAATATTTACAGACGGTCTAGCGGCTATTAGGGCGATATCCTCGTACAAAACTATCCTCAAGTGTAAGGAGCAGACTTGAAATTGTTTGGATCCCAGGACACAGTGGTATAATGGTAAATGGGATGGCCGACGAACTGGCCAGGACTAGGCGACCAGTTCGCATGTATCAATTTGGGAGGATACTGACGTGGGTAAGGTCACGAAGATATTATGGGGCACTCCCAATACTTCGGAAACTAGAGAAATTCTAAATCCAAGTAGAAGGGAGCCTAGTAAGATAATTGTTATCCTCACTGGATACTCAGAACTGAGTATGTGTTACAGTCCTGCATTTGCAAGAATAAGCTGGAAAACACTCAGGAATTTTGCAGATGAAACCAAATTTCTAACTTAATACAGGGGTAGAAATCAGATGAATGTGGAAATGTAGAGCGCACAACAAGCCGACTTTCTGGCTTAAGTGTATATCCGGGTACAACGGATATGAGCTATGTTTATACATGGCTCCTCTTCTCAACCTAACCTAACCTAACCTTACCGATATTCACTTAAATCTTTTAAAAGAGCCATATTATCATTTCTGAAATACGACACATTGGCAATAAATCACCACAAAAATTTTTTGAAGTACCACATGAAAATTGACAACAAATGTAAAAATATATAAAATATGTTAATGACCCTATTTTTTGGTCCGAAACTGTATGTATACCATAGAAAACCCTCTTAAATTTTTGGGCTTTTATTAAATTGCAAGAGAATTAAAGCATATTCTATTGGATAGGCATTGCAAATACCTTTGATATGATGTTCAATTTGTATATGATTTCTTTGAATCAAATGTGAAAAATCTACAAAAAAAAAAATAAAAGAAACTAAAACAATGACTTTTTTTGATACCTTTGTTTACCCCCTAAATATGAGATTGGGCAGCTATTATTCTTATTTCTTATTATTGCATGTTCTATAACAAACTCAAGTTTCATCACGATCTGAGGGTGGCGCCCATGATACCTTTCTTGTTAGTTCATTAAGCTCACTTTTTTAAACTTTTTAGGTACATAAACTTATTTTGAGTTTAACTCCAATTGCCTTAATTTGAGACCCTAACCTCAGTTAAAAGCCAGATAAGTTAATGGGTTTTAGTTAGGGTTTCCAAATATCCGGATTTTCTAAAACCGCGGTTATCGGATAGACATTTTGGAATTATACGGCGGATACCGGATAACCTTAAAAAAAACTCCACAAAAATTTCTTTTATTTCTTATAAATAAAATTTTAAATACATAATTAAAATTATATTTTCTGAATTTTTAAATTTAAATAATAGTATTTTAGAAACACTAACGCAGGTTTGTCATTCCGTTTGTAACATATCGAAAAACTAATTTCCGACCCCATAAAGTATATATATTCCTGATCCTTATCACAGCTCGAGTTGATATAGCGTTCTGTTGAAATCACGCTCATTAAAAAAAAAGAACCATTTTGCTGGGTAAGGTAACAATAATATTATTTGCCATAATTCCCAGCAGGTTGGTATTGAAAATGGGCTATATCGGGCATCATTGTGCTTAGATACGATTAAAAATATGTAGATACCTCTAAAAAAACAAAACCCAGTGTGTTTGTTGTAATATTTTAGTGGTTGAACATAATAGTTGTACAACAACATTTACAGTTCAAAAAAGCCACAAAAAAATGATGCAATCATACCAACAAACACAATTTATATATTAATATATAAATATTACAAAGGAATATAAATAATATATGTAAAGGGTCCGCCATCTAACGTTTTTTTTTTCAACTAGTGCTTATTTCGTGATGGTAACACTTAGCTCATGTCTGATTGACAGATAATTAGTTTTATCCTTCCGCTGAACGAATATGGTTGTGTATACGCTTGAACAACGCTGGGAAATATTGCGACATTACTTTGAAAATCATGGTAATGTTGCAGAATGTGTGCGAAAATTGCGTATGGATTTTGGAAGAAGAGAAGCACCGTCAGCTCCGTATGTTCGTTATCTTGTGAAAAAAGTGAAAGAAACTGGCATCCTCATCGATAAAGCAAAGCGTGAAAAGTCAAAAACAGTGCGTACACCCGAGAATATTGCTGCTGTGGCAGAAAGTGTGTGTGAAGCGCCATCAACATCAATTCACCGTCGTTCTCAAGAATTAAACATTTCAGAGGCATCATTGAGACGAATTTTGCATAAAGGCCTTGGTATGACGCCATACAAAGTCTATTTGGTACAGGAGTTGAAGCCAACTGACCATCCAATGCGTTTCCGCTTCGCTAGTGGGCCTGCGATCGACTTACAGATTTTGCCACGAAAAAATCATCTTTTCAAATGAAGCTCAGTTTGATCTTGGCGGGTATGTAAACAAGCAAAATTGTCGCATTTGGGCACAGAAAACCCGCACGCATACATTGAAAAGCCGATACACCCAAAACGAGTCACTGTTTGGTGCGGATTTTGGTCCAGAGGCATAATTGGGCCATTTTTCTTTGAAAATGAGCAAGGAGTGGCCGTTACAGTCAATGGCGATCGTTATCGGGCCATGTTGAACGAATGTTTGTTCACAAAAATTGAAGAGGAGGATATTGGCAACATTTGGTTCCAACAGGACGGCGCTACGTGCCACACAGCCGAAGCTACGCTCGATGTTTTGCGCCCTGTTTTTGAAGATCGCGCAGAGTTGATGTCGTCTGGCCACCTCGGAGCTGCGATTTGACACCGTTGGACTATTATTTGTGGGGTGCCCTCAAAGATAAGTGTTATGCCAACAAGCCAGAGACGACGCTTTAAAGGACAATATTCGTGAAGCCATTGGTGAAATATAGCTGCACACAATCGATAATGTGCTTAAAAATTGAACCGATCGTGTAGGCTACTGCATGACCAGCCGAGGCTGCCATTTGAATGAAATTATTTTCCATTATTAACCGGAAGGATTGTACTTTCAAATAAAAAAAGAAATTTGAGATAATATTCAGTAGTTTTTTTTTTATAGCATTTTCAAAAAAAAAAAAGTTATTTGGCGGACCCTTTATTAATGTGTTAGTAGTATTGCCACATATTTTTTTTTATCGTTATCACGTTATAATAAAAAAATCGCCAATATGAAAGAAAAAATAAAAACGAAAAATGGAAAATTGAAAATGAAAAATGGAAAATGAAAAATGGAAAATGAAAAATGAAAAATAGAGAATGAAAAATGGAAAATGAAAAGTGGAAATTGAAAAATTAAAAATGGAGAATGAAAAATGGAAAATACAAAATGAAAAATGGAAATTTAAAAATGGAAAACGAATAACGGAAAATGGAAAATGAAAAATGGAAAATAGAAAATGGAGAATGGAAAATGAAAAATGAAAAATGGAAAATAAAAAATGGGAAATAGAAAATAGAAAATAAAAATGGAGAATGGAAAATGAAAACTTGAAAATAAAAAATTTTAAATGAAAACTGAAAAATGGGAAATGGGAAATGGAAAATGAAAAATGAAAAATGGAAAAAGAAACATGAAAAATGAAAAATGGAAAATAGAAAATGAAAAATGGAGAACGGAAAATGGAAAATGAAAATTATAAAAAGGGAAAGTGGAAAACAGAAAATGGCGAATGGAAAATGAAAAATGGAAAATGGAAGATTGAAAAACGAAAAATGAAAAAAAAAAAATTTTTAGTCAAGAATCAGTTGATTTTTTTTTGAATTATCATGTATTATCCCAAAACATTCTTATAGGGATCAAACTTTGGGTGTTTAATGCTGGCTGCGTTATATAATGAATTTCATTAGAGGTTTTCTACTCTAGTAAAAGAAAAATAATGCAATTTTTCAAATAGTAATGAATTCTTTCTAAAGAAGACACGATCATTGTTTTTTATAACAAAGAATTTTAATAGAAACAGGCCAACAAGAAAACAATTAACTTTAAATTTAATTTGTATTCGAAATTTAAATTTCAGTACCGACAACAGTTTTAAAGTGGTGCCGTACCCAATATTGGTTGTAATACTGAATTTAAGATGCAGGTGGAGTGTATCAAAGATTCGGCCCAGCCGATTTTAACACTCTTGTTTTCTTTTACTATTTTCACAAAATCTAAAATAATGGTCTTTTCTTCAACATTTTCTATGGATAATAAATTAGATGTATTTTAAATTGAAAACTAAAAAATAACTTACCAAAAATTTTGTTTCTAATTCCAAATATTTAATATTAGATTTTATATACATATCGCACTTGTACCTCTAAAGTGAGTCAACTCAAAATTTACAAATTTTCAGATTTAAAAACAGTTGTTTCGTTGTAAAGAATTGCAAATAATAAGTATACAACGGTAGTTGTTTTTGCGATTTTTTCAGTGATCATCAAAAATAACAAGTTTTTTGGGTGGAACTCAAAGTATGCATTTTTAGTGGATTTTAAAGAAGCTACTCTTATAACACAAAGAGGGTTACAACTGTATTTTTTTTGCGAAAGACTAGAAAAATCGATGTAAGATTTTTACAGTGGATAGATATGACCACTGTGCATCGTTTTCTTGCAAAAAGTGAACATTAAAAAATTTTGAGTTGACTCACTTTAGAGGTACAGGTGCGATATGTATATATGTATATTAATATATACATATTTATATGATAGAGCAACACCATACAATTCCAATTTATAAAATGTATTTTCAGAGCCAACTATGTGAGAAAATTTTATTTTTAAGATTTACATTTACGTGTATATCCGTTTTGGAAACTTTAGTTACTAGTTTTTTGTCAAATAGTCTGAAAGCTAGTATAGTTAAAAAATCTAAATTTATCTAAACTAAGTTGAACTGATTTCTCTAAAACTCAACCTAAAACTACAAATCTTGAGGGTACCGCGAAATAAGCGATAAAAAAATTAACGCAGCAGAACAGGATTTCAAAATAATATTTAAAATTTTAAGTGATATTATTTTGTTATTCGCCTATTATACAGTTATTGGCCTGAAACTTTCACCAAACAAATACATATTTATGTTTGGTTAAATAGCATAACGTTCAGTGTTAAAACAAAGACTAATTAACAGCAAAAGACATGACTTGCAATGTTTCCTAATTTGCACCATTGTGACACATTACACTCAGATATTTGTCATATATATATTTTTATTTTTTTAAACAATACAAAGATTTCATATTTAGGAATGACAAACCGAATAACTAATTATATATTTATGGCACACACACACTTCCTACGAATTCTTTAGAAAATGTCAACAGCTTCCGTAAAGTAAATAATGAAACCTGTTTATTGTTAAAAAAAATAACAAGAAAACGAGTGTTTTTTTTTGCAAATAAATAAAATTAAGCAAATCTAAATAAATAAATAAATACATAATAATTTTGTTTAGAAAAATTCAAATTTTAGAAATTCACTTCAACAAGTTTTTCATCGACATTTAAAGTCTAAAAAATTAAGCAAATCTAAATAAATAAATAAATACATAATAATTTTGTTTAGAAAAATTCAAATTTTAGAAATTCACTTCAACAAGTTTTTCATCGACATTTAAAGTCTAAATATTAAAATGCTAATTTTATTCACATTTAATAATAAATACAACAAATTGAATCTAAATTAAAATAAACAATAAAAAAAATATTAATGTTATTTATTTTTTACAGTAAAACCCCTGTTATACTGAATGCTGAATGTTTCATTAAAACTGAAAATTTTACGAGAATTTCACTTAATTTCATTATTTTATAGGATTTATTCATTTTCAAATTATTACCAGAATACACTTTACGCATTCAATTCAAATAGAATAAAGCATAAATCAGAAAAAAAAGTAAAGGAAAGTATATTTCGTGTCAATCCCCAAATAATAATAAAGTAATTTCTCTTGTGAAAGAGAAAAAGCAAAAAAATTTCCAAAGAATTAATTGGATGCCGGATAATCGGGCTTTTACTGTATTTATATTATTTTTTAAACTAAAAAAATAAATTCACAAATACAGTTTTTAACATTCAAGTTAAATATTCTTTGTATTCTATACAAAAAAAGAATTATTAATTTAAAATATCACATACTTATATTTAGGCCAACCAAGGTTTAAGACCTCAAAAAAAAAGCTCGAAAAATTTTAAAATAAGCGCTTAAAATTAAAAAAGCACTTAAAATTAAGAAAAAAAAAAACACTTAAATTTAAATAAAGCACTCAGATTTGTATATTTTTTTTACTTTTAATGATGTGTAAACATCTATACGCTCATGGGGGTAAAAATCTATTTCACAATACAATCACAAAAACAGAGTAAGACAAAAACGATGTGAGGTTTGAGTGTATTGGTGTAAAGATTATTGCAGCTAATTCAACAACCCTCAAGTATAACAACGTTAAAAATTTCAAAATATAAACAAATTCAACAACCAAAAAGTATAACACAATCACAGATATAATAATATAGAAGTATAACAGCTAATTAAATGTATAAAAACTCAAAATTGAAAAAAAAAAAAATGTACTGAAAGCACAAGTACTTCCAACTAAAAAAAATCTTTAATAACTTATGTTTAAACATCTCCCCTGTGATCGGACTCACAAAGTTTTTTCATTAAGTGCGTTGTTACAATGGATTAAAAATTGTTCGGATAAGTTTTCAAACGGAAAACTTTGTCTGTTTGGAGACAACACATTCTTATACATCGAAAAACTACGTTCTACATTTATAGATGTTATTGGTGCATATTTTAAATTGATTATTTGTTCAGAACTATATTTAAGCCGATTAGATTTTGAAGTGGTCTTGCCACTCAAAATAAAGGGTGTCCCAACAAGAACGCAATTTTTAAATTTTAAATAAAACACAGATATTTAAAAAAAAATCGTGAAACTTTATTATATCGTAAAGTAGACAGAATGAGGTTATGTATGGAACAATATATCGTGCAGATGGCCGCCGCGGCTTTGCTTGCATGTACGCAATCTTTTAATGAAATTTTCAATGACCATTTTGCATAAATGCTGCGGTATTTCATTAATGCAGCGTCCAATTTCCTCTTTTAAGGCTTGAGTCGTCGTCGGATTATTCGCGTAAACCATCGACTTCAAAAAACCCCAAAGAAAAAAATCTAATGGTATTAAATCGCACGATCTAGGCGGCCAATTGTGATCTCCAAAACGCGAAATAACACGACCGGGAAATGACTGATGCAGCAATTGAATTGTTTCTCTGGCTGTATGACATGTGGCGCCGTCTTGTTGGAACCACATGCCCTCCACATTCATTTATTCAATTCGAGGTAAGAAAAAACTGGTTATCATTTCACGATACCGAACACCATTGATTGTTTGCGCTTGACCTGCCTCATTTTCATAAAAACAGGTCCAATGATTCCTCCAGCCCAAAAACCACACCACACAGTGACACGTTGAGGATGCATTTGCTTCTCGTGAATCACTCGAGGATTTTCCTCACCCCAAATGCGACAATTCTGCCTATTGACGAAGCCATCAAGATGGAAATGGGCCTCGTCACTGAAGATGATTTTAGCGGCAAAGTCAGCATTTTCATGTTGTCTCTCCAATACCCAATTAACGAACTCCCTTCGCTGTCCATGGTCAGCTGGCTTCAGTTCCTGAGTCAATTGAACTTTGTATGCATGAAGATGCAAATCTTTCGTCAAAATTCGCTGCATAGTGGATTTGGAGACACCAATTTGCTGAGCTCGGTGTCGAATTGAGGTGGATGAGCGACATCATCACGTACAGCTGCGACATTTTCGGTCGATCGACCTGGTCGATGGCGCGTTGTTGTCTTTACATCACTAACAGACCCAGTTTCGGCAAATTTATCCATTAATCTCTTTACAGTTGACTCTTTTGGAGCATTATTGTGACCCCAAATTGATCGCAATTTGCGAACTGTAGCCGCAAAACTTTCAGCATTTTGGTAAAATAATTTCACAATGAAAATGCGTTGTTCATTCGTGTAGCGCTCCATTTTTACTAACCTCGTACCTTCTACTAGCAAACAATAACAATTGTTCAAATGTCAAACAATGACACTTCGAATGTTGCCAGATTTAAAAATTGCGTTCTTGTTGGGACACCCTTTATCTGCAATATCGGTTACAACAGAAAAGCCTTTATAAAGGGTGATTTTTTAGCTATTATCTTTTTGGCAACACTGGTTTAAACAGCTGACGCACGTTTCTTGTTTTGTTTCATTGTCAAACATCTTCAGTTTGGTCTATAATTTAACCATGAATCGTCTTACAAACGAACAACGCTTGCAAGTTATTGAATTTTATTATCAAAATGCGTGCTCTGTTAAGAAAGTTCATCGCGCGCTTCTTCCATTTTATGGTCAGTTTAATCGACCCACTGAAGCGGCTATTCGGGCTATTGTGACTAAATTTCGCACCAAATTTAAATTGTTGGACATTAAACCACCAACACGCTTACGTAGAGTGCAAACTGAAGAAAATATCGCAGCTGTATCGGCCAGTGTTAATGATGACCATCAGTTATCGATTCGTCGCCGTTCGCAGCAATTGGGCCTCTGTTACTCAACAACGTGGAAAATTTTGCGGAAGGATTTAGGTGTGAAGCCTTTCAAAATACAGCTGGTGCAAGAATTGAAGCCGAACGACCTACCGCAACGTAGAATTTTTGGTGAATAGGCTCTTGGAAAGTTGGCCGAAGATCCACTTTTTTACCGAAAAATTGTGTTCAGCGACGAAGCTCATTTTTGGCTCAATGGGTACGTAAATAAGCAGAATTGTCGATTTTGGAGTGAATATCAGCCAGAAGCATTGGAAGAGCTACCAATGCATTCAGAAAAAGTCACAGTTTGGTGCGGTTTATGGGCTGGTGGCATCATTGGACCGTACTTCTTCAAAGATGATGCGAATCGTAACGTAACTGTGAATGGTGAGCGCTACCGAGAGATGATATCCAACTTTTTTTTGCCCAAAGTGCAAGAGCTTGACTTGCATATATGTGGATTCAACAAGACGGTGCCACATGCCACACAGCACGCGCAACAATGGACTTATTGAGAGGCGAGTTCGGTGAACATTTTATTTCACGTTCGGGACCGGTCAATTGGTCGCCTAGATCGTGCGATTTAACGCCTTTAGGCTATTTTTTGTGGGGCTATGTTAAAGCTCATGTCTATACTGACAATCCCGCTTCAATTGACGCATTGGAAGACAACATTGAAGCATTTATTCGTGAGATACCGGCCGAAATGTTGGAAAGAGTATGCCAAAATTGGACTAAGCGGATGGACCATTTGAGGCGCAGTCACGGTCAACATTTGCATGAAATAATCTTCAAACATTAAATTATATGGACCGTACTATCGATTCAAATAAAGATTTCATGCATTTTTCTGAATTTTATGTGTTTTTTTGGAAAACTTTCCTATAGCTCTTCAAAAATCACCCTTTATTTGCATAAAACCGATTACAATTTGGTATTAACTTTTACTCCCACATCTTCAGGAATATCAGAATATGATTCAAAAGCATCTTGGACAATATTTACTTGAGAAACCAAGGATTGATTTTTTTGTTTCCAATTTTGTGACAACTTCCTGTAAAAAAAACAACGTTTGCTGATGTACACAGTTTTACAAAAGTTTGCAATGATTGACAGTTAAAACTTGGCCTTCTTGGATTTGCATAGCGATTGAAACTTTTAAATCAGATTTACTAAAAAAAAATTTCCGATATATCTTTTGAAGGAAAAATTGCAAATTTATAAAAAAAAAAATGCATAAATAAACCAAAATATGCAGATTTTTGTAAAATAAGCTAAAACAAGCATATATGGTTACCCTTGCAGAAAATTCAAGAATGACTAAAAATTACTATAAGGAAGCGCATATAATGAATTACTGCAACCTTGTCAACTTAGCACTTTTCACGCTAAATTTAGCGTATTTGGACGACCCAAAAAGCAAATTTTTTTCATTTAGCCCTAAGTTGCGCTTTCTATTTTCCTTTTCAAGTGTTTTTTAGCGTTATCTTTTTAAAATTTCTTGTTAAACAAAGTTTTATAAATTTGAACTATATTTATATAATGCTCTCGGGTTGGCATTACCTGACAAAAAACAAACAGCAAATTTGGGAAACATTTTCTTTATTTCTCACCATAATCTCCTTTTAGCTCAATACACGTTTTCTAGCATATTCAATAGCTTCGGTACCATGTTTGTAATAAGAACTGTCTAGCTCCTTAAAATACTCATCAACCCCAGATTCCACCTCTTCACTGTTGGCAAATCTTTCACCATCAAGCCATTGTAATTCATGGATTTTGTCCATACATAGTGGATGTGTGAAAAACAACACTTTTTTTTTTTTGCCAAATACGGCCTTATTCCTTAATTTCATCAATTAAACGCTGCAATAAGTTTGCATGGTACTCACCGTTGACTGTTTTTCCTTTTTGAAGATAATCAATAAAAATTATCTCACTTGGATTCCAAAAAATCATGTCGCTTTCTTTGGACACGATACTCCCATTTCAGTCCACTGTTTCACTGTTGCTTTTTCAAAAGGTGTGAAGTGGTGGACCCATGTCTCATCCATAGTTATAAATCTACGCAAGAACTCGCCTTTATTGCCATGAAACATTGCCAAACACTATTAACCCTAGAACACACACCCGGGTACAAATGTATCCAATTGCAACTTTGCAGTGCTGTAACTCAGGAACGGCCTATCTTAGGGCATAGGAAACATAAGTAATTTCTAATCTTTTAAAGGTTATTTGATCCAATTCGGATCAGAGGAGCTACGAGCTTCCAAAGTCGACACCTACGTAATGGGATAGCCAAATGCTGTTTTTCATATTTCTGATGAATACAAAACAAAAGAAAAGGTTTTTGTTTGTTAAATGTGTAGTCTTACATGAAGCAAGCATTTCACCGTTTAAAGCGTTCAAATTTTCTACCTGGTTCAAAAGATATAAGCAAAAGAGTGTATGCAGGCAACTATTATGTAGGTACCAAATTCAAGTGAAAAACCAGTTTTTGTAGTATTTGGATTTTCCAAGGGTTGTTTTTGCAACATTTGGCTTGAGGTAGAATATTTGCAGGTATAAACGTATCCCGGGTGTGTGTTGGGTAGGCATCGTAGGGTTAAAACATCTTCATGTCGCAGTTTTTGTTCCATTGTAAGCAAACACGGCGCCCATCTTGCGGACAGTTTTCTCATCTCAAAATTTTCGGAAAATATGCAATGTATAGCACCTTTTGAAAAGCATATCATTTCAGCTAGCTCACGTATCTTCAGCCGATGATCATCGATTACCATTTTGTGGATTTTCTTAACTGTTTCTAGTGTGGCCACCTCAATTGGTCGACCACTACGGTGAAACAGACTCCCCCACAGTAGAATCTACCTCGAATTTATTATTGGTTGGATAGGTTAGGTTAGGTTGGAAGTGGCTGCTGATCCAAGGACCAGCAAACTTAGACTCTGGGGTCTGTTGTGATACCACGGGACGAATGGGTGTTCCCCTCAGTCCCCACCGAAGAACCAGTTCGAGCTTCTAATGAAGCCCCTAAGATGTGAAATTTCCACGTTTGAGAGGTCAGAGAGATCGTGAAGAAACGGCAATCCCAATGTCCGTAGTCTTGTTCTGGATAGCGCCGGGCAGTGGCAGAGGAAGTGTTCTACGCTCTCTACCTCCTCCACATCCAAGCAGCTACGACAGAAATCATTTGACGAGACCTTAAGGCGCTCAGCGTGTCTCCCTATAAGGCAGTGCCCAGTAACAACAGCAACTACCGTTGAGATCTCCCCACGGGGGAGTGATAATAGCGCATTTGTACGCTTTCGATTCAGAGCAGGCCAGATTTGTCTTGTGATCCTACACGTTAATCCATTAGCCCATCTGTTATTCGTTATGCCAGCGGTGCGAAGCCGAAGTTCAAGCTTGCACGATTCCAGGGGTGTACCAACACATTCCAAATCCGTTGGAACCTGTAAGGTAGTACCCTGTCTTGCCAGCTCATCCGCTTTGCAGTTTCCCGGTATGTTCCTGTGCCCTGGGACCCATATGAGCCTGATGTCGAACTGCTTGGCCATCTCATTTAAGGACGTGCGGCAGCTAAGGGCGGTTCTCGTTTTCAGGAACATTGATTCCAAGGATTTTACCGCGGCCTGACTATCAGAGTAGATGTTGACTGCGGTTGTAGACAGAATATTCCGACCCAACCAGTCAGCAACTTCCTTTATTGCCAGTACCTCTGCCTGATAAACACTGCAGTGGTCTGGCAACCTGCGAGCCAGATTTAGTCCAAGCTCCTTTGAATAGACTCCGAAACCAACTTGACCACACAGTTTCGATCCGCCAGTATAGAAATTTATCGAACGCCTGCTACCTGGAACCCCCCCTGACCAGGATTCCCTGGTCGGTATCAGAGTTTGGTAGTGTCGTTCGAATACACTCCTCGGAGTGGTGTAATCCACGTTCAATGGTAAGTTCCTGTTATTCAGGATCACTCCATGGCCACAATTATGACCACGCCATTGTATTGTGCTTCTTAGTCGAATGGCCGATGAGGCCGCCGACTGCTTTCCTAATATGTCCAACGGTATTAGGTGTAAGAGGATGTTCAAGGCATCCGTAGGTGTGGTACGAAGGGCACCAGTAACACACATGGAAGCCATTCTCTGTACCCTTGCAAGAAGGTTGGTATTAGAGGCCTTCTCTAGTGCAGGCCACCAGACGATGACCCCGTAAAGCAGTATTGGGCGAACCACCGCTGTGTAGATCCAGTAAGCAATTTTCGGGCTGAAGCCCCACCGCTTACCAATGGCATTTTTGCAGGAGTATAAAGCTATAGTCGCCTTCTTCGCCCTTTCCTCCAAGTTCCGTCTGAAGTTCAGCTTCCTGTCCAGGAATACTCCAAGATACATGGCTCCATCAGAGAAGGCGATATCAGCACCGTAAAGAGAAATAGGGTCGAAGGTAGGTATCTTATACTTCCTCGTGAAAAGAACAAGTTCCGTTTTGGTCGGATTTACCCCCAGACAGCAACTACTTGCCCAGCTAGATAGCATAGTGTGAGCCCTCTGTAGAATGTCTCTAAGTGTGGATAGAAACTTCCCATTTACGGCTATGGCCATGTCATCAGCATAGGCGACCACGTTGCAGCCTTGTCTCTCCAATGAAAGTAGCATTGAGTTCAGCGCTAAGTTCCATAGAAGTGATGACAGAACGCCTCCTTGTGGCGTTCCCCTGTTCACGAATCGGGATATTAGAGTCGTTCGCAATTTAGATGTTATCCGCCTGTTGGCAAGCAGATTTCCAATCAGTGAGATGATCACGGAATTCACTCCTAGACTAGATAGTGCCGCTAATATCGAGTCCGGTGTGACATTGTTAAAAGCCCCTTCTATATCCAAAAAGGCTGTCATGGTGTATTCTCCTACCGAGAGCGATTTCTCGATGGTACTCACAAGCTCGTGAAGAGCTGTTTCGGTTGACCTTCTTTTTGCTGTAAGCGTGTTGTCGCGTCGGCAGCAGTTTAGGATCAATAACTCTTCGTAAGTAAGAATCTATCAAGCGTTCCATTGTCTTCAATAAGAACGATGATAGACTTATTGGTCTGAAGTCCTTTGGGACGGTGGGTGAACTTTTTTCCAGCTTTTGGAATGAACACCACTCTCGTCTCCCTCCACTTCAGGGGTATATAAGCTAAGTTTATACAGCGAGTGAAAAGCCTACATAGCCAAGGGGAAATGTAGTCCGACACGTGCTGCAATTCAGCTGGAATGATACCGTCAGGTCCTGGAGATTTGTAAGGTTTGAAGCTTCCAATCGCCCAGTTCAGTGTTGGTATGTTGACTATCTCCGAAGCAATATCCGTCGTACTAGCGTCTGAGTATCCTGACGCCTGAAGCGGATAGAGACGTTTCAAATGAAAGTATTGAATTACATAACGGTGACCAATTTTTTTACTTTTGATAGCTCCAAGAAAAAAATACTAAACAACGTGGGGCCTTAATTTTTATAAGGTTTTCACTCTTCACCAAAGTAATTTTTTCAAATTACTGCCGTCATCTATACGTCCGGTCAGGTTGTTCTGGGACCGCCCTCGAATATCCCATAAAAAACCAAATGACAAGTTTTCTTTATTATTTAATTTTCGCTGCCTTTGCCAATGAATTTAATTTATAAGTGTCCGAGTTTGGCTAGTAGCGACTGTATGTCTAGCCAAAATATATTTTTATTTAAAATACAGTGAATACAGTGAATTCCCGAACAATAAGAAAATAATTTCTCTTGTGAAACAGAAAAAAACCAAACAATTTCCTAAAAATTTGAATTCCGGTTAACTGAGTGTTTCGGTTAATTGGATGCCGGATGATCGGGCTTTTACTCTATCACTTTCATAAAATTAATCATTTAAGTGGGTGGGCCAACAGCTGTAGTTTGAAACTATAACAGATATTTTACGATTAGCTAGTTAAGCTTAGTTTAAACTGTCTGCCTAATCTAAATATTGCTACAGACAGAGTTCTAGAATCTTCCTTCAGCTGTATAAGTTTTCCCTAAATTTAGTATTTGTTTTTTTATATTTTTTTATTTCCTACTAAAGAAATCTGGCACACGAGTGTTACAAAGAAAAAAGTATTGTCTTTTGAGCAAAATTTGCCTTTTAAGTATGCGAAGAAGAAGAAATCCTTCAACAATACATATAACTAATCTCAAAATTCTGACAAATTTATTGGAAAATCTTTTGTGCTAAACCCCTTTTATAGTTTGTTGTTGTTGTTGTGGTTGTTCTAGTTGTTTTGTATTATGTACATAACCATATTGAATTTGTGTCTAGTCATTAGTTTACATACTCGTACCCATTTGTAGATGGTTTTAACAACATCTCGTCCATAAATTTACATATTTCTTATTATCATTGACTTTTTAAGTGGCAAGTTTAGCAATTCTATTATTTTATTCTTATACGAGTAAATAACACAATAGAATTGTAACTCTAAATACATCTTCTCGTTTATATATTACAAATCGATTTTATTTCAACTAAAATATTTACATATATACGAGGGTGGTATGATAAGTACCCGGCCTTGGGTAGAGATGAAACTGTAGCAGAAATAATAGACCGTAATAAAGAGAAAATGCTTGTGTTCACATCATGGCTTGGGAACCGTTTTTCGTGGTATGGTGTTGCACCTTTATACAAAATCGCAGATACTAAAGAATTGTATTGTGATATTTTGAAAGATGTGATACTCCCCTATGCAGAAAATCATATGCTGGATAATGATTAGAAACACTCGTCAAAAATAGTAAAATTTTGGTTAAGTAAACACGATATTTCTGTTTTGGAATGGCCTTCTCAGTCTCCCGATCACAACTCGATTGTGAATTTGTTGATGGAACAGAAAAAAAGCTTAAAAGAAAACGTTTTCACAAACAAAAATCGACTTTGGGATCCAGTAAAGAGAAGTTTGGAGGATTTGTCAAAAAATTAATATAGTCCATGCCCAGGAGAGTCAAAGCTGTTTTAGATAATAAAGGTAGACATTCCGAATATTAAAATAATTATATATAATTTCTTTAAAACAAATAAATTGGAATTTACTGTGTTTTTCTCTAATATTAAAAAATAATGTGTCTAAAAAAGTCTTCTATTTTAAAATGTATAAAATTTAATTTTTTTATTTTCTATAAATAAAAACACAATGAAGTTAATTTCTTAAAAAAAAATGAATTTTTAATATGGATTTCAAATATGTTTAAAAGAAATTCAATAGCTTTATCTTTAGATTAGCTTAGATTAAGAAGGCTCTACGCCCTGCCACCAATTTGATCTTTTTTGCAGCCCATGGTTGTCCTGAAGATTAAGGCTCCTTATAAAGCCAATTACCCTATTTGGGTTGAGATATCATATGTCCCGAGGGGATACAGTGTATCCTCCACGAGAAAGGGTGGGGTTATTTTGCCACTTAGTTTTGGACATTCACAGAGAATGTGTTCTGCTGTTTCCACCCCTGGTTCACCTACATGTGTCTGTAACAGACTGACCTTTTATTCGTAGACGATATCTAAGATTACAGTGTCCAGTAAAGAATCCCGTCAAGGTTCTTAAGTCATTCTTATCAAGGGAAAGTAATTTTTCCGATTGAACACTTATTCTTGGCCGGGATTTTTGTCCCTGTGTTCGGCATTTTTGCTCTGATGTATCCTACTGCAACACCACAGAATGGTTCCGGACCGATGAAAGGACGATGGGCACCTCGTTTGGCTAGGCAATCTGCCTTTTTGTTGCCCTCGTGTCCTTCGTGTCTAGTAGGTTGAGCACTACCAATCTAAAACGAGTCTAGACATCACTTTATAGGACACAATTGCTTTTAGTGCAGCCTCTGTCGGATAGTACGTAAATGAGTGCCATTTTTTGCAGTGTTGCCATAATTTGAAATTGTAAAGATGCTAAATTGCAAAAAAAAGATGCTAAAACGTACTGGAGTCAAAAAAAAGATACTAATTTTTTTTTTTTCAAATTTCGTTACCTTTATATTGAAAAACTAAATAGGGGAAGAGGTTGGGTTGTGGCCATAAATCGGTTTTCGGCTTATAACTTTTCACCAAGTTCAAATTATTCGGACAACTGGGTATTTATGGAAAGCTAGACCCCTTGGCTAACTGCTGGCGAAGGAACTAAATCAATTTCGTCAAATGGAAATTTTCTTTTCTAAATTTTGTGAAGTGACCATTTTGGGGGCAAATTTTTTTGGTTGGGTTGTGGCTAGCCTTGGAAAATCTGGTAAAAATAGGAAAATATGAAGAAAAACCCCTACGAATACAGAAAAACTTAAAGTTTATTTATTTTCAAAGCCTTCATTGGCATTATTATTGAGAAAAACTTAAAACTAAAGTAATAATGATAAATAAATGCCATTATTCGTCTTCCGACTCACAATTTTCGCATTTGAAGCAGCTGGCTCGTGTGCCAGCACACTTCAAATGAACGGGCCGATCGCATCCGAAACAATTGATGGAGTTATTATTGCTTATATGTGTTATATTGCTTACTGGGTAGTTATTTTGAGATATACGACGATATTTCACCATTAAAAAAAGGTTGGCCACAACCCAACCAATTTTAGTGGCCACAACCCAATTTTGCTGCCATCTTGAGATGTGGTGAAAATTTTTTTTGGTGTCAACATATTGGTTGCAATCGATATTTACTCACAAAGTATAATGAATTTACCGAATAAAAATGCATTGCACTCACATTTTTGATTGATTCACTTCGATTTCTAACTCTCTTGAAAAGGGGTAAATTTGTATTATTGGTCTTTTTCAAGCACAGAAAAATAAATCTGTTCCCAGCACAAAGCAGACCCGTCTGCCCATTTCGGTACTCGGTACAAAAAGAACGTGCTGCCATGACACACAAGTGACTTTTGCAAGAAAAACACATATGCTTTAGGTCAAAAGATACGCTGGGGTGGCCACAACCGAACCATGGGCACGACCCAACCTCTTCCCCTACTTATTAATAAATTCTTTGGTTTTTAAATCGAAAAATTAATATAAAACATAAGTTTCGATTTATATTTTTTAAATTTTAATTAAAATTATTTTGGATTTCATCTGTATTTTTATACCCTATACCACTATGTGGTTTGGGTATAATGACTTTGTGCTGCTGTTTGTAACAACCAAAAATATTTGACCTAGACCCATCTTTAATTATACCGATCGAATCAGAATCACTTTCTGAGTTGATTTAACAATGTCCGTCCGTCCGTCCGTCCGTCCGTCTGTGTGTCCATGTAAAGCTTGTAATCAAACTGCAGGTCGCAAATATGAATATATTTTGATGAAATTTGGTATATAAGCTTTTATCGGCCATGGGATGAACGCTATTGAAATTGGTGAGAATCGGTCCATGTTCGGACCTAGCCCCCATACAAATTACCCATATGAAATCGACATAAATTGCCATAAGATCCAAATTGTCATATAGATCTTACTCAAATTGGGTTTGTATGCGTTCATTACATCCACTAATGAGTAGTCCAAAAATGATCCCTTTGACCCCATATAGAGCTTCTTCCCGATCTTCAGTTAAATCTATTAAAAAACAAAAATATTGCACTGATTCTTCTCAAATTCTGTTTGTACATATTTTTGCAAAATACAAGAGACTTTACCAAACATGATCAGGATCGGTCCATTTTTGGACCTAGCCCCTTTATAGATATAGCATCCGATATGAACTTTTTTATATCTGCAGCCAAAAAAATTAATAAAAATCCCACTCAAATTTGGTTTTTGCTTATTTTCTATGTCCAGTTAGTTGGGCCTAAGAGATAGGGTTTCTAAACGCATGGTATAGGGTATCGTATAGTCGGTCTAGACCGACTATAATTTTCTTACTTGTTTTTAACATCAAATTGATTTTTTTTATACCCTATACCACTATGTGGTTTGGGTATAATGACTTTGTGCTGCTGTTTGTAACAACCAAAAATATTTGACCTAGACCCATCTTTAATTATACCGATCAAATCAGAATCACTTTATGAGTTGATTTAACAATGTCCGTCCGTCCGTCCGTCCGTCCGTCCGTCTGTGTGTCCATGTAAAGCTTGTAATCAAACTGCAGGTCGCAAATATGAATATATTTTGATGAAATTTGGTATATAAGGTCTTATCGGCCATGGGATGAACGCTATTGAAATTGGTGAGAATCGGTCCATGTTCAGACCTAGCCCCCATACAAATTACCCATATGAAATCGACATAAATTGCCATATGATCCAAATTGTCATATAGATCTTACTCAAATTGGGTTTGTATGCATTCATTACATCCACTAATGAGTAGTCCAAAAATGATCCCTTTGACCCCATATAGAGCTGCTTCCCGACCTTCACTTAAATCTATTAAAAAACAAAAATATTGCACTGATTGTTCTCAAATTTTGTTTGTACATATTTTTGCAAAATACAAGAGACTTTACCAAACATGATCAGGATCGGTCCATTTTTGGACCTAGTCCCTTTATAGATATAGCGTCCGATATGAACTTTTTCATATCTGCAGCCAAAAAAATTAATAAAAATCCCACTCAAATTTGGTTTTTGCTTATTTTCAATGTCCAGTTAGTTGGGCCTAAGAGATAGGGTTTCTAAACGCATGGTATAGGGTATCGTATAGTCGGACTAGACCGACTATAATTTTCTTACTTGTTAATTTTAAATTAAATATTTTTAATTTTAGAGGGATTTTTTTTAATTTCAAATATAACAGAATTTACATTATCATAAGATACGATTATATTACAATAATTGGTTTATGGAATCTATATTTCTGTGAAGTCTTCATCTTCAAGTTCTTCTTGGCTCTGATATTTTTCTGACGATCGACTTTTATCACCGACATCACTTGGTATATTGTAAGTGTAACAGCACCCATTTTTCAATTTCAAACCTTCTTTTATACGTATTACGGAACATAACAACTCGAATTTTATTCTGTTCAAAGTTTGCTTTTAACTAAACTCTTAAACTCTTTAAACTCTTCTAATATATTGGTTATCGGCTCTTTTACCCTGTTTAATGTGTTTTGTATTGATAATTTGGCATTGTTTTAATATAATAATATTTTTGGCAATCGACTTTATAATTCATTAAAAACTGGGGATGGTGTTTACATTCTTCTATTTCAAAATGTTCTGTTATATTCGTCGAAAGAAACGAGCAGAGTGGTGAAAAGAGTAGCACACAAAATTCTCGTATTACACTTTTAGAAATTAAAACATATTAATACCATTAAAATTAATATATTCAAAAATAATGAAAAAAATCAAAAAAAAAAGATGCTAAAAGCAACTTTTTATTAATAAAAGAGCATCTAGCATCTTTTCATAAGTTTTGGATGCTAAACGACAAAAAAGTTGCTAAATCTAGCAACTAAAATGCTAAAATGGCAACACTGATTTTTTGTCTTCTAAGACATTCAGTCACGCATACATAAATTGCGAAGACCTCCGCTTGGAAAATGAATGGGCATTTTCCCATGGATAAGGCACGTTGAAAATTGGGACTGAATATGCCCGCGCCCGTGTCCTCATTAGATTGTTTTGAGCCATCTATAAGCTCCGTTCCAATATCATTGTTTTAAATTCTCTGATAAATATCTTTCTTGGTAACATTTTGTCCGTGACTCTTGCTACCGCGTCGTTGGTGAAGAGTCTTGCGACTCTCATGTGACCCTTTAGGTCACCGTCTTTTGTGCTATCAAAATCCTGAAGTCAGCCCAAGAGCATATGATTTCCCAAGATTGGCAACTACTGAAATATGTTTTAATAGTTAACACTAGTTACCATAACTAAACCGTTCAATTTGTTAAGTTTTGTATCAATAGAAAGGCGGCGGCTGCGTTGAAGGCGGCAGCATTTGCTTGAAGGCAATAATATGCAAATGAGAGGGTGTCGAGGCGAGGCGAGGCGTGTGAAATATCTTTTTTACGACTGCTCCATACGTAATTTCATAGCAGCGAATTCAAATGTATGGTTGGTGGCGGATATATTGGTAGTTTCGGAAGTATGGTTGATATCACATCACATCACATCACGTTCATAGTTTGTTTATATGTATGTTGTCGAATTGCTCTTGAGGTTTTTTGTTTTAGTTTCTTGTGGCTTCTATTTGGCTGTGATGACGATGTTTCTTTGAATTTAAATTAATATTTAAAATTTGAAATAAAAGACAAAGTGTGTTAAAACTGACAGAGGGAGTTTAGAGAATTTTTTAATTTTATATCAATGAGCTACTCTTTTTTTTTTTATCTTGCAAGAGTAACATTACGTGAAAAACTTTTAGTTACGTATGTGGTTCGATGTGTCGTGGTCTAGTCTTCGTAAATAACATCTATTCGTATAGTTGTGGGTTGGAATAAAACACGAATATTTAGCATTTAACGACTATTTAATATTATTTATTTAATTTATAAACGCATTCACATTTAAGAAATGTTTTAGTTCAAATACGTAAAATTCAAAGTTGGCGATAAACGAAATATGATTATTCAAATAATTTTTTATACGCTCCTCACCAGTGTGCAGAGGATATGTATAAGTTTGTCATTCTGTTTGTAATAACTAGGATAAAGAAAATTTGGACGCTATAAAATACATATATCCTTGATCATAAGGAATAATTAGAGTTGACATAGCCATGTCCGTCTGTCCGCCTGTGGAAATCAAGATCACACCCCCCAATAATTAAGTTAGAATCTTCGTTTTTGTGTAATATCGTTTATTAACATTCTGATTGAGTTGCCATTTGAAATCATCAAAATCTTTCCAATGGGTCCCGCGATATGATGAAAATGTGAAAAGCTCCTAAAAAAATAAGAATGTTCAATGTGCTTGTTGTTTTTCTTAATATATGTGTTGTTATTGTTCTTATTGTTATAGCCGTTGTAGTTGTGGCATTTGCTTCGCGAGAGTTTGTGTAAGAATATACTGCACTTGTCACATTAGCTTAAGCAAGTAGTGCCACATATTTTTTTTATCGTTATCCCGACATAATAAAGGTAATCGCCAATATTAAAGAAAAAATATAATCCCTAAAACAAGTACTTTTTTTTTTCAAAAAAGTACCTTTCCTTAAAAAGGAGCTTTTTCTCAAAAAAGTACCTTATTTAAAAAGTAGTCTTAAAAAACACATTTTCTTAAAAAGTAAATACAGTTTCTTAAAAAATTACCTTTTTTAAAAAGGTGTTTTTTCAAAAAAGTTATCTTTTTATCTATATCGGGATAATTATAAAGAAGTAATCTTTTTTAAAAAAGTAACTTTTTTATAAATGCATTTTTAAGTAAATTTTTTTTGAAGTACTTTTTTAAAAAGTAAATTTTTTAATAAGTACCATTTTTCATAAAAAGTACCATTTTTTAAAAAAGTAAATGGTGGTCTTAAAAAAACGGCTTTTCTTAAAAAGTAGTCTTAAAAAACACCTTTTCTTAAAAATTAAATACAGTTTCTTAATAATCTAACTAATAAAAACAAATTTTTTTATTAAAACTCTTTATTTGCTTACGCATATGAGTTTTGAATCTTTCCGTGACTGTACGTGACTTTACGTTACTATTTTAAAATTAATCTTTTTTCACAGCAAGTCTATCGACCAAGTATCAGATCGATCTGATGAGGGGAAATGATATTTAGATCACTCCGTGACTGTACGTGACTGTGCGTGACTACCCCAAAATTAATCTGTAGTCACAAAAAGACTATGACCCAAGTTTCATATCAATTGGAGAAGGGGGAATGGGGTTGATCAACGACAGACAGACAGAGAGTACGAGGTAAAAGAAAGATTTTAAAAATTACCTTTTTTAAAAATGTGTTTTTTTTTTAAAGTTATCTTTTTATCTATATCGGGATAATGATAAAAAAGTAATCTTTTTTTAAAGTACCTTTTTTCTATAATGTACCTTTTTAAAAAAAGTATCTTTCTTAAAAACTTTCTTTAAATGCCTTTTTTAACCGTTGTGTCAGCAGCTGTTGGGTTTTATCCACATCGACAGTAGATGTACCCGGGTACTTCATACGTTTTGTATGGCAGATAGTTGCTTTTGATATACAAATATTAACTACTACCTGGATTCTTGTAATTTTCTGTTTTTTTTTTTTTTTTATTTCTTGGAAATATTGTCTAGTTAACAAAACTTTTATCATAATTTGGGAAAAAAAAAATTTGGTACCTAAATAATCCATTTTTACCAAAAATGGGAATTGCCAAAATCCATAAAAATTTAACAATTTCCAAATTCTTTTTTAATCCTTGTAATTTGATCCCTTTTTACAAAGAAAAATAATTAACATTGAATTTTCATTCGCAAAATTCCGTTATATTTGAACTGAAAATCAACCGCTCTTGCTCATAGTGCTATTTTTAGTACCTGCGCAGAATAATTATAACTCATAAAATATTTGTTCAATGTAAACATATTTTTTTTTGGAATGTGTAGGAAAACACGTCTACTAACAGGAACAAAAGGGTATTTGGGAATATCTTGCCTACCTACCCTTGCACAACCAGTTTTGCAGGCAGAAACATGATTTTTTGCGCAGGTTTCGTTTTGAGTAGGTTTGTATGCATAAGTCAGTTTATGTGCGATTTTTGAAGTGTAAAGACCTAAAAATTTATTTTGTGCGGCAAATATATAAAAAGTGAAAATAAAATGGCAGATGGTGAGTGGCTAGCTCCGCGTCGATTGAATGCACTACCGTATGAGGAGCAGCGTGACTATATACGCACACTTGTTGAGGCTTCTGACTCCGAAGAGAGTGACCACGAACAAGCGGTAGATCAAGAAGACTTAGAAGGAAATATTGATGACATTGGTGGTGAATCATCTGACGCTGAACAAGTCCAGGAAATTCAGTATCACCTAGAGGACGAGAGGGATTCAGACGAGGAGTATGAAGAACCGCCACTTGAAACTGGTGATTATTATACGGCAAGAGATGGCAATGTATGGTCGTCAATACCACCAATACCTGGACGAATACGTGCGCACAACGTTCTAAGAAGTCGCAATCCTGGACCAGTGCCATCGACAAATGGCTTGACAATGGCAGAAACCTTCAATCTTATGATGTCAAATGAAATATGTGATGTTATTATTCGAGAATCAAATAGAAAGGCAAGGCAAACTTTTGATGCGTACAATCAGCAGCATCCAGATGCGGAACCACGAATATGGGTGCCTATAACTGAAGTAGAATTTCGTGCATATTTGGGTGTGCTTTTGATGGCTGGCGTATGTCATTCCGGTTATGTTCATACCACTGACCTGTGGAAAACAACTTCACATCCATTATTTCGTGCATCAATGAGCTTACGCAGATTTTGGGCAATCAGCCGCTTCATACGCTTTGATAACGGAAACACTCGGAATGCACGCAAACAAAATGATAAGGCAGCTGCAATTACAGACGTATTCCTGATGCTAAATGCCACTCTGCGCAAGTATTATATATGTGGCACAAACGTTACCGTAGATGAGCAATTATACCCATATCGTGGTGGAACTGGCTTCACACAGTACATTCCATCCAAACCATCCAAATATGGGATAAAAGTGTGGTGGGTCTGCGACGCCATTTCATCATATCCCGTGCAGGTAAATCAGTGTTCATACATTCATTTTATTATATCAACTTGTTGCAAATAAACTAAATGACTAATTCAAATTTCATTTTTCAATTTTTATTTTTTCAATACAGGGTCAAATTTATACTGGAATGGCAGCGTCCGGCGAACGTGAAAGAAACGTTGGTGAGCGTGTTGTGAAGGACTTAGTTGTCAACAATTTTGGTGGAAGTGGGCGAACAGTGGTATGCGACAATTTCTTTACAACATATAACTTAGCAAAAACTTTGATGGTGGACAACAGTTTGGCTTTGTTGGGCACTTGCAACAAAAGGCGTATGTTCGTGCCAGCATCATTTGCCAATCCTAAAGGACGTGAAGCAGAGTCTACGCTATTTGGATTCTGTAACAACATGACGATGTGCTCATACGTCCCAAAAAAAAATAAGGCTGTTGTGATGCTGTCTACTTGCCACGACACTACAGAAACTGCAGGTCCAAAACGGAAACCATTGCTCATACTTGATTATAACAAACATAAAGGCGGCGTGGATAATATGGATAAGTGCTTGACTGAATATTCAACCAAACGGCGCACAAATAGATGGCCTTTAGCATTTTTTTATAATATGCTTGACGTAGCTGCGTATGCTGCGTATGTTATATATATGGAAAACAACCCCCATCTAAAACCATCTACCAACCGCCGTAGGATATTTCTGCAGCAGCTCAGCGATCAGTTATGCAGACCACAAATCGATATAAGAGCGGACAATAGCCATATTACGCGCATATTTTCTACTAGACACGCTATGGAAGCATTATATGGTATGCCCTTGAAGATGAATGTTGGTGCACAAGAGGAAGAGGAACGTGACAGTTCTGGCCGCATAAAAAGAAAAGGAAACTGCTATATTTGCATTGCAAAACGCCAAACGAGAAAAGTATGTGCAATTTGTAATAAGCCTGTGTGCGCAGAGCACTCGAAGGATCATCCACAATGCCTCAGATGCTGCTAAAATTCATAAAATATATTTTTTACTTTCATTATAATGATTTTCTATAAATAAATAAACAAATTTCCATAAAATAAACTAAATATTTCCATTTATTTCTATATATTTGTATGAATTTTCATAGAAGTACCTGGGTACATCAGCTGTTGACGCTAGGTCATTTTCTAGTAACTGGGTTATATTTTCCAAACGGTTGGTCCAATTGACCTGAAATTTCACACCAATATCAATTACATATTTCCAAGCTATGATACGAAGTTTCATCAAGATTGGACCAGCCGCTTGGAAGATATAGCAATATAAAGTGAACTTTGCCATTTATTTCTATATATTTGTATGAATTTTCATACAAGTACCCGGGTACACCAGCAGTCGACGCCATTCCACTAACTTGAATTTGGGCTGTATCGACTGAACTGCTGCTCCAATCTTGATGAAACTTTTCCACATGATGCAAAAGTGTATGGTTGAGGATATCATGAAATTTCAGGTCAATCGGACTAACCGTTTGGAAGATACAGGAAAATTAAAGTTGCAAATGTACCCGTGGGCTCTACGATCGACACAACGGTTAAGTAATTTTTTTTTAAGTACCTTTTTTGAAAAGTAAATTTTTTAATAAGCACCATTTTTATAAGAAGTAAATTTAAAAAAAATTACCTTTTTTTTAAAAAAGTAATCTGTTTTACGAGTACCCTTTTTTGAAAAATGTATTTTCTTAAATAACCTTTTTTAATAGGAAAGAATAGGAAAGAAAAAAATGGTTACTACAGGGACATAAAAATTTCTTCCAATACCCTATCACAAAATAGTTTCTTTAAAGGAAAAGACGTTTTTTTATGCACACTGGTAAGGAACCTCCATAAACGGTTTGGGGATGACACCATGAAAAGATTTTTGAATTTTATATTGCAACTAGCTGGACCCGGCAAACGTTGTTTTACCCTCAATGAAATTTTTATTTTAATTAGAATCTGTATATACCTATATAAAAAAACGTTTGTGCATTTGTTAATATTAATTGAAAACTGTTAAAGAAAAAACCATGTTTTATTTATGAAAATTAAAATAAATATTTATTGTAACATATGTATAAGAATGGACAATATATTTCTATTATTGTAATGCTAAAGAGTGAACAATATTTTTAGTTTCATTATTCTCGTTGTAAATGAATAAATTTGCTGGCGTTCCGACACGGGAGCATGCCACATATAGTTGCCCGTGGGAAAAACGACTGTTTTCGAGGTCCAAACCACATATTTGCAAGGATTGTCCTTGAGATTTATTAATTTATAAATTTATTATTATCATAGGAATTCTTGGCAGCAAAACATGTTCTCTTTTAAATTTTCCTTTGAGAATTATGGCCTCAATAACATTGGGAATTATTCTCTCAACAATTAAATAGGTTCCATTACATAGACTCGGAGCGTTGAGGTTACGCAGCAAAATTATTGGAGTATCAACTTTTAATTTAAATAAATGTGGCGGTACACCGGGCACATCAAGTGAATTCAAAAATTCTGTTGGAGAATTGACTGCTCCATTTTCTTCAACAACACTATCCATAGATTTGAAAGAAAAAATTTCGGAATCAATCATGTCCTGAATAACAACATTAATATTATCGACATCGACATTTTTTGCGGCTATAATAGCTCTTTCACTTAACCAATCATGGTTACGATATTGATTTTGAATGTCGAGGAATATATTTTCAATTAATTCATCGCGTGACGATATAAATTGACAAAAATCTTGTGGATATTTTAATAGTTTGACTGGTTGGGTTAATATTGATTTTAACTTTACCAAGATCAAGAAGTTGTTTTGAAAATTGGTCAGCCGTTGGAACATTTTGTAATCGTACTCGCATGTTTGTTCTTAATTTTATAGTTTGAACGCTACTCCATAATGTTGATAATTTTCAGCAGGCATTTATTTCGTCAGCATAGGCTGATTTTGGTATGACTGGCAATGTTTGACGAAAATCTCCACATAATAAAATGAGAGCTCCACCAAGCTCAAATCTTTTAAAGTTCTATGTAATGCTTCTAAGGAATGTTTGTGAGCAATGGTACATTCATCCCAAATAATAATACTGCATTTTTGCAGAACTATTGCCATATGTTTAACGGTGATTTGACTGCTGAATGAGCTGTACGACCACCATGTAATAATGATGCGGCTATTCCGGACGAAGAAATAGCCAAAGCAATTTTTTTCTTCCTTTTTGGTTAGTATATTTATATATAAAAACGTTTGTGAATTTTGTAACGTTATAAAATTTAAATAAATTTGATAACTAATTATTTTTCAAACGCCAGCGCCATCTACCGTTTCAGTAAAATCGCACCGTCGATAAGAATATTCGAAATAATTTTACCCCAGCGCCGCCTATCGGGTCCATTTATACATAAAAAAATTTCTTATGACGAAACATATATACATTCTGAATTGCAGTCAAATCGCACTGAAAATAAGAATATTGTTTATAACTTGACCCAACGCCTGCTAGAGGGCTATAGTTAAAAAAAAAACAGAAGATCTCGAACCGAACCTATGGTCCGAATCTTAGCTCGACAGCTCTTATGGTTCCGAAGATCATTCGTTACAAACAAATCACTTTTGTGAAAATTTCATGACGATCCTTCCAGTAGTTTAGAAGATATTACGATTTTTTATTTTTCTAAAAAGGGGCGTGATCCCGCGCCCAATTTTCTTCTGGTATGTATTTCTATTCATGCCAATACCATATGTACCAAAATGACCGCCGTAGGTCAAAAAATTCCCGAGATATGACGATTTCAAATTTTTGGTTATATTGGCGTGGCACCGCCCCTTTGTCTATTATTCCTTCCAGAGCTACAGTAACACGCTGTAAAAATTTCAGGAAGATCGGTTCAGGGGTTTGGCCTCCTATAAAGCACAAACACACATTAATTTTTATATATATATAAGATTCAAAGCAGATTAATTATAATTTAAGGTAAAATGGGGCGAAAAAGGGGGACTTGGTAATAAAAAAATGTATGGCTACCTTACCTGTAGATCAAAAGTGCATAAAACTTTAGGTAAATACATATTACAAAAAAAATATTTTGTATAGCAAACATTGTTAGTGGTATAAGTAAGTATCTCAATTAAAAAAAAGGGGGCGGTGAAGTGGGCGTGGTTCATAGTTATATGGCGACGTTAACAGTATTAAGAGCAATATACTACCAAATAAAAAAAAAAATCCGTTGGAAGGAACAAATTTGTACAGAGAACAAAAAGTTTAAAACTTTCAAACAAAATGGCGTAAAAAGGGGCGCGAAAGGGGGCGTGGCATAAGAAATGTTTATTTCTACCTCGCCTGGAGTATAATGTGTATACAATTTGAAGGAAATCTGTTAAAAACTATATGGGAGCAATTAAATTAAGTTTTAAAAAAGTGGGCGTAAAAGTGGGCGTGGTCGAAAAAAAGTACCCTATTAATCATGCCAGAGTCCCAGTTAAATGCTGTGAAAATTTCAGGAAGATCGGTCCTGAGGTTTGGTCTCCTATAAGGTACAAACAAACAAACAAACAAACAAACAAATAAACAAATAAACAAACACACATTCCATTTTATATATATAGATAAAGAACTATATGGTAGCATTCTTCCTAAACATAAGTGCCAGCAAGAGTGGTATGAAGTGAATTTTTTTAAGAAAAATACAAGGCCAACATGGAAGTTGATTTGTATGTCAAATGAGCTGGGAGATGCTGAGGATGAGGAGGGCAGAGTACATGAAATTGTTAATGATTGCCTTAACTTTACCAGTTTCTACTGGAGCTTGCGAAAGGATTTTCATGCCAAAACTGCACAAAAAGTTATAAGCAAGTCAGACTTCGTGATGAACATATGGAAATCCTTTCAAGAATTTCTTGCGAATGCCCCGATTTTTATTTGAATAAAGAAAATTATGTTGTTCATTGTGACATGGATTTCGCTAATGCTGTAAAAAAGTGGAAAAAAATAAATGTATCACTATTTTATTAATGCATTTCACTGTTAAATGTGTCTATATATCACTTTGTCACGTTTAAACATAATTTAGTCAAAAAATTTATATTGCTGTAGTTTTAAAAAATACCCTTTAGTTTATGAAAATACCCCTTCAAATTTTAGGAGGGAGTGAAAATATATAGGGTGTTTAATCGCTCGATAGGACTTTAATTCTCCGTCTGAGCGTATGCGCTGCAGAGTGCTTCTAAAGGGTCCGCCAAATAACTTTTTTTTTTTTGAAAATGCTATTTGAAAGTACAATCCTTCCGGTTAATAATGGAAAATAATTTCATTCAAATGGCTGCCTCGGCTGGCCATGCAGTAGCCTACACGATCGGTCCAATTTGTAAGCACATTATCGATTGCGTGCAGCTGTATTTCACCAATGGCTTCACGAATATTGCCCTTTAAAGCGTCAATTGTCTCTGGCTTGTTGGCGTAACACTTATCTTTGAGGGCACCCCACAAATAGTAGTCCAACGGTGTCAAATCGCAGCTCCGAGGTGACCAAACGACATCAGCTCTGCGGCTGATAATGCGATCTTCAAAAACAGGGCGCAAAACATCGAGTGTAGCTTCGGCTGTGTGGCACGTAGCGCCGTCCTGTTGAAACCAAATGTTGCCAATATCCTCCTCTTCAATTTTTGTGAACAAAAATTCGTTCAACATGGCCCAATAACGATCGCCATTGACTGTAACGGCCACTCCTTGCTCATTTTCGAAGAAAAATGGCCCAGTTATGCCTCTGGACCAAAATCCGCACCAAACAGTGACTCGTTTTGGGTGTATCGGCTTTTCAATGTATGCGTGCGGGTTTTCTATGCCCCAAATGCGACAATTTTGTTTGTTTACATACCCGCCAAGATCAAAACGAGCTTCATCTGAAAAGATGATTTTTTTTGGCAAAATCGGCATCTTCTGTAAGTCGATCGCAGGCCCACTTAGCGAAGCGAAAACGCATTGGATGGTCAGTTGGCTTCAACTCCTGAACCAATTGGACTTTTTATGGCGTCATACCAAGGTCTTTATGCAAAATTCATCTCAATGATGCCTCCGAAATGTTCAATTCTTGAGAACGACGGTGAATTGATGTTGATGGCGCTTCACGCAAACTTTCTGCCACAGCAGCAATATTCTCGGGTGTACGCACTGTTTTTGGCTTTTCACGCTTTGCTTTATCGATGAGGATGTCAGTTTCTTTCACTTTTTTCACAAGATAACGAACATACGGAGCTGACGGCGCTTCTCTTCCAAAATCCGTACGCAATTTTCGCACATATTCTGCAACATTACCATGATTTTCAAAGTAATGTCGCAATATTTCCCAGGGTTGTTCAAGCGTATACACAACCATATTCGTTCAGCGGAAGGATAAAACAAATTATCTGTCAAATCAGACATGAGCTAAGTGTTACCATTCACGAAATAAGCGCTAGTTGAAAAAAAAAACGTTAGATGGAGCGAAAAGTACTTCGCCTCACATAAAGGTGGCGTGATAAGTGCACAAAATTTCATGACATTTCAGCAATTAAAAAAAATTTACCTATAATAATGATGCCGCCGTTAAAGTTTGAGAAAAAATTGGTTGCAAAGAGTTTCGTGTTTTGATTAAACATTTTTTTTTTGGTGCGAAAAAATACTGTCCAAGTCATAGAATGGATTGATAAACATTACGGTGAATCTTTGCCGTCATATTCAATGATCAAAAGGTGGTATTCCGAAATTAAACTGGTCGTACGAGCACAAATGATGCAGATCATCTTGGCCGTCCAAACGAAGAAAACGTAAGAAAAGTACAAAAAATTGTATTGGATCATCGAAAAGTGAAAGTGAGTGAGATTGCTGACATCATAAATATATCAACAGAGCGAGTTCTGCATATAAATATTACATGATCATTTTAATATGGAAAAACTTTCTGCTCAATCGGTGCCGCGATTTTTAACAGTTGAGTAAAAACTGAGACGTGTTCATGATTCAAAGTATGCTTTGGAGATGTTTGAAGTAAATTGAAGTGAATTTTTACGTCGATTTATAACAATGGATGAGACGTGGACTCATTATTATACACCGGAGTACAATAGACAGTCTGCGGAGCGGTTACAAGCATGCGAAAGCCGACCAAAGCGGCCAAAGACTTAACAATGGGCTGGAAAGGTAATGGCCAGTGTTTTTTGGGATGCACGTGATATAATATTTATTGATTACTTGGAGAAAGGAAAAACAGTACCTGTCAAGTTCTATGTTGAATTATTGGATAGATTGGATGAAGAAATTAAGAAAAAACGACCCCACTTAAATAAGAAAAAATCTTGTACCATCATGACAATGCACCGGTGAACTAAGTTGCTTTGGCTTCGGAAAAATTAAAGTCTTTACATTAAGAATTTCTTCCACATTATTATTATTATTTGTACCCAAACGTGAAAAGATGGCTCCAGGGAAAGAGATTTTTCACAAATGAAGATGATATATCAGAGATGGAAGCCTATTTTGAAGAGTTTGAAAAATCGTATTTTTTCAAGAGTACTAAGATTTTATAGGATTGCTGGAAGAAGTGCATTTTCACTTAACGGAGATTACGTTGAAAAGATGCACACTGGTGAATAATAAAATTTATTTCAAATCAAAAAACTGCTTTTTCATTGATAGGCCAGGTACTTTTCATTCCCTGTAGTACTTGCATTGAACTTTTTGGCTCTATCTCGATCAGACATCCCAGGATTATTTTTAATGGAAATTAGTGCTTTTTCTTCAAAGCTGAATCCATAACCATTTATTTCACTTGTTTTGGCTTTCTGTTGCTGTGGCCTTGTAACGTTTCAAAACACTGGTTACTGTAGATTTTGGAATGTTAAGGAGTTTTACAATTTTAATACCACTATATGTGATATGATTTATCAATAACATGTGCAAAATTTTTTCACGTCTCGTTTGTTCCATGGCGCTTGTACACAATAATATTAAGTTGACAAACTTGAAACGTGTTAAAAGTAACGGTATATGTCTTGTCAATAGCATATCTAAAGAGTTGAAAAATTTTATACACCAAAGGCGCTTTAATCACGTTTGAATATTGCCAGATTTTGAGCGGGCCATTCTTTATAATAAATGGCGCCATCTATTTTTTGTTGATTTTATATAAATTAGCAGAGCCCAGCCCTAAAAATTCGAGTGCAAATTCTAGGAAATTTTATTTTATTTTCAATTTTAGCCAATTCACAATTCCACACTTTTTAAATAAAATTCATTAAATTTCATTATAAATATTTGTTGAACACACAGAAGATATATAAATGGGTTTGTTAATAAATAATTTTAAAAGAGGCTAAAGGTACGCTAATCAATTTTAGCCAATTCACAACTCAACACAGAACTTTTGATATTTATAACAAACACAAACACAGTATGTGTTTTATGTATGTGTTAGTAGGAACTTTAAATGAGCATTATTCCAAAAAAATGTTCCAGACGGTGCAAATCTGTAAATCTGATGGACAGCTAAAAATAAATACCTTTCAAATGAGGTATAATTTGTCAAAATCGGTTTGTAAATTAAATTCTTACATCGGTCGCAAGAAATCGCCTTGCCTAAAAATAATATACTAGCAGATTCCATTCCTCGAAATTCGAGTGCAAATTCTAGGAAATTTTATTTTATTTAATAATTTATTTTATAAGACAATTCACAATTCAACACTTTTTAAATATTGATTGCGTTATTGGTTTATGTCCAAAATTATTTTTCAATATAACACAATTATTATTGTGAATGAAGAAAACAAACTCCCAAACACATTAACAAATTTAATAAACACACACATAACATTGTATCAGTGTTGCCATAATTTGAAATTGTAAAGATGCTAAATTGCAAAAAAAAGATGCTAAAACGTACTGGAATCAAAAAAAAAAGATGCAAAATTTTTTTTTAAAATTTAATTACCTTTATATTGAAAAATTAAATACTTATTAATAAATTCTTTGGTTTTTAAATCGAAAAATTATTATAAAACATAAGTTTCGATTTATAGTTTTTGAATTTTAATTAAAATTATTTTGGATTTCATCTGTAATTTTTTTTAACATCAAATTGAGTTTTTTTTAATTTTAAATTAAATATTTTTAATTTTAGAGGTATTTTTTTTTTTTTTAATTTCAAATGTAACAGAATTTACACTATCAAAAGATACGATTATATTACAATAATTGGTTTATTTAATCTAATATTTCTGTGATGTGTTCATCTTCATGTTCTTCTTGGCTCTGGTATTTTTCTGACGATCGACTTTCATCAACGACATCGCTCGGTATATTGTAAGTGTAACAGCACCCATTTTTCAATTTCAAACCTTCATTTATACGTAGTACAGAACATAACAACTAGGATTTTATTCTGTTCAAAGTTTGCTTTTAAATAAAGCCAATAAACTAAACAAACGTTCAAACGTTCGGCTTTTGAGAAAGACAAAACTAATAAAGACAATACAAATATTGATAACTCTTTAAATGGATTTTTGCCAATAGAATTTTTGTTAACTTCAGTCCATAAAGAGGTTGTATTCAGTGTTGTATCCCAATATTGTTCTGTGATATAACTCCATTGGATTTGAATTTTTTCTGTTTCAGATGATCTAAATTTAAACTCTTCTAATATATTGGTTATCGGTTCTTTTACACGGTTTAATGTGTTTTATATTGAAAATTTTGGCATTTTTTTAATACAGTAATATTTTTGGGAAATCGACTTTTTAATTCATTAAAAACTGTTGTTGGTGTTTACATTCTTCTATTTCAAAATGTTTTGTTATATTTGTTGAAAGAAACGAGCAGAGTGGTAAAAAGACAATACACAAAATTCTCGAATTACACTTTGAGAAATTAAAAATTATCAATACCATTAAAATTAAAATTGTATATTCAAAAATAATGAAAACAATCAAAAAAAAAAAGATGCTAAAAGCAACTTTTTATTAATAAAAGATGCTAAGTTAGCATCTAGCATCTTTTCATAAATTTTGGATGCTAAACGACAAAAAAAGTTGCTAAATCTAGCAACTAAAATGCTAAAATGGCAACACTGCATTGTATAATTTTATGTATGTGTTAGTAGCAACTTTAAATGCATTTTACTCCAAAATAAATGCAAAAATTTAAAAATTTGTAAATCTGGTGGGCAGCTAAAAAGAAATACCTTTCAAATAAGATACGTGTGGTCAAAATCGGGAGAAAACTGTGTAACAAATTATTGGACACAAGAAATCGCCTTACATTAATAGATATATATATATATATATTTAGAATTTTTCACAAAGTAAAACAATTTGTTTCTTTTAAAAGCATTTTATGATTATAAGATTTGTCCGATTAATCGACACAAATTGACCGGGTACTAATTTTACTCGAAAATAACCATTTAGAAATTGTTTAATCAATTTATTTCTTCGATTAACCGAATAATTCTTAAACGGTTGACAACCCTAAACGATACTGATCGACAAATCCTCGGAAATGTGCGCAACGAGTTCACAACTAGAATATTTTTAAGGCTTATACACAGGATGTTCGTGAGTCTATCTATAAGACTTTTTACCTTCTGACTAACTAAAATTTTAACATCTCTGTTTTAGTTAAAATCAACTCTGGTTTGCTCTGATTTTTTGTAGTTTTTTTTCCTTCACAAATTCCTTATGATTTTGCCATTTTTATTTCAATTTAAATACTAAAAAAGGTAAAAAGGAATGATGTCTTTCCTATAACAGTCTTTTTAACAAATTTCTTTTTTATCCATAAGCTAGAATATCGCACATACCATTGCTAGAGTTAGATTATTGGTCAGATTCGAAATAACAATTTATAAATCAAAAGCTGATTAATGGTAAATGTGAAGTATGTCACGGAACAGAATTGATAAATAATTGACAAAAAAAAAATAATATGTTAAAAACAAGAATGTGTTGTATATTCTCTGTCTTTTAATTAAATGCATTTTATAGTTCACATTTACATTTTGTTTAATTTGGTGGAATGGATTACTCAACAATACGCATACACAAACATTTCAATAAATAAAAATAACAATTTACGGTGACATAAACACACAACAACAACAACTGCAGCTTAAAGCTTTTATTTATTTGTTGTTTTTGTTTTTATAGCACGCACCTCAAAAACCACAAAATTTAATTTCACAGTTTTTAATCGCTTCAAATGAAATGCCAAAACAGCAATATACTCCTCGTACACACACACACACCTGTACGCATTCACACACACACATACAATATTAATTCATCATCACCATCAATCGGTAAATTGTTTATCAGCACAATTTTGCACATCTCATCCAATGGTGTGGTGCGTATGTAATGGGTGGTGGCTGCTATGATTACACAAATTTTAATACTCAGTCCCAAAATAGTTGATGGTGTGTTTAATAAAAACCGCATAACATCAAAAAACTTGATTAAACCACATTTTATCAATGGCACAAGTTCTTTTTTTTTTAATAAATCAACCAGTTTCTGTCGTTACCTGTATTTGATGGGCTTGACCATTATTTTGATTAACTGCAATAACTTATTTAGATTTTATTATCTTTTGTTTTTATCCATTGTTTTAAACCTTGAGACGATATAAAATTAATCAAGGAAACCTCCTTTCTTTTTGTAAAAAAATTAAAAAATACAAGTAAGAAAATTGTAGTGAGTCTAGACCGACTATACGATACCATGCGTCCAGAAGTAGGCTTTATGTCCAACTAGTGGGATATAGAAAATAATCATAAAACAAATTTCAGTGGGATTGTTATTAAATTTTTTTGCCTGCAGATATGAAAAAGTTCATATCGGATGCTGTATTTATATGGGGACTATTACATGGAGTGAAAACTCCGTGGCCTAACAATGAAAAACTAGTTTTTTGGATTTGAAATCAATTTTATTCTTCAACTTAATCTTCATTAAGTGAAATTCACTTTTCCAACGAGCCTCTAACTCTTCTGATATGAAAATCTATTTCCCTGGAGCCATCTTTATAAGTTTGGGAACAAATAATCGCTGCGGAAGCAATTCGTAATGTAAAGATATCCATTTTTCTGAAGTCAAAGCAGATTATTGCGACGCTGCATTGTAATGATGGTACAATATTTTTTTCTGATTTAGTTGGGGTCGTTTTTCTTAATTTTTTGATCCAATCTGTCCAATAACTCAACATAGTACTTGGCAGTTATTGTTTTTCCTTTCTCCAAGAAATCAAGAAATATAATACCACGTGCAACCCAAAAACATTGTCCATTACTTTCCAGCCGATTATTGAGTCTTTGGCCGCTTTGGTCGGCTTTCGCACGCTTGTAACTGTCCATTGGACTCCGGTGTATAATAACAAATCCACGTTTCCTCCATCTATAATATTAATAGGCAAGGCGATTTCTTGTGACCGATGTAATTATCTTAATTATTTACCGATTTCGACAAAAGATACCCCATTTTAAAGGTATTTATTTTTAGCTGTGTACCAGATTTACAGATTTGCACCGTCTGGCACATTTTTTTTTTTGGAGTAATGCTCATTTAAAGTTGCTCCTATCACATACATAAAACACATACTGTGTGTGTGTGTTTATTATAAATATCAAAAGCCCTGTGTTGAATTGTGAATTGGCTAAAATTGTTTAGCATACCTTTAGGCTCCTTTAAAATTATTTATTATCAAACCCATAATATATCTTCTGTGTGTTAAACAAATATTTATAACGAAATTTAGGCTCTTATAAAATTATTTATTATATGAGAAAATAAAATTTCCCAGTATTTGCACTCGAATTTCGATGGCTGGGCTCTGCTAGTTGTTATACATCGATGTAAAAATTCAGTTGAATTTACTTCAGACATCTCCAAAGCGCATACTTTTAATCATGAACACGTTTCCGTTTTTATTCAGCCGTTAAAAATCGCGGCATCCTTCGAGCAGAAAGCTTTTTCATATTTGAGTGATCATGTAATATATACTGAACTCGCTCTGTTGATATCTTTATGATGCCAGCAATCTCACTCACTTTAATCTTTCGATTATCCAATAAAACCTGATGCAATTTTCCTACATTTTCATCATTTGTGCTCGTATGACCACGTTTAAATTCGGAATACCATCTTTTAACCATTGAATATGACGACGAAGATGCACCATAATGTTTATCAATCCATTCTTTGAATTGGAAACTTTGCAATCCATATTTACTCGAACTTTAAAAGCAGCATCATTTTTATAACGGTAACTTTTTTCTAATTAATGAAATGTCAATTAAATTTTGATACAATTTTTCTAACAGTTGGCCCTACTGAATAAACAGAAAAAATTGGCACTATGTAGTAGGTCGAAAAATGGACCGATCCTGACCATGTTTGATAAAACACTTATTTTTTGCAAAAACATATCTAAACCAAAATCTGAGAATATACTGTGCAATATTTCTGTTTTTGTTTTTGTGATAGATTTTAGTGAAGATGGTATATAGCAGATTGCCATTCCGTTTGTAATCCATCGAAAAATGCATTTGTGGCCCCATAAAATATATATATTTTTGATTCTTATAACAACTCGAGTCGATATATCGATGTCCGCCTGTCTTGTGAAATTACGCTCATTCGCAAAAAAAATCTTACTTACCGGTTGAATTTATGATAATATTGTTTGTCATTATTTCGAGTAGGTTGCTATTGAAAATGGGGTAAATCGGGCAACATTGTGCCAAGCTAAGCCCAAAAATATGAAGACACCTCCAAAAATGCTAAAAAGTCAGTGTGTTCGTTGTAAAAATTTAGTATAAAGTTTATCAAATTGTTTACATTAAGTCCATATATTAATGTAAACGTAAAACCCTTGTGAAGGGTAGCAAAGATTCGGCGCAGCCGAATTTTACACTTTTACTTAGTTTATATTATTTTTATTTCAATGCTTGCTGATATACGTTAATTTTTTTTTTCATTCGATGCAAAAATTATTAAATTTTCCGCCTACATACATACATACGTGTAGCTGTCCATGAGAAAGTCATGGATTTTCCAAATTAAATCCGGTATTAATTAACGATTGGCCTTGAATTTAGCATATCATTTGGCAATTTTTTATTTTAGCGATTTTTGATTTTAGCGATTTTTGATTTTAGCGATTTTTGACTTGGCTATTTTTGATTTTGAAGATTTTTGTTTTTTAAGATTTTTGTGTTTTGCGATTTTTGTCTTTTGCGATTTTCAGTTTTGGCGATTTTTAAATTCGGCAATTCCGTACTTGGTAATTAATGTACTTGACAAAAGTTTCAAGACTGTCCCTTTCGTAGTATTTCATATATTTTATCTGACTGCTCACATTAATATCTGATGGATTCCTGCAAAAAATGTCAAGGCTTTCCCTTTTATAGTACTCCAGTTATATGATATTATATTTTTACTTTGTATGGGCGGTGCCACGTCCACTGCTTCGATCACGCCCATTTTTTATTGGGCTAATCCATGAATAACTTATACGCTCACACAAAGTTCCAGTGCTCTCACTATTACAGTACTGTAGGTACATGACATTTAATATTTACTTTGTAGGAGTGGGGGTGATACGCCCATTGGTCCAATCCAGCCCACGTCCGGCTACTCACATTAATAATTGACGACTTCAGACAAATTTGCAAAGCTGTCTCTGTCATAGTAGTCGAGATATATGATATTGAATATTTACTTTGTATGGGAAGTGCCACGCCCACTTATCCGATCCTGGCCATTTTCGGTATGGCTACTAACATTAATAATAGGTGACCTCACACGAATTTGCAAAGCACGCCCTCTCATAGTACTGAATATATATGGAAGGTGCCACTCCCACTAAAAATATCAACAAAATTTAGAGCCTATAGTTCCTTCCAGATACACATTAAGACCCTTAAAAGTTCAGGAAGATCGGTCCAGTGGTTTAGCCTCCTGTAAGACGGACAATACGACGGACGGAAGGACATCGCTAAGTCAACTCAAAAAATGAGTCGAGCGATATCATAAAAGGTGGGGCTTGGTCAGTTATTTTTGATAGCTACAAATATCGGCACAAACTCATTATACCCTCACCACATAGTGCTATAGGGTATACAAATTTATACCATTAGTACTTTTTTTCCCCAGCGTTGCAAAGTTTGTTGCAATTTTATTCCCCATACGTTACTAGCTGAGGCCCTTATTATGAGTTGCATTCGATCTTCGATCTTCGCTGGCTATTGAACATCGACTATCGAATGTCAAGTTCGTATTATGAGCTGGCAGCACGGTCTAAAATTTCGTTGTACAACGAATTTTCAATCGAATTGCTTTCGATGCTGGATGGCAGTTTGTAAAACTTGTTGAAAATATAAGCTGTAAATTATTCTAATTTCATGAGATTGATCTGCTGTGCATAGCCGCAGCAGTTCATCTATAGTAGACAGCAATTCCATAAACGCCTCCTTGCAGTCGAAAAGTTGCTATAATCTATAAACAAATGGTAACCTTGTTAAAACCTCGCATACTCACGTAGTGGAATCCATTTCCAAAATATTGGAAGCATCTCTCATGATGAAGCATTCATCTTCATCAGACGATCATAGCACCATAATTCCATGTTAATAAATAACTAGCAGATTCCAGGACTCGAAATTCGAGTGCAATTTCTAGGCAGCTTTATTTTTCAACTTAGCCAATTCACAAACCAACACTTTTATGGTTTATTATTATTGTGAATGAAGATAACAAACTTATTAACAAACACATTAACAAATTTAATAAAATACACATAGCATATGTATAATTTTATGTATGTGTTAGTAGCAACTTTAAATGCAATTTACTCAAAATAAAGGAAAAAATTAAAAAATCTGTAAATCTGCAAACCGGCTAAAAAGAAATACCTTTCAAATAATATACGTTTGGTCAAAATCGGGATAAAATGGTAGAATAAAACTTCGGTCACAAGAAATCGCATAGTCTATTACTATTATAGATTAATTATTTTTTTCTTTAATAAATTTGTAAACAAACAATGTTTATTTATAGTGCCAGCTGATAAATATGTACTATTGTGAATAATCCAATTGAGTGAAATTCACAATAGCGCTATTTTATCGAACGTGCGCCACAATACCAAATGATAATTCGTTCGATCTGTTAATTCGACCACAATCGAAAATCGAAAGTTGCTCATAATAGGCACCTGAGCTAAGTAATGGACATAGAAATTAGGATAAACCAAAGATTTAGTAAGATTATCACTTATATTGGACGATATTATTAGAAAAAGGTTAAGTCTAAACGAGTAAATTCTGACGCAAGTTATTCCTGAGTTATTCCTGAGTTCATACAAATAAATTTTTTTTGCCACTCTTCATATTTAATTGACACTTTCACACATTAACAACAACAGTAACTTCATTACATTTATGGTGCTGGCTGCAATTGGAAATTCGCTACAACATAACTTGTAACACTCAACGCAATTCACATTACACTTGTATTTAACAAATTTATACTGAGCTTTTCAAAAGAAATGTGCTTAAAATTCCTTTGTTTTATTTCTTTATTACTTACTCCCTGCTATCATTCCCACAAATCCAACGAAAACAAATGTACACAAATAAAAATGTCTTATAAAATTTCGTAACAACGAAACTATAAATTTTATTAACATTTGTGTTAATGTTACATAAACACCTTAAAAACAATATCTTCCTACTACCATTAATGCTGATGACGATGACGATGACGATGATGATGATGATGATGCAACAATAACAACATTGTCTGTCACGTCATTGTTGACCCTCGCCAACAGCAGGAACAAGATGAAACACAAACAATGCAACCTGTCTCAGAGGAACCCATTAAATTTGTGCATAAATTGAATCCGGGTGAACGTGAATATCTCTCACCCAATTTAATTGGAGTACAAAATATTGCCATGACATTTTTGCCACTCTCGATGAATTTCATCAATATTATCGATGCTTTTCGAGAAATTGTCAACGGTGTCAAATATGAAATAGTCTTAAATGCTGTCAACACCCAGGACAACAATGCCGATATAATATGTCGTCTGGTTATATTAGAGAAGCCATGGCTACGCACGGAATGGGGTGATAAAGTACGCGAATTGCAACACTCCAATTGTACGACGACTGAGGCTGATGGCGGCGGCGCTCTGAACCCCACACCAATGTCGAATGTAATAAATGATAAGTATGCTAAGAGTACTTTATTTAATGGAGGTTCACGCAATGAACTATCCGCTGATGAAATGAAAAAATTAGAAGATCAAATATTTTCTTCTGCCATTAGCTACAAACGTATGCCCAGCGTAATTTTTGACACTCCAACTACAACCAGCAGCAACACACCCACCCCCACCACCACACCTACAGATAAAGCCGAAGACCACGAACAGGTAGAAGGAGATGCAACAGCAACAGAACCAAAACCAAATAATGAGCAAACCGATGAAGTGGAAGTAACCACAATACAAACATTGATAAAAGATGCCGACCCAACTGAAGTGACACCCTCACCAATAACAACATCCACGACAACAGCTGTGCCAGTATTGAGTGCCAATGAAATGAAATGGCTGGACGATATTTTCTCAGTTGGTGCATTAAATTTTGAAAATAATTTAAATGCTTTAACTGTGTCAGCAACTGGTGAAGATGATGCAAACACTCATGATAATCTACAGCAACAGCAGGAGCAGGTAAACTTTACTTCTACATATTTTAGTTGTTTCCTAATTTAGCAGCACCATCATCATCATTCCAATAATAAACCTTATTGTTATTATTAGTGTTATTTATTATGTTTTTGCATAAACTACTCCCGTGTCGCTCATTATCTATCTGTACAAATAATGAATACACAATGATGACCGTCATGAACGTTATGGTGGTGTATGTTCAGTGTCAAATTGCGTCTTTGTTCTTTGTGTTTGTTTGTGTTTGCTTTATTTGTTAGTCAGATTTAAATTTGCACTCTTGCTCATTGCTTGGTTCACTCATTCATTCAATATTTAATTACGAAATTACTTAGCAAAACGTGTTGGTATCCATGAAGAAACTGCTGCTGCTACTGATGTTGTTGTTATTTGTTAAATATTTTGTCTTTTTCATTATTACTTCGGTAACAGTATTGTTGACTTACTGCTGCTATTTCTGAAACATCCTTCTTGTTTCAAAATATACTGTGAGCGTCAAAATAAAGTAAACACCTTAGTTCCTCATATTAAAAGTTTTATTAAAATGAAGTAATAAACACAAAATCTAAAATAAATATATGGAATTCAAGAATTATTTAATTATAGCTGAACTCAATAAAAAAAATTAAACAGAAATAAATGCAGTTTATTTTGATAATGACCAAATTTTACGCGTCAAAAAAAAAAAAGTAAACAGCAAAGAAAAGGCAACAGAACTTCAATAAAAAAAGTAAACTTTTAAAATTTTTTAATATTTGGTTTATTTTCATTTCTTTAAGCCCCTTATGTAGTCTTTTAGGCAGCGACTCGACAAATTTTTTTGATATATCAGGGGAGATTATGATCCATTCTTTCTTTTGAGGCATCTTTAAGTTTCCCTTGCTTGAAAAAGCCCTTCGAGCGATTTTTCTGTCAAGATTTTCCCACAGGTGCTCGATTGGGTTAAGGTCCGGGGACTGCGACGGTTGATCAGATGTCTTTGGAGTCCGGTACAGTAGCCACTCTTTCACAATTTTAGTTGTAAGCTTTAGATCGTTGTCCTGTTGGAGATCCTATTTCCAGCCATGCCTTATTTCTCGACGCTAGGGCCAACATTGACCTTGAAAAAATGGCTAAGTAATATATTTGGGTCATAGTGGAGTAAAAAAAAAACATAATTACCAATACCTGTTCCCGCCATATAGCCCCAAAACATAACTGAACCCCACTGTATATAACAGTTTTGGTAACACACTTTTCTTTGCATGTCTCATTCTTAGCACGGCATGTTTTTGGAGGCTTCTTCGTGCCGAAAATTTCGAATTACATTTTATCTGTATATAATATGCTTTCCCACAACGATAGAACCTGATTTTTCTCCTTTTTATCGAAATTCATTAGCTTGCTCTGATTCGCCTTGGATATGTATGGTTTCTTGCATGGTATCCTTCCATGTATACCATTTTTGTGAAGCGATCTCCTTACTGTACTCGAACTTACTGGTTTGCCTGATGTCTGCGTTATGTGTTCTGATAATTTAACTGCATTTTAGGCTGAATATGTCTTCACTTCTCTTACTACAGCTCTAACTTCAATACCACTAAGCTGCTTTGGGCGTCCAGATCTCGTTAAATCTTCAACCTGATGGTGTTTGGCGCATTCATCAACTACTTTTTTTTTATTGTGCTGTGGTTCCTACCCACAATTTCGCCAATTTTACGCAAAGATTTAAGTTTTTCTTTTTAATCTAAAATATTTTCGAAGTATAAACCGATAGTTGCTATCCCATAGTGAGAATATTTGCTTTTAAACCTTTTTAGCTATTATTGATTAGTACAAATCAACTTCAAATGATTTTTAGTAAAGTAGAACACGTGATCAGTACACATTTGTCACAAAAAATTTAGGTTCTTCCCCGAAATATACAAAAGCGTAAATAAGTGTTACCACTGTTTACTTTTTTTTGACGCGTAAAATCTGATGCATTTTCACTTTCGAGAGATTTGTGCAATATTCCCAATTGATTTGATTTCATGTTTTATGGTAGTCAATCTCTAAATGGTATAGTACTAAACTCTATTGCAGAGTTACTTTTTACCGTAAGTCAATAATAATTTTGTTATAGGACAATTTAAAGATTCAAAATTGCTGTTTACTTTATTTTGACGCTCACAGTATTTAAAAACCTTCCTCGTCTATGATATCTTGATATTTGAAGGAAATATTCCCAGTTCCACTATGCGCAATTCCGTTTTTCCTTTTAACTTTTTTCGCAAGCATTAGTTGTGCTGATGTTTGTAACTACCAAAATAGATATTGCTAATATAAACTAAAAAATAACTCAATAAAGTTTCTTTCATAAAAAATTAAAAACATATGAATGAAAGTAATTTTGAGGTGTTGGCATAAATATTTTGACAAGTTATTATTATTAAAAAAAAGAAGCTTAATATTTAACAAATGTATAGAAATTTGATTATGAGTTAATAAAATGTATAGCCCCCTTTGGCTTCAATAACTTTATGAAAGGGTCTTGTAGCTGAGTCCAGTAAATTTTGAAGGACCCCTGGGGATATCTCATTCCAAAGGGAAGTGACCTCGGAAATTGTCTCTTCTTTGATTTTATGTAAATAACCAATTCATTTACGTTTGATAAAAGACGACACGTTTTCAATGGTATTCGAATCTGGACTTTGGGGTGGCCAGTCCAGAGTAGTAGCACCAACATTCTTCAAATATTTGGATATCATCTTGCTTTGTGGCATGGGGCATTGTTCTGTTGCAGGATAAATGATTCTCCGTCACCGGAGGGGAAAGCGTTATCATTTAGGGTACTCAAATATTGGCCTTGGTTCATCGAGCCGGAGATGGGAACCAAGTCACCCAACCCATTGTTCGCAATGTACCCCCAGAACATGACGGAGCCTCCACCATGGCCAACTTTTTGGCCTTCGTATCTGTAGCAGCCTTACAAAAATCTTTTGTTTTTATGAAATTCCCGCAGAAGCATTCGGTCTTCAATTAGCGTTGTTTTGCGTTTAACACTTGATCTAGGTAAGTTTCTGATGTCATTACGTTTACTTAATTTGCTAATTTGATAGTGCATTGTTTGGCGCGACAAATTAAATTCAATTACAATTGTCTTACTGCGACGCACAGTGGCTCCATTTGAGTTTTTTCGTTGCAAAAATCATATCTTTTGAACCGAATAACATAATTGAACAGTTTAAACAGCATATGATAGATAACTGTTCAGCCTATGAAATGAGCGTTTGGAAAGGGTGCTACGCTTTGTAGGGGCCTACTTATGGGTTATCAAAGTTAAAATTTGCAGAAAAATCAATTTTATGGTAACTAAAAAAAATTATTTTTACATTTTTAGATTGTTTTTATTTTTTTTTCTTTATATTTTAAATTATTACCCAATAAATTAAAAAAAAATTCTTTTTCTTTTTTAAATTTATTTTTTCAATTTTCTGTAAAATATTCATCACAATTCGTAAGAGAAGGTATATCTAAGAGACTAATCATTTCTAAACTATAATTATTTTCTAACTCTATTCGTGACTTCACATGCCGCAGGGAAGAAATAAGTGGATCGGAAGATGCTGCCAACATGTTGAAGAGGTCCTTATTTTGCCTTACCCTTGATGCTTTGAATGTGTTCTGCAATCTATATTTTTTATAAAATTTGTTAAGAGACTCCTGTGCTTCTTCAGAAAGCTCTCCAATTGGCAAAGACTGGTACTCAATTATATCTTTGCCATGCCCCAATATTTTATGGACGGTCGGGGTCAACTTCTTCTGTGGATACATTTCTGCTAAAAGAGATGCAGTTTTCGATGCATATTCTCCATATTTTGTAGAATTGACATTTTCTTTGCAGTTTAAAACATTCAAGATCGTTCCCAATCTTTTCACGATTTGATTGTCAATTCCAGTTATTCTAGTTACTGCCTCATCATTTTCAAAAAATCTCCTAGAAGTGTTTCCATCGTTTGAGTTACCGTATCCGTGCTTGGTACAGTCTACTTTTAGTCCAACTTGTTTAAAAAAAGCACCCTGTATTTGCTTCTTTCTTATCTTTTCCTTACCCTTTATTGATGTATTTTCATCGAAGTTTTCCTCCTCTGTGGTAGGGTATACGCCAGTTTTAGCAAGAACTCCATACACCTTATCCTTGCGTGCAATGGTGACATTCCATATTCGTAATTCTCCTCGTTTGTAGAATCGTTTAAATTACCAAAGTTCTTCTGACTCTTTTTGCAAATCGGGCATGACAATGTTGAGGTTGTTCCTGTCAGTTCGTTTACGACTTTTCCGTCAACCATGGTCAGGTGGAACTCGTAATTGCATTCAATATATTTTCCTTCTCCAATTTGCAGCTTTGTAGGCTTAATCTTGCTTATTTGTTCTTCAATGTCCTTCACCGTGGTCCTTATGAGTTCTGCCGATTCCCTTGCAAACTGAAACATTATTGGTCGGCAATAATGCACTGATGACGGACGTGGATTTTTCCAGTGTAGGGAAACATCAGATTTTAGCCGCAAAGGAACAACAGATGCCATAAACATATTTCCGTCCGATATTGTAGCGTCATCGGAAGATATCCTTTGCTTATAAACGCTTTGTCCGGATGATCCATCGCAGCCCCATTTGCTGATGAATGTCAGTTTCTCAGGAAGAATTTTCACCTCATTTTCAGGAAGACTCTCCAACAACCGTTTTGCTGTATGGCCCATGAGATCCTGCAGATTGGCTTTCACAGAGACTTCCGTAAACTCCGTATGCAGTGGTCGTGAATTTATTTTTGGCTTGCGTAATATGCTTGTATCCTGGTAAAACGTCAGCCCCGTGTCGCATCAAGGATGCCCGTAGTATCTGATATTTTTCTTTGGAAAGTTGTAAGTCCATATAAGGCCAAGGCTTCTTCGGAACCATACTTTTTAATGTGTGCGTTTGTGGGCGTGGGAATGGATTAAGGAATCCTTTTTAGTCGCAGTGGGCTTGCATCAGCAACAGATTTTGTAATCTGCGACCTAACTCTTTCGCTATCCTTTGTATATTTAATAGACAGCGCGTCCGATAAATGCTTCGTGGTCAAGTCATTGGTGGCATCGGCAAGTTTCCTCTTTCTTGTGAAAATTGAACACTCCTCAATACTTTTTTTTGGCCTTCCTTTTGCTCCTCTGTTGATGTGGTGGGTTTATCTACTGCCAATATATCCAGGATGGTGTCTTCATTAAGCCAGTTGAAGTTCTGAATGGTTCGATTAGATTTCACCCATTTTGCCTTAAAAAACTTTGGTGTGGTTGACCTTCTAAACAGTTCAAATAATTTTAAATTGTTCAACGCCATGTTTTCAGTACTTGTTGCGCCAACTTTCAGTCGTAGAGTAATCCAGGCATTATGCTTATTTTGCAATATATAGGCTTATGCTACCATGCCTAAAAATTTACCTGTTCCCTGCATACATATGGATTTAGGCTGAATTATGCAATTTTGATTCGTGTCTAAATAAGATTTGTGCCTACCTGGAGTGACCATAAGTCAATATTGTTCTTGACCATTTGTACTCCAAAGTAATTTTTAAGTGAGGTGCGTACCTGCGAATTTCAATGAGTAGTTTTTTGTGCATCCTGTGTCTGTAACAGAATATTGGGAGTAGACTTTGGCAGAGGCTCACAGGTAGACAACCGACTTAAAATGCAATTTTCAAACTATTAGATCAAACTACTGTCAGTCAAAACATGTAAGGGATGCACGCCATACAATTTCTGCAACCATGTCTTTTTAACCTTTTTTACCTCTAAAAGCCAAACGGGCACGTACGGGCAGATAAAACCGTTTGAATTATGTAAAGAAATAATCAAAGAACATGTTTTGCAAATATGGAAAATATAGAAAAATATAGATTTTTTTATTTTCCGTCAAAGTTGAAAAATAGTGAAAAAACGGATAGTTTTTAAATAGTGATTTACCAGGAGAAACACAAAGCAAACAGCTAATTTTTTTTTTATCATTATACATTTAATAAATACATCAATCAATACAAACAAAAAATAAGGCGATTCGTTACCTATTTTTCGTGATATTACACCTGAAATCGCAACAAATTGACTAAAAATTGTGTGTTTTTTTTGAAAACCGAAAGTCGGTCAACTTTGAACGGTTATATCTTCTAAACTAAAAATGTGATATTATTAAGAGTAGCATATTTGAAATCGTTGAAAAGTTTCCTATAACATGGGTTTATTCAAAATTTCGTCGGCGCACATGAAAATTTTGATTTTTGCAACCTCGTTTGCTCTACGGGCGCCACTGTGGGACGACAGAATTAAAGTTGCCAATATTGAAGCTCTAGCAAGGCAGCTTAACTCAGCCATTTTTCCCATGGTCTCCAATAACTTTTATTCCATATTTTATTTGAATATTATAAAAAAAAATGTCAATAAAATTTAAATACCAAAGTTTTTTGATTGTCACTTGCTAAACCATGCGCGAACACTGCCACAAAGATTTTGTCAAAATACTTATGCCACGAAAAAATTCGCTGTCTGCTCGCTTTCTTATCAGCAGAAAGAAAATGCAAAGCGTAAACGACAAAATATTGGGCACGCGTATAGCTATAAATATGCACTTTATTTTGAACATAACCCGTGTACCATTACTTCATGCAATCAAACAAACTGGACAAGAAAAATCATAATTGCGTATGTCAAAATAATTATGCGGCTGGTGTAATTATGAATTGCAATTTTACTTATGCCGTTTTCTTTTCTGACAAAAAATGTCGCACTTTATTTGCACTTTTTTCGAAAAATTTATTTTTTTATATATATTGAATTAAGAGCAACCTTATCTTATACATCAATCAAAAGGTCTCAAAGTGCTGTGTTCATAAAATGGCAAAAAATTTTATTATTATCCTCTTTGAAGTCATAGGGGTAAAATATTCAGAAAAGGGAAACAATGGGGAAATATTCTCACACTAGGGCCTGAAAGAAGTCAATGACTGCATTTTTTTGCGACTTACGAGGTCTCGACTTTTAAACATTTCGATTGAGGTATAAGATAAAGTTGCTCTTAATTCAGAATATATTAAAAAATACACTTTTCGAAAAAAGTGCATACAAAATGCGACATTTTTTGTCAGAAAAGAAAACGGCATTAGATTTATAAAAAGATCATCTTTTTAGACACAACACCATAACAGTCCTCTTGGACAATTTAATATATTTCACCTGCAGATATTTGCATTTTTAAAAAACGCTTTTTTTCAGAGTCATTCCATATATGGCGAGAGAAACACGACAAATTTGACAAAAGATCCGCTATTTATGTCCATTTCTTTTCATACATTGCTGAGAGTGATAGTTCCGAAAACTTTAAACAACATTTACAAGAGCTGTTACGAATATTTTGTTCAAATATGAAAATGAAATAGCGTAAGGGTGCCCGGATTTGGAAAGTTTTTGAAATACAGCATGCTGTATTAGTTATTCAATATATGGTGAAAGAAACACGACGAAGTTGACAAAAAATCCGCTATTTATGTCCCATTTCTTTTCATACATTGCTGATCGTGATAGTTCAGAAAACTTTAAACAACATTTACTGGAGCTGTCACGAATATTTTGTTCAAATATGAAATTGAAATAGCGTAAGGGTGCCCGGATTTTGAAAGTTTTTGAAATACAGCATGCTGTTTGCCTTAAAGGCAATTGAATCTTCGATAAGAAAACGTAAAACGCAGCCATCCTCCACGAAGTCGAAACCTGGACTACAGCAATTAACTTTTTGCCAAAAATCTGGAAGAATAAAAAGACGAATTGCAGCGAAAATTTCTAAAAATCAAAATAATAAAGTTAGTTCTGCTGCTCGTTAATGTAACCAACTAGATTTAGTCAGTTCTCCGACTAGAACTGCCAAAGCAATATTGATTTCAATAGCAACACCAACCAAGTTATCTGTCTGCTGATGAAGTAATTATTGAGATCAGAGGAGAACATTTTGTGGAAAATTTCCAAACAGACGAAGAAAATACCGATAGTGAAGATGTAGAAATAGAGGGTAGTGGCATTTTGAATCCGTGTTTTTTGAATGTAGTTGACCAATTGGAACTCGAAAAGTCCTGAATAAAATCCTGTTTAAAACATACCTTTGCAACGTCTTTAAATAGAAGGAGCTTTTAACAATGTATCAACCAATACGCTACTCCAATCCCTAGAACAATTCGAGATTGACCGGGATATTAGAGCCGGGATCAATCTCGCCTCTAGTCTGCATGGTAAGACTGGGATAGGTTTCTACGATGAAGACCGTTCCACAGGGAAGTACCTCCGTCTTCCGGACCACAACTCTGTCTTTCAGGCTGAATTGGTAGCGATAAAGGAATGTATTAGGTCTATTAACGCACGGGATTCCCCAAGTCCCGGAGACGTGAAAATATTTACGGACAGTCTAGCGGCTATCAGAGCGATATCCGCAGACAAAACTAGATCAAGGACTATCCTCGAGTGTAAGGAGGAGATTTTAAACTTCTCCAGAAGAGGCAGACTTGAAATCGTTTGGATCCCAGGACACAGTGGTATAATGGGAAATGAGATTGCTGACGAACTGGCCAGGAAGGGCTCTTTCCTGGAAAGAGTTAATTTGGAAAACCCAATACCTTTCAAGTTTCTCAGATTGGAACTGGCAGACTGGGCGACCAGTTCGCATGTATCAATTTGGGAGGAGACTGACGTGGGTAAGGTTACAAAGATATTATGGGGTTCTCCCAACACTACAAGAACTAGGGAGATCCTGAATCTGAGTAGGGTAGAACTCAGTAGGGTAATTGGCATCCTCACTGGACACTCTGAGCTGAGGGCTCATCTATACCGTATAGGACGGGCGGAATCAGCCATTTGTAGAGCTTGCGGAGAGGATGACGAAACCCTAGAACACTACCTCTGCTACTGTCCTGCATTTGCGAGAACAAGGGTCAGACATCTATCCAACGACATCTTACCAGGCCTGACGGATCCTAGGGGGATAAGCTGGAAAATACTCAAGAAATTTGCTGATGAAACCGAATTTCTAAGTTAGTAGAGGGGTAGATAACCGGATGAACGTAGAGATGTAGAGCGCACAACAAGCTGACCTACTGGCTTAGGTGTATATCCTGACACAACGGATATGAGCTATATGTATACATAGCTCCTCTTATCAACCTAACCTAACCTAACCTAACGTCTTTAAATTGGCAAAATAAAATTCTAGTGTACACTCAAAAGAAAAAAGTTAGTAAAAAATAGTTTAGAGAACAAGATAGTCTATCAAAAATTTTAAAAATCTTGGATCCGGGAACTTATTACCCGGAAACCTCGTTTGGAACTAATTATTAGATAATTTTGGAGTTAAGTTTTTTTGTTTTGAGCGTATACAAATTCCCCCTCTTAAGAGTCTTCCATAAGTCAAATCTAGTGCAATGGAGGCAAATCCTCGAAACTGTCTAGAACCGGGGCTAGATATTGGGCTCTTGTGAAAAGGGAGCAGAAGGGCACAACAAAGATGTCCCAAAATGTGGACGACTTTAAACGGAGATGATGTACAATATTCAAAGAAAGTGAAAGAAACCATCATAGAATCCCTAATTGAAGGGAAAAGGTCCATAAGTTCATAAGTAGTGATTAGAACTATAAAAATATCTTTTTTGTTAGCTACGTTCAATGGTTTCTTTATTGTTATTACCCTTTTTACGACCCTTTTTTTTAAAACTGTAATTTTTTTAAAAAGTAAATTTTTTTGAAAAAAGTACCTTTTTTTAAGAAAAGTACTTTTTCAAAAAAAATTATTTTTTTTTTTTTGTAAGTATTCTTTTTTAAAAAGTACCTTGTTTTTTTTTAGAAGGTACCCTTTTTAAAAAAGTATCTTTTTTAAAAAATACAATATTTTCTAACGCAGGCTTTCTTAAAAAGTATCCTATTTTCAAAAAATACTAAAATACCATTTTTTTTAAAGTACCTTTTTGTTAAAACTACCTTTTTTTTTATTAATAATTACCCTTTTCTGCAAAATACTTTTTTTTTAAAGTACTTGTCCCTTTTTTAAAACATAGTTTTTTTTTTAAATTGTCTTTTCTTAAAACGGTACTATTTTTGAAAGTATCATTTCTTAAAAAAAAATATTTATTCTTAAAAAATTACATTACAAAAAAAGTAAATTTTCTTAAAAAAATACATTTTTTTAGAAATCACTGTTTCTAAGAAAAGAACCTTTTTAAAAAAAAGTAAATTATTTTAAAAAAGTACCTTTTCTTCAAAAAGAACCTATTCAAAAAAAAAGTACATTTTCTCAAAAACTACATTTAAAAAAAAGAAAATTTTTTTAATAAAACTGCATTTAAAAATATAAATTTTTTTAAAAGAAACCCTTTTTTAAAAAAAGTACTTTTAAAACAATACCCTTTTTTAAAAAGTACCAATTTTTAGAAAAGTGCACTTTTTAATAAAGTTCCTTTTTTTAAAATATGCCTTAAAAAAAACCTTTTTTAAATACCTTTTTGTACAATACTTTTCTTAAGTACCCTTTAAAAGTGCCTTTTTATTAAAACTACCCATTTTAGTTAATAATTAACCTTTTTAGAAAAACCATTTATTGAAAGAGTAATATTTCTGCCTTTTTGAAAAGTATCCATTTTTTAAAAAGTATTTTTTTTAAAGTACCTTTTCTTAAAATGGTACTTTTTTTGAAAAGTATCTTTTCTTAAAAAAATAAATTTTCTGTAAAAATTACCTTAAAAAAGTACCTTTTTAAGAAAGTATATTTTATTTTGTAATTTTTAATTTTGAAAATAATGGAACACCCACCTGGTTTGTTTAAATTTTATATACAGCACTAACTTCCATTAATTGTTTTGATATTTATTTATTATTTCACTCATCGATCGATCGGCCAATACCATATTGTGAATTTTTTCGACATTTTCTGACTTAATGATCAGCTTTCGTAGCTTTGGTATATCAGATTTTGTGTTACGTTACGACATTTTAATTAAAGTGTGAATCTTAGCATACTTCCTTTTGGTGTTAATAACGTAACAATATAATTACTTAAATCCCCGTTTTGTAAACTCAATCATGTGCAATATAATCCCGTAAGATTGTTTGTTAACCCTTACCAATATACATCTCCAATCCCCCCAGCTTCTTTTCTGACATTCACAAAAGTGTGTTGTCTCGGTGACAAGAACACTTTGTTGAAGATGAATGAGAATACACATAACAATGATTTTTAATTTGTTTTATATGTTACTAGTGCTTCTGCTAATACTACAAGTATTTACTCGTACATCTAAAAGCCACCTTTGTTTTCTACGTACCACATTGTTTTTTTTTTTTTGCATAACTTTACTACATCAGTCATCAGGAGATGACTTTTTACAACCATGAAAGCATAATCCATTTTGAAAACTTGTCATTTAGAAACTTTGAAAGTTACAACGACTAAGAACTACGAGTATGTAGAAGAAGAACAAGAGGAAAGAACTACTTATGTTACTTAAGCTTTTACCTATTAAGTTTTTTATGCCCCTTTTCCAATGCTTTAACGTAAATAGCGTACATATTTTAGCTCCTCTTTACAGATTATAAACTTTTATTGTGTAGTTTAAGAGATTTGTTTAATATAATTTAATTAAAATTTATTCGATTTATCATGTCATTGGTTATTTTCAATTGCTTCTATGAATGAATCTTACACACAGAACACAAAGTTTCAATTAAAAAGAAATAAATAATTTAGCTAAGGTTGAGCCTTATGAAAAATAAATTCAATTAAACCCAGTAAAAATCATTATTTCCATTCATGAATGCATGAATGCATCATATAGACTCCTTAACCCATTTTTTGGTCTCTATTTGTATTTAAAGTAGAAATCTGAAAAAATAGTTGCTTTGTGCTGAAAGACGATATTGCAACACTATTGAAGCATAAGCGTAATTAAAAATAAAGAAGAGTGTTGTGTTCGTCTATACCGAATCTGTGATACACTCTACTTGTCGTTATCTTTATATATTATCTCTTTGAGTTTAATAAAACTTGAAATGATGGTAATTACATTGTGTAACATTTTCGGGGTCATTGTCTGGTGGGTGCGAAATTGCGTGTCATGATTAAAGTACTAGGCCATTATAGTATAACCGCAAAGGGTTTGCCGTTCCCAGGCCAAACTTTTTTTATGTTTGTTTGCTTAGTTTTCCAGCTATAACTGAGAAGCCATGGATGATTTCTCATTTTATTCTTCTGAAAAATTTTAATTTTCCCCCTTTTTTAAATAAATAAAGTTTTTGAATAACATAACATATTCTGGGCGTATGATTATCATTATACCCTCCACGCCAGTGTGCAGAGGGTATATATAAGTTTGTCATTCCGTTTGTAATAATTAGAAAAAAAAATTTGGACCCCATAAAATATATATATTTGTAATCCTTATAACAACCGGAGTTGATATAGCGATGTCCGTCTGCCCGTCTGTGGAGATCACGATCAAGGTATCAATCGGGCAGCTAGGGTGCTCGTTGACATAAGAAATGATTCATTAACATCCTGAGAAGTTTTCTATTTAAAATCGTCCAAATCGGTCGATTAGGGCCCGAGATTTGAATGAAGAACTAAAAAAAACCTTGAAAAAATATAATTTTCTATTTTGTTGTTGTCACGATCACGCACTCAATAGGACAGCTAAGGTGGTCATTTTCAGTGAGAATGATTCACCAAATTCATGGGAAGGTTTCTGTTTCGAAAATCATTAAAATCGGTGGAACAGGTCCAGGGAAATCTCTGAAAAAGTAAAAAAAAAAAATGAAAAATATGATGTTTCTATATTGTTCTTGTTGTTATACTAAATGTTGTGTTGTTGTCATAGGTGAACTTGTTGTTTTTGTGGTGGTTGTGGTAAAAATATAATAAAAAGTAACCCTTTGTAAATTTTTTTTTATTAAATCTGGTAGAAAAATTTAAAAGTTTCCATTGTTTTGGCATCATTAAAAAAATTTGTTAGATCATTTCTGTCATTACCACGAGCCTGACTGCAAAATTTCAGATCGAATGGGTCACGGGAAAGGGGTTAAAATCGATCCAAAATTGTTTCGACAACCAGACACTACGAGTTAATATAAAGGAAGTAAAAATTCACCAACATCTAAAGCAAATAATGCTAAAATACCCAGTTGTTAATAAAAAAAAAACAATGTAAATTTAGCAAAAAAAAAAATTTTATGTATAAATTTATTTAAAGAGAAAAAACAAAAATAACGTTTGATGTTGTATTTTTTGTTTGTAATATTTACGTATACATACATAAACATATTAAATAATACAAATAATATACATATATTCTATATATGTATATCCATAACAACTGCATGTTAGAAATAAATCGGTATATTATTTTTATTATTATAATTTTGCTCAGCGTGACTATGTCACAGTAGATGGCGCCACAATTTTTGTTCTGATTAGCTTTGCAATAGTTATGTCAATTTTAACATGAATGTCAATATTTTCAACTAGATATCAAACAGAACAATGTTAAGAGTATACACGGGCTGGTTTTTTATTTCATACGTTTTTTCATTATTCTTTTACAAATATGAACATAAGTTTGGCATGTTAACTTTTTGTTGTCTTTATAAAATAAGAGTTACCGAGTTCATCAATGAGTTTTTTGCTTTCAAAACAGTTCTACATAGTTATATAGAACTATTATTCTGCTTTACCTACAAAATATCTGATTGCGATTACATCTAATTTTTAAAAATTGTTTATAATTACTAAAGCATTATTATTCACATAAATACAAAATTTCACTTTTTAAATTTTCCATTTAAATTTAAGGAAATATCAATTCTAAAAACTAGAATGAAAAATTTCCAATTATAAATTACAATTAATTGAATTTCAGAAAATCATATCAAAACGTCGGAAATTATAATTTTAAATTTAGAAGACATCAATTGCATTTTTAATATATAAATTTTATCCGTTAAACACAAATTGAAATTCCAAAAAAAATAAAAAAAAACACCAAATACCTATGTTTACACTTAAAAAATTTTTACATTTAAAAAAAATATTGACATTCAGGAGAAATTAATAACTTTTCAGTACCGCGATTAAGTAACTTCTTTTAACGATAGTCGAATCGTTAAAAAAAGAAAATTGCAAAATTATCAGTAAAAATTTTAAACGATATTCACTATTGTTAAAGTCAGCTGTTGTTGTTATCTAAAGGCCTGTACGCAGCTTGCTAAGGAATCAAAAACTTCATATAAAAAAACGCTTCAGAAATGCTTAAGGAATTTTTCTGTCAAAAAATTTCTGTTGATAGTCCGCAGCTTTTTAAAAAAGTAGTATTGTTTTTACTACTTTTTTTTTGACGTAAATGAAGTTAGGCAACCCAGGCTTTGAGCAGGAATATCAAATTTTTCGTTCTTTCTGAAAGGAATTTTGACAGGAGAGGTAAGCATAAACAAAATGTAATATGCTAAAAAAATAAAAGTTATTTTTCAGTTGCAAACCTAGGAAAAAACGAACAAAATTCGGCAAACAAAAACAAGAAGCGGATGGGTAATTTTGATACTGAGCTTAAAAAGCGTTTAGCAGGCCAAATAAAGCAGAACCGAAGAATTGATTTGTTTTCAATTTCACAATTCTTAATAATTGACAGAAAACAGCTGATTTCTAGCGTTGCACTGAAAGGTACTTTTGTGCTTTTTTTTCTTTAAGAAATATATGAAAATTTTCTGTTAAGATTCCTTAACAAGATGCGTACAGCTCTTAAACGACAACCATTTTTGTGTTGTTTATTCAATCGATAAAAACTTAAATTTTTAGGTTGAAATGTCGTCACACATAAATAAAAATCATAAAATAGTGAAAATATTTTGCTTTTATTAAAAAAACTTTTTTATATAAATAAAAAAATTAAATAGCATATTCAATTCATTATTTCATTTTCAAATAAATAAGCAGAAATATTAGTAAACAAAATAAAGATATAAAACATCAACATAACATCATCCTGTCAAACACGAAGTAATTTGTTTTTTTTCTATTCTTCTTTGTGTTTTTCGCATATTTTGACAGAGATGCCACTCGTTTACAATTTAAATAAATAGAAAAATAGATTTGTCGACTGTCGTTAAGATGTATGTACTTAGTGAATCACTTAGTCCTTAGTGCAAACAACAATAGCTGTCGATATATTTTGCGATTGTCGGATCGTTGAAATTTACAGAATCACACTACAGAAAACATTAATTTAAAATCAATGAATTTTAGAAAACGTCAAATGATATTTAAGAATTGCGAACATAAAATTTTTTACACAAATAAACGCAATTTGATGAGAATGTTATTTATATATAAATTTTCACAATTTTTTTGGATGAATATTTGAAGTTTTTCAGAAAATAAAGATAACAAATTATTTTATTTAAAATGTTTGGGACATTTGGTTTTTTCCGGTTGGCACCCCTAATTTGAATATTTATTATTATAAATTTAATCTCTTTGTTTTCCAAATATTTCAATATTTTAACAAAAAAGTTGATGGAGTTTTTTTTGGTTATTATTTTGTTACTCCATCCGCAAAGGAGAAATATTTGGCCAGTTAAAGAAACTATACAGCAATCTCGAATTAGCACGATTTAATGCATATAGCCACCCTACACAACCATTACCTTTGCAATGGAGGTTAGGGCGAGCTATTTAATTAGCAAAAACTAAATTAAACGAGAAGTTATGTCATATAACCGGAAACGCATGCATATAGATATATAACCTAAATGCATGCCGATCAGCAACCACGATGACCAAAAAGCAAACACCGAAATAATAGAAAAGACGAAAACCAACCCAAAGTATTTTCTGAAATAATTTGGTATTGAGTTTAACAAATTGTTTACTTTTTCCAATATTTAGTTTACATATATTATCAATACTCAATCCGAGGTGGAGGGTATCAAAGATTCGGCACAGCCGAATTAACACTCTTACTTGTTTTTTAGTAGAGTAGAATAGATGTTTACGTATGAGTGATATTTTTACTATTAAATCAAACATACATCAGTATTTTTATTATATTTTTACCTGAATGAAATGAGAAATCATCAATGGTTCTTGAGTTATAACTGAGAAACTAAGCTTATTTCTAAAACGTGTTCCGGAATCACAGGATAATAAATTATAATCAATATGTCAGTCATGCTGGGAAGGTCCTGAAATCCGTAATCCGTGAAGATAATTAGCTTTCTTCTGTTATTCGCTTATGCTAGCAACATTCGCGATATTTAAATTTTCTACAAAATCAAACAATATGTTTTGGCATAAAACTCAGTTTGGAATCTGGAGGACATTAGCTTTATACTGATGCTAATCTTGAGAAAATTTAAAGCATCAATGTCCGGAATTTTTGCAAAAAACTATGGAAAAATAATGTAAACAAATAGAAAATAATGAAGAAGTTACGCTCATCACTGACTGACAGATATGTAACGCTGTATGATTATTATTTAATTTTCTGAAATTATCACTCATACGTCTTAAGTATTTCTATCTTGAAGCTCTACCGTACCTGTGCCTAAAAAGTAACTTAAAAAGTAAATATTCTACCTAAAAAGTGCCTTTTGTTAAAAAAGTCACTTAAAAAGTAAATATTCTTTAACAAAAATACCTCTTCTAACTAAGCCTTTTTCTTAAAAAAGCCATTTTATTAAAAAAGTACCTTTTATTAAAAAAATTAATTTTCTTAAAACAAACTTTTCTTAATAAAGTACGTTTTTTCAATAAAGTGCATTTTCTTAAAAGGATATATTTTATTAAAAAGGCACATTTTCTTTAAAAAAAAATACATTCTCGTAAAAATTACATTTACCTAAAAAGTACCTTTTCTTAAAAAACTACCTTTACTTAAAAAAGTACCTTATCTTAAAAAAGTATCTTTTTAAAAAAAGTACCTTTACTTCAAAAACTAAATTTTCTTAAAAAAGTACCTATTGTAAAAAACGTGCCTTTTCTTAATGAAGTGTCTTTTCTTAAAAAAGTATCTTTTCCTAAAAAAGTACCCTTTCTTCAAAAAGGTCCTCTTCTTAAAAAAGTAACTTTTCTTAAAAAATAATTTTTTTTCAAAAAGTATGTTTTCTGAAAAAATACCTTTTCTTGTAAGTAAATTTTCCTAAAAAAAGAGACTTCTTAAAAAAGTTCCTTTTCTTATAAAAGTGCCTTCAGCTAAAAAAAATACATAAATACATAAAGTAACTTTTTTAAAAAGGTACATTTTCTTAAAAAATAAATTTTTCGTAATAATATACCTTTTGTTTAAAAAAGTTTATTTTCTTATAAAGAACATTTTCTTAAACAAGTACCAAGTACCAAAAATTAACTTTTTAAAAAAAGTACCTTTACTTTAAAAATTAAATTTTCTTAAAAAAGTACCTATTGTAAAAAACGTGCCTCTTCTTAAAGTATCTTTTCTTAAAAACGTATCTTTTTCCAAAAAAGTACCCTTTCTTCAAAAAGGTCTCCTTCTTAAAAAAGTAACTTTTCTTAAAAAATACATTTTTTACAAAAAGTATGTTTTCTGAAAAAATACTTTTTCTTGTAAAGTAAATTTTCTTAAAAAAGAGACTTCTTAAAAAAAATTAATTTTGTTAAAAAAGTGCCTTTAGCTAAAAAAAAAATACAAAAATACATAAAGTGACTTTTTCAAAAAGGTACATTTCTTAAAAAAAGAAATTTTTCTTAATAATATACCTTTTTTTTTAAAAAGTTTATTTTCTTATAAAGAATATTTTCTTAAACAAGTACCTTTTTAAAAAAAGTACCTTTACTTTAAAAATTAAATTTTCTTAAAATAGTACCTGTTGTAGAAAACGTGCCTCTTTTTAAAGAAGTATCTTTTCTTAAAAAAGTATATTTTCCTAAAAAAGTACCCTTTCTTCAAAAGGTCCTCTTCTTAAAAAAGTAACTTTTCTTAAAAAATAATTTTATTTCAAAAAGTATGTTTTCTGAAAAAATACTTTTTCTTGTAAAGTAAATTTTCTTAAAAAAGACACTTGTTAAAAAAGTTCCTTTTCTTACAAAAGTGCCTTCAGCTAAAAAAAATACAAAAATACATAAAGTAACTTTTCCAAAAAGGAACATTTTCTTAAAAAAGAAAATTTTCTTAATAATATACCTTTTTTTTTAAACTTTATTTTCTTATAAAGAACATTTTCTTAAAAAAGTACCACTTCTTACAAAAAAAAAACCTTATAAAAAGTACCTTTTCTTAAAAAAAGTACCTTATCTTGTTTTAAAAAAGTATCTATTCTTAAAAAAGTAGTTTTCTTAAAAAAAAAAAACCTTTTCTTAGCTAAGCCATTTTCTAAAAAAAGTAAATTTTCTCAATAAAGTACCTTTTTTAAAAAGCAACTTTTCTTAATAAAGTACATTTTGTGAAGAAAGTAAATTTTCTTAAAAACTTACGTTTGCAAAAAAATAACATTCTCTCAAAAAAGTAAATTTTCTTTAAAAATAATCTAACCCACAAATCAAAGTTTTTATTAAAACTTTTTCTTTCCTTATGCGTATCAGTTTTGAATCTCTCCGTGACTGTGTGCGACTTTGCCTGACTATTTTAAAATTATTCTTTGGTCACAACAACGCTATGGACGAAGTTTCAGATTGTTTGGATAAGGGGAAATGGGGTTTAAATCACTCCGTGACTGTGCGTGACTATGCGTGACTATGCGTGGCTATCTTAAAATAAATCTTTGACCACAACATGTCTATGGACAAAGTTTCAGATCGATTGGATGAGGGGGAAATTGGCTTTAAATCACTCCGTGACTGTGTGTGACTATCTTAAAATTAATCCTTGACCACAACATGTCTATGGACAAAGTTTCAGATCGATTGGATGAGAGGAAGTGAGGTTTTAATCTCTCCGTAACTATGCGTGACTGTGAGTGATAATGTCAAAGTTAATCTATTTTCACAGAAAGTCTATCGACCAACTTTCAGATCGATCGGATAAGGGGAAATGGGTTTTAAATCACTCCGTGACTGTGCGTGACTATGCGCGACTACCCCAAAATTTATCTATAGTCACAACAAGACTATGGACCAAGTTTCAGATCAATTGGATGAGGGAGAATGGAGTTGCCCCAAGGGCGGACAGACAGACAGAGTGTATAAATTAAAAGAAAGAGTTTAAAAACCCTTTTTTAATTGTAATTTTCTCAAAGAAGACCTTTTCTTAAAAATTACTTTTACTAAAAAAAGTAAATTTTATTATAACGACATATTTTCTAAAAAAAAACCCTTTTCTTAAAAATTACGTTTTTTTAATAAGCTTTTCTTAAAAAAAAGTACCTCTTAAAAAAAAGTGTATTTTCTTACAAATGTACATTTTTTAACAAAAGAAATTTTCCTGAAAAGCACATTTTCTTAAGTATTACCTTTTCTTAAAAAACTGTATTTTATTAAAAAGGCGCATTTTCTTCAAAATGTAAATTTTCATAAAAAGTACCTTTTCTTTAATTTTCTTAAAAATGTACATTTTCTTAAAAAATTATATTGTCTTTAAAAAGTACATTTTCTGAAATAATTACCTTTTCTCAAAAAATTTGAATTTTCTTTAAAAAAGTATGATTTCTTAAAAAAGTACCTTTCCTTAAAAAATGCCTTTTGTTCAAAAATTTCATTGTCTTAAAAAAAGTGTCATTTCTTAAAAAGTACCTTTTCTTAAAGTACCTTTTCTTAAAAAGAACCTCTTCTTAAAAAGTACCTTTTCTTAAAAAAGAGTAAATTTTTCGAATAAAGTAACTTTTCTTAGAAAGTACATTTTTTTAAAAAAGTACATTTTCTTTTGAAGCACCGCATCTTAAAAAAGCATATTTTCTTCAAAATGTACCTTTTCTCAAAAAAGTATTTACCATAAAGCCTCTCCTGGAAACTTTGTCTCATAAATATATTTGGATTTTGCGGGTGCTTCCTGACAATAATGTTTTGACTGCCATTCGTTATCTTCAAAGGTGAATTACAACTCCTTCGTTAACCATCACGCATTGGAACTGAGAGAAATCGTAGAAATAATTTTGAAGCAATCTACAATTGATAACTTTTCTTGTTTTTTTTTCTAATGCCCATGGATTGTATGGTGTTTATGGGCCTTTCGAAACTTCTCGCCACCATACGGTATGATTTTCCACTATGGGCTTTTGGTTTCAGCTTTCAATTTATGACGAACTTTAGTAACTTTTTAGCGATATTTCTGGCCTGAACCAAATATTCTATCCACTTTTATATTATACTACATGTTAAAATTTCTTATAAATTAAAGATTTTTTTAAAATTTGTTTGCCCACAAAATGGTGAATAATTTCATTTTTAGTTTTGGCCGGATTTATTACGCAAAATTTACAAATTATTTTACCACGCTCTAATTTTTTGATAAACATTTCGATTACTAATTGCTCAGAAAATAATATGGTTTTATTTTGAAATTGCTAAAAACGTGTTTTTATAGCGTATTACAATTTTCCATATTTTAGTGCCCATAGCTCTAGATATTTTATTTATTTCCTTACAATTCTTTTATCTATATAATTCCGAATAATCACAGAGCTTTTTTTTATTATTAACCAACACTCAAGGGATGCCCCCTACAAATGCAGTGCATTGTGTTGATTTCAGGAAAATAAGTTATGGGAAGAAGGAAAGAGGGAGTAGTGTTTGTGGATATTTGACTTAAATTTTATTAGATTGTAGCTGTCAGGAAAGACTTGTGCGGGGAGTTTATTCCACATCTAAATTGACTAATAAACGAATACTCTCTGTAATGCGTTGTGCGGTCTACTGGACAATAGACTACAAAGGGATGTGCTCTACTAGAGAAGCGTTTAGAGTGAACTGAAACTCGGGCGCTTGGAATGATTTCGCTAATCTCAGAAGAACATTTACCATGGTTGTATCTATGGAACAGTGCTACATAACCCACATTCCGACGATGTTCCAACGAGTCAATAGAGTTGGATAAACTACTGCCATTAATGAGCATCAACGCCCTCCTTTGTATACGGTCCAGTAGCTCCAAAATAGACTTCATTGAATACAACTGCCCATATTTGGGAGTTGTATTAAATTTTCTGTCTGTTTATTTATGTTATTTACCAAAATAATATCCCAAGAAAAAGAATTATGGAGCCTTATTGAGAATAATCATGAAACGAGGCTTTCCGATTCCGTTTTCTCTTTATTAATGATAAAAAAATGGAATTTCGATTGGTTTTGCTTGATATCGAATGTGTTGATTTGCCCCCTGGATCTGCCAAACCAATATTTAGATAATAATGAAAAAATAAAGAGATTTAAAATGTACTTAAAATTTTAAAAAAGCAGCATTTTGAAAATACATTTCAGCTCTCAAAAGACTTATATCTGACAATTATTTTAATAAGATTTCGATATAATCCTGTGGACGACACTGCGATCCATTTTGGATCTTTTCTACTTTTGATCTTAAACTATTCTAGGTTCCGTATTACAGTCCTTATGAGCATACCAGTAGGCATTGAAGCTGGAGAAGAAAGTTCGGTTAAGGAAGTCAGGTTAGTGTCACATATATAAATGGAATTCAATAAGGAATTCTGTTAGTAACCTTATGTCACTTTTAGTGTAATTTAAAATAAATCTGTATGGAAAAGGAGTTATTATTAATTTCGACTGCATGAGTCCCTTCGAGTTATTATGAAGTCCAAGGCTGTCAATGTATTCAGACTCCGTAATCAGAGACGTTATGATAGACCAATTCATTCCACAATAGGGTTCAGATCATATCATAGCAGTAGCGGAGTCCCTTCAGTCCTCGAAATCCAGGAATCCAAAGAAAATTATTTTTTTTTCGCTTGGACAACTGTTCAGCAGTTATCAAAATATTCCAGTGAGACCTGGGAGACATAAATTAAATTTCCGTGCTACCATTACTGAAGAAGCTTTAATGAATATACATATTTAGAGTAGTGAGTATAACATTGTCTTCTTGGGTCAAAGTTCCACAGGATTTCATTGCATCTCTAATAAGCAAGGTTCAGAAAATACACACAGAAACACACAATGTTCTGTTCTAAAGCAGCCAACACATATTTTTATTTTCATATCAATTATGTGTGTTTCTAAATTTTGTACGGTGCACATCATGACTGTGTTTCGCTTTAATATTTCGTTATCTACACGAACATTTTTCTCTCATGTATTTTTTGTTTCGAACACACATAAACCACACAGATTCGAGTGTAGCTTTATTTTAAGTTGGTTTTCTTGCACGTGTTGTGCTAAAAAATCGAACATGTTTTTCAACGCGTACATCTAAAAATTAAAACATTATCCACTCGCGATCGGAAAAATCTGAAACACCCCTATAATAACGATAACAATTGTTTCAACCAAATTTAGTAAAAAAAATCTAAAATAATTCATTAGCAGTTATAAAAAAATTAAAATATGTAAAAGGATAATAATGGAAAAAAAAAAAAAATAAAAAGATAGTAATAACATAGAAAAAAGAGAAATTTTATATGTTGTTTAAGACTTAATTTCGTTTTTTTTTCGATCGCGAGTGGGTTATGTTTTAATTTTTAAATGTACGCGTTGAAGAACATGTGTCTTTTTTAGCGCTACAGTGCAAGAAAACGAACTTAAAATAAAGCTACACTCGAATCTGTGTGGTTTATGTGTGTTCGAAACAAAAAATACGTGATAGAAAAATGTTCGTGTAGATAACGAAATATTGAAACGGAACACAGTCATGATTGTGTTGGGCACCGTACAAAATTTAGAAACACACATAATTGATATGAAACTAAAAATAATTGTTGGCTGCTTTAGAACAGAACATTGTGTGTTTCATGCAGAGTTCAGAAAAAAAACACACACTGAATAAAAAACTCGTACATATATGTAAACAAACATAACTTAGACCAACACACACATATTTTTATTTTCATACCAATTATGTTTGTTTTTAAATTTTCTTCGGTGCCCAACACAACCATATTTCGTTATTTACACGAACATTTTTGTATCACATACTTTTTGTTTCAATCACACATAAAGCACACATTTTTGAGTGTTGCTTTATTTGAAGTTCATGTTCTGGTACGTGTACTGAAAAAAAACACAGAACATGTACAATAAACAGGTTCGAGTTCAGTTATATTTTAAGTCGTGTTGTGGCTCGTGTAGTAAGAAAAAACAGAACATGTACAATAAACAGGTTCGAGTTCAGTTATATTTTAAGTCGTGTAGTGAGAAAAAACAGAACAGTTCAGTTATATTTTAAGTCGTGTTTAAAATATAACTGAAATCGAACCTGTTTATTGTACATTGACTTAAAATATAACTGAACTCGAACCTGTTTATTGTACATGTTCTGTGTTTTTTTTTTTCAGTACACGTACCAGAACATGAACTTCAAATAAAGCAATACTCAAAAATGTGTGCTTTATGTGTGATTGAAACAAAAAGTATGTGATACAAAAATGTTCGTGTAAATAACGAAATATTAAAACGAACACAGTCATGGTTGTGTTGGGCACCGTAGAAAATTTAGAAACTCACATAATTGATATGAAAATAAAGATATGTGTTGGCTGCTTTTGAACAGAACATTGTGCGTTTCATGTGTGTATTTTCTGAACCTTGGTTTCATGTGCGTATTTCTGAACCTTGTGTGTGTTCGAAACAAAAAATACGCGATAAAAAATGTTCGTGTAGATAACGAAATATTGAAACGAAACACAGTCATGTTTGTGTTCGGCACCTTACAAAATTTAGAAACACACATAATTGATTTGAAAATTAAAATATGTGTTTGTTGGTCTGAGCTATGTTTGTTTACATATATGTATGTACGAGTTTTTATTCAGTGTGTTTTTTTCTGAACTCTGTTCATAAGATAAAACTGAAATTATATTCAATACTGGAATGATATTCGACTTACACTTAAATTAGCAAATAATTGATGCAACTACTTAAATACGAAACCACATTTTCACCATTTAATCATAATTTAGTTACATCGTAATTTACTATAAAGGTCATATAGATACGGGCCCAGCCTCTTGCAACATCATTGCCTAACTTTTGTCATCCTCTTCATCTCATCGCCTAACACATGTAACATTTTTACATGTAAAAAAAAAACATTAATTATTTTAACCATTGTATATTATTACATACATGTTGTATAATTATTATGTTTTGTTGTCCTTTTTGAATGTTTTGTTTGGTTTGGTTTGATATCTGTGTCTTGTACGAATGTTTGCCAGTTCATGGTTTCGTGCAACTCTCTGTCTGTTAAAATAATTGTTTTTTCCCTTCTGTGTGTTCATTGCAACAAAACTCATCAACATTTATGCTGCGGCTGTCCCAAATTCTTTAGGACTATTTCTTAAATTTCTTTTCAATATTGTGTGTGCCTGTGTGTATTTCTATTTATAAGCAATGAAGAAAATAAGCTTTAAACTCTAAATCTAAGTGGTCCAGAAGTGGTCTAGAATAATTGTTCAAACTTCAAAATCTTGTTAGCCTATAACTCTAACCACTGTTGATTAAAAGGTATTGACATCATACAATGACTTGTGGCCAAATTTAATTTGCGAAAGGTCGAATGTCATTATCACGTAATTGAAATTTTGTGATGGAATATCATAAAAAAGTGATACATATTTTTTAATATATGATTTTGCTTATAGTCTTTCCTACACTTGTGGTAATTGTAATGAGTGGGTTTTTGAGTTTTCATTGGATGCCGAGTTATAAATAAAACAGTGAAATTAGATTTTTTTATACCCTATACCACTATGTGGCTTGGGTATAATGACATTGTGCTGCTGTTTGTAACAACCAAAAATATTTGCCCTATACCCATCTTTAATTATACCGATCGAATCAGAATCACTATCTGATTCGATTTAACGATGTCCGTCCGTCCGTCCGTCTGTGTGTCCATGTAAAGCTTGTAATCAAACTGCAGGTCGCAAATATGAATATATTTTGACAAATTTGGTATTTGATCTTTTATCGGCCATGGGATGAACGCTATTGAAATTGGTGAGAATCGGTCCATGTTCAGACCTAGCTCCCATACAAATGACCCCTATGAAATCAACATATATTGCCATAAGATCCAAATTATCATACAAATCTTAGTCAAATTGGGTTTGTATGTATATATTACATCCATTAATCAGTAGTCCAAAAATGATCCCTATTGGACAACTCTTAGTCATAGGCCCCATATAGAGCTGCTTCCCGATCTTCACTTAAATCTATCAAAAAACAAAAATATTGCACTGATTCTTCTCAAATTTTGTTTGTATATAATTTTGCAAAATACAAGAGACTTTACCAAACATGGTCAGGATCGGTCCATTTTTAGGCCTAGTCCATATATAGATATAGCATCCGATATGAACTTTTTCATATCTGCAGCCGAAAAAATTAATAAAAATCCCACTCAAAATTGGTTTATGCTTATTTTCTATATCCAGTTAGTTGGGCCTGAGAGATAGGGTCTCTAAACGCATGGTATAGGTATCGTATAGTCGGTCTAGACCGACTATAATTTTCTTACTTGTTTTTTGATAGATTTATATGGGGGGCTATGACAAATAATTGTCCGACAGGGTTTATATTTGGACAACTGATTAATGGATTTAATAGACATACATAAACCAAATTTGACCGATATTTATGTAATAATTTGGATCTTCTGGCAATTTAAGTCCATCTCATAGGGATCATTTGTATGAGAACTGGGTCTGATCAAGAACCGATTTTTACCAATTTCAATAGCGTTCATCTTATGGCCGATAAAAGCATATACACAAAAGTTTATCAAAATATATTCATATTTTCGACGTGTAGTTTGATTACAAGGTTTACATGGAGTCGATCGGTATAATAAAAGATGGGTCTATATTAAATATTTTTGGTGGTTACAAACATCAGCAGAAAGTCATTATACCCTGACCACTAGGGCGGGTCGATTTAAAAATCGCCCATTGCTTAGTGAAAATCGTATTCTAGGGATCAAAATAAGAAACTTTGCCGAAGGAACCATACCTCTAAAACGACTTCTGATGTCCCAGAATTTGGGTCGAACTTTTGGGTTGGGGCAAATTTTGAAAAATCCCACTGACCCATTTAGAGTGCTCCAATCGAGTCCAAATATATGACCGACCCCCACTAACTTTGGAGGCCCGACCCACCCATGCCAGTGGCACACCCCCTGGAACTCCCCTGGGGGGTTCCCCATACAAACATTTCAAAAAATCGTCAGTTTTGGCACTTTACATGAAAAAATCAGCGAAATGCCTATGTTTTTTTCTTTATTTTTATTTATTTATTTATAATAATATTTATTATTTATTTATAATAATATCTATATTTTCTCTTAAGAAATTTATTTAGTCAGAACATATGTAAATGAAAAAATTAATTAAAGTTAGTTATAGAAAAGAAACTAAAAAAAATTATTGTTTGCACGGCTCTCTAATGTCGTCGCCATAACAGCCTCTACATTTTCCGGTATAACCCGTTTGGAAACGCTAGCTAGCAATTGAACATGTCGTTCCGTTCCTTGTATGTGTGATGGAATTTTTGGATCATTAAACGGTGGATCATCTTGATTTAAATATTCTTTCAATGTATCGTACGGAATGCTTCGCGTGAATGGTGGTTCAAATACGTTATTTATGTCATTCATATTGATCATTTCCGTGTAACGAGGTTCTAGAAATCGTGACCAACCAATGAACTTGAAAAATAATGCACTGCCGTACACGACAGAGCTGTAATACTTGATATTGAAGTACATTGGCACATAACATTTAATTATGAATTCAACCAGAATTCTTAATTTGCATCTGGATTTTCCGTTGTCACATATAATCGTGATAATCTAGCGGCCTTGATGAGCCACCGAGAATGTACAATTTTCCCTGGTTTGATGTTAGCCAGATCCACCGAAACCACGCCGCTAGAAATTGCATGGGCCATGTCGTATAAGTATTTCGAATCGGTGGAAAATTCAATTTTTTCTGGAGCAGGGGACATATTTTGCAACTCAATTTTCTGGAAGCCGTCCACCACCTGAAAATATATAATAATAAAATAATTAATAATGGTTGACAATTATAATAAATGAGTGATAGCAATAACTTACCGGAAGAGTTTCACAAGTTTCGATTTGACGGCTCAGTTTTCCGGTTGCCGATCTCGGTCCAGTGCTGGTTGATTTAGCCAAAGCTTCAAACAAATGCCGAAACGGAAGTTCGTTGAAGTGGAGAAGGCAAACGAACCAATGCAATGGTCTTTTTAACAGCAATTCGAATCGTCGTATAACTCCACCGTGTGGGCCAGTGTTTGTTGGCTCACCGTCAGTGCATATTCCAATTAATGCATCCAGTGATATATTTTTATCGTTGAAAAAATCATTTAATTTGGTTTTGTATTCAGCGGTTTCATGTTCCAGTCTTACGTAACCAATCAATTCAGAATTGGGTTCTCTCAAAATAACAATACGAGGTTCTTTTACCATCCTAGTATGATATTTCTCATCAATTTTATCTATTGTTAAAGTATCATATTTTCTGCCATCGAATGAAAACGCCGCATGCACATGGAGCTGCCTTCAAATTTACATGTTCCAATGTAAAAAATTGTTTCCAGAGATTTTACATACTATGTAAATTGTTGGGTTTTGTTTCTTCTCTTGATTTGGTCTTGATATTTGTCAAGCAAACTATTCAATTTATTACATACACTTTTTTTCAGCATTATTTCCATACCAAGTTTTTCCCAAATTCGAATCAACTTATCTTGTACTTGAATAGTGAATGATTTATAGGAAAACTTTTTTTGTTCTGTTTTAGCACGTTCGCTTAAGTAAAAATAATATCTCAAGATATCCAGATGAGTTGGTAAATTAAGATCAGTCAAATCAGTAGACACACCAAAAACAGTAACATCATGCTTGGGCATATGACTCATTGGGTTTTCGATAGTTGTTGTTGCTTCATCTAGCGGTGTAGAGGATGGATTCATTGTAAACTTTTTGATTTGGAATGGTCACTTTACTTATTATTTTTTTTTAAATATTTTTTTTTATCTGAAATTAGCACTTCACACTTTGAGTTCTTCACGACTTAATGCATTCACAAAAGCTGTTGCGTTATATGTGGGTCTACCAGACGAGGTAATAAGAATGAAATGGTAATTTCAATTCTACCTGTTGTGTCTTGTGGTGGCTTAAAAACCCACACAAGCAATTTTACGACCTACAATTGTGTCACAGTGATACGTTCATTTTTTAAAAAGGTTGCGGTGCATTACAGTGATATCTTAATTGTTAAAATGGTTGCAAAAAACGCGCATTTCTTAAGAAGGTGCCATAAAAAACCCATAAAAAGGGTGTAAAAACAACCTTCATTTCTTAAGTAGGTGCTATAAAAAAAATACACAAGTAAGTTTACGACATGCAGCTGTGTCTTGTGGTGGCTTAAAAAATCCACACAAGCAATTTTACGACCTGCAATTGTGTCACAGTGATACGTTCATTGTTTAAAAGGGTTGAATAAAAAACCCACACAACTAAGTTTACGACATGCAAATGCATCACAGTGATGCCTTGGTTTTAAAAGGGTTGTAAAAACGCTAATTTCTAAAAATTTTTTTAAATTTCTTTTCTATTACTAAGTTAAATTCATTTTTTCATTTACATATGTTCTGACTAAATAAATTTCTAAAGAGAAAAATAAACTCCAAAAAGAAAAAACATAGGCATTTCGCAGATTTTTTCATGTAAAGTGCCAAAACTGGCGATTTTTTGAAATGTTTGTATGGGGAACCTCCCAGGGGAGTTCCAGGGGGTGTGCCACTGGCATGGGTGGGTCGGGCCTCCAAAGTTAGTGGGGGTCGGTCATACATTTGGACTCGATTGGAGCACTCTAAATGGATCAAAGTGGGATTTTTCAAAATTTGCCCCAACCCAAAAGTTCGACCCAAATTCTGGGACATCAGAATTCGTTTTAGAGGTATGGTTACTTCGGCAAAGTTTCTTATTTTGATCCCTAGAATACGATTTTCACTGAGCAATGGGCGATTTTTTTGCCTCCCCACAAATCGACCCGGCCTACTGACCACATAGTGGTATAAGATATAAAAATACCATCGACGGAAATATTAAACAAAATCATTTTCCGGTCCGCTTTAGTTTCTTCAAATGAATTATTTACGCCAAAAGTTCATTAATTAATTAATTCAAAAACTAAAAAAGGAGCTCAAAATCATTAATACAATGGGCATTCTAAGTTACAATGCTAAAGTTCCGAAAAAGTTCGGAAAGTTAACTGTTTTGGGGCTAACATTTTTTAATAAATTTAGTGTTCATTTGTATACTCCATTGTATTTTTAAGGAAAGCCGATCGGAATTTTTTGATACTAGGTCCAGAACTTCAACGATGAATTTCCAGTCTTAGTTATAACCTATACCACTATGTGCTCATGACTTTCTGATGACAAAAATATTTGACCTAGACCCATCTTTTATTATACCGATCGGATCAGAATCACTCTCTGAGTCCATTTAGCAATGTCCGTCCGTCCATCCGTCTGTGTTTCCATGGAAACCTTGTAATTAAACTACAGGTCGCATATATGAATATATTTTGATGAAATTTCGTATATAAGCTTCTATCGGCCATAGGATGAACGGTATTATAATTGGTGAAATTCGGTGCATGTTCAGATCTAGTCCCCATACAAATGACACTTATGAGATCGACTTAAATTGCCATAAGATCCAAATTATGATATAGATCTCGGTCAAGTTGGGTTTGTGTGTGTTTATTACATCCTTGAATCAGTAGTCCAAATATAAACCCTATAGGATAATTCTTAGTTATAGCCCCCGTATAAAGCCGCTTCCCGATCTTTACTTAAATATATCAAAAAACTAAAATATTTTATAGATTTTTCTCAAATTTTTTTTTGAAAAAAATAAATTACTTGACTAAATAAGATCAGGATCGGTCCATTTTTCGACCTATCCCCATATAAATATATGAAAATATGAACTTGTTCAGATGTGCAGGCAAAAATATTAACAAAAATTTGGAACAATTGTGGTTTATGGTTGTTTTCTATACCCATTTAGATGGACCTAAGACCAATTCTGTAAACGCATGGTATAGGGTATCGTATAGTAGGTCTAGACCGACTGCAATATTTTTATTTGCTTTTTTAATTTTGTATAAAAAACTTTTTTGGTAGCCTTTCAAGGAATTGTTTTTTTTTACCAATGACGTATGGTATTTTCATTTCAATACCTATAGTCTCGCAATATTATTATCAATTGTATGGCTCAAAAAGTTCTTCACTATTTGCACATACTATTGTACATGTTTACTTCAAAAAAAAAAAAAAAAACATTAATTTCCGGTCCTATTCCTTTTTCCAATAATTTGTTCCTTCTCATTAGTTTAAGCAAATTTGGGATAGATGTTGTATCAGCGCAGGTACAATTAAATGTCGAAGTTGCTTGGATGGAGGGTTAACAATTTACAACATGATAACCTGATTATTTTAATTAAACCTCAGGCATAAGAGGTGAACTGGAGGGAGGAAAATCATGTCAAGCAATGATTTTTCATTACATATTATTTTTATTTGTTTTTTTTTTTTTTAATATGTAATGAATATTATGTGCGAATACATTTCTCTCTATAGACGCTATAGAAGTTACTGATTACATTATTATATAACATTTTGTCACTTTTAATTATATAAATTGTATAATGTAATTAAGGGGATCATTTTGAAGTGTGTGATTTTAACACTATAAATTTATTTATTGGGAAATGGATGTAGAATTATTTTTATCTATTAAAAAAGGAATCTTAATATGTATTTATATTCCTTATATTATTGACATATTAAGGGTTGCGCACATATAAATTGTAACATAAAGAAATTGCAACAACTTTAAAACGAAATAACCGATTTTAATAGAAAAAAAAATTAGAACAAAGTGATGGGAATTTTATTTAAATCAACATAAATTACACAGTGCAACAGTTTTTAATTCATCAAGTGCAAACTCCTCGTTCACGGTTTTTCGAAGTACTTAGCGAAACTAACAAAACCCCATTTGCGAGCTGTTCGAATTTTATGACCTCATGTATATTTTGATTAAAACTTAATTTTACCGAAGAACATGCAATTTTTCTCACGGCTATATCTCGGTAACCAATGGGAATTTTGTTTTCCTGTCTTGGGCATAATTGTAGCTATAAACTAGGAGAAAACAATTGTAAAACAAACTAGCCCGGCAAAACTGCATCTAGTGCCTCTAAATGGCTAAAATGTCGAAAACTTTTCTCTTTTTTTTTAAATTTTATTTTCATCAAAATAAAATTAAAAAAAATATAAATTCAATTTAATCTTATATAACTACTTGTTTTAGAAGATGATCAGAAAATTATTCATTGCGGCCTGAGTGGTTAAAGTCGGGATTGCCACAATTATTGTTTTAATGAACTACTGCAATTCACTCAAATTCCTTGGTTTCATTTCGTACATATTTTGCTTGATATAACCCCATCTTTAAATAAAAGTCCCCAAGGACACCATTTTCTTCAAACAAGTATGGCCCCACAATGTACCTTGATGAAACTGCGCACCATACAGTTACTCGTTCTGGGTGTAAATCCAGTTCATGTAGTGTTTGTGAATTAGAATCACTCTATGTACGGCAATTTTGCTTGTTTTTAATTATTATGTTATTTGCGAAAATAATATTCCAAGAATAATTTTCCTCTATCTCGCATAAAGAATTATGAAGTCTGATTGAGAATTAACATGAAACGAGGCTCTCCGATTCCGTTTGATCTATATTAATGATCAAAAAATGGAATTTTGATTGGTTTTGCTTGATATCGAATGTGTTGATTTTCCCCAAAAAAGCGGCATTTTGTCTTGAAAATCGTGAAAATTTAGAGTGGGATTAGCTTTCAAAAAGCGGGATAATTTCGCCAATTAACCGAAGGATTGATTAGGTTCTTTAAGAGTCACAAATAAAAGGACACCATCAAAGGTGTAGCCCCTCTAAATAAAGTGTCGTAAACCTTCGGAAAATAGTTACTTAAGAATCGAGAATACATTTCAGTTCCCAAAAGACTTATATCTGACGATTATTTTAATTTTAAAAGATTTCGATATAATACTCAGCCCAATTACAAATATTCTCAAGGAATTTCTTTCTCATGGAAAATACTTTTCTCCAAAATCCTCCAATTATAAATTCCGCGTGAACAAAAAAATTAATAAGTGGCATCACCGAATTTCGAAGCCAGTTGTTTTGCTTACTGACAATTAATTTTCTATTTTTTTTTTAAAATAAAAAATGAATAGCGTAGCTATGATGCGAGCACTCGTGGAGGAAATTGGTGTTGTAGAACAACAACAACGAAATGGCTAAAGATTGCTAGAAGTCAATTGCGGGCTGAATCTATGGAAAACACAATCAATGCCTGTATTGGCTCTCATTAAACTTAACAAAAGTTGAAGTTTGGCTTTATTTGTGGTCTTCAGCCTACAAGATTAATAAAATATGAATTTTTTTATTTAAATTTTTCTTATTAAAATACTTCTTACATTTTTATATAAACTCCCATCTCTTTTGCAAGGGAAATTTTTTGAGGGAATAAACCAAATTCAAGTGCATTGAGAATAACTAAGTTTTTCCCCTCGAATTTTTTTCCGAAGGAATTTTTATTCATAATAGGGGAAAAGGGAGAAGTGAGAAATTTCATGCGGAATTTTTGTTTAGAATTGGGCTGACTGTGGACGGCACTGCGATACATTTTGGAACTTTTCTACTTTTGATCTTAAGCTATTCTAGGTTCCGTATTACAGTCCTTATGAGCGTACCAGCAGGCATTGAAGCTAGAGAAGAAAAGCCGGTTAAGGTAGTCAGGTTAGTGTCACATACATAAATGGTAGTTCAATAATGAATTCCGTTAGTAACCTTATGTCACTTTTAGTGTAATTTAAAATAAATCTGTATGAAAAAGGAGTTATTATTAATTTCGACTGCCTGAGTCCCTTTGAGTTATTCTGAAGTCCAAGGCTGTCAATGTATTCAGACTCCGTTATCTGAGACGTTATGATAGACCAATTCATTCCACAATATCAAAGCAGTAGCGGAGTCCCTTCAGTCCTCAAAGTCCAGGAATCCAAAGAAAATTATTTTTTTTTCGCATGGACAACAAGGTTATCAAAACATTCCAGTGAGACCTGGGACCCAAAAATTAAATTTTCGTTGAACCATTACTGAAGAAGCTTTAATGAGTATGCATATTTAAAGTAGTGAGTCCAACATTATTTTCTTGGGTCAAGGTTGCACAGGTTTTCATTCCATCTCTCATAAGTTAGCATGCTGGTTTAGTTGAGCCCGAGATTCACAAGATAAAACTGAATTTATATTCAATACTCGAATGATATTCGACTAACACAATGAATTAGCAAATAATTGCTGAAACTATATAAACACGAAACCACATTTCCATCTTTTAGTCATAATATTGATCGTGTGAGAAATTTAGTTACATCGTAATTTACTATAAAGGGCATATAGATATCGGCCCAGCCTCTTGCAATATCATTTTAACTTTTATCATCGATGAGATGCCTAACACATGTAACATTTTTACGTGCAAAAAAAAATATACATTGTTTACCGTTTAGATCAAAATGGGCCTCATCAGACATAAACAAGCAATTTATCAAGCTGTTTTCTTCTTCGGCCATTTCAATCAGTTTTTGGCAAAATTTCAGGCGAAAAGGCAAATCCAGAGGGTTAAACTTGCTTGTAATTTGGACTTTATACGGAAACAAGTTTAAGTCGTCTTGAATTATCCCTTGTAATGACCGCGTCTGCTAATTCCAGATTCTGTAAACATGTTTACCAGCCTGGTCCAATGGCCCATCTACTCAGGGGAGTACTGCCAAACTCCCGCCTAAATTCCTTTTGGACGGAAATTAAAGACTGCAAAGCATTCATTTTAATAATTCTTCGCCTTTGTATCGCACTTTGCATTTGGCATCAATATAAAGCTCGCGGATAAAGTGGATTATTTCGGCATCTCAGAGTGCCGGTCTGGATACCGTGGCGAAAGCACACTCGAAACCTACAAATAGTAGATAAAGGCTGCTGCTGTATTCAATGGATTGCTCGATGATAATGCGTGTTGTGTTACTATGGTCAACACATGATCTTCCCGGCCTGAAACCGGCTTGTTCTTTCCGTAGGATGGTTTCTACAACTGGTGACATTCGATGTAGAATCAGGGACGATAGCAATTTGATAACTGCATTCAATAACGTGATGCCTCTCCAGTTACTGAATTGCCTCAGATCACCTTTCTTCGGCATTGTCACTACGATGCCCTCCTTCCAGCTGTTCGGGATGAACTCTTGTTCCCATATTTTCCAGGTTATGGGTGTCAGAGCTTCGGCGATGGTTTCAGCACCATATTTTAGTAGTTATGAGGGTATGAGGCCCGGGCGCTTTCGAGTTCTTCAGGTTTGATAGTGCGTGCAGTACTTCAGCAAAAGTAGGTGGTATGGTGGAAATTTCTATCCTCGGGAGGCATCTGTTATCATGCCAGGACTACTGCGACGTTAGACGACGTAGTGGCGGATAGGGAACTCGATGTAGAGAAGAAATAACGCCAGCGTAGTAGTTGATCATTGGTGGTGGTGAGATCATTGCCGTTTCCGTCCTTGATGACGTCTGTAGTACGTGCTTGTTTACCACTCAATTGTCTTATAGCATTATACACACAACTCATATTACACACTGTTGATGCCTTTTCAACATTTTCCGTAATATTTCTATAGTAAGCTTCTCTACCGGCCCGCGCCATATAGCTGATTTTGGCAGCATTTGGTGAAAGTAGGAGGCCAACCCCGTTTATCCGCAGGTTGGGGTTACCAGTACGCAGGAATTGGTGACCAGATGTCATGTGGGTGACACCGCTTTCCAGCCATCTTACCTCGCTTAGGCCTAGGATGTCAATGTTGTATGTTATCATCTCGTTGCGGACTTGGTTTAGCCTTGACGGTTTGGAGAGAGTTCGTACATTCCAGGTTCCAATCATTATCCGTTGTTTAAAGCCATAAGTCGTCATCGTCATCATTTTCATTTGTTGATGTTTCAGTAATAAAGATTTGTTTACAAGATTGGGTTATTAACCCTAAGCTCAACCTGCTTAGGAGATGGCGAGGGACCATGGTGAGGCCGATGTTTCAGAGGTCAAGTTTTCTTACAGCTCCTACTTCCCAAGATGCCCAGCATGCTGTAGCCATTTGGGGTTGGTCGGCTTCCCCTCCTTTATCCGGGCTTTTGAGTGCAATCATAAAAACCTGAATATTTATACCCTATACCACTATGTGGTTTGGGTATAATGACTTTGTGCTGCTGTTTGTAACAACCAAAAATATTTGACCTACACCCATCTTTAATTATACCGATCGAATCAGAATCACCATCTGATTCGATTTAACGATGTCCGTCCGTCCGTCCGTCCGTCCGTCTGTGTGTCCATGTAAAGTTTGTAATCAAACTGCAGGTCGCAAATATGAATATATTTTGACGAAATTTGGTATTTGATCTTTTATCGGCCATGGGATGAAATTGGTGAGAATCGGTCCATGTTCAGACCTAGCCCCCATACAAATGACCCCTATGAAATCAACATATATTGCCATAAGATCCAAATTATCATACAAATCTTAGTCAAATTGGGTTTGTATGTATATATTGCATCCATTAATCAGTAGTCCAAAAATAATCCCTATTGGACAACTCTTAGTCATAGGCCCCATATAGAGCTGCTTCCCGATCTTCACTTAAATCTATCAATAAACAAAAATATTGCACTGATTCTTCTCTAATTTTGTTTGTATATATTTTTGCAAAATACAAGAGACTTTACCAAACATGGTCAGGATCGGTCCATTTTTGGGCCTAGTCCCCATATAGATATAACATCCGATATGAACTTTTTCATATCTGCAGCCGAAAAAATTAATAAAAATCCCACTCAAATTTGGTTTATGCTTATTTTCTATATCCAGTTAGTTGGGCCTGAGAGATAGGGTCTCTAAACGCATGGTATAGGGTATCGTATAGTCGGTCTAGACCGACTATAGTTTTCTTACTTGTTTTTAAATTATTAATGTTATCCAATATTTTTTTTTTTTCAAAATTAATGTTAATTGTTGTTCAAATATACTTACATGAAATAGATATGGCAATAACTAATAATCTACCCGGACCATTAAAATGCATGAAAATGTGAGGCAGTTACTACAGAGTTTCGTTTAGGTGACTTTGCCGCGTTATTTTGGACAAAAAAATAATTTATAAAAAAAAAATTATGTTGAATATCTCTTAATTAAACAATTTTCTACAAATCTGCATCATTACATTTTTGATATTTTGCACTTGAAAACCCGACTTTTTGCCAGCAAAATCCCACAGTGTGCCATACTGTAGAAAAAATGAAAAATTTTCGACATATTAGCAATTTTGAAGCTTTTTATTTTTTTTTGGTTTAGTTTATTTTACAACGGAGTTATGTAGTGAAGTTAAACAGGCGTTAGCTGGAAGAAATCATCATATCTCGGAATAGTTAAAAAGACAAATTTAAATATGAAAATATATATAATTACACTATGTAACAAAATGCAAATTTTTTTATGACACCTGATAACTCCTCTTACAACAAAAACAGTGGAAATTTAAAATTCTATGGATGAGTTTTTTTTTATTTATTTCTATTTTTGTATTTTTGAAGAGGATCCTTCACCGATTTTATCATAACTTGGGAATAACTTAACAAATTTTGATTTATGTATAAAAAAACATCAATAGAGGAGCAATCTTTCCTTCAAATGTTTTACCTGTGTGTGTAATTTCAGAAATCACTACCATTGTTCGTAAGTAATTTAGCTTTTAAACGGTTGTTTTTAGTCTATTATCGGGGCTTAATGCGTTCAGTCTGCTTGACTTTTCTGCCCCGATTATTTTTCCAGATATGCAGTAAAAAGGATTTGGAATAATTTAGGCAACTTTCAGCTTAATCCACTTAATAGCTTAGAGTAAAGACTAATTAAGTGATTTTCGGCTAAAAATTTACTACAACAAAAAAATACACTTTCGAGCGGCGAGTTAACGTTTGGATCCTTGCTGCATAAAGGAAAAAGCTTAAAGTGAAATTGAAAGTAAAAGCCTTTGCATTGAAATAAGAACTTACTTAATTGTTTTTTTTGATTGTATTAAAAATTTAAATTTTAAATTAATTTCAGATTGAAGAACCATTTGTGCGTGCCAAACGCAGTAATGAAATTCCCATTACCGGTCAAGTTTCCCATTTCAGCAACGAGGAAGCCGAAAAACAATTAAAAAATTCCTTGGATAAATTGGCCACCGGTGATGGACCTGCATACAAGTAAGTACATATTTTAAGGATCCAATATTCAGGCTCCAATTATTACAGTGTAACTTTTTAAATTTTCTTTCGTTGAAGACTTTCAAAAGTGCATACAGCCTCTAGACAAAGTGTAGCTGGTACTTTAACCAAAATCGATTGTGATCTCATCGATGCCGAAGGTAAATCAAATCGTTGTGAAGTTCAAATATGGTCACGCCTTTGGTTGAAGAATGGCAATGAAGTCACTATTAATTGTCCCGATAAGGAGGTGGTGAAGAGACGTCATAGTCGTTCGGTTGAGTATGCCGAAAAGAAATCGCACAAAAAACAAAATCATCACAGTTTGAGCAAAGTTGAACATTTATTTTCGAAATTCCAAGTTAAGTTCAATCGTCGCTATCACACCTCCATGGAGAGACAAATGCGTTTACGTGTTTTTAAACAAAACTTGAAAATAATTGAGGAATTGAATAAGAATGAAATGGGTAAGGGGTTACCTGGAATATTATGACAACAATCATACTGATTTGTTTTCATTTTCGTTTCATTTTACAGGCAGTGCTAAATATGGTATAACGGAATTCGCTGATATGACTAGTTCAGAATATAAACGACGTACTGGTTTATGGCAAAGAGATCCCGTAAAAGCTGCTGCTACACCTAAAGCTTCAATACCCAATGTTGAGTTACCCAAAGAGTTTGATTGGAGATCTAAGAATGTTATTTCACCTGTAAGTTTATTGAAATTTTTTTTATGAATTTTAAAATATTTTTTAAATACAAATTTGTATTGTTTAAGGTTAAAAATCAAGGCAATTGCGGTTCTTGCTGGGCCTTTAGTGTAACTGGTAATGTTGAAGGTTTACATGCTGTTAGAACTGGAAAATTGGAATTGTACTCCGAGCAAGAGCTCTTGGATTGTGATACCTCTGATTCGGCTTGCAATGGCGGTTTGCCGGATAATGCTTATGAGTAAGTAAATACCAATTTTCTAATAGGAAATGTTTCCTGACTTACTATTGTGTGGTTTAAAATTAATAAAATTTACTTTTATGTATGTCTGACACATACGATCAGTCAAAAAAGGTTACGTACACGAAAAAAAAAACAAATACATACAGTCAAAGAAAAAAGTCTACATACATGCAAATTTGAAATTTAAGAGAATTATGTAATGGTACGGTTCTGGTGGTGGAATTTCCGCTTCCGTTTCCCTGAGCCTTAACGGGTCGCACGTGCTGGCAGGGGGTCTAGCTCGCCGGAGGGGTGGGATCTTGTTAAGACCCAGGGAAACCGCACTACAGATGTTCACGTGCGATTTAAAAAAAACTGTCAATTAAAACGGACGCTAAATGGATGGATGGCCATACTTACCTTGGGATTGGGGACTGGATGTTATGCCCCTTAAGCCCTCCCTACCATGTTACCTCGACTCCATCTTAATTGGAGGTAACACACAAATGATTAGAATTTGGTTTGGTTTCCTACATTGGGATATATAAAAAAAATTTATTTAACCTTAATTTTTAAGGTGTTCAAAATTTAAATTATATTTAACAAAATTTATTTTATTTTTTTTTTGTATTTCCACAAAATTTTACTTTTTAGAAAAATTTTTAAGTTTAGCAACATATTATTGTTTAGCCAAATTTTAATTTTAGTACAATTTTTAAATTTAGCATAATTTTATGCATACTTAAGAAAATTATTTTAACTTGTGAAATTTTTAGTTTTAACAAAATTTGAATTTTAGCACTATTTAATTTTTAGCACAATTCATATTTACCATAATTTTTATTTTTACCCCAATTTAATTTTATGAAAATTTTTACTTTTTACAATATTTAATTATTAGAAATTTTTTTTCTTTTACTTTTAGTAAAATGTTACTTATAAAAAATTTTTAATTTATAATTAGAAATATTTATTTAGGTAGGAAAATTAATTTTTAGCAAAATTTATTTCTATTTCGCTTAAATTCATAACATTTCTTAAGCAGTAAAATTTTTAGTTTAATTTTATAATTACAAACATTTCGTAATATACAAAAAAAAAAATTTTTTTTTGTTTGATTTTATATTAAAAGACTTTAAAATTTAGTTTTTTTTTCTAAATTTAGAAAATTTTTAGCTTTAATTTTAATTTTAGAAAAATTTTTATTTTATTTGTAATTTTAAATTTAGTTTAATTTTAGATTTTAACAAGATTTTAAATATAGGAAACTTTAGGAATTCTACGTTTATTTTTTTTCATATATTTCTTTCTATTGAGAAATTAATTTGATGTTGTGTTCAGCCATTAACGTACGGGCACCAACTCCATTGTACGAATTTCAAAATTTCGGTTTAATAAATCAATCACATACCAGAATCCGCTTCCGCTCGACGTTTTCGAAAACATGTTCTACTTTATATTGTTGGAATTTCATATTCGGATTTATTTTTCACAAAAGTTTGTATAATTTTCAGTTTGTCATTTTCGATTATGTTTTTAGATTTGTTTTAATTTTGTTATTTGCTTTGCTTGACCACAATTAACTATTACTATTTAATTTTTGCTCAGAACGCTTTCTTTAGCACAAACAGAAATATTATTAATTAACACAAATTTTTATTTATTCACATGTCAATAAAATCTAAAGTTTTTTTTTTCTTAAAGTTTATTTAATTTTTATTTGTTTTTATTTCTTAACTTTTACACTAATTTTAAACTTCACTTAACTCTACATTTTAATTTTAAGACGTTTTTCCTCAACCTTCTTTCTTTAAGTTCACATTTCAACTCCCAAAAAATTGACTTAAAACTACATTTTTTAATTTAAGAGGTTTTTCCTCAACCTTCTTTTTCAAAAATCACATTTCAACTCCTTAAATCAAAATTATTTTCTTGCTATTCAACCTACATATCTTCATTCATTCATTTATCTCAAGATAAAAACCTGTTTCAAAAAAACTCGCAACCATTCATTGAGACCATTCACACTCATTCATAATACTCTCTAGCATTGAAAACACGCTCACTCATGTATGACGACGAGAGTACGTGAAATCAATACAAGAACAAAAAAAAGTGGTTTGACCAGACTGATTGCATAGTTTATGATTGAGTGAATGGACATACAACAATAAAACAGGCAGTTGGTAACAAAAAAACCAACATCAAGTGTTTTATTAAAGTGTACTGAAAACCAGAGTTCAGAAAAAAACACACACTGAATAAAAAACTCGTACATATATGTAAACAAACATAACTTAGACCAACACACACATATTTTTATTTTCATATCAATTATGTTTGTTTTTAAATTTTCTTCGGTGCCAAACACAATCATGACTTGCGTTCGTTTTAATATTTCGTTATTTACACGAACATTTTTCTATCACGTACTTTTTGTTTCGATCACACATAAACCACACATATCCGAGTGTTGCTTTATTTGAAGTTCGTGTTCTGGTACGTGTACTGAAAAAAAAAAACAGAACATGTACAATAAACAGGTTCGAGTTCAGTTATATTTTATGTCGTGTTCTGGCTCGTGTACAAAGAAAAAACAGAACATGTACAGTTCGAGTTCAGTTATATTTTAAGTCGTGTTCTGGCTCGTGTACTAAGAAAAAATAGAACATGTACAATAAACAGGTTCGAGTTCAGTTATATTTTAAGTCATGTTCTGGCTCGTGTACTAAGAAAAAATAGAACATGTACAATAAACAGGTTCGAGTTCAGTTATATTTTAAATTTGTGTTCTGGCTCGTGTACTGTTAAACTGTAAACAATTTGCAACGTAAGTCATAAAAAAGGGTCAATAAAATTTTAATAAATTTGGCTGAAACAATTGTCGTCGTTTTTATCGGGGTGTATCAGATCGCGAATTGATGTTTCAATTTTTCGCAGTACACGAGCCAGAACACAAATTTAAAATATAACTGAACCTGAACCTGTTTATTGTACATGTTCTATTTTCTCTTAGTACGCGAGCCAGAACATGACTTAAAATATAACTGAACTCGAACCTGTTTATTGTACATGTTCTATTTTTTCTTAGTACACGAGCCAGAACATGACTTAAAATATAACTGAACTCGAACCTGTTTATTGTACATGTTCTGTTTTTTTTTCAGTACACGTACCAGAACACGAACTTCAAATAAAGCAACACTCGAATATGTGTGGTTTATGTGTGATCGAAACAAAAAGTACGTGATAGAAAAATGTTCGTGTAAATAACGAAATATTAAAACGAACACAGTCATGATTGTGTTGGGCACCGTAGAAAATTTAGAAACGCACATAATTGATAAGAACATAAAGATATGTTTTGGCTGCTTTTGAACAGAACATTGTGTGTTTCATGTATGTATTTTCTGAACCTTGCTGAAAACACAAAACAAACATTTAAACAAATCACATACAGATGAAACGGTATTTTTTTTTCATGCAAAAATTTTGCATGGCAAAAGACATAAATAACGTTTCGTTTTAATGTGACTTGTATGTGCTGTTAAGTACAGTCTTCACCAAAATAAACGGCCGTCACAATTAGTAACGTCAATTGAAAAATATTTTAAAGCACTTATAATAAATAGCAGAGCCCAGCCCTTGAAATTCGAAGCCAAATTCTAGAAAAATTTATTTTTCCACAACGATCGTGTCTTCTATAGAAAGAATTCGTTCCTATTTGAAAAATAGCATTATTTTCCTTTTACTAGAGTAGAAAACCCCTAATTAAATTCATTATATAACGCAACCAGCGTTATAACACCCAAAATTTGATCCCTATTAGAAAGTTTTGAGGGAATTCATGATGAGTAAAAAAAAAAAAAAAATCAACTGATTCTTGGCTAAAATTATCCAGATATTAATATTAAAAAAAGAAAATTTTAAAATATTTTTATCTGAATTAGCTAGTAATTTTTAATTTAAAATTTTTAATTTTTAATTTTTAATTTTAAATTTTTAATTTTTAATTTTTACTTTTTAATTTTTAATCTTTAATTTTTAATTTTTAATTTTTAATTTTTTAATTTTTAATTTTTAATTTTTAATTTTTAATTTTTAATTTTTAATTTTTAATTTTTAATTTTTAATTTTTAATTGTTAAATTTTAATTTTTAATTTTTAATTTTTAGTTTTTAATTTTTAATTTTTAATTTTTAATTTTTAATTTTTAATTTTTAATTTTTAATTTTTAATTTTTTATTTTTAATTTTTAATTTTTAATTTTTAACTTTTAATTTTTAACTTTTAATTTTTAATTTTTAATTTTTAATTTTAATTTATAATTTTTAATTTTTAATTTTTAATTTTTAATTTTTAATTTTTAATTTTTAATTTTTAATTTTTAATTTTTAATTTTTAGTTTTTAATTTTTAATTTTTAATTTTTAATTTTTAATTTTTAATTTTTAATTTTGAATTTTTAATTTAAAATTTTTAATTTTTAATTTTTAATTATTAATTTTTAATTTTTATTTTTAAATTTTAATTTTTATTAATTTTTAATTTTTATTATTTAATTTTTAATTTTAACGATAAAAAAATATGTGATACGGGCACGTGCAATATTAATATGCACACAACTGCATTGACTTCAACAATAAGAGGTGTGGAGGGTATAAAAACATCAAGATCAATAAAAAATTAAAAAAATTAAAAAATATACTTGTGTCCGTACACTTGAAGATGATAATTTTAAATATTAACAAACATTTTAATAAAATATTTTGAATTACACAGTATTGCTTAAATTTTATAGTTTATCTGTTCTGAAATTTTAGTCGATGTTTCTATCATGTCGAAATTCGAAGAACTAACAATTGCGCCATCATGTCACATATAAAAAGTAACTACAAAATTACCATTCCAAGATAATCTGAAGAAAAAAAATCCTAATGAAAATTATATAAATTCAATATTCTCGGCCTTTATAATACCAAATAAATAAATTCAAAATTCTCCACAACAGCTCGGGTATTTTTTGGGAGGAATGAGATAATGTTAAATGTATATAATAAGCTTAAATAAAAATAATGAATTGTTATTGTAAAATATATAGATTATCTTTTGGAATTGGGGAAAGTATTAGGTTTCTTTTAAAATCAACACCATAATTTTATGTACCCATAATTATGAACACAAAGTATTGCCAAATTTTTGGATTCTAGAAATTAAGTAATTTCATGAGTTAGTCATTCTCATTGGAAACGTTTAATTTGATTATTTGTTATGCGTTATCTTTGAAGTAGAACTTCTTGAACTTCTTGAAGAGTTATCTGTTGCTAAAAAAATATTAAATTAAAAGTTGTAACATCATTATATGTAGTAACTTGCCGGCATTGTAAAACCCCTTTTTCAGTTTTTATTTTCACTCATAATTCTCTTTTTCTCCTCTCTCTCTCTCTCCTTAGTGCTATCGAAAATATTGGAGGCCTAGAATTGGAATCTGAATATCCTTACCATGCCCGCAAGGAACAGTGTCGTTTTAATAAATCTAAAATCCATGTTAAAGTCAAGGGTCATGTCGATTTGCCCAAAAACGAAACTGCTATGGCTCAATGGTTGATGGTTAATGGACCCATCTCAATTGGTAAGTCTGAACTAAGCTAACTACTTAACATTTATTTTCGAATTTTGATCAAATCATCAATTATTTTCAGGCATCAATGCTAATGCAATGCAGTTCTATCGCGGTGGTGTTTCACATCCTTGGCGTCCACTTTGCTCCCATAGCAATTTAGATCATGGTGTTCTCATTGTTGGCTATGGTGTTTCCGACTATCCTATGTTTAAGAAAACTTTACCCTATTGGATTGTTAAGAATTCCTGGGGCGAGAAGTGGGGTGAACAGGGTTATTATCGTGTTTATCGTGGTGACAACACTTGTGGTGTTAGCGAAATGGCCAGTAGTGCTGTGTTAGCAGATTAAGTTAAACATTTTTAACAAATTTTATAAGAATAAAAAGTAATTCATATAATCCTAATTTTAGTTGTTGTTGCTGTTTAAATAATATCATATGACAAAAGAATTAAACTTTCTAAAATAAGCAAAGAAAAAATTAAAAAAAAAAGAAATAACTACCACGAAAAAAGTCATAAATTGTGAAAATCTCATTGTAATCATTATAATCCTCTTATAGAAAACAACAAACAATATAATCACAGTAAATTATAATCACATTTGCTCACTGACCTACTAATTATTTCCTGACCGAACAATACTACATAAATACATTTAATAATATTGTCATTAAGAAAGAAAAAAACAAATAAATATTCATTAAATTTATAAAATTATTTTTTATTTTCATTTTTTTTATAATAATTTATATCTGTATGTTTTTAATTTAGTCGCAAGTAGTGGAAAAATGATAATAAACCCAAATGTGCAGACAATTATTTGGTGACTGTTGTATTAATAAAAAAAAAAAAACTAACGAAAACCCAGTAATTTATAAATGTTCATATTCACTTAATTTGATTAGAAGTAAACGTAATTTACGAGCTTCCAAGCCAATTGTTAAAGGTTCAGCGGGCACTTCTTCGGAGGCACTATAAATATTCGCTGTTGTAAAAAGTCCATTAACTGCAAAAAAGAAATGGTCGAGGATTAAAAATTATTTGTGGATATATAATTTTATATTTAAACTAAGAAGATTTTGAAATGGAATGAAAATAATTGCAATTAAATCTTAGTTTGGCAAATTAATAACGCTAGCACTGTTATAATTAAACTAAAGTTAAAGGGATTATCTGATACTAAGATACTACATTTTTCTCAATGGGATCAAAAATTATAGATTTTTGGCCAATGAAAAACGAATCTGTGCGCCGTAGTTATGGTGAATATTGTTGCTTCAAAAGCGCAGGTTAATAATAGAAAAATATTTAAATCTTTCACACAGAAATTAATTCTTTCTATAAAAAAACCATCATTGCTTTTATAAAAAATGCAATAAATAAGAAATCATAATAAATTTAAATGGTATCAGATTTTAAAGGTTAAGTATCGTTAACTGTATGAAAAAATGGTAACCGACACAACATTGGCAAAATTGAGCTTAAGTTACAGGTGGAGAGTATCAAAGATTTGGCACAGCCGAAGTTAACACTCTTACTTGGTATTTAAAAAAAAAAACCGTTTTTAGCTACACCTACCGATCTCTAAAAAATCTGAAACAACTGTAAAAAAATGTTTGGGCTGTGGGAATTCATATTCTGCAAAAAAACAAAAAAGTGTTTGCTAAAACGCCTTTATATGTATATGCGTTCAATATTTCTCTTTTTCGTAAATTTTTCTCAGTACAACAATAATACTTGAATATACTTGAACTTACCTTCACAAGATTTTAAAAAATTCATCACTTCCTGCAGCGACGGATATGATAGAATTATATTTTGTTTTGCCATACCCGCTAGCAGAGCCAACATACAGCGTTTAACATGCAGCCAAGTATCCGCATAAAGTCTGGCGCCCGAGCCACCCTCCAAGGCATGAGCAATACGAGATATACCAAATTCGTAATTCGATTTGGCACAATACAAAGTACCAACAACCAAATTAACAATACACAAATGATGATATTGTTTGCCCATATTTCCCTTCAGCTCCTCGGCCTTTTCCACTTTGCGCATCAATTCTTCAGCTTCTTCATTTTGAAAAGTCATTATATAGGAGACGCAAAGATTGGCCAATACGGCCGCCGATACAGACATTATCTAAAATAATAATTTATCAGTAAAGCAGAGAGAAACCATGTTTAAGAATATTCGTACATCGTCAACATGTTGCCGGATAATGGGTTCATAAAACGCAGCTGCTTCTTTGTATTTATCACCTTGCATGAAGAGAACATGACCGGCATTTAAACGCCATATTGAATTTTCCGAGCAAAATTCAGCACTTGAACGAAATTCGCGCTCAGCACCAACAAAATCATCATCACGCCATGATATCCAAGCTCTGGCCATGACAACAGGCAAATATCTGAAATGGAGAATATTTTCTTTTATGTTATACCCTGAACTATATGCCGATTGATTCAGAATAACTTTTATAGTTTTTTTTTTTGTTCACCACTGTATCCATATAACGCTTGTCATAAATTACGGGTTAGAAACATAAAGACGTTTTGAGCTTTAATCGGCTCATGGTTCCGCCCTTTCGAATTTGATAATTTGCCCATATCCATGGCAGGACTAGTACCATCTTTATTCTACAGTACCAACCTTAACTACACCATTTCCAATTGTTTTTCAGAAAACGAATTGATTTTCAGAAACTATCAATAGTATTTCTTAAAATATCAATTGATTTTCAGAAAAGATCAATTGAGTTTCAGAAATTATCAAATACTTTTCAGAAACGATCAAATGCATTTAAGAAATAATAAAATGTATTTCAGAAAATATCAAAAAACAAAAACATCAAATATATTTCAGGAATTATCATTGGTATTTCAGAACATATCAACTGAATTTCAGAAAAATGGTCAGTACATGTGTAATATTTCTTGTAAACTTTAAACATGTTTTTCGAAATAACATTTTTTTTGAAATAATGTCTTTCAAGTTAGGTGCCACGATTCAGACACAACTAGTTCCCTATTTTTGTCTGGGTTTTTATATTGTAGCTGATTGAAAACTAAAGTGCTCTTCTTCTTCCCATGAAACGTCCACTATTGTTAGTTTATTTTCCAGTGCATAAAAAGTAAGTTCAAATGTCTGTGAGTGCAAATCACTAATCACTACGATTCTGAAATTCAATTGATGATTTCTGAAATACATTTGATAATTACTGAAACACATTTGGTGTTTTCTGAAATAAATTGTATAATTTCTGAAATAAATTTGATAATTACTGAACATCAATTAATGATAAAATGAGTTTAAGAAATAATAAAATGTATTTCAGAAAATATCAACTATATTTCAGAAAACATCAAATATATTTCAGAAACTATCATTTGTATTTCAGAAAATATCAATTGAATTTCAGAAAAATTGTCAGTGCATTTGTAATATTTCTTGTAAACTTTAAACATGTTTTTTTTTCGAAATAATGTCTTTCAAGTTAGGTGCCACAATGCAGACCAAACTAATTCCCGATTTTTGTCCCGGTTTTTATATTGTAGCTGATTGAAAACTTAAGTGCTCTTCTTCTTCCCGTGAAACGTCCACTATTGTTAGTTTATTTTCCAGTGCATAAAAAGTAAGTCCAAATGTTAAAAAACAATTTCTGTGACTGCAAATCACTAATAGAAACAATTGCAACTTTTCGGTATTGTTACCCCTTTTCGATTCTGAAATTCAATTGATGATTTCTGAAATAGTTTTGATAATTTGGAATAAAATCAACTGATATTTTCTGAAATGCAATTGGAAATAGTGTAGTATTCAGAAAATATTTTATTTTACAAAAAGGTCACTGTTATAAAAATTATACTACTTTTGAAGTTTGTCTTTTGTGTTCTGGTTAAACATTCATTCCTATTCTGACTTTCACATTCACATGAAATAAATCGATTCATCACATTATCGTATTCTAGCTTTCACCCCTCTGTCTCTTTTTAACTCGTTTTTTTCGATCAGAAGAACATAAGTAAAAGTAATTAGAGTGGATTGATGAGTCGAAATTCAGAATGTACAGGTCATCTAAATAAGGCAGTTACTGAAGAAATCATAAAATAAAGAATCGAATTAATTTGGATGATCGAAAATTAAAGTGAATGCAACTACGAGTATTCCTCATACATTTGGGTATGAGGAAGCTCCCTGCGTTTTGGATCCCGCGGACTTTAACAATTGAAAAAATACGCCAAACATTGACCTTCTTGCATTACGAATTGCTTACGCACACGTCGTATTCTGGAACTGGTTCCCAGCAATTACTTTTCAGTCTCAACCTTTATTCGAATGAGGAAGATATATCGAGAAGGAAGAATATTTTGAAGAGGTGTTGAAATGTTAGATGATCGGTGGTACATTGTGGAGAATAAGGTTGGTGCAGGAAAAAACTATCAGCCCAATTCTAAATATTCCCAGGGAAATGAGTTCCCGGGGAATTCATTTTTCCCGAGAATAAATCCTCCTATTCTAAGTAGGCGGGCAGAAGAATAATATGGGAGATAGAATTTCGATTATTCGAAGACAGCTGTTTTGCTTCAGTTGTTTTGTTTTGTTTACAAATTTAAAAATTTTTGTGGAAATTAAAAGTAAAACTTTTGTTAAAATCTTTAATAAATTAAAAACAAGTAAGAAAATTATAGTCGGTCTAGACGGACTATACGATACCCTATACCATGCGTTTAGAAACCGAATCTCCTAGGCCCAACTAACTGGACATAGAAAATAAGCAAAAACCAAATTTGAGTGGGATTTTTATTAATTTTTTTGGCTGCAGATATGAAAAAGTTCATATCGGATGATATATCTATATGGGGACTAGGTCCAAAAATGGACCGATCCTGACCATGGTTGGTAAAGTCTCTTGTATTTTGCGAAAATATATACAAACAAAATTTGAGAAGAATCAGTGCAATATTTTTATTTTTTAATAGATTTAAGTGAAGATCGGGAAGCAGCTCTATATGGGGCCAAAGGGATCATTTTTGGACTACTCATTAATGGATGTAATGAACGTATACAAACCCAATTTGAGTAAGATCTATATGACAATTTGGATCTTATGGCAATTTATGTCGATTTCACAGGGGTAATTTGTATGGGGGCTGAACATGGACCGATTCTCACCGATTTCAATAGCGTTCATCCCATGGACGATAAAAGCTTATATACCAAATTTCATCAAAATATATTCATATTTGCGACCTGCAGTTTGATTACAAGCTTTACATGGACAAACAGACGGACGGACGGACGGACGGACGGACATTGTTAAATCAACTCAGAAAGTGATTCTGATTCGATCGGTATAATTAAAGATGGGTCTAGGTCAAATATTTTTGGTTGTTACAAACAGCAGCACAAAGTCATTATACCCAAACCACATAGTGGTATAGGGTATAATAAATACAAAAAAATTTCAGTGTAGCGTTTCTGATGGTAGATGAAGCAGAAGAGCAGCAGCAGGGCAAGACGGAGCAAAGCATGCAACATCAGGGTTGGCTCACATTGTGTTCAAAAGAACATGAATTTGTTTTTTGTTTGTTGCTTTTGACCTGAAAGCAACAGTAATGCCATGAAAATACCGTTCGAAAAATATTTAAAAAATTTTACTATCATGGTCACGTAGGAAGCCATTAATTTCCGATGTCAATAGAACAAAAATTTTGTACTTTAATGAATATGTAAACAGGGCTCCAGATATTTGGGAACGTATTTGATTTTCAGATGAAAGCAAGGTTTTCATTTTCGCCTTTAGAGTTGTATCTTCTGAAATTAATACAAAGTAAAGCTGTATGGTACGAAAACTGAAAACTAACCACACTGCTCGTAGGCCTGACTTTAGGTGAGTGTGTTAAAGCGCTGACCAAAAAGTGCAAGTACGAGTGTATGTGAAGGTTCACGGTTCAAAACCTCACGGCCGCCCTAAGTAGAAAAAATTTTCATATAGAAACAATCTATTCAATTAAAACAACAATTATCACAATGTTCAATAAATCGCTGATGAAGGCTGAAATGCCAGAAACCGGTCCGATTAAGAATACAGTGCAGTTATGAATTTTTGAAATATATGCTTTCTTCTTCTCTACCACGCACCATTTAAAGAAAAAAGTTAGTTTGGCAAAAAAGTGGAACTGCATTTTAATAAAGACAGTCTTTTGTCAACGGTTAAATACGGTAAAGGTGGAGGCATTATGGTTTGGAGTTGTATGGCAGGCAACGGGGTTGGTTAACTCGTATTTATTGAGTCTATAATGGATCAAATTGGACACATAAACATTTAAAAAAAAAAAATTCAAAACAAATCGCTCAACAGCTAGGCCTTGCTTCCAACAGGATATTTGTCCAAAATACGCGGCATACAATATCAAGCTGTGGTTGCTCTACAATTCTAAAAATAACCACCCCAATCACCCAATCTTAATCCTATAGAGTATTTGTGGAATATACTGAAGCGCAGAATCCGCCAGCCAAAAATCACCTCAAAAGAAATGTTAAAAAGGGAAATTTTGGATGAGAGGGGTAAAAAAATAAAGAGGATACTTTAAAGTTTGTTAAGTCGTTGCCAAATTGGTTCAGAGAACACACAAGTAACTAACTTTAGTAATATTTAATTTAAATTTAGTTTTTTTTTGTATTAATATATCCAATGTACGAACACTTTTTCTTATGATCTTTTTTTATTTTTACAAAAACAAAATTTGTTAAAGGCAATAAACCTTAAAAAATATATAAAAAACTAAACAGCTTAATAATTTACTAGATATAACCGTTCAAAGTGACCGACTTTCCGTTTTCAAAAAAACACACAATTTTTAGTCAATTTGTTGCGATTTCAGGTGTAATATCACGAAAAATAGGTAACGAATCGCCTTATTTTTTGTTTGTATTGATTGATGTATTTATTAAATGTATAATGATAAAAAAAAATTAACTGTTTGCTTTGTGTTTCTCCTGGTAAATCACTATTTAAAAACTATCCGTTTTTTCACTATTTTCCAACTTTGACGGAAAATAAAAAAAATCTATATTTTTCTATATTTGCCATATTTGCAAAACATGTTCTTTGATTATTTCTTCACATAATTCAAAAGGTTTTATCTGCCCGTACGTGCCCGTTTGGCTTCTAGAGGTAAAAAAGTTTAAAAAGACATGGTTGCAGAAATTGTGTGGCGTGCATCCCTTACATGTTTTGACTGACAGTAGTTTGATCTAATAGTTTGAAAATTGCATTTTAAGTCGGTTGTCTACTTGTGAACCTCTGCCAAAGTCTACTCCCAATATTATGTTACAGACACAGGATGCACAAAAAACTACTCATTGAAATTCGCACCTCACTTAAAAATTACTTTGGAGTACAAATGGTCAAGAACAATATTGACTTATGGTCCCTCCAGGTAGGCACAAATCTTATTTAGACAGGAGCATAATATCAAAATTGCATAATTCAGCCTAAATCCATATGTATACAGGGAACAGGTAAATTTTTAGGCATGGTAGCATAAGCCTATATATTGCAAAATAAGCTTAATGCCTTGATTAGTCTACGACTGAAAGTTGGCGCGACAAGTACTGAAACCATGGCGTTAAACAATTTAAAATTATTTGAACTGTTTAGAAGGTCAACCACACCAAAGTTTTTCACGGAAGCTGCTTTAGAAGAACTTGATACCTTATACGGAAATATTGAGAGAAGCGAAATTATAAAAAATAATTTTATCTGATATATGCAAATATTAAGGCAAAATGGGTGAAATCTAATCGAACCATTCAGAACTTCAACTCCAAATACGAGGACTGGCTTAATGAAGACACCATCCTGGATATATTGGCAGTAGATAAACTCACCACATCAACCAGAGGAGCAAAAGGAAGGCAAAAAAAAAAGTATTGAGGAGTATTTAATTTTCACAAGAAAGAGGAAACTTGCCGATGCCACCAATGACTTGACCACGAAGCATTTATCGGATGCGCTGTCTATTAAATATACAAAGGATAGTGAAAGAGTAAGGTCGCAGATTACAAAATCTGTTGCTGATGCAAGCCCACTGCGACTAAAAAGGATTAAGGAAAGCATTCCCACGCCCAAAAACGCACACATTAAAAAGTATGGTTCCGAAGAAGCCTTGGCCTTGTTTATGGACTTACAACTTTCCAAAGAAAAATATGAGATACTACGGGCATCCTTGATGCGACACGGGGCTGACGTTTTACCATGATACAAGCATATTACGCAAGCCAAAATAAATTCACGACCACTGCATACGGAGTTTACGGAAGTCTCTGTGAAAGCCAATCTGCAGGATCTCATGGGCCATACAGCAAAACGGTTGTTGGAGAGTCTTCCTGAAAATGAGGTGAAAATTCTTCCTGAGAAACTGACATTGATCAGCAAATGGGGCTGCGATGGATCATCCGGAGAAAGCGTTTATAGCAAAGGATATCTTCCGATGACGCTACAATATCGGACGGAAATATGTTTATGGCATCTGTTGTTCCTTTGCGGCTAAAATCTGATGTTTCCCTACACTGGAAAAATCCACGACCGTCATCAGTGCATTATTGCCGACCAATAATGTTTCAGTTTGCAAGGGAATCGGCAAACTGTAAATTGGAGAAGGAAAATATATTGAATGCAATTACGAGTTCCACCTGACCATGGTTGACGGAAAAGTCGTAAACGAACTGACAGGAACATCCTCAACATTGTCATGCCCGATTTGCAAAAAGAGTCAGAAGAACTTTGGTAATTTTAAACGATTCTACAAACGAGGAGAATTACGAATATGGAATGTCACCATTGCACGCAAGGATAAGGTGTATGGAGTTCTTGTTAAAACTGGCGTATACCCTACCACAAGAGGAGGAAAACTTCGATGAAAATACATCAATAAAGGATAAGGAAAAGATCAGAAAGAAGCAAATACAGGATGCTTTTTTTAAACAAGTTGGACTAAAAGTAGACTGTCCCAAGCACGGATACGGTAACTCAAACGATGGAAACACTTCTAGGAGATTTTTTGAAAATGATGAGGCAGTAACTAGAATCACTGGAATTGGCAATCAAATCGTGAAAAGATTGGGAACGATCTTGGATGTTTTAAACTGCAAAGAAAATGTAAATTCTACAAAATATGGAGAATATTCATCGAAAACTGCATCTCTTTTAGCAGAAATATATCCACAGAAGAAGTTGACCCCGACCGTCCATAAAATATTGGCGCATGACAAAGATATAATTGAGTACCAGTCTTTGCCAATTGGAGAGATTTCTGAAGAAGCACAGGAGTCTCTTAACAAATTTTATAAAAAAATATAGATTGCAGAACACATTCAAAGCATCAAGGGTAAGGCAAAATGAGGACCTCTTCAACATGTTGGCAGCATCTTCCGATCCACTTATTTCTTCCCTGCGGCATGTGAAGTCACGAATAGAGTTAGAAAATAATTATAGTTTAGAAATGATTAGTCTTTTAGATATACCTTCTCTTACGAATTGTGATGAATATTTTACAGAAAATTGAAAAAATAAATTTAAAAAAGAAGTAATTTTTTTTTAATTTGTTGGGTAATAATTTAAAATATAAAACCCTAAAGAAAAAAAAATAAAAACAATCTAAAAATGTAAAAATAATTTTTACATTTGATTTTTCTACAAATTTTAACTTTGATAACCCATAAGTAGGCCCCTACAAAGCGTAGCACCCTTTCCAAACGCTCATTTCATAGGCTGAACAGTTATCTATCATATGCTGTTTAAACTGTTCAATTATGTTATTCGGTTCAAAAGATATGATTTTTGCAACCAAAAAACTCAAATGGCGCCACTGTGCGGCGTCAACGGTAGCTTCAGAGGTTTTCTTAGAGTATGGTAAGCAAGTTTCAGTTTATACTGTAAGAAATGTGCTCCATGTGGATCATCATAATTCCCGCCCTACTGGGAGAAAAACCAAGGTCCAGAGCACGGGAATCGTGTCATCTTTTCGGACGACAATAAGTTTAACTTATTTTCGTCTGACAGAAAGGTTTAAGTATTGCGAAAGCCCACACGGAGATGCACGAAAAAACTTAACATGTTCAGTTAAAAATGATGGAGGGTTACAGATCGTTTGGGGGTAAATGAGTGTGAACGCAGTCGGTGAATTACATTTTATAGATAGCATAATGGACCAAAACATGTATATTAAGATACTCAAGAAAAGTTTTCAGCAAAGTGTTGAAAAAATGGACCTCACAAACAATTGTACGTTCACTCAAGATAATGGTCAGAAGCATGTGGATCATGTACATTGTAACAAAATGGAATCGAGACCCCTTCCTAAAGCCCAATATGAACCTTATAGAAAATATTTGGGAAATTCTGGAGCAAAATATTACAAAACTGCACATTTCTAACAAGCACCAATTGAGGATTGCCTTAAAAGAAGAATTGGACAAAATAACGGAGGGAATTACTTCTAATATGTTAATTAACTCAACGCCTGACGATTGAGGGCCGGTATAGCTAGTAAAAGAGGTCAAAAAATATTAATTTTTTACACTATACATATTTTAAAATACTGACGAATACTTTTTCTGTTTAATTTTGTGTGCCTTTATTCTTTTTGCATTTTTTTGCCCATGGTAAATGCGAATATGTTAATTTTTGGTGTTTTATTTTAAATAGACTTAATAAATATAACACTGAATTACAAAAATCTTCTGATACTATTTACATGTTTAAAACAAAATAATGGACTCGATTAAAACTTTTTCTTTTTACTATATTTAGGCAATCCAGCCTATGAAAAAAACATAACTAACCCAATTTAAATGACAATCGAATCTTGAAGTTAAGTGCTTCTAAACAATAAAATAATATCGGGCTTATGTCTATGGTTGTTTTTTCACTTAAGTCTTTTTAAAATTTGATTTTAATCGAACCTAGTCCCCATATAAAAACATCTGATCCGATATGGAATTTAACTTATCTCAAATACATGACAATCTCATTTAAATTAAGTTTATGCTTATTTTCTATATTGATTAAAGACCTTTCCAATTACATTTAGGATCTTAAATTTCTGGCATCCAAAGCCCTTTCTGAATTTTTAATTATATAGCAATTATATTTTCTTTTTTGTTTTTTATTCAAAAGAAAACCTCAACAAACTTACAATTCCAATGCATTTTCATAATCCTTCAAAGCATTTCTTAAGGCATTTTGATCTGTTGTCGAACGAACTTCTTGGACTTTTGCTGCCAAACTTCTTAATTTACCCGATAAACTTGAGGCCAGTGTACCCAATTTCTTTTCAGCCAACTCTGCTGAGGATTGAGCTGTTATTAAAGCATCCAAAAGCTCATAGAGATACTAACAATTAAAGAAAGATTGATTTTTTCGTATGAAAATAGACATCGGTTACAAGATTTTAATTACCTGTGATAAATATTTATACGTTAAATCGGTATGTTCAGCCAGAATGTCGGCTGCTGTTTCATACATTTCATGTTTGCAACAGATTAGTAAAATGTTGGCAAATGTCTCTTTGGGACACGACGGTGGTCCCAGATCTAAAAGAAAAGCCAACTTTCTTAAACCAGCAACGGGTCCTTGAGGATCTGTTAAAGCCATATTATGCAGTGTTATCGGATCCAATTCATTTTCAGCTCTAGGTGGTAAATCTAACAATGAATCTCGAGCAGCTTCCACTGAAATTATAAACAGATTAATCAAATAGTTTTCAGGGATTCTTTTAGAGTAATTTTTCTTATAAGGCTCGTTATTACGAGGTTGGGTTCAATTATGATAAAGGGTACTTTACCCGCAGCACTGTACAGAGGGTATACCATTCCGATTGTAACGTATCGAAAAAATATTTGCGACCCCAGAAAGTATGCACATATATGCTTGATATTTATGAAAACTGTCTGTTGAAATCATGCTCATTCAGAAAATAAACCAATAGGACCGGGATAGGACCAATGGGCGTTGCATGTCATATAAAAAATATATGAAGTCGTATTGTGAAAATGACAGTCTTCAAACTTTTGACAAGTACATTAATTACCAATTTGAGTAGTTATACGAAATATGGGTGGAATTGCCAAAATCAAAAATCGACAAAACCGAAAAACGCGAATAACAAAAAAATCAAAGATTGCAAAAATATCACAAAAAACAAAAAATTATCATAATCCAAAATTGACAAAATTAAAGGTAGCAAAAAAAAATCGCCAAAAACAAAAACCGTTAAAGCCAAAATCGCCAGAATTAAAAATCGCTAAAATCAAAAATCGCCAAAACCGAAAATCGCGAATAACAAAAATCGCAAAAATCAAAGATTGCAAAAAAATCACGAAAAACAAAAAATTATCAAAGTCCAAAATCGCCAAAATTATAGGTAGCAAAAAAATCGCCAAAAACAAAAACCGCTAAAGCCAAAATCGCCATAATTAAAAATCGCTAAAATCAAAAATCGCAAAATTGCTAAAACTGAGAATCGCGAATAACAGAATTCGACAAAATCAAAAATGGCCTAAATCAAAAATCATCAAAATAAAAGGTGGCAAAAAAAAAACGCCAAAAACAAAAACCGTTATAGCCAAAATCGCCAGAATTAAAAATCGCTAAAATCAAAAATCGCCTAAATCAAAAATCGCCAAAACCGAAAATCGTGAATAACAAAAATCGCAAAAAACAAAGATTGCAAAAAAATCACGAAAAACAAAAAATTATCAAAGTCCAAAATCGCCAAAATTAAAGGTAGCAAAAAAATCGCCAAAAACAAAAACTGCTAAAGCCAAAATCGCCACAATTAAAAATCGCTAAAAACAAAAATCGCAAAGTTGCAAAAACTGAGAATCGCGAATAACAGAATCGACAAAATCAAAAATGGCCTAAATCAACAATTGCAAAAGCCGAAAATCGCGAATAACAAAAATCGCAAAAACAAAAAACACCAAAATCAAGAATCGCCAAAACCGAAAATCGCAAATATCAAAAATCGCAAATAACAAAAATCGCTAAAAAGAAAAATTGCCAGAACCATAAATCACGAATGATATAAATCGCCAAAATTTAAAATCGGCAAAGTCAAATATCGCTAAAAACAAAAATCGCTAAAATCAAAAATCACAAAAATCAACAATCGCCAATATCAAAAGTAAAAAACGCCAAAGTCAAAAATCGCCAAAACCGAAAATCGCGAAAAAAAAAAAAACAAAAATCGCCAAAAATCGAAAATCACAAAAGCAAAAATCGCCAAAAATAAATACAATAGTTTTCTAGAAAGTGTATTCCCAGTTTTTTTTTCGTTACGGTGGGTGTAGCGAAGCGCATCCGGTTACAGCTAGTAGAGTATAAAAATTTTAAAAAATTTGCAAAACTTATTTTTACGAAATTTGTTTAATGTTTCGTTACGTTTTACGATCTTATAAATTGCTTAGGGACTTAAGCGAAAATTTAAATCTTCCAACGAATTTTGTAGTTAAGTTTTTTGGGGTTTTAAAAGAAAACTACAAAATTCTCTGTACAATCGCAAAAGTTAAGAATGTCTAGTTCTGTTTTCAGTAGTCGCCTAGAGTCTAGCCTGAGTCAAGCGGCTTGGCAAAAATTCAGACTTTATCCTTGAGGTGGAAATATTTCTTACTTCACCATCATTTTTACTTTTCCTGTTAAGGTTGCGCCATTTAGCAGAACTGTTTAAATATTCTTACCATTTCCATCATTATATTCAATGGCAGCCTTTAAATTCAAGGCTTGTGTGATGCCCGACAGAGAAATCGTTATAGGGTTGCCAACACTACGAGCACTGCCATCCGTATCGATTTGAGCCCCTATACCCAATTCTGGATGATTTCTAATGCCACGTTCCACAATCTCAGCTAAAATGAAATTAATGAAAAGTTTTCGCAAACATTTCTGATTATATTAGAATCCACCTACCCGTATAATCAAGAGCCTGGGATTTCTCCTTTTTACGATAGTGTGTTAGAGCCAAATTATAGGCTATCAAGGGATTAAAGCCACCAACTTGAAGAGCCGAATTGAAACGTTGTATAGCAATTTCGAATTGATCGGCCTGATACAATAGGCAACCTTCATCGTTAAGGGTTTCAGCTGAACCGCCCGATCGCTGATTCAAAATACTTTGGGCACCAGAAAAATCTTCACTCGAATATAGAATAGCACTTTGTAGCTGTAAACATTGTTCCTTTAATTCCTCGTTATCGCTGATTTGTTTTAAAATCTTTAAAGCTTCAACAAATATGCCAGCCTGGTACAAAGACTGGGCATAATAAAATCTTTTTGCGAAAAAAATAAACACAAAGATTCATATTAAGAAAATGACCAAAATATTTTCTTTTTATTGACTCACTTATATTTGGGAATTTTTGGTACTAAAGTACACAATTGCTCATAGCATGTGGCTGCCTCTTCATATTTCTGGGCATGATAATAACAATAGCCCAAAGTGGAGAGACCGGCTCTGGTATTGGCTGCTTCTCCTAAATTAACAATGCATTCTATGACGTCTTCAAAGCGTTTGTCTTTTATCTGTTTTATAAAACAAAAAATGTTTAATCTTTAGGTCCGCTAATTAAAGTAAATCTTGGGGTAACTTACCAAATTATATATAGTTCGTGTTATTTGTCCTTCTCGGAGGATTATGCCTTGATGCAGCATTTTTTTTTTTCTTTTTTCTTTTAAAAATTAATAATTTTCTAGAGAATTACTTATTTCTTGTGTAACAATAAACGTTGAATTTAGTGATTATTTTTCTTTGTATCCAAAACATTAGTGGAATTGTTGCCTTGGCTACCGCTTTCTAAATTTCGAAACACATACTTTTGATTGTGCAACTCGTATGTTTGTTCACTAAATGGAAGGTAAATGCAACCCTTAATTCACTTTTAATCAACAAACACTATACGACACTATTAAGCCCAGGCTTTAACACTAGATTTTCCGAACCCGTCAATTTGACGGACTTCAAATTTTATTCGTTCAAATTAAGAGAATTAAAAAACAAATATTTCTGTTGTTGTAAATTATTGTTTTATTGCTTTAAATGTATATTCTAGTAAAACCCTCCACACCACTCTGCAGAGGATATATATAGGTTAGTCATTCCGTTTATAACACATAGAAGAGACCACGGAGACTCCAAAACTATATATTTTCTTGATCCTTATAACATGAAAAGTTGATTTAACGATGACCGTCTGTCCATATGTCTGTGAAAATCACGATCACACCCTCAGTAACTAAGCTTAACTCTTCCTTAATTAACATCCCGAAGGAGTTGCTATTTAACATTTTCAAAATCGGTCGAAAAACCTTTGTTTTGCATTTCTCTTTCTGAATGTACAACATTTTGAGAGAGCTGTGTCAAAATTTCAAGTAAATCGGAGCAAAACTTAAGAAGATACAGCGTTTCCAATAACCGGCCTCCCTCATACGGCATATCGTACATAAATCAGTTTTTAAAAAGCTTTAAATCGATTTTCTCGCAATTAAATGTTCGAAGTCCGTGAACATCATAACTCAAAATCTACATGACCGATTCTTTTGAAATTTTACACACTATATCTACACATAAATCATCAGGTAACTACGAAGAGTTTTTTTTTATTTTCCATTTTCTTCCCCATTTTTAACAACAAATTCCCGTAATTTTATAGCAAAAATCGTGTTTTTCAGTTCAAAATGCTGCCAAAAAATTGAAAAAACTCTTCGTCACTACCTCAGGAAACATGTCACCTTTTAAATGCATTTCGATTTTTTTATTTCACATGATCCGGTAACGAGTTATGGTGTTAAGCGCAAAACAACAACGCATCCGGTGATGCGCTATCACGGACTTATTTATTAAAATTTCAAATTGAAAAATTTTTCAAAGATTCTTCAAATGTTATGCTATAACGTGTATATGAAATAAATAATCCAACATTATTCATATCTTCAAAAAACAATTATGATAACTAGCAGATTCCAGTCCTCGAAATTCGAGTGCAAATCTAGGAAATTTTATTTTTTCATTAAATAAAGACTCTGAAGGTATGCTAATCAATTATAGCCAATTCACAAATCAACACAAAAAAAAACTCATTTTTATTACAAACACATTAACAAATTTAATAAACACACACATAGCATTGTATGATATTATGTATGTGTTAGTAGCAAATTTAAATGCAATTTACTCAAAATAAAGGAAAAAATTTAAAAATCTGTAAATCTGCAAAACGGCTAAAAAGAATACCTTTCAAATAATATAGGTTTGGACAAAATCGGGATAAAACGGTAGAACAAAACTTCGGTCACATGAAATCGCCAAGCCTATTAATATTATAGATACGACATTTTTTAACTTTTAGCCTTACTCCCCCCGCCTAAAGCTGTAGTCTAAAAATTTATAATAAAAAGTAATTTTAAATAAATTTGAGACTATTTACTAAAGCTGTGACTATAAAATTCAATAATTTAATGAAAAATACAATTATAAGCTAATTTTTCCTAAAATCTAAGATTGTACATATTTTTAATATTAAAATAAATAAACTATCTTTAACTTATATTTAAGAGTAGATTGAAAAGAGTACAGATTTAGAACTACATTTATTTAATTACGCTAAGTTCCCAGTTTTCAAAGTGATATAACATAGTTAATAGTGCCACAGGATCAAAAGTTGTACTCCAAAAAAAGTTAAAAAACCACTTTTCCATAGAAAAGTTTTACTGTGGGTCCTTTGCCTTTCTTGAACTTTTCACACTTATCCAATACCTGGGGTATTATTTGTTTTACACATATGTCTCTTGGCTTATGAAATCATAATCAAAGTCGATTCCGATTATTCTGTGGTTCTTGCCTTTTACATTATAGGTGAGGGAGGATATTTAATTGAGTGTGGTAAAAAAATAACATTCTTTTTAACAGACGTCATTTAGGTTTGCTTAAAAATCACCATAAAACTGTATAACATAAAAACATTTTGTTTCACATCTTTTTTGAGGGATTTTCAGTATAGGTATCTAATATAGAAAAACGATTACTGCAATTGTAAATTGTTAAGATAACTTCCCGCAAGTATTTATAGCCGATGCTTATAATATTTATTGCAAATTAATTCCTCGAATTCGGTTTTATGGATTTCCTGCTAAACAAATTAAATGTTGATTATATGCTTCGATTAAATTGTGTAAATACAATCGTTTAGCTGCTAAATGACATCGTAATAGTTCCCTATGCTCTTCGCTATACTGGTCATTCAATTCGATGGATATTGCTGTAGCTCTCATATTTATAATGACTGAGTTGTTCACATTTGTAAAAGACTAAAAATTAGAAGTAATTTGAAAATTTCATTTCAAGATTTTATACGATAAAAACAAAAGTTGAGTACATACGGCTTTTGAATGGCACTCAAAAAAATCATCTGCCTCATTTATGAGATTACAGGTATTTAAATTGGAACACGTTTTTTGTGTTAAGTCTTGTAGTTTCTGTCTCTCCACCTCCACATCAATCTCTTCGGTTGGCCATCGGTTAATATTGTCTTTGTCATCACAAGATTTATAGGACTCCCAATAAGTGTGAGTGATATTGTTTGTTTGTTGCGAATATTCTGCGAAACACACAGTTGTGTGAAAATGACCGTCTGTTCTGACTGAACTTAAAAATAACACTACGAGTGTTATTGAATAATATTTAAAATATGAATAGTTGAATGAGTTCATATCAACGTTGTATGTGGCTTCTTCTTTGCTAAAGCAGTTGTTAGTTAATGGGGTTTTAATTAAATTTTATACATAAACATTTAAAAAATAATATATCTATCTTATCAGAATGAATGCCATTGATAATGTAATATTTGTTTTGATCAGTGGAAGCGTGGAAGGGAATCCTTCTATTATTTTAATCTACTAATGTTTCATTTGTTTTTACAGTTCTACTAGCGGAATAATATTGACGATTTTTTTCATATTCGGTTGTGCCGAAATTAATACGCTCTACTCATATTTGTCCATACTTATGAAATATCTTTTTATATAGTTACGCTCATTGCTGACCCACTGATATGTTGATTTATAGTTCATTTCATAAAATTATCATTCATATGTTTTGGAAACGTACGATTTCCTTGCCGTACATTTTCTTGAAAAAGTAGCTTAAAAAGTACTTGTTCTTAAAAAAAGAACCTTATTAAAAAAGTACATTTTCTTTTAAAAAAAAGTTTCCTTTCTTAAAAAGTACCTTTTCTTAAAAAGCTCATATTCTTATATAGTACCTAAATATTTTTAAAAAAGTACCTTCTAAATAAGTAAATTATCTTAAAAAAGTACCTTTTTTTAAAAAAAAAGTACCTTATTAAACAAGTAGCTTTTCATAAAGAAGTACGTTTTCTTAATAACGTAAATTTTCTTTATATTAATACCCTTTCTTAAAAAGTAAATTTTTTAAAACACTTGTAAAAAATACCTTTTTTAGAAAGTAAAAATTCTTAAAAATGTACTTCAAAAAAAAGTGCAATTTCTTTATAAGGTAAATTTTCTTAAAAAAGTACCTTCTCTTAAAAAAGTACCTTTACTTAAATAAGTGAATTTTCTTAAAAGAGTACTTATTCTTAAAAAATACGTTTTCTTAAAAACTACCTTTTCAAAAAGGCACTATATCTTAAAAAAGTACCTTTTTTAATTAAAAATTTATGTCATCGAGCTCAAGGTCGTATTTTGAAAAATTATTTCTTTATTTTTATTCCAATATTTCGCTATTCATCGAATAGCATCCTCAGGGATTTAAAGAATCGATGAGCTTGATGAAATAATTTTTTAATTAACAAACGACATGTCAAATAAAATATAACATCTTTTTTTAGTACCTTTTTTAAATAAAATAAATTTTTTTAAAAAAGTTCCTCCCTTAGAAAAGCTCAATTCCTTAAAAAGTACATTTTCTATGAAAAGTGCCTTTTCTATAAAAAGCACTTTTTTAAAAGTACCACTTATTAAGAAAGTACCTTTATAAAAAGTAGTTTTTTAAAGTGGCTTTTTTTAAGAACTGCCTTTTCTTAAAAAAGTACCATTTCTTAAAAAATCACTTTTCCTTAAGAAAATCGCTTTTCCTTAAACAGTACCTATTTTTAAAAAAAGGACCTATTGTTAAAAACTACCGTCTCTTAAAGAAGCACTTTTTCTTAAAATGGTACTTTTTCTTAAAATGGTACTTTTTCTTAAAAAGTATTTTTTTTAAAAGTAGTTTTTCTTAAAAAAATACTTTAGTTAAAAAAGTTTCCTCTCTTAAATAAGTACCCCTTCTTAAAAAGTATAATTTCTTAAAAAATATCTTTGTTTAAAAAATTACCTCTTGTTAAAATTACGTTTTCTTAAAAAAGTACTTTTTCTTACAAAAATACTTTTTCTTAAAAAGTACCTCTTCTTAAAAGTACTTTTTCTTAAAAATTACCTCTTACAAAAATTTCCTTTCTTACAAAATGTACCTTTTCTTAAAAAGTGAATTTCTTAAAAACATACGTTTTCTTAAAAACCTTATTAAAAAAACCTTATTTAAAAAAGTCGTTTTTTTTAAAGTACTTTCTCTTAAAAAGTACTCCTTTTTAAAAAGTATCTTTTATAAAAAATATCTTTTTTAAAAAAGTACTTTTTCTTAACAAGTAGTACTTTATATTAAAAAAGTGAATTTTCAAAAAAAGTAAATTTTCGTAAAAGAGTACCTATTCTTAAGAAAGAACTTTTTCTTAAGTACCTTTTCCTTGAAAAGATACCTATTTTTAAAAAAGTACTTTTTCTTAAAAAAAACACTTTTTCTTAAAAAAAGTTTCCTTTCTTAAAAACCATCCTTTCTTAAAAAGCGCATTTTTTTAAAAAAGTACGTTTTCTTAAAAACTGAATTTCCTTAAGAATAACATTTTTTTAAAAAAGTACTTTTTTAAAAATACCACTTCTTACAAAAGTACTTTTTTTCAGTACCTTTTTTAGAAAAGTATTTTTTTTTTTCAAAAAAGTACCCCTTTCAAAAAGTACTTTTTTAAAAAAAAGTAGATTTTCTTAAAAAAAAGTTGCTTAAAAAGTACTTGTTCTTAAAAAAGAACCTTATTAAAAAAGTACATTTTCTTAAATAAAGTACCTTTTTAAAAAAAGTTTCCTTTCTTAAAAAGTACCTTTTCTTAAAAAGCTCATCTTATAAAGTACCTAAATATTTTAAAAAAGTACCTTCTAAATAAGTACATTATCTTAAAAAAGTACCTATTTTAAAAAAAAAGTACCTTATTAAACAAGTAGCTTTTCATAAAGAAGTACGTTTTCTTAATAACGTAAATTTTCTTTAAATTAACACCCTTTCTTTAAAAGTAAATTTTTTGAAACCTTTATATTGTAAAAAATACCTTTTTTTAGAAAGTAAAAATTCTTAAAAATATACTTTTAAAAAAAGTGCAATTTGTTTATAAGTAAATTTTGTTAAAAAAGTACCTTCTCTTAAAAAAGTACCTCTACTTAAATAAGTCAATTTTCTTAAACGAGTACTTATTCCTAAAAAATACGTTTACTTAAAAACTACCTTTCTCAAATAGGCACTATATCTTAATTAAAAATTTATGTCATCGAGCTCAAGGTCGTATTTCTTTATTTTTATTCCAATATTTCGCTATTCATAGAACAGCATCCTCAGGGATTTAAAGAATCGATGAGCTTGATGAAATAATTTTGTAATTAACAAACGACAGGTCAAATAAAATATAACATCTTTTTTTAGTACCTTTTTTAAATAAAATAAATTTTTTTAAAAAAGTTCCTCCCTTAGAAAAGCTCAATTCCTTAAAAAGTAAATTTTCTATGAAAGGTGCCTTTTCTATAAAAAGTACTTTTTCAAAAGTACCACTTATTAAGAAAGTACCTTTCTAAAAAGTAGTTTTTTAAAGTGCCTTTTTTTAAGAAATGTCTTTTCTTAAAAAAGTACCATTTCTTAAAAAAGCACTTTTCATTAAGAAAATTGCTTTTCTTTAAACAGTACCTATTTTTAAAAAAAGGAACTATTGTTAAAAAGTACCGTTTCTTTAAGAAGCACTTTTTCTTAAAATGGTACTTTTTCTTAAAAGGGTACTTTTTCTTAAAAAGAATTTTTTTTAAAGTAGTTTTTCTTAAAAAAGTACTTTACTTAAAAAAGTTTCCTCACTTAAATAAGTACCCCTTCTTAAAAAGTATAATTTCTTAAAAAATATCTTTGTTTAAAAAATTACCTCTTGTTAAAATTACGTTTTCTTAATAAAGTACTTTTTCTTACAAAAATACTTTTTCTTAAAAAATTATCTCTTCTTAAAAGTACTTTTTCTTAAAAATTACCTTTTCTTACAAAAATTTCCTTTCTTACAAAATGTACCTTTTCTTAAAAAGTGAATTTCTTAAAAACATACGTTTTCTTAAAAAATTACTTTTTTTAAAAATACCACTTCTGAAGAAAGTTTTTTTTTCTTAAAAAAGCACCTTACTTATAAAAGTCGTTTTTTTAAAGTACTTTCTCTTAAAAAAGTACTTCTTTTTATAAAGTATGTTTTATAAAAAATATCTTTTTTAAAAAAGTACCTTTTCTTAACAAGTAGTACCTTATATTAAAAAAGGGAATTTTCTACAAAATTAAATTTTCGTAAAAAAGTACCTTTTCTTAAGAAAGAATTTTTCTTAAGAAAGTACCTTTCCCTTGAAAAGGTACCTATTTTTAAAAAAGTACATTTTCTTAAAAAAAACACTTTTTCTTAAAAAGTTTCCTTTCCTAAAAACCATCCTTTCTTAAAAAGCGCATTTTCTTAAAAAAGTACGTTTTCTTAAAAAAACTGAATTTCCTTAAGAATAACATTTTCTTAAAAAAGTGCTTTTTTAAAAATACCACTTCTTACAATAGTAGTTTTTTTCAGTACCTTTTTTAGAAAAGTATTTTTTTGTCAAAAAAGTACCCCTTTCAAAAAGTACCTTTTTTAAAAGTAGATTTTCTTAAAAAGTACCTCATATTTTCTAAAAAATTTAAATTTTCTTGAAAAGTACTTTTTCTTAAAAAATCACTTTTCTTAAAAAAGTTCCCTCTTTTAAAAAAGTACAGTTTCTCAACAAGTACCATTTCTTATAAAATAACTTCAAAAATATTACTTTTCTCAATAAAATATATTATGAGCATATGTATATTTATTTGAGCTTACTGATCCTTAGTTTTTGATGCAAATAAAACAACTTTTTATTTCATCTATACACCCAACGTTTCGTTGCTATTTGGCAACATCCTCAGGGGCACATTTATTGAACAAAAATTGTTCCCAAAGCATTAAAGCATTATATTGTCAAGTTTTGTAAATTTAATAATTTAAATAAATTTTGAATTGATTAAAAACCGTTACAACACAAATATCACAGTACAACTAAACACTATAAAATCACATTATAGTATATAATGTAATATAATAATATAACTAAACACTATAAAATCAAATTATATACTGTATGTACTACATACTACGTACGTTTTCTTAAAAAGTAAATTTCCTTTAAAATTAAATTTTCTTAAAAAAGTAATTTTTTAACAAGTTCCACTTCTTAAAAAAACATTTTTTCTTAACAAATACCTCTTTAAAAAAGTTTTATTAAAAAAGTACTTTCTCATAAAAAAAAATACCCTTTTTAAAAAAGTACCTTTTTGAAAAAAGTACATTTTCTTAAAAAGCACCTTATATTTTCTAAAAAAGTAAATTTTCTTAAAAAGTACTTTTTCTTAAAGAAGCACCTTTCTTAAAAAATATCTTTTCATAAAAAGTTTCCTCTCAAAAAATAGCTTTTCTCAAAAAGTACCATTTCTTATAAAACAACTTCTTTCAAAAATATTACTTCTCTTAATAAAATATATTATTGTCAAAGAGTACGTATTTGTATGAAATATACCTTTTTTTAAATAAGTACATTTAATTAAAAAAGTACCTTTTCTTAGAAGGTACATTTTCTTAAAAAATATATTTGCTTAAAAAATTCACATCTTTTCTTAAAAAAGTAAAATTTCTTAAAAAGTACTTTTTCTTGAAGAAGCACTTTTCCTTAAAAATACTTTTTCTTAAAAAGTTCCCTCTCTCTCCTAAAAAGTACTTTTTCTTAAAAAATACATTTTCTTTGAAAAATTCAATTTCTTAAAAATTAAAATTTTTTTTAAAAAAGTACATTTTCTTAAAAAAGTAAATATCATTAAAAAGCACATTTGATTGAACAGTACCATTCTTTAAACAAGTAACTTTTCTAAAACAGTACCCTGTTTTAAAAAAGTACATTTTCCGCAAAAAGTAACTTTTATTAAAAAAGTACATTGGTTTAAAAAATTACTTTTTTTTTAAATGTGCCTTTTCTTAAAAAAGTACCTTTTCTTAAAAATAGCTTATTTTAATAAAGTACTTTTTCCTATTCTTACTTTCCTATTCTTAAAAGTACATTTGGTAAAAAGTGTGCTTTCTTAAAATATTACTTTTTTTAAGTACCTTTCCCAAAAAATTTAATTTTCTTAAAAAAATAAATTTTCTTTAAAATAAAAGGTAAATTATAATCAAAAAGTAGCTTGTATTAAAAATTTAAAATTTAAATTTTAAAATTTAATTTTAAATTTAATTTTAAAATTTAAATTTAAAATAGTACCTTTTTGTCAAAAAGTACACTTTTCTTTAAAAGTGTTTTCATAATTTTTCAAAGGACATCTAAAATACTAAGTAATTTTGTAAAAATTAGAAAAATTGATGTTGCATTTTTTCCTGCTAAACGAGTTCAAGTTATAAAGGAGAATTGACCACGCTGATGTGCACTATATTCCATTAATGAATCAGCTTAATTCAATAATGCTCCTTGGATCGTGAGATGAAATGCATCATTAAATAAATTCATACGAATTTAAAACATTTCCTCTTTATGACTCTAATAAGTAGTAAGATGCCAGTAAGTAACATTTGAATTGTTAAACTAAGTTTATCGCTTTTAAATAGCGTCGGGTCGAAAAATAAGATAACATTCATTATAAAATACATTAACTCTTGGAAACTAAACATTTTTCAAGTGAATGTCATTAAGATTAGGGTTATATCAATTGTATAGAATATCGATATTTAGGGTACTTCAAACGAAGTGTATTACTTTCTTAAATAAATGCACTTATTATCCATAGGTATTCTAGAAGTCATTTACTTATAAAACGAAAGAAAGTACTGGAGTGAAAATATTATTGGCTGTTCCGAAATTTCACATAGAAATAGTTTGGTGAAATCAACACGAATAAAAAAAAATATATACTCTACTAAAAAAAAAGAATTCTTCTAAATTAAAACCAATCCATTCGTGAAAATATTAAATTTTTTAAGACTATTTACAAAAGAAAAACTTAGGTAATTAAAAATATTTTGAAGGTGGTCAGAGTTGAATGTAAAAACATCGTTAACTTAACAAAAATTCAATTTCTTTGTATTTCACATTTTACTTTTTAATTTTCACAAGCAGATTATATTGACTTAACAAAAAAACCTTTTGCCAAGTTTTTAGATAAAATATTTTGTCTGTATTAAATCTCTTTTATACCCTCCACATCTCAGTGGCAGAGGGTATATATAGGTTTGTCATTCCGTTTGTAACGCATCGAAAAACTAATTTCCGACCCAATAAAGTATATATATTCTTGATCCTTATCACAGCTCGAGTCGATATAGCGATGTCCGTCTGTCCGTCTGTCCGTCTGTCCGTCTGTCCGTCTGTCCGTGTGTCTGTTGAAATCACGCTCATTCAAAAAAAAAAGCATTTACTTAGGTCAGGTTACGAAAAAATTATTTGCCATAATTCCCACCAGGTTGGTATTGAAATCGGAGTAAATCGGGAGCCTCTGCGCTGAGAAATGAACAAAAGTTTATAGATACCTCTAAAAAAAACATGAAACCTAGTGTTTTCTTGTAATAGTTTAGTGGTTGAACATACAACAACATAAAAAAAGCCACAAAAAAAATGTGATTCATACATATTAACAATAACAAGAACACAACTACCATGAGCTATGTTAATAGTATTGCCACAAACCGAGGTGGAGGGTATCAAAGATTCGGCACAGCCGAATTTAACACTCTTACTTGTTTTATTATAAAATTTAGTCCTTAATGTTTTGAAAAAAGAGCCCTAATTCCTTTAAAGTTTTTCTATCAATTTCTACCGAATATTATGTTTTTTTTTTTTTTTGCCGAATATTCCATATCAATTTTGGTTAAGACCTGCTTCGGTCGGTCGCTACAAATTTCCATTATTTGTTTTTCTTTAGCTTTTTTAACATGTCTGTTGTTGGTATCTTTTATCAATTGTTTATTAGCAAAAACAATTTTTTATTTAACATCATATAAAGTTCTGTATTTAAAAATTATGAAATAATAATTCCGATAACAAAATTTTACCAGTTAGTGCTGTAAACTATGTTTATTTTCGTCTGCTCAGTTACTACTCAATACTTTTAACGTATTTTTTAAGATTAGAAAAAAGAAAACAATTAAACCAACTAACTAATTAAATCTAAATCTATACATATGTATTTACGAGTATTTATGATATATGATATATTATGCATATATGATAAAATAAATTTGAATGGTTGATTTTCAAAAAAATTTAATTAATTTTTTTTTTTTTAATTTATAAAACCAATTAAAATTTTAAGCTCAAGACCATCGTTGTCATAGTTCTCCTCTTTATTATACTAATAATTAAGTTATAAGTATAATATGTAAATAAACAAATAAATAAATAAAACAATTAAATTTATGTTTTTGTTTGTTGTGGGCTACTTAATGGTCAGCATTTTGTATGAAAATAAAATAAATTCAAACAAAATTATTTTATCTTCATCAGGAGTTAACAATTATTTTATTAATTAATAAAACAACATATCAGCAACAAAATCTTATAATATTAGTTTCAATAGTTTGACTTACGATTAATTCAATTTACATTTTCATGACATCACGACACAAATTTACTAACTTTAAATAAATTTAAAAAAATAAACAAAACAATAAAAATAAATTTTTAAAATATTTATTATTTTTGCGTATTGAACACAGCCGGTTTTAAGGACCCGGTACTGAAATACTTTACACTTTCATAGCACTATCAGATTATATTTTAAATAAAAATTCGGAGAAAATTTTTAACTCTCACCATTACTCGTTCCTCTTAAAAACTACCGATGCATTTGGCATTCCTGTTCGGCCTGAAGCAATGACGCCTTTATTTCTATAAGAATAGATTTTTTTATTCAGGGAAGATGGAACTTTAGTAGAGGCTAGGTCAAGCTATGAATCGATAAATTTTATTACGGGTTTGTATTTGTTAAAAACCAGACGGACGGACGGATGGTTAAAAATAGCTAAATCGAGACGGAAAATTTTTCTGAAACAAATTTTGTACTATTTCATTTTCAAATCGTCATTTAATCCACCCCGTATTAACGGTTTTTCAAGAAAATACCAAACTTCAAGACCCGCTAGCGACCCGTAAACCTTGAGGGAAAAATATATGTGCTATGTTTCCATGAGTCCCATGAACAATTCAAAAAAGAAAATATCATATATGAATTAATACGACCGATAATCAATAAGTCTTTACAACATCTTTTTCGGCCGAGCCATTTCTTTAAATTTGGAAATAGAAAAAAATCGCTGGAAACAAAATCTGGAGCCAAATCACCGCATTCGTTATAGAAATTTTTCGATCGAAATCGAATTTTTATCTCCCAAAATAAAATGTGAGAATAATTTTTCTTTGTCAGAGTTGAAGAATTATGGCCTCTGATTAAGAAGAAAAGCGAATCGTGGTCGAGCGTTTGTCCGTCTTCTTCAAATAATAAAACAAAATATGGAATTTCGATTGATTTTACTCGATATCGGTGATTTGGCACCTGGAGAAAAAGGTGGATGTAACAACATTTGGAACCTTAACTCATATATTTTTGTCATTAAAACTGCACAAATGTACACTCGAACATAATATTAATGGAAAATCACTTTTTTGACTAAACAGAGGCGAATACATTCAGGCTGCCTCATGAAAAATTCAAAAAAGAAATTGTTTAATGCGAAGGGGAATCAATAAGTCTTTACCAAAATCTTTTGAACATAGAGTTCTATTTACTCGATACACTTTATCAAGCGAATCTCAAAATTTTGTAAACCCTCCGCAATGTAAGATTTTGAAAGATCCTCAAAATACGCTTTTGTTGCAGGCCTGACCTCCTAATTTGACTAAAATCTTTTTTTCAGCCGAGCCATTCGTTAATTTTGGAAAGTGGAAAAAGTCGCTGGGTACCTAATCTGGAGATGGAGGTGGCCGTGGTAATAATTCGAACCTAAACGCGTCCAAATTAAGAAAATCTTTAATTACTGATGTTTACAGATCTCCCCTGTTTTTTTTTTTTACCAAATGGAGACGTTTTTTCTTGACTTCTTCGCTTAATTGGCCCAAAAGTGATAAAAATTCGCCATTTATTATTTTTCCTTTTTTCAAGTAGTCATTGTGGATAATTCCATGCTTATTCCAAAGTAACCGTGGCCACAACCTTACCAGCCAATTTCACTGTCTTTGCTTGCATTTGTTGTATTGTGGTGAATCAATATTTCATCAAAAATTTATTTGCCAAGAAAATCATCTGAATCGCGACAGAAAAGCTCTAAACCGATTATGTTTATTCTCGATTGTGAGCAATCGCGGCACCCATCTTGCCGATAGATAGCTTTTCCATACCCTATTTGTCTTGCAAAATTAAAGACACTGAACCATGTGATATGCCCGGGATCTCAACTATTATACCCACTTTAACTCAACGGTAACTCAAAACTATATAATGGATTTTAACAATAACTTCCGAAGTATATGGCTCAACCTGACATCCAGAACGAGGTTCGTCAGATTTTCATTCATTTACCAAATTGCAGATGGTCTTAAATGCTTGTGCAGATCTTCCATGGACTTTGTCTAATTTATATTTATTTTCTTTAAGGCACTATCTCACGTGTTTTTTACATATGTACTGTCAAATTTTCCCACTGCAAAAGTTGTACACATCGTGTGATACATAGGAAACATTGTTTATGTATAATACATGTGGAAAGTCACATGTACATTTTTCATTTGGAACAGGTTATATTTTGGCATGACGAACATGTGAAAATATAACACTGCTTGTGGCGAAAGAAAAACAGAGTAAATTATGTATAAAGATTAATATTGAAAGAAAAATAAATTGTTTAATATTAATTAACAATTAAAAAATACATTAAATATATAACTTTATTTTTAACAATAAATTTTTGTGAATTCACAAATTAAATCAGCTGTTGTTTACATTTAGAGTTTATGTCATACGGAAATACATATGCAAGTGTGATAGCAAAAATTATGAATCGTATGTAAAACGATAATTTTGACAGATATACGGAATTACATATGAGCATTTCCAGGACCGCGAACGGGACATTCATACGCTTTCATGCATGAAAACATAAAAAATTTTTAAGCTCTTTGTGCATTTCAGTAGCACTATTTTTGAGTAACAAATGCAAATTGTCCAACTCTAACAATCTCAAAATACTTATAAAAAACATACCACTACGAACGGGACAAAAAATGGAAGTCTTTTTTGCCAGCATGTGGAATAATTTAAAAATTAGCGAATTTAGTTGTATTTTTTAGGAATAATTTTTTTTTAACTATAATAAAATAATATAGCTTGTTTTGTAAATTATTCCTTTTAAATACTTTTAATTGTTATTTTTTAAAAAACATTTGTAACTTTTGCGAGCTGGACATCGCGAACGGGACTTTATTTTTAAACAGTTTTTTTCTAGTTTTTTCTTTTAATTACATACTAGCAGATTCCAGCGCTCGAAATTCGAGTGCAATTTCTATGCAGCTTCATTTTTCAACTTAGCCAATTCACAAACCAAAACTTTAATGTTTTATTATTATTGTGAATGAAGATAACAAACTCATTAATAAACACATCAACAAATTTAATAAAACCCACATAGCATATGTATAGTTTGATGTATGTGTTAGTAGCAACTTTAAATGTAATTTACTCAAAATAAAGGAAAATGTTTTAAAATCTGTAAATCTGCAAAACGGCTAAAAAGAAATACCTTTCAAATAATATACGATTGGTCAAAATCGGGATAAAATGGTAGAACAAAACATCAGTCGCAAGAAATCGCCTAGGCTATTAATATTTTACATATTAAAAAAAATAAAAAATAAACCTTTTCAAGTAAAAGAAACAAAATATAATAAGGTATGAAGATAACTAAGAAATTTTCATCTTTAAAGAAATTGCCGCTTCTGCCATGTACTTCAAAATCGCTTTTAATTGTTTCCATGAACCTCTTATGAGCAATTTTTTGTTTTCTTCTTCTATTCTCCATCTGCATAAATAATTTTACCTTTAATCACACGGGACACACTTTGAAAATGAATAAACAAAAAATTGTCTCTGTAAATTTTTGTCTTTACATTTTTTTAATGAACTCACTACTTTAGCTTTAGCTTTAAATTTTCTTTAGCAACCTATTTCGATCAATGAACACGGAGAACACGGATAGATACTCAAGAGTCAGTAATAACAAAAGGAAAAAATGACAAAGAGAGACGCAAAGTGCAAGAAAATCAAATATGCATCTTGCAAACCAATTTACTCAAAATAAAAATGGAAAAAAATTTTAAAGTTAGTAAATTATAAAAATTTAGACAATTCTCTAATTTCTCTAAATTTGAAAAAGAAAAATTTTTTTCCGGTTTTAAATATTTCGGTCGTGGTTGAATCTTTTCTGGAAATGCTCATATGGATACATATGTAAAAAACACATCGTGTGATATCACCTTTAGGTGTTTTGCCTTTCAAGTAGAAATGTTTGATGACATCACGCAATTCAATTTTTCCATTTTTCAAAAATAGCTAAAGTTGTCTCATCCAATCGATTGTTTCAAAAAAAAAAAAAAAACAAGTAAGAAAATTATAGTCGCTCTTGACCGACTATACGATACCCTATACTATGGTTTAGAGACCCTAACTCTTCGGTCCAACTAATTGGATGTAGAAAATAAGCATAAACCAAATTTGAGTGGCATTATTATTAATTTTTTTGGCTGTAGATGTGAAAAAGTTCATATCGGGTGCTATATTTCTATGGGGACTAGGTCGAAAAATGGACCGGTCCTGACCATATTTGTTAGAGTCACTTATATATTGAAAAAATATACACAAACCAAATTTGAGAAAAATCTGTGCAATATTTTTGTTTTTTGAAAGATTTGAGTAAAGATCGGGGAGCAGCTTAAGACTAAGACTAAGATTTGTCCCATAGGTATTAGTTCTGGACTATTGATTAATGAATACAATAAACACATACAAACCCAATTTGGCTGAGATCTATATGAGAATTTGATCTTATTGCAATTTATGTCGATTTAATAGGGGTCATTTGTATGGGGACTAGGTCTGAACATGGACCGAATTACCCCAATTTAAAATCATATGGCCGATAAAAGCTTATATACCGAATTTCATCAATACATATTTTTATTTGGACACACAGACGGACGGGCGGACATCGCTAAATCAACTCAGAAGTGATTCTGAGTCGATCGGTATAATAAAAGATGGGTCTAGGTCAAATATTTTTGGTAGTTACAAACAGCAGCACAAAGTCATTATACCCAAACCACATATTGGTATAGGGTATAAAAACTGAATAGCGGATTTGTAAAATAATGCGGCAGTCGTCGTTGCAACTTCATATTATTCTGAAACATTTATTTTATTAAATTCTTAGTACTCATTATATTGATTTGTTAAGACTTATTGACTCACCCTCGCAGTTTGTACATTTCCTATATGTCGAGTTCAGGCAATATTTTTCGAATTTAAAGCTAATAACAGTTCTTTCCAGGAATTCAAGAAAAGTCTTTTCTCAAAAAAGTTTAATCAAATAGTCGGCATTATCTGATTTTCTTAATTACTTGCTAAAAGAACTGTCCATTAAGATTATCGAGTCAAAATTTAAGATCATAAAAAACACTTTAATATCTGCGAGTTGTCATACTCAGGTTTTTTTTTCCTATTAAATCATTAACTTGATATAAATCTTAAAGTATTTTTATACCCCTATTTGGTCAGGGTATAATGACTTTGTGCTGATGTTTGTAACTACCAGAAATATTTGACATAGACCCATCTTTTGTTATTTTGATGAAATTTGGTATAGAAGCTTCCATCGGCTATTGAAATTGCTGAAAATCGGTGGATGTTCACATCAGTCCCCATAAAACTGACACCTATGAGATCGACTTAAATTGCCATAAGATCCAAATTATCATATAGATCTCATTCAAATTGGATTGTGTATGTTTATTACATCCATTAATTAGTAGTCCATAGCTCCAATTTAAAGCTGCTTTCCGATCTTCACTTAAATCTATCAAAAAACAAAAATATTGCACAGATTTTTCTCAAATTTGGTTTTTATATATTTTTGCAAAAAATAAGTGACCTTACCAAATATGGTCCGGACCGGTCCATTTTCTGACCTTAATATAGCATCCGATATAAACTTTTTGATACTCAAAGGCAAACAAAATAATAACAATGCCACTCAGATTTGGTTTATGCTTATTTTCTATATCCAATTAGTTGGACCTAAGAGATAAAGTCTCATAGTATAGGGTATGTATAGTAGGTCTAGACCAAGTATACATCTCTTACTTGTTACGAATAGAGTGGTTATATAGAAATTTATATAAATATAACCGAATAGATTTTCAAAAAATGAGTGCTAATGTTATAGTTGGTATGGACCGACTTTGCGATGTCACACACCATGAGTTTAGAGAAACGGTCATAGGTGCAATTCATTGTGTGTATAATAAGCTTAAATCAAATTCGAAAAGTTCTTATCGCTTGCTATGTTTATATGAGGATTAGGGCGAAAAATGAGCCGATCATGACCATATTTGTTAAAGTCGCAAAAATATATTTAAACTAAATTTGAGAAAATACTGTGCAAAATTTTTGTTTTTTGATAGATTTAAGTGAACATCGAGAATCAGGGGACTAAAAATGGTCTTACAAAGTTTTTTTTGAAGTACTATTTAATGAGTACACACAAATCAAATTTGATTAAGATCTTTATGATAATTTGAACCTTATGGGCATTTAAGTGGATCTAATAAGGGTCATTTATATGGTGGCTACGGTTGAACATGCACCGATTTTCACCAATTTCAATACCATTTATGCCATCGATGACAGAAGCTTATATACAAAATTTCATTGGAAATTGATTCTGAGTTGATCTGTATTTTTGGTCAAATATTATCCTGACCACACAGTAGTGTAGAGTATAATAATTCAGTTAAGACTATTGAGAAAGTAATAGTCGATGTGAACGGACTTCACGTTCCATATTCCATGTTTTTCGAGATAGGACCTTAAGTCCAATTATACTGAGGTTAAAAATTGGTACAGAAAATAGTGTTAACACAAATTTGAGTATCATTGTTATGAATTTGTGGCTTTCAGATACCAAAAAGTTTATATCGAATGTTGCTCTTTTATATGGGAAATGGTTAAAAAATGGACCGATTATGTTAATTTTTAGTAAAGTGATCAAATTTGTATAAAATCTATGGCATTTTTATGTGTTTTGATATATTTAAATGAAAATCGAGAAGCAGATTTATATAAGGAATACGACTAAAAATAGTTATACTTGGTCAGCTAATTATAATTATAAAATTATAATTATAAGGTCCACTCGTATTTGGACTTGGTCTGAACATGCACCGATTTTCATCAATATACGAGGGCGGATCAATAAGACCGTGACTTTTAGAACATAATCACCTTTTAGCTCAATACACTTAGTCCAATGTTTCTCCAATTTTTGTATCCCTTCAAAAAAATTGGATTTTTCGAGGTCCATAAAATAGGCATTTGTTTGACCAATAATTTCATTTAAAGCTAAATCTCTTTCCACCGAGCCATTTCTTTAGGTTTGGAAATAGGAAATAGTCACTGGGGGCTAAATCCAGAGAATATGGCGGATGAGGTACCAATTCGTAGCCTAACAAACAATCCTTTGAAGTTGTCACACGATTACGTTTATGGTCAATTGAGAGCAAACGCGGCACCCATCTTGCAGACAGCTTTCTTAAACCCAACTGATCATTTAAAATCGAAACCAAACTGCCATATAAAATGCCTATGGCATCAACAATCTCAAGCACTTTTACTCTTTGATCGGCCAACACCATATCGTGGATTTTTTCGACATTTTCGGGTGTTAACCACTTTTTTTACCATTGAAATCGATGGTGCAGAGCCTTGGTTTGACTGACAGTTTTTTTTTCGCAAAAAATAATGTTTAACTAGTGTAGCCCAGTACTCGAAATTTGAGTGCAAATATTAGGAAATTTTATTTTACATTCACTTTTGTCTTCCAATGTTTTTTAATCTACATACATATATATATATGTTAAAAAAATTATGAATATTTAAATAAGCCTAAAGGTATGTTAATCAATTTTAGCAATTGACAATTCAACACAGAGCCTCTGATATATAATTTAGATCATTCGCATTAACAGGGTGTAACGAATTATTATAAATATTTAATTTTATTTTATTTAATATATTTTTAAGACAGATTAATCATAAATTTTATCATTCTCAGCTTCTCCTCCATATGAACTATAACTATGCCAATTTTCACACTCCTCCGTGCCCGCATATTGCTTAAAAAGGGAACTAAAATTTACCTTCAGGTATTAATATATAGAACATGAGCAATCGAAATTCACTTGTTTCCATTTAAAAAAAAAACACGAGGTTGTATGATTTGAACAGATGTTAAACGCAAAGTAAATAACGGAACTTGCTCAGAGTTTTACAGTAGTCTACTAACAGGTGGTACCTTCATATAACTACGAGGGAAGTTCGAAAAGTCACGGACATAGTGATCCGCCCTCGTATATTTGTGTTGGCGACCTTTAGTTTGAATTACATGGACACACAGACGGACCGTCATCAGTGATTATGAGTCAATCGGTATAGTAAAAGGTTGCTGTAGCTCAAGCATATTTGGTAGTTACAAACATCAGCTCATACACATTATACCCTGACCACAGAGTGGAATAAGTGAATTCTAAAACTTCTTAAGAATTTTGTATTCCACAAATTTCGATTACTTTTCAACTCTTATAAATAAACATTTTATTAAAAAAAAAAAAAAGAATATCATAAACTAATCAATCTTTGCCTAAGAATTATAACTGCCGGCAAATAATAAAAATTTTCTGTAAATACATTGATTATATGTAGGTTTTTATTATCATTTCCTTTAAAGTGAATGAAAACTTGTTAGAATTCTTTGAAAAACTGTCACTGTTTTTAACCTGATATTGATAAGGGAAATTTTAGACCCATACTTGATGATTAAAAAAATATTAAATAATAACAAAACTATGGATTTTCGAATAATCGATTACTTCCACATCTTGATTAATTAATAATCACTTAACTAAACATTTTCAATGCTCAATCATAATTATGATTAATCTTGATTATGACTATTCAAATCTAAAGATTAATTAAAGGCTTAAACTTGAATAACTAGCTAATGCACACAGAAAAAAGATTGGTTGGAAACTTTGTTAAAGAAATCAAAATTTTTATTGTAATTAATGACATCCAAATATCATATAAAACAATTAAGAAAATAATAGTCGGTCTAGACCGACTATACGATACCCTATACGATACGTTTAGAGTCCCTATCTCTCAGGCCCAACTAACTGGATATAGAAAATAAGCATAAACCAAATTTTTTCGAGATGCTTACCACTGCTTCTTTTTCCAGTTAGGATGTCAGTCAATGTTGCAAAGTTGATTCTGAGGAAATTATCATATGGTTGGGTAAGTAATGCGTTTGTTTTGATGTTTATACTACGAAATATATTAGACCTAGACATACCTCTTATAATGTCGCCAAAATCACTTTTTCAAAAATAAATATACATACAGTAACTTGCAGTAACTCGATGGGCTTCGCTACACCCATCATAACGAAATAAAAAAACTGGGAATACATTTTGTAGAAAACCATTTTATTTATTTTTTGGCTGTTATTGATTTTGTCGATTTTTGTTTTTGGATATTAGATTTTGGCGATTTTTGACTTTGGCCATTTTTGTTTTTCGCGATTTTCGGTTTTGGCAATTTTTGATTTTGGCGATTTTTGTTATTCGCGATTCTCGGTTTTGTCGATTTTTGATTTTGGCGATTTTTGTTTATTTGTTGCTGTTTTTGATTTTTTTTTTTTTGGCGATTTTTGAATTCTATCGATTTTTGGCTTTAGCGTTTTTTGTTTTCAGTGTTTTTAATTTTAGCGATTTTGTATTTTGGCGATTTTTGTTATTCGCAATTTTTGATATTGGCGATTTTTATTATTCGCGATTCCTGGTAGTGGCGATGTCTGACTTTAGCGATTTTTGGTTTTTGTAGCTATTTCTGATTTTTGGCAATTTTTGTTTTTCGCGACTTCTTTTTTTGCGACTTTTGTTATATGCGATTTTCGATTTTTTGAGATTTTTGACTTCAACGATTTTTGTTTCTTTTTTTGTGATTTTTGATTAGACGGTTTTTGTTTTTTTGCGATTTTTGATTTTGGCGATTTTTGGTATGCGATTTTCGGGTTTGACGACTACTCGTATTGGTAATAAGTGTACTTATCAAAAGCTTCAAGACTGTTATTTTCATAGTACTTCATATTTTTTCGTATAGGAAGTGCCACGCCCATTGATCCGATTACGCTCATTTTTTGTCCGACTACTGACATTAATAACTCATGAACTCAGACAAAGTTCCAAGGCTTTATCTATTATAGTACTCCAGTTACTCGTATATGATATTTAATATTTACTTTGAATTGCGGGTGCCGCGTCCACTGATCAGATCCCGCCCATTTTTTCCGCACTGGCTAACACGTGTGTATTCGTCATGGGCGCAAACCATAGCCAGGACTACAAACTACTACGCCATCCACCGTATTCTCCAGATTTAGCGCCCTGCGTCTATTTCGTGTTTAAAAACCTGAAGAAGTAGGGCGGCGCCTATTTTGGGGACCTTGATGTGGCCTATTGTTTGGAAGGATTAAAGAAATTTCAAAAACGCTGGACTAAATAATTTGAGCTAAAAGGAGCTTAAGAAATAAAATGCTTTTTTGCCAAAAAAAAATACATCTATAATATTAATAGGTTAGGCTATTTCTTGTGACCGATGTTTTGTTCTACCGTTTTATCCCGATTTTGATCAACCGTATATTATTTGAAAGATACTTCTTTTAAGCCGTTTTGCAGATTTACAGATTTTTAAATTTTTTCCATTATTTTGAGTAAATTGCATTTAAAGTTTCTACTAACACATACATAAAATTATACAATGCTATGTGTGTGTTTATTAAATTTGTTAATGTGTTTGTTATAAAAATGAGTTTTTTTTGTCGATTTCTGAATTGGCTATAATTGATTAGCATACCTTTTTATTTAATGAAAAATTAAAATTTCCTAGAATTTGCACTCGAATTTCGAGGGCTGGAACCTGCTAGTTTTACTTAAAACGTCGCTGAGTAATCAAACCGTCCTCATATATGATCGTTTCGTTTTCTACACACAATACAATGTTTCATGTCCATTTTCCGTCTGTCTATCAATTGAATCGTTTATTTCAGAAACCAGTCCAGCAACAAAATTTTGATTTTGAATAAATCAAAGAAAACTTCCTAGAAACTGTCACTTGACTTCTTTCTGCACTAAACAAAGATTTCTCAAATTTGCTTCACCACCTCATGGGGGCAAAGTTTTAATTGTTTTTGCATTAAACAATATATTATTTACCTTTAAAAAACAGTATTCGCCCAATAACTCAATTTTTGACTTGTTTGTTGCTTGACTGGTTTCTGAAATAAACAATTCAATTGATAGTTTTGGAGTAAATATATCGCTGAATATACATTTCATTAACAGACATCTGGTATTTGACCCGGTAACTTAGATGATTTCACGGCAAACGGTTTCAACAAAACTTCGTCACAATGGAGAATCGGTTCCAGAGAAAAAATACCGGATATATGCAGAATCATACCTTCCAAATTTTTTGGAAAATTTTTTGCTAGACCAAGTTTTAAAAAACATTGTTTTTAAACAAAATCTGTTTAAAATTTTTGAATTATTTTCAAGATATTTTTTTTCTAAAGAGATTCAAGTCCCAAATATTGAAAAATAATTTCATATTTCTAGCTTTTACCGTTTTCAAAACTTTTGGCTTTGAAAAAACGCGATTTTCTCCATTAAAAGCTTATAAAACATACAAAGGAGGTCCGATCAAGCTCAAAATTTTTTGCAAGCATTTCTAAGTATAAGGTCCCTCTCCACTGAATTTTATCCGAATCGGAGATATAGTGCTCAAAAAGTATTTTTTCACTTGGACTGCCCCATATATGAGGGGGTTAATGCCAAAGTGGGCCATCCCACATTTTTGAAAAAAACGGGTTAACACGTGTTTCGGAAACACTGTGTCCACCTTTTAAATCCCATATTAGTCTTCGATTAGTTTATACAATTTGCAAGAGATGCCAGCACAAAGAAATTTTGGGCCAGATCATTTCAGATGTGAAGTGCTGTTGCCAGACTGGACCATGTGTCATAGACCACTTTGGCAACCATAATAACCTGTAACATCACTTTGCTTTCTGCAACTATGTGTGATAGTTGTTTAAAATTTTTGCAAAAGTACAAATTTACAAAAAGTGTAATCCATCTAATTGTTTCACAGTGTGTATAATTACATTAATGTTTATTAAAAAGACGTTATATGGATAATAATATGGCTGGTGATGAGAAAATGTTATGGAATGGTAAGTAAACAAAGTTTGTTAATTCAGTTCCATATTTTATTTTTTATATTCGACCTTTCCGGTTTAAGGTCATTGTTGTTCCTTTTGCTGGAATCAGCGATTTACAGAAAGCAACAAGTTCCATTGATTCGGTTTGGTTGCAGGCATACTGGACTAGTGTTTCAAGGCCACGAAACGGAATCAATATTTTTAAATTTAAATTGTATTCCTTGTCTTATAAATCGTTGATTCCAGCAAAGGCCAATGACCTTGATCAATGACTTTGACCAATTACCTTGAGTCTGAATAATACAATATGTGACGAATAGAAAAGTGAACACATCGAACAACAAAGTTGAATGGCTTAAAATACTTTGCTTAAACCATGATATAGATCAGCCGTTTGTTCTTCAGTACTCATATGTTTATAACGACGATGTTAACACTTTTGAGTCGGTGGATATCGGAAGAAGAAGTAAGACCTCATCCATTCCTGACAAGCTACCGATTCTATATAAACGAAATTAGTATGGAAAAGAAAAAAGATTTAATAACATTGAAGGAGTTTATCCCTCCAATTTTTCATACTTTTTATACTTCACTAAAGTGTTCTATGAGAGGAAGTAATACTATTTATATCGCAGAAGACGATCAGGAGGGCACAGATTAAGCTTCATTTTTTTATTTGTACTTTAGTTTTATTTGTAATAAAAAATTAAAAAAATAAACTTTTTTTTAAAAAATAAATACAGTTCTATACTGGGCCATTTACATTTTACAGCATTTTTATTAAAAACCAAAATGGGCCAAGCCAACAAAAAAAAAAACAAAATCACACGAAGTAAAGGAAAAAAACATGTTTGTTTCAAACTAAAGATATTATGTAACTCTGTGATGCAAAAAACAGTTAAATTACTCAAACACTTTGTGAATTACAAACTACTATTGGTGTTGTTTAAACTAAAAACCACATTATCTTTATTCAATCGCAATGTGGGATGGCCCACTTTGGCATTAACCACCTCATATATACATATATGTACATATTTTATCCTGAAAAATTCCTATAAGAACATAGGGCCTCAATAATTGATTTCCACTGATTTCTATCTGATGCTGCTCTTTTGACTTGACTCCATGTTATGCCAGCTGTTTGTAATTCCGCTTGTGCTTTAGAACAGCCTATTCTTCTTGTTGGCTGTGGATTGAAGTCATAGCTCGAATAATTTTGTCAGGGATTCCTTTGCATTTCATCGCTTTTGACCATTTGCATTACGCAATGGCCTCATATATGAGTGATGATGACCAGCGAGTAAGTTTTTGATCCTACACATATCTCTCGGCCTATTAGAAGGTCTATCTTGTCTTGAAGGGTTTTGACGTTGTTCTTAGATGACTTGATCTCCCTTCTATCTTTTTGCTCAGATATCCATTGTTTGGTGGTTTTAATTGCAGTACCAAGACAATTTTTTGCGGACTCGCGAAAAGCATTGCCGACTTGTTTCCAATATGTGTCGAATTTTGGGACATTATTTAACATATGTGGTCAGGGTATAAGGCCTTTATGCTGATGTTTGTAACTACCAAAAATATTTGATCTAGATAAATCTTTTATTATACCGATCGACTCAGAATCACTTTCTGAGTCTATTTAGAGATGTCCGTCCGTCTGTCCATCCGTTCGTCCGTCTGTGTGTCCATGAAAACGTTGTAATAAAACTACAGGTCGCAAATACGAAGATATTTTGATGAAATTTTGCATGTAAGCTTCTATCATCTATAGGAAGAAGGCTGTTGAAATTGGTGAAAATCGGTTCACGTTGACACTTAGTCCCCATAAAATGACCCCTTTGGGATTGTCTTAAATTGCCATAATATCCAAATATCGTACAGATCTCGGTCAAATTGGGTTTGCGTATGTTTATTATATCCATTTATCAGTAGTCCAAAAATAGTCCATATAGGAATATTCTTAGTCGTAGCCCCCATATGACAGAAAACAAAAATATTGCGCAGATTTTTCTCAAATTTGGTTTGTTTATGTTTTTGCAGAAAATATGATCAGGATCGGTACATTTTCCGACCTAGTCCTCATATAAATATAGCATCCGATATGAACTTCCGCATATTCAAAGGCAAAAAATATTAATAACAATGCCACTCAAATTTTGTCTATGCTTATTTTCTATATCTAATTAGTTGGACCTAATATATAGGGCCTCTAAACGCATGTTTTGTTCTGAGATAGTTTGAGTATCGGAATAGTGTTTATATGTTTTTAAGTCTACCAGTATTAAACGTAATATTTTAAGTTGAATTTCACCCACTACAAGATGCCAACATCGGCTCCCCTTGACTTATCGCAAAATGATCAATTTTATTTTCTGTAACTTTGTCGTTCAATAGTGTGATGATGTTACACACATCTTCATTTATCTTTATTTATTTCATTTATTCATCTTTATTTGTTTATATTTTATTGTTTACTTTAGTTTACTATATGCACATGCACATATTTATTTGTATTTATTTGTTTACATTTATTTATTTTTTTTTTTTTGCATATCTTTTCTTTTCATTCAACGCATACCACAAATTATGTAATTAAATATCACTGGAATGCAAAGTGACAAATTTGTGAAAATTCAAATTGTGTCAATAACCCATGACAAATAGGAATGTCACTCAAATTTTGATTGAGCCCAACGTTCAAAAATCAATGAATTTGTAATATGCGAATGTAAAGAAAAGAGAAGACTATTATTTAAATTAAGTAAAAATATTAAATTATAATGATATAAAAGACCAGCATTTTCAAATAAATAATCAATTATAATTCTGATTCGAAAGGGTTATAATTAAAACCAAACAGAGATTTTCCTTTTTTTTTTACTAGCATATTCTGCCAAAGGGTTTAAACATTGGCATAATCTGCCTACGTGCTACCTCTGTAAAATATTAAAAAAGTGCATCTAGCGTGCACGCGGGAACTGCTTTGAGGAAAGCACTTGACAAAATTCCTCCTGAGATTGGTCCGGTTCTCACCCAATCTTAGTGTCCTTTTATACACCATACATACACTATATTCAATTTAAATGCAACTATGTACGTAGATGCAACTATGTACGTACAGCGGTCCAGCGATTCTTATATTATTTGGTGATTCTAGCTGGCGTCCCACCTACACTATATGGCGACGCTCCCCCCCTCTTACACTATAATAGTATTAATGTTTTGTAATTACTTTTCTAACCAGTTCTCCGGCTTTTTTTATACGCTTTTTAAGTTTATTTCAATTGTTTCTATTTAACCCCCCCCCACCCCATTTTTTTAAGGCTTCATAATCAAGTTCTAATTACTATTTTTTTTTTTTTTTTTTGGTTATGAAACAAAAATTTAAATTTTTATTAACACTTACATATTAAATAACGCTGTTACAATATACATATATACATATATGACATTATTGACAAAATGATATGTAAAACTCCAAGATTTTTTCATTTAACACTGATAGCGGTATCGTAGGACGAATATAAGTATGCAAATATATGGAAAAATATTATCCTTAGAAGCTTCCTTTGAAACGAAACAGAATTACACAGTTTTACTCCCAGTTCGAATCTAACTCTCTTTACGAACGGTCGTGTAAAAAATTAAAGCGCTTAGAGTACAACTATTACAAATTAAAAACAAGTGTATATTTTTGTTTTTGCAATTGCCTATTCTTGATCTCATTTGAACTCACGTGGTAGACAATCCAGCTTAAAACAGGAATAAAAATTTAGCGATGGCCCGAGGGGCCAAATCTTCATCAAAAAGAAAGCTTGTGAACAAGAATATGACAAAAATTCCTCCGGGTTTTGTTAACCCGAACATTGCGTCAACTTCAAGCAACAGATTTAGCCTGCTTGCTGGCCTCAATGATATGGACGTAACTCCCGTATCAAATATTAACGATGTTAAGGAACACAAACCTCCACCCATTGTTGTAGAATCTAACGCTTCATTTACAGAAATACAAAAGCTGCTTGGTAAGGATTGCATTTTCAAACGTACTTCAATTGGTACCAATATTTTTGCTCCTAGTAATAAAATGTACGAATGCTACAATCAAATACTTAAAGGGAATAAGATGGAGTTTCATTCTTACGGATCCAAAGAAAATAGGTTATATACCACCTTTTTACACGGTCTATCCCGCATAAGCTCTGAGGAAATCTCCAAGGAGTTAAAAAACTACAACCTATCCCCTTCTTCCGTAACTGAAATAGTCACCAAATTCAGTTCAAACAATAATGCAGTTTATAAAGTTCAATTTGTTCGTAAAAATTTTAATCCAACTGCCTTAAAACATGTACGAACAATTTCCAATATTATAATTTCTTGGAAAATATACAAATCGAAATCCAGGAGCAGACCAATTCAATGCTGGAACTGCTTAATGTATGGCCATGGCGGTGAACATTGTCATCGTAGTGCTGCATGTATGATATGTGCAGAACAACATCATACAAGTGTGTGTCCGTTTAACACAAATGAAAAAAGACCAGCTGTTTTTAAATGCTTTAATTGCAAAAAAAAAAAAAACATGGAAAAGAGAGAACTGATCACTCTGCAAACGACATCAACTGTCCGTTACGTTCTCTCTATTTGGAAACTAGAACAAGAGTAACTTCCAAAAGTCATAACAACAGCAGGCAACAACAAAATTTTTCATTTCAATCAAAGGTTGATTCCCAAATTTAAGTAACAACAACACAAACTGTAACAATAACATCAATAATAACAGCAAAGCTACATATGCTAACCAGCTGAAAACAAACAACGATTTATTTAGCATTGATGAGCTTTTTGATATTTTCACTACAGCTGTGGATGATTTGCATAGGTGCACTTCAAAAGTACAACAAATCAAAGTTGTAATGTCAATGGTAAAATACGCCCATGGATTATAGTAATAATTTAAACGAATTCAAAATGCTTCACTTGAATGCTAATGACATTTCAAACTTTTCTAAATTAAAACAATTTGAGATACTAATTGAACGAGAAAATATTAAAATAGCGTCTTTGAATGAAACATTTTTTTCAGAAAATCATAGACCCTATTTTAAAAATTATTATTTATATAGAAGTGACAGAACAGATGCAAGAGGAGGAGGAGTAGCTCCGTTAGTTCATAAATCTGTCGCTCACAAAAACCTCTTTATAACAAACACTTCATCAATCGAAAAAATCTCAATTAAAGTTATTATAAATAATAGACCTATTGTTGTATCTTCGTTATATTCACCAAGATATACCCATAACTTCTGTGCTGATATCTTGAACCTAATACCTTCCACCAAAGAATATATAGTTTTTGGTGACCTAAATGCCAAACATTGTTCTTGGAATTGCCATTAAAATAATACTGCAGTAATCGCACTCAACAATCTAAAGCAATCAAACAATTTTTTCATACACTATCCTAATAGTCCAACCCTATTCCCCCATCAACACAATCGCGAAGCATGCACAGTCGATATTATTTTAAGCAATACCACTTTAAATATAGACGTAAAAACAATGGATTACGAAATACCATCAAACCATCGCCCCATTATATGTACACTTAAAAGATCAATGGCCTTGCAGGTTGACCTCAATTGTTATGATTATAGTGCAACCAACTGGATCATTTATATGAATTTTTTAGACATTTAAATCACGTTAAATTCAGATATATAAAATACCAAGGTAGTAATTGATCAGGAAATACAAAAATTTATAAATGTAGTTTTCGAAGCAAGGGATGTGTCTACACCTAAAATAACTCAACAAAATAATTACACATTACCAGAAAGTACTGTGAAATATATTAAACTAAGACGAAGCTTTAAAAGAAAAAGCCAACGATCTACAAATATAACCGAGCAAACTTTTTATAATCAATGTACTAAGTTTCTAAGTAACATGATTGATAAAAGTATTAATTCGGAAGGCAATAAGAAATGGTGTCAATTATTATCCAATTTAAAACCAGGTGATAAATCATTTTGGAAAATAAGCAGGAACTTGCGAGGAAAAGGAAAAAATCAAATCTCTCACCTTGAGGTTGGAAATACAAGGATAACATCTGATAAGGACAAGGCTGAAGTCCTGGCAAATACATTTGTCAAAGCAAATAACCTCACTTCGAATTACAACCACTCAGCGGATATAGTAATAAATACAACAGTAAATAATTTTAAGAAGGAAAATCCCAGTTCTGAGTCAGCAATTTATGCATCTCTAGAAGAAGTAATGAATATTGTCTCATCAATAAAATACCCAAAATCCCCTGGTTTTGACAATGACAACCTGCTCTTAAAGAAACTACCACTCAAAGCTCTAAAATTACTGGTTATAATATTTAACAGCTGCATCAAACTCAACTATTTCCCAAACCATTTCAAAAACGCTAAGGTTATGGCCATAAACACACCTAGTAAGCCAAAAAATAACCCAAATAGCTATAGACCTATTAGTTTATTAAGTAACTTAGGTAAAATATTTGAAAAAAATACTACATTCTCGTCTTAGTGAATTTGTAAATTGTTGCTAAAGAACAATTTGGATTTAAGAAAGGGCACAGCACTACTCACCAAATAAACAGAATTAAAAATCAAATAAATACCATTAAAAACAATAAACGTTCAACGGGTCTAATATTGTTATATATCGAAAAAGCGTTTGACACCGTTTGACATAATGGCCTAGTATTTAAACTTCTTATACCAAAATATTTATGCAAACTTATTTCAGATTTCATTCACGGCAGAAGCTTTAATGTTGCGATTAATAATGAAACATCATCTCCAAAAACCATCACCACTGGGTTACCTCAAGGATCAATCTTGTCGACATTGGTTTACTCGATATATACATCCGATTTCAAAGTTCCGAAATATATGAAAGTTGCTTACTACGCAGATGATACTGCGTTAATTTCTTCAAACAAACTTACGAGTGCACTCCTGAAGAAAACGGAAATGGGACTTGTAAATTGCAGTAAATATTTTCACAAATGGAAAATCAAAATTAATCCAAACAAGACCCAAGCAATTATTTTTCCGTTCAACAAATCTCCCAAAAGACTGCCAAGACGTCATCTTCATATTGGAAATAATACCATAAATGTACTTAATCATGTCAAATATCTCGGAGTTGTCTTGGACAAAAAGCTTACTTTTAAACAACATATTATGGCTACGTGTAAAAAGCTATAAAATCATTTAAAGCATTATGGCCACTACTAAATAGAAGGTCGTTTCTAAACCCCAAAAACAAAAACCTACTCTTCAAAAGTGTTATAAGGCCAATATTAACATACGCGTGTCCTATTTGGAGTGACGCTGCCAACTGCCACCTAAAACGCTTACAAATTATAGAAAACAAATGTGTTAAAATGATAAATAAAAAGCCCTGGAGGTATCCTACAAATCTTCTTTATGAAGAAACAGGTTATGAAAAAATTATCGATTTCATAAAAAGGATTAATAACAATTACTTTGCCAAAATTCAAAATTCCTCTTACCCACTGATAAGAGAATGAAGAAAAATAACGTAAAATTAAAAAGAAATCGCCAAATTGAAAATTATATGTTTATAGAGGTCTATTATTTCAAATAAACCTCCTATAAGCACATAAATATTTTTCAGATAGTATTTAAATTTATTAAATCATATAAAGGTTTTTTTCCTCCCATTTTCCTTTAAAAATCATTAAAAAATAATATAAAAACTATTTAATATCTTTAGATCCTATGTATTATTTGTTACAATATCTATATGTAAAGATAAGATCTCATATGTAAATATCAAAATTTGTTAAAATATGTAAATAAAGGAAGAATATTTAATTGAAAATTGAACACAGTTTTACTCCATTTGGTCTCTATTTTCAGACGGATATAATACAGTTTATATGCTCTATGTACATTTATTTACCACTTATAATTATTGGCTACAAAATTAATATCAGATAACGTTTCAGGTGAAAATCAGCATTTATAAACAACTAACAAGTTAAGCATGATTAATTGTTTGTATGGGAAATATTTAGATTAATTATTTATTGTTATTTGCAGCGTTATTGTTAATGGCGATTTATTGCCGCAAATAAAAAATACCACCAATAAAAGCAATAATATATATTGTGCTAGGTCGAAATATTACTTGGATTTAACCCCTAATTGGAACGTTATAAAGGAATAGTGAATCAAAATTGTTCTTATCTTCTCCAAATCTTTTTAAAATAATAAACTGTCATAAGAAAATTAACAAAATTTGGGTTTATATTAAATTTCTTACCTAATTCAATTTATTTTAATATTGATTTATGTAAATACTAGCAATTTCCGCCAAAATATGTGTCGACATAGCCCATATTCGTAAATAGGTTTTGAACAACAATATTTTCGTAACGATGTTAATAATATTTAGATTTTAAAAATATGATATTGTATATTTACCTTGTACGAGAAATCCATAGCGGATTAATCTGATCCCGCCCATATTTGTCTCTACTACACCCATAAAGAACCTATAGGCTCAAACAAAGTTTCAAATTTCTCATTTGCATTGCACTCCATACATTTTAATTTGTATGGCATGTGCCTCCCCCAGTGGTACAATCCTGCGTCGTTTTTAGGAACGACTACACCCATTAGTAATTTATGGACAGACACATAAGTTGTGATTTTAAGACTCAATAGTGATAGTACTTTAGACATAAATATAATGATAAAAAAACATTTTATAAAAAACTAATTTATGTATCTGTGGTCACAAGCATTAGCCGCCTAAGTCGAAAATCATGCTATCGAGCAAAATAACTGTTTATATAAATGTAATGGGGCTTCATTACGACTTAGGTCAGTATATTTTCATTAATAACTTTTTAAAAAACAGTGTTAGAGAAATGGGGATTTCATGAAAATATAAACTGTTGTTAAGTCGACTCAAGCGGTTATCGCTTGTGACCAGAGATATATGTATGTATATAGATTTAAAAAAAGATAGCTGCAGAAATAAAAACATATGTTAGTGTGTGTGTGTGCAACATTAGTTTTATTCGAGTTCTCTTCCACTCAAAAATATATGTATCCAATAATGAAATTTGGGAAAGTAAGAAAGTAAATGCTCCTAAAATTTAAAATATATAAAACAAGTAAGAGTATTTAATTCGGCTGTGCCGAATATTTGATACCCTCCACATGGGTTTTACGTTTACATTGCATCTGGACTTATCGAACTGTTTATAACAAACGTAAAACAAAATATTTGAAAATGTAAACAATTTGATAAACTTAATAATACTAAATTATTACAAGAAACACGTTGAATTTTTAAAAGTTTTTAGAGGTGGGTTCATATTGATGGACAAATCTCGGCACAATGATGCCCGATATACCCCATTTACAATAGCAACTTGCTCGAAATAATGACAAACAATATTATTATAACTTTACCCAAGTAAATGGTTTATTTTGTGAGTAAGCGTGATTTCAACAGACAGACGGACAGACGGACATCGCTATATCGACTCGAGTTTTTATAAGGATCAAGAATATAAATACTTTAGGGGATCGCAAATGCATCATTCGACGCGTTACAAATGGACTGACTAACTGATATATACCCTCTGCTCAGTGGTGTGGAGGGTACAAAAAATTACGCGACCAGAAAATTGTAATAATGTGTGCGTGTGTGTTCTTTTACTTTTCCAGTAAGAAACAAGGCACGAACGAAATTTTTAGAGGTAACTTAACAGAAACTTGATAATATGATTCAAATAAACAAATTCATTTTTTTTTTGTAATGGATTTGTACTTTTTCCCTTCTTTAATTCAATAACTAGCAGATTCCAGCCCTCGGAAATATTATTTTTTCATTAAAAACATTTTTTTTATTTTTATTTCTTTTTATTACCAAAAGTTTTCATCTGTTTTGAATCAGATGTTTTTTTTTTTTTTTTTTGATTTCAAGTAAAAACTTGAAACTCTTTATTAACGAGAGAACGCAACGAGAGAGTAATCATTGTGTTCTCTCGTTACAAATTCATAAAAATTATGCGTATTATGGATTAAAACTAATTTCGTTTAAAATACGTTGTCGACCATTTTCTACCAGAAACCTGATGATCTACCACCAGGAGGATTATGAACTTTTATAGATGAACGAGGGCCTCCCTTCTCAAGGTCCTCTGTAAAAAATTCGAATTTTTTCTTTAACAAAAATCTATTTAGAAAAATTAAGTTAGACTTAATAAATTTACCAGTAAGAGAAAATGTAGTTTCTTGCATATTACGGCAGCCGGGAACAAGACCACGACCAGGAGGGCTACTAGCTATTGCAGGGCTAGTTGGCATATTGTTGGCTAGAGTTCTTGAAATGGGAGCTTGATGGGTTATCTCTTTGTCCAATGCAACCGTAGCCAGTTTTTTAGTATTTCCATTTAGCTGTTCATCATGTTTCTGGCCACTACTCTCCTCGTCAGCCGGTAGTACACCGTCCATTACATCATAAACGAATGGCGGCCTTAGGGGCGTATTCAAAAACCGGCCAAAACCCTCAGCTACTCGCACAAGACCATCCTCAACACAAATACGACCGCGTACCAATACCGTTTCAGGTACACCATGACACACCATACCCTCAAATATATTAAAATCACATTTATGATAGTGGGTATCCTTGGAAATAGTGCGTGTAGCATTTGGATTCCAAATGACTACATCAGCATCAGAACCAACAGCAATAAGGCCTTTTTGTGGATATAGATTGAAAATTTTAGCTGAGTTTGTACTAGTTACAGCAACAAAACGACAGGGATCTAATAAACCGGCATGGACACCATTTTCCCAAACCACAGACATACGATCCTCAACACCGTTGACACCGTTAGGGATTTTCGTGAAATCTCCTTTGCCCAATTCCTTGTGTTCTTTGTTGAAAGTACAATTGTCACTGCCAGTCGTTTGAAGATCATCGCTAAAAATAGATTATTTAATTGGTGAAATGTGAGTATTAATTGAATGGCTCAGTTGCCAAATCGATTAACTTCACTTTCTGATTTATGAAAATTTTAATGTCAAAGCGCTTGATTGACGTCTAACTGAGAATATTCAAAATAAATTTCTCTAATAATGAGTAACATCATAAACAGTCAGTCAAGAGCTTTGACAGTGAAATTTTCATAAATCAAAAAGTAGAGTTGATCGATTTAGCAAGTGAGGCAATTTGCCATCAAGAGTAGATGGGTAGAATAAAAAATCATATAGAATAAATGCCGAGTTTTTGGGATGTCAGTTAATCTTAGTTTAGTTAAACTCAGATTGTTAATACTTATAACTTATAAAAAAAAGCGTTATAGTACGTGAATTTAAGTAGACTAAGGTAAAGCTCGGTCTTATAGCTTAAAAATATTTGACCAAGGCCGAATTTTTGATATGTCCGTAAGCTTAGTTTAGTTAAACTATAGTTAAATAACACATATCTTTGGCGAAAGCGTTGCAATTCGTGAATTTAACTAAAGTAAGGTAAAGGTCTGTCTAATACCTTAAAACTATTAGCTAAATTTAATGTAGTTAAACTATAGTTAAATAATTTTCCGCCGTTTGACAAAAGATTGCGCCACCAGTAAGTTATGTTAAAATTTTAGCTGTAAAAAGTCTTAATGTAAGGTTGGTCACCTGTCCACAACATAAACTTGAAATATTAACGAACTTATTATCAGAATCGTGCGAAAATGTCGAGTTTTTCAAGCTAATAAGCGTCATTTTCGAGAACTGTTGATTTTCTTCTTTAATATGAAGAATTCTGCATCTGAGGTGCATCAATTGTTTGTGAGAGAAGTCGGCGTGTTTTTTTCAAATTAAAGAAAACGGTGAATTTGACATCGAAGAGAAGGTATGTAGCGGTAGTATATCAAAACGTGGAATCGGAAGGATTATTGGATCGAGATTCGTGGCAAACGCCAGAAGATTTTGCCCTTACATTAGGAGTGACTCAATAAACAATTCTAGATCGTTTAAAATCATTGGGAATGATTCAAAACAGTGAAAGTGGGTTCCATATGAACTGACGCACAGTGGCGCCCGTAGAGCAAACGAGGTTGCAAAAATCAAAATTTTCATGTGCGCCGACGAAGTTTTGAATAAACCCATAGGAAACTTTTCAACGATTTCAAATATGCTACTCTTAATAATATCATATTTTTAGTTTAGAAGATATAACCGTTCAAAGTTGACCGACTTTCGGTTTTCAAAAAACACACAATTTTTAGTCAATTTGTTGCGATTTCAGGTGCAATATCACGAAAAATAGGTTACGAATCGCCTTATTTTTTGTTTGCAATGATTGATGTATTTATTAAATGTATAATGATAAAAAAAAAAATTAACTGTTTGCTTTGTGTTTCTCCTGGTAACTATTTAAAAACTATCCGTTTTTTCACTATTTTTCAACTTTGACGGAAAATAAAAAAAATCTATATTTTTCTATATTTGCCATATTTGCAAAACATGTTCTTTGATTATTTCTTTACATAATTCAAAAGGTTTTATCTGCCCGTACGTGGCTTCTAGAGGTAAAAAAGGTTAAAAAGACATGGTTGCAGAAATTGTATGGCGTGCATCCCTTACATGTTTTGACTGAGAGTAGTTTGATCTAATAGTTTGAAAATTGCATTTTAAGTCGGTTGTCTAACTGTGAGCCTCTGCCAAAGTCTACTCCCAATATTCTGTTACAGACACAGGATGCACAAAAAACTACTCATTGAAATTCGCAGGTACGCACCTCACTTAAAAATTACTTTGGAGTACAAATGGTCAAGAACAATATTGACTTATGGTCCCTCCAGGTAGGCACAAATCTTATTTAGACACGAGCATAATATCAAAATTGCATAATTCAGCCTAAATCCATATGTATGCAGGGAACAGGTAAATTTTTAGGCATGGTAGCATAAGCCTGGCAAAATAAGCATAATACCTGGATTAGTCTACGACTGAAAGTTGGCGCAACAAGTACTGAAACCATGGCGTTAAACAATTTAAGTACTGAAAACAATGCGTTGAACAATTTAAAATTATTTGAACTGTTTAGAAGGTCAACCACACCAAAGTTTTTCACGGAAGCTGCTTTAGAACTTGATAGCTTATACGAAAATATTGAGAGAAGCGAAATTATAAAAAATAATTTTTATCTGATATATGCAAATATTAAGGCAAAATGGGTGAAATCTAATCGAACCATTCAGAACTTCAACTCCAAATACGAGGACTGGCTTAATGAAGACACTATCCTGGATATATTGGCAGTAGATAAACCCACGACATCAACCGGAGGAGCAAAAGGAAGGCCAAAAAAAGTATTGAGGAGTGTTCAATTTTCACAAGAAAGAGGAAACTTGCCGATGCCACCAATGACTTGACCACGAAGCATTTATCGGACGCGCTGTCTATTAAATATACAAAGGATAGTGAAAGAGTTAGGTCGCAGATTACAAAATCTGTTGCTGATGCAAGCCCACTGCGACTAAAAAGGATTAAGGAAAGCATTCCCACGCCCACAAACGCACACATTAAAAAGTATGGTTCCGAAGAAGCCTTGGCCTTATTTATGGACTTACAACTTTCCAAAGAAAAATATGAGATACTACGGGCATTCTTGATGCGACACGGGGCTGACGTTTTACCAGGATACAAGCATATTACGCAAGCCAAAATAAATTCACGACCACTGCATACGGAGTTTACGGAAGTCTCTGTGAAAGCCAATCTGCAGGATCTCATGGGCCATACAGCAAAACGGTTGTTGGAGAGTCTACCTGAAAATGAGGTGAAAATTCTTCCTGAGAAACTGACATTGATCAGCAAATGGGGCTGCGATGGATCATCCGGACAAAGCGTTTATAAGCAAAGGATATCTTCCGATGACGCTACAATATCGGACGGAAATATGTTTATGGCATCTGTTGTTCCTTTGCGGCTAAAATCTGATGTTTCCCTACACTGGAAAAATCCACGTCCGTCATCAGTGCATTATTGCCGCCAATAATGTTTCAGTTTGCAAGGGAATCGGCAGAACTCATAAGGACCACGGTGAAGGACATTGAAGAACAAATAAGCAAGATTAAGCCTACAAAGCTGCAAATTGGAGAAGGAAAATATATTGAATGCAATTACGAGCTCCACCCGACCATGGTTGACGGAAAAGTCGTAAACGAACTGACAGGAACAACCTCAACATTGTCATGCCCGATTTGCAAAAAGAGTCAGAAGAACTTTGGTAATTTAAACGATTCTACAAGCGAGGAGAATTACGAATATGGAATGTCACCATTGCACGCAAGGATAAGGTGTATGGAGTTCTTGCTAAAACTGGCGTATACCCTACCACAAGAGGAGGAAAACTTCGATGAAAATACATCAATAAAGGATAAGGAAAAGATCAGAAAGAAGCAAATACAGGATGCTTTTTTTAAACAAGTTGGACTAAAAGTAGACTGTCCCAAGCACGGATACGGTAACTCAAACGATTAAAACACTTCTAGGAGATTTTTTGAAAATGTTGAGGCAGTAACTAGAATCACTGGAATTGACAATCAAATTCGTGAAAAGATTGGGAACGATCTTGAATGTTTTAAACTGCAAAGAAAATGTCAATTCTACAAACTATGGAGAATGTGCATCGAAAACTGCATCTCTTTTAGCAGAAATGTATCCACAGAAGAAGTTGACCCCGACCGGCCATAAAATATTGGCGCATGGCAAAGATATAATTGAGTACCATTCTTTGCCAATTGGAGAGCTTTCTGAAGAAGCACAGGAGTCTTTTAACAAATTTTATAAAAAATATAGATTGCAGAACACATTCAAAGCATCAAGGGTAAGGCAAAATGAGGACCTCTTCAACATGTTGGCAGCATCTTCCGATCCACTTATTTCTTCCCTGCGGCATGTGAAGTCACGAATAGAGTTAGAAAATAATTATAGTTTAGAAATGATTAGTCTTTTAGATATACCTTCTCTTACGAATTGTGATGAATATTTTACAGAAAATTGAAAAAATAAATTTAAAAAAGAAGTAATTTTTTTTAATTTGTTGGGTAATAATTTAAAACATAAAACCCTAAATAAAAAAAAAACAATCTAGAAATGGAAAAATAATTTTTTTAGTTACCATAAAATTGATTTTTCTACAAATTTTAACTTTGATAACCCATAAGTAGGCCCCTACAAAGCGTAGCACCCTTTCCAAACGCTCATTTCATAGGCTGAACAGTTATCTATCATATGGTGTTTAAACTGTTCAATTATGTCATTCGGTTCAAAAGATATGATTTTTGCAACAAAAAAACTCAAATGGCGCCACTGTGTGACGTCGAGAAGCGATGAACTCCGATTTTTGACATAAGAAATACTGTTTGCCAGGTATAAATCAGAGTGTTTTGTGTACCGCCTAGTTACTGATGATGAAAAAATGGATTCACTATGATAACCCAAAAGGGAAGAAATCATGGGGATCACCTGGCTATCCTTCAACATCTACAGCTAAGCCAAATATTCATGGAAAAAAACTACTTGGTGGAATCAGCTTGGAGTCGTGTATTATGATTTGCTCAAACCGATTCGAACACCTAAAGAAAAGCGAGCCCAATTCTACTTGAGACACGAACAAGTTATTCTTCAATTGATGAGATTGAGTCGAACATTCAAAGAAAAGCAAGGCCAATACTACTCCTGAGAGCAGCAAATTATTCTACTTCATGATAATGCTCATCGACATGTTGCGGCGCCGGTCAAAACCTATTTGGAAACACTTAATTGGGAACTTTTACCCCACCCGACATATTTTCCAGACAATACTCCTTATGATTTCAACTTATTTCGATCTATAACACATGGCCTGTCTCAGTAGCACTTCAAAAATTAGGGTGATTCGTAGATAGCCTCAAAATATGAAGCATTCTTGCGTCGCAGCTTCCATATCTTGCCAGGAAGATGGGAAAAAGTAGTGGCAAGCGATCGATAATACTTCAGATAATATATAAGTTTCCGTTCTTTCACAGTAAAAGCCAAATTTTTTATTAAAAAAAAAAACGCCGAAAACATCTGATAGAATTTTTAAGCACTAAAGACTTTCAAAATCTTATGAAAGCTTTAAAAATCGGAAGTTTAACTAAACTAAGTTTAATTAAAATATCAATACCTGTGTGTTATAACTTTAAACTAATTGACTAACGAGCTGAAAACAACAGTTTAATCGATCTGTATGTAACTGACATGCCAAAAAACTCAAAATCGGTCAAAATTGTTGGTATAACTTAACTAGAGGGAAATATCGAGGTATTCGGCGGTATTGACGGCTTCGAACTTTAGCTCAACGATGACTGCCGCAGTTGCGGAACACTAGGCAGACACATACTGAACGACCTATCTGGGATATCGGACTTAGATCTGATTGATCTTATCTGCTATCTTGATGTCAGAGCTTGGATCTAGTTCTTTTGAAATATTTCTTTCAAGTGGTCAAGAAGTCATTGACTCTACTTATTGATTTCACAGACGGTGAACTGCTAGTTAAACCAACCAACCAACTAAGTTTAACTGAGATCCATTTAATTCGCTCTTAATAAACTGTCCGCATAAATAAGTATTAATATAGAATATACTTACTAAGCCAAATGACTTAAGCGCTCATCTTGACGCTTCGGCACATAGATAAATAAGTGATTTACAAATTGAATTGACAAATTAATGTGATTAATAAAAATATTTAGTGGTTGAGTCTATATGACATAAGTACATGACAAAACATCTGGTGATTTGGATATATGATGGATATGAACACATTAAAAAATCTTCGTGTCTAATTATGAAGAATGAATGAATCATTATTGGATTATGTATGTCTGATGAAATTATTAAAAAAAATCAAAATAGAAAAACTTACTTGGCCAATAATTTCATTATAAATTCAGGTGTCGTAGGATCTGGTCTCAAAGGCGGACTTAGAACATGAGCAGCTGCATGATGGAAACATTTATGTAGACAATGAGTACCATCGGTGCCCAAGGCAGCAGCCAGGGTTTCACCATATATACCTCGATTATTATAGCGTTGACGTGCTCTGGCCAATTCAATGCCAGCCGATTTACTCATAACATGTACCACATAGAGTGGACAATCGACCTTTTGGTTTCATGGAATATAAAAGGAATCCTAATTAGTTTTGTTTAAAAAAATGAAAAGAAGTGCTGGGCTCTGGGAAATAAAGTGTAATTGAGATCAAAAATGATACAAATAGGTATTCCTGAACCTTAGTTCCCTAAAATTTATATGTTAGAGTACTGTTCAGTCCGAAAGAAGTGAAAAAATTGATTGAAGCACTAAAACAAGAAGAGAGTTATAATAAGGCTAGGCAGTCTATACATCAGTTATGAGAAATGGTTCGATACCTGTGTTCAACTGAATAAGTGACTTTTGTTATAAAATGAAGAATCTTTATATTTATTCTTCCAAAATTATTTCCTCACCTCCATCCGATACAAAACAATTATGGTAACGCTTTTCCCCATCCTTGAAACATTCTTATCCGGAAGTGCCCTTCGGCCTTTATCCCCTCAATCGATTCAAAATGTTACCCTTATAAAGGGCTTTTGAGTTTAATGAATAGCCAGAAGTCACATGGCTATCACGCGAACACGGAACGATATGAGTCGAATTTTGTGCGAAATGCTTTGGAAGAACCAATGCAGGGTGAGACGATACATTATCGTGTTATAAAATCCAAGGTAATGCAAGGCCCATAGTTCTGGCCTATTTTAGCGAGTGGCCTCATGTAAACGAAGCACAACTCTCAAAATATATTCCTTGTTCCGCCGGAAGGAATTCATAATGCACCACAACACGATAGTTGAAGAAAACTGTGGCGTGATCTTGGACGTTTTCTATGGAATCAGAGGCATGTATCCAACTCTCTTCTCCCAGAATATGCATTTCATTACATTCTGGGCTTCCTACGCTCTTTAACAAAAATGTGTTCTTGGAAGCAATGCAGAATTGACTGCTTGAGGCCCAAAATATATTTTAAAATGTTTTTGACTGATCCTTTTGAAATGGCAACAGTGTCAGAAATATCTCTTATTATAAACTGGAGATATTTCAGGTCCAAACCTTTCATTTTCGTGACGTGTTGTTCAGCTGTGGAGGTTTTTTTCTCATCCGGGGAGCAAGAATGGGTTCTTTTTTCGAAAATTTTCAGCTGAGAATCTTCTTTGCGATAAATACTAAAAAACAATCGGCGTGACAGATGCGCTAAAAATCATTTTTTTTTTTCGTAAAAACTAATTTTTGGAGACAAATTCCAGAAAAATGTGAGCCGATATCAAAATTCCCAAACGAGGGATCGATGGGCTGATTCAAGACGGACAATTAAAAAAAAATTAGCTCAAACAATTGAACTATGTGAGGTGGAGAGTAATTTGAACGTAACAGTTGCTATTCGTCCCACTGTGAGTCGGTCGGAACCATTGAAATGCGTGGTAATAAAACGTTTTATCCTTTGTTTTTTAAAGAATTTTTGCTTCGATAATGTTTTGCATCAGTTTATTTTTACTGCACGCCAGGTGCAATTACAAAGACGTGGTTGATTGATATTTCGTAACATTATAATTACCGATCCGACTTATAGTTAGAGATTGTGAAACGGTTATCCTGGAAAATCCAGCGAGTTTAAGAACTCGATTGGATAATTGACGACATCGTCTTTGGAACTAACGGAACCCACCGATTTTTCGTCATCAATTCACGAGCCATATCACTTTGAATCTGAAAACTGAATTCATCGACATAAATATTTTGCACAGCCAATATAGAACGTTTGCTCAACCAAACATAATTTTTGCAATTTTGTGCAATGAACTGACAAAAATCAACGGGGAATTAAATGAAGCCGGTCGATAATATCATCGCTCATTTTTCCATTGCCAATGTCGAGCAATTTTTGTTAGAAATATCTATAGATTGGTCATTCTGAAACTCGATACACATGTTCGTACTTAGTTTGATTTCCTTGACGTGTTTCCACTAAACCGACGACTTTAAACATGTTTTCAGTTCATCGGTTGGCGTTGACCGCGGAATCACAGGAATCATCGCGCCACGAAACCGGGTCTGATTGTTTTTTAGATATTGCATCGTTTTTTATAATTCCTTCAAAGACGTTTTATGCGCCATCGTACATTCATTCCAAACAATCAATATGCTTTGCTGCAAGACGTTGGCCATCGCACAGTTAATCGGAAGCTTGAACGTTAGAGTTTCATTGATTTCCATATTCAACGATAACTTGAGTACTAAATACTTCAATTCCTGCTGAAGAAAGTGCAAATACAATTTTATTCTACGAGCGAATTGATGCAAAATCAATGCAATCAAAACAGTTTTTCCAGTTCCAACGGGGGCATAAACCACGGAACTTTCGTTCGAACTGATTCTCTGAATGAATTGCATTGAATCTAATTGTTTTTCACGTCGCAACTCTTGATTAAATGCGGGGTGCATCGGATGCTTGGCCGATGCCATGCATGATTGAGATAATATCTTCTTCGACACCATCAAACACATGTTATCAATTAATTTTAAAGAATTGATGTGAATTTCCTCGTTCTTTTGCAAATCGGGATTTTATGTTCTAGTATGCACCTAATGCAAAATATAATCAGATTTGTCATCCTTTTATTTGATCCAGCTTCGATGGGAAGCATGTTGAGATAATTATCGAAAAGGATATTCGTATTTGTTGAGCATTTCACGAAATCAGTACATTTCTGAGGGTGTAATCCCAATGAGTGTCATTCTATAGCAATAGCATACGTTGGCAGGCTTCTCTGTATGTTACACACAATTCACCGCTAACAGTTAGCAGATGTTGGAATGACATTAGACCAAGAACGTGGAGCAATAGCAAATGCAAATTGAAGCACTCATCTTTGCTGGGATGGATTGTGTAAATGCGATCTTATGCGTCGTCGAAAAATACACATGGTATCCTGGAACTGGATTTTCTTGTTTTCGCCGTTGAAATTTCTTTGACGATCGATTTTAAACATACTATTTTGGCATTTCGGAGTAAAAGTAATAACAAATGTGTTATTTCCATTCCGTGAGCATAACGAACAAAATAAAAAAGAATGAACCTAATAAGCCATTCCTTTTGTCAGTTGCTATAGAGAGTGCATAAAAGAATTATGAGTTTTTCAAATTGAGCGAATTTAACAAACCATAACGAGGAAAATAAAGAAGAATTACTCATATACATCGCTCATACCGTGAGTTGTCGTCTTGAGTTCATACCATAATCTCATATGAAAAAACGCTTTTAGTTTTTCTTTAATTTCCCTATACCACAATGTGGTCAGCGTATAATAACTTTGTTCTGATGTTTGTAACTGCCAAAAATATTTGCCCTAGACCCACCGATCGACTCAGAATCACTTTCTGAGTCGATTTAGCGATGTCCGTCCGTCTGTCGGTCTGCCCGTGTGTCTGTCTGTGTATCCATTTAACCTTGTAATCAAATTACAGGTCGCAAATGTGAGCATATTTTGATGAAATTTGGTATAAAATCGGTGCATGTTCAGACATAGTCCCCATAAAAATGACACCTATGAAATCGACTTAAATTGCCATATGGTCCAAATTATCATATACAGCTCAGTCAGATTGGGTTTGTTTATTACACATATAAATCAGTAGTCTAAAAATAAAGCCTATAGAGCAATTCTTAGTCATAGCCCCCCATATAAAGCTGCTTCCTGATCTTCACTTAAATCTATCAGAAAACAAAAAATATTGAACAGATTTCTCTCAAATTTGGTTTGTATATGTTTTTGCAAATAATAAGTGATCTTACCAAATATGGCCAGGATCGGTCCATTTTTCGACCTAGTCCCCATATAAATACAGCATCCGATATGAAAAAAATTAATAACAATGCCACTCAAATCTGGTTTATGCTTATTTTCTATATCCAATTAGTTGGGCCTAAGAGATAGGGTCTCTAAACGCATGGTATAGGGTATCGTATAGTCGGTCTAGACCGTCTATAATTTTCTTGTTTAATTTTTCTTTCTATATAAACCGTATTCGAACTATTTTTATATATAAAAAACAACAAAAAAATTAGACAACCGGTCCAGTCGTCAGTAGTCGACTTATACCGATATCAAGTTTCAGCAAAATTTATAAACAAATGTAAATTTGTTTATCGAACACAGTATAAAGTGGACGTACTTTACAACATTTTTTGGATTTTTTTTATAGAGCCAAATAGTCACCCTATATAGGAACTTTAAGTGTGTCGGCAAAATGAGCTATACGGTGGGCGTGGATAATTTTTTCTTCCTAAAAACTTCACTCGGGCTATTAAAGAAAAATTAATTTTTTTCCAAATTGGCTAGCCGTTCTCATGAGTTGCGCTTAGCAACAGATAGCATTTAATTTTTATTTATATATAACTATACTAGATGCAACCCGGTGTGCTTCGCTACACCCTCCCCCTACCCCCCCATCCGAATTGTTATGAAAGGGCTCACGCAAAGTCCCAAGGCTCTCACTAATACAGTAATTCAGATATATCACATTTAATATTAAGTTTGTGTAGGGGTGCCACGTGCATTTGTCCAATCCCGCCCATTTTTTTATCTGACTACTCACGTTAATAATAGATGACCTGAGACAAATTTGCAAAGCTTTCTCTCTCATATTAATATATATGATATTTAAAATTTACTTTGTATTGGAGATGCCACGCCCGCTAAAAATATTAAAAAAAATTACAGCCTTTAGCACTCCCATATCCGCAGTAAGAATCTGTGAAAATTTCAGGAATGTCAGATGTGTAGTTACGGAGATTACCTCCTACAAACAAACAAACACATATTACCTCTTTATTATGTTAGTATAGATTATTATCATAGTTTTTTTATTTGAATACTTGCTGATATACAATGTTTTTTTGTTTTTTCATTCTGTACAACAATTATCAGATTTTTCGGAGTTCCTACCCTGGAGCAAGGTACATATAGCTGCCCATGAGAAGAAGATGGATCATCAAAATTAGATCTGGCTACACTTAACTATTGGCCTTGAACTTAGAATGTCTATTGGCAATTTTTCTTTTTAGCGATTTTTGATTTTGTCCATTTTTATTTTTAAGATTTTTGGGCGATTTTTATTTTTCGCAATTTTCGGTTTTGGCGAATTTTTGATTTTGGCGATATATTTTCCACAACAAATCACATTGATAACTAATGTACTTAACAAAAGACTGTTGCTTTCGTAGTACTTCATATTATTTATATTGGAGGTGTCATGCCCACTAATCCCATCCCGCCCAATTTTTATTTGACTACTCACATTAATATCTGATGGACTCGTGCAAAATGTCGAGTCTTTCCCTTTTATAGAACACCAGTTATATGATATTAGATATCTACTTTGCTTGGGCTGTGCTACGTCCACTGCTACGATCACGCCCATTTTTTTGTTCGACTAATCATACAAAGAATCTATCGGCTCATGCAAAGCCACAAAGCCCTCTCGTTTACAGTACTCCAGATATATGACATTAAATAGTTACTTTGCATGGGGAGTGCCACGCCCGTTGATGTGAACCCATCCAATTTTTTGTCCGACTACTCTTACTAAGATCTGATGGTGTCGTGCAAAGTGTCAAAGCTTCCCTTTTTTAGTACACCGGTTATATGATATCATATATTTACTTTAACGGGCGGTGCCACTGCTCCGATCACATTTTTTGTCTAACTAATCACATGAATAACTTATGGGCTCACACAAAGTTCTAAGACTCTCACTGTAACAGTACTCCAGATATATGGCATTTTATATTTAATTTGTATGGCAGGTGCCACGCCTATTGGTCCGATACTGCCCATTTTTTTTCCGACTACTCACATTAACAATAGGTGACATCAGACAAACTTGAAAAGCTCTCTCTATCACATTACTCGAGATATATAATATTGAACTATTATTTGTAATGGAGGTACCACGCCCACTTTTCCGATCCCGCCCATTTCCGGCGTAGCTACTAATATTAACAATAGGTGACCTCACACAAATTTGCAAAGCTCTCCCTATCATAATACTCAATATATGTACTTATATGATATTAAAAATTTAATTTGTGTGGGAGGTGCCACGCCCACCAAAAATATTTAAACTATTATAGCCTATAAGATGGGTAGTTACGGAGATTACCTCCTACAAACAAACAAAAAACAAACAAACACACATTACTTCTTTATAATATTAGTATAGATGTAGACTAGTTTTTTTTATGGGCTATATACTAATATAAATAAATGTATTTACTTTTGGTAAGTCTTAGTTTACATTTAAGCCCGCAACATATTTTTTATACCCTCCATACCAGTGTGCAGCGGATATCGCAAACCGATGCAAACGATCCTTATAAAATATTAAAATTACCTGATGAGCCAAAATACAGGCACGATGAACAGCTTCAGCTTCGACTTCTTCTTGCCTGGATAATTCGTGACCTTCAGGACCAGTAATACCGGCCGATAACAGCTTACCGACATTTTTAGCAATAATATCGCCATTTTCAGCATGCACCTGAAAAAATTCGTTAAAAAAAATTCGTCAAAAGTAAAAACTTTTTCTAGTCATATTAATAATACTCACCTGAGCCACACCACCCAAAGCTCTAATACGTTCAAAGGCATCTAATAAATCGGAATCATTTAATTGATAGAGGCCCTTATAGGCCATAAACATTTTAAATGAATTAATTCCCATGTCTTCACATAATGTTTTCATTTCGTTGAAAACGGATTTTGACCACCAAGTTATGCCAACGTGAAAGGCATAATCACAACAGACCTTCGGATCAGCCCAAGAACGCCATCTTGTATAGGCCTCCACCAAAGACTCACCCTTGTCGGGCAAAACAAAATCAACTGTTCAAAAGTTAAACAATTTAATGAATGCCATCACTTTTAAAATAAATATACTAACTAATTGTGGTTGTGCCTCCTGCTATGGCTGCCTTGGTGCCATGATAAAAATCATCTACTGAAACAGCTCCTCCAAACTTCAATTGAAAATGTGTATGAGGATCGATACCACCGGGTAAAATCATTTTACCAGCAGCATCAATAATACGCACACCGCCGGGTACATTAATATCTGAAGCTGGACCAACATACCTGAAAATAATTGGTATTTTAAATTAACAATTCTCTCTTTTTTAACAATATTGGCTACGGCCAGTTCAGGGAGACGCACATAAAGCAGTGAAGGCCGTGCCAAACACACTGGTGCTCGGCTTCTTATATGTGTACAGCCGAACGAAAACAAAAATACTCACCAAAGAGTAAAAGTAAACAACAATTTCATTCAGTCTTATGAAAGCTTTTAAACAAAGCAGGTCTATGTCGCATTGCCTTTTGAAATTCATATATATATTTTTTTTAATAGGTACACAGAGAATATTTGTTTAAAAGAAACCAAATATGTTGGGAAAATTTCGAAGACTTGATAAACTATAAATTAAACATTTTCTATAAATAACATACGTCGCCTCCATTTGACAACATTATAGCTGTCCTTTATGCATTTTTTTTTTTAATTTTAAAAAATATCCAGTTACTGGTAATTTTTTTAGTTTTTGGTAACATACCACTTAATAACCTTTGATATTTCTTATCTTTTTAAATTTTGCTATTTTGTTTTTTTTTTTTTTGTTTTTTAAAGAAATGAATTACTTATTATTACTTATTTGGTTTAATAAACTTCAAACTTATGGATAAAAGAGATTAAATGTTCTTCACATTTTATTTTACCTATTCAGAATGTAAGATTTAAAATTTTAAAACAACAAAATATATTTAAAATTTTACCATATTCTTCGTGAACTCAACTATTTGCCCTTTTATGCATTCATATAAACATTCATACAAAATCTACACAAACCCATTTAATATCGGCGTTGTGTTACGTCCATGGATTTCGATCAGTGTAGTACAACTAACACATGCTCATAAACACTATTACTAACTCAATTCTCTCGATGGCCACCACTGACATAAAGCATTTTGTAGTTATTGCAAAACGAAAGTTTTGTTTCCCAAAAAGGTGAATTGCTCACAGCAGTTACAATTTTTTTTAAACCCACTAAACAAATGCACGAAAAATTGCAGAACTAATAATTTGCCGCATTTGTAGCCGAACATTGTTATATCAACAGTACTGACCATCTAGCCGATGTAATAAAACAATAAGAAGAAGAATCAAAAAGTATAAAGGTTATTCGACTCCACAGAACTAAATGTACAGTTTTGATAAAATAACATTATGGCACCAGCTTTTTTCCAAAAACATTATGGAAAAAATATTAACATTTTCCTCCGACAATGCACAGAAAACAATAAAACCGGACATCTATAGTATTAATAGGCAAGGCGATTTCTGGTGACATATTCTACACCTTCATTAACCAACCAATTTTGACAAGAATATACTATTTGAAAAGTATTTCTTTGCAGATGTTCACCATATTTACAGATGTGCACCATCTGGCACATTTTTTTTTTTTTTTTTTTTTTTGAGTAAAATTCATTTAAAACAAGTAAGACTGTTAAATTCGGCTGTGCCGAATCTTTGATACCCTCCACCTCGGTTTGAGTATTGATAATAAATGTAAACTAAATATTGGAAAAGGTAAACAATTTGTTAAACTTAATACCAAATTATTTCAGAAAATTCTTTGGGTTGGTTTTCGTCTTTTCTATTATTTCGGTGTTTGCTTTTTGGTCATCGTGGTTGCTGATCGGCATGCATTTAGGTTATATATCTATATGCATGCGTTTCCGGTTATATGACATAACTTCTCGTTTAATTTAGTTTTTGCTAATTAAATAGCTCGCCCTAACCTCCTTTGCAAAGGTAATGGTTTTGTATTAAATCGTGCTAATTGGATGTGGCTGTATAGTTTCTTTTAACTGGCCAAATATTTCTTCATTGCGGCCATATAGGTCAGATGGAGTAACAAAATAATAACCAAAAAAAACTCTCTCAACTTATTTATTAAAATATTGCCATATTTGGAAAACAAAGAGAATAAATTTATAATAATAAATATTCAAATTAGGGATGCCAAACGCAAAAAACCAAATGTCCCAAACATTTTAAATAAAATAATTTGTTATCTTTATTTTCTGAAAAACTTCAAATATTCATCCAAAAAAATTGTGAAAATTTATATATAAATAACATTCTCATCAAATTGCGTTTATTTATGTAACAATTTTTATGTTCGCAATTCTTAAATATCATTTGACGTTTTCTAAAATTCATTGAATTTAAATTAATGTTTTCTGTAGTGTGATTCTGTAAATTTCAACGATCCGACAATCGCAAAATATATCGACAGCAATTGTTGTTTGTACTAAGGATTAAGTGATTCACTAAGTACATACATCTTAACGACAGTCGACAAATCTATTTTTCTATTTATTTAAATTGTAAACGAGTGGCATCTCTGTCAAAATAAGCGAAAAACACAAAGAATAGACAGGATGTTTGACAGGATGATTTTATGTTGATGTTTAATATCTTTATTTTGTTTACTAATATTTCTGTTTATTTATTTGAAAATGAAATAATGAATTGAATATGCTATTTAATTTTTTTATTTATATAAAAAAGTTTTTTAATAAAAGCAAAATATTTTCACTATTTTATGATTTTTATTTATGTATGACGACATTTCAACCTAAAAATTTAAGTTTTTATCGATTGAATAAACAAAACAAAAACGGTTGTCGTTTAGATAACAACAACAGCTGACTTTAACAATAGCGAATATCGTTTAAAATTTTTACTGATAATTTTGCAATTTTCTTTTTTTAACGATTCGACTATCGTTAAAAGAAGTTACTTAATCGCGGTACTGAAAAGTTATTAATTTCTCCTGAATGGCAATATTTTTTTTAAATGTAAACATTTTTGAAATGTAAACATATTTGGTGTTTTTTTTGGAATTTCAATTTGTGTTTAACGAATAAAATTTATATATTAAAGATGCAATTGATGTCTTCTAAATTTAAAATTATTATTTCCGACGTTTTGATCTGATTTTCTGAAATTCAATTAATATTTTCTAATATATGATTGGAAATTTTAATTCCAGTTTTTAGAATTGATATTTTCTTAAATTTAAATGGAAAATTTAAAAAGTGAAATTTTGTATTTATGTGAATAATAATGCTTTAGTAATTATAAACAATTTTTAAAAATTAGATGTAATCGCAATCAGATATTTTGTAGGTAAAGCAGAATAACAGTTCTATATAACTATGTAGAACTGTTTTGAAAGCAAAAAACTCATTGATGAACTCGGTAACTCTATTTTATAAAGACAACAAAAAGTTAACATGCCAAACTTATGTTCATATTTGTAAAAGAATAATGAAAAAAACATATGAAATAAAAGACCAGCCCGTGCATACTCTTAACATTGTTCTGTATGATATCTAGTTGAAAATATTGACATCTATTGTGACATAGTCACGCTGAGCAAAATGAAGTGAGACTCTGTTAATGCAAAAGAAATGTATTTTCCCCACAACAAAATATTGCAGAAAATTATGTAAATAAAATAATATACCGATTTATTTCTAACATGCAGTTCTTATGGATATACATATATAGTATATAGAATAGAAGAGAATATATTTGTATATTATTTGTATTATTTAATATGTTTATGTATGTATATGTAAATATTACACACAGAAAATACAACATCAAACGTTATTTTTCTTTTTTTCTCTTTAAATAAATTTATACATAAAAATTTTTTTTTTTGCTAAATTTACATTTTTTGTTTTTATTAACAACAAGGTATTTTAGCATTATTTGCTTTAGATGTTGGTGAATTTTTACTCCCTTTATATTAACTCGTAGTGTCTGCTTGTCGAAAAAAATTTGGATCGATTTTAACCCCTTTCCCGTGACCCATTCGATCTGAAATTTTGCAGGCAGGCTCGTGGTAATAACAGAAATGATCTAACAAATGTGATGATCTAAAAAATGTACAAAGGGTTAGTTTTTATTATATTATTACCACAACGACCACAAAAACAACAAGTTCAGCTATGACAACAACAGAACATTTAGAATAACAACAAGAACAATATAGAAACATATTTTTCATTTTTTTTTTACTTTTTCAGAGATTTCCCTGGACCTGTTCCACTGATTTTAATGATTTTTGAAACAGAAATCTTTCCCTGAATTTGGTGAATCATTCTCAAAAAAAGTGATCACTGTAGCTGCACTATTGAGGGCGTGATCGTGACAAGAACAACATAGAAAATTATATTTTTTCAAGACTTTTTTTAGTTCTTCATTCAAATCTCGGGCCCTAATCGACCGATTTGGACGATTTTAAATAGAAAACTTCTCAGGATGTTAATGAATCATTTTTTATGTCAACGAGCACCCTAGCTGCCCGATTGATGCCGCGATCGTGATTTCCACAGACGGACAGACGGACATCGCTATATCAACTCCGGTTGTTATAAGGATCACAAATATATATTTTATGGGGTCCAAATTTTTTTTCTAATTATTACAAACGGAATGACAAACTTATATATACCCTCTGCACACTGGCAGGGAGGGTATAAAAATAAAAAACTATACAATGTGTGCGTCTATTAAATTTGGTTAAAATTGATTAGCACACCTTTAGACTCTTACAGCCGAATTATAACCAAATTTTAGCAGCCGCATATACATACATCGCACACAACGAGCTGCTTACTAGAATACCGATTAAGCCAAGTAGTAATTTAGCACATAGTTTATTCATAACCAATTTTATTCTGTCAACTAAAAGTTAAAATATCAACTCTGAATTTTGTAACGCCATTTATTTTTATGCAAATAGGTTGGCATTTCATCTCATGTTTAGCAAGTGTTTGAAAGTTCTTTAGAATGATTTTAACAAGTGCGTTATAAATAACACACTTGCTAAGATACTGCTAAATATTGGTTATGAATTCGGCTGTTGTAAAATTATTTATGAATAAAAAAATAAAATTTCCTAGAATTTGCACTCGAATTTCGAGGGCTGGGCTCTGCTAGTAACTAGTATTGTAGTGCACTTCAATGAATGTAACAATATATCATCGACAGAAAAATTTTGGCATGAAGTGGGAAAAGAAAAAAGATGCAGGTGACCGCCTAAAATAAACAAACTGCAATCCTTGTCATCGACTCTTCCTTTTTCATATGCATCGGTAGAAAGAGCCTTTTCAATGTTTAACATTGTAACAAACAATTTAAGAAATATAATGGGCATTTCAACGGCTGAAAGCATTTTTAGTAATTCTTTTTTGTAATGTGTATTATATGTATATGTTTGTATATATTTATTTACTTCCTCTTATTTACGAGAAAATTTAGGGTTTTTAATTTTTTTTATTTGTTACATACGTATGTATATGCTAAATTATATACTCTTAATTACTAATTTAAAAAAAAAATTATCTAATATGTTATTTTAGGGAAATTTTTTTCAAATTCGTTTAAATGCAGGGGTTTTCTGAACACTAAACTAACCAAAACATTTCCATAAGCTTTCTTGTATTCAAAATTTGGATAAATGAGAACGCTAATAAGAGAGTAAATATTGTTCTCTTACTCAGAACTTACTCAAACTGAGAGATAATTGGTAAAAGTATCAATTTATCAGTTGTTTGCAGTGATGCTAAAATTGTTTTTTAATTCTATTACCTTTTGATTGAAAAATTAAGTACTTATTAATTAATTCTTTGGTTTTTAAATGGAAAAATGAATATAAAACATAAGTATCGATTTATATTTTTAAAATTTTAAATAAAATTATTTTGATTAAATATTTTAAATTAAATATTTTTAAATTTAGAGAGATTTTTTTTAATTTCAAATATAACAGAATTTACATTATCAAAAGATACGAGTATATCTATAATATTAATAGGCTAGGCGATTTCTTGTGACCGATGTTTTGTTTTACCGTTTTATCCCGATTTTCGTGAAACGTATATTATTTGAAAGGTACTTCTTTTTAGCCGGATTGCAGATTTACAGATTTTTAAATTTTTTCCTTTGTTTTGAGTAAACTGCATTTAAATTTGCTACTAACACATACATAAAATTAAACAAGTAAGAAAATTATAGTCTTTCTAGACCGACTATACGATACCCTATACCATGCGATTAGAAACCCTATCTCTTAGGCCCAACTAACTGGACATTGAAAATAAGCAAAAACCAAATTTGAGTGGGATTTTTATTATTTTTTTTGGCTGCAGATATGAAAAAGTTCATATCGGATGCTATATCTATAAAGGGACTAGGTCCAAGAATGGACCGTTCCTGATCATGTTTGGTAAAGTCTCTTGAATTTTGCAAAAATATGTACAAACAAAATTTGAGAAGAATCAGTGCAATATTTTTGTTTTTTAATAGATTTAAGTGAAGATCGGGAAGCAGCTCTATATGGGGTCAAAGGGATCATTTTTGGACTACTCATTAGTGGATGTAATGAACGCATACAAACCTAATTTGAGTAAGATCTATATGACAATTTGGATCTTATGGCAATTTATGTCGATTTCATATGGGTTATTTGTATGGGGGCTAGGTCTGAACATGGACCGATTCCCACCAATTTCAATAGTGTTCATCCCATGGCCGACAAAAGCTTATATACCAAATTTCATCAAAATATATTCATATTTGCGACCTGCAGTTTGATTACAAGCTTTACATGGACACACAGACGGACGGACGGACATTGTTAAATCAACTCAGAAAGTGATTCTGATTCGATCGGTATAATTAAAGATGGGTCTAGGTCAAATATTTTTGGTTGTTACAAACAGCAGCACAAAGTCATTATACCCAAACCACATAGTGGTATAGGGTATAATTATACAATGCTAAGTGTGTGTTTATTAAATTTGTTAATGTGTTTGTAATAAAAATGAATTTTTTTTGTGTTGATTTGCGAATTGCCTATAATTGATTAGCATACCTTTAGGGTCTTTATTTAAGGAAAAAATAAAATTTCCTAGAATTTGCACTCGAATTTCGAGGGCTGGAATCTGCTAGTTACAATAATTGGTTTATGAAAACTAATATTTCTGTGATGTCTTCATCTTCAAGTTCTTCTTAGCTCTGATATTTTTCTGACGATCGACTTTCAACGACATCGCTCTGTATATTCTAAGTGTAACAGCACCCATTTTTCAATTTCAAACCTTCTTTTATACGTATTACAGAACATAGCAACTCGGATTTTATTCTGTTGCAAAGTTTGCTTTTAACTAAAGTCATTAAATTAAACGAACGTTCAACTCCGGCTTTTGAGAAAGACAAAACAAATAAAGACAATACAAATGTGGATAACTCTTTAAATGGACTTTCGCCAATAGAATTTTTGTTTACTTCAATCCATAAAGAGTTTGTATTCAGTGTTGTATCCCAATATTGTTCTGTGAGATAACTCAATTGGATTTGAATTTTTTCTGTCTCAGATAATCTAAATTTAAACTCTTCTAATATATTGGTTATCGATTTTTTTACCCGGTTTAATGTGTTTTGTATTGAAAATTTTGGAATTTTTTTTAATGCAATTATATTTAGTTCATTAAAAACTGTTGTTGATGTTTACATTCTTCTATTTCAAAATGTTTTGTTATATTTGTTGAAAGAAACGAGCAGAGTGTAAAAAGAGTAGTACACAAATTTCTCGTATTACACTTTGAGAAATTTTAACATATCAATATCATTAAAATTAAAATTATATATTCAAAAATAATGATAAAAATCAAAAAAAAAAAAAAGATGCTAAAAGCAACTTTTTATTAATAAAAGATGCTAAGTTAGCATCTAGCAACTTTTCATAAATTTTGGATGCTAAGCAAGAAAAAAAAGTTGCTTAATCTAGCAACTAAAATGGCAACACTGGTTGTTTGAACAAATATTTATATAAGTTTAAGTTTTGAATTTAAATAAAAAAAATTAAATTTTTTATTTATCCTTGTGTTTCAACAAAAAGGTTTAATTAATAATATTGATGAAAAAAACTTTTTTTTCATTTAAAAGTTGTCCACAGGTTTGTTAGAATTTTTAGGACCTTTTCGCCAAACCGAGTGTTTAAAATCGCCAAAATATTATTCATGCTGCTAATAAAAAATCACCACAATATTTTATATAAATTTTTTCAGTCCCAGTTATTTTCTATTAATTTTTTGCCGTGAAAAAAATCGCCAAAACATTTTTAAAATTTTTGTTTCAAATGAATCACAAAACGAGCAAATCGCTACTTCTTTTTCCTTGATTTGAAAATATGTTTTTTTAAAATTAATTTATTTATTTTTTTTTTTTCATTGACAAAGACATTATTTATTTAATTAATGTTTATAAAAAATAAACTTTGTTTATTAAAGATATATTTATTTAATTTTATGCACAAATATTTTAATATTGTTATTGAATATATAATTTTAAGATCATTAAAGTTCCCCTGGTACTCTTCAGAAGTAATTCAACTAGTTTTTTTTTTTTTTTTTAAATAAAGTACGAGAGAAAAACAAGTAAGAGTGTTAAATTCGGCTATGGTGCACCTTTGATACCCTCCACTTGGGTTTTCTGAATTTATTGCACTATTTATAACAACTGTAAATAAATTGTTTGAAAAAGTTAATAATTTGATAAACTTAATTCTAAATTATTACAACAAACACGCTAAATTTTTAGCAATTTTTTTACAGATGTTTCAATATATTACGCCATATCTTGGTGCAATGATGCCCGATTCACATTATTTTAAATATCAATCTTCTCGACAAACAATATTATCCTAAGTTGTTAATTTATATCGATATATATCGATTCGATGTGTTTTTCAATGTGTTACAAACGAATTGACAAACTGATGTATACCCCTTGCACATCATTTGCTGAGTCGATTTAACCAGTTCCGTAGGACCGTCAGTCTGTGTCTCCATGTAAACCTTGTTATCAAACTATAGGCCCCAAATACGAATATATTTTGATGAAATTAAGTATATAAGCTTCTATCGGCCAAATGATGAACGCTATTGAAACTGGTGAAAATCAGTGCGTGTTCAGACCTAGTCCCCATACAGATGACCCCTATGAGATCGACTTAAATTGTTATAATATCCAAATTATCATACAGATCTCGGTCAAATTGGGTTTGTTTATGTTTATTACATCCATTTATCAGTAGTCCAAAAACAAACCCCATAGTCATAGCCCCGATATGAAGCTGATTTCCGATCTTCCCTGAAATCTATTAAAAAAACAAAAATATTGCACAGGTTTTTCTCAAATTTGGTTTGTATATGTATTTGCAAATATAAGGGACCTTACCAGATATGATCAGGATCGGTACATTTTTCAACCTAGGCTCCATAAAAGTACAATATCATTAATAACAATGCCACTCATATTAGGTTTATGCATATTTTCTATATCTAGTTAATTGGACCTATAAGATAGAGTCTCAAAACGCACCTCTGGCAGCTCTAGTTCTAGAAATATTTTCAAAGCTTGCCAAATGTCCACAAATTTGGTTAGGGATAATACATTGGTGCATTTTTAAAAAAGATAATTCTTCAAAAGTTTTATATACACTCCAGACATGCTTGAAAATCGCCACGCTTAGCCATTTGATAACACTGGATGATAATTAATATACCCTGCACACCACTGTGTATAGGGTATACATTAGTTTGTCATTCCGTTTTAAGGCATGGAGAAATGAATTAGCTACCCCATGAAGTATATTTATTTTTGATCCTTATAACAACTCGAGTCATTATAGCAATGCTGATCGACCCGTCCGCCCATCCGTCCGCCCATCCGTCCGTCTGTCTGTCTGTTGAAATCACGCTCATTTACAAAATATAGCATTTGCCTGGATAATATTATTTCTCATTACTTCGAGCAGGTTCGTGTTTAAAATGGGGTAAATCGGACATCACGGTACCAAGATATGGCCTAAAATATGGAGGCATCTCTAAAAGCATGTACGATAAATTTCATCGAAAGATATTCATATTCGCCACCTCTAGTTTGATTACAAGGTTTACATGGACACACAGACGGACGGACGGACGGACATCGCTAAATGGACTAATATTACTACAAAATCAAAATTATCATATAGATCTTGGTAAAATTGGGGTTTTGCGTACTTATTACATCCATTAATTAGTAGTCCAAAATTAAACCCTATAGAACAATTCTTAGTCATAACCCTCAAAAAAGCTATATCCCGTTCTTCACTTTAATCCATAAAAAAATTTTGACGGATTTTTCTCAAATTTAGTTTTATATGTTTTTGCAAAAAATAATTGACTTTACCAAATATGGTCAGGATCGGTCCATTTTTGATCTAGTCCCCATGTAAATAAAGCAACCGATATGAACTTTTTCATATCCGAAGGCAAAACAAATTAGTAACAATGTCTCTCAAATTTGGTTTATGCTTATTTTCTATATCTAATTAGTTGGAACTAAGACCCTTTTGCTTAACGCATGGCATAGGGTATCGGTCTAGCCGACTATGTTTTTTTTACTTGATTAGTATAACATTTTTTACTTTTTCATATATTTCGTTTATATTTCTTATAAAATGTGCAAAAGTCCAGATATAAATTTAAGCCTAAAAATTCGTTATAACCGAGTATAACTTTCTTACTTGTTTCCACTATGAATTTTCAGCTTACAGTACTTTTATGCTTTTTTGTTTAGTTAAGAGTGATTCTTTTTATCAAACTTTACCGGAAAAGTAAACGAACCTTTTATTACACTTTTTTCTTTTTGGCGCCAAAAATTTATTTAATTTTTCTTTTAAATTTTAAATGGTATAAAAACTCACTTGATTATTCCATCTTCTATATAAATATCAGCTTTGAACATTTGATCGTGATTAACAACTTGACCATTTTTAATATAGACACGATTCTGAGCACTCTAAAAAAGAAAAGAATATTTACAATATAAAATTATATAATTTGGTTAATAGTTTACCTGTAAATGTAGGGGCACTTTTTTCACTGGCTTTGGACTGGGATACATGTTTTCACCTTTCAACTGTAAATTGAAATGTAAACAATATTAAATATAAATATGTATATATAAATACAATCGCACATATGAATTCGTCTTTATACAAACTGTCAACCTTCTTGGTTAATTGTACTAATTGCTACTAATCAGTTTTACTCAAAATAATATGTTGAGTTTTAGAGAATGCTTTATTTAGGAACAAACGTATCAGTTTTTTTTTTTTTTTTGTTGAGTTGTGATAAGCTAACGTATTTTTATTTTAATATATTTTGTATATAAATAAATATATATACATATATGTATTTATTTATATGATACGATACGTAAGAGATATTCCAAAATAATTCGTATGAGAATTTTTTATATTTAGTACATACTCGTACACACCTATTCACAGAGCTTTGCAAGAATTTATTAGTTAATTCATTTTTGTTAGTTTTCCATTGCTTTTATACGAGTATTTACATTAATGATTTCATTTTTCAAATTGAATGATCAAACTTTCCAAGCAATTAATTTTGTAGTAGATTAAATACGCAGTTTTTACAACAAACTTAATAAGTTAATAATAAAAATTTGTAAAACTCATTTAACGTTAACAGATTAAATACTCACTATAGTTTTCGATATCTGTCTTGAGACATCGTCATAAGCTAAAAACTTATCTTATGGTAGTAGTGAAACTATAAACAAATTATAAACAAATCCAAGCAATCTTTTGGAAAATTTGATAATTCTTTTTGTAGCAGTTTCAAATTAATGAATTATGAATTCATTTAAACAATTAATCATTCACTTAGAAATTAACTAGATTTGTATATTCATGCCATTTAATAAAAGGCTTTGAGAATTACGCCTTAGATTTAATTCTTAGAGATTGTTTGTTCGAAATATTAGAATAAAGTTTTTAAATATATATTAAATTTTAAGACAATTAATTCTAAATTGAATGAATACTTTTACAGCTCTCCATATAAAATATATGCTCTGTAAATACAATTTTTGACACACTTTTTGTTACGTATAGTCAACTTGACAACATATTTTATACCAATAATCATTTGGGCTTCGAATTAAAATATTCCACATGTATCATGAACCAGCGACTCACAATTAGTTTTTTAAATTATATAATTATACAAGTCGTTCAACCATTAATATTTTTAAAATAAATTATAACGATACAGCAATAAGATTTTTAATCATTTTCACTTATGCATGTTTCTAGAGAGAATTATAGATGATCCTATACGACTGAAATCTGAAATATGGTGTCCTGATTTAGCCACCACCTTTTTATTAAAAAGTACATTTTATTAACAAAGACCTATTATTAAAAAAGTACCTTTTATTGAAAATGTATCTTTTGTTAAAAAACTATCTTTCATTAAAAAATACTTTTTGGTAAAACGTACCTTTCATTTATGAAGAGTCTTTTATGAAGAAATGTACCTTTTATTAAAAAAGTATTTTTTACTAAAAAAAAAGTATCTTCCATTATAAAAAAGTACCTTTCATTAAAAAGTACCTCATATCAAGAAGTACCTTTTATTTAAAAGTACCTTATATCAAGAAGCACCTTTTATCAAAATGTACCTTCTATTAAAATAATCTTTTTATTAAAAGTACCTTATATCCAGAAGCACTTTTTATCAAAAAGTACTTTATATCCAGAAGCACCTTTTATCAAAAAGTATCTTTTATTAAAATTATCTTTTTTATTAAAAGTTCCTTTTTTAAAAAGTATATTTTTATTAAAAAGTATCTTTTAATGAAAAGTACCTTTTTAAAAAGTATATTTATATTAAAAAGTACCTTTTGTTAAAAAAGTACCTTTTATTAACAAAGTATCTTTTATAAAAAAAGTACCTTTTTTATAAAAGGTATCTTTTATTAAAGGTACCTTTTTATTATAAACTTTTATAACAAAGTATCTTTATTAAAAAAAAAAACCTTTTATCAAAAAGTACCTCTTATGAAAACGTAGCATTTATCAAAAAGTGCCTTTTATTTAAAAAGTAATTTTTATTAAAAAGTATATTTTATAAAAAAGTACCTTTTTATTAAAAAGTACCTATTTTTAAAAAGTACCTTTTTATTAAAAAAGTAAGATGTACCTTTTTTTAAAAACTACCTTCTTCATAAAAAAACTATTTATTATATAGTAAGTTTTTTCTTTTTTTTTTATTAAAAAGTACCTTTTTATTAAAAAGCACTTTTTTATTAAAAAGTATATTTTTTTAAAAGTAACATTTTTTTTACAGAACAGTACTTTTTATTAAAAAAAGAACCTTTTACAAAAAGTACTTTTTTTTTATCAATAATGTACTTTTTTTAAAAAATATGTTTTTTAAAAGTACCTTTTTTAAATTTACCTTATTAAAAATTATGTTTTCTAAAAAGTACTATTTTTAAAAAAGTATCTTTTTTAAAAAGTACTATTTTTAAAAAAGTATCTTTTTTAAAAAGTACCTTTTTTAAAAAGTGCCTTTTTATTAAAAAAAGTACATATATTTTTATTAAAAAATTACCTTTATACTAAAAACATACATTTTTATAAAAAATAGTACCCATTTATTAAAATATACCTTTTTATTAAAAAAGTACTTTTTATTACCTTTTATTAAAAAGTAAATTTTTATTACAAGTTACCTTTTTATTAAAAAAGTGATTTATATTTAAACAAAAAAAAAACCTTTTATTAAACTAGTATCTTTTCGTAAAAAAGCACCTTTTTCTATAAAAATAAATTTATTTAAAAAGCTAGCTTTTTAAAAAAAAGTACACTTTTTACGACATACTTTTTTTTAAAAGAGCACTTTTTTTTAAAAAAGTAACTTTTCATAGGAAAGTATCTTTTCTACAAAAGAAAATGTTCTTAAAAAAGTATCTTTTCTTAAAAAAGTACCTTTTCTTATACAAGTACCTTTTCTTAAAAAAGTACCTTTTCTTATAAAAGTACCTTTTCTTAAAAAAGTAACTTTTGCTATAAAATTAAATTGTCTTAAAAAACACCCTTTTAAAGAAGTACACTTTTTCAACATACCCTATTTAAAAATTACCTAAATAAAATATATTCTCGTAAAAAAGTAAAAGTTCCTTTTTTTAAAAAGTATCTTTTTCTTTAAAAAAATGTCATTTCCTATAAAGTAAAGTTTTCTTAAAAAACTACCCTCTCAAAAGAGTACCCTTAATGCTCTTCTCTAAATTAATTTGTTTTCGTAAAGAGGTACCTTTTTAAAAAAAAGTACCTTTTTTTAAAATTTTAAGTAAGACACATCGTATATATTTAAACGACACCATTTCCGATTGTAATATTGAATACGATTTTTCATACTGTGTAGTAATACACCACACGAAAAGTAGTACCAGACTCTTTAACCGTACTGACACTCAACATTATAAACACTGTGCTGGTCGCAAATATGAATAACATGATCCTTAAACAAACGAAGGAACTCTAACGAAATATTTTGAAATCATTCTTCGGTTGGCGTGATCTTCATACAAATATTTCTTATCCATTCATATTTACGGTTTAGCCATTTACATAAAAAAAATTATCTATTCTTAAAAAAGTACCCTTTCTCAAAACAGTACAGTACAGTACCATTAAAGTAACTTAAACATTTATTTAAAAAAAAAGTCTGTTAAAAGTGCCCTTTCTTAAAATGGCACAATTTCTTCAAAAGTACGCTTCCTAAAATGCACTCTTTAAAAAGTAAAATTTTTAAAAAAGTAGCATTTCCTAATAACATATAAGTACAAAAAAAAGTTTTTTTTTAATGTATATTCTCTTCAAAAGGTACCTTGTATAAAATGTGTAATTTCTTCAATAGTACCTCTTCTTTAAAAAGTGCATTTTCTTAAAAAAGTATCTTTTTTAAAACCGTCTACTCAAAAAATACGTTTTTTAAATATCACTTATTTCTTACCTAAAAGTAAATTTTTACCTAAAAAGTAAATTTTTCTCAAAAAACTATTTTTTCTTAAAAATGCGCATTTTCTTTAAAAAGTAAGTTTTACTTAAAATTTCCTTTTTCTTAAAAAGTACCCTTTACTTAAAATGCATTTCTTTAAAAAAGTATCTTTTTCTTAACTGGTTACTTTTTATTAAAACGCATTCTTTCTTCTAAAAACAATACAATAAAGTTGAAAGTTACGCAACTAATTTGAATATGAGAATTAACGCTCAAAAATGTGAAACAATACTCTTCAGACCACCAGTTAATAAATGCAACCATAATATTAGAAAAAACTGGAAAGAATTTCGAATCAAGTCAAACACGTTCAGTTGTAACATTTCTAATAGAGAAATAGTTAAATACTTAGGTGTCTATTTAGACAAGTTTTTGTATATTAATCAACACGTTAAGGAAATAATTAAAAAAGCAAGAAATGCCTTCTTTATATATAGATCACTATTTTATTCTAAATATGTTATTCTAAAATTAAAATATTAATGTATCAGCCTTTAATAAGACCCATAATAACATATGGTTGTCGAATATGGTTTAACATAGCTACATCAATCATGGAAACAATTAGACTTTTTGAAAGGAAATGTTTAAGAACATATACATCGCTTTATAGATCTCCAGAAAGCAATTATATTAAATATGTATCTAATAAAAAATTGTACAACCAGACTAATATTATAAGAATTGATAATTTTATATTTACCCTTATTAGAAATAATAGAATAAGACGTATACAATGTATTAATAATAATCGTATAATGGCTCCTTATTACAGACATGAATGATATATTTATTATTAGCAGTTTACAGAAGGGTTTTGTTCCTCCTGAAGCCTTTATTTTCCTTGACAAAAAACATTTAATACAAAATAAACATGGCATACCTATATTTTACCATAATTATAGACGGGCAAATATAAAAGCAGTGGACTGCAACTTAACAAATTTGAATATTAAATATGATACAAATATATCAAGAAGAAATTTAAATTCCCTAAAAGAATCAAAAACCAAAAAGTTTTGGTGGTTATCAGAATAAAAAAAATAAATTTTCCGTTTTTAACTCTTGACATATTTTAACCCTTCTTACAAAAGTAATGTTTTTTAAACTTTTCATTGCAATATAAAAATTTAATTAATTGATATATGCTTCATATGTAATAAGAAATATCAATATTTATTTGTAAAAATCATTTATTACCATATTTATATTACTAGAGTTCTCTATAAAGGGTCATTGTATACTATATACCAAAAAATATATTTTTTTTAACTATTGTTTATTATAGTGCATTATATTTCATTAGTAATCAATAAACGAAAAAAAAACGCATTCTTTCTTAAAAAAGTACTTTACCTTTTCATGAAAACGTACATTTTCTGAAAAGACTTGTTTTTAAAAAACTACTGTTTCTTCAGCAACCACCTTTTATATAAAAGTGCCCCTTTTTGAAGAGTACCCTTTTTAAAAATTATTTTTTCTTAAAAAGTACATTTTCTTAAAAAATAATTTGTACTTAAAGGAGCACCTATTCTTAAAAAAGTATGTTTTCTTGAAAAATTATCTTTTTTACAAAGTACCTTTCTTTAAGAAGTCACTTTTTTTAAAGTCTTAAAAAATACCTTTTCTTAAAAAAGTACCATATCTAAAATGGAAAATTTTCTTGAAAAATTCTTTGCTAAAAAACTATACATATATTCTTAAAAAGTACCTTTTTTAAAAAGCAACATTTTCCTACAAAAATAAATTTTCTTAACCTTAATAAAAAAAATATCCCCGTTTTTAAAAAATATGTTTTCATAAAAAAGTACCTTTTTTAAAAAAACTTAAAAAATAAATTTTCTTAAAAAATTACCTTTCCTTAAAAATGCATATTTTCTTAAAAAAAAGTTCCTTTATTAATTTTTCAAAAAGTCCCTTGTAAGAGTCCATATTTTTTAAAAGTCCCATCTTTTCTTAAAAAAAGTTCCTTTTTTCATTTTTCAAAAAGTCCCTTGTTAAAGAGTCCATGTTTTTTAAAGTACCATTTTTTAAGTTCCTTTTCTTTAAAAACTACCTTCTCTTAACAAAAACACCTTTTCTTAAAAAAATATCTTTTCTTAAAAAAGTCCATTTTCTTATAAAAAAATACGTTTTCTAAAAAAGTACCTTTTCTTAACAAAATAAAATTTTCTTAAAAAAAGTACTTTTTCTTCAAAAAGTACCCTTTCTTAAAAAAAGTATATTTTCTTAAAAAAAAGTATATTTTCTTAAAAAAGTACCTTTTGGTAAAAAAAAGTACCTTTTGCGAAAAAGTACCTGTTGTTAAAAAACTATATTTTCTTTAACAAAGGAATTTTTTAAAAAAGTTATTTTTCAAAATAGGTACTTTTTCTTAAAAAAGCACCTTTTGTAAAAAACACCTTTTCTAAATAAGTACATTTTCTTATTTTTTTTCTTAAAATGTAAATTTTTTGAAAAAGTAAGTTTTCCATAAAACGTTGTTTAAAAAGTATTTTTTCTTATAAAAGTAACTTTTCTTTAAAAATTCTTTTGCTTTTTTTAAAAAGTACATTTCTTTAAAAAAAAGTACCTTTTCTATGAAAATAAATTTTCTTAAAAGACTAGCCTTTTTAAAAAGTACGCTTTTTCTTTTATCCTTTCCTATATATATATATTTTTTCATTACAAAGGGAACTTTAAAAACAAGTACCTTTTCCTACAAAAGAACCTTTTTTAAAAGCATACCTTTTCTTAAAAAAGTATCTTTTCGTAAAAAGATACGTTTTCTTGAAAAAAAAGTAAATTTTCTTAAAAAAGTAGTTTTTCCTGAAAAAGTACATTTTCTTAAAAAAACCTTTTCTTTAATGTGTAAATTTTCTTTCAAAAGTAATATTTATACCCTATACCACTATGTGGTTTGGGTATAATGACTTTGTGCTGCTGTTTGTAACAACCAAAAATATTTGACCTAGACCCATCAGAATCAGAATCACTTTCTGAGTTGATTTAACAATGTCCGTCCGTCCGTCCGTCCGTCCGTCCGTCCGTCTGTGTGTCCATGTAAAGCTTGTAATCAAACTGCAGGTCGCAAATATGAATATATTTTGATGAAATTTGGTATATAAGCTTTTATCGGCCATAGGATGAACGCTATTGAAATTGGTGAGAATCGGTCCATGTTCAGACATAGCCCCCATACAAATTACCCATATGAAATCGACATAAATTGCCATAAGATCCAAATTGTCATATAGATCTTACTCAAATTGGGTGTGCATGCGTTCATTACATCCACTAATGAGTAGTCCAAAAATGATCCCTTTGACCCCATATAGAGCTGCTTCCCGATCTTCACTTAAATCTATTAAAAAACAAAAATATTGCACTGATTCTTCTCAAATTTTGTTTGTATATATTTTTGCAAAATACAAGAGACTTTACCAAACATGATCAGGATCGGTCCATTTTTGGACCTAGTTCCTTTATAGATATAGCATCCGATATGAACTTTTTCATATCTGCAGCCAAAAAATTAATAAAAATTCCACTCAAATTTGGTTTTTCCTTATTTTCAATGTCCAGTTAGTTGGGCCTAAGAGATAGGGTTTCTAAACGCATGGTATAGGGTATCGTATAGTCGGTCTAGACCGACTATAATTTTCTTACTTGTTTTTTTTGAAATAGTACCTTTTCTGAAAAAATTAGTTTATTTTAAAAAGTCTTTTTCTAAAAAAAGTTACTTTTTTAAAAAAATTTAAAAATGTACACTTTTTAAAAAAGTACCATTTTTAAATAAGTACCATATTCAAAACAGAACCTTTTTAAACTCTTTCTTTTAACTCATACTCTCTGTCTTTTTGTATGTCGTAGGGCAACCCCATTCCCCCTTATCCAATTCATCTGAAACTGGGCCCATAGCCTGGTTAGGACTATAGATTAATTTTGCGGTAGTCACGCATAGTCACGCACAGTCACGGAGAGATTCAAAACTCATATGCATAAGGTAAGAAAGAGTTTTAACACAAACTTTGTTTTTATGGGCTAGATTATTTTAAATTTCAATTTGAAATGGTGTCAACTACAATATTTGCTTTTGTCATCACTGTTTTTCTCTGAGTGTACAAATCACAATTTTCGCAATAGTTTGAACATCTATAGAACATACAAATGTAATTTTTAGTATGTCAAAAAATATTTTTCATGGACACACATGTTAAAAAAATGACCCACATAAAATCTGTTTTTGAAGAGAATCGACAAGAGGCAACAATTTTTATGTTGTAAGTTTAGAAAACTTTAAAAAATTTAAAAAAAAAACTTTATGTGAATAAAAAATTATTATTGTTACCCGCTTTTTTAAACAAGAAACACTTTTCAATTATGAATATATTCCATTTACTTTTAAAAACACAGAAAAAATTTATTAAATTTTCTTTCTTGTTATAAAACACACCGCTGAACCACCGAACTGAACGAAAATAAAAACGGAAAAGCCAGAAATAAAATACAAAAATACTGAAAAACCAAAAAAAAAAAAACATCAAATTCTAAAAAGTAAAATATACTTACTCGTATTTGTCTAACACACAAACACATTAAATGGTGTGAACAATGAAAAACGTGCAACGGACGGCGAAGAAGAGACATTTTATTAGCCGACTGCCGTTACCAGACGAATTTTTACAAACAATAATTGTAGTTGGAAATTGTCAATGGGCAATTAGGTTAAGAGGTGATATATTTTTCACAATTTTTTTTTTATATTCCAACTTTTTATTTTTTACTTGTTATCAAACTACTGGTCGCAAATACAGAGGTATTTGCATCAAACTTGTTGGGAAGTCTATTATACATGTTATACCCCCTAAACACAGAAGAGTGTAGTGTGTAAGAGTATTCTCGCACATCTGGTAGCATTGGAAAAGTGCTAATCAGATCATAACACATCTGTTGATGTAATTTCATATAAGTTACGTACATTCAAACCACAATATCTAATATAACGTCTAAAGTGTTTAAAATAATGTTTTCATTTAACCGCAAGTTTTTATTTTGAATGACTTTATTTTGGTTTCACATTATCTGTGGAATTCTCAGACATATTGAATTCGTTATTTGCAAAAATCAAAATACTTTTAAGTTAAATTTTTTAAATCTATAATTGAGGAAGGTGTGCTGGGGATCACCCATAGATCGCGATAAAATTTAGATATGTTATGGAACACGAGTGGGAGAGACCTTTCTTATTACTTCAAAAAGAAAAACAACAATGTAAAATGCATTTATTACGATATTTTCTAATCGATCTCTTTATTTAATATTTCATATTTCATGAAAAACATGTTCGAGTATCAATGTAAAAAATTTTAGTAGAATCAGCTTTAAATATAAATATGTTTTTTGATTTTATATAAAGTTTAAATAAATAATTTCTTTGATGGATTTAATATTAATGTAAGTAATGCAATAATTTTCTAAAATTTTAAATATTTTCGAGCAAATTTAAATTCGTTCAAAAACACCGTCATTGCATTCCAAATTTGTAGCAATTGTTTAAATTGGTTAATGCACTTGAGAAAATGTGAAATTTAAACATAACATTTTATTTAATAAAAATTGTATAAAGAAAACAAAACAAAAAAAAAAAACAACATTTAGTGTTTTTAGGCATTTAAAAATAAATTTAAGCTAAATATTTGCATTAAATAAATTATAAATATTTAAAAAAATATATATAAGAAATGCTAACGAAATTATACATAAATACATATTATGATTATTAGGGTGGACCTTGTGTCGATATTTTGGTAGATGAGGGCTCTATTGCGTGCCTTTTTGAAAAAAAATGACAATGCGGAAAAAAAAAATTAAAAAAAAAAAAATTAGGGGTTGCGCACGAGCCGAGAAAAAGGTCCACTTTGCCAAAATTAGGGGGGAAATTGCCATAGGTCATCAGGGGTCACCCGTAGGGGGGAAGAATGTATGGCCGACCCCCATTAACTTTTTACCGCCAACATTTTCCCCCAAGACACCCACCCCCTATCTCCTCCCCTTAGGTGGGTCACCATACAAAAATGGAGGTTGCTCAGTATTTTCGAAAAACACCATAGGTCATCAGGGGTCACCCCTAGGGGGGCAAAATATATGACCGACCCCCATTAACTTTTCATCCCCAACATCTTTTCCGAACAAACTTACCCTCTATCTCCACTCCTTGAGGGACTCCCCATACAAAAATACTGAAAATCTATGTATTTACAGTTGCACAATATCGAGATTTTTTTGATTTTTTTTTATTTTTTTACAGAAATTCCACCAATATTCAAGAGTGGTCATTGTTTGGAAAGTCTTGAAAAATTTGAAACGCACACCTAGCAGATGCCCCCATTCATCAGTACCTGGCAGTAAAATATTGCAAAATACGTAGTAGTTATAAATAGCAGTTCATTCATCGATTGTTGTCATTCAACAAGTGCCGACGACCGCGAAAAGTAAATTGATTTTTCTCCCGTTTTTTAAAAGTTAAGATGACAAAACAACTTAGATCGCGCGACGATATTTTTTTGATTGGTTATCCAAGCATGAATATTACGGGGAACAAATTACCGTCGAAGAAGCAAGTGCTAAGAATGCATTTCTTCAACATTCGCAAACGAAACATGTCGAAGAAAAATAGTGCGGTTATAGTCGCGGACGCAGTGATGATTTTTTGGCGCCAAGCAGCTATTCCGACGAAAGCCAGAGGTGATGTTACAAGAAAAATAGCTGCGCTGCACGATGAGTGGGATGCTTTAAGAAAGTCATCTCACAGAAAGACTGAGTCCACTAGAGAAAAAGAGAATAAGTTTTCTGATAGCTTGGATAATCTTTTCGACATCGCACACGCCAACGCCCTTGAGAAAATGACAAATACCGAAGACATTGAGTTTCTGCTAAAGCAAAGAGAAGATGGCCGGCCAGGAACTATGGGAGGTGTGGACGCTACTGATACTCGAACGAGGAAAAGAAAAGCTGAGCGCGAAGAACAAGAAGAGTTGCGACGCAAACGTGCAACGGAATCTAGTAGAGATCAGTTCGCTAAAGGCGGTAAGCTATTTCGCACTTTGTGTGTTCGTCCAATGTTTATTTTCAAATGAAATTCTTTCAATTGCAGTGGTTAAATTTTCAAGCAGTGATTCAAGCGATGATAATGGGAGACAGGACGAAAACTTCCCGGCAGAAGCTGGCCCATCAAATGTTGGTGACAGAAGAGGTTACAAACAATGTTTTACTGAACGAGTCCTATCAGCTTTGGACAAGTGCAAAGTGACTGACCGAGACGCGGTCGGCATTATGATAGCGGCGGCAGAAGCATTTGGGATCCTCAACAATACACAATAAACCGTACGTCGCTTCGGAGATGTCGGCGTTCAAATCGAGAGAACATGCTGAGTTATGTGAAAGACAATCCAGAAGTAAGATCGCATAGATTTATTTGCTCTCATTCAGAATTCTTATTCTTCAACGCGTTTCATTTATCTCCAGCTTGTCGCAGCTAAATCCTTCGTAGTCCATTGGGATGGCAAAATGCTTTTGGATTTTGTGGGTACAAAGAAGGTGGACCGTCTACCGGTAATTGTCTCGTACGGAGAAAAAGAACAACTTCTTGGAGTTCCCAAAGTAGAAGATGGGAAAGGAAAAGGCCGGAGAATAGCACATGCCGTTTATCAACTGTTGGCATCTTGGCATATGACACATCGAATACAAGGACTTTCTTTCGACACGACATCAACGAACAGTGGCCCATTCTCCGGAGCCGCAGTTGCTCTTGAGCGGCTGTTGGAGAGAGAAATCTTATATTTACCTTGCAGACACCGCGTATACGAACTGGTGCTAAGGGAAGTTTTTGAGACAAAAATGGGAAAGACCAGTGCACCAGGCGTTCCTTGCTTTGACCGTTTCAAACAGGAATGGGACACTGTAAAGGTTAAACCATTCCATTCTGGCTTGATAGACGATCAAGTCGTCAGAAAAATTCCTGTGGCAATGCAAGTCGGCATAAAGGAGTTTTGCTTAGATCAGTTGAAGGAGAAACACCCTCGCGATGACTACAAAGAAATGCTACAATTAATTCTTTTGTTTCTGGGTGAAAAACTTGAGAATTACCATTTCCGACCTCCAGGACCCGTTTCCCATGCTCGATGGATGGCAAAAGCCATTTACAGCCTCAAGATGTTTTTGTTTCGGAGAACTTTTCACTTATCTGTATGTGAATTGAATGGTATTCGACACGTTTGTATTTTTGTGGTGCGACTTTACGTCAAGGCATGGTTTGGTTCTTCTCGAGCAGCTGAGGCGCCGAATCAAGATTGGAAGTTTTTGAAGGACATCGTCGAGTACAAGTCCGTTGACCAGGATTTATCTCGGGTAATGATAAAGAAATTTATCGGTCACCTATGGTATCTCGCCGATGAGCACATAGCCCTTGCCTTTTTCGATGACAAGGTTTCAAATGAGTTGAAGGCCAAAATGGCCCAAGCATTGCTAGAAAATGAGAATGACGAAGGTGAAGAAGATGAAGAAGACGAAGAAGGTGAAGAAGATGAAGAAGGCGAAGAAGGTGAAGAAGATGAAGAAGACGACCCGGTTCCCCCAGCTCCTCGCGTCGTAATCAAAAGCACCAGCGTTAAAAAAATCGAGGTGAAATTCAAAGATGTGAATGAGGAATTCTTGGCTAAAGACTTGAGCAACTTCGTCTCTCATAATACCAAAAATTTATTTGTACGATTTGGAATATCGCAAGATTTCATTCTTGCAAATCCAGCAACCTGGAAATCTCGCGCAGACTATCAAGAAGGTCGTAGAATTGTAAATAACTTGCGCGTTGTGAACGACACTGCCGAAAGAGGAGTAAAAATGATACAAGATTATAATAGAATACTGTGTCAAGGCGAAGAAGAGAAACAGTATTTACTACATGTTATCGATTCTTACCGCAAGAAATACCCATCAGCGAACAAAAATATGTTAATTTGACTATATTATATTAAAAGTGCTTAGTAGTACTACTCAATTACAGCTTCTTTTATTTTTGTATGGGGAGTCCCTCAAGGAGTGGAGATAGAGGGTAAGTTTGTTCGGAAAAGATGTTGGGGATGAAAAGTTAATGGGGGTCGGTCATATATTTTGCCCCCCTAGGGGTGACCCCTGATGACCTATGGTGTTTTTCGAAAATACTGAGCAACCGCCATTTTTGTATGGTGACCCCCCTAAGGGGAGGAGATAGGGGTGGGTGTCTTGGGGGAAAATGTTGGCGGTAAAAAGTTAATGGGGGTCGGCCATACATTCTTCCCCCCTACGGGTGACCCCTGATGACCTATGGCAATTTCCCCCCTAATTTTGGCAAAGTGGACCTTTTTCTCGGCTCGTGCGCAACCCCTAATTTTTTTTTTTTAATTTTTTTTTTCGGCATTGTCATTTTTTTTCAAAAAGGCACGGAATAGAGCCCTCATCTACCAAAATATCGCAAAAATTTCATTTCAAGGTCCACCTTAATGTTTATGCATATTTTATGCATTAAATATTAATTATTTTGGTATATAGCATAATGTCATTTTATATATATATAGTATTTGTTTTGTTGTTATTGTTTGATAGTTTCAAATAACTATAAATTTTATTGTGTACTATTTCGAATGTTTCTGATTTTTAATTAAGTAAATTGATGATCAAAGCCTTTAAAGATGATTTAATTCTTTCTTATCTTATTATGACAATTGATGTGATGAATTGTGCGAAAAACGTCTTTTTCTCTTAAATTTTTTTCTCCCCTAGCTGAGTTATTCTTCGTTTTGGGCATTTACCAGAAACCGGATGACTTTCCACCGGGGGGATTTCTTACTTTAATGCATGAACGATTGCCAGATCGATCCATTTCCTCTGTAAAAAATAAATAAAAATAAAAGTTATTATTTATCAAAAATTTTAAAACCAAATTGTTCTTTGGAAAAATTCTATAAAAAAAAAAATTTCTTAACAATTTCTAAAAAAAAAAATTTCTAAAGAAATGTTCTTAAGAAAATTTTTTTGAAAATTTTTAAAATTTAAACAATTTCTTAAGAAAATTTTTTTTGCAAAATTGAAGTTTTCTTGGAATTGCAACAATTTCCCATTTTGTATATAAGACTCATAAATTTTATCAAATTATTATTCTTTGGACGATCTATCTGGTATGTCGGGCTTAGAGCTTTTCGAGTATTGTAGTTTTTCCAAACGGAGTCACTTGAATCCACTTGTTGCTTCACAGAGGGTGAACTTCTCTTATAAAGCAGGTATCATAGAGGTCACATGCAGATCGACCTGAAACTTGGATATGTTAGAGAATATGCAAAAATAAATGACTCGAATTTTTGAAAGAGAAAAATTTAACAATTTTATAAAAAAATGTTCATGGTAATTATTTTTTTTTTTTTTTAAATTTATATATTTTTTAAATTTTTTTGTTTTGTATACAATATATTTATTATAAATTATTTATTCTAAATTATATGTTCTTTGAAAGGTGAAATTATGAAATTTTGTTTTGTCATTTCATTTGTAACGCATCGAAAAACTAATCCGAGACCGCATAAAGTATATATATTCTAACAACTCATTGTATCAACTCGAGTCGATATTGCGATGTCTGTCTGTCTGTCTGTCTGTTTGTATGTTAAAATCACGCTGATTCACGAAATAAACCAAGTACATGGGTAAACTTATGATAATCTTATTGATCATTATTTCGAGCAGGTTGATATTTCAAATGTGGTAAATCGGGCATCCTTGTGCCCAGATATGTCCTAAAATATGGAGACACCTCTAAATATTCAGTGTGTTTGTTGTAATAATAATTTAGTATTAAGTTTATCAAATTGTTTACTTTTTCAAATATTTTGTTTATATTTGTTATAAATAGTGTAGTTAGTCCAGATATTGATATAATCGTAAGACCTTACAGAACATGTTCTTCAACACTCACATCTAAAAATTAAAACATTATCCACTCGCGATCGGAAAAATCCGAAGCACCCCTATAATAACGACAACAGTTGATACCCTGTGATACCCTGTGATATTACTTTTAAGTTGTGTTTTAAATGTTGTGTGTAATTAAATGTTATTTTAAATTGAATGTTTTTTGTTTATATGTAACAAATATTTTTATTTTAATGTAAAGACAAATCCATATTACTACGACCTTTGATAAAGTCAACATAAAATTGACGAAACGTCAGGAAAAATGGAATAAGCGGTTGTTTTATTTACATTGGAAACGTTAGGCCTAATTAGCTTAAATAAAATAAAAATAAACAATTGTTTCAACTAAATTTATTTAAAAAAATCGAAAATAATTCATTAGCAGTTATAAAAAAATAAAAATAAAAAGATAATAAAATTAAAATAAAAACAAAAGATAGTAATAAAATAGAAAACAGAGAAAGTTTATATGTTTCGTTTAGTTTCGTTTTCGTTTTTCCGATCGCGAGTGGGTAATGTTTTAATTTTTAGATGTAACGTTGAAGAAAATGTGTTGTTTTCTTAGCAGTACACGTGCAAGAAAACGAACCTAAAATTAAGCTACACTCGAATCCGTGTGGTTTATGTGTGTTCGAAACAAAAATACGTGATAGAAAACTGTTCGTGTAGATAATGAAATATTAAAACGAAACATAGTCATGATTGTGTTGTGCACCGTACAAAATTTAGAAACACACATAACTGATATGACAAAAATATATAAACAAAATATATGATATAAACAAAAATATATGTTGACTGCTTTAGAATAGAACATTATGTTTCATGTGTGTATTTTCATATAATATCCTATTTCTACATGATTTCTTTGCATCAAATTTGCAAAAATTATTCCGAAAACGAAAAAACTGCAGTTTTTGTAGCTTTTCTTTTTTGTAAATACGAGCAACTTATTTTTTTGTGTTCTATAACATATCCAAGTACTCCCATGAGACCTTTCAAGTTAAATGCTCTTTGAAAAACTATTGCAGATTCACAACTCTTCTTCAGAAACTGAATAAAAGAATAATGCTTAAATTTTTGAAATTGTAATACCAGAAAGTCTAGGAATTGAAGCACATTCCTTTAATGAATCATTGGCCCATAAATGTTACCAAATTAGTATGGTTTTTAAGTTAAATGTTCTTTGGAAAAATGTTATAGAATCAAAATTCTTCTCCAAGAAAATTAATCAATGAATATTGACAAGTTTGGAATTCAAACATTTTTTAAAATAATAATGCTTGAATCTTTGAATTTTGTTATTAGAAAGTATAGAAATTGGAGGAATTTTTTTTTTCTTTTTGAATAATTGACTCATAACTGATACCGAATTGGAATGGTTTATGAAAATTCTTGCATTGTTATTGGAAAAATTATGTAGAATCAAAATTCCTTTCAAAGAAAATTGGGGTTAAGAATTCTATAGCGAGCAATTAAGTAATTTCCTTTAAGAATTTCTAAGCAATAAAGTAATTTCCTTTAAGACTTTCTGACTCAATAATGATATCCCATCGCTTTTGGAGGATACTAGTTGTTCGGAAAATTTCACAAAATCCAATTTTTTCTCTAAGAAAATTAATGTTTAGAATTCTATAAAAATAATTTACTATTCAAAAATATGTTGAAAAAATTATGTTTTTTCTTTGAAATTGTGATACCATAAAGTCAAGGAATTGAAGAAATTTCCTTATATTTAGAATAATTGACACAAATTTATGATGGTTTATGAAAATTTCTGCACTGTTATTGGAAAAATTATGTAGAATCAAAATTCCTTTCAAAGAAAATTGGGGTTAAGAATTCTATATAGAAAATTTAAGAATTCTAAATTTTTTCGGAAGAATTATGAAATTATCTAGCAAGCAATAAAGTAATTTCCTTTAAGAATTTCTAAGCAATAAAGTAATTTCCTTTAAGAATTTCTGACTCAATAATGATATCCCATCGCTTTTGGAGGATACAAGTTGTTCGGAAAATGTCACAGATTCCAATTTTTTCTCTAAGAAAATTAATGTTTAGAATTCTATAGAAATAATTTACTATTCAAAAATATGTTGAAAAAATTATGTTTCTTTCTTTAAAATTGTGATACCATAAAGTCAAGGAATTGGAGAAATTTCCTTATAGAATAATTGACACAAATTTATGATGGTTTATGAAAATTCCTGCATTGTTATTGGAAAAATTATAGAGATTAAAAATTCTTCTCCTGAACATTGATGTTGTATCTCCAAATTTTCTGAAGAATTATAAAAGTGTCTTGCAAGCAATATAGCAATTTTATTTTTTGAATACATGATTCATAAATCGTTCCAAATCATTTTTGGAGAGTACTTGTTCTTTGCAAATTGTTAAAGAGTAAACATTATTCTCTACGAAAATAAAGGTTTAGAAATCTATAGAAGAGTGTAGAATTCAAATATGTTCGTATCTTTGAAAGAAAATTTATGTTAATAATTCTATAAAAAAAAAAGTGAAGATTTCTACAAGTTTCCTAAAGAGAATTGTTTCAATCATAAATTTAATCAGAATCTCTTCGAAGCAATAAAGCAATGAAAATAAATATTTCGAATTCAAACATTCAAAATTCTTCTCCAAGAAAATTGATATTGAGATTACTATAGAAAAATTAAGAATCTACAAGTTCTATAGTTGATACCAACTTAGAATGGTTTTGAAGGTAATTGCTCTTTACAAAATGATACAGAGTCAAAATTTTTCTTCAAGAAATTTTATGTTGAGAGTTCTATAGAAAAGTGAAGATTTCTAAAACTTTTCTAAAGAAAAGTGTTTGAATTACAAATTGAATCAGAATGTCTGGCAAGCATAAAGCAATGAAAATAAATATTTATAATTCAAAAATTTGGTTGAAAGAATTTTAAATAGTGTTACCAGAAGGTCTAAGAATTCAAACAATTCTTTTTACAAATAATTAACTCATAACTGATACAACTTTATGATGGTTTAGAAGATTTCTACATTGTTCTTCGGGAAAATGATGCAGAGTCAAAACTCTTAAAAAATTAATGTTAGCAATTCTATAGAAAAGTTAAAAATTCTACAATATTTCTGAAGAGACTTGAAATTGTCTAGCAAGCAATAAAGCAAGTTCCATTTTTTAATCGTTGACTCATAAATTTTTGAAGAAAAATTTTTTAAATATCGCAGAATATTAAGTTTTCACCAATTTAAAAGTTGGTTAAAAGAATAATGTTTACTAGCAGATTCCAGCAATCGAAATTCAAGTGCAAATTCTAGGAAATTTTATTTTTTCATTTAATAAAGACCCTAAAGGTATGCTTCACAATTCAACTCATTTTAAATGAAGGAAACAAACTCAACACATTAACACAATCACATTAAAAAATTTAATAAACACACGCATAGCATTGTATAATTTTATGTATGTGTTAGTAGCAACTTTAAACGATCATAACTCCAAAAAAAAATTCCAGACAATGAAAATCTGTAAATCTGGGTAACAACGAAAAAGAAATACCTTTCAAATGATAATTTTTTTTGTCAAAATCGCGGTAAAACTGTGAAACTTACGTCGGTCACAAGAAATCGCCTTGCCTATTAATATTATAGATATCAGAAAGTCTAAATAGGAGGGTATTTGTTCTTTGGAAAAGGTCGCAAGAGTCTAAAGTTTTTTCTAAGAAAATTTGTGTTTAGAATTCAAAAATATTTATAAATAATAATGTTTTTAGTAATCTTTGAAATTGTGATATGAGGAAGTCTTGGAATGGAAGTAATTTTCTTTCATGAATAATTGAGTAATAAATTATACAAAATTATGGTGTTATTTGGAAAACTGGTATAGAATCAAATTTTTCTTCCAGAACATTAATGTTAGGAATTCTATCGAAAACTTTGGAATTCTTCTTTCTGAAGAAAAGTGTTTGAGTCTTGAAATTATTATATCAAAATGTCTAAGAAGCAATGAATATTTGGCTCATAAATTATACTAAATTATAATGGTTTAGGAAGTCTGTTTTTAGAATCTTGAAATTTTGCCCTGAAGAAAACACAAACAATTTTCACAAATTGGTGAATTGCCAAATCGAAAAGGTTCTAGGGATCTAATCGGCGCATTCGATATAAAAGTGTTTCAATCGAATATATATTTTTAAATTTCTAAATTAATAATAATGGCCATATTTTTTTAAATATTCGCTAAATTATGGAACCGATTTTTCCAGAAAATTTCATAAATAATAAATGTTTCTTAGACCGAAACGAGATATACATACCACTTATGGAAAACGTGGACTCTTGCATATTACGTGAGCCAGAAACGTGGCCACGACCTGATGGAGTACTACCCACAGATCCAGTCAGGGGTGCACCTGCAGTTAACAGACATTCCTGATGGGGTATTTCAATTTCCAATGCTGCCATATTCATTCGTTTCATATCACCATTCAAATGTTCCTCATGATCTTCGCCGTTACGTTCGCCTTGAACTGGTTTTTTACCTTCCAAGACATCGTACACATATGGTGATTTTACGGCAGAGTTTAAGAAACGACCAAAGCCTTCGGCTACACGTACTTGACCATCTTCAACACATATGCGACCGCGTACTATTACCATTTCCGGTACACCATGGCATGACATACCCTCGAAAATATTAAAATCACATTTCTGGTAATGGGTGTCTTTCGAAATGGTACGTGTAGCTTGAGGATTCCAGATAACAACATCAGCATCGGAACCGACAGCAATGCGACCCTTTTGTGGATAAAGATTAAAGATTTTGGCAGCATTGGTACTGGTGACAGCAACAAAACGGCAGGGATCCAAGAGACCAGCCTGAACGCCTTTTTCCCATACCACAGACATACGATCTTCGACGCCATTAACTCCGTTGGGGATTTTGGAGAAATCATTTTTTCCTTTGGCTTTAGTTTCCTTGCTAAAGGCGCGATGATCACTGCCAGTGACTTGCAGATCATCGCTAAAGTAGAAATAAAAAAAAATAAAAAATAAGAATTACAGAATAACCAAGAAAATTCTTCATCGAAAATCGGATTTAGGGGATTTTGGTCCAGGAGAAAAGCTGTAAGTTACTATAATTATTGTAAATTTTTCTTCTCAAAATACTATGTAGTGTAAGTGTTTTAAAAATAAACTATTAAACTATTTTTTGAGATTGCTAGATGAATGAAGTACTTTCCGTTATAAAATTGGTTGGAGAAAATGGGTTAAATTCATTGTTCCATAAACAATTGTAGAAAATATAATACAAAAGTAATTTCTTTAATTTAAAACTAGCAGAGCCCAGCCCTCGAATGTTCTTTCAATGTTTTATGCCACCTAGAGGTATGCTATTCTAGGGCGTGTGATATGCAATTTTATAATGAAATTCGATTGCGCTATTGTCGTTATTGGTTTATGTCCAAAATTATTTTTCAATTCAACAAAGGGCTTTTCATATACAATTTTTGCAAACACAATAACACTTTTAATAAACACACACACAGCATTGTATAATTTTATATGTTTATTAGTAGCAACTTTAAATGCATTTTATTCCAAAAAAAAAATGTAAAAATCTGTATATCTGGTGGACAGCTCAAAACAAATATCTTTCAAATGAGGTATGTTTGGTCAAAGTCGGGTTAAAACTGACAAAGTTACATCGGTCACAAGAAATCGCCTTGCCTATTAATATTATAGAAGTGTTACACTTTTAAGGGGGTTTGAATCAATCATAATTTAAAACGTTTATTAATAAAACTTCAAACGTTAACAAATTTTAAAAGTAATCACCCCTGTTCTTGAAACCACTATCACAAAAAAAAACTCGTAAATGAAAAAGTTCTTAAATCTACGAGTTTTTTGCTGTTTCTAATTTCAATAAGAATATTTTTTCTCGTTTTAATTCACATAGAAAAGGCTTTGTGAAATTAAAACAAATGCCCTTTTTTATACTAAGCAGGCCTTAAGAGATAAAAGAAAACTAATTGATATTTAAACTCTAACATATTTTTTATTGAACCTTGTCATTATTTTAAAACATTAGACATTAATTTTATGAAAAAAACGATTTTAAAAAACATCTACATTTTGCGCTGATTTAAAAAAAAAACTCGTAATAAGTGGTCGATGTTAATAAAACACACTTTTTGCGATGATGCTGTTCTATAACTATAATAAAAACTTTTTATTTACACAATCTATTTTCCATTATAATTTTTTCAATTATAACATAGATTCTTTATGCACTAATTATTGCAAATAATCATCAAATCACATATTTTTATTTTTTTGCATATGTTCGAAACAGTAGTGATGCCAGTCAAATCCAATTTATTTGAATATCGAAATTTTTTTTGGTGATGCCTAACTTTTTAAAAATAGAAAAGTCATTTTTAATTGAATGAAATTGAAGAACAAAAACAATTAAATGAACAAATAAGTTGTTATTTTAAAAGAAAATATTTTTCTTTATACTTTTTCTATAAACTTAAGAAAAAACATGCACAAAATACTTAAAAGTTTTTTGTGAAACTGAATAAAGAACCATATGGCACCTCGGTTTCTAGATAACATATCTTCTTAACTCAAACATATGGTTCTTAACTCAAACATATGTTTCCATTTAATAAATAAAAAAAGTAGTTTCAAGAAACCCAAAATTTCAATTTCATGTGATTTTAAGTTCACTCTTATTCAAATAACAACGTTTCAAGAACAGGGCTGAATATGTAAATTTATCAAAAATCAATTTTAATTTTTACTATTTGATCCGAAAAAATGAGTTACGGTTTCTCTCGTAACTTTTTGAAAAATATATTATATTCACTTATGCATAAGATCATTATAAAAATATTTATTATTTTGTGGGTAAATTTACTTAATCACAAAATGTACTCCATAGAAGAAAGTGGTCGAAATTTTCTTTTTTAATGGCTAAAAATTGGTCTGAGTCTGGGGTCATTCATTTTCGAATAAGTTACCAGAATTAGGGAAAATTAATTTTGATATTAAATGGGTTTTGATTGACAAACAGCTTTTGCCTAAGAATGCAGTTCACTTTATACATTTTTTTTTTATAAATTTAAAATAAAATGATTTCTTGTCCTTTACATCCCTCAAGAGGACTAAAAGTGTTACCCCTGTGATTAGCAAATAAATGAGGCCATTACCCTATTTTAGGTCATAAGGTAAAAATCATATCCCATTGTTTCCTTGTTTTACAATTGTTCAGGGTAAAACAATTAAGACTTTGGAATATAGAATACATAAAAAGGCTTTTTGAAAAAGTGTAAAAAAAATTCACATTTTTTATCATAGAAGAAAACTGGAACATCTTCACCGAAGAGTTCTACTTTAGAATTTAAGTATTAAAAAAAAATTGTTTTCTTTTAAAATAAATATGTACATTAGCGTGTTCTGTCGAAAAGACGCAAACACGTTGCCTATTGATGAGCTGAATATGGCAAAAATTAAAAATTCGCTTTCAGTTCAGAAAATCTGACATCAAAAATTTCGTTATGTATAGCTTCTCAAGGGAAATATATTTGTAAAATTTTAGTAAAGTAATTTGGGTCCATCCATCTTGATGTTTTGAAGTGAAGTTTCAAACATACAAAAATAATTTAACCCATAGAAACAAAGTTTTTATTTAAACTCTTTCTTTCCTTATGCATATGAGTTTTCAATCTGTCCGTGACTATGCGTGACTATGTCAAAGTTAATCTTTTTTCACGACAAGTCTATCGATCAAGTTACAGATCGATCAGATAAGGGGAAATGGGGTTTAAAGCACTCCGTGACTGTGCGTGACTACCCCAAAATTAATCTATAAGTATAACAAGACTACTGGATGAGGGGGAATGGGGTTGCCCCATGGCAGTCCGACAGATAGAGGGTATGAGTTAAAAGAAAGAGTTTAAAAAAAGAATTTAAACTTTGATACAAAATCTTAAACTCTGTATTAATGAGTTTTTAAAATTCTACGAAAAATTAAATTTTAATTATTTATCCCACAATACGCTCCACGTTACGAAACTTTTGAGCCAGATTTGCCGAGAAAAAACGGAACATTGTTTGTGGAGAAAATAATCGGAAAACGCTTGAAGTTTTTGTTTTTTTTTCTGCTTTCAGCTCGTCAGTAAGTACGTCGCAGGAGTATTAGTACATGAAAGTCGAAAAAAATTCTTTTACGGAACTAGCTTATTTATTGAATGTTAATTTTTGTAAACTTAGTTTTTTCATAATCAATTCATAATAGGGTATTATACCCTATACCGACATGTGGTGAGGGTATACTAAGTTTGTGCTGACCTGAAAATATTCGACCTAAATCAATTTTTTATTATGCCGATAAACTGATAATAATTTTCTGCGTCGATTTAGCGATGTCCGTCTGTCTGTCTGTGTAAACCTTGTAATCAAACTACAGCTCATAAATATGAATATATTTTGATGAAGTTTGATAAATCAGCTTTTATCGGCCATAGGATGAACACTATTGAAATTGATGAAAATCGACGCATGTTCAGACCTGGTCCCCATACAAATGACCCCTATGATCGACTAAAATTGCCATAAGATCCAATTATTACATAGATCTCGGTCAAATTGGTTTTGTGTGTGTTTATTACATCTATTAATCATTAGTTCGAAAATAAACTCTATAGGACAATTCTTAGTTATAGCCCCCATATGAAGCTGCATTCCGATCTTCTCTTAAATTTATCAAAAACAAAAATATTGCACAGATTTTTCTCCAATTTGGTTTGTATATGTTTTTGCAAAAACTAAGTGATCTTATGAAATATGGTTATTATCGGTCCATTTTTGACCTAGTCCCCATATAAATATACCATCCGATATGCACTTTTTCATATCCGAAGGTAAAAAAGTTAATAACAATGCTATCAAATTTGTTTAATGCTTATTATCTATATCAAATATAGTTGGACCTAAGAGAAAGGGTCTCTAAATGCATGGTGTAGGGTATCGTATAGTCGGTCTAGATCCACTATAATTTTCTTACTGGTTTTTAATGTTGTTAAAGAATAAATACTTACTAAGCCAATGATTTCATCAATGATCTTGGAGTTTCAGGTGATTCACGTATTGGAGGACTAGTGATGTAATAAATGCGTTCTTGCTTGGGAACACCATGCATGCTACGGCCAATAGAGCTGGCCAAAGTTTCACCAAAGACACAATAACCACTACGCCTAGCACGGCCAACTATTTCAGCAGATGATTTGGAAGTAATGCGTGTAACATAAAGTGGAGCTTTCATCTAATCCATATAAAAATGAAAAATTAAAATTTAAACAAATGTCTATGATCAATATAAATATGATGTTACGTGAAAAAACATAAAATTTGTAAACAAAATTATATACAACAAGTATGCCCTGTAGCGCTTCGCTAAGACTTACCGAGACTTATTGACATGTTTTATTTCATAATCAATTTTTCCTACGAACTTTGTATTGTGCAATTAAAATATATTATTTTATTTATTTTATATTTTTTTAATTTCAATGCTTGCTGATATACAATATTATTTGTTTTTTCATTCGGTGCAATAATTAAAAAATTTTACGACGTTCCTACTCTGGAGCAAGCTACATATAGCTGCCCATGAGAAAAACATTGTTTTTTCCAAAGTAATATGGCAACACTGAATTTAGAATATCATTTGACAATTTTTCATTTTAGCGATTTTTTATTTCGCCCATTTTTGATTTTGAAGATTTTTGTTTTTGGCGATATTTGGTTTCGCGATTTTCGGTTTTGGCGATTTTTTATTTTTGATTTTGGCGATCCTGCCCATATTTTCCACGACTACTCAGATTGCTAATTAATGAACTTGTCAAAAGTATGTTGCCGCTTTCATAGTACTTTATATTTTTTTATACAGGGCGTGGCACCCATATACTATCCCTCCCATTTTTAATCTGACTACTCCCATTAATATCTGACGGACTCGTACAAAATGTCAAGGCTTTCCCTTATATGGTACTACGGTACTATTGACGGTGCCACGCCCACTGCTCCAATGACGCCCATTTTTTGTTCGACTAATCACATGAATAACTTATGGGCTCACACAAAGCTCCAAGGCTCTCACGATTACAGTACTCCAGAGATATTACATTAACTTTGTATGGTAGATGCCACACCATTTTTTGTCCGACTACTAACATTAATATTAGATGAACTCAGACAAATTTGCAAAGCTGTCTCTGTCATAGTACTTGATATATATAATATTGAATTATTACTTTGTGTTAGGAGGTGCCCCGCCTACTTTTCCGATTCCGCCCATTTTCGGCGACGTTGACATCACACAAATTTTCTCTCTCTGTCATAGCACTCAATATATATGATATAAAAAGTTCACTTTATATGGGAGGTATCACGCCTAATAAAAATATCAAAAAAAATATAGTCTATGTCCATCCTTGAGGACCATTCTAAATATTTGAACCAAAATTTTTAAAATCAGATGAGTAGTTACGGAGATTACCTCCTACAAACAAACAAACACACATTACCTCTTTATTTTATTAGTATAGATTAAATAACTTAAAAATAGGTTAGTGACTTCCACTCCAAACTAGTGCTACTCTAGCCTGAAAACTTACTTGCCAACAACTTTATCATAAACTCTATTGTTTAAGGATCTGCTTTCAAGGAGGAATTCATATTATTAACAAACTTACAGACCATGATTTCTATTACTAAATATCATCCACCAGTCTGAGACTTAAGTTGGGTTTAATTTGTTGGCATTATTTGATTTTATATTTAATATATAAAGGTGCAGTTCAACAGTGGTTACCAATATATTTACAGTGGTTATTAAGGAGAAATAAAAGTAAAACAAAAAAAAAATAAAATTAAAATATTTAAAAAAATATGAATAAAATAAAAATTATAAATGAAACCGAACATGATCTTTGTAAATAAATGTGTTAATGAAGAAATTCCATAACCAAAAAAATCCTACGGGAAAACTCAAACGAACCGATCCAGGGATAGGGCACTTTTACATGTCGATGCCATAGGATGGATAAATTTACCTCTGCGACCTGTCACAGAACTAATATTTATCAATGTATCCACCCCATGACATCGCCATAACTTTTAAGTCCTAGGACTCAGTTGTATAACTTTTCCGTAGGGCACAAACAGGAGGGTAAATGCCGTAATCAGTATCGAGTAAAATCAATAAAAATCCATATATTGGTTTATTAAATAAAATGGACCTAAATTTTATAATTCTTTATCCATGATAGAGTGGAATTATTCTTAGTATTTCATTTTGGAAAAAAATTTCTTTCGAGCGAAAAGTCTCGATAACGAATACGGCTGTTAGAACCCATGTCTCCGGTTATGTGTTTTCCACAAGAATTACCTGATGAGCTAAAATACAGGCACGATTAACCGCCTCAGATTCAACTTCTTCTTGCCGGGATAGTTCATGACCCTCGGGACCAGTAACACCGTTGGCCAAAAGTTTATGAACATTTTTAGCAATAATATCACCATTCTCAGCATGAACCTATGTAAAATATATTTTATACATATACTTATTTTTATATTACAAACAAAATAATACCTGGGCCAAACCTCCCAATTCTCTTATGCGTTCTAAAGCATTCAGCATTTCAGTGTCATTAAGTTGGCATAAGCCTTTAAAGGCCATAAACATTATAAATGAATTAATGCCCAATTCATCGCACATAATTTTCATTTCATCCGATACAGATTTGGACCACCACGTTAGACCCATATGAAAAGCATAATCACAGCACACCTTGGGATCAGCCCAAGAACGCCATTTGTCATAAGCTTCAACTAGGGATTCACCTCTTTCGGGTAAAACAAAATCAACTGGAAGTTTTAATATAAATATTTCCATTAAATAAAAGATTTTTTTTTTAACTCCACGCAAAACTTACTAATTGTGGTTGTGCCTCCAGCAATGGCTGCCTTAGTGCCTTGATAAAAATCGTCTACGGTCTCGGCGCCATCAAATTTCAATTGAAAATGTGTATGCGGATCAACGCCGCCAGGTATAATCAGCTTACCGTTAGCATCTACCACACGCACCCCGCCGGGTATATTTATTTCAGATGGTGGACCAACAAACCTATAAAGAAGAAATTAAAAATATACTAATGTTTACAATTTTACTAAATCTCTAACGGGACTTACTTGATTATGCCATCCTCTATATAAACATCGGCATGAAAAGTTTGATCATGATTAACAATCTGGCCATTTTTAATATAAACACGATTTTGAGCACTCTGCAAAGAATCAAAATATGTTATTGACTTACAACTTCAGAACTTTCAAATGGACTTCTGGAAACAATTCTAACCTGTAAGTGTATGGGAACCTTTTTCACAGGCTTTGGACTGGTAGACATAATTTACGGTTTGAGCTGTAAATAAAAATCGAAAGTCAATATTTTATAATATTCCGCAAAAAAATTATTTTAAAAAAAATCTGATTCTAAAAATGGGAACAAATTTGAATCTATAAGATCAAAAATTAGAGAACTTGATTTAATTATATAATATTATAACAGACATAACACGTGCAACAGAAATTATTGGACTTTAATAGGACCATATACACATGCAAGTAGAGGTCTTATATAGTAAAACCGCATTTTCTGATCTTTTCTCCATTTTAAAGGACTTCAAAGTAGTTATCGGGATATAAAAATTTATAAAAAATTAATTTAAATATTTCCATCCATATGTCAATAGAAAAATAAAGAAAGTAAAAAATATAATTAATAATAAAGTAAAAAATGTTGAGAAAAATTAACACGTTTGCTCTGTCGCTTGTGTGGAGAATCCGAATCACGAAATATTGACCAGCAATACTTGGCAAGCATTCGATAGGTTATTTTTCCTCTGAAGCGATTCTCTGTAGTCGAAAGATCCTGATGGAACCGTTCGTAACTACTAAAATTTTCGGGGAAAATCTAGGTGACTATCTAAAAAGTGTGTTTTCAGTGATTTCTTTGTAGTTTTCAGCTTTTCTATTGCCTAAGAAATGTTCTATTATGTCATTTAAATTCCTATAAATTTTTTTCAATAGGTGATAAACGGTCCGGTAATTCCAGCAAACGTGTTCATTTTTCTCCATAATATACTTTATTATTCATTTTTCTCCACATCTTATATATTACAAAATTTTATGAAAAATAAAGTCAGTCCGTCTGGCCGTTCTATCCGGCCGATTTCCTTCATTTTTTTTATGAAAGGTATTTGGACACAAATATGTCATCAATCATTGAAATTTACTCAACTCCCACCTTACTCAGGTTATACTAAAACTCGATTCTTCCCTATACATATCTCATGGGTCACATTCACTCAAGCAATTCGAATTCTTAAAGCTCCTCTTCTAATGAATAATTCTTGATCGTTTCACTCTCAGAACACTCAGTGGATCAAGTTCTTTGTTTTGAGCTATTAACTGCACAATCAACTTTACATTCAATTTTTTCAACATTTTTTCAACATCTTTTCTTTCATTCAAACCTCTATAATTAGAGTTCTCATTAACGTAGGCTGTTGATACAAGTCTAAGAACACTCAGTGGATCAAGCTCTTTCCTTTGAGCTATTAACTGTTAAAATTCGTTGAGTTTGAGGAAAGTTATGCGTGCACAATCAACTTTACATTAGCGTTTTGTATTACCATCACGACAATAAAAAGTGTTGAATTGTGAATTGGCTAAATCTGTCTAGCATACCTTTAGGGTCTTATAAAATAATTTATTAAATGAAAAAAAAAATTTGCACTCGAATTTCGAGGACTGGGATCTTCTAGTTGTACTTTATTCTTAATTATATTTTTTACTCTATTTTAATTTTAATTAATTTTAATTTAATTTATTTCATTATTTTTCCATTACAACAAGGTTTACAATCTTATAATTAAAGTAATGTAAAAATACACAGTATATAAATAGTACACAGTACAACAGAAAAAAATTAATTTAATAAATAAAACCCAAAAAGATAAAAAATTAATAAAAAAAAAATGGTTAATACATATGAAGCATAATGGGTTAATTTAATAAAAATATATAAATAAATAAATAAATATAAATATAAAAGAATTTTTTTTTAAAGAAACAAGATATATATATATAAATGAGAGCTGAAATCAATTACATTTAATTAATTATGAGTGAAATTGAAATAGTTCTTTCTTAAATTGCTGGGCGTTGCTTATAAATTGAATGGACGAGGGTAGCATGTTCCAAAGACGAACTAAATTAATATAGAACTGCCACTCAGATATTAAGCTTCGATATCTTAAGTGTATGATATCGTTCGATCTTGGTGAACGTGTAAAAACTAATCTTTCGGCCTTCTTATTTTCATTAAATCAGTAAGAGTCACCCCATATAGTTTTTTGGAATATTGAGATATATGATCATATTTTCTTAAATTAAAAACATATCTTAATATTGCATTATACGTTGATATTAGTTTTTTTCGACTTGTAAAATTGCAACTTGCATATATATCACATCCATATAGTAGAGTTGGTATTAAGTAGGTTTCTGCTAATAAAATTCTAATCTTAAGTGGTATAACATACTGGGTGTTCCACAGTGTCCGTAGTATTGCATAAGTTTTCCCTGTAGCAGCATTTATATGGGCGCACCATGTGAGAGTGGAATTAAAAGTGATACCATGATTCTTGGCTGTTGATACAATTTCTATTTTTTGATCATTAAGCATTACAATCGGCTCAAAAGGTAACTTCAAAGTTTTCTTAGCTATTATTAAACACTTAGACTTTATAGGATTAAGACACAAACCGTTTATAATTGCCCAGTCATGAATGTGTTTCAGATCTCTGTTTAGTTTTTCCAACCTTTAAACTAGTGTAGATTTTTGCTGCTTATTTTTTGAGACTTTATATTAATTTGTCTACAAAATCTGACAAGCTGCAAAAATTGAAGTAATTTAAGTTACATAAATTCTGGGGGACCAGTAGATTTCTAAGAATTTTATTATATTTATTGAAGGTCGCGAAAATCGCGGTATTTATCAGTTTGTCATTACTTTTGTAACGCATCGAAAAATGCATTTGCGACCCTATACAGTATATATATTCTTGATCCTTATAACAACTCGAGTCGATATAGCGAGGTGCGCCTGCCCATCTGTCCGTCTGTCTGTCTGATTGTCTGTGTGTTGTGAAATCATTCACAAAATAAACCATCTACCTGGGCAAACTTAGGATAATATTGTTTGTCATTATCTCGAGCACGTTGGTATTTAAAATTGGGTAAGTCGGGCATCATTGTCCCTAGATATGACCTAAAATACGGAGACAACTCTAAAAATTTTAAAAAATTTAGAGTGCTAATTACAATAATTTAGTATTTTGATTACATTTGTTATAAATAGTGCAATAAATCCAGATATTAATGCAATAAAAGCATTCAAATTAACGCAATATTAATGCAATAATATTAATGCAATAATAAAAGCCAAGTGTTGTTTCTTTAATCTGTTGAGTTTAAGATATGCGGCTGATTGGACCACAGCATTTGATCCTAGGGTTGCGGTTTGAACGCCATTACCAGGGAATGCATGGTTTAAAAACAAACCGGATATAGTGAGCTGCTTAGGTTATTCATTATTGGAATCGCTTCTTGCTGTTCCCAAGTGAATAGCAGACAGAGAGCTTCCCGCACCTAGGTGCACCTACATATATGAATAAATCCCATTCTCCCCTTTGCTAGAAGCTCCAATAGGATGTAATTATATTAACTAGCAGATTCCAGCCCTTGAAATTCGAGTGCAATTTTCTTTATTTCATAATAATACAAACTAGCAGATTCCAGCCCTCGAAATTCGAGTGCAAATTCTAGGAAATTTCATTTTTTCATTAAATAAAGACCCTAAAGGTATGCTAATCAATTATAGCCAATTCACAAATCAACACAAAATAACAAACTCATTTTTATTACAAACACATTAACAAATTTAATAAACACACACATAGCATTGTGTAATTTTATGTATGTGTTAGTAGCAACTTTAAGTGCAATTTACTCAAAATAAGGGAAAAAGTTTAAAAATCTGTAAATCTGCAAAACGGCTAAAAAGAAATACCTTTCAAATAATATACGTTTGGTCAAAATCGGGTTAAAACGGTAGAACGAAACATCGATCACAAGAAATCGCCTAGCCTATTAATTTATATTAATTATAAGTACGTTAAAATAAAATCTTTAACAATCTTGCTTGCTTTTAATTTTTTTTCTTCTTCTTTATTTGCCCAATTTGGCAATGACTTAAGCATATTTAAATTATCCTCTTTACTTATTTTATCCCACTCATCCAAAATTACGCTTTTTAACATTTCTTTTGAGGTTTTTTATACTGACAGATTCTGCGAGCCAGTAAATTTCACAAATGCTTTATATGGTTAAGATCAAGTGATTGGGGTAATAATTTTTAAGATTGTAGAGCAATCATAGCTTGATACTGTACGCCGTATGTTTTGGAGCATTTTCTTCTCCAAGGTCCAGTTGTTGTGCCCTTTAAAATTAGTTTTTAAATGTTTATGTATCCAATTTGATCTATTATAGACTCAATATAAACGCGGTCACCTCAAACCTATACCTTGTTTATCCGTTGGCAAAAGTTTTTTTTTATTTAATGCAAACTAATTTTTTTCTTTCATCTGAAAATAAAACAGTTTCCCAAAATTCTGCACGATCATGATAGTCAGATTTTTTTTAAATATTTTACAAACAACGGTTTTGCCGAAGGATTTTTCGATTTTAGAACTAATTTGGGACGCAGTAATTCGCTTTTCGCGCTCAGTTAGTTTGATTGAGCGACCTGAACGAGGATTTGACAAAATTGAATTAGTAGATTTGTAGTTTTGAACGAAAGTGGATTCTGAAAAGTGGCTTCTGCCTATGATCCGAGCTATATCACGAAGAGATTTACCCTCATTACTAAGCTTTATGAGATCTTTTTTCTTCAGCAGCGGTTTCTTTGATTTTGGGAGTCATCTCAAAATATAGTTTCCAAAAGAAATACAATTAAGTCAAATCAACTTTATACAAAAAAGTTTGTATACTACATAATTCGTGGGATACCCCTAATTGTAACTTTACGAATACTTTCTCTGCCAGTTATAGTTGCCATACAGATTTTTTTTATGTTCCGTAATTCAAAATATTCTATTAAAATTTTTAAAACATTTAAAATTTTCATCTTTAAGTGCCAGTGCACATATCCCATTTCTCGAGTAATTGAGTTTTGACCTTGGGATATACTGAAAGTAGATAATTTTAAACTAATAATTTCTACAGAGGATAATTTTGTTTATTAGGGTGGCAACTGCAAAAGTAATTTTTCCGGTTTTATGCACATAAATAATAAATAATAAAAAATTGTATTTCGTAACCTCATTCTGAAAAAATTCTCCAAAACGTTTTGGGCAAAAAAAAATCAAATTCGGTTTTTGTTTTTTAGTGAATCGCCCTAATAATTATATATGATACGAGTCTGAATGCAATATTGAGAAAAAATTATTCTCATATATGAAACTTTCAAGGAAAAATTTTAAAGCTAAATTGGATAATCTATATATAAATACGTGCAGATGAATCTTTCTATCTCTTTTTAAGCAAAATTCGCGCAAGGAGGAGTGTGAAATTTGGCATAGTTATAGCTCATATGGATGAGAAGTGCAGAATTATAAATTTATGTAAAATAAGTGTTAAAAATAAATTAAATTAATTTATATAAAATAAAATATAAGAAATAATTTTATTTGAGCCTAAAGGTATGCTAATCAATTTTAGCCAATTCACAATTTATCGCCTGCGCATTTATTATTGATGGTTTCAAAAAAGAGTAGATTTTAATCGCCTTGTGTTAACCTTTAGGCTCTTATAAAATTATTTATTTACAATAACATTTATCAAATATTTATAATTTAATATTTATAATGAAATTTAATGAATTTTATTTAAAATTGCACAATTTAATGAAATAATAAAATTTAATTAAATAAAAAAACTTTCTAGAATTTGCACTCGAATTTTGGATGCTGGGCTCTGTTAGTATAAATTAATAGGTTATTAAATAAATTAAATAGTATGTGCGTTCCCGCACGTAACCAAACTAGTCCAAATATACCCAATCTTACCCCAAATCTCAGTAAAAAAAGGGAGTTTATAACAAGACAGAGAAGCAAATTAAAGTAATCCCTTACATACCACTTCGAAGCAATAGTTTTTCGATATTAAACGGTCTGCCTAACAAATTTATTTCCTCGTAAGGAATAAATATAATCGAGATTTGTCTAGCTCACAAGCTGTTTTCTTGTAAGGGATAAGTGTAACATCCTGAAATTATTGTAATATATGTTTTTTTAATGTTAAATGGATTTGAATTTTTAACTATTTAATGAAACATTAAAAATAATTTTAAAAAGAGTTATAAATTTAAGAACAGTACAATTTCTGCGGTTTCGATTTTCGGTTTTTTGAGTAAAACTGAACTGGCAACTATATTCCTTAGCCAAATGACATGTATGCATACGAGTACTTTAACCAAAATACTTCTTTAAACGAAATAACCAACTGGGTGGAATTGGAAAAAAACACAAGCATTTTCTTTATTTTCTTTAAAAGAAACAATCTTCCTTTTATATAACATAAAAATAAATTTCAGCGGCTGGCATGCACGTTATGACGATGACTCACTGCACCCCAATTTTTCTATGGGGTGCATTTTGTACACAAAATACTAGACAACCCCAAAAATTTCCTAGCAAAAACCACTTTGCCACTGATTGAATCTACTTAAAAGTTAAAGGACTCTAAGAGAGTCCTTACAGCTTAAGAAAAAATATGAGTCATCGTCATAATAAACAGTTGCTTAGTGTGGATGGACGATGGTATTGTGTGATAAAAATTGTGTCTGTTGAAATTTTAAATGGGAAAGTAGAAAAATAAAGCACGTGCCTTAAGTTAAAATACTTAAATGCTTTACAAAAAAAAAAAATAATAATAAAAAAACAATACAAACCCCCTTTCCAAAATTTATAATAAGAAAGACATAAACCGCATACGAATAAACAATTTTATATGATAATAATACGAAGAGGGGATGAATTTCACTTTTTCAAGTACGTCATAAATGTGACAAAGTAGAAATTATGTTCTTTTTAAAATTGATAATCAATTTGTTAATTAATGGTAAATTTCAATCACGATATCTCATGTTTATTAAGCATTATTCAAAGTTCTCGTTAAGACTAAAGGAAGGTGTGTAAAGCAGAAACTGTTCAATATTGCATATTTGGTTTAACAAAAGTTAAATATTTATTTTGCCTAAAATAATTAATTTAACCCCAGATTTGTTTTTATAAAAATGAAATGAAACTCACTATCTATAATATTAATAGGCAAGGCAATTTCTTGTGATCGATATAAAAATTTTTTGTTAATAACTGACCAAATATACCTCATTTGAAAGGTATTTCTTTTTCGCTGTGCACCAGATTTACAGACATGCACCGTCTGGAACATTTTTTTTGGAGTAATACCCATTTAAAGTTGCTACTAACACATACTGTGTGTGTGTTTATTATAAATATCAAAAGCCCTGTGTTGATTTGTGAATTGGCTAAAATTGATTAGCATACCTTTAGGCTCCTTTAAAATTATTTATTAAGAAACCCATTTATATATCTTCTGTGTGTTCAACAAATATTTATAATGAAATTTAATGAATTTTATTTAAAAAATGTTGAATTGCGTATTGGATAAAATTGATTAGCATACCTTTAGGCTATGTTATGAAAAAATTAACTTTCCTAAAATTTGTACTCGAATTTCGAGGGCTGGGCTCTGCTAGTGTTATTTTAAATGCAGAGATTTTATTTTCGATTTAATATATTTAATTTTGTTTCACATAATACTATCTTCGCTACATTTAGATTGAATATTGTTGTTATGAAAAATTATATGCAGGGAAAACTATACTTTCGTAAATATCTCAACCCCAACGCCACCTATCGGATATAAGTTTTGCCAAAGACTCCTTTTATTTAAATATTATATTATGTGAATTCAACCTAAATCAGTCCGTAAGTAAGAATTTTCGAAAAAGCAACAACAAAAACATAATTTCTAGCACCTCACGAACATGTGGCTTGAATATAACTGGTTCAGCCGTTATTACTTTGTATGGAAGCTGTCACGCCCATTTGTGCAATCCCTCCCATTTTCAGCATGGCTAAACGTATTAGTAGCAATGAACTCACACAAATTTGCAAAGCTCTCCCTGTCATACTATTTGAGATATGTGGCATTGAATATTTCCTTTGTATGGGAGGTGACATGCCTACTGTGACGATACCGCCCATTTTTAGCAAAGCTACTCAACATATATGATATTGTATATACACTTTGCATGCCCATTTTCGGCACAGTTCTCATAGTAGTAACAGATGACCTCACACAAATTTGCAAAGATCTTTCTAAATTCTTTTGAATTATACTGTGGAACAAATTCAGGATAGCAAAAGTTAGGTCGATTCTGAGAGTGAGGGGTGAAAATAGAGGCTAAATTAGAAGACCCGTATCGCGGCGTTTGTTTATATTAGTTCAAATTTTTTTTTTTAATCGACCTTCAAACTTTGCAGTCAATACCGATTTTCAGCATATTGTTTATATGGTTTTTTGGCTATAACTCGTCGACTAATCGATATCTTTTCAATCTGTAAAAGCCAAATTATTGCCAGAGACCTGTGCAACAGTTAAAATTTAAAAAAAATTTGATTTTGAAAATTTTTCTGGTGCTTATGAATTAAAATGTTGGAAAAATTATTTTTTTTCATGCTTTTTGAAAATATTTTCCACAAAACTAAGTCTTTTTTGCTTTCTGTTTGATCTATAATATGTTTCTCAGTTTCTTCAATAAATTTCATTTGAAAAGAAAACAATCTTAATACAAAACTTGCGTTTTCCAGCTTAATATTAATTTACTTCTCATTTTTTATGTACCAATTTTGTTCAGTGTTGGTTTTGAAGAAACATTGAAAAAGAAATTATAAAAATATGGAAAAAATATATTTTTGAAATGTTAGTTATGAAAAGTTTTAAGTAAAATACAAGTAAGAAAATTATAGTCGGTCTAGACCGACTATACGATACCCTATACCATGCGTTTAGAAACCCTATCTCTTAGGCCCAACTAACTGGACATTGAAAATAAGCAAAAAACCAAATTTGAGTGGGATTTTTAATAATTTTTTTGGCTACAGATATGAAAAAGTTCATATCGGATGCTATATCTACAAAGGGACTAGGTCCAAAAATGGACCGATCCTGATCATGTTTGGTAAAGTCTCTTGTATTTTGCAAAAATATATACAAACAAAATTTGAGAAGAATCAGTGCAATATTTTTGTTTTTTAATAGATTTAAGTGAAGATCGGGAAGCAGCTCTATATGGGGTCAAAGGGATCATTTTTTGACTACTCATTAGTGGATGTAATGAACGCATACAAACCCAATTTGAGTAAGATATATATGACAATTTGGATCTTATGGCAATTTATGTCGATTTCATATGGGTAATTTGTATGGGGGCTAGGTCTGAACATGGACCGATCCTCACCAATTTCAATAGCGTTCATCCCATGGCGTTCATCCCAAGCTTATATACCAAATTTCATAAAAATATATTCATATTTGCGACCTGCAGTTTGATTACAAGCTTTACATGGACACACAGACGGACGGTCGGACGGACGGACGGACGGACATTGTTAAATCAACTCAGAAAGTGATTCTGATTCGATCGGTATAATTAAAGATGAGTCTAGGTCAAATATTTTTGGTTGTTACAAACAGCAGCACAAAGTCATTATACCCAAACCACATAGTGGTATAGGGTATAATTAAATAAATTAAATTAATGATTTGGCCAGTTGCCGTTTAGCATGCGGTTCTGGATCAACATCACTGCTCTCTCTAATATCTTGGTTATCGTCATCATCAACAGAAAGGTCGATAATTTCGTCCAACAGATATTCTGGAATTTCATCTTTGTCTTCCCCTTCTTCCTCTTTTTCCCCGTCTTCCTTTTCTTCAAAGGTGTTTTTATACCACCAACAAATTACAGCGAGTATTGCATCTGGAGATTTCTTTCCTCTGTACCTGAAACGAAAAAAGAATTTTCAATCGTAAACATGTTTAAATTGTGCACTCTGACAAAGATATTAGAAAAATCTAGGAACTCGAAATATGCACACTCTATAGTAACCTTATTTCAAATGGAAGCGCAGTTTGGTGATTACGTTCGCCTTGCTCATCAGATTCAGTTGGCAACTGTTGAGCGAGTTGATCACGATGCTGATGCAAGAGATGAATTTTATACGACATAAGTTTTATTCTTTGCTTTCCTTCTATTCAAAGTTTTATGGTAGTTGATACATCCATAGCAATTTTCTTCTTGATGCGGGCTGTTGTCTAACAACATCATTGGTATACCAAAAGCCATAGCCTTCTTCTTTTCACTTTTCCATTGCATAAGAGTTGAATAGCAATTCACGCAAACTTTTTTAGGGGCATAGTTTACGTCAGTGATAAACTCTTGCGAGAAATATTGTTTATAGGCTTCCAAAAAAAAATCACTCGCATTGCCACAATTTTCATCGCTTGTTATGAAACGTCCACAAACATTACAAAAATAGTCCATTTTACATTTTGGTTCCGACACTTTTAATACAATATATATTATACAATATTTTTTTGTTATTTTTATGAATCCGATGCACTTAAATCACTCACAAAATGAAATAAGTTCCAAAAAATTAATAGCGAATTTTATCACGACCGAGCGAAAATCAAAAGACATCAGCTTCGGCTGAGTTTCGAGTCTTAACTGAATCTTCATTTTTGAAATTAGTTCGCTTGTACGAAATAAAAAAAAATCGTTACCTGTGCGGTGGTTGAAAACAAAAAAATTGTTTTACTAATTCCTAATTCTTGGATCGTCGCTTTTTAATTACTTCTACCTAAATCGCTATTTATTTAATGGTTTTGGGATTTTTAACGCAAATTATCGACTAAGACCATTCTTTTCAAATGAAATTTATTGAAGAAACTGAGAGGCATATTGTAGATCAAACAGAGAGCAAAAAAGAATTAGTTTTGTGGAAAATATTTTCAAAAAGCATGAAAAAAAAATAATTTTTCTAACACTTTGCTTCATAAGCACCACAAAAATTTTCTAAATAAATTTTAATTTTTGCATAGGTCTCTAGCATTAATTTGGCTTTTACAGATTGAAAAAATATCAATTAGTCGACGAGTTATAGCCAAAAAACCATATAAACAATATGCTGAAAATCGGCATTTGACTGCAAAGTTCGAAGGTCGATTAAATAAAAATTCGAACTCACATAAACAAACGCCGCGATACGGGTCTTCTAATTTAGCTTCTATTTTCACCCCTCACTCTCAGAATCGACCTAATTTTGCTAACCTGAATTTGTTCCACAGTGTTATTGCTATGTATGGGAGGTGACACGCCAATTTATCTGAATCTAAACCATCGAGGGACCCACTGAAACACTATTATAAGAAAATATACTTTACGAAAAAGTACTTTTTTAAGAATTGTATTTTTTTTTTAAATAAGTACATATACTGTTTTTTGATAAGCTACTTTTTTTTAACAAAACGTACTGTTTTTAGTAAAGTATGTAATAATAACTTATTTAAGAAAAGCAAATTTTTTATGAAATGGTACTTTTCTTAATAAAATGTATTTTTTAAGAAAAGTTAGTTGTTAATAAAAGATACTTTTTTAAGAAAAGATGCTTTTTAATAAAATGTACTATTTTAAGAAAAGTTATTTTAAAAAAAGATACTTTTTTAATTAAAAGTGCCTTGTTAAGAAAATGTACTTTTAAAGGAAATTTACTTTCTTAAGAAAATATACTTTTTTAAGAATAAATACCTTTTTAAGAAAAAGTCTTTTTTAGAAAATATACTTTTTTTAAAAAAATATAAATATACCTTTTAAGAAAAGGTGCATTTTTAAGGAACGTTACTTATTAGAAAAGGTACTATTTTAAGTAAAGGAAATTTTTTAGGAAAAGGTATTTAAGAAAAAAATACTTTTTACAGAAAATGTTTTTTTATCAAAGGAACAGTAATGTAGTAGAAAAGATACTTTTTTAGAAAAGACACTTTCTTAGAAAAGGTACTTTTTTAGATAAGGTACTTTTTTAGAAAAGGCATTTTTTTAGAAAATGTACTTTTTAGAAAAGATACTTTTTTAGAAAAGTTATTTTGTAGAAAATGTACTGTTTAGAAAAAGTTAATTTTTAGAAAAGGTACTTTTTTAAAAGGCATTTTTAAAAAAAAGGAAATTATTTTAAAAGAGTACTTTTTAAAGAAAGTGTACTTTTAGAAAATGTACTTTTTTAGAAAAGGTACTTGTTTAGAAAATGTACTTTTTGAAGAAATGTACTTTTTTAGAAAAGGTACTTTTTTAGAAAGCTACTTTTTAGAAAACGTATTTTTTTAGAAAGTTATCTTGTAGAAAATGTACTGTTTAGAAAAAGATATTTTTTAGAAAAGGTACTTTTTTAAAAGGCATTTTTTAAAAAAAGGAAATTTTTTTCAAAAGAGTACTTTTTAAAGAAAGTGTACTTCCTTAAAAAAGCTGAATTTCTAAGAATATTTACTTTTTTAATAAAAGGTATCTTAAAAAAATTAAATTTTCTAAGAAACGGTACTGTAGCGGAACCTGCATTCTAATTTTAATATTCCTAGCTCCAATATATTAATACTGACACGAATGAGTGATATTTTTATTAAATAAAATATTATTCATCCCACGTTACGTATCAGTGAGTCTGTGATGAGCGTAAAAATATATAATAATTATCTTTTGTTAGATTGAACGTCATTTTTTCAGACATATTATAATTTATATAATAATTAATGTGCAAATTTTGATTTTGTTTTTAATGTTGCTTGGTAGAGAAGACTAATCAGACCGGTTTTTGGCATTGAGCCTTCATCAGTGATTATATTAAACATTGCAAAAATTGTTATGTTATAATTGGTAAGATTGTTTCTATATGAAATTTGTCTACTTAGGGCGGCCGTGAGGTTTGATCTTGCGTCTATCTCAAATACACTCGTATTTGCACCTTTTGGTCATGCGCTTTAACATTCTCTCCAGTTTTTAGCATAATTTCAGAAACATGCAATCGTTATTTTTGAATTTATAATATGTATGCATTTTTGCTTCTTATTTCAACTATTCTCAGTCTCGTAAGAGTTGCCATATGTGATGTACGGGTTGTACATTCTTCATATTGTACTCTTTATATATATTAGAGATGTTGTCTGTTCCATAAAGCAAATTTCAATAGTTTGTTAGACTTAACGTAATTTTTTCAGACATATTGAAATTGATTACTAGGTAAGGCAATTTCTTGTGACCGATGATTTGTTAAATAGTTTTCTCCCGATTTTGACCAAATGTTTCTTATTTGAAAGGTATTTATTTTTAGCTGTCAACCAGATTTACGGATTTACACCGTTTGGAATATTTTTTTGGAGTAATGCTCATTTAAAGTTGCTACTAACACATACATAAAATTATACAATGCTATGTGTGTGGTTTATTATATTTGTATATGTGTTTGCAAAAAAAATGAGTTTGTTTTCTTCATTCACAATAATAATTGTGTTGAATTTAAAAATAATTTTGGACATAAACCAATAAATCAATCGATTTTAAAAAGGTGTTGAATTGTGAATTGTTTTATAAAATAATGTATTAAATGAAAAAATAAAATTTCATATAATTTGCAAATTTCCTATAATTTGCATTTAATACTATAATTGATATGCAAATTTTGATTTTTTTAATGATTATCATTAAATTATTTAACTTAGCCACCAATTATCTGAGCGCTTAAAACTTTATACTCTTAAATGACTTTTAAGAAAAGGATTGCAGGAGCCCTTATATGAATGCCGCTCTTGCCAAGTCTATTAACTCCACTTTCTGATTTAAGAAAATTTTAATGTCAAAGCGCTGTTTATATTCAAAACAAATTTCTCTAATAACATTGTGGAACATTTTCAGGCTCAGTGTCTGGGGGTGAGAATTTCCTGTGGGCGAGGGTTTGGCATTCTCAGGTCTTTATGACCTTTTATATTTTTCCTTAACTTGATGTTTGTTTGCTTAGATTTTCAACTATAACTCAGAAACCATTAATAATTTCTCATTTCATTCTGCAGCTAAATTGTAGCTAAGGCTTAACTAAATTATTCTTATTAATATATCCGTATAACGCTAAACCTTCTGGAGATTTTATTATGCTGGTCTAGTACTTTAACCCTGACTGAGATGACCACGAAAATGGTGCACAGTGTTACTAGAGAATTTTTTTTTAATATAAAGAGTTGGCTGTCAATCAAGCGCTTTGTCATAAGAGTTTTCATAAATTAGAAGGTTCAGTTAAACGATTTGACAAGTGAGGCATTCATATCTGATGTAATGCTCACAACACTTTATTATTTATTGGACTATTAAGAATAATTCATATGTTTAAATTGTTAACCCATGTACGTAGTCTCTGAGCACAATTATCTGTGTAACACAAAATATTTTAACTTAATTTTGTCTATCTGTGTAATCGGCGAAAATTGTTCTTTTTAGTTTATTTTAAATAACCAGAATCGTTGTACTAAAACAAGAACAATAAAAAAAAATACATGAACTTTTTGTTTGTCTTTTGGGGTTGGACTTGGTGTGCATAAGTACGTATTGTATGGCTGTGATAAACGAGTTAATTTAATTCAATTCAATTAAATTTGTTAAAAGTACGCAGAAAATACAAACGGATGTCGTGGCCTGTTGAATGGTATTTAGAACATAATTTAATGTATCACATATTAAACATTCACACACACAAAAAGCTGACTTTATTGCGTAATAATCGATTTATTTAAAATTTTTAATTTATTTGATGGATGTGAATCATACCAAGACTATACCAAATCAACTCTATGGATGGGTGAGAAAAAAATAAAAATTTTAGCTTCAATGAATAGAATGACGTTTCCATATGGAATTGAAACTAATACGAATGTTTAAATCGGTCTAGGCCGGCTATACTGTATTCTAAACCATGAATTTTGAGTAAGGATCTGATATCGAAAATAGACCCACATATTCTGGGTTGTTTATTAATGGTCATAGAATAAACCAAATTTAAGTCAAATTGTCATGTACTTGTTGTTTGGAGATACTCTTAACTTCATTTTAGACATGATTCATTTATGAGAATTTAGTTGCCACAAAAAACTATAGAACCTCAGTAGGGTTTTCCAATATATAGCGATACAAATTATTCGCTATCTTTGGTGCCTACAGGGTCACATGAAGTTGCAAAAGTCTTCACCAATGACCCGGTAGCGAGAGTTACGGACGGAATGCTACCAAGAAAGATATTTATCAGGAAATTCAAGACAATGATATTGGAACTGAGCTTATGGACCAGTAGGATGGCTCAAAACAATCTAGCGGACACGGGCGTGGTCATATTTGGTCCCAACTTTCAACGTGTCTTACACTCCATTTTTCAAGCAGAGGCCTTAGAAGAAAAACAAAAAGGCACTCATCTACATACCATCCGAAAGCCATACTGCTGTAAAAGCCGCTATGTCCTACAACGTGACGTCAGATGCAACAAACTAACTTTATAATGGATTCCGGGCAACGAAGGGGCACCTGGCTAATCGAGGCGCCCGTCGTCCTTTCATCGGTCCGGAACCATGCTGTGGTGTTCCAGTGGAATACGTCAGGGAGAAAATGAAGGAGTGGAGGATTTAACGAACAGTGGGATGAAAGTCCCGGCCAACGCCAAGCTAAGAGGTTTATAACTCTATCCAGTATTCAATCGGAAAGATTACTTCCCCTTGATAAGAAGGACTTAAGGACCTTAACGAGATTCTTTAGTGGACACTGTTATCTTAGATATCATCTACAAATAAAAGGTTCTGCGAACAACGGGGTGGAAACAACATAACACATTCTCTGTGAATGTCCAAAACTGTGTGACAAAGGAACCCCTGCACTTGTAGGATACTCTGTATCCCTCGGGACATATGGTATCTCTAATTGGCTTTATAAGCAGGCTAAATTTTCAGGATAACCATGGGCTATTCACTATCTTGGTTATATTTTGGTCAACATTTGTCATTCATTTTCCTTCAATTGTAGGCCAAGCCTTTTTGAAATTGGGGGCAAAAGGCTGCCAAAGAATGACGCACTCAATTAAGACCTGTTATTAATATTAATGATTTAATAAGCAGAAGACTGATTCAATGGGACATTGGATTCAATAATGTCATCTGTAGATATGGTGGTGTAGGTATTGAGGAATCGGACACTCTTGATGCTCTGGGCATGCAAATTCAAAGCGATATCCGTTGGAGCGAAAGAAGTATTCAAGTGTCTTGGTTTTCTAAACGGTGCAAAAATTACTTAACTCCTTAAAATCTGTACAACTTACATTCGACCGAAAATGCAATACAACTTTCATATATGGTCAGAAGCTTCAAAGTTTATTTTGGAGCTACTGAACCATGTACAAAGGAGTGCGTCGATGCTCATTAAAGACAGTAGGGTATCCAACTCTATTGACTCGTTGGAACATCGTCGAAATGTGGGTTGTGTTCTATAGATACTACCATGAGAAATGTTCTTCTGAGATTAGCGAACTCATTCCAAGGACCCGAGTTTCAGTTCACTCTGCCCGCTTCTCTAGTGATTACATCCATTTGTAGTCTATAGTCCAGTTGACGACACAACGCATTGCAAAGAAAATACGTTTATTCCACATAAACGTATGTGGAATAAACTCTCCAAACCAGTTTTTCCTCGGAGTTACAATTTAATAAAATTTTGGTCAAATATTCACAAACACTAATCCCTCTTTCATTCTTCCCATAACCTATTTTCCTGAAATGAACACAATAGACTCCATTTGTAGGAGCGTCCCTTGAGTGTTGGTTAATAACAAAAATAAAATAAAAATAAAAATGTGTGTGGATAGCAGCTCCTAATTGGCCAAGTGATGATATTGCGGCCGAAGCTATTTGTCTCTAACTGCCCCAGACGTCAGAAGGTGGTATGCATCAAAATCTCTGTTGCTTATATATTTCTTAACAGCTTCAAATACATCGACTGATGTAATATTATCTGCACTTAAGCCATTAATAATCGGTCGACGTCAGATTGGTTGACGTCTTGGAGGTTATTGTGATATCTTCTTACCATCTTCAACGTTTAATGAAAGGATAGAAACAGAATCATATGGTAAGAATCATGAGGAATGTCATTGCCCAGCACATATTGATATCCGATAGCAATAGGAAGTTCATAGTTTTGTGACACTTGTGAAACTCAGCATTGAGAGTCACTAAGGAATGAGTTACAGAGAGGCCTGGCAACCAATATCCTCGTATGTAACTATAAGCGTTTTTTTTTTTTGTTATTTGTACTAAACGTTTTCTTTGTAGGTCAGGTTCTTCTAGGACCGTCCTCGTATCTTATATCCTAATATCATCTATTTACTATTTAAGATTATACGTGTTAAGGTTTGAAATTTTTTGCAGAACTATCCCCAACTACCGTTATTAGATTTAATACGTTTTCAGCAATTGGCTTAAGCGATTTTTACAAGATTTATTTAATATTTTATGAAATGTAAAGAAATTTAATCCATCAAATAGAATTTTTCTACATTTGTATATTGAAATTAATGTAACAAATTTAATTGTTCTATTAGTCCACTAATTATAAGTGAAAAACCAGTTGTCAATGCACTGATGCAAAACATTTAACAATGATGTCATTTGAAGTGTTTGCAATTTAAACACCGGGTGGGTGGTTTATAAACCAAAACTAACGGCTACAAATGTATAAAATAACACATTAAAACAATGCAATTGTATTTCAAGCATATATGGGAGATTAAATAAAAGAAAAAAAAATTCCAAGTCATGCTGTTTAATAAAAAGACCCATTAGGAAATGAAGACATACATATATGGAAGGCTTTAAAAAATTGTTAGTGGAAACTATGAATATATAGAAACTAGCGGTTTCAAGTTTGTGAAGTAATAAAAATGCTTTGTTTTAAACTAAAAGAGGTTAATAGTGGCAATTTTGTCAGCTATCTTAATTAGCATAAAAATTATACTGGCCAACTGAAAATGCGAATAACGTATGGGCAAAAAAATATAGAAAAATGTAAACAAATGAAAAAGTAATAGAGAAGAAACATTTTCGATTACTTAAACAGTTATTTATTTACAATACACATAATAATAGCCTGCTTCCATAATAATAACAGTAATTATTTTTATGAATTACTCTGAAGACATAGTTAGCCACGCGTAACGGTATCAACATGTCTTAAGAAAAACACATGCAAGTGCTTACCCAACTTAAGAGCTGTACGCAGCTTGTTAAGGAATCTTAACAGAAAATTTTCATATATTTCTTAAAGAAAAAAAATCACAAAAGTACCTTTCAGTGCAACGCTAGAAATCAGCTGTTTTCTGTCAATTATTAAGAATTGTGAAATTGAAAACAAATCAATTCTTCGGTTCTGCTTTATTTGGCCTGCTAAACGCTTTTTAAGCTCAGTACCAAAATTACCCATCCGCTTCTTGTTTTTTTTGCCGAATTTTGTTCGTTTTTTTCCATGTTTGCAACTGAAAAATAACTTTTATTTTTTTTAGCATATTACATTTTGTTTATGCTTACCTCTCCTATCAAAATTCCTTTCAGAAAGAACGAAAAATTTGATATTCCTGCTCAAAGCCTGGGTTGCCTAACTTAATTTACGTCAAAAAAAAGTAGTAAAAACAATACTACTTTTTTAAAAAGCTGCGGACTATCAACAGAAATTTTTTGACAGAAAAATTCCTTAAGCATTTCTGAAGCGTTTTTTTATATGAAGTTTTTGATTCCTTAGCAAGCTGCGTACAGGCCTTTAAGCTAAACGTATCAACTTAAGCTAAACGCATCATATCGTTTGCTACGTTTGTACGTGACATTTGTGAACAGCTGTTAAAGTTTGTTTAATTTTACACAGCAACATGCTGGTTCCAACGTTATGATAAGATACGATTACATTTTAACAACGTGTGGCTAACTAGGCCTTGAGACGTAAAATGTTATATAGCCATATCTATATATATATTTTATTACGTTTTTTTTCACTTACTTACGTGTCTGTTTGTTTGTTCGGTACAAATTTTGCAATCGATTTTAAACTAACTTTCCGATGAGCTAGAGACTTGAAACTTTAAACATAATTCAGAATTTAAAGAAAATGCTAGAAAATGCAATATTATAGCCACACTTACACAAAAATGAGAAAAAAATCTGTTTATGTTTTTTACCCTATACCACTATGTGGTTTGGGTATAATGAATTTGTGCTGCTGTTTGTAACTACCAAAAATATTTGACCTAGACCCATCTTTTATTATACCGATCGAGTCAGAATCACTTTCTGAGTCAATTTAGCTATGTCCGTCCGTCTACGTGTCCATGTAAGCCTTGTAATCAAACTACACGTCGCAAATATGAATGTATTTTGATAAAATTTGGTATATAAGCTTTTATCGGCCAGAGGATAAACGGTGTTGAAATTGGTGAAATTCGGTACATGTTCAGACCTAATCCCGATGCAAATGACCCCTATGAAATCGACATGAATTGCCATCAGATCCAAATTATCATATAGATCTCAGTCAAATTGGATTTGTATGTATTTATTATATCCATTAATCAGTAGTTCAAAAATAATCCTAATAGGACAATTCTTAGTCATAAGCCCGGTATAGAGCTGCTTCCCGATCTTCACTTAAATCTATCAAAAAACAAAAAATTGTACAGATTTTTCTCAAATTTGGTTTGAACATACATATTTTCTCATATCTGCAGCCAAAAAAATTAATAATAATGCCACTCAAATTTGGTTTATGCTTATTTTCTATATCGAATTAGTTGGACCGAAGAGATAGGTCTCTAAACCATGGTGTGGGGTATCGTATAGTCGGTCTAGACCGACTATAATTTCTTACTTGTTACTTTTATTTTTGTTTGTTATGATTAATCATTATTTGCTTATTACACGCGGTGTCTACTTGTCCGATATTGACAAAGGCAAATAACTGCTTTTCTAGAAGAAGGCATTAGCTTTCGCGAAACTGCTTGGAGATAAACCGATTTGATAAGATAGTCCGAAAGATTTTTGAAGTGCCCTTCTAATTGTGAACAAAATAAAAAAAATTTAGGAGGGAAATCTAAAGTTTCAGTAGGAAGTAAACGCAAGATCGTCGCAATCTCCAGCATCTCAACGAAAACGCCAAAGCAAATAGCTCACGAATGTGGTCTAAGTGTATCCCGATGGATAGTAAATCGCTTACTACACCAGTCTTCAGTAATTCTCCGTCAAGAAAATGAAGAATGCAACACGATTACTGGCTCGGCACAAAAAAGCAGATTTGCTTTTAGCTACAAATAATATAACTACAGGCTGGAATAAGGTAAACACATTTTTGCAATCTGTAGTTAACATATTTTGGAAAAAAATTTTTGCCGATGTTAAAAAGATTAACTTGGACGGTCTCGATGGTTACAATTCGTACTGTAGTGATTTACGTAAGGAATTTTTGGTGAAGGATCTCTGATGGTTTAGGGTAGATTCTGTATCGATGTTATGCTAGAATGAATTCAATAAAATATCCTACTCTTCTCCACACTAATCTCAAATCACTTTTTGGAAAAAAAGTGTAAAAAAAATATGATTTTCCAGCAAGATAATGTCACTGCTCACAACACCAACCATGTGGTACGAGGCACACAATATACCTCAACTGCAGTGGCCAGTCTGTTCTCCTGACCAGAATCCCATGGAAAACATGTGGGAGATCATGATACGCAATACGACACGATTGAGGACCTCAAACCCGTGGTAATTGAAGCTTGGAAGACACTAATAGTTCAAAAATAGTTTTTATTTTAATCTTAATGTTAATTTTTAGAATTGAGGTTAAAATTTTGCACCATGAAAAAACTAACTTTTTGTTTTAAATAAATTCAATGGTGCGTGGTAAATAAATAAATTTAAATAAATTTATTTTAAGAAAATCTCTTGGATGCTTGTAGTTTTAATATTGCTTTTTAAATGCACTCCTAAAGATAAAATCTGCTGAAAAATTGGATATTATACTAGACTCTATATACAGTGCGTTCATAAATGATAGCACTTTGGTAATCTGTGAATTAATGTTATATAAAATTTTAACTATGCATGCTATAATTATCATCTCTTTGTGGAACGTGTATTAATCAGCCCAATTCTAAACAAAAATTCCGCATGAAATTTCTCACTTCTCCCTTTTCCCTTATTATGAATAAAAATTCCTTCGGAAAAAAATTCGATGGGAAAAAAGTAGTTATTCTCAATGCACTTGAATTTGGTTTTTTCCTTCAAAAAAATTTCCCTTGCAAAACAGACGGGAGTTTATATAAAAATGTAAGAAGTATTTTAAAATTAAATTAAAATTTAAATAACAAAAATTTATATTTTATTAATCTTGTAGGCTGAAGACCACAAATAAAGCCACACTTCAACTTTTGTTAACTTTAATGAGAGTCAATTCAGGCATTGATTGTGTTTTCCATAGATTCAGCCCGCAATTGACTTCTAGCAATCCTTTAGCCATTTCGTTGTTGTTGTTTTACAACACCAATTTCCTCCACGAGTGCTCGCATAGCTATTAATTTTTTTTATTTAATTCTTCTTTAACATACATAAATTTATTTTCGTTTGCACACACAAAAAAAATAGAAAATTGTCAATAAGCAAAACAACTTGCTTCGAAATTCGATGATGCCACTTATTAATTTTTTTGTTCACGCGGAATTTATAATTGGAGGATTTTTTTCTCGAGAAAAGTATTTTCCGTGGGAAAGAAATTCCTTGAGAATATCCGTAATTGGGCTGAATATGTTCTCTTTCCAAAACTAAACTTATATTACACAAATCTTCCATTAATTAGAAATACCGTTATTAAAATCTCTTACATCCCAATAGTTACCATATTAAAGAGCTCCAATAGTCTTTGTTTGACAAAAAGTACCGTTTTAATACAACATATTCTATTTAATTTTATTAAAAATTAAAATTAAATATTTATTTATATTATTTACAATGCAAAATAAATTTGTATTCTAAATTGGGTCCAGGGATAAGCCGGGGACAAAGACCATTTGGATGGTTTTTGCAGCGACAGACCAAAGCCTCTGGTGGTTATCGAATCCACGACCCCCGCATGATAGGCGAGCATGCTACCTACTCAGCTACCGGGGCGCTTTGTGTTAAGTGAATTTGAAAAAAGTCAAATTTTAATTTTATTCGAAAATGGTGCATTAAAAGCAGAAATTGCAAGTGAGATCGGCAGAAGTTGAAAGGTTATTCAATATTATTTGAAAACATTGAAAATTATGGCAATAATAAAAGCAGTGGTAGAAAAAATAAGTTGAATGAACGCGAGCGTCGACTTATTTTGAACACAGCAAGCAACAGCATCAAAAGCTGTGCCCATCTTGCTGGATGCGTTTGCAACAAAGTGTGCAAAACTTCCATTTGGAATGTTCTAAAATCCTCCAAACATATTCAAAGACAAAGAATGAAGAAAATACCTCGTCTTGTGAAACGTCATATTAATGCACGTTTGGAGGTTTGCAAAAATAATATGGGTGCAAATTGGTCAGATGTAAGTTGTTTAATGTTAAGTTAGAAAATAAACAAATTAACTTGTTTTCTTTTAAAAGATTTAATTTGGATGGTCCTGATGGAAGTTTTAGTTACTGACGTGACTTATGAAAAGAACCCCAATGTTTCTCTCGAAGAAACTTTGGTGGCGGTTCTGTTATGATTTGAGGTGTGTTTACTGAAGATTGTTGTCTGGAGTTGCAAATCGTGCCCACCTAAATGAACAGCGAAAAATATTCTGAATTGCTTCAATGCAGTTTGTTGCCATTTCTACATTCCAATATAGAAAAAAAATATTTTTTAGCAAGACAATGCAGCCTGTCATGCCAGCAAATTCACAAAAGAATGGTTGAGCTCGAATAATGTAGATGTTTTGGAATGGCATGCTTGCTCTCCTGATATGAACCCTATAGAAAACATATGGATAATTCTCGTCAGGCGAATTTTTGTTGACAATCGTCAATACATGAATGTAAATGAATTAAAAATTTCAATTTTCAATGAATGGGAAACACTTAATTAAGGTCTTTTGAATAAATTAATAAAAATAATATTTGATTGCATTAAAGCAAAAGGGGGTGTTATAAATTATTCAGATGATGTTATTTTTATTATTTTTGTTATATTTTTTAAATAAATAAAGGAATTAATTAATTATTTTTTTTAAACAAAGACTTTGTTGCATTTATGCTATACTATTTGAACGCTTTAATATGCTAAGTATTGGAATGTAATACTACATTCTCACTGCAGCTAAATCCGCATTAGCTTTATTTTTTAATCTCCACCGTTCTCACTACAATTTGTAGCTTTAGTTTGACAGTTGCTGCACAGCTGTTCGAACGAATTGTTTATTTACATTTTAATAGTTTTTGTTTTGGAGAAAACAAATTTTGCGAAAAAAAAGTTAAAAGTGAAATAAAATGCAAAATTTAAATTATATTATGAAAATCATTTCCATAATGGACATTACGAAGAAAATGCAACAAATAAATAATTTTTTAATAAAACAATTCTTTGCTATACTCACTTGCTGCTTTTGTTTATGAATTTTTGTTTTGTTTTGTTGTAAATGAAAATTCACAGTCGTAAAATGATGCAAATTTTCTGCTGCAGCGTTGTAAATTTGTTCATTTTGCGGCGAATTGCTCAATACATCCCTGATTTCTGTTGGATTTATTCTCGATTTAGCTAAAGCGAGGGTTTTATTTTGACAGTATTTATATACCCAAAAATTAACCAGCTTTAATTAAATCCACTATAAATCGAGTCAAATGCGGATTTAGCTGCAGTGAGAACATAGTATAAGAGATTTTAATAACGGTATTTCTAATTAATGGGAGTTTTTGGTAATATACGTTTATTTTTGGAAAGAAAACATATTAATGTAAGTCCAGCAAAGAAATAATAATTATAGCATGCATAGTTCAAATTTTTATATAAGATTTATTCACAGATTACCAAATGTGCTATAATTTATGAACGTACTGTAGGGTGTCCCAAAAGATTTGAATTAAACAGAAAACACAGATTTTTTCTTTACATTGTTATTATTTTTATTGAATCATAAAGCACGCATGATAGGGTTATGTATGGACCCTATGAATGACATCAATGGCATTACTTGCACGTACTCACTCTTTTGTCGAATTGAATTCCCCCTTAAATGCTCGGGTGGTTGTGGAACTGTTGATATAGATATTTGACTTAAAATAACCCCGTAAAAAGAAATCAGATGGAGTCAAATCACGTGATTTAGAGGGCCAATTCTGATCATGGAAACAAGAGAGTATACGACCATGTCTCATAGAGTATTTGAATCGTTTCATAGGATTATTGCCACCGTCTTATTGAAACCACATGTCATCCACATCAACATCATACAATTTAGGTAGAAACAACTCTATTATCATGTCGCGATAACGAGCACCAGTAATAGTCAATGCTTGATCAGCCTCATTTTCGAAGAAGTATGGTATAATGATGCCCCCAACGCAAAATTCGTACCAAACAGTAACACTTTGTGGAAGAATTTGTTTTTCGTCAAATTCATGTGGGTTCTCTGAACTCCAAATGAGGACATTTTGACGATTACGAAGCCATCAAGGCGAAAATGTGCTTCATCGCTTAGGATGATTTTGTTCAAAAAATCAGCATCCAAACTTTTTACTAACCCTAAAGTGTCAGCTGCCAAACTGTATTTTTGTTTTGGTTGCCAACACTTTAATACACAAATGGCAGCAAATTGCGTGCATTTTGGGACAACCTTTATCTGTTTTTTTCTCTCCCAATCAGTTCTCTCTTATAACCTCGGAATATTCTAGCATATTGAACCTATCAACCATCATTATCATCTTCATTGGCCTTAATAAAGGGTAGATTTGAACTATTGCAATATTGACTGCAAAACAACAATGTTTTATTTCAAACTTTAGAGTTAGCAAAGTGCGATTAAACTAAATACCACGTTCGATATATTTTTACTAAACAATACAACACGACAATTATACAACATATTTGTATTCATAGTATTGCAGTAGATGTTATCTTCAAGATACAAAGTTTTAGCACTAAAACAGAAAACTTTATGGTTCATAGCTAAATGGTGTTACGATAGTTTTTTTTTAATATGGAGGACAATGAACTTCCTAAACGAGTAGTAAGACTCAGAACATAGTAATAAGTGCATATAGTTGTTATACTCATATGAATGAATGTAACTCGAATAACAAAAATTATGCCTCTCAAGCCAGACAAATAGGCGCATTAAAGTGTTTTTAAACACACACTCACAAAAACAAAAATAAAAAACAAAAAATGTTAAAAATGTTAAGAAGTTCAAGTGTTCTCGGTCTGTGGTGTAAACATATGAATATGAAGGAGATGTGAAATGTGGAAGTAAAGCGCTGCTCAAAATTATAGCGCACTTTAAACAAAAATGTTTTAATGAGTTTATGCAGAAAATTAACTCATAAAAAATTTTTATTCAGCCCTGTTCTTGAAACGTTATTATTTGAATAAGAGTGAATTTAAAATCACATGAAATTGTAATTTGGGTTTCTTGAAATCACTTTTTTTATTTATTGAATGGAAACATATGTTTGAGTTAAGAACCATATGTTTGAGTTAAGAACATATATTATTTAGAAACCATATTATTCAGTTTCACAAAAAACTTTTAAGTATTTTGTGCATGTTTTTTCTTAAGTTTATAGAAAAAGTATAAAGAAAAATATTTTCTTTTAAAATAACAACTTATTCATTTAATTGTTTTTGTTCTTCAATTTCATTCAATTAAAAATGACTTTTCTATTTTTAAAAAGTTAGGCATCACCAAAAAAAATTTCGATATTCAAATAAATTGGATTTGACTGGCATCACTACTGTTTCGAACATATGCAAAAAAATAAAAATATGTGATTTGATGAAAAAAAATTTTTTTTTAATTCCTTTATTTGCAATAATTAGTGCATAAAGAATCTATGTTATAATTGAAAAAATTATAATGGAAAATAGATTGTGTAAATAAAAAGTTTTTATTATAGTTATAGAACAGCATCATCGCAAAAAGTGTGTTTTATTAACATCGACCACTTATTACGAGTTTTTTTTTTTTTAAATCAGCGCAAAATGTAGACGTTTTTTAAATCGTTTTTTATTCATAAAATTAATGTCTAGTTTTTTTAAATAATGACAATAAAAAACATGTTAGAGTTTAAATATCAATTAGTTTTTTTATCTCTTAAGACCTGCTTAGTAGAAAAAAAGGGCATTTGTTTTGATTTCACAAAGCCTTTTCTATGTGAATTAAAACGAGAAAAAATATTCTTATTGAAATTAGAGAACAGCAAAAAACTCGTAGATTTAAGAATTTTTTCATTTACGAGTTTTTTTTTGTGATAGTGGTTTCAAGAACAGAGGTGAATGTTGAAAAAAAAACATCTGACAATTACAAATGAACCAGGTCAAGGACGTTCCAAAAGCGCAACACCAGCTAAGATCGGCATTTGGTTCAAATATGTAAAAGAAATCGCTCAGCAAGTAGTCATCAACTTGCTTCTGAATGGTCATCTGCTATCGGGAAGTCAATAAGTGCCAGCACAATACGTCGTCGACTTGTTAGCCATGATCTTAAGACTAACACCAAGAAACGACGACCTTACCAGAACAAGGAAACGAAAAATTATTAAATTGGTGTAAGAAGTACGCAAATTGGACTGAAAGGGATTGAAATAAGGTTACTTTTAGCGATGAATTCCACTTTGAATTAATAAAACGTAAAAATAGATCACTTGCTCCACAAACAATGCAGAAGGATCAACCATTTTGCTTCCAGCCAAGTATAGAAGATGGTGGTGGTTGTATTAGCATATGGGGATGCTTTACAGCACATGGCTTATTACTCTTTTATGAAGGTTGTTTAAATACTGGAAGCTAGATTGATTTAATTTTCGAAGAACTTCCATCATATTTTAATCAAGTCATAAGGCGAAATTATCGATGGCATGGTTTAGAAACAATATTATTCCGCTATTAGATTGGTCACCAACACCGCCAGATATCAACTCAATTGAAAACTTGTGGTCAATTATTGATCGTGACCTACCAAAATAAGAACTAAAAATGAATTGAGCAGCACTATAAAATACATCTGGTCTAAAGTAACCATAGGCGACTGCTCCAAATTGGTCAAATCAATTCCAAACAGGATCAAATATATTTTGAAAGGCAGAAGTATTTCATCATACTGAGTTGCAACTTTGATCAACGTTTCATTAAATTCATTAGATTTTTTAAGTGCACTATAATTATTAGGGCGGGTCGATTTAAAAATCGTACAAGTGACAAGGAAAATCATATTCTTGGGATCAAAATAAGAAACTTCGCCCGAGGAACCATACCTCTAAAACGAATTCTGATGTCCCGACTTTTGACCTGTCTGTCTGTCTGTCTCACTTTGACCCATTTAGAGTGCCCCAATCGAGTCCAAATGTATGATCGACTCCCACTAACTTTGGAGGACCGACACACCCATGCCAGTGGCACACCCCTGGGGGTTCCCCATACAAACATTTCAAAAAATCAACATTTTTTGTTTAGAATTGGGCTGACTATGTTTGATTTAATATTAAAATTAACACTCATACGTAAACGTATATTCTACTCTGCAAATAAATAACAATCATACGCCTTGACTATGTTATGTTATTCAAAAAGATCGATCGGATGAGGGTAAATAACTTTTAGATCACTCCGTGACTATGCGTGACTCTGCGTGACTACCCCAAAATTAATCTGTAGTCACAGCAAGACTATGTGCCAAGTTTCAGAACAATTGCATGAAGGGAAATGGGGTTTCCCCATGGCAGACAGACAGACAGGTCAAAAGTCAGGGCATCAGAATTCCTTTTAGAGGTATGGTTCCTTGGGCAAAGTTTCTTATTTTGATCCCTGGAATATGATCGAAATCGACCCGCCCTAATAATTATGAACCATTCATTTGAGACTTCTTTTATTAAACAAGCTCAATTATTTTTACTAGCAGAGCCCAGCCCTTGAAATTCGAGTGCAAATTCTAGAAAATTTTAAAATTCATTAAATTTCATCTATATATATAAAATTCATTTTCTGTTTGTTTGTTTGTTTATTTGTTTGTTTGTTTGTTTGACCGCTATACAAATTTTTATTTTTCAACGGATTTCCCTGAAATTTTGTACACACGATCTCTATACCCCAGGAAAGGTCGCCATATACTTTTTACCGGCCACGCCTACTTTTACGCCCACTTTTTATGTAAAATTCATTTTCTGTTGTATTCATATTTGTTCACTATACAAATTTTTATTTGTCAACGGATTTCTCTGAAATTCGGTACACACGATCCCTGTACTCCAGCTAAGGTCACCATATGCCTCTTATCGGCCACGGCTACTTTAACGCCCACTTTTTATATACAATTCATTTTCTGCTTTTTGGTATATTTGTTCGCTATACAAATTTTTATTTGTCAACGGATTTCTCTGAAAATTGGTACACACGATCCCTGTACTCCAGCTAAGGTCACCATATGCTTCTTATCGGCCACGCCTACTTTAACGCCCACTTTTTATATACAATTCATTTTCTGCTTTTTGGTATATTTGTTCGCTATACAAATTTTTATTTGCTAACGATTTCCTCTGAAATTTGGTACACACGATCTCTGTACCACAGGGAAAGTCACCATATGCTTTTTATCGGCCACGCCTACTTTTGCGACCACTTTTTTAATTTTTTATGGGTTTCGCTCGAATTTACTGCACATTATTCTCAAATCCTAGGTAAGGTCGTAATATACCTTTATGGGCCACGCCCACTTTTTTAATTTTCTATATACGCTTTTAATGTTTATTCATATTTTAATTTTTCAATGGACTTCCCAAAAATTTTGTACATAAATCTCTTTACTTACTACTCTTGAGTTTACACCATTATGAAATGAAGATTTTAAATCAACCTATTACAAATTTTGCCGTCTTATCTTTTTTACTATATGAGTTGCAACACCCCAAAATTAGTGCAGATTTATTTCATAGGTTGACTACCGCTGCAGGATTATTCCGATTATAAATATTTGCATCTCGCCTTTTTAAATACAATGGAAAACAAAATATTACATTTATTTCCATCTTGCCTTTTGGCTACATTGGAAAGCAAACTATTACAAATATTTCCATTTCATCTTTTTCACTATATAAATGAGTTGTAAAGGTGGAAGAATAACTATTTGCAATTGTGCCTTGCACATGAAAGCATAGCATATAGGCCGTACTACCTCTAATGCAAAAAGGCTTAAACAAAACAGAACTCTAGAGAACCTGATCAGACCCAAATTCGTATCGAGTCTCAACGAGTTAGACAATCTGAGACGAGAAATGCTGAAACACCTAAGCAAACCCAATAACGTCTTGAAGCCCAAAGATCAAGACAAGCTTTGTAAGAGAAGCGGAAATGGCAAAATCTACTCCAGTGCATTTAGAAATCCAGCAGCTAAGCCAAGCTTAGTCGAGGGAATCTGAAACTCAGGAAACGACTCAACAATGTCTTCAGGCCCAACGGATAAGACAAGCTAACTCCAGTGAATGTGAAACTCTTGAAACGACTGTAATATCCCTACCAGAAGACTTTTGTAAGTTGGTTTTTCATTGCAAGAGATGGTACAAAAAGTTGTTCCTAACATAACGTACATAAGAGGACCATCTCTTACGGTAGCAGGTATCAACTTAGAATCTCCCTGTTTTTTTCATAGAAAATTATTTGTCGCCTACTCCAGAGTTGGGAGCCAGCACAAGCTTTTCGTATATGCACCAGAAGGAAAAACCAGAATTGCTGTATATCCCCAAGCTCTAGAATAACTAAAATTCGTAACTTTTAGACATAATACACTCAAAATAATCCATGCTAAGTTGCAGTGGTATGCATGCGCTCAGCACTTAGCCCCCAATGCACAAATTCCCCAAAAAATGAAGGAGAAATTCCCCAAATTTTTAAATAAAGGTCCCCAAAAGAAAGAACAAAATCTCCATACTGCTCTCAATAAACGTATTTAAATTCTGAATTCTTTTCAATAGCATAATTTCGATACGCGAAAGCGGCGCGCGGCGTGCGGACGCGACGCGATGCGCTCGCAGAACACAGCTGCGCTCAAATATCGGATAATCTGAAAAATAATATTTGGCAATTAAAATAGGTTGACAACAACTGAGCGGCAGCACTGGTGTGGCTGCCAAGCGCGCGGAGGCGGCGTGCGGACGCAGACGCGACGCGCCCACGGAACACAGCTCAGCTAAAATATAGGAATGTTCTGAAAGATATATTTTGGGATTCAAATAAATTGACGACAACTGCGCGGCAGCACGGGTGTAGCTGCCAAACGCGTGGACGCGGACGCGCCTCGCTCGCGGGACACAGCTCAGTGAAAAGTCTTATGATATACATAAGACTATACACATAATATAAGCAGTTGCTTAAAGCAACATTGCGGCACAATATTAAACGTCGCATTCATTTTTTCTTTGACGTCTCTGCTCAATGATGATCACTTATTGAATAAAGTAATTCAATTTTTAAAAGTTCTGATTCCTTTAATTTGCAAACGATTCCGTTATATTTGATGTTTACAAAATAAATAAAATTAAAAAAAAAAAAAAAACTTAAGGCGGTTTCGCAGCTTATTTTTGAAGTATTTTTTCTGTAGCGTCTTATTAAAAAAAAGTTCTAAATTAAAAAATCACAAAATTTTAAATTGAAATAAAACATGAATTTGTTCCCCCCAAAAAACGTGAACATAGGGAATTTTTTCACCATGAACAAATTCCCCAATCCCATAAAAATTTTTTGGGAGTAAGTTAATTTTTTTGAGGAATGGTTCATCGGGGACTAAGTACTCAGCGCCTGGTAAGCATAGTTAACCATTTTTCAAGTCAAAGCCCTTCAGATCCCGGGCAAGACCGGGTAAAAACAGCTAGTTATAAATATTTGTTGAACACACAGTAGATATATAACTGGGGTTATATTCGGTTGGTACCTAAGTGCTTAAAAGGGATCTGAAGGTGTCGCCTTACCTATTAAAATTATAGATTTTTTATTTTAAAGTGAATTGTGATATTAATTTAATAAATTTGAATAAATATGTAAATTTAAAAGAAAAATACAAGTCACTTTTTTATTTCTTTAAAAACTATAATAAATATTAAAAAATAAATTAAAGTGCGCTATAGTTTTCAGCAGTACTATATTTGGAAGTATTGCACATTGACGTAGTTTTGAGAACTTTGACTTGTACGACAAGCAATTAAAACGTTTTAAATTTAAACTTTAGCTCTGCTTTTGCTTCAACATATTATAGAACGGATCTAAAGAACTAATCTATTGTTTTTGAGTGGATAAATGGATAAACTGATGATGTTTCGAAAATCATTTTTTTTATAATCTGTCAACATATGAATTTAGTATCATTTAGTATAGAATTAAGGCGCCATCATTAGAGGAACTGTAATTTTTTTCTCTATCGAGTTTTTGTTTCTTGTTTTTTCCAACGTTGCAACATTTTGGCAACTTTGAGGCATAAATCACTACATCCCTTGTAAGCACGTATAACAAGACTTTTTTTTTAGAAAAAATAAAGGTTTAAAAAGGGTTTGAAATATTTCTTTATATATCCGTTACACACTTTGTTTTCTATGGAGAAGTTTGGCTGCAAAGGAATGACAATATGTTGCAATGACTGAATTTATAAGTTGATGCAGTTCTAAGTAAAGGTAACTTTTACAGGTAGAAGTAACAGCCGACGCACATAACTGTAACTGTTGAAGGAGTTCACATATTGTTTAAAGGACTGAATCTTGAGCTTCATTTAAAAACTAGTGTACCATGTCGTGCTTTGCTACGACTTACAGAGAATATAAATTTTTTTCTAATAAATGTTTCCTATGTTCATTCTACGAAGTAAGTATAATACCAATAGAAAATAAAACTTTTTGGCCACACGCACTTGTTTCAACACGCCCATTTTCGACATAACTTGTCACACACATCATTCATGAACTCACAGCAAGTTTCGATACTGTGCGCGGTTCATAGTACTCCAGAAATTTTTTTTGTATGAGGTGCCACGCCTACTGAGACCCAATCCTGCCCATTTTTTGTACGACTACTCACACTTACAACCAATTAAGTTGCACAAAGTCCTTAGCCTCTGGCCGTCATCGAACTGTAAATATGTAATGATATGTATTTACCATGTATGGTAGGTGCCACGCCCACTAGTTTGATCCCACCCATTTTTCACATAACTTCTCACATTCATCATTCGTGAACTCACACCTGGTTTCGGGTTTACAGTACTCCAGATAATTTTCCCATTTTGATACGCCCATTTTTGGTGCGACTATTTCATTAACAACCAATTGACATGCAAAAAATTCAAGACTCTGGCCATCATAGTTCTCTAGATATATGATGATATGTATTTACCATGTATGGGTGGTGCCACTCGATATTCAATAGCTTTGATACCCTTTTATTATTAAGAACTGTCTAGCTCCTTAAAATAGCCATCAACCGCTGACTCCACCTCCTCATTGTTGGCAAACCTTTTACCACCGTGCCATTTTTTCTAGTTTGTAAATAGAAAATAATCCGAGAGAGCTAAATCTAGCGAACTTCAATTCATAGATTTTGGTCATCGCAATAGAGGATTTGTGAACTAGTGCACTGTCTTAATAAAACAACACTTTGCGGCCTTTTTTCCTGAATTTCATAAGTTAAACCCCGCAATAATCAATAAAAATTATCCCACGCGCTTTCAAAAAAAAAAAAACAAGTAAGAAATTATAGTCGGTCTAGACCGACTATACGATACCCTATACCATGGTTTAGAGACCCTATCTTTTCGGTCCAACTAATTCGATATAGAAAATAAACATAAACCAAATTTGAGTGGGATTTTTACTAATTTTTTCGGCTGCAGATATGAAAAAGTTCATATCGGATACTATATCTATATGGGGACTAGGCCCAAAAATGGACTGATCCTGACCATATTTGGTAAAGTCTCTTGTATTTTGCAAAAATATACAAACAAAATTTGAGAAGAAACAGTGCAATGTTTTTAATTTTTGATAGATTTAAGTGGAGATCGGGAAGCAGCTCTATATGGGGCCTATGACTAAGAGTTATCCATAAGGGATCATATTTGGACTACTCATTAATGGATGTAATAAATGCATACAAATCCAATTTGAGTAAGATCTATATGACAATTTGGATCTTATGGCAATTTATGTCGATTTCATAGGGGTCATTTGTATGGGGACTAGGTCTGAACATGGACCGATTCTCACCAATTTCAATAGCGTTCATCCCATGGCCGATAAAAGATTAAATACCAAATTTCATCAAAATATATTCATATTTGCGACCTGCAGTTTGATTACAAACTTTACATGGACACACAGACGGACGGACGGACGGACGGACATCGTTAAATCGAATCAGATAGTGATTCTGATTCGATCGGTATAATTAAAGATGGGTGTAGGTCATATATTTTTGGTTGTTACAAACAGCAGCACAAAGTTATTATACCCAAACCACATAGTGGTATAGGGTATAACAAGTAAGAAAATTATAATCGGTCTAGACCGACCATGCGTGAAGAAACCCTATTTCTTAGGGCCAACTAACTGGACATAGAAAATAAGCATAAACCAAATTTGATTGGGATGTTTAATAATTTTTTTGGCTGCAGATATGAAAAAGTTCATATCGGATGCTGTATCTATATGGGGACTAGGCCCAAAAATGTACCGATCCTGACCATGTTTGGTAAAGTCTCTTGTATTGCAAAAATATATACAAACAAAATTTGAGAAGAATCAGTGCAATATTTGTGTTTTTTGATAGATTTAAGTGAAGATCGGTAAGCAGCTCTATATGGGGCCTATGACTAAGAGTTGTCCATAAGGGATCATATTTGGACTACTCATTAATGGATGTAATAAATGCATACAAATCCAATTTGAGTAAGATCTATATGACAATTTGGATCTTATGGCAATTTATGTCGATTTCATAGGGATCATTTGTATGGGGACTAGGTCTGAACATGGACCGATTCTCACAAATTTCAATAGCGTTCATCCTATGGCCGATAAAAGCTTATATACCAAATCTCATCAAAATATATTCATATTTGCGACCTGCAGTTTGATTACAAGGTTTACATGGACACACAGACGGACGGACGGACGGACATCGTTAAATCGAATCAGATAGTGATTCTGATTCGATCGGTATAATAAAAGATGGGTCTAGGTCAAATATTTTTGTATTTTTGTTCCTTTGTCTCAGTTGTAAAGTGCCTCATCCAGCTTTCTCATCTCCAAATTTTTGGTCAATATGCGATGTATAGCACTTTTTGAAATGCCAGTCATTTCAGCTGGCTCACGCAGCTTCAGCCGACGATCGTCCTATAACATTTTGTGGATTTTCTTAACAGTCTCTGGCGTGGCCACGTCAATTTCTCGACCAGCGCGATGTTAGTATTGACAGTTCGTACGGCCTCGTTTAAACGCTGCCATCAAAAATTTTGTAAATAACGTGGCACGTTGAAACTTAAAATTATGCTTTATAAGATTGGTACTTTTCACGAATGTAATTTTTTTCAAACAACCCGTCAGGTCGGGTTGTTCTGACACCGCCCTCGTAGTTTGAGGATATATAAAGTAAACTATGGATCTGTTCTGTTGCTAAAACCTAGATATTCCATAAAAACACAGGTCCCACAAAATAGGATAAAACGCCAGATCCTGAGACCAGCTTATACACCGTGAAATTTTTTTAAACAGAACTCCACAGTTCCCAACATAGGTAACGACTTCGCAAAAACTTGATTCAGATTCATATTCAGTTCACCAAAGACCTTGAGGAAAGTATACTTCTGTTTTAGGATCTGGAGTTTTATGAAATTTTTTTTTTTTTCATTTATAAAAGATTGAACCGAATATTTGATACTAAGTAATCTCAAAAATCGTATTGACTGACAAGAAAGTTCAAAGCAAAAATTATTATTATTTTTTTTTATGTTTTTTTATTCGAGTTTCTTTTTAACGTTATAATTACGTGTCATGAGATTTTACATAAGAATTTCACCAATTAAAAACAATACGGCAGAGCAGTGTTGCCATAATTTGAAATGGTAAAGATGCTAAATTGCAAAAAAAAAAAAAAATGCTAAACGTACTGGAGTCAAAAAAAAAGATGCAAAAAAAATTTTTTTTAATTTCATTACCTTTATATTTAAAAATTAAATACTTATTAATAAACTCTTTGGTTTTTAAATCGAAAAATAATTATAAAACATAAGTTTAGATTTATATTTTTTAAATTTTAATTAAAATTATTTTGGATTTCATCTGTAATTTTTTTTACATCAAATTCAGTTTTTTCAATTTTAAATTAAATACTTTTAATTTTAGAGGGATTTTTTTTTTAATTTCAAATATAACAAAAATTTACATTATCAAAAGATACGATTATATTACAATAATTGGTTTATGGAATCTAAAATTTCTGTGATGTCTTCATCTTCAAGTTCTTCTTGGCTCTGATATTTTTCTGACGATCGACTTTTATCAACGACATCGCTCGGTATATGGTAAGTATAACAGCACCCATTTTTCAATTTCAAACCTTCTTTTATACGTATTACTGAACATAACAACTCGTATTTTATTTTGTTCAAAGTTTGCTTTTAACTAAAGACATTAAACTAAACAAACGTTCAACTTCGGCCTTTGAGAAAAACAAAAATAATAAAGACAATACAAATATTTATAACTCTTTAAATGTATTTTCGCCAATAGAATTTTTGTTAACTTCAATCCATAAAGAGGTTGTATTCAGTGTTGTATCCCAATATTGTTCTGTGAGATAACTCAATGGGATTTGAATTTTTTCTGTTTCAGATAATCTAAATTTAAACTCTTCTAATATATTGGTTATCGATTTTTTTACCCGGTTTAATGTGTTTTGTATAGGAAATTTTGGCATTTTTGTAATACAATAATATTTTTTGGCAATCGACTTTTTAATTCATTAAAAACTGTTGTTGGTGTCTACATTCTTATATTTCAAAATGCTTTGTTATATTTGTCGAAAGAAACGAGCAGAGTGGTAAAAAGAATAGTACACAAAATTCTCGTATTACACTTTGAGAAATTAAAACGTATCAATACCATTAAAATAAAAATTGCATATTCAAAAATAATGAAAAAAATCAAAACAAAGATGCTAAAAGCAACTTTTTATTAATAAAAGATGCTAAGTTAGCATCTAGCATCTTTTCATAAATTTTGGATGTTAAACGACAAAAAAAGTTGCTAAATCTAGCAACTAAAATGCTAAAATGGCAACACTGCATCAGAGCCTGAAATAAACCAAAATATCACAGTTTAAGGAGGAAAAATATGTATAAAAAACCTTTAAGAGATAAAAATTATTATTCCAAATATATGTAGGTAAAAATAATGAGTTTTCCATTTTCTGTATTTTTTTTTTAGAAATTCGCTAAAACCTGATCTGTCCCAGGGCCTAAAAAAATGTCAGCTAAAAAATATACTCAGTCCTTTGAAATAAGTTCCGAAACATATTTTGCACAATCTATGGTGACTGATTCGGTTCACGGACAGATATATTCTTAATATTTATTAAGGAAATATACACAATAATGTGCTTAAATCTAAATAATGTACTAAATCGAGAATATTTTTACCTAAATTAAAATAAGTGGTTTAGAGTTTTATAAGAAAATTCTAAACTTTTAGGAACTTAAGTTATATCTTTAAAAGGATAAAGAAATAATGTTAGACTTCCAAAAACTTATGAAAAAGATTAAGTCCTTGAAGTGCTTAAAAGTATGTACAAATTTTCAATGACTTTTAGAGTTAAAAAGTTATTGCTTTCCGGAACTTTAAAAAAAGGGAAAATCTTTCAAGGCCATAATATTTATTAATGAATTCCGCATTTATTAAATATTAATTTATTTTAATAATCAATAATTATTTTATAAAACTTCGGTGTTCAATAATAAATATCAGTGAGTTATATTTTGGATATTACCATTTCAAACTAAATTTATTTCTAGCAATATTTTTCATTTTTAACAATTTTCCGTAAATTACCTTTGATGGCTTCGCGACGCGATGACAGATGGATGCTGAAGTGAAATGAGAGAAAATCTGTTGGAACGAATAAAAAAATAATTTACAGTGGTTTAAAGTCAGAAATCTTGTACGCAACATTGGAGATGAAAGGGTTAAGTGACAAAAAAAATTCAGTCATTAAGCTTATGTTTATTCAATTATAATTACACTGTACAACAATCCGATAAAAAATGGCTTTCTATAAGAAAATGAGCAACACAATAAATAAGAAATTGTAGTAAATACAGGCCAATAAAGAAAAGCAATTAACTATAAATTGAAATAGTATTAGAATTTAAAGGTTAATTAATTACTCTGTGCAACAGTCTGAAAATTGTTGCACAGTGTAATTAAGTGTAAAATGAAGTCTTTTAAGGACACTTAGCAAAAATTTAAATCTTTCAAAGACGTACAAAAAGTTATTTGGAATGACGAACTTTTTACCATTGACACATTAGGAATTTTAGTTGTTTTTCAAAAAACTTACCAACGCAGCTACTTAAATTTGTTTGTTTAAGGCCTGTATGCAGCTTGCTAAGGAATCAAAAACTTCATATAAAAAAACGCTTCAGACATGCTTAAGGAATTTTTCTGTCAAAATTTCTGTTAATCTCTGCAGCTTTTTAAAAAAGTAGTATTGTTTTTACTACTTTTTTTTTTGACGTAAATTAAGTTAGGCAACCCAGGCTTTGAACAGGAATATCAAATTTTTCGTTCTTTCTGAACGGAATTTTGACAGGAGAGGTAAGCATAAACAAAATGTAATATGCTAAAAAAAAAAATAAAAGTTATTTTTCAGTTGCAAACATGGAAAAAAACGAACAAAATTCGGCAAAGAAAAACAAGAAGCGGATGGGTAATTTTGATACTGAGCTTAAAAAGCGTTTAGCAGGCCAAATAAAGCAGAACGAAGAATTGATTTGTTTTCAATTTCACAATTCTTAATAATTGACAGAAAACAGCTGATTGCTAGCGTTGCACTGAATGGTACTTTTGTGCTTTTTTTTCTTTAAGAAATATATGAAAATTTTCTGTTAAGATTCCTTAACAAGCTGCGTACAGCTCTTTACGACGAAAGGAACGCAGTATGGCAACTATAAGTGCTACAAAAAGTATTTGTACTTTTACAATTAGAGGAAAGAAAAGATCTATTTCATTTTACTAGAATGCAAAATTATTTGCATAAAGTTAATCTGACTTAATTATATTTCTTTTGGAAACAAAAAATCAAAATCGGTTCTGACGAGAGAAGAATTATCCTAAAACTTAGAAATAAGGTCCATCTTTTCGTGAAATAGCTTAGATCATAAGCAGAAACCACTCCTCAGTGCAGTACGTTATTCAAAACTATAAATCCATCAATTCAACTTTGTCACGCCCTCGTTTTGGGCGACCCTCAGAACTAACCGAGTATGAAAAGAGGATTATTTTGGGGTCAGAAAAACAGAATTACAGAATTACTGCTTCCCAAATTAGTTCTAAAATCAAAGATTACTTCGGCAAATAGATTCACGAAGATACCGTTCGTAAAACATTAAAAAAATCTGACTGTCACGGTCATGTAGCACGCAGGAAGCCATTCATTTCCGGTATCAATAGAAACAAGTAAGAGTGTTCAATTTGGCTAAGCCGAATCTTTGTAACCCTCTTATCTGGACTTATTTCAGAAATGTGAACAAAATATTTGAGAAAGTAAATAATTTGATAAACTTAATACTAAATTATTACAACAAACACGAGTAATTTTTGGCATTTTTTAGAGGTGTCTTCGTATTTGAGGTCATACCTTGACATAATTATGCCCGATTTATTTTAAATTCCAAGGTGCTCGAAATAATGACAAACAATGTTTTCCTAAGTTTACACAGGTAAAAGGGTTGTTTTGTGAATGAGCCTGATTTCAACAGGCAGACAGACAGACGGACAAACGGACATCGCTATATTGAATCGAGTTGTTATAAGGATTGATACTGTATATACTTTGTAGGGTCGCAAACTCGTCTTTCGATCCGTTGCAAACGGAATGACAAACTGATATAATTACCTCTACACAGAGAAGTGGAGGGTATAAAAAACGATCGACTTTGGAAGTGAGTATGTAAACAGGGCTCAGCATTTTGGGAACGTTTTGCATTTTCGGCATTAAAGGAAAAAAGTAAGTTTGGCGAAAAATGTACCTGCATAAAATATAGAAAATGTTTTGCCAACGGTTAAACGCGGTGAAGGTGGCATTATGGAAATGGAGTTTGTAAACTCGTACTTATTGAGTCTTTAATGGCTCAAATTGGATACATAAACATTTTCAAATAAAATTAAAAAAAAAAACTTCAGTCGACATGGAATGAATTCAGCATATTTTAATGAGTTAAAAAATTTAATGAATTCCATATCAGATGAAATTCTTAAATCTATTTTTAATTTTCCATTTTTCATTTTTTTCATTTTTCATTTATTTTTTCTTTTTTCATTTTCTATTTTTAATTTTTCATTTTTTATTTTTCATTTTCCGTTTTTCGTTTCTAATTTTTCATATTTTAGTTTTCTTTTTTAATTTTTTATTTTCCATTTTTTATTTCTCATTTTTCATTTTTTATTTTTCATTTTTATTTTTCATTTTTCATTTTTATTTTTCATTCTTCATTTTTTTTTTTTTCATTTTTAATTTTTTATTTTTTATTTTTCATTTTTCATTTTCTATTTTTCATATTTTACTTTTCGTTTTTATTTTTCAATTTTTATTTTTCATTTTTAGTTTTTCGTTTTTTGTTTTTCATTTTTTATTTTTTATTCTTCAGTTTTCATTTTTAATTTTTTATTTTTTACTTCTTTTGTTTTCAGTTTTCATTTTTCGTTTTTTATTTTTAATTTTTTATTTATCATTTTTTATTTTTTATTAATCATTTTTCATTTTTTATTTTTCATTTTTCACCAATACAATCATGTCACAGCGATTTTGTCTTACGGCTCACATGTTACGCTGTTTTTGTGATTATATGTGGTGTAGATATTTACTACCCCCCTCCCCACCCCTGTGCGTAGAGATGTTTACACATAAAAAAAAATCAAATAATACTGACGAAAAAAGGTAAGAGGAAAAACGTGTGCTAAGATTTTTGCGATTTCATTCCTTAAAAGTTTAATATAACGAATTCCTAAAATATAAAACAACTGTATTATTTGATAAAGGAATTCATCCGTTGAACTTACAAATTTCATAAGATTTTAATTCAAAGCAAATGTGTCAAGTTAATTAGGTTAAAGATTTGATAAGAAATCAGCAACTCATTCAGCAAACTTCTTCGACGTCCGGCCAACATTCTCAGCTCTTGTACACTCTTCGTTTGCATATACTCCAAAAATTTTGAGGATTTTTCCTTTCTTTCGAAGGAAGTTTTTCTATATCGCACATAATCATTATAAATTTTTTGAATAACGTATGAATCTTAACTCAAACTACTAAGATTTTTCTCACGGTGTACAGTGTATTTTCATGTTAAACATAATTAAATTTTCTCTTTCTTATTATTTGCTAATTAGTTTAGGTGGGTATTTGTTGGTTGGTACTTGCTTAAAAGCAGTGAAAATAATATTCACTCACCGTTACTGTATGTAACTACACACATACATACACACATACATTCATACATACATTGTATATATTTTGGATGTTATTGTAAGTGTGCAACTAGAACATGTCTATCAAAAGCAGTCAGTCATTCATGGAAAAAAAAATAATAGTAAAAATTCAGAATGTTTTGAGCATATAAAACCTAAGCAACGAAATAAACAATGAAAACTGTTTTTTTTATTTGGAAAATACATAAACAGTTAGATGTGTGTAATTTCTAAGTTTAATATATACTTCTATGTTTTCCATTTATGTGTAAGTTTTCTTTATCATTAACTTTGTGATGATCTTCACTACTCAAGGTAAGAGGGAAAGTTCTCTAAATTAGATAAGTATGATATTGAACATTCACTTTGCATGGGAGGTGACACGCCCACTATCCGATCCCGCCACAGCTACTCTTATTAGTAATAGATGCCCTCACATAAATTTCTAAAGCTCTCCCTATCATAGTATACGAGATATGTTATATTGAATATTTATTTGTCTGGAGGTGCCACGCCCACAGAATTTTTCATATATTTGAATAATTATTCTACTATACGGGGTGGAGACGAATCCAACAAAATAAAAATTGTAAAAATCGGTCTAGCCGATCATGAGTTATAATGGAGTTTTGTATGTTTGTACGTTTATGGTTTATGGGAAACTACACCACTGGACCGATCATCTTGAAATTTTTACAGGAAGGAAAAATAGGCTATATTTTTGGATTTTTCAAGCACCTCCCATATAAAGTGAATTTTTAACATCTAATTTTAACATATAATATCTGGAGTAGTACGATCTGCAACTACATACATGTAAACTAATTTGAAGAGTTGCGAAAAAAATGGGCAGAATCGGACCAATGGGCGTGGCACCCACGAAACAAAGTAAATATTTAATGGCATATATCTAGAGTACTGTAATAGATAAAGTCTTTGGACTTAGTGCAAGTTCATAAGTTATCAATGTTGGTACTCGGCATAATGGGTGGGATCAGATCAGTGGGCGTGGCACCCTCATACAAAGTGTATTTTAAATGTCATATTAAATGTAACTATGAAAATATTGGAACTTTGAGTTCATGAGTTATTAATGTGAGCAGTTGCCACTGTGCGCAGTCGTGGAAAATATGGGCGGAATTGCCAAAATCAAAAATCGCCAAAACCGAAAATAGCAATAACAAAAATCGCCAAAACCCAAAGTCACGAATAACAAAAATCGCCAAAATCAAAAATTGCCAAACCAAAAATCGCGAATAACAAAAGTCGCCAAAAGCAAAAATAGCAAAAAACAAAAATAGATAAAAACAGAAATCGTCAAAATCAATAATCGCTGAAATCAAAAACTACCAAAATAAAAAATAGCAACAAAAAAAATCGCCAAGTCAAAAATCTCAAAAAAAATCGCTAAAGTAAAAAATCACCAAAATAATAACTCGCCAAAATCAAAAATCGCAATGAAAAATCGCAAAAAAAAAAACAAAAAGACCAAATCAAAAATCGCCAAAACCGAAAATCGCGAATAACAAAAATCGCCAAAAAAAAAATCAAAAAATTACAAACTCAAAAATCCCAGCAATCACCGCCAAAGTCAAAAATCGCCTAAATCTAAAATTGCAAAAACAAAAATCGACAAATTCAAAAATCGCCAAATGTAAATAAAATAGTTTTCTACAAAATGCACCCCCAGTTTTTTATTTCGCTACGTTGGGTGTATCGAAGCGCATCGGGTTACAGCTAGTATACTTTATAAATTAATGGAGTGATGATCAGGGAACAAATAAATAGATTTTTATATAAAAGAATGTTCACCCTTCGATATGAGAATCCAATAAGCATTACCAAAATGGCTCAACTTTTCATTTATAAGTTAGTTCCTAGGAAAACGAGAAAGAAACACAGTTTTTATTAAAAATTATGGAATCATACAGAAAACTTAGTTAAGTTAAACGGTCGATTTTAAACTCTTTAGTCAATCGTTTGAAAAGTATAAATGTTAAAAAATCTAACTTTAACTAAACTAACTTCACTTCTGGGTCTTATGCCGGTTTTCTCAATGTATCGTCAAACTGGCTGTTACTTAACCAGGACATAAATTTATTGTACCGATAAACTGCCTGTTAACAATTTTGGTTTTCTCAATGTACCGACAAAACCATTATTTTCAGTTGGCAATGCCTCTCAAAATACGTATGAAAGTTGGGAGAATTATTTTCAGTTGGCAATGCCTCTCAAAAAAGATATGAAAGTTGGAAGAATAATTTATCTGTACGATAAATAAATAATTGGCAGATGAGTGCCGGTTAGCTTTGCGACAAAATAGAAGAACACCAGACATTGAGAAAACCAAATTTCTTAAATCGGCAGTTTCTCGTTGGGGTAAAAGATAATCGCCTATTGAGAAAACGGGCATTAGTGTTTTAAAAAAGCTAAACAATTTTAAAATTAATAGGTAATAGACCAGTTTACCAATTGGATAATATTTGTCATGGGTAAAGGTGTCTTAAATAGGTATTATAAATAAAATTGATAAATTAAACTATGTTACCATTCATAACCAAATTCGTAATTGTATTTTGTATTTTAAAATTTTAATGAAAATGTATATTTTTATATTTGATAAGTTTGGATTTTGTAGAATCACTGGAAAAAAAAGTAACCGTTTATTAATATTTTTAAGTTTTGGCAATATTTTTCTTTTCTAATTTTGATCCTTTTTTTATCCCATTTCCAATTTTCTCGATTTTTCATGGTCGAATTGACTTAAAATTTCATCTGAGCTACTTTCGGATAGATTAAATAAACAACAGAACTTGATCAATGTATCTATGGAAATGGGTGACATTTTTAAGATATATTTCCTTAGGAAACGTAACATAGATTTCGTCGAAACTATAAGAACAAATTGTTTCCCCAGAAATAATTGTTGGCCTAATATTTCCTAAAAATTAACATAAAAAGTTTGTTCTATTTCTGAACACTGCTTCCTGCACCCAATTATATATTTTACTATTATTGTTTTTTCATTATTCACTTTTTCCAACACGTTAGGCATTTACAACTCTACGGTTAACCCTCTAATGCATTTGGCTGCCATTAGACAATTAACTGATTTAAACGGTATTTTTGAATGCTCAATTTTTATTAAAGTATTTATAATTTATTTTGATATTAACCAAGCAATCAATTAATTTATAATTGCATCATATTCAGACTGAGCATGAAAACTCTTCTTTAGAGCTTTCTCTATTTCACATTTGTTTTACCTCATATCAAATTAAACATTAGCATCGGTGGGGTTTTCGATTAAACCTCGTAATAAAACTGCAGGTCGCATATGTAAAGATATTGTAATATAATTTTTTAAGTACATAATATTTACACTACGCGATATAATTATAAGACTAATAGTATTTTATGTTATAAACAAAAAATATTGTATATTTTTTATTCACTCCACCGCGGTGTGCGGAGGGTATATACAGTGGGTGGCAATGCATTGGCAACTTTTAAAAAGTTACAAATTTGGCAATTTTGTTTTTTTAATAATAAAATTAGGTTCTTTTTCAAAATGAATCTTTGCTGTGTTCTCTATCGAACGTTAACAAATTTGTTACAAAAAATACAATTTTTTTACGGATGCAGTGCATTGTGTTGATCTCAGCAAAATAGGTTATGGGAAGGAGGAAAGATGGAGTAGTGTTTGTGGCTATTTGCCTTGAATTTTATTATACTATAACTGTTAGGAAAGACCTGCGCGAGGAGTTTATTCAACAAAAGACTAGTTCGACTGATAAACAAATTTTCTCTGTAACTGGACAATAGACTACAAATGGATGTGATCTACTAGAAAAGCGGGTAGAGCGAACTGAAACTCGGGCACTTGGAATAAGTTCGCTAATCTCAGAAGAACATTTCCCATAGTAGTATCTATAGAATAGTTCTATACAACTCACATTCCGACGATGTTCTAATGAATTAATATTGTTGGATTCCCAACTGACATTAATGAGCGTCAACGCCTTCCTTTGTACACGGTCCAGTAGCTCCAAAATAGACTTTGAAGCTTCTGCCCATATATGGGAGTTGTATTCCATTTTCGGTCGGATGTAAGTGGTATAGATTTTAAGGAGATCAGAAGGAGTGAAGTAATTTTTGCCCGTTTTAGAAAACCAAGACACTTCAATGCTTCCTTGGACACTTGAAAAACATGCTCATTCCAACGAACATCACATTAAATTTTCATGCTCAGAACATCAAGAGTATCCGATTCCTCACTACTTATACCACCCATATATGCAGATGACATTGTTGAATCCATGGATCTATGGGTCAACAGACAACATTGAGTCTTCAGCGCATTAAAACCAACCCTATTCGCTTTACCCCGCAGGTCTTGATTGAGTGTGTCATTCATTATCCGCCTTTTGCCCCCAACCTCCAAGAGGCTTGGCCTATAGTTAAAGGAAAATGAATGACAAATGCTGCTGTCATCTGCGAAAGAGTATAAGAATTGAAAGTTTGGCCAAGGAGGTCGTTCAGAAAGATAAGGAAAAGAGAAGGAGAAAGAACAGAACCTTGGGGTACCCCCCCTGAATTAAGCTAAAACTCTTTGGATGAGACCCCATCAATAACAACACGTATTGAGAGGTCTCTGAGAAAACACGATATAAATCGAGAGAAGTCAGTACCGACCCCAAATTCAACAAGTAAGAAAATTATAGTCGGTCTAGACCGACTATACGATACCCTATACCATGCGTTTAGAGACCTATCTCTCAGGCCCAACTAACTGGATATAGAAAATAAGCATAAACCAAATTTGAGTGGGATTTTTATTAATTTTTTCGGCTGCAAATATAAAAAAGTTCATATCGGATGCTATATCTATACGGGGACTAGGCCCAAAAATGGACCGATCCTGACCATGTTTGGTAAAGTCTCTTGTATTTTGCAAAAATATATACAAACAAAATTTGAGAAGAATCAGTGCAATATTTTTGTTTTTTGATAGATTTAAGTGAAGATCGGGAAGCAGCTCTATATGGGGCCTATGACTAAGAGTTGTCCAATAGGGATAATTTTTGGACTACTGATTAATGGATAAAATATACATACAAACCCAATTTGACTAAGATTTGTATGATAATTTGGATCTTACGGCAATATCTGTTGATTTCATAGGGGTCATTTGTATGGGGGCTAGGTCTGAACATGGACCGATTCTCACCAATTTCAATAGCGTTCATCCCATGGCCGATAAAAGATTAAATACCAAATTTCATCAAAATATATTCATATTTGCGACCTGCAGTTTGATTACAAGCTTACATGGACACACAGATGGACGGACGGACGGACATCGTTAAATCGAATCAGATAGTGATTCTGATTCTATCGGTATAATTAAAGATGGGTGTAGGTCAAATATTTTTGGCACAAAGTCATTATACCCAAACCACATAGTGGTATAGGGTATAAAAAGCTTTAATATCAATGCACCGTGCCACACGCGTGCGAATGCCTTGGAAATATCTAGAGCAACCACTTTACTTTCACCAAAATTGTGAATGAATGGACTCCAGCGCTCAGAAAGTTGAGGTAACAGGTCTCCCGTAGAACGATTTCTATGGTGCTCTGGATTTTCAGAGTTCTTAGCCTCACCCTTTTTAGGGATTGCTTGGAAAGACTCCCGCACGGTACGAAAGGCTGAAAAGGTTGGCCAATGGACTGGCTAGCGTTGAAGAGTACTGTTTCAGCACCAGTGCTGGAATATGATCCGAAAGAACCTTTTTAACTGCACGTGCTCGAAAGAATATTTTAGACATTGTACAAGATACTCTTTCGAGTTCGGGCAAAACGAATTTGTAGCAAAAAGTTCAGCTAAAAGTTTAGGCTTATCAATCGGGTCAGTGAATATTTGGTCATTCAGTGAATATTTGGTAATTTGGGATTGCAGAACTAGCATTTTTCATTACTCTTTTAACAAATGACCAAAAGCTCTTACTGCCCCGAGGAGCAGAAAGAACTTTAGCACGAAGATGCTGATCGTAAAGAAACTTTTTGCGCTTTAGTACTTTGCACTTTCATTTCTCGCCTGTTTGCGTAGCAGTTCAGTGACGGAATTTTTATTTTCAAGCCAATATCTGAATGCTTCCTCTCTGGATCTGACTGCATCTCTGCAAATCTGATTAAACCAATTTAAATAAAAAAGAAGTAAGAAAATTATAGTCGGTCTAGACCGACTATATGATACCCTATACCAAGCGTTTAGAAACCCTATCTCTTAGGCCCAACTAACTGGACATAGAAAATAAGCAAAAACCAAATTTGAGTGGTATTTTTATTAATTTTTTTGGCTGCAGATATGAAAAAGTTCATATCGGATGCTATATCTATATGGGGACTAGGCCCAAAAATGGACCGATCCTGATCATGTTTGGTATAGTCTCTTGTATTTTGCAAAAATATATACAAACAAAATTTGAGAAGAATCAGTGCAATATTTTTGTTTTTTAATAGATTTAAGTGAAGATCGGGAAGCAGCTCTATATGGGGCCAAGGGGATCATTTTTGGACTACTCAATAGTGGATGTAATGAACGCATAGAAACCCAATTTGAGTAAGATCTATATGACAATCTGGATCTTATGGCAATTTATGTCGATTTCATAGGGGTAATTTGTATGGGGGCTAGGTCTGAACATGGACCGATTCTCACCAATTTCAATAGCGTTCATCCCATGGCCGATAAAAGCTTATATACCAAATTTCATCAAAATATATTTATATTTGCGACCTGCAGTTTGATTACAAGGTTTACATGGACACACAGACGGACGGACGGACGGACGGACATTGTTAAATCAACTCAAAAAGTGATTCTGATTCGATCGGTATAATTAAAGATGGGTCTAGGTCAAATATTTTTGGTTGTTACAAACAGCAGCACAAAGACATTATACCCAAACCACATAGTGGTATAGGGTATAAAAAAAGATAACCCAAAAAGTTTTTTTTAGTGATAACAAAAGAATGGAAACTTTAAAAGTTCTGTACTAGATTTGATTAAACCAATAAAATTAGAAGATGATATGAAAGAAAATGTATAAAATCTTAACCGTTATTTAAATATTTATAGTTTCTGACATTTTCTTTAAACTGTTTTTTAAACACAATTGTGTTTTTCAATGTTATAAAATAATGTTATATGTTTAATGGTGTTTAATTGGTGTAGATATTAACCAAATAAAGTTTAAGGGCCGTATGCAAAAAAATTAAAATGTACTTCAAGTAGACTTTATTGTATGTTTTTCATGCAAAATTTGTTGATAAAGTCTACTTGAAGTACACTTTAATTTTTTGCATACGGCCCTAAAACTTTAATTAACAATTATTTATTTTTTTTTATATTTTTTAATATTTGTTCGGATTTCAATAGCCAAACGTGATTCTCGTCGATTTCAAAGAATGGCTCTGTTCCTAGAAACATTAATAAGCGGCACCCCTTCTCAAGTTTAACTTATATTAATGTTCTATATTTCATTTCAAACGATTGAGGACATATTTCAAAATATATTTTTATAATTTGGGTCGAATTTAAATAAAACAGAACTTAGAAATTTCGAAATTGTTGTTAAACATTTTCTACTGTTTGTAATTCTATTCTTATTTAGAGCACCAGTTGCAAAAAAAATTTGGATCGCCATTTAATGTTGGAAAAAATGTTTATTTGCATGTTTGTTTTTATTTTATTATCTTGTAAGTGGGTATGTGTGTCTGTTTAATTGAATAAATTGAGGAATGAATGACGGATGGTTGGTTGGCTGGTTGGTCATGGTTAAAAAACATGTAACGATATAAATAACGAATAACTGTCTGGTAATATGATAGTAAAACATTATTCCCTATTAACACAGTTTAGTAATAGACTACATTCAAACATACATATAAGTAATCAATGTTGCCAAAACTTGGTGTAGAAAAAGAGAAAAAAAAATTGTTAAAAAAGAAATATAAATGAGCTTCAAATCTATATATATAAAATTGAATGATCTCCGGAACCATGAGAGCTATCGAGCTTAGATTGACACACCGTATGTCCGGTTCGATCTCTTGTGGTTATTTTTTATTTTGAAAAAAATAACTGTTATGATAAAACATACATATCGCACCTGTACCTCTAAAGTGAGTCAACTCAAAATTTCTCAATTTTCACTTTTTGCATATCTATTCTATTTGTGTTATAAGAGTAGCTTCTTTCGAATCCACTAAAAAGACATATTTTGAGTTGTACCCAAAAAAGTTTTTATTTTTGATGATCACTAAAAAAATCGCAAAAAAAACTACTGCTGTATACTTATTATTCGCAATTCTTTACAATGAAACAACTGTTTTTGAATTTTATAGTAAATATTAAAAAAAACCGTTTTCTGCCTCTACTGAAAATTTGTAAATTTTGAGTTGACTCACTTTAGAGGTACAGGAGCGATATATAGAGTTATATCATAGCGAGTCTTGAAACTTTGTGCATTTTCATCAGTATTGAATGTGCGAAGTCGACCCAATAAAGGGCGGCATGGCAAACTCATCTATAATACTAAAATATTATAATATTTTCTCCCCATTTTGACCAAACGAATCTTATTTGAAAGGTATTTCATTTTAACTGACCACCAGATTTACCGATTTTTTTAATTTTTAACGCAATCGATATTTAAAAAGTATTGAATTGTGAATTAGCTAAAATATGTTGGCATACCTTTAGGGTTTCATAAAATAATTTATTAAATTAAAACATAAAATTTCCTAGAATTGGCACTCGATTTTCGAGGGCTGGGATTTGCTAGTAAAAAGTAAATGTGTAATATCATCTATCTGCAGACCATAGGCGTATATTACTGATGTCATAGTGAAAATATTATTTATGTAAAGACTATTTTAAATCACAAAAACCATTTAATTACTAATGTAGACAAGGGCGAAACAACGCTCGACGGGATCTGCTAGTATATAAAAAATGATAAGCTTTTTAGAAATTTTTAGAATAATTCGGACATAATTTTTATTTTATTTTAAATTTTTTTTTTAACTTTTTTGAGTTTAAAAAATATTAAAACATCAAATTATTTTTTATTTCAAATATGCAAATGATTGTTTGGAAATTTTTTACTTTACAAAAAGACAAAAGCAATAAAAAAATTTACTAAATTAAAACAAAAACATTTCATGTCCAGCCAGAATTATTTCTAAATCATTTTTTCCCAATCATACTCAGTAATTTTTTAAACTCGACGATGTGTTGATTGGTATAAGAAACGATGGGCCTAGGTCAAATATTTTTGGTAGTTACAGCATCAGTCATTATACCCTATTCACATATAGCGTATAAAAATGAGTTTATAGCATTATAGTATATGAACGTTTTTTAAATGTTATTTCTTTAAAATGCTAAAAAAAAAAAAAAATTGCGCTTTTGTTTGTTGCAAACTAGTTTTGTGCTCCATGTGTTTTTTTTATAAACTAGAAAAGAGTGCCGTTATTTTTTAATATTCCGTTTTCCTTGTGTTTTTTTCTATTTATTATTAAAGACATGATTGGATTTTATTGGCCAAATTTTACAATACTGGGAGCTAACTCCGTTTTAATGGCGTCTCTTGTCTTGTGAACCCATTCGCTACATCTTTTAATTGGAAAATGCTAAAAATCTAATTTTGTTATTCTTTTGGCTGTAATAACCATAAACTAAAACAATTTTTACAAATTTTTTCACTTAAATGTGTTGTTTGAAATGTTGCCATATGGCAACAATTTTCTTTAACAGTTAAGAAAAATGCTAATATTAAAACTTTTTTATAATTATATTTTTATTCCTTCCACACCACTGTGCAGTGGATATATATAGGTTTAGCATTCCGTTCGTAATGTATCGAAATAGATTCCGGAGACCCCAAAATCATATATTTTCTTGATCTTTATAATAAGGGAAATTGGTTCAGCGATGACCGCCTGTCCGTCTAAGCTGGGCTCTTCGTTTTTGCATAAAATCGTTTATAAACATCCCAAATGAATAGCTTTTTAAAATCAGCAAAATCGTTTCAAAGGCTCACGAGATATGAATAAAAATGTGAGCAACCTTTTGGGAAAATAAAAATGTTCATTGTGTTTGTTGTTTTTTTTAAGATATAAGTTGTAATTCATTTTATTGTTGTAGTCGTTGTATTTGTAGCATTTACTTCATGAGGGTGTGTGTATGGTTATTCAGCACGTGTAACATTAGCTTAAGCAAGCATTGCCACACATTTTTTTTCGTAATCCCGATATAATAAAGAAAATCGCCAAGATGAAAGAAAAAATATAATCCCTATAAAGGCAATTTTAGTAAAAAAGTGTCTTTCCTTAAAAAGTACCTTTTCCTCAAAAGTACATTTCTCTAAAGTACTCTTTTTTTAAAGTACCATTTTTATTTTTAAATCACTTTTTTAAAAATTACAATTTAAAAAATACACTTTTATTTAAACTAGCAGATTCCAGCCCTCGAAATTCGGGCGCAAATTCTAAGAAATTTTATTTTTTCATTAAATAAAGACCCTTAAAGTATGCTAATCAATTATAGCCAATTCACAAATCAACACAAAAAACAGACTCATTTTTATTACAAACACATTAACAAATTTAATAAACACACACATAGCATTGTATAATTTTATGTATGTGTTAATAGCAACTTTAAATGCAATTTACTCAAAATAAAGGAAAAAATTTAAAAATCTGTAAATCTGCGAAACGGCTAAAAAGAAATACCTTTCAAATAATATACGTTTGGTCAAAATCGGGATAAAACGGTAGAACAAAACATCATTCACAAGAAATCGCCTATCCTATTAATATTATAGATGTTACCTTTTTTTTAAAAATTATACATTTTTCAAAAAAGGACCCTTTTTTTGAAAGTACCCTATTTTAAAAATTACTCTTCAAAAAAATAACATTTTTTAAAAAACCCTTTTTTTAATGTAAAATTTTTTGAATAAGTATCCTTTTTCAAAAAGTTCCGTTTTTTTAAAAAGTACCCTTTTTTAAAAACAATCCTTTTTTAAAACAAGCACCCTTATCTCAAAAATACCCTTTTCTTAAAAAATATGCCGTTTTTTAAAAAATACGCATTTTTAAAAAAGTATTTCTTTTTAAATTCACTTCTTTTAAAAAAGTACCCTTTTTAAATATACATATGTATATTCATCTTAGCATGTTAAGAAGAAAATTTAATAATTTTGTGTTTATGTTTTTAACTATCAATTATACTTTACGCAAGCACACCTCTCATACCGATCGACTCTAAATCACTTTTTAGGACGACGTTTGCCCGGCCCTCTGTCAGTACACGTCAACCTGGGACGCAAAGGTCACAATTATACAAATATATATTTAGATGAAATTTGGTATACATATGAGATTTTATCGGGAATATATTTAAGTTTGCATACGGTGACTTTAATTTATTTCTTTTTTTGCATGAAATGTATCCTAAAATTAACATATTACTAGATAAAATTTTTAAAAATTTTTTTTTTTTAACAATTGGAAATTTTTAGCGAAGACTCATTTGAAATTTTTTTAAATTATCGTATGATTTTTAAATTCTCAAAACATTCTTATAGGGATCAATCTTTTAATATTTTAACGCCACTGCGCGCCGCACTGTGGTCAATATTTTGAGATAGCGGCCAAAACTCCTTTTGGTTTTTGTTCTCCGATTTTAAAGTTATTAGACTCATATGAAAGTAGACAGTAGTAAACCTCGGAAGCCAAAAAATTAGAACTCTATTTCAACTATTTCACTGAGAACAGGGTGGTCCAAAATGGGCTTTTTCAGAATTTAGTAAATTTATGATATTTTTAGTTAATTTTTAAAGTTTAAATGATCATAACTTTTTTGTTTTTCAAGATTTTTGAACGAAATAAATTTTGTGTTGTAACTTAACTTATTTCCTATTACTGGTAAAAAAAATTGAAGCTCTACCGTTTTCAGAACAATTTAAATTTTTTTTTGTAAAAAAGGTCAAATTTCTCGGAAATTTCCTACTTCATAGAGCACAACTCCTGTGAGTCAAGCTGAGTCAAAACACAAATTTACTATTTTGTAGTCCTAACTCTCCCCTACATTCCCATATATACATGTCCATGCATCGGGACTGCACTTTTTGAGCTACAGCAATTTTTCTGACCCAGGGTAAGATATTCGGTACAAATGCACGTCATATTTTTTGAGAAGTTATTTGTATGTGAAAGTGGCTATTATGCATATATTTTGATGAAATTTTGTACAAGAGTTCTTATTGACCCAAAAAAATAATTCTGTTGAAATTAGAAGAAGTTGGCCCATATTTGGACCTAGTCCACATAGAAGGGTTTATCAAAATTTTGACAAAAATGACAATAGAACTCTCAAATTATGTGGTATCTGGCAATTCATTTGGAAAAGGTAAAAAGATTTTATTGCCATCTAATATTACACAACTTAAATACGTGAAAATTGCAAATAAATTTAAAACCAATGGAAATAACTGGTAAAACCAACTACCTGTTATATTATGTTTCAAAGAGGTAAAAAAGATCATGTTGAAACTTCGAGCAATAGTATATTAATCCATGCATTCATTTTTTTTCTTCATTATTGTTTGAACAATGGCTAAATTCAGTTATAGTGTTCTATCTGATATATATTTTGAACGGAAAGATGAAAACGACATTATTTTACATATAATGAATAATCCATTCTTCAAAATATGCGACAAACAAGAAATTAAAATTCATAACTTAAAAATAAAAAACTTTTTAAATACTTTAAGAAAACGGTACAATCAATGTTCCAGAAACAAGAAATTGTTTTACTCACGCAACCAAGAATGGCTAAGAAATAAACTTATTTTTAAAAAGCCATCAGTAACTACCACGGAAACTGGAAAAGGTGATCGACCAGCAAAGCCAATTGATAATTGTAGTGAAAGATCACGAAGACGCAAGCTTAAACATATCAATGAAGGAAGAAGTTTCTTGTAGCATCATAAAGGATTCATTTCTGCATCAAATTCAACCATCGAAAACTAAAAAGGGTAAAATTGCTATCATTGAAAAAATAGTGGAAGCAAGCCCCAGACGCACAAAAAGGATTTTAGAAAGTATGCCGACACCAACTGAAGAAAATAAATTTACTCCAGAAGAAGCATTTGCACTATTCTTGAATTTGAAAATGACTAAAAACCAATATACAGAATTGCGGAAGCGAACCAATGAAAAAAATTGTGGAATTTTTCCATCATATCGAGATATAGTTTCTGCCAAAAAAGATTGCTTACCTTCACCAACTGCTATTACTGTAACTTCAAGTTCAGCAGAAATAAAATTGCAGGATCTTCTTGAACACACTGCAGAACGATTATTAGACATTTGATGCTGACTATTTAAAGAAGTTTAAAAATTGCAGCATGACTTTAATTTCTAAATGGGGATGTGATGGGTCCTCTGGCCAGAAACAATAGAAACAATGTAATGCGGAATATTCATAAGATGCCAATTTATTCATGATTTCTTTCGTTCCATTACGTTTAACAAAAACTTATATTGGTTCAGAGCCGTCAACTAGTAGAGCTGCAGAGATAGATGTATGGAAGAATGAAATTCCCTCGTCAACAAAATTTTGTAGACCAATAAAGTTTGCTTACAAAAAGGAGACTCAAGATGTCATAGATGAAGAAGTTCGAAAAATAAATGATCAAATTAAAGAACTTCAACCAGTAACATTTAAATTTTATGGCCAAGACATTGAAGTAAATTTTAAAATGTGTCTCACAATGATTGATGGAAAAGTTGCACAAGCTTTAACCAAAACAAAGTCATCGTCAAGCTGCACCATATGCCAAAAAACATCAAGTCAATTGAGCCAACCACCAACACAAGACGATAGTTTTAATGAAGCATATTAATTTGGAATGTCACCTCTTCATGCTAGAATTCGTTTTATGGAGCATATTCTTAAATTGGGATACGATTTGGAATTTGGCCCGTTAGGCGAAACAGTGAGAAACAACAAAGAAAATTTGGAAAAAAGAAAGCAAAAAAAAAAAGATATTCAAGAAAAATACCGTGAGATAGGCCTTATAATTGACCAGCCAAAGCAAGGAGAAGGAAATTCTAATGATGGAAACACAGCAAGGAGATTTTTTTCCGATCCAGAAACTGCAGCTTCTATAACTGGAGTAGATTATAATTTAATACGACGATTCCAAATCATATTACAAGTTATAGCATGTAGCAAAAAGATAGATGCAAAAAAATTTGGTCAGTATGCAAATGAGACAGCAACCCTTTATAACCAAAAATATTCTTGGAGACATATGCCAACCACAGTTCACAAAATTTTGTTCCATGGGGAACAAATAATTCAGCACAATATGCTTCCAATTGGAGATCTCTCAGAAGAAGCCCAAGAAAAAAGGTACAAAGACTACAGATTCTTTCGCGAGCACAATACAAGAAAAATTTCCAGATATTGTACTAATGAAGATCTTATTAATATTTTGTTGTGCACATCAGAGCCATATATATCCAGTATTCGACAAAAATGGAAATCAACCTCATTAGAGTTAGATGAAGAAGCTAAACAACTACTGCAAAATGAAAATCAAAGCTATTTGGAAGAAATTTTTACTAATATTGTTTAATTAATACTAGTTGAAAGATTATAATTTGTTTCTAATTTTAGTATAAATTTTTATTAATACATTTAAATAAAATATATGTGCACTTTAAATCAATAGTAAAAGTTTACTTAAAATTTTATCGATGTTGTGTTCTGTATATAATATATCGAAATGATATTGATATTGTTGGGAATTTCAGTGTTATTTTTCAGTTTAATCCTCACAAGAATTAGCTTTCTTCTAAAAAAACCAACCTTTGGCCCCTGTGAATATTGAGACTAAATAAATGTCAGGGGCCAAATGTTGGCATTTTCTGACCAAAATTAAGTTGAGGAATAATAAATAAGTATTGGTTGTAAAATACGATTGAAGAAAATAAGAAATTATAAAAAAATACCTATTTAAAATGTCAATATATTCAACTTTTACATGGAAACTCAACAAAAAATTAAAATGCATTTTTAACTCCAAATTACTTACGTTCCTATCAGTCGATTTTTACGTTTGAACACGCAAATTGAAGCTTAAAGTCCCTCCTATTGAACAAAACAAATTGCGTAAAAAACTACCAATCCGGTCAAAAGTTATAGAGTTTTGACCGCTATCTCGCGAAATTGACCACGCGCCGGCTGCGTTTTATAATGAGTACTGAGGGAACTTATAGATTTTCTACTCTAGTAAGAGAAAAATGGTGAAATTTTTCGGATAGTAATTAAAAAATTCTTTCTGTAGAAGATATGATCATTGTTTTCATAAGAAGAAATTATAACAGAAACTGGCCAAAAAGAAGAGACACTAACTTAAAGTTCAATCGATATTCGAATTTAAAGTTACAGGGTCGACAGTATATCAATATTTTTTAGTATTATTGTATTGTGTTCAAAAACATTTTAAATATCATGAATTTGGAATTTACCATTTTTTTTTTTTTTTTTTGAAAATCACGAAGTGCTTTTGCTATTCAACTATAATTTTTTTAAATTATTACCGAAACATGAAATAAATTTACGATAAGTTAAAAAAATATATACAGCCCAATTCTAAATATTCCCAGGGAAATGAGTTCCCGGGGAATTCATTTTTCCCGAGAATAAATCCTCCTATTCTAAACAGGCGGGGAGAAGAATAATATGGGAGAGAGAATTTCGATTATTCGAAGACAGCTGTTTTGCTTCAGTTGTTTTGTTTTGTTTACAAATTTAAAAATTTTTGTGGAAATTAATAGTTAAACTTTTTTTAAAATCTTTAATAAATTAAAATAAATACAAAAAATGTTCAGTGTAGCGTTTCTGATGGTAGCTGAAGCAGAAGAGCAGCAGCAGGACAAGACGGAGCAAAGCATGGCAAGAAGAAAGCTACGTGATGCCAGCAACCCACTTAATTACCTGCTGAGTTTAATTTCCACTCCAAATTGCGCCATACCCGGCTTAGCTCCTCCTTGCTTCCTTTGAACATCCGGCATGCAACATCAGGGTTGGCTTGCATTGTGTTCAACAGAACATGAATTTGTTTTTTTTTTTTGTTGCTTTTGACCTAAAAGCAACAGTAATGCCATAATAATATTATTATACAAAATTTTAAATGAAATATGTATATTACTATTTTTCATAAAAATATTAAATACTTACATTTTTCGCAGCACTCCCTCTCAATTTTTTGGCGGAATTATTCCCAAATTATTCTCCCTTTTATTGACATTCAGAATAGCTACTTTTTTCCCGGGGAAGAGATTCCCATTTTCGAAGTTCTTTTAGAATAAGGGTAAAGGGAAAAGAGAAAAAATTCCCGGGGAGATTTTATTAAGAATAGGGGAACAGGGAAAAGGGAAAAAATTCCCAGGGAATTGTTATTGAGAATTGGGCTGATAGATATTTCTGCAAGCTGAGAGATTTTAAAAGTCCACAAAGTTGATGTTGCCATGTGGCAACAGAATAGCGAAAGGGTAACACATAAAATAAAAACAAATTCAATTAGTCAAATTTTATTTAAACCATAAACTTAATTTAAAATAAACAAATATAATTGCATTGTTTCAGTTATTACAACATTCCAACATGTTTGAACAGCAACAATAAGTATTTCAATACTATATTTTCTTAAAGAAAAAATAATAATAATAATAATAAATCCACATATAAAATGCTTTAAAGTAGTGAACAGAGATTTCTCTTCTACCATGTAATGGTAATGCCAGCAGCTTCTTGGGCCTTCAATTCTTGTACCATGAATTCACGAAATTCTTCGTAGGCTCGATCAATATCAATATTATGTATTATTTTTTGGAAATTTCCCGGTGTCAAACCATAAGATATTTCATAGACAGCAGCTTCTAAACGTTTCTTTAAAGTCTCCTCCGTTTCGGTATTACGTTTACGTAAACGTTGTTCCAAAACCTCCAACGACGGCGGATTGTTATAGATGAGAATGGGATTTAAGTCGGTTTTCTTTACCTGTTCCACACCTTGAGGTTCAATGTCCAAAATGCAAACTTTACCAGCATTTTGTACCTTTCTCACAGCCTGTTTGCTGGTACCGTACATATTATCACTAAATGTAGCCGATTCAATGAATTCATCATTGGCTATGGCTCGTTCCATTTCTTCGCGGCTAACAAAATTATAATGGACACCATCTTGTTCTCCGGGTCGAGGTTTGCGGGTCGTGTGTGAAACACTGAAACCAAAAGTATTGGGGAATTCTTTGAATAGCCTATTCAACAGGGTACTCTTGCCCGAACCGGATGGTCCACATACGACAACTGGTCTGGGTCCTTGTCTGACCATCGTGCTTAATAGTCTATTTGCAACAAAAAGAATGCTAATCATTATTAATTGTTTTTTTTTATTCGATGTCTGACTTATTGGTTAATGGTGTTGGTTGTATTGCAGTTATTTGAATAGTGCAATTACGGACTAGAATACATAAAAGAAAGAAGACAAGAACGTTTTCTAGTGATAGTGTACTTTTAAGGTTAATGCGCTTGTTGAAGACCAAAAGCCAAATTAAAATTAAATTAAGCAAAATAATGTGTTAAAATATAAAATGAATGGAAGAATAACTTTTAAAATGCAACAAAATCTTTTCCAATTGTTTCTCAGAGATAAATAAAAAAAAATGTTCGCTATAAGACAAACTGAAATGAAACCTGTAAAAGCAATTTCTTTTAAATTTTTTGTATAAAAAAAACTGCATTTTAAATTTAAATCATTTTTTTGTGAAAACACTTTTCAATTCAAATTCAAATTTCAGGAATAATCTTATTCTACACAACCAGAGACCAAAATGACAGTAATTTTGAATGATAAAGAACTGTTTCAAGCATACAATTTTGATTCCTGTGAACTTTGTAGTCTTTTAGAAAATGCTTTGCTTTTTGTAACTTTTTTTTTCGATCAGAAATAAAAGTTATTTTTTTATTTTAATATTTTCGAGCAGAAATAGCAGTTATTTTTGGACTTTTATTTTTTCGTGCAAATATAAAAATGAACCAGTGTCAAAAAAAAAAAACAAAAACAAGTAAGAGTGTTAAATTCGGCTGGGCCGAATCTTTGATATTCTCCACCTGCATCTGAAACTATATATTACAACCAATATTGGGTACGGCTACCACGTTACCAATAAAATTAAAGTAAATTGCTTTTCTTGTCGTGTCTTCCATAGAAAGAATTCGTTACTATTTGAAAAATGGCATTATTTTTCTTTTACTAGAGTAGAAAACCCCTTATTAAATTCATCATATAACGCAGCCAGCATTATAACACCCGAAGTTTGATCCCTATAAGAAAGTTTTGAGATAATTCATGATAATTGAAAAAAAAAATCAACTGATTCTTGGCTAAAAATTTCCAGATATTAATATTAAAAAAAAGCAAATTTCAAAATATTTTTATCTGAATGTGAAACAAATAATAATCGAATATATGGAATTTCTATTGATTTTACTCGATACCGAATGCGGCGATTTACCCCCTGTACGTGGTTGCATAATTCCTGGGATTCCCTAATTGTAAATGTTCGAATACTTTTTGTGGCACTTATTATGGCACTATAAGGTAAGAGGTATCTTATATAAATTGTTTATGTTTTCTCCAAAAAATTCAAAATCAAAAAATAACTGTCATTTCCGCTCGAAAAAATCAAAAAATAACTTTTACTTCGTGACTTTTATAATAAAAAGTATAAAACTGTTAAGGTTCCTAACCAGGAGTTAATTCTAATTTGGCATTCTTGACTTAACTAAAACATTTAAACTTATCAAATATTTTTAATCGATTTCTTTTTCTTTAAAAGGCAAAAATAAAGGCAAATACGAGTTAACAGAATAAAAACCACTACATCGTTACAACAGTTAAGTGTTTGTGTGGGCCTGTGGAAATTTCGTAACAACCGGCATAAGCCGTCATAACAACTTATGACCATAACACAGGCAATAACTTACAAGTGACCTCATGTAACAAAAATAAATAAACAAACAAACATCTTAAAATACATACAGACGTGCGAATATTGTACGCACAATTTAATTATAAGAAAATTTTGTAGCAGTAAATATTGAGACCACTTTTAAAAGAAAAACACTTTCTTTTTTTCATAAACAAATTTGGAAAAAATATGAAACTTAAGACAAGTTCAAGAAACATTTTAATTTTAATCAAGTTATAATAAAAATATGGCATAAATTTTTAAATTCAAGTTTAAATCAATAAAAAAAATTCGATATACTCGTATGTAAAAGAAAATGCATAAATTTTTTTTCATATATTTCACATACTTACGCACAGGAAAAGTCTTTGGTTGCAAAGAAAAGAAAATCGATATGTTTGTGGTGCTTGATGAAACATAACACAGCACAGAAAAGAAAAACAACCACTTGAGAATAACAAAATCTTAACCCTCTAATGAACAATTACCTAGGAGTTTTCCAGAAGAAAAAGTACTGAGAAGAAAATTAATAAAAACTTTTATATGAAAAATGGGTCGAAAATTGGAAAGCTTTTCTCTTTAAAAAATAGTAATAGAAACAAGTAAGAAAATTATAGTCGGTCTAGACCGACTATACGATACCCTATACCATGCGTTTAGAAACCCTATCTCTTAGGCCCAACTAACTGGACATTGAAAATAAGCAAAAACCAAATTTGAGTGGGATTTTTATTAATTTTTTTGGCTGCAGATATGAAAAAGTTCATATCGGATCCTATATCTATAAAGGGACTAGGTCCAAAAATGGACCGATCCTGATCATGTTTGGTAAAGTCTCTTGTATCTTGCAAAAATATATACAAACAAAATTTGAGAAGAATCAGTACAATATTTTTGTTTTTTGATAGATTTAAGTGAAGATCGGGAAGCAGCTCTATATGGGGTCGAAGGGATCATTTTTGGACTACTCACTAGTGGATCTAATGAACGCATACAAACCCAATTTTAGTAAGATCTATATGACAATTTGGATCTTATGGCAATTTATGTCGATTTCATATGGGTAATTTGTATGGGGGCTAGGTCTGAACATGGACCGATTCTCACCAATTTCAATAGCGTTCATCCCATGGCCGATAAAAGCTTATATACCAAATTTCATCAAAATATATTCATATTTGCGACCTGCAGTTTGATTACAAGCTTTACATGGACACACAGACGGACGGACGGACGGACATTGTTAAATCAACTCAGAAAGTGATTCTGATTCGATCGGTATAATTAAAGATGGGTCTAGGTCAAATATTTTTGGTTGTTACAAACAGCAGCACAAAGTCATTATACCCAAACCACATAGTGGTATAGGGTATAAAAATTTAATATGCGGCAGTTTCCATGTGAAGTAATTCTTCAAAACGTAGTAATGCAAATATCATTTGTAGCTGTGGAATTCTCTGGAGTTTTATATTGAAAAACATTTATTAAAACCATGTTTCAATAACTCGAAATTTCTATTTCTATGAAATTTTCTATGAAAGTACAACAAAATACACATAAAAAATTTCGTTTGTTCGGGACGAAACATGCAATGGAAAGAGGTTATGAATTAGAGATGCAAAACTTAGTATTTTATAACTTTTTCAATATCAAATGTACCACAGTACACCCACGACCGCTTCAGTAGGTATTTAAAAGTTTCTCCATGGTTATTACAACTTTTTAAATAGAGTTGTTTTTATACACTCCACACCACTGTGCAGAGGTTATATATAGGATTGGCATTACGTTTTCAACGCTTCGAAAATGAATTTGCGACCTCATAAAATATTTATACTAATGATCGTTATAACAACTCGAGTCGATATAGCGATGTCCGTTTGGAAAGAGGTTATGAATTAGAGATGCAAAACTTAGTATTTTATAACTTTTTCAATATCAAAAGTACCACAGTACACCCACGACCGCTTCAGTAGGTATTTAAAAGTTTCTCCATGGTTATTACAACTTTTTAAATAGAGTTGTTTTTATACACTCCACACCACTGTGCAGAGGTTATATATAGGATTGGCATTACGTTTTCAACGCTTCGAAAATGAATTTGCGACCTCATAAAATATTTATACTAATGATCGTTATAACAACTCGAGTCGATATAGCGATGTCCGTTTGTCAGTCTGTCTGTTAAAAACGCGCTCATTCACAATATAAATCATTCATCTGGGTAAAGTTATAATAATATTGTTTGCCATTATTTCGAGCAGGTTGTTATCGAAAATGGGATAAGTCGGGCATCATTGTGCCAAGATATGTCCAAAAAAATGAAGACACTACTAAAAAAATTAAAAAATTCAGAGTGTTTGTCGTAATACTTTAGTATTAAGTTTATCAAACTGTTGCTTTTTAAAATATTTTGTTTAGTTTTGTTATAAATAGTGCAATAAGTCCAGATATTAATGCAAACGTAAAACCGATATGCAGGGCACCAAAGATTCGGCACAGCCGAATTTAACACTTTTACTTGTTTTTTTTTTCAGATCGAAATTACGAAAGGGTTAGCTGTCAAAAGAACTGTCATACATCGCTCACTTTTTGACATTTATGATCAAAATAATCTGGCAAATCATCATGAATAGATTCAAATTATCCAAATTTGCTCTGAAAATCAGTCGTCGATTCGGGCAACTTATAGCGGTATTTTATCGCAAAATTGTGTTCAGCGAAGAGGCTCATTTTTGGCTTAACAGGTTTGTTAATAAACAAAATTGCCGCATATGGAGTGAGGCCAATCCTCAACAGACCGTACAGACTCTATTACATTCAGAAAAATTCACCCTTTGGTGCGGTTTACACGCTGGTGGCATCATCGGACCTTATTTCTTAAAAAATTAAGCCGAAGTTCGTTACCGCACCATGATCAATGATTTTTTGTTTGAAAATATGGATGACATTATTCCAGGCGAGATGACATTGTTCCAGGCGGTTTCAACAGGATGGCGCTACGTATCATACGGCGACCGCAACCATTGCATTATTGAAATCAATATTTGACAATAAGTTGATTTTGAGAAATGGACCTGTCAATTGGCCTCTAAGATCATGCGATTTAATATGTCCCGGTTATTTCCTGTGGGACTAAGTGAAGTCACTGGTTTATCCTGATAAACCAGCATTAATTTATGCCTTGGAGGCCAACATTATTCATGACATACGGCCAGAATTACTCGAAAAAGTGGCCCAAATTTTGACATCCAGAATGCGCTATATCAAGAACAGCCGCGGTGGCCATATGTCCGAAATAATTTTTAAATGTTAATGCCATGTCTTGATATTTTGAATAAAAAATTCTTTTTGATTAAAATTCAATTTTTTGTGTTATTTTTTACAATTCCAAGTTCTATCGGGTTTAAAAAAACACCCTATATAATTATTTTAAAATATTGGCCACAAGAAATCGCCTGCAAGTACAAACATTTTCAGAACAAAAGATCAAAAATCAATCGAGACCAAAACATAAAAATAAAAATGTACAATCAATGTACCACCATGAGTTTGACTTAAATTGATTTATAGATTCAGATATATGTTTATTTAATTCAGAAATCATCATAGTACCCTTATAAACTGCCTCCAAATATTCACTTAAATATTTTTTAAATAAACAAAAAATCACGAAAAAAAAACAAGCTCTTTTATTTAAAAAAGTTCTATTTTGTTTGGTTTCAGTAGCATTTTGCAATTTTAATTTTCCACCTCTATTATAAACAATTTTTATACGAAATAATCACAAAATCGTCAGAGAGGTTCCATGCATAGAATTGCTTGGAAAGGGTTTTCTAAAGAACTCATTAACCCCGAAATTGAAGAGTTTTGCAATAAGAAAAATGCCTCAGAAATGGCTCTTTATGGACAAAAATTAACAATTTGAGAATTATTTACAAAAAAGTTTTGAATCAGCAAAGATAGTAACCTAACCCTTCCCTAGAACTTTTGTTATTAAACAAAATGGGTTTCCATTTATTCGAAAAACTAATTATTTAAAAATTTGTAATCGAATATGATAGTATCTGAAAGCAAAAATTTGCTAATAAAAAATTGGTTAGCTTAAAGTGTAAGAAATATAGATACCCTTTATAATGGAAAACCCTGGAAACATTAAAAAACCTGGGTTTCGTTTTCGTATAATTTTTTAGAAACCGAGTTCAAATATCACAAAGCAAAAATTTGCTAATAAAAAAAATAGCTACCATTTCTAATGGAAATCTAAAAAACAATGAAAAACCCTGGGAGCTAAGCGCCGCATTCGATATCGAGTAAAATCAATTGAATTCCATGTTAAGGTTTATTATTTAAAGAATATGGACAATCGTAAAACCTCGTTTCACATTTACTCTTAACTAGGGGCCATAATTCGTTAACTATGACAGACTAAAATTATTCTTAGTTTTTCATTTCGTAAAATAAAAAAATAATTTCGATCGAAAATTTTCGATAACGAATGCTACGATTAGACCCCCTGGTTCCGATTTATTCGAAAAATTTTAGTTTTTTAAAAACCGAGTTTAAATATCACAATAGGTTGATTCCATCAGTGATCTTTCTAATCCAATATTATACAATAAAAGTTTTTCATTGTTTATAAATATATACAAAATTATGCAGACGGAAAGTATGCAGTGAGAAAGTATTGGCCCTTATTATGAGTTGCATTCGATCTTCGATCTTCGCTGGCTATCGAACATCGACTATCGAATGTAAAATTCGTATTATGAGCTGGCAGCACAGTTGAAGATTTCGTTGTACAACGAATTTACAGTCAAACACAATTTTGTTTTCGATGCTGGATGGCTGTTTGTACAACTTATTGAAAATATATGTTGTAAATTATTTTAATATTATGAGATTGATCTGCCTTGTGTGCATTGCCTCCTTGCAGTCGAAAATTTGCTATAAATCTGTAAACAAATGGTACCCTTGATAAAACCTCGCATACTTCCTTAGTGGAATCCATTTCCAAAATGTTGGAAGCATATCTCATGACGAAGTATTCCTCTTCATCAGACGATCATAGAGCCATAATTCCATGTTAATAAATTAATTATTTTTTCTTTAATAAATTTATTATAGTGCCAGCTGATAAATATATACTATTGTGAATAATCCAATTGAGTGAAATTCACAATAGCGCTATTTTATCGAATGTGCGCCATAATACCAAATGAAAATTCGTTCGATCAGTTAATTCGATCACAATCGAAAATCGAAAGTTGCTCATAATAGGCACCATTGTTATTAATAATTGGTAGCAAAAATAAGTCGTGACAGACATGACAAAAAGCAGACATCAGTTTAGAGGATGTTTGTAATACTACGTTCTCACTGCAGCTAAATCCGCATTAGCTTTATTTTTTAATCTCCACCGTTCTCACTACAATTTGTAGCTTTAGTTTGACAGTTGCTGCACAGCTGTTCGAACGAATTGTTTATTTACATTTTAATAGTTTTTGTTTTGGAGAAAAATTTTGCGAAAAAAAAAGTTAAAAGTGAAATAAAGGCAAATAAATAATTTTTTAATTAAACAATTCTTTGCTATACTCACTTGCTGCTTTTATTTATGAATTTTTGTTTTGTTTTGTTGTAAATGAAAATACACAGTCGTAAAATGATGCAAATTTTCTGCTGCAGCGTTGTAAATTTGTTAATTTTGCGGCGAATTGCACAATACATCCCTGATTTCTGTTGGATTTATTCTCGATTTAGCTAAAGCGAGGGTTTTATTTTGACAGTATTTATATACCCAAAAATTTACCAGCTTTAATTAAATCCACTATAAAGCGAGTCAAATGCGGATTTAGCTGCAGTGAGAACATAGTATAAAACACAGAAAAGCTCTGAAGTTATTTGTATGACAAAAAGAGACAGTTGTTTATAGTTAATTTAAGAGATAGTTTATTAATAAAGCATATCAAAAACATAAATTGTAAAATAAATTATAGTAAAAAGAAGTATTTTATAATGTGACAGACATGACACTGCCTTTATTTTCAAAATTACTTAAAATTACTATAAAAATATTCAAAAACACATCTTACAAACTATTGTCATATTTTCGTACCCTTTTCTTTGAAATGGTATCAATAAAAACAAGTAAGAAAATTATAGTCGGTCTAGCCGACTATACGATACCCTATACCATGCGTTTAGATACCCTATCTCTCAGGCCCAACTAACTGGATATAGAAAATAGGCATAAACCAAATTTGAGTGGTATTTTTATTAATTTTTTCGGCTGCAGATATGAAAAAGTTCATATCGGATGCTATATCTATATGGGGACTAGGCCCAAAAATGGACTGATCCTGACCATGTTTGGTAAAGTCTCTTGTATTTTGCAAAAATATATACAAACAAAATTTGAGGAGAATCAGTGCAATATTATTGTTTTTTGATAGATTTAAGTGAAGATCGGGAACCAGCTCTATATGGGGCCTATGACTAAGAGTTGTCCAATAGGGATAATTTTTAGACTACTGATTAATGGATGTAATATATACAAACAAACCCAATTTGACTAAGATTTGTATGATAATTTGGATCTTATGGCAATATATGTTGATTTTATAGGGGTCATTTGTATGGGGGCTAGGTCTGAACATGGACCGATTCTCACCAATTTCAATAGCGTTCATCCCATGGCCGATAAAAGATTAAATACCAAATTTCGTCAAAATATATTCATATTTGTGACCTGCAGTTTGATTACAAGCTTTACATGGACACACAGACGGACGGACGGACGGACATCGTTAAATCGAATCAGATAGTGATTCTGATTCGATCGGTATAATTAAAGATGGGTGTTGGTCAAATATTTTTGGTTGTTACAAACAGCAGCACAAAGTCATTATACCCAAACCACATAGTGGTATAGGGTATAAAACTTGAAAACTGTTATTTTTTCCGCTCCCCGCTCATTATACCCAAACCACATAGTGGTATAGTGGTGTGCTGCTGTTTGTAACAACCAAAAAATTTTGACCTAGACCCATCTTTAATTATACCGATCGAATCAGAATCACTTTTTGAGTTAAACCATGTCCGTCCGTCCGTCCGTTCGTCCGTCTGCGTGTCCATGTAAAGCTTGTAATCAAACTGCAGGTCACAAATATGAATATATTGTGACGAAATTTGGTATTTAATCTTTTATCGGCCATGGGATGAACGCTATTGAAACTGGTGAGAATCGGTCCATGTTCAGACCTAGCCCCCATACAAATTACCCCTATGAAATCGACATAAATTGCCATAAGATCCAAATTGTCATATAGATCTTACTCAAATTGGGTTTTGTATGCGTTCATTACGTCCATTAATGAGTAGTCCAAAAATGATCCCTTTGGCCCCATATAGAGCTGCTCCCCGATCTTCAATTAATTCTATTAAAAAACAAAAATATTGCACTGATTCTTCTCAGATTTTGTTTGTATATATTTTTACAAAATAGAAGAGACTTTACCAAACATGATCAGGATCGGTCCATTTTTAGACCTTGTCCCCATATAGATATAGCATCCGATATGAACTTTTTCATATCTGCAGCCGAAAAAATTAATAAAAATCCCACACAAATTTGGTTTATGCTTATTTTCTATATCCAGTTAGTTGGGCCTGAGAGATAGGGTCTCTAAACGCATGGTATAGGGTATCGTATAGTCGGTCTAGACCGACTATAATTTTCTTACTTATTTAAATTAAAATTTTAAAATTGGACCTAACACGGTGTCTCGACTAGCTGCAATTCATGGCAATATTCATGTTCAAGTCAGAGAAACATAATAACGTGTCTAGACATTTCATTTCCAAAATGTCTTTGAACCGTAAACACTTAAATTTGTGTCCAATTTCCTACCACGCTTTTCTTTTTAAATCCGTTTTTTATAGTTTTCACTTTTGTAGTTCCACTCATATTCGCGATATATATTAATGAAATTAATAGTTTGCCTTTTATTTAATTTAAGTTGCGCCATTTTAAAATACTTAAACATCAAAATTGAATGAAACTTTAAATTAATGACAGGGTTTATGGCAGAATTTCTGTCATGGCAAAAAGCTGGATTTTTAAGTCATGACATGAACATTAGCGGTCTCCACTATCCATTGACTTGAACATTGCCATGAATTATAGCTAGTCGAGACGCCATGTAAGGTTGACCTTTGCATGGAATTATCCAATATCTGAAAGCAAAAATGTGCTAATAAAAAATATAGTTAACATTTTCGATTAAAAACTCTAGAAACATTGAAAAATTGAAACAATCTAATTGTTAAAAAACCAAATTCGAATATTGTGATATCGGAAGGCAAAAATTTGTTAATAAAAATGTAGGTAAACTTTCTAATTAAAAAACCTAGAAACATTAAAAAACACGGGTTTCGATTTATTTGAAAAAGTTTTAATAACTGAGCTTGAATACCAGAATATCTGAAAGCAAACATTTTCTAACAAAAAATTAGAAAACATTGAACACTCGGGTTTCCAATTATTCGAATATTTGAATTAATTAAAAACCGAGCTCGAATATCACAATATCTGAGATCGAATTTTTTTTTTTAGTATAGATACCCTTTCTAATAGAAAACCATAGAAGCGTTGAAAAATCCGAATTTCAATTTATTCGAAAAATTTTAATTTTTTATAAACCGAGTTCGAAATCACAATATCTGAAAACAAAAATTTATTAATAAACAAGTAAGAAAATTATAGTCGGTCTAGACCGACTATACGATACCCTATACCATGCGTTTAGAAACCCTATCTCTTAGGCCCAACTAACTGGACATTGAAAATAAGCAAAAACCAAATTTGAGTGGGATTTTTATTAATTTTTTTGGCTGCAGATATGAAAAAGTTCATATCGGATGCTATATCTATAAAGGGACTGGGTCCAAAAATGGACCGATCCTGATCATGTTTGGTAAAGTCTCTTGTATTTTGCAAAAATATGTACAAACAAAATTTGAGATGAATCAGTGCAATATTTTTGTTTTTTAATTGATTTAACTGAAGATCGGGAAGCAGCTCTATATGGGGTCAAAGGGATCATTTTTGGACTACTCATTAGTGGATGTAATGAACGCATACAAACCCAATTTGAGTAAGATCTATATGACAATTTGGATCTTATGGCAATTTATGTCGATTTCATATGGGTAATTTGTATGGGGGCTAGGTCTGAACATAGACCGATTCTCACCAATTTCAATAGCGTTCATCCCATGGCCGATAAAAGCTTATATACCAAATTTCATCAAAATATATTCATATTTGCGACCTGCAGTTTGATTACAAGCTTTACATGGACACACAGACGGACGGACGGACGGACGGACATTGTTAAATCAACTCAGAAAGTGATTCTGATTCGATCGGTATAATTAAAGATGGGTCTAGGTCAAATATTTTTGGTTGTTACAAACAGCAGCACAAAGTCATTATACCCAAACCACATAGTGGTATAGGGTATAAAAACCTAGAAACATTAAAAAACGTGGATTTCTGTTTATTCGAAAAAACCTAATTTATTAAAAACTGAGTTCGAATACCAGAATATTTGAAAGCAAACATTTGCTAATAAATAATTAGACACCATTTCTAATGGAAAACCATAAAACATTGAAATACCCGGGTTTCGATTTATTCGAAGAAATAAATTTTTTTAGATATATTTTAAAAAATCTAGTTTTTTAAAAACCAAATTCGAATATCACAATATCGGAAGGCAAAAATTTGTTAATAAAATATGTAGGTACCATTTCTAATTTAAAAACCTAGCAAAACCGAATTTATTAAAAATAATGTTCGAACATCAGAATATCGGAAAAAAATTGCAATTAAAAATTTATCTACACTTTCTAAAGGAGTTTCTATTTATTCGAAAAATCTCATTTTTAAAAAAATTGAGTACGAATACCACAATATCTGAGAGTAAAAAATTTTCAAATAAAAAATATATTTGCGCTTTCTACTGGAAAATATAGTATCCTTGAGAAAAAAAACCGGATATAAATTTATACGAATATTTAAATTTTAAAAAACCGAGTTCGAATATCGCAATATCTGAAAGCTAAAAATTGCTAATAAAATATATAGTTACATTTTCTAATAGAAAACACTAGACACATTTAAAAAAACCGGGTTTTAATTTATTTGAAAAACCGAATTTATTTAAAATAATGTTCGAATATCAGAATATCGGAAAGAAAATATTTGCTACTAAGAATTTAGCTACCCTTTCTAATGGAAAACCTGACAAACCCGAGTTTCGATTTAAAAACCGAGGACGAATATCGCAATACCACAAAGCAAAAATTTGCTAATAAAAAAAACAAGTGGCCTATCTAATGGAAAATTTAGAACTCTTGAAAAACAGGATATCAATTTATTCGAACATATTCATTTTTTTAAAACCGAGTTCGAATATCTCAATATCAGAAATCCAAAAATATTTTAAAGATATAGATACACTAGTACATATTTGAATTTATTCGTAAATTTAAATGATTTGAAACTCAAGTTTGGAGGTCGCAATATCTGAAATTCTACAAAATTTAAAAATAATGATACCCTTACCATCTGAAATCCCAAATAAAAAAGTTAATATCGGGTGCTATATTTATATGGGAACTAGGTCGAAAAATGGGCCGATCCTGACCATATTCGGTAAAGTCATTTATATATTGAAAAAATATATATGAACCAAATTTGAGAAAAATCTGCGCAATATTTTTCTTTTTTGATAGATTTAAGTGAAGATCGGGAAGCAGCTTTATATGGGGGCTATGACTAAGAATTGTTCTATAGGTTTTATTAATGGGTGTAATAAACACACACAAACCCAATTTGACCGAGATCTATTTGATGATTTGGATATTATGACAATTTAAGCCGATCTCATAGGGGTCAATTGTATGGGGACTAGGTCTGAACATGAACCGATTTTCACCAATTTGAATAGTGTTCATCCTATGGCCGATAGAAGCTTATACACTAAATTTCATCAAAATATATTTGCGACCTGTAGTTTGACTACAATAATTACATGGACATACAGACGGACAGAAATCAGAAAGTGATTCTGTGTCGATCGGTATAATATGGGTCTAGGTCAAATATTTTTGGCAGTTACAAACATCACGGTATAAAAAACAGATAATTGGTATTATTATGGAAAACTAGGTAATAAACAAAAAAAAAAAACAATAACTTTAATGAAGAAATTAGATAAACAAAAACCGGTTTGTAGAATATTGCCAAAAAAAATAAATAAAAAATTTCGAAATCGTCAAATATGTGAAACCAAAAAAAAATGGTTAACCGATTTATGGTATTTATTAAATATCTCAAGATGATTTTAAAATATCGCTTTTGTCACTCTTGATTGCTGCAGGGTTAAGGAAAATAGTTGCCATACGCAGAATGACTGTAGACAACACGATATAATATGGTATAATATGAAGCGAAATGTGAGATGGTATTTGAGCCCAGTTAACAAGCATAAGCCACAAACACTTTTAATACACATTTTAAATAATATAAAGTTAATAATGATTTAATTATCAACCATAAAAGGATTAGTAGTCGTTTGTTGCTCTCTCATACTTCACGTATAATGTATGTGTGAATTTCTAAAACCGAATTAACGGTAATTTGATGGCCTTAACGGCCACATAAATGATGTAGGTATACATATACACATATTTGGTAGTATACATATACACATATTTGGTAAAATATAACACCAAACATAAAAGGCGTGGTGTGGTGGTGTCGGCGAAGAAAAAAATATTAAATACAATGGATAACCGTTTGACAACCGGAAAAACGATAAATTCAAAGATATGATAATATTGGATATGGAATCTTTTTCATAATTATTTAAATATAATCTTAAGTACAGGAAAGGAAAAAAGGAAACAAACATACCTTTTTATACAACTGTTTTCACAAAAATCTTTTTTCAAATTTATTGATTGATTCTATTAACGTGTTTCTCAAATTTGTTAGATACTTTTTTTTTGGCTTTTTTTGAGTTTACAAATTTGAAGGTATTCTTTGTAATTGAATGAAAAATCCAATAACCACAACTTTTCTTTCGAACCCTCCGCTGTAACACAGATTTCGAATACACAATTTTAATTTTATTTTATTTTTCTAATTCACAAAATTTAACTATTATGTTTTTTTGTAATTTTCACACAATTTAAGCCGGGAACAAACGTACTTTACACACTCGCGTTCGCTTCAAGACTGTTTGCATGGTTTTTGGTTTTGCTAAATTACTCACAAAAGGTGGAAGGAAATAACATTGTGTACATATGATGGAAATAAATAACAAAAAAAAAAAAACAATTGTTTGGATGCGCTTCAGTGAAATATCTCGAATGTGTGTCCACTGTAAAAATCTCCAATTGGAAAATTTCTCTTTATTTTGTCACAAAGAGAGTTTAATGCGTATATTTATATTGCTCTTATTGATTAAGGCATTGCCATGTTTATATTTTAAAATATTTAAGGTGGCCATAAAATATTTATTTCTTGTTCTATTTTCTATGTTGTCTTAATCTACATATTTCAATCATCCACTCATTCTAGACCCCCCATGTGTATTTTAATTAAAAACAAAATGATAAAAAACCTAATTTTATTATTCAATTATAATTTAAAAAGATAAAAAGAACATTAAAGAAATTTTAACTAATTTTACGAAAACTCAAAAATAAAAAATTTCATACAAGCGTAGCTTGTTAAAAAGAAGTTAATCGAAATTGTTGTATAAACTGCTTTGGTAAAAAATAGTTTAATAATTGATTAATTGCATAACGACATTTAGAAAAAATAGATGTAACGATAGTTCTAACTGGGATCTATTTAAAAGTTATTTTCTATAATGACTTTGTGCTGATGTTTGTAACTACCAAAAATAGTTGACCTAGACCCTTTTTTTAACGATCTCTCTGAGTCGATTTTGCGATGTCCGTCCGTCTGTCTGTGTCCATGTAAACCTTGTGATCAAACTACAGCTCACAAATATAAATATATATTAAGAAAATTTGGTATATAAGCTTTTATCAGCCATACAATGAAATTGGTCAAAATCGGTCATGTTCGAACATAATCCCCATATAAATGACCCCTATTAAACGACTTAAATTGTCATAAGATCCAAATTATCATACAGATGTCGGTCAAATCGGATTTGTATATATTTAATACATCCATTAATCACTAGTCCAAAAATAAACCCTATAGGACAATTCTTAATCATATTCCCCATATAAAGCTGATTCCCGATATTCACTTAATTCTATCAAAAAAACAAAAATATTGCACAGATTTTTCTCAAATTTGGTTTTTGCAAAAAATAAGTTACCTTACCAACTATGGTAAGGATCGGTACATTTTTCGACCTAGTCTTCATATAAATATATCATCCGATATGAACTTTGTCATATACAAAGGCAAAAAATTAATAACAAAGCCACTCAAATTTGCTTTATGCTTATTTTTACATGCAATTGTTGGACCTAAGAGATAGGGTCTATAAACGCATGGTATAGAGCAACGTAAGTCGGTCTAGACCGGCTATAATTTTCTTATCTGTTTTTTTTTTCTGAGTTATAAATAAAACAGTGAACGTTGATAGATTTTATTTTAAATTTGATTTTATATTTTTGTATTTGTTGGAAAAATTATATTGGAAAAGAGTTCAAACGAAATATTATTTTACTGAAAAATTATTCATACGGTAACAGATTTTTTTCTCGGGTACGATAAAATTTAATTTTTGGTAAGCAATTTTTTTTCTTTTAAACGAGATGCTAAAATTTTAGAAGCTTCTTTTGGTAAGTTCAGATCTCTTACTAAGTCATTTAGTTCTTTCTGATTAAATGGTAGAGGTTCTGAAAAGCCACATTTGTAGTCTGAATTAGAGTCTTCCCTTGATGTATTTCGTTCGGATTCACAAAGAGTTGGATCATCAGAAGATTTAGATGTGCTGGGTTGTACCTTTTGCGATTTTAATTGAGGCCGTTGAGCAGAAGATAAATTAGGATATGACCACTTACTTCGATTTTCACGGTTAATTCCGTTTATTTTCACAACGCAGAAGTAGCAATCGTCATTATGGTTTCGAGGTTCTCGCCAAATCATTGGTGTTACGAACATTATTGCGTCTCTTTTTCCACTGGACCATAACCGTAGACCTACCACACATTTCTGGCATACAATATGAGGAACCCATGGCTTGTCCTGATTACACAACTTTATTTTAAAGTATTGATGATACGCAGTTTTCACAAAGTCCGATATAGGTTTTCGATATTTTGCAAATATATATTCACCACAAATGTAGCAAAAACAATCGGGATTAAGCACACAACATCTTCCTGACGAAGCCATATCGAAAACTACAAGAAAATATATTTTAGTGTCCAATAAAAACCGAAAATCTAAGTAAAAATAGTAAATGAGGGTAGTTAGCTCAAAAACAATAGTTGTTAGAGAAAAATTTTTTGCCATATTTAAAAAATACGCGTCAATTTGCGATAGAAACAAACAAAAATCACATGAAACAATTTTATTTCTTTTGTTGTAATTTTTAAATTGTGTTTTTTAAAACATAAAAAACTTATTAGTTGTAAGGCCACTAAGTCGCCCATTGGAAAGTAATGAACATACTTTTTTACGAAAAAGTTCTTTCTTAAGAAAATGTACTTTTTTAAGAAGAAGTATTTAAAAAAAAGACTAAGAAATCGTATTTTTTAAGAAAAGGTAAATTTTTAAGAAAATGTACTTTTGAAGAAAATTTACTTCAAGAAAAGGTACTTTCAAAAAAAAAAAAATAACTAAGGGTACTTGTTTTAAGAATAGGTCTTTTTTTAAGAAAATTTACTTCTTGAGAAAAGGTACTTTAAAAAAATTTTTTTAAAGGATGTACCTTTTTAAGAAAGGAGACTTTTTACGAAAAGGTGCAGTTTTTTAAGAAAAGTCTGCTTTTTAATGAAAAGGTACTATTTAGGAAAATAAACTTATTTAGAAAAATTTACTTTTTTAGGAAAAGGTAGTTCTTTAATTAAGGAAATCTTCCTTTACAAGAAAAAAATACTTTAAGAAAAGATACTTATTTAAGAAAATGTGCTTTTTTAATAAAATGTATTCTTTTTAAAAAAAGATACTTATTTAAGAAAAGGTACTTTTTTCAAGAAACGTTATCTTTCTAAAAACAGGTACTCTTCTAAGAAAATTTACCTCTTTTAAGAATAGGTATTTTTTAAGAAAAGGTCTTTCTACAAAGGTATTTTTTGAAGAAAGGATACTTTAAGAAGAAAGTACTTAAAGAAAGAGTATTTTTTAAAGAAAATATACTTATTTAAAACACACATTTTTTTAGGAAAATCTACTTTTTTTTAAAAATACACTTTTTTCAGAAATAGGTACTTTGGTAAGAAAATGTTGTTCTTTTAGGAACAGGTACTTTTTAAGAAAATATTTAAGAAAAGGTACCTATTTAAGATAAATTCTCTTTTTGAAGGAATGGTACTTTTTTAAGAAAATGTACTTTTTTAAGAAAAGGTATTTTTTTAAAAAAGGTAATTTCTAAGGAAAATGTACTTTTAAATAAAAGTTAATTTTTAAGAAATTGTACCTTTTTTTTGGAGACAATATACCTTTATAAGAAAAGGTACCTTTTTACGAAAAATATACTTTTTTAAGAAAAGCTTTTTTTAAGAATTAATACTTTTTTTAATACTTTTCGTAAGGTACTTTTTATAAGAAACTGTACTTTTTACAAAAATTTGCTTTTTTAAGAAAAGGTACTTTTTTAAGAAAAGGTACTTTATACGAAAATTTGCTTTTTTAAGAAAAAATACTTTTTTAAAAAAAGGCACTTTTTAAGAAAATTTACTTTTTTAAGAAAAGGTACTTTTCGTAAGAAAATGTACTTTTTGTACGAAAATTTACTTTATACGAAAATGTACTTTATTAAGAAAATTTTCTTTTTTAAGAAAATGTACTTTTTTAAGAAAAGGTACTTTTTTAAGAAATGGTACTTTTTTAAGAAAAGATACCTTTTATGAAAATTTGCTTTTTCCAGAAAATATGCTTATTTAAACAAGAAAGAAGATCATAGTTGGTCTAGACCTACATGGGTTTATTTTTGGACTACTGATTAATAGATGTAATACACACAAACCCAATTTGACCGAGATCTATATGATAATTTGGATCTTATGGCAATTTAAGTCGATCTCATAGTGGTCAGTTGTATGGAGGCTATGTCTGAACATGAACCGATTTTCATCAATTTCTATGGCCGATAGAAGCTTATATACCAAATGTCATCAAAATATATTCGTATTTGCGACCTGTATTTTGATTACAAGGTTTACATGGACACACAGACGGACGGACGGACATCGCTAAATCGACTCAGAAAGTGATTCAGAGTCGATCGTTAAAAAGAGGGTCTAGGTCAACTATTTTTGGTAGTTTCAAACGTCAGCACAAAGTCACTACACCCTGACCACATAGTGGTATAAGGTATAAGGTTCTTTTAAGAAAATGTACTTTTTTAAGAAAATTTACTTTTTTAAGAAAACCTACTGTTTGTAAGAAAAGGTACTCGTAATATTTTAAGAAAAGGTAATTTTATCTATGGTTTTTGTTGATACTCTGGCTTATGGTCAATAAAAAACGCTCAATGATTTGAGTTTATTATTCTATATTTCTCTATTTCGATCCTCTTTGAGGATCATCATCAGGAACTAAATTAAACAGAATTCATAATTACATCTATATCACAGAAAGAATTTTTAATAGATAAAAATTTTATAATAATTAAGAATATTTAAAAAAAATTTTTAAAACAAACAAAAATTTTATAAAAAAACTACGCTTAAATATTGTACATCATACATACATTGGCATTAAAATAGCCCAAAGAATAATTTTAAAACCATAGATAAAACGCTGGTCGAATGAATATCAAATTTAAAAACTTAAAAAAAAGGTAATTTTTTTAGAACAATTACTTTTTTTAAGAAAATCTAGTTTTCTTTTAATAAAAGATTAATAAAAGATTATTTTTAAGAAAATGTACTTTTTAAGAAAAGGTACTTTTTGAGACACGAAATTAAAATTTTTTTAAGTAACAATTTTAAGACAAGGTAAGTTTTTAAGTAAAGGAACATTTTGAAGAAAAAAAATTACTTAAAAAAAATTTATTTTTTATGTAAATGTACTTTAATTAGTTTTTTTGTTCGGTTTAGATCATGTATATATTTTTTAATAATAGAAAAGATAATAATTTTGTAATGTAAGAGAAATATGGAAAAAAAAATAGACTGTGCTAAATGGAGTAGCCACTTTCGAACAACACGACATGTTCATCTTCAGCATCCTTCTGTCTATTACTTCAACTCATGCTTAATCAACTATTTACCTCAAACATTTGCAAGGAAGAACATGAGGATTGTTTTTTCTTCATACGAGAGTTAGTATAAACAGGCTGGGTTTCAGCTTTCTTTACATTAACATAGTTATATCAATTACAAGTCTTGTACTGTAAAAAACTTTTTTAAACTATATTTCTGTGGTCACAAGCAATAACCGCCTAACTCGAAAGTCACGCTTTTGAGAAAAATAGCTTTTATATAAATGTAATACCGCTTCATTACGACTTAGGTCAGTATATATGTATTAATATCTTTTTAAAAAGCAGTGTTAGAAAAATGGGGATTTCACGTAAATATAGATTTTTTAGTAGAATATGATAGTATACATAACTCAAATCGGCGAAAATCATTATTTCGAGAAAAGTTACTGTTTATATAAAAGTTTATATAAATGGGCTTTGTTACGACTTAGGTCAGTATGTTTTCATTAATAACTTTTTAATAAAAACTGTTAGAGAAATGGGGATTTCACGTAAATATAAAGCGTTTTTAGTAGACTATGACAGCATTCATAACTCAAATCGTTCTTAAGTCGACTTAGGCGGTTATCGCTTGTGACCACAGATTTTATTCTTGACATTGTATTTTCATAACTCAATATGAACACATCAATTAAATTTGGAACAAGGAAAAAATTCTTTATTTAAAAATATCACTTTTTGATATATATTTTCCCGAACTAAACACGATATAATTATCCTTTTGTCATATTAAAGGCGATTCTACATTTGAAACTATACCTGAAGTTAGACTACTTTTAAAGATATCCGAAATTAAGTTGACCCACGCTTGAAAGTTTTTAAAGCTTTTTTCACTATACATTAGTTGAGGAAAGTGCAACATTTGTATAAATTTTTAATAAATCTGAGGGAGTGATTATAAATAGAAGTCAACGAAAAATTTTTATTTTTTAAAAATTATATAAATTAACTGCGCGTTAACAAAAACTTCGCTAAAATTTTCGGTAGGATATACATATAAATATGTATTAAAAAAAGTCATGATCTAATTGGACAAATTAATTTATTTATTTAAAAGAAAATTCTCACTGAAATTAAATATAAATAAACAGAAGTCGTATAACATGGAAATTTGTGTGTTATTAAACGCCGCTATTATTAGTTTTAAATATAATTATTTGTTAGTTCTCATTAATGAATTAAAAAGTCATTCTTCAATAAATTTAGACAAGTTTGTAAATTTTATAATTAACAAAATTAAAAATATTACATTTTGGAACTGTGAACCTACTAAGTAGGGAACGATCTGTCTAGGGTCGTCCCAAGTCACAAATAACTTCGTAATTTGCACATATAAAGAATACATACATATATATGTATATACATAATTTACGCAGGTAAAGATTAAAAACGTAATTGACTATAATAATAACCTAGCAAAAGTTACAACTGGAGTGATTTGCTTACATATTTTTTAAATTTTAATAATATTATTGCATTTTAAAAGTTCTGCCACTGATAGTAATGTGTTGTTAAAAATAAAATGTTAGAGTACATCAAATATTTAAATAAATACCTTATTTAGCTTAAAGGTATTGGGGTATTTGCGGCTAATAGTTTTTACTCGTGTGATATGTGAACGCTCAGCTACTCTGCTAGTTTCTAACTAAAACTAGTAATTGCTGAAATTCGTTGATACCAGTAAATTTGGTCCTTAAGTTGTCCTTCAACGTTTAATTTAATTGTTTTTCTGAAAGATGGTGGTAGTAATTCAACTGGACTTCAAATATCCATCCAATTGTTGTTTTTGTTTTGCTTGACATTCGTGCAATGTGTTTGCATAAATAAAGAAGGTAAAACTTCGATTGCTGAATATATAATAAATTAATCGTTTACGCAAATAGGAGCCAATTTTTCGTAATCGTTATTTGAATATATACAAAACTTTATTTTAAAAAAGAAAATATCTGTTTAACTTTTATGTTCCAGTATGTTTGAATTTGGAATTACAGACATAAATTCAGTAATCCTTAATTAAAACTATACAAAAAAAAAAAAAAACGAAATTAAAATAAAGTTTGAGTAATTCAATAAATAAAAAAGTCTGAAAGTCTTAAAAATTAATTAATCGAATTTAAATATTTGGTGACTTAACTTATATAAAGGAAAATTACCTGTATTTTTTTTATTTAACTTTTTTACTCCCACTAAATTCTATTTTTATTAATAAACACACTCACTTTCAAGGTTGTATATATTTTTGTATAATTTTTCTAAACGGTTTTGAAGATTTTAAGAAATTTTTTAGAGTATAGTATATAGAGTATATAGTTATAACAATTCGATTTTTCTCACAATAAAGTTAAGATTAATCATAAAATAAATACAACAACAGTAGATATATATTTGTTTCAGCCAATAAAATTATTTTTTTAATTGTATGTTCAGACGGACAGCAAGATTCGAGGTTCGCTCTCTCATTTACGGTTCGCGCCCCAATCATGATTGACTCTATATGATTCGCCATAAAAAATTTTTGTGAGCGAATCATCTTGGTTCATGCTATGTTCAGACGGACAGCAAAATTCGAGGTTCGCTTTCTCATTCACGGTTCGCGCCCCAAACATGATTGAATCAACATTTTTCGCCATATAAAATTTGGAGAGCGAACCATCTTGGTTTATTTTGAATCTAGTTACAAACCACGAAAAATGTACTGTCATCTCCAATTTTGATCAAAAACTATCGCTAGTTTATCTGAACTAGCTGTTAAAAATATATAAACAAAGAAAAAACAAAAAAAAAAAATGTGTGCAATAAAATAAATAGAAACATTTAACAAATAAAAAGTATACAGTTACATACATATATATATTCAAATAAAAATGGAAAAAATTATATAGTGAAACGTAAAGTGTAGAAGGATGTCTTCAAATATTTGCAAAAAAAAATATAAATGTCAAAATGAAACAAGAACACTCATCTGAACACCAAGGTTCGCAAGCGTGATGCAGAGAACGAATCAAGTAGTTCATTTTGCCATCTGAATACGCTATAAACGTATTTTTTTAATGGCGGATCACTTTTACCAAACATTTTTTTGCTTTGTGTAATATGAAAGTTATCGGTTTTATATCATCACTAACAAAATTTGATGTCATCACATAATTGTTTACCCTGTATTCTTACACTAATAAAGAACAAGAGTTGAAAAAGTAGTTTCTGTGAAATGCAGCAACACCCGTTTAAAGTTTTCATAAATTATTAAATTTAAATACAATTCTAAACATAAAAAACAAAGTAAAACACAAAAAAACATATAAATTCAATAAAGTAAAGAGTGAAAATAAAATTACATTACTAATGTCAATAACCGTAAGTTGTCAAACGAATCTGAAAGTAAAAAAACGAAAAATACCTAATTCATATGAAGAGGAAAGGAAATTGACAAAGTGCGTGAGATAAAAAAGATTGAACAACAAAAAACAAAAGAAAATAAATGATGATTGAAGAGGTGACGACGAGATAACGACCACTGAATAGTAAAATAGATTGGAAGTTTACTTAAATTCATTTCATGTAAATCGGTTATTAATTTCATGTTTTTTTTTCTACAAAACAATTTAAAGCCCAAAGTTATTAAGAACGTAACACGATATAACAAACAAAATGATGACCACACAGGTAGGCAGCTAGCTGATAGACAGGCACAATAAACATTATAGCTTAAATTATCAATAATTATTAGTCAAGTCGTGCAATAAACTTGCAAATAGTTAAAAACAAACAGCAAAAACAAACCGTCAGTAATATTTAATAAAAACAAGGTCATACTACCAAATTTGGCAAATAATTTATGAGAAATATAATTTAATACTACCGAGTTAATAAGTGTTTTAAAATAAAATATGTGTGAGTAGCCTATTTAAAAATCTTCCTATAACACTTTCCATTTTGTTTTACATCTACTTTTTATTGGCTTTGTGAACGATTGACAAAAAAAACTGTTTTTGTGGCTTCGCAACGGCCACGATTTTTGTTAAATAAAGTAAGACTTGCCATAATTTCCTCGATTTCTTTTTTATTTTTTTTTTTGTTAAAATTAATCATACTCGGAATTTTAACAGATTGTTTTCGATGTATTAATTTTGAAAAAGTACTTTTCCAAGTACTTTATTTTGTTGGAACAGATGTAAGACACATCGCAATATTAAGATTGGCAGGCACAATTTAAGTTACCATCGACCTCTCAGATCGAGATAAATTTTATTGACGTTTGAGATCAGATTTTTGTACAACGTACTCTTTCGGGTGGGCGATGTTTCAATACCTGCAAATCATTAATAATAAACTTGAAAGTATTAAAAATATCTAAATTTGACCTAAAATAACCCGGCAGTCAACATTTATTTGTCGCAAAAAATGTACATTTGTTGCAAATTTATCGTCTCTGGTGAGAACTTCTCAATTTCACTTCCTCTCTTTTAATGAGATCGTATTATTTAAATCACTTTCAATTAAAATCTTTTTATTACACTACAAATCTATAATAATACATTTCAGTAAACGTTTTGTGTTTGTTAACCACTTTAAATATTGGGTTTTACTTATTTCCTCTGTTTTCTATAGTTATTGAGAGGTGGCAAGCAAAAGACAAAATCTTGTGTAGGAATGACCGTGATGTCCAAGACTTCAATAGCGGAAATATGTGAGAATGCCAAATTGGCCAGGGATATGGCCTTGACCGGTAATTATGATTCAGCCTCCATCTATTATGAAGGCTTACAGGGTCTATTGGTACGCATGATTTCCTCAACCAATGATCCAATGCGAAAAGGAAAATGGACTATGGTAAGTTGTAATGAATAAATTTCCTTATTTTGGGCATCTCAATATTTGTCCATTTTTGAATTCTTTGTTTAGGTTAAGCAACAAATTAGTAAGGAGTATTCTCAAATAAAAGATATTCAACGTACATTATCGGAGATGACATTGGATTTACAAAGTTCACAGTTTGCTTCAAAATTGAGAACTCAGACAAGTGAGACTGAGACCAAAGATCCAGCTTCGTGGTTTAGACCCGATCCTGATATATGGACACCACCACCAAAGGATCCAGATATTTGGGGACCACCAAAGTAAGTTCAGCTTATAATGGACCTCAGAAAAATATTGATTTTACTGTCTAATAAATAATTAAACAAAAAAAAAATGTTTCTATCTCTTAAAATATTTGTAAAGTTTTGATTAAAACACTTTCTTTACTCTTTACTTTTTAGACCCGCTGTACCAAATCGGAACCGTAATATACCCGGCAAGAAATCTTTACCCAATAAAAGCACAATACCTACACGCAATAGTGCCGCAAGTAATGGTTTTAATAAAAAATCAAATTCAGCAACATCTGCTTCTGCACGGTCAACCAATTCTCAAAGTAGCGCACGTTCTTCAATTGCAAATCGCAAATCAGTAGCAGGAAGTAGTAGTAATTCGGCTAGTTCCAATAACAAAGACGATAACAGCTCTAATAAAGATAATGATGAAGCACGAGATGATGAATCAGCCGATCAGGATGAAAAGGAAGAGAAAAAATTTCAACCTAACAATCACATTGAAGCCGAATTAGTTGATATTCTTGGTAAGTTAAGTCAATAAAAAAAAAAAACTAAGCCGTAGGCTAATATGTTTCCATTTGTATTTCAGAACGCGACATTTTGCAACGTAATCCGAAAATACGTTGGAATGATATAGCGGATTTACAAGATGCCAAACGTTTATTAGAAGAAGCTGTTGTTTTGCCCATGTTGATGCCAGATTATTTTAAGGTAAGCTTATTAAATAAACAAAAATATATATATATGGCGGTTTCCAACCAAGGTTAGTCCTATTGGATAGTAGTTTAGACACAATTTTTCAACAAGATCGGTCAAGATCTCTCTGAGTTAGAGGGGATCAAAATTTGACATTTTGGCCAAACGGGTATTTTTCTCATCCATGTGACTTATTAGCTATTGTTCTTAGAAAATTTTCTCCCAAATAGTTTAGATAGCTATTTCTTCAATATTTCGGAAAAAAATACTTTAAAAAAAAAAAATTATGTAGACTTTTTTTTTGCTAAATCAAAGCATTTTTTGCCTTTTTTTTCAAAAAGGGCATTTTTTTCCCATAAGAAAGCTTAGGATTTTTCCTTTAAGAGCTTTTTTGTCGCTTAGTGGGATGGGAGTGGGATATCTATCAAAAAAATGTTTTGTAACTCAAGACAACGGTTTTTCAATTTTTCACAAATGAACTATTTTGAATTTTTTCCGATTTGTGTCTAAAACCTTACAAATAAAACTTATAATGAGAAACTAGACAAATTAAACTTTCCGAAGGTATGTAACATACCTTCATAACATAACAGAAGAGAATGGTTATCTGTAACCTGAAAGAGTTATTTGCAATATTTCAATCTGAACACGAGGATGTTAAAATTGGCTTCACGAAATTTACCCAAATGAGGCCAAAACATTGCGTTTTAGCAGGAAGCAGCGGAACTCACACAGTATGCGTTTGCATTTACCATGAAAATGTTAAACTGATGTGGAAGGAAATCAACTTAAAGTATTTAACAGATGATTCGGCAGAAGATTTACACGATTACCGCGATTGCCTTAAATTGACTATGTGTCCTAATGTAACAACTTCTTGCCACTTAGGTGAATGTACCAATTGCCCGAAAACCACATTCATCAAACAAAATTTAATCAACTCTTTAAATCGAGAATATATAGAGGAGGTCAAATTTGATTCTTGGATTCAGACTGACAGATGCACATTGAAAACAATCATTTTAAATGTGGATGATTTTGTGGAAGAACTGTGTACAGGATTGCTAAACTTCAGAACCCATGACTTTTTAGTCAAAGTCTGGTGAATTCGTTACTTCATATGATTTCGCAGAAAACTATAAATATGTTCTTCAGGATGCCTTACAAGCATTCCACTTCAATAACGACCAAGCAACTATATTCACAGTAGTTATTTACTACATGAAAGATGAAAAACTGGAACACAAAAGTATGGCAATCATATCCGACGATTTAAAACATAAAACCGTTGCATTTTATGAGTACCAGAAGATAATACTAAAATATCTAAAATCTAAGTTTACAGTAAAGAAGGTATACTACGTTTCGGACTGCGCTCGTCAACATTTTAAAAACAAAAGTAGCTCCGCAAATCTTATGGCTCATGAAAAAGATTTTGGAATGCACAGCTGAGTGGCATTTTCATCCTACTGCTCATGGTAAAGGAGCATGTGATGGTATTGGAGCAAACCTTAAAAGAAATGCAGCGAAGTATAGCCTCCAGTGCTCTCATCAAGGTCGCATCTTAGATGCGACTGCTTTATTCCATTGGGCAAAGAATTATTGTAAAGAAACTAAAATAGTTTTTAGTAGCAAAGAGTATCATCAGGAAACATTGAAAACACTGAAGAGCAGATTCGATGCTGTCGTAACAATCGATGGCACCGCCCAATACCATGCTTTTATACCGCTTGTCGATGGAAGACTCAAGTTGAAAAAGTTTTCTGCCTCTATTCAATCCGATTTCTTTCCAAAGCCAACAAATAAACCATCAGCGAAATCAACAGTAGAACCTAGTAACGCCAAGAAAGGATTGACAAAAAAACGCAGTAAATAAAGGCGACAAAAAAGCTGGATGACAGACTGGGTATTTAAAAATTTACAAGACTTAAATACTTCATCAGCTACAATAAGATTAAGATTAAATTTTATTAAATTATTTATCTTTTTATTTTTAATATTATTATTATATATTAATTTAATTATTATTACAAATAAATAAAAATAATAATTTTTCAACATTTCTATAGAAAAAAAGTGATTTTTTTTCCTGAGGTTAACATATTCTGGGTATTACAGTATCGAGGGTATGAAAGTTTAGTTGGGTGTGTTACATACCTTCGGAAAGTTTAATTTGTCTAGTTTCTCAGTATAAATTTTATTTGTAAGGTTTTACACACAAATAGGAAAAAATTCAAAACAGTGCATTTGTGAAATATTGAAAAACCGTTTATTTTGATAGATATCCCGCTCCCATCCCACTAAGCGACAAAAAAGCTCTTAAAGGAAAAATCCTAAGCTTTCTTATGAAAAAAAAAATGGCCTTTTTGAAAAAAAGGCAAAAAATGCTTTGATTTAGCAAAAAAAAAGTCTACAAAAAAATTTTTTTTTTAAGTATTTTTTTGCGAAATATTGAAGAAATAGCTATCTAAACTATTTGGGAGAAAATTTTCTAAGGAGAATAGGTAATAAGTTACACGGATGAGAAAAAACACCTGTTTGGCCAAAATGTCAAATTTTGATCCCCTCTAACTCAGACAGATCTTGACCGATCTTGTTGAAAAATTGTGTCTAAACTACTATCCAATAGGACTAACCTTGGTGCAAATTTCATCCCGATCGGAAGACATCGGTTTCAAAAGTTGGTGCACTTGACATGAAATCCCCCATATATTTACCCCCGTATTCATAATGAAAAGTTAGCTGCTGCTTACATGTCGCGCTCAACGAGGTTCTTACTAGTCAACCGATTAGCCTTAGTTGTTAGTTAGCACATAGTTTATTCACAATCAATTTTTTGTTGTCATCTAATAGCTTTAAAAACAACTCTGAAATTTGTTGCCACCATATTTTTTGCATTAATGCCACCTGATATAGTGAAAATCAACTCTGTTTACATATCAATTTCCCTACAAGAACAGTGACGGTCATTTGACCGGTGATATGACCGGCACTACTGACTAAAGTGTCGGTCATCGCGTAGAACAAAGTTTCTATCATTTTATTAAGGCAAATATGCCAAAACTGACCGAAACTTTTGTGTACATGTGATTTTGCATCTTACTCTAACCTATGAAAGTATGTAAACCATATAATATATATCTGAACTGCTCACTCTACCGCTGTTTAGTAGTCAACGATGATAGATATATCCATCATCGCTGACCGGTCATACTTCATGGCTATATACATCATCATTGACCGGTCACGCTTGATTATAATGAAACACGACTTATTATTTTTTTATTTATATTTATTTATTGTATTAAAAATCAAAAATTCAAAAATAGAAATAAACATTAATATATTAAAAACACAACAATATCACCAATTCCGAAACGTGTCGATAACTTTGAGACAATGTTTGCTGACTTTTCACTCGAACCATCCCTCAAAGCGGTTCGTAACTTAGCACTGAATAAATTGACTAAACTCAATAGAAATTTCCGGTAATAGGCCTTAGTGCAATCAGTAGGTTCTTAAAGAAAACAATATATTATAACACATATATATCAACAATTTATATTAAAGCTCACCTTTTGTGTGTTGTGAATTAACAATTTCGGCCAAAACTGATACACTCCATTTGGAAAATTGTTTGTACAGAACGGTGTGTGAGATATTGTGATAATACCTCCATAAATCAATTTGTTCAATATTTTTAGATCTTTATTCTTTTGAAAATTAATTTCATTATGGACGAATTTATGGATACTGCACATTCCTTAATATTCATATTATCAACATTATATTCCACACTATATTCCAGAATGGCATAAATTAAAACATTCGAGCCAAATATTAAAAAAAACATATCCATGTTATGGCAACAGACTGAAAGATAGATATAAGGATTAATGTAAAATTCTGCAAGGAAGATTTACTTTGTTTCTAGCTAGACTTTTTAATAAAATGTCAGTACATTACCTTAATAAGTTCATTTGGTGATTGCGCATCTATTAACAATATATTTATGCGATTCCTAAGAGGTATAAAAGTTCTAGATTGAAAGTTTGTGAAGATTCTACAGCAATATCTTAAGTTAACGATCCAACAGGAATAGGCCACAAGCGAGCAAAAAATATATTGTAGAAGGGTATAATGGAGGGACGTGCCACCACAATTGAGAATTGCACTAACGAATCCACTGACATATTTTGAAGAATCCTAAAGAAACAACAAAAATTAACTTGAACTTTTTAATTTAATTTTAATTTAATTAATTACTTACCTTTCCTAAACCTTAACAACAGCAACAATGACAGTCATATGTTTTTAAATAGAAAAAAACTGCAAATGTGTTAGTACAAAAATTGTTTATGTGTTAGTTTCAGTCATTCATTTCTTGTAGGGTTGTGTGATTTCACTCCTTCATTTTTTAAAATTAATATGTACAAGTGTTAAGTTGACGACAAATTATTTTAATTTGTAAATTATGTAAAAAAAAAATGTTTAAAAGATCCGCAAAGAAAAAAAATATTTATTTGCACATAAAAATAATTTATATATTTTGTTTTGGTTAGTTTGACACACATCAGCTGTTTTAACATACTTAGTCAGTGTTTGAAAGGATGTTGATCTGAGTTTAGCAAACGCAGCAGCAAGTGCATTATAAATAATACTCATGCTAGATACTGCATAACTTTTCATTATGAATACGGCCGTTAATTTATAAATAGTTGCCAACTCATAAACTAAACCAATTGTTAACTTTATTGTAACCCATTTGTTTATGGCTTAATATGCCCTCATCAACCAGCTCATTAATATTCTCGCGTTTATTCGTGTAACGATTTTTTTTTTAAGTTGGCTCAAAATGGCATAAATTTATGCAATTTACTAAATTAAAGACAATTAAATAAATTACATGCAATGAAATTAAATTACATTAATGAAATTAAATAAGTATATAATTGTTTGAAAACTTTTTTATGAAGCAGCCTTAATCTTAAACTTATTCTTAAACCTTAAACTCCAATTACCACGAAAAATATATATAAAATGTAGGTTTTCGTTTAAGTTTGACGATTTTTCGTTGGCAAATTACTTATGAAGTTGGTATAAGCATTGGCAAAACATACGTTTTTTGGTTAAACCTTAAACCGCTGTGCAGGAAAGAATATACACTATCTGGCAATATAATGGAACCTTTTAACAAAATATATTTATGACGACTTCATCGGTTAATACCAAAAAATTGGATCATAAATTTAATAACTCTTTTATTAATTTAAAAATTTGAAAGTAATAATTTTTATGCTGTTGACAAAACAATGCAAACCTTTACATACATTAATTGAAAACTTTTCCTTTATTGTTGGTTTCAATATTGTGCCCGGTATCCATTAGTTTTTAGTACTGCTTCACTAAGCCGAGGGAGGCATGTAGTCAATTAAATTATTGATGATATCCATTGAAATTTTTTGCCACTCAGAATTAACTGCCTCTATGAGATCTAGTGGTATAATTTTCTCAGTCGTAAGCGTACGTATTTTTATTCGAATGGTCGAATTTTTGAACTTTTGGAATTTTCTTATACGATAACGAATAATATGTGACGAAATTTCTGATTTTGGGATTCGATAACGAGTGATCATTCGAATGCAACCTTGCGAAATTTTACTCGTTAGCGAAATAGCATGCTAACTTATTGCAGCGTTTAAGGAATGAAATTAAGGAGAAAAGGCCGTATTTGGTGAAAAATACAACAAAAAAATTTGTTTAAATGGTTTTCTTGATAATTTTTTAGCAATAGAAAATTTAAGAATGTTTTATATTGTTATGAACAAAATTACAAAAAAAAAAACATTTTTTTATGCCTAGAAGACTAACCTTTTTGACCCTTCAATATTAAACATCGGTTAACCTTAAAAACTACGATTATTTGGTTAGAAAACAAAAGACAATTTATATTGTTTTTGCTATTCTCATTAAAATTCAAGCGATCATGAAATACTGCTTAAAAAAGAATTCGTTGCAAAAAAAAAAAATTATTACTTTGTTCATATTAAAAGTAAGATTTTTAGATGGAGATCAAAATTCTTAATATTTTTATTTACCTAAAAAAAAAATTTTATAAAAAAACTTTTATGATTTTTTTTCATTAAATTATTTTTTTTAATAACTTTGTTTTTTATCATTAAAAAAAAATTAAAACAAAAATTTTTTTAAAATTAAAAAAAAAATTAAACAAAAATTTTTTTTAAAATTATTTTCTTTATAACAAAAATTTGGTTACTTAATAATTTTTTATATAAAAAAGTTTCATCTCAAAAAAAAAAAAAATTTTTTTTTTATTTTTTGAAAAAAAAAATTATTTCCATTACAAAAAAAGAAAGAAAAAAATACGCTATAAAAAGCTTGTCAAAAAAATAATTAAATAAATAAAATAAGGATTAATAAAAAAATTTTTGTTACAAATTGTAACAAAAATATTGTTTTCCTTCATAAATCGTTTCACAAGAAAAAAATCCTAATAAAATTGTTTTTCAGGAACCGTAATACAAGTCACAAAATAAAAGTTATATTTTGATTTTGATTTTTTACAGCAAATATAAAAATCAAACATAGACAAAAAACAAGTAAGAGTGCTAAATTCGGCTGTGCTGAATTTTTGATACCCTCCACCCAATATTAGGTACAGCTACCACTTTGAAACTGTTGCCGATACTGAAACATTAATTCCGAATACCAATTAAATTTGAAGTTAATTAGTTTTCTTGTTGGCCAATGTCTATTATAAAAGTAGATCCTAGCCCTCGAAATTCGGGTGCAAGTTCTAAGAAATTTTATTTTTTCTTCTAATAAGAACCCTAAAGGTATGCTAATCACTTTTAGCCAATTCACAATTCAACACTTTTTAAATATCGATTATTGTCGTTATTGGTTTATGTCAATTCAACACAATTATTATTGTGAATGAAAAAAAAAACAAACTCACAAACACATTAACAAATTTAATAAACACTATTGCCCGTTTTCTCAATAGGCGATTATCTTTTATCCCAACGAGAAACTGCCGATTAAAGAAATTTGGTTTTCTCAATGTCTGGTTTGCTTCTATTTTGTCGCAAAGCTAACCGGCACTCATCTGCCAATTATTTATTTATCGTACAGATAAATTATTCTCCCAACTTTCATATCAATTTTGAGAGGCATTGCCAACTGAAAATAATTCTCCCAACTTTCATACGTATTTTGAGAGGCATTGCCAACTGAAAATAATGTTTTTGTCGGTACATTGAGAAAACCAAAATTGTTAACAGGCAGTTTATCGGTACAATAAATTTATGTCGTGGTTAAGTAACAGCCAGTTTGACGATACATTGAGAAAACCGGCATATGTGTATTGTAGAATTGATGTATGTGTTAGTAGCAACTGTAAATGCATTTTACTCCAAAAAAAAAATAAAAATTTAAAAATCTGTAAACTTGGTGGACTGCTAAAAAGAAATACCTTTTAAATAAGATACGTTTGGTCAAAATCGGGAGAAAACTGTGGAACAAATCATCGGTCACAAGAAATCGCCTTACCTATTAATTAATTACTATTTGAAAAATTTCATTATTTTTCTTTTACTAGAGAAGAAAACCCCTAAGTACTTCATAGACACCAATGAAATTCATTATTAACGCAGCCGGCATCATAATAATACCCAAAGTTTGATACCTATAACCCTGTTTTGAGACCTTAGAAGTCATACTAAATAATAATTAAAAAAATCGAATGATTCTTGGCTACAAATTATTAATATTAAAAAAAGGAAATTTTAAAATAATTTTTTTTAATACAAAAAAACAAAAATAATAAAAAAAGGTAGGAAACTAAAGAATGCAACTAAAATTTTTAATTATTATTTTTTAATTTTTAGTTTTAAATTTTTAATTTTTGATTTCTAATTTTTAATTTCTAATTTTCAATTTTTAGTTTTTAATTTATAATTTAAAATTTTTAAATTTGAATTTTTAATTTTAATTTTTCATTTTTAGTTTTTCATTTTTCTTTTTAATTTTTAACTTTTCATTTTTCTTTAGTTTACATTTCTCATTTTTAATTTTGAATATTTAATTTTTATTTTTAATTATTAATTTTTAATATTAACGATAAAATAATATGTGATAATGCTTAGGCCAATGTGACATGTGCAGTATTAATATACACACAACATATACAACATATCTTAAGAAAAACAACAAACACATTGTAAAATTTTATTTTTTCAAGAGTTTTTTCAAAGTTTCATTCATATCTCGTGACCCCTTTAACCGATTTTGGCGATTTTAAAATGCGACTCTTTTGGGATGTTAAAAAACGATTTTATACAAAAACGAACGGTCTAGCTTAGATATTGAGGCTGTGATCATGATTTCCACAAGCAGACGGACAGACGGTCATTGCTAAATCAACTTCCCTTGTTATAATGATCAAGAAAATGTATGGTTTTGGGGTCTCCGGAATTTATTTCGATGCGTTACAAACGGAATGACAAACCTCTGCCACTGAGGTGTGGAGAGCATAAAAATGAGAAATCCGCAAAAAAAAAAAAATAGCTTCGTTGGAATTTTTAATTGTCATTTATAATATTAATAGGCTAGGCGATTTCTTGTTACCGATGTTTTGTTCTACCGTTTTATCCCGATTTTGACCAAACGTATATTATTTGAAAGGTATTTGTTTTGAGCTGTTCACCAGATTTACAGATTCTAAAATTTTTTCCTTTATTTTGAGTAAATTGCATTTAAATTTAAAGTTGCTACTAACACATAAATAAAATTATACATAGGCTATGTGTGTGTTTATCAAATTTGTTTATGTGTTTGTTAATGAGGTTGTTATCTTCATTCACAATAATAATAAACCAAAAAAGTGTTGGTTTATGAATTGGCTAAGTTGAGAAATAAAGTTGCCTAGAAATTGCACTCGAATTTCGAGCGCTGGAATCTGCTAGTTAATATTAATTTGCAATAAATTTTTCAATTGAATTTTTCATAAATTTCTAATGTTGTTCGAAAAATAAGAAATAAAAAAAAACACTTTACTTCTGCTCAAACACATAATAATCAAAAAATAACTTTTATTCCTGCTCGAAAAAATAAAAATTATAAAAATCAAATCAATTCACAAAGATCAAAATTGTATTCAAAATTGATCGAATCAGTTCTCCGACATTTACTACTGTTTTTTTTTCATCTATTTTTATTTATTTAAAAACTGTTAAAAAAAAATCTGAAAATTGTTGTTCTAAGAGTACAATGGAACTTGAGTCACTATTACCCAAATACACTTGCTGATAGCAAAATTAAATCATCATTCTTTTATGGCATTAAATGGCATAAACAAAAACGTAATAGCCAAAATTAAAAATGGGTTTAACTGAACTGAAGATAAGACCTAAAAATAATAATAAAACAATTTTAAGAAGTGATTCTACATTTAAAATGTCTCATTTAAATAAATAGGAAATTTAACACCTTAAATTTGGAAATTAGCCATATACTAAATAGATAAAAAAATACCTAATTAATTACCTCACTCTACAGTGTTTTCTCCAAGTGCTTATAGTTACTATAGAAAAAATGTTTCGTATTTAAAGAGAAAAGTAGTAAAACTACTTGAAAATTAAGAAAAGTTTTTATACTATATCGAGTGAAAAGTACGTGGCCTCACATAGAGATGCCGTGACAGGTGACAATCTTTTTTATTTATTCAGGACAGCCAACTGTCTCAAAATTTCATGACATTTCATTAATTAGAAAAAAAGTTGCCGTTATAAAAATGCTGTTTTGATTAAACATTGTTTACCGAAGAAAACGTAGGAAAAGTGCATCAGGTTGAATTGGATAATCGAAAAATATCAACAGAGTTAGTTCGATATAAAGATATCAACAGAGTTAGTTCGGCATATATTACATGATCATTTAAATATGAGAAAGTTTTCTGCTCGATGGGTGCTGCGATTTTTAACAGCTGAACAAAAACTGAAACGTGTTCATGAGTCAAAGTATGCTCTGGAGATGTATGAAGTAAATACAACTAATTTTTACGTCGACTTATAACAATGGATGAGACCTGGATTCATTATTATATACCGGAGTCCAATAGACAGTCTGCGGAGTGGTTACAAGTGTGCGAAAGACGACCAAAGCGGCAAAAGACTCAACAATCGTCTAGAAAGGTAATGGTCAGTGTTTTTTGCGATGCACGTGATATAATATTTATTGATTAGTACTATATTGAGTTACATGACCCCACTTAAATAAGAAAAAAATCTTGTACCACCATGACAATGCACCGGCGTATTCATCTGCTTCGGCTTCCGAAAAATTGAAGTCTTTACATTACGAATTGCCCCGCAATTTTTATTTGAAAAGATGGCGCCAAGCAAAGAGGTTTTCCGCAAATGAAAAAGTCATAGCAGAAATAGAAGAATACTTTGAAGAGTTTGACGAATCGTATTTTTTCAAGGATATCAAGATGTTAGAGGATCGTTGGAAGAAGTGCATTTCACTTCAACGGAGATTACGTTGAAGAATAAAATTGATTGCAAACCCAAAAAACGCGGTTAGGCCACGGAGTTGGCACTCCATATAGTATGCACAATAAAAAAATAAAAATTATGGTAATTTGTATTCATTTCTCGGCCCGATCTAAAAGCCGTCTACTCTATGGGTCGTAGAACCCGGTTGAATGCAACTCCACATCGAACTAAGTTCTTCCCGTGATTTTGGGCTACCACGAAACTCCCCTAGGGGTCGTTCCCTAAAAAGCTATTTAAGGGTACAACACGTTGTTGTCGGTCATCAGCAGCACTTGCAAAAACACATACCTTCAATAACCGTTCTTACTAGCTGTTATTATCAGGTGGCCCTGATATGTACAACTTTCCGTACCAACATTTCGACCGATATCCGTCTCATCCGCGAACGCTGTATTGTCAAATGACTCAAGCGCCCTTGGACTCGTCTTCTATCCGACCCTCTTGCCTACTAATTCTACCGTAATGGTCATCTTTGCTAGGACTGGTACTAGCTCACCCATTCACAGCATCGAATTTTTCGACTCATGCATTCATCCGTCTACTACGCCCCGAACTTTCTAATCGGCGCCATCATGCTAGATGATGCTTACGTCAACGTTCCGTACTTCGCTTTTCAACTGGTCTCCGACTCGTCTTTGACGCTGTATTGACATGTGCACCTGCCTCAAACGCCTTTGACACTCGTCTTCGACCCACACTCTCGCTCAAATTCCTCCGTCATGGTATCTTGTCAGGATCATTGTCGCACCCACACCCGGCCTTCTTTTCGCTCATGTAACATATTTACCTTCATTTGCACCTAGGTACATCAACACAATAATGGGATGTGACAACCGTTTCATCTGGTAGGTTTTGACACCTCCAGTTTTATGTTTTTGCTTGTGCTGCCTTTGACTTTGAAAACGCTGTGAGGTAACCTTGGGCTTATAGCTCACCCGTGGTACCTATTTATAGCCTCAGGTAAGGCTTCATTGCCAGTCTGGCCACTTACTAGCCGCTACCAAGTTATTCCCCAAACAGAGTAGTACTTTATGGACCTGACCTTAACCTTAAGCCGCTAGGAATAATCTCCAAAATTAACTGGCTTTGCCTAGCGTTGCCCGGGAGCACCACTTGGAGGTATGTTATAGGCATGGGCGAAGTATCAACCGTCACTGGCGAACCAGTAACTTTATGATACAACTTTGCTCTCTGTGTGTGTGTGCATACGGTATATAAGTTTGTCATACCGTTGGTAATAACAAGATAAAAAAAAGCTGGACCTTAAAAAATATATATAATTCTTTATCCTTATAACAAGCGGAGTTGATATGTCTATGTCCGTCTATGGAAATCAGGCTCACGCCTTCAAGAGGTCAGTTGGGTGGATCTTTGAAGTGAAAATGATTCATTGACATCCTGAGCAGGTTACCAATTTAAAATAATCGAAATCGTTTCAATAGTTCCCGAGATTTCAATGAAAATGCAAACAAACCTTTGCAAAAATTTAATTTTTTTTTACGTGGTTCTAATTATTAGTACCTGTAATTGTTGTTGTCGTTGTTAATGTGGTCGATGTGTGTAGATTTTTCTTAATAGTGTGTTTCGTTTACTCCATGTATCATATTAGTTTAACGTTATCTGAAATAAATGAATATGTGGTATAAAAATAACAATAAAAAAAAAAATATATTTCTTAAAAGCGTATCCAGTTATTTATAATAAAATTAGTAACTATTTATAGATTAAAAAAAAAAACAAAAAGTGTAATCAGCTTTTATTAATTTTTTTTAGCAACAATTTAGATGTAAGCAGTTTTTCTCTTAAAAACTAAATTAGAACTTAAAGAAAATTCAAGATATATGTTTTATAAAACACTCTTAGATTAGAAATTTCAATCATTTAAATATATTTCGTATTAAATTCTTTTAAAGGTTGTTCTTTAATATTTTTCAGATTTTTCCTAAAGAATCACTGCAAATTTAACAAAGCTTAAGACAAGTTAATAAAAAAATTATTCCCCGTAGACTTGACAAAAAAAAACCACTAGGCCCGGCAAGCTTTGCTTTTGAACACTATACACATATATTTGCTACCTCTCATGTTATGAGCAGTAACACATTCAATTACACAATGCAACAGCCATTCTGAGGGGTGAGGAATTCCTAGTCTGGGTAAAATTACTAGGTCAGTATAGTAAAACCTCCAAACGGTTTGACATTTTATATTTTTTTCTTATCTTGATGTCTGTTTGCTTAGTTTTTCAGCTATATCTCAAGAACCATTGATGATTTCTCATTTCATTCTTCAGTAAATAGCTTCAGCAAATCAAGTTGGGGTAGTTTTATAGAATGAAATCTTAAAAATTTTAATTTTCCCACTTTTTTTTACTAAATTTTTTGAGTAACATAACAGGCCGTATGATTGTTATTTATTATCAGAGTAGAAGAGATGTATATTTTTAATATTAAATTACACCTACATCAGGGTCCAAATCACCGCATTCGTTATCGAAATTTTTCGATCGAAATTATTTTTTTTATTTTCGAAAATAAAATACTAAGTATAATTTTGCTCCGTCACAGTTAATGAATTATGGCCCCTAGTTAAAATTAAAAGTGAAACGCGGGCTGATGTTTGTCCGTCTTCTCTAAATAATAAACCAAAATATGGAATTTCGATTGATTTTACTCGATATCGAATGCGGTGATTTGGCCCCAGTATTTGTTATTCAATTTTTTACATGGATATGTTATACAAATTATTTATTTAAGCCTTAGCTACAATTTTGCTAAAGAATTAAATGCTCCTTGAGTTATAGCCGAAAAACTAAGCAAACATCAAAATAAGAAAAAAATATAAAAGATCATAAAACAAAAGTTTGGCCTGATAACGCCAAACCCTTTGGAGGTTTTACTAGTACTTTCACCCTGACTTGGAATGTCTCACCCCCCAGACAATGACCCCGAAAATGTTCCACAGGTAAATTAATGGATAACTGGTGCCGAATGTTTTTAATTGATTTTTTTTTATTTTAAAGTGGTTTTAAACATAATGTAAATTTTCAAAAAAAAAAGATATATTAATCTTATAAAACCTTGAAATAACAAATTGATGTACAGAACTATTTGACTTTAATTTATTTGATACTTATTTCTGCTACATTTTTTTTTAATATTGCCAAAATTTTAAGTCAACACAAAATTCAAAAATATTGATGGTTTGTTTGGCAGTGTTGTATCTTCTGAGATTAAATCGAAGCAAAAGCTGTATGATATAAAACTGACTTTGTTAAAGCGCATGGTGAGTGTGTTAAAGCGCATGAACAAAAAGTGTATTTGAGATAGACGCAGGTTCAAACCTCACGGCCGCCCTAACAGAAAAATTTCATATGGAAACAATCTAATCAATTGTAACATAACAAATATTACAATGTTCATAAAATTACTGATGAAGGAAGGCTGAAATGCCAGAAACCGATCTGATTAAGAATACAGGGGCCAAATTTTCGCAGTCATGATCGAAATTTATTACGATAGTGTAAATATTTCTAATAGTGCGTTTACATCTACGCAAAATCTAGTACATACGAGATTTCGAGCGAAATCTAGCTCATTTTTACTAGATTTCCCATACAAAACCCAATCTAGCTGTTAGTAGATTTGTGCAAGATCTCAAAAAATCTTGCCAAACTTGGGCACTACCAAATGATACTACTGTGTTTTGTTAATATTGTAGTAGAAAATTACAATGCTGTGACTGAAAAATTGACATTTATAAACAAAAACAATAGGAAACAAGTTGAATAAAAAGGAAATATAATATTAATTATTAATAAAAATGAGTCTATAATAAAAAAAATATTTAGTAATTGAAAAGTTATAATTTTTTTTATACTTATATGGGCCCATTCCCATCTGCTATATAATAATTGTGCAAAATGCATTTGTTTTTGTTGTTAAAACAATACATTTAACAAATACTGATGTTTTTATTTCGCAAAATTTCTATTTCAGCTTGTGCTTTTTTCATTTATGATACATAATATAATTATAAAATCTGTTCCGTTTTAGAATTTTCCACATTTCCATTTTCCTATTGTTTTGTTTATTTTTTGGTATTTCTAGTTTATATGTTTTATTTCAATCAGCTGTTTATTGTTGTGGAAACAAAATCTCACAAAATGTCAGAAAAGTTAGATGTAAACGGTATAGATTTTGAAATAGATTTCAACTAAAATCTACTAGATTTACCTCAGATGTAAACGCACTATTACTGGTTACGAAACGATTTATTGTTTTGGTATTGAAAAAGACGGAAATTAATATGTTTTACAACACTGCATCAATGTAACAGATTAAACAGAAAATGTAAACAAAAAACTTATGTTTAATTTAAAATTGAAAAGAAGTGACATTAAAACGAAGTGAAATATTAACAAATTCATTCATTAGTAGTTTGCTCTTCAACGAATTAACGTCGTTTTCGTCGCGTCAATCCTCCGCGTAAAGGGAAAAACGTTTCCGGTTTTTTGTTTTGTGAGCCTCATGGTTACTGCTTGGCATGAAGTTGCGTTATGTACCTAAGTTCATGCTTTCTCCAGTAATTCATGTTTCATCGAATAAATGTCGTCTTCGTCGTTTCTTTTATTTCCGATTGAGGGGTAACACGTTTCGGTGGTTGTTTGTTGATCCGAGCGGTTGCTGATCAGCATGCATTTAGGTTATGTACCGAAATGCATGCTTTCTGGTTATGCTACATAACCGTTCGCTTTGATAGTTTTAAGGATTGAAATCAAATGGCTCTCCCTAACCTCACCTGCGAAGGCATAGGTTGTGTAGGGATCCATATGTCGTATAACCTGGCATTATGACTAGCTGGAGCTAGCGCCAACCTAACTATATTACAAAAAAAAAATTAACAAATTCATTTAACTTTGTTTTTTTTTATTCATCATCTTCCGATTTGTTCGTAAAGGAGAGATTCTTATCTCAGATGGTGATGGCAACTTGTTTACAGCTCCAAATACATTCAACCACATCTCGAAGCTAACCAATAAACGACAAGCATAAATATGTTAATATTAGGCTCCTTGCTGGGTCCCACCAGAGGTCTAATGATTGATTCGTATGGTGCTTTATTTTATGTGGTCACAAAATTTGGTGCGGTAGTTCGTTGTGCTTATAAGCACATTATGACGGCCGAAGATGGTGGAATTATACACATGACTTTGAAAAATATGCAGCAAATTTTCTTTGGCACCGAGGGATCGATTTGGTTAATATCAGACAAATGGTTAAAGTAGCATGATCAAATTTTTTCGGGGAAAAAAAAAAATTATTGAAAAACGTGGCCATTTTGCTGAAAAAACCTTCGAAGCTTCTAGATTTTTAAATATTTTTTAGTTAGGACACATGCACATAATCGTAAAACAAAATTTTATAATTTTAAGATAAAAAAATTGACAAAATTTTGGGTTTTCCACGCGTATACTCTTCATTGACTCTGATTGTAAATTTATATAAATTTTAAAATTTTATTTATTTATTTATTTTTAAACTAAAGTTATAAAATTAATATTTTTTCCAAATATATTATATTTATTTGTACTAACATTTTCTTTTTAATTGGGAAAAATTATTTTCGCATTTACATAATACATAAAACTCGCCGTTGATTGTTTTCCTTTTTTAAATAACCAATAAAAATTATAACATGAGGATTAAAAAAAAAACAGACTACATAACCTTGCCTGCAGATGGAACTGTCTTCGCCTTCTTTAGACACGATTCTCTAAAATTTAGTCCACTGTTCTGACTGTTCCTTTGTCTCAGGTGTGCAGTTACGAATCGAGGAAAAATCGCCTTTATTGCGGTGAAACGTCGCCAAACAATCTATTGAAACATCTTCACGAAGCTGTTTTTGATCTATTGTCTTAAAACTTAAAACATGTTTTTCAAGGTTGCCAAGGTTGAAGGACCGCCTTCGAAGTAACTGTATAAAAATGGTCACTGTACCCAGCATTGGTTATAATATTGAGTTTAAGGCACAGTTGGAGGGTAATAAAGATTCGACACAGCCGCGTTAACACATTTTCCTATTTATGTAAAAAATTGAATATAAATTTTTTCTTTAGTTAACAAAAAAATGCTTTTGATGAAAAACATGATAAACTTGTAATAAACTTGCAAAAGGAGAAGAAGTTTTTCAACTCAACGCAACCACGTAATTAAAATTTAAAAATTTCCCAGAAGATGATCTGCGAAGCAGATCGAAATATCGGAAGAATAAAATCAGCGAAATAAAATATAAAAACTTCTTAGTTTTTAATTTCTTTTATTTCATTATTTATGACCTAAAACCAGAGTTCAGAAAAAAACACACACTGAATAAAAAACTCGTACATATATGTAAACAAACATAACTTAGACCAACACACACATATTTTTATTTTCATATCAATTTTGTTTGTTTTTAAATTTTCTACGGTGCCAAACACAATCATGACTTGTGTTCGTTTTAATATTTCGTTATTTACACGAACATTTTTCTATCACGAATTTTTTGTTTCGAACACACATAAACCACACAGATTCGAGTGTTGTTTTATTTGAAGTTCGTGTTCTGCGTGTTCTGGCACGCGTACTGAGAAAAAACAGAACATATACAATAAACAGGTTCGAGTTCAGTTATATTTTAAGTCGTATTCTGGCTCGTGTACTAAGAAAAAACAGAACATGTACAATAAACAGGTTCGAGTTCAGTTATATTTTAAGTCTTGTTCTGGCTCGTGTACTGCGAAAAATTGAAACATCAATTCGCGATCTCATACACCCCGATAAAAACGACGACAATTGTTTCAACCAAATTTATTAAAATTTTATTGACCCTTTTTTATGACTTACGTTGCGAATTGTTTACAGTTGTCACATATTTTAAAATTTTATTGGTCATTTTTTGTGATTTACGTTGAAATTATTTACAATTGTTTTTATTGACTGGTTTTTATTTTAATAAAATATTGTAATAAAATACTTAAGACACAAAAACTGCACACTGCACTTAACTCTTTCTTGCAGGTTACAATCAGACATGTAAATTTTTTCGTTTCGCTATTAAAAGTTGCGTATTTTTTTTATAGGAAAACTTATTTCCGTTATTGATAGAAAAATGTTCGTGTAAATAACGAAATATTAAAACGAACACAGTCATGATTGTGTTGGGCACCGTAGAAAATTTAGAAACGCACATAATTGATATGAACATAAAGATATGTTTTGGCTGCTTTTGAACAAAACATTGTGTGTTTCATGTGTGTATTTTCTGAACCTTGCCTAAAACCAAACAATTACACAACAAAACATGAAAAACATTTTTAAGAATTTTTAAGTTAAAAACATGTTTAGAATTTGTTTGAGGTAAAATAAAATTTAAAATTTTATTTAAAATAGGACTATGTTCCTTAGGGACTATGACATCTGACAACAATAGCCATATATTTTGTATAGATTCTCTTTTATTTGGAAATTTCTTCTGGATTTTTGGGGTATATTATTTTTTTTTTTTTTTTTTTTTTTTTTTTTTAGGGCATACGTCGACCATGGAAAGGCGTTCTTATGGTTGGCCCACCCGGCACCGGTAAGACAATGTTAGCCAAGGCTGTGGCAACGGAATGTTGCACCACTTTCTTCAATGTGTCCTCATCGACACTGACCTCCAAATATCGGGGCGAATCAGAGAAAATGGTACGTTTACTTTTCGAAATGGCACGATTCTATGCACCAAGTACCATATTTATCGATGAAATTGACTCTCTATGTTCACGACGTGGCTCAGAGTCAGAACACGAGGCCTCAAGGCGTGTCAAATCGGAACTACTTGTACAAATGGATGGCGTGGGCAGTGAAGAAGCTAATAAAGTCGTTATGGTATTGGCGGCCACCAATTTTCCATGGGACATTGATGAGGCTTTGCGACGGCGTTTAGAGAAACGTATCTATATACCATTGCCGTCGGGTGAGGGCAGAGAGGCATTGTTGAAAATAAATTTAAGAGAAGTTAAAGTGGACGATAGTGTCGATTTAGGGGATATTGCCAAAAAGTTGGATGGCTATTCGGGAGCTGATATTACAAATGTGTGCAGGTATGAGTGGAAATATTAAAAAAAAGTGAAAAAAAGACCGAAGAAAATATTTTCAATATTTTCAATATTTTCTTTTTTTTTCTAAATTAAAATTGTTTTCAGACTATTTGTAATTGATATATTTTTTGGGTTTTTCTAGAGATGCCAGTATGATGTCTATGCGCCGCAGAATTGCGGGACTTACGCCCGAAGAAATTCGCCAGCTGGCTAAAGAAGAAGTTGATTTACCAGTATCAAATCAAGATTTTACTGAGGCCATTAGTCGCTGCAACAAAAGTGTTTCGCAATCCGATTTAGATAAATATGAAAAATGGATGGCTGAGTTTGGTTCATCATGATGGCCTCATTGTTACATTAACAACAACAACAGCAATATCAGCAGCAACAAACGTCGTATGATTTTGTAGACGAGAGTTTGCAACAAATATAAAATATTTACATACATATATTTTTACAATTGTTTTGTGAAAATCTTAGCCAAGCTAAAAACCAACATCAACACACAATACACTTATACCCACCCACTACTTACATTTGTTAAACAACGCATTTTCACAAAGTGATCATCTAACAACTATCAAGTATTTCTATCACTAAAACACACAATACGGCAAACTGAGGCATAAGGTCTTTAAATAAAAGGCTAAAAATACTTAAATTTAAAGCATAGTAATTGTTAATATCCGTAATGAAATAGGCCAATTTGAATTAAAAATTTCTTAATAGTTGTTAAATTTGCCTTTGCCACAGCATAATACAGCCGCATTACGCTGTCAAGCTATTATCAGCATAACAAAAATATTTCAAAATTTCATGGTAAAAAAATCCATTAACCCCCCCATACCTTTTTTTTTATAAATATACATCAAAAGTTAATATTACAAATTTTTAAATGAAATTTGTTTAATTTATATATATAAAAAAAAAAAATCATAAAATTTAAAACATTGTTCCATTTTCAGGTTCCAGTGGCAATATTAACTATTTTTAGTCTAATTCTGTACCAGCAACAATTGAAATTCAAAAATTCTATTTAAACTATAATGAAATGAAATAATATTGATTCAAAATTCCAAATGACTTTTAGAAAATTCCAAATGTAATAAAGAAAAAAACAAGCCATTTGAAATTGAAAAAATAAATAAAAACAATTGAAGACATCTTTTATACGCTTCAGGTTAACTGCGAGATATAATGACCAAATCGTATAAACATTGATTAAATAATGTGTTGTCATTAAAGCTTTACCTATTCGGGAAGTTGGCAAAAATTTAATTATAAAAATCCGCATCGAAAAAACAAACAAATAAAAGCTTGTAAAAATTAACCCTTATCCCGTGTAAAAAAAAAATAACGTATAAGGTGTAAGTGGGTCAATTTTGCCCAATAGTAATTTATTATAAAAACATTAAATTATGTATCATTTTTACAGTTTTCACATAAAAATATTACATTTGAATGGCTTTTGCAAATAAAATTATTGCAGTTCGTACATTTGTTTGAATATTTTGTACTGGATGAACGTTGGGGGCATATATATCATCGGCCCCTCTTTAGAGCGCTCTTCTCAACCACTTTATCCTCCTTCTGCAAACTTCGTACAGTCGACTTGGCAAAACTGCTTCTCGGCATTGTGGAACGACGTGATATTTCATCATGGACAAGGGCATTACCTAATTCGTCCAAAAAAAGACGACGTCGAAAGTGTTTTTGTTTGTTCCATTCTGCGTCAATGGCAGTATGGATAACAAAAGCATTATATGCGGAAATGTCCAACATGTTGTAAAATAAGGATTGTGGCCACCTATTTGATCGACGCTTGCAAGTATAGTTGCGGATTAATTGATCAAGTGTATCTACGCCGGACTTCGTTCCGTTGTAAAAATGGATCATTTCGGGTTTCTTGGTATCAGAAACAATTTCAGCGCTATGATGTAAAGTACTATATAGAATGACAGCACGATTCTTTTTTGGTACATATGACACAATTGTGGTATTGTTGGTTACATCAAAAAGGAATTGCGAATAATGTTGTGGTTTTCCTTTTAGGTCGGTGAACTTAGGTGGAAGGAAGGTTTTGTTTTTTTCGAACGGTACCAACAACTGTAAGTTTTCTTTTTAACAGCTCAATTCCAAGTTCATGGGAAGTAAAAAAAATTGTCACAGGTGACATTTCTACCTTTTAGTTCCTTTACCAAATCCAAAACTACGCGACGTCCTTGATTTTTTTCTGGTTGGCAGTTTCTGTCCTTACCTGTATACACCTGCATTGACCACGCGTAATTAGTGTCCGAATCGCAAAGAGCCCAAATTTTTAACCCATATTTGCCGGGTTTTGACGGTATAAATTGTTTGAAGGGACATCTTCCACGAAATGTAACTAATTGCTCATCAATTGTAACGCATGGACCAGGATTATACAGTTTCCGTAAATTATATTCCCATCGATCCCAAAGGTTTCTTATTGGAGCAAGTTTATCACGAGCGCGTCTTTCTATTCTATCGGTTTTTTTTATCAAAACGTATTACTCTTGTTATGTTTTGAAATCTATAAAGAGGCATAGTTGCTTTGAAAATAGGTCGTCCGTTTCGATCATCCCATAAGTTTTCCAAAGCTTCACCATGCGAACGAAATACACCAGCCAACAAAAGGATACCAAAATACGCCTTCATTGATATCTCGTCAACTGGCTTCCAGTTTTCGCCATATACAGAAACTCCTAAATTACAAAAATAAATATGAAGTGCCTAAATCGCAAAAAACATATTCCAATGTAAATTTATAATTTACCTTCTAAATTAGTCATATCTATGATAATTTTAACTATTTCCTTGGGCATAAGCAAATCGAAGGATGATTCTAAAGAAGTCATTCGCGTAAAGAGTTGGTCCAGGTTTAGTATCCATAATGTTTTCAGCTGCACGTCTTCCAGCATTATCTAAATTTGGAATCTGGTCTGTCCAAACGTATTTTCCGTCTTTAGAGATAACGTTCTCTGTGATTTCATTATCATTGGTTTCATCACTATCACTTTCACTCAAATCTGATACATTTTGATTATATACGGAATCAATATCTGATATCACACCATCATCTTCATCTGTTGACAGATCGTTAGCTATTTCATCATCGTCTGATTCACATAACAAATCATGAATTTCATTTTCGTTCAATCGCGACATTTTAATCTTTTTACAACAACCGCACGCTTTGAAATTGTATTCGGACTATTCATACTAAACTAAATTTCTCAATAATAAATGTAAAAAATGATTTCCTTGAATTTAGTTCTTATTTCTAAAGTAACAGTAGTTTAAAAAAAAAAAAAAATATTTTGGCAAAAATTTGAACGACCTACTTAGTTTTATTCCAAAATTGCAAACTGCAAAGTCTTTTTCATTGAATTTAAAAATTCAAATATCACGTAATTTGAAAAAAAAAATTAATGTACAAGTAGAAATACATATGAACGTAAAAATAATCATGCAATTTGTATTGGGCAATTTTGACCCACTTACACCTTACACGCTACTTTTTTAATGGGGACGGACGCTCTGTTAGGTGATAGGACTATTTTTTTTTGTATTCTATACATCTTCTCGAATGATTAAAAGTCACAAAGTTTCAGAAAAATATATTAATAACTTTTCAAGATAAAGCGAAATAAAAGTAATTTTTTTGGTTTTGACCCTCTTACACAGGATAAGGGTTAAAAAGATTTCATTTCAAAATATAAATTTAAATATTTCATTTAGAAAAAAAAAAAAAAAAACTACAGGTGGCCAAGAAATTGTTTGCACAATGAAAATATTTTAAATTTTTTTACTTGAAGAACGAATAACAAACGCAAATCAATATATTTTTAATTTATTTTTTAAAGTTAATTAGGTTTATAATTAATTTTTAACTAGAATACAAAAAAAAATTATGATTTTCACACAAGAAATCAAGACAAAAGAAAAAAATCCAACACGGTATATTAAATATTGTTAAAAAAAAATTGGACTCAAGTCTAGTTTAGGGGCGATGCCCCGATCGGTTCAAAATTTTTACCACTTCTAAAACTTTTTAATGTGATTCCAGAAAAATATTTTTTTTGTCGGTCAAGCCTATTTTCCGAGTTATGGACCCCCAAAGTTTTGATATTGACTAGTGACAAGCTTATTTGAGCGCCTTCTATGTGGTATTTTAAAATTTTATATCCATTAACCCATTATGAACCTATTGAAAATTTTGCATTTTTGTTAGAGCTTTTTTTAAATTGGGATTATCTCATAAATAGACGTATGTCATGTATTATATTAACTGAATAAAATGTAGGTCCACAAGCTTTATTTTGATGTATCTCATGACCACTTAACCCTTTCAGAACCGGATATATTTGGTATTTTATCTTCATTTTTAAGGCTTTTTGAAAAATTTATTCCTAATTCTAGCCTGCGGCGCTAGAAAATTATGAAAATTTATGCCGGCGGCGCTTTAAAATAACACAACTAATTGTTTATATTATTTAAAAAAATAATATAAATTTTAACTACCTTAGAAATACAAATATATTTTCCAAAAAGCATTAAAAATATGACTTAAATATATAAAATAAATACATAAATAAAATAAAAATATATTAAAAATCTATAAAATATCAATATATTTTTCAAAAAGCATAAAAATGTAGATAAAATACCAAATATATCCGGTTCTGAAAGGGTTAAGTGGTCATGACATATATCAAAATAAAGCTTATGGACCTACCTTTTATTCAGTTAATATAAAACCATACATGATATACGTCTAATTATGAGATAATCCCATATTAAAAAAAAAAACTCACAAAAATGCATAATTTTCAATAGGTTCATAATGGGTTAATGGGTTAATATCAAAACTTTAGGGGGTCCATAACTCGGAAAATAGGCTCGACCGACAAAAAAAAACATTTCCGTGGAATCACCCCAAAAGCAACTACACTAAAAAAAAAAAAATTTAAATATCGGGGCATCGCCTCTAAACTAGACTTGTTCCAAAAATTGTTTGCAAAATTCAACACATTCAAAGTAGGTGAGTAATACAGCAGCAGTGTGAACCTGTATCGCCTAATATTTGGTGTATCCATCTTGAGCATCAATTACAGCTTGCAATCGTCTTCCCATTGAATCAATAAGCTTTGAAATATCATATTCCCCAGAAATCTTTTGCTATTCTTTTATAGATTTATTCAAATCATTTTTGTTTCTGGGATATCTTTTTACCACCTTCTTCAAATGACTTCACAAATTTTCAATTGGATTCATTTCGGGACATTGTGCTGGCGTATCGATGACTTTACTGCAGTTGTACATAGAGTAACCAAGTTCTGCATAAATATGATTTCTGTTTAGGGTCGTTATTTTGATAAAGTTTATATATCAATTTTTGGTTATTTTCGGGATCAAAAAATCCAAAACTTTTAACACTGGTGGTCAAATCTTCCTCTAAAATATCCAAGTATACTTCTTTTCTCCTTATTTCCTCCATTACGTATAATTTTGTAAATTTAACGATAGGAATAATACTTTTGTTTTGGAGGGCAGTCAGTGGTTGTCGCCAAACTTTTTGGGGTCCATCCTTTCCAGTACTCAATTGGACGTGAAATGTGCTCTGTGGCAAAAGTAATAAGCCTTTTTCTTACATTCTGCGCCGAGAGTAATGGCTTTTTTCTTGCAACTCGTGATTAATACTTCCACCGCTCGCACCATTTCATGTGACACCACCACTCCTCATTCATTTTTCAACTCTTAGGCTAATATTCTTGTACCGCCGCACACTGGGACAAATGAAAAATTTAGTACGACAAAATTATTTGCTTCATATGGATTCAATAAATTTTAATAAAACTAGGTACCTCAAGGTTTTTAGGGTCGCTGATTACGAATCTGATGTTAGTTTTTAAAAATTCAAAATGGCGGATCCAATACGGCTGACAATTTTTAAAAACTTCATCGAATTCGCTTAAAACTTACACGGGATTTTTTGGGGTCGCTGATTGCGAATCTGGGGTCTAATCGTCGCATTCGTGATCGAGTAAGCTTTCGTATCGAATGAAATTTCGAAACGTATCGATCAGCCTAATCACGGCATACGATTAGAATCGAAACGAAATCTAATAAAAATTGTAAAAGATTTATTTTTAATGTAAATGTTTAATGAAAATGAATTGAAATTTTAGAAATTGTGGTTTTAAAGACAGTGGTTTTAAAGGAATTTGAACTACGTAAATATACGCTTTTAAATTAAATAATATTAATAAAAAAAAATGTTTCTAAAATAAAATATACTTCACGTATTGAATATGAATTTATAAGTTAAAATATCAATTTTTATAAAAAAAAAAATTGAGCTTGTATTACTTCGACAGATAACCATTTTCCTCTAGCATTTCTAGTTCAACTGATTTTATTTCATAATCAATCTTTTTATTGAAATATTATTCCTTTAATTTTAACGATCTTTCTTTTATATTCAATAACCGATCAAGCTTACAGTTTATGCTTCGTTGGGAATCTTCATATTTTTCGATGTGACACCTTAGAAGGTCTAATTTAAATACACGTTCAGTAACTTTTTTTGCTTTTATAATGGGTTCCTTCTCTACTGCCTCAGGTTCATTTATATTTTCGTCGTCTTCCTCATCTAACATATCATTAAATGCTTTTTCGATATCATCAGCACAAATTTGTTTCGTAGTTTTAGAAGAAGCAAAAGATTTGTTCGATGAAGGACCATCACCAGAAACTCTTATACCGGCAGCCTGAAGAATTTGTTCTTCTCTTTTTGGATGCCTTATTGAATGACAGCTTTTTTTGACATTGTGTTTTTGGTCGGCATAAACCTAGAAAAATGTATCTATGTACGTATAATTGGAACACTTAAAAAACACCTCAAAATAATTGTACCTTTCTCCACATTTTTCATCTTTAACTGGAGGGCCAAACTTATTTAGTTGTGTTGTAAGCTGATCCCATAATCGCTTTGAAACAGCTTTTCCCTGGCCACAATTAGGTAAAATATTTTTTGCCAAATTTGGGTGCTCAATCATATATTCAGCCATGAGTTCCTTTTGTTTGCCATTTATTTTAAATATATTTGCCCTGAAAATTTTTAATTAGATTTTTGAAATTTTAATTTATCAAGTGATTAATATTACTTAAATTTTAAGACCTTTTAGTTATTATTTTATATATCCCGCTTTTATTTTTTCGCTTGTTGTTCTCAAGAAGTTTAACACTTTTGTTTACGATTGGCTTTGTCGTATCGAATGACATTTAGAAAGAAGACACTCGATCGATCGCTCGTTATCGTATGCCATCACCTCAAATTTCGATACTACTTAGACGATAGCGAATGCCGTGATTTCAAAATGAAAAATTTCGATCAAATTCACTCGATCACGTATGCGACGATTAGATCCCTGATGTTAGTTTTTAAAAATTCAAAATGACTTAAAACTTATTACACGGGATTTTTGATGTCTGTTTTTAAAAATTAAAATTTCAAATTTCAAAACATTAGGCCTAATTAAAAACTTAAAACAAGAATACTTTCTTCAAATGATTTTCTGGCTCTGCGTCGCATCTTTTGTTCTGAATGTGTTCCTACCGATAATGGAAGGAGTGGTGGTTGTATCTCCGTGGGTTTTAGGTTTTCGTCAAGCCAGTTTATGTGCTTCTTGTTAAAATGCTCATACATATAATTACACTCACGCCACTTCGTAACCATCTTTAAAACAAACACTTTAACTTCCTGTTTTATTTGTTTTATTAAATCTTCAGAAAGCTCACTAACACCAATTTTTCCCAAAATATATTGTAATAGTTGTTCATTACACTTTGATGATGACAAATTTTAAAATTGTTGGTTTTTCAGTACATCAAATAACTTCTTTCTCTTCATTTTCATCTTCTTTGAAGCACAGGAATTCCCCTATCTAATATATTTTCGTAGCACTTTAAGTATACATCAGTGGTGCACGCAAGTATTTTGTGAGGAGACTGCACAGAATAAAAAATTTAGCGAAGTAAAAAAATGTCATTTGAATGTGGGATTTTCAGAATTTGGTGTACTACCTAAGAAGAATACGCTCTATTTATTGAAAGGGGAAACGGGGGGACCTCCATTTGAATCTTCTACACTTATTAGTAGTTGCTTTTTTTAACTTATAAGGAAAAGTGGTAGAACTGGGAACTTTTTTTATAGTTCAATATATTTCATAATAAATATATTTCATAATAAAAACAGTATACTATATTTACACTACATATAATTGTTATTTTAATAATAACTGCAAATAAAATTAGATACCAGATGATTAAAAATATATTTAAAAAACTTTAAACTGTAAATTTATAAAAAAAATTGTCGAGTTTAGCAACAATAAACGCTATAGATGCTGCTGACAGGTATAAGTGCGTGTAACAGATAATAATACTTTGCACGCACGTACAGACTAATGTGATGCGTTAAAAAAAAATACTTATAGGTTAATTGCGTACTGGTATGTAGAACTAATTAGTGCAATAGTGATTACATTTAACAAAATAAAAAATTTCATTTTTGTCGTCGTAATTCGGTTATATGTCCCTTTGTGCGGCGTTGGGATTTTTATGACTAGTTTAAATTATTTTGTTTTCAAGCCGGCGCACAGTGGGTTGAAAAGCATGAAAAGTGAGGATTAATTCAGGGAAGACGTAATTTCAAAATATTGTTAATTTTTTTTAATGGATATTCATTAATGCATAAAAAACCACCATTTAAAAAAAAAAGTGGAAAAAATTTTGTTTTAACCCGTTAGGAGCTTTTTTGTGTTTTGGAAAAAAAAAATGATCTTTTCTTACAATTTTCGCTGTAACTTTGGAATAAAAAGCGATAAATTAGTAAATGAAATTGCTCTTAAATGGTGCGTGGTAAAGAAGAAGAAAGCATATATTTCAAAAATTCATAACTGCACTGTATTCTTACTTAATGTGCTTTTAGAAAAAATAAAATTTTTTTTAAAAATAAAAAACGAATAAATATTTAATATGTATTTATATTATAAAAATTGAATTTTAAAATCCGATTTTATTTTCCAAATTCCACAATTCCACAAATTTAACTCAAAAAATTCAAATTATAAAATAATATTATGTTTTTATTGATGAATAATTATAAGCACAAAACAAACAACCATTTTAGAAAAATTAAAAAAAAATTTAAAAAAAATTAAAAAAAAATTAATTCAATTAATATTGAATATATTGCTACATTTATAATTGAAAATTTTGTATGCATTTATTGTTATTGTTTATTTTTTATTTTATATTGTTCTTATTTAAGAGAAACTTAAATATATATACAGTATTGTTCGAAACCTAAGCAACTTCTCCTAATGAAGTAATCAAAGTCTTACACATTCTTTTTAAATCGATTTATTCAAAATAACACTTTTAATTTTTATTATATTATATACCTACATTCCAATAATAACAACAAAAATTTAATTACATTTCCTTCCAAGAAAAAAAAAACCAAAAACATAATTAACTCAATTTATTATTGTTCGAAACCTAAGCAACTTTCAGTACTTCGTATGATACCCTTTGTTTCTTATGACCTCCGCACATCGTTTTGGCATAGATGCTATTAGGTTTGATATTATTGTTGTTGGTATTGATTGCCACTCTGATTTTAAGGAATTCATCAGCTCCTGCTTACTACTAAATCGGCGAGTTCCGACCCTGCGCTTTAAAATGCCGAGTAGGTTCTCTATGGGATTCAAGTCTGGAGATTGGGCTGGCCAATCCAAGACTTGAATCCCATTAGCAGACAACCAATCTTTGACCAACTGTGATGTGTGTTTAGGGTCATTATCGCGCTGAAACACCCATCGAAGTGGCATTTCCCATTCAGCATATTGAAGCATATTGGCTAAAATGTCCCTATAAACAAAGCGATCCATTTTTGTTTTTATTTCAAAAAAAGGGCCAACACCACTCGCTGAAAAGCAGGTCCATATCATTACGTTTCCGCCGCCATGCTTTACTGTTCCTTTACAATAACGCGGATGTAACCGTTTTCCTTTCGGTCTTCGAACGTCGCATACTCCATCTGAATTTAGCAGGTTAAATTTGGACTCGTCGCTGAATAAAACTGTTTTCCATTTCCCAACAGTCCAATTAGCGTGAGTTTTTGCAGAATCCAACCTAAAATTTCATAAAAGTAATAAAAATTAACGAATACCTTGCAAAATCATTTATGCAAACCTCTTTTTTAAATGTTTCTTTGTCAGCATGGTTTTTTAGATGGCATGAAGCTTCTAAAATTATTTTCCAATGATCGCTATCTCACAGTGCTTGAACTAATATTGAGACTAAGCTCACTGACAACATCTTTGGAAGAAATAGATGGTTTTTTCTTAATTAATCGGATAATTTTCCTATCTGTTCGATGTGAAGTTTTTCGAGGGTGACCCCCTGTATTGGCTTCCTCTACTGTTCCAGTAGCTTTATACTTTTTAATTTGTCGCGAAACTATTGATTTATTAATACTTAAATTGTTAGCTATGGAAGCTTGGGTTTGACCATTATTAAAAAGTTCAACAATTTTGAGCTTAAAATCGGTTCCGTACCGTATACGCGTCATAGCTATACTTCTTTATAATTGATACTAAATGTACAGAAACAAACAATATTTAAATTTTCTTTGTCAAACTAAACGGGACTTAAATAACTTTTTCAAAATTGTTGTTTATTTGTTGGAAAAAAATACAAAAATAAAATAGTTGCTTAGGTTTCGAACAATAATAAATTGAGTTAATTTTGTTTTTGTTTTTTTTTTTCTTGGAAGGAAATGTAATTAAATTTTTGTTGTTATTATTGGAATGTAGGTCTATAATATAATAAAAATTAAAAGTGTTATTTTGTATAAATCGATTTAAAAAGAATGTGTAAGACTTTGATTACTTCATTAGGAGAAGTTGCTTAGGTTTCGAACAATACTGTATATATATACATATATATATAATAAAAATCAATGATCCTCCGTATTATCATCACCTTCATAAATATAATCAGCATCTTCATAATTATCATCATCAATATCTTCATTAATCTCTTCTTCATCAGAAATATTGGGCAAAATTAATAAATCTAGTGCCATCTGTGGTATATTATATATTTTTTTGGCATAATTTTTGCTTTTAGTGGTAATTAAAGGATCCGAACTAAGAAGTAACCTATTGAATATATCTTCATTTGACTTCTCCCGACTGCATTTACGAGAATAGTGTTCTCTGTAATTTTTAAAATCTTTATTTCTAGCTTCTTGAGCTTCCTCAGATAGTTGACCTATTGGAGGCATTTAATACCACGGATAGAGCTTAACAAAATGTCTGGCTGTATTCTGAATTTTCAAAATTTTTCTACGTGAATCTCGTGCCCGCAAGATACAGCAATAAGTATCACATGCATTCTTTCTATCAATTCTGTATCAACTTTTGTGATTTGAACAGAAACATCTGCATTTTGAAAAAACCGTCTGGCAGTGTTGCCATCATTAGAGTTTCCAAAACCTGGCTTTGGTTGGTCCACTATCAGTCCAGTTTTCCCTAAAGTCTTTTTGAATCCGTAATTTTGTTACTGAAACCATTTTTTTATCATCATCAGACCTAGCCTGCCATTTTTTGATTGGAATTTTATATGATAAGTGAAGAAGACATTCAAAAAATCGTATCCATCCATGAAGTATAGATAACAATCACATCTACGAAAATAAACACAAAACAAAAACTCAAAAAAGATTTTTTCTGTTGTGTTTTCAAGCATTTTTTTTTTAATTTTATACTGGGGACTTTTAATAAAAACTTGAATATTACATTCGTTGGCAAGTATTGGCAAAATGTTTTCTTGGAATACACAAGTAGAAATCCCATATTTTACTACAATGTAAATAATTTTACCCGATCTCATCTAGAATTACGTTGAAACTCAATCTCTTTTTAAAAAATACCCTCTTTTTAGGACAATTTTCAAAAAATTATTAAAAATATTTCTAAAACATTTATCTAAAATTTTTTTTTTTTAATAATACAGTCAAATACCTGAAATTGATGCATCCATTTGAAAAAAGTTAGAATTTAAAAAAAAAAAATTAAAAAAAATTAAACTTTAAATATCTCGTTTTTCACTTTTTACCACTTCGAGCAAAATTAAAAAAAAATTGTTGAACTTTGAGAGAGTATATCGAGAAAAGTAAACAACTTAGAACAATAATTTTGACAGTTAGTGATGACCCATTTTATACTCTGTTACCCGGTATAAAAATTTATTACAAAATACTCATTTCAATTTTTGAATTAATCCTCACTTTTGACCCTTTTCAACCCAATGTGCGGCGTGTTATGCCTGGTTTTCACTACGTCATATACATATAAGCTGACAACAAACAATTGCCTCAAATGACATCTCGTTATTTTCTATTCATTACGTATTCATTACAGCTTATAAACGAACAAAAATCCGGCTGTCAAACAAAAACAAATTGCCAACATGCTGGCAATTTTATTTCAGATGTCAAATGTTGCCAGGGGTTGTAAATGACAAGACATTAAAACAATAATTGACAACAATTGCCATTAAAAATGACAATGAAAACCAGGCATTAGCTTCTTTTTCCGCACGATTATATTATAGATGGTTCTCACATTCATTGAAAACAATTCAGCTAATTCTTTTGCAGATTTTCCTTTATGGTAATGATAAAATACCAAATGAATGCGATTTTCATCAGTTCGTTTGCTTGATATGTTGAAAATTTTTTTTTTTTTAATTGATACTAAATTTCCTGATTACCGCACAAATATCTAACACGCACAAATATCTAAAACGTAGAAAAAATTATTTTTTTTTAACAAAACCTAAAGATTTTTTTTTTAATTTGAACAAGTGTTTAATAGCATTTTGCAAACACTATTTAATAGGCCGTGTTGGTTTTATTTTTCTTTAATCTTGATTTTTTGCGTTGAAATCATATACTTCTTTTTTGTATTACAAATTAATTGATAAACCTAATTAACTTAAAATGAAAATTAAAAATATATTGATTTGCGTTTGTTATTCGTTCTTCAAGTAAAATAATTTAAAATATTTTCCTTGCGGAAAACAAAAATATTATTCCTACCGTTAAATTTTTAAAATTATATGAAGGACTCATTTGCAGAAGGTGGTAAAAAGATATCCCAAAAACAAAAATGATTTGAATAAATCTATAAAAGAAGAATATCTTGACAAACTGTGTATCGGTAATTTTCTCTTCTACCTTACACCGCGTGACTTCAAACTGTTGATTTTAAATTCAAAACATTTAATTTGAAAATCAAAAAATATGATTTGAAAATCAAAAAATAAAATATTATCAAGCATGTAACAAATTCCAATCGAAATTGGTTTGATTTCTTATTTACCATTTCTATCGATTTTGTTTTTTTTTCTTTTTTCAAATATCGTTCGATTTCATTAATAAGAAATACATGTTTAAAAAATATTTTTAGGTTCTATTAAAAATATTTGTTCTTAAAAAAAATTAAAAAATATTTGTTCTTAAACAAAATTTTTTAAGTACATGAGATTTAATTTATTATGGAATCATAAACTTTTATTTGAGCTTACAGTAAAATTCATTTTAGAAAACTGCAATTGGATTCATATATAGGTATATATACATATATGTACATACATACATATACATATATATATATATATTTTTTTTTTTTTTTGAAGAAGCAAAATACGGATTTAATTCTACATTATTTTTGAAAACCTAAAAATATATAGCCGTGATTTCAAATTTAAACTTAAACGAAAATTTCACTATGTCTTGCCTAAAAGTATAAATATTAGCAGAAGTTTTGTTTCGCTCAGTTTTTAAGTAAAAGTCTAAAATAAGATCTTAGTTGTTAACATAAAAGATAGGCCAAAGTTCTGTTTCGTTTTGCCGCTGGAATCAGAAAGCAGTCACATTATGTTGGTCAACAGTTTTTGTATACAATTTTTGCTTATAAACATGTTTATGAAAATATTCTGTATAATTATTAATGTTTAAAACTACTTGTTTCAATATTTCAATAAACAAACTAAACTTCAACGCAATAAATGTTGCAAAGCGCTGAGAGCGCTTTACAGAACTTAAGCAAAGTAGATAGACTTTGGTTTATTTTTTTCTTTGATTGATTTTCTAATCAATTTCCATTTTCAATTACATAAAAAGTTAAAAACAAGATTACATATTTTTTTTAACGGAACCAAATCAAAATAGTATTTTGAAATTCATTTATCGGGGAAAAAATATAAAAAAATACCAAATGTAAAAAAAAAAATTTTTTTAAATTCATTTCGGTGAAAAAAAAACATAAAAAAAAATACAAAATGCAAAAAAAAAAATTTTGAAATGCTTTAAATTCAAAATTCACCTATGAAATAAAAAAAATTTATAAATTGAATTTATTAAATAACAAAAAAAAAAAAATCCATTTGAAATCAAAAAAAAAAAAAAATCCATTTGAAATAAAAAAAAAAAATCCATTTAAATTTAAAAAAAAATTGTATTTGAATATTTAATTATTCAAAAAATTTTATTTGAAAATCTAAAATAACATTGAAAAACAAAAAATTATTAATAAAACAATATAAATGTCTTCTACTAATCGATACAATATGTTTCACAGAAAAAAAAAATATACAATAGATTTGAAAAAAAAACGCTTGGATTCATTTGGCTGGCATCCCCAACATTTTCACATTATCCAAAAAGTCATATACAGATCCCGATTTTGATTTTTTTTTTTTTTTTGAAATTTTCTACTCTTGAAAATATTAGGAAAAATGTTAAAAAATTGTTTACGGTTTTTAATTTTTTTAAACTTTCAAATTTTCTAAACATAATTTAATAGTTAATGGATCAATTGGAAATTTTTGAGTATATAATCTAATTTTTCTTCACTTTAAAATATAAAATATTTTTTCTCTATTTGTTTTACATTTATAACATTCACAAACAATGTTTATAAACATTGTATATAAAGAAACATCTTATTATATACAAGAAACCATAGAAAAATCGATTTGAATGATACGGCTGTCTTAAAAAATTAAAAAAAAACCATCCTGAAATTTATAGGATATCTGAATTTATAGGATATAGTTAGTGAAACATACAAATGAAAGTTATAACCCAAAAAAAAAAGTATCGAAAAATGATTATACAAATTAAATTAAATGAAAAATTAACTAGAAGCAATAACCTTTTCAATGAGCCATTAACTATTAAATTGTGTTCAGTACTTTTTAAAATAAATCAATTTGAATGCTTTCATATCGAATGGTCTTTTATGTTTTCGAAAATTTTTAAATGGGAACATTTTTTTCCTAAAACACGTGTTCAATATTTTCAAAAGCAGAACTAATCTGCCATTTAACCAAAAGTGCTCGGTTTGATTTGGAATTACTCATATTGGAATATGTATTTTTATGGCTTTATTTGAAGTACGAAGGCAAAAAATATTGATTGAAATTCAGGAAACAGCAAATGAATTAAAATCATAAGGAATTTAATAGTCAATGGCTCGTTTTAAATGTTTTTAGCAGTATTTAATGTAAATTTTCTTTCAGATTCAATTCTAATCTACTTTCGCAAAAATTTTTTTTTTTTTTAATTTTGGGTTTTTAATTTTTTTAAACATTCAAATTGATGTATTATTAAAAGCTCTGGGCATAATTTAATAGTTAATGGCTCGTTTTACGTTTATCATGTTGTTATACACAAGAAACCATGGAAAAATCGATTTTTGTATGGCTGTCTAAAAAATTTTAACAAAAATATAAACCATCCCGAAATTTATAGGATAACTGAAGAAAAAAATGTGGGAATATAAACAAATTTTCTAAGACATTTTATATAGATAGGCTGATAGTGAAATACACAAATGAAAGTTATAAACAAAAAAAAGTTGTGAAAAATTATATATAAATTAAATCAAAAATTAAGTAGAACCAATCAAAATTAAAACGAGCCATTAACTATTTTCTAAACATTATTTAATAGTTAATGGATCAATTTAAAATTTTTGAGTATATAATCTAATATTTCTTCACTTTAAAATATAAAATAATTTTTCTCTATTTGTTTTACATTTATAACATTCATAAACAATGTTTATAAACATTGTATATAAAGAAACATCTTATTATATACAAGAAACCATAGAAAAATCGATTTAGAAAACCAAAAATCGATATAGAAATCATCCTGAAATTTATTGGATAACTGAAGAAAAAATGTGAGATTATAAATAATTTTTCTAAGAAATTTTATATACATAGATAGAGCAACACACAAATTAAAGTTATAAAAAAAAAGTAGCGACAAATTATTATATAAATTAAATCAAAAATTAAGTAGAACCAATAACCTTTTCAATGAGCCATTAACTATTTATTAAATTGTGTTCTTTACTTTTTTATAATAAATCAATATGAATGCTTTCAAAACGGTCGGTTTTTCATATTGTAATTAATTATTTATATTTGAATTTGTATTTTTATGGCTTTATTTGAAATACGAGAAAACTTAAAGGCAAAAAATATTGATTGAAATCCAGAAAAGAATTTAATTGAATTCAAAGCAATTTCAATGAAAAATTTTGAATATCGATTAATGTTTTTAAAATTTTCAATCGTGCTGGGAAAGTATTGAGTATTTGGGTATTACGTACTCAATACCGGCTGCTTTATCTTCTCTTTAAGTACTCAATAGTCAAACGTAATGCTAGATACACACGAGCCAACCGTCGAAGCAACGTGTTGTAGCAACGTGATTTGTTTGTTCACTACACACGTGTCAACTATCGCCGCAACCTCAGTTCTGTGTGTAGCTGTGGTACAAAACATAAGTCCCATAGCTCTCGCAAATTTTTAAGTTCGTTAATAAAGTTAATATAATTTGCATTATTTACAATTGCCATTTTCCTTTCCTCTTTTTACCGCTTAATTTTACTCCGCAGGAACCACAGACTGTGGCACGAACCTTCTTACTCGCCAGTTTCCGACGAACTGAAGGAGTAAATGCAGGGTCAAATCGTCGCATTCGTTATCAAAATTATTTTTTTATTTTCCAAAATAAAATAGGTACTAAGAGTAATTTTACTCCGTCACAGCTAACGAGTTATGGTCCATAGTTAATATTAAAAGTAAAACGAGGTCTGACGATTGTCCGTCTTCTCAAAATAATAAATCAAAATATGGAATTTCGATTGATATTACTCGATATTGAATGCGACGATTTGCCCCCAGTAAACAATAATACACACGAAGCAACGGTTGTGGCAACTGACCAAAAATATCAAAACTTTTTGATATTTCTGGCAACGATTGATACAACATGAAAATCAATGGGCAACACATCTACACACGAGGCAACCGTTGCTTCAACACAGTCATGTGTATCTAGCATAATGGCATGATACTTTCAGAGTTGTGTTTTTGTGTAGAAATTCACAAACTTGCCATTAAAATATAACAAAAAAATTACAACTCAGAATAGATAAATATTAATCAACATTAAACATATATTATGTAAAATAACCACATTATAGTGCGTTTACATCTAAGCAAAATCTAGTATATACGAGATTTCATGCGAAATCTAGCTCATTTTTACTAGATTTCCCATACAAAACAAAATCTAGCTCGTTACTAGATTTGTGCAAAATCTCACAAAATCTTGTCAAACTTGAGCACTACCAAATGATATTAGATACTGTGTTTTTTTAATATTGTAGTAGAAAATTACAACGCAGTGACTGAAAAATTTACATTTAAAAACAAAAGCAAACAAGTTGAATAAAAAGGAAATAAAATATTAATTATTAACAAAAAAATTACGAATCTATAATAAAAAAATATTCAGTAATTGAAAAGTTATAACTTTTTATACTGACATGTGCCCATTCCAATCTGCTAAATAATAATTGTGGAAAATAAATTTGTTTTTGTTATTCAAACAATACATTTAACAAATGCTGATGTTTTTTTTTTCGCAAAATTTCTATTCCAGTTTATGCTGTTTTCATTTTTGATGCATTATTATAAAATCTGTTCCTTTTTAGAATTTTCCATATTTCCATTTTCCTATTGTTTTGTTTATTTTTGGTATTTCTAGTTTATATGTTTTATTTAATCAGCTGTTTATTGTTGTGGAAACAAAATCTCACAAAATGTCAAAAAAGTTAGATGTGAACGGTATAGATTTTGAAATAGATTTTAACAAAAATCTACTAGATTTTCCTCAGATGTAAACGCACTATTATAATATAATTTATGTTTGTTGTTACGTTTCGCTTTAATTAAAATTAGAGTTGTATTTTTAAATAATTAGTTTCATTTAAAAATCCGTTAAAAGTATCGAGTAGTATTGAGCACTCAATTACAAAAGTATAGAATAGTTAAAAGTAACCATAATTTACAGCACTAATTTTCAAGTATAAATTTTAACTTTCAAATATTTTTTTTTTTTTTTGACATTTCAAATGGAATTTTTTAATATCAAATGATAATTTTTTAATTTTTATTATTATATCGCACACATAATTCAAAAGTGACTCAACTCAAAATTTTCATTTTTCAGACAATTTTTCGGCAATTGAAACAATTAAATTATAAAGCAAGACAAAATTGTTTTTTTTAGCAACAGTTAACAACAACAAAACACACTGATATTTTTTAATAGATAAACAAGTGCATAGTTTAAGCAATAAACCCGAAAAATGAAAATTTTAAGTTGAGTCACTTTTGAATTATGTATATATTATATAGAACTCTTTTTTGAATTTAAGATATTAAAAAAAAAAAAAATATGACCATCTTCTTTATTTCACCGTGATTTCAAATCGGAAGTGGTAATGTAAATTTCACTGTGTTCTGCAAATCGAAGTTTAATTTTTTCTTCTATTTAATTTCTTCAATAATCATTTTCTTTACGTTGAAAAGGATAAGAATGGTTGAAAATTAAAAAAAAAAAATTTTTTTTATCTAAATAAAGTAGATTTTAAAAAACATGAAATCAGTATGAATCACTTTATTGGAATTTGGGAACCTAAATCACTTTCACCATAAACTGAAATACAGAATTTTTTGAATTTCATATACATAGGTGTTTTTTTTATTTTTTTTATTTTAAATTGAAATTTAGTATTTATAATTAGAATATTTTGAATGTCATAGGGATAATTTTTTTTTTTTAATTTAAAGGCATATTTTAATTTCAATTGATTCTAAATAGAAATTTGTAATTTAAATTGAAATTTAGGTTTTTTGAATTTCAAATAAAAACTCTATTAAATGTTTTTGAAATTTAAATTTTTATCTGAATTTTTAAAATATCAAAATCGAAAAAAACTCGATATAGTATTCTTTAAAAATTTATTTAAAATATTTTTTGCTAACAAAAAAATAAAAAAAAATATTCACGTTTTTCTTTTTTTGTTATAGAAAATATTTTAACAAATATTGTTTTAAATAAATATAAGGATTTTTGAGGTCTAGATAATAGCTTGACCAATTATACACGACTGTTCACATAAAACAAAAGAAATACAATATAATTATATAAATGAAATCGATCAATGTATCGTACACCCATCTACTCAGATGCAACTAAATGAAGCAACACTCGTAAACAAATTGCAATTAATTAAAACTAAAACAAAAAAGACTAACAAATTCTTAAATTTAAGATAAAAAAAAAATATATTTAAATTTTCATCATTAAGTAAAACTAAAACTTCATAGTAATTTTCATAATTATTTAATAATTTTACAAAGGCATACACACACACACACACACACTAAATTATCAAACAGTCTATTTACTACTACTCACTCTACACTGTTGTTCATACAACTGATGCAACAGAAACTGTTCGAATTCTTTATATATTTAATCGTTTCTTTTTTTTTTAATAGTTTATGTATTTGTTTGATTATTCCTTTTCATCATAATATCTATTTCTATATCTTAATACAAAAAAAATAAAGTATTTTCTTTTGTCTCCTTTCTTTAATACGTTTTGTTTTTCCTTAGATTTAATTTAAGTTTGTGGTAAAAAAAAATATTTAATAACAATTTCGAAATAAATAAAAAATATTAAAAAATAACATTAAAAACTTGTTTGAAGACTTTATTTGATGATAAAACCTCATAGGCAGGGCTGTGAAGTCGTAGTCGGATTTGTGGAGTCGGAGTCGCAACTCAAAAATTTTTTGTTATTGCCCGTGCATGAAAAATTCAAAGAATTTTTTAAATATTTGCCAAAATAAAAATTCTTCGAAATTGGTGACTTAATATTTTACAGATCACTATGAATGAGTAGATTTTAAATTTAATTTTATGAGAATAAACTCATACTTAAATAATTCATAATTAAATAATATAAGAGTCTGTCATTATTTAAATTTTTTGGTATTTTTTTTTTATTAGTGGGATCAAGAGTCAAAATTGCATTAACAGAACTTATACTCGGTTATTGATCTAGTTCAAGGATGCACAGACTATTTTGTATGACCGCCAAATTGTGTTTAATGTCACGTTCTTTCGGGCCACATTTCAAATCTATAATATTAATAGGCAAGGCGATTTCTTGTGACTGATATAAAAATTGCAGTTAATAACCGATTTTGACCAAACATACCTCATTTGAAATATATTTCTCAATGTCCACCAGATTTACAGATTTTCACATTTTTTTTAGTAATGTTCACTTAAAGTTGCTACTAACACATACTGTGTGTGTGTTTTTTTTATATATGGGGGATTTCATGTCAAGTGCACCAACTTTTGAAACCGATATCTTCCGATCTGGATGAAATTTGCACCAAGGTTAGTCCTATTGGATAGTAGTTTAGACACAATTTTTCAAAAAGATCGGTCCAGATCTCTCTGGGTTAGAGGGATCAAAATTTGACATTTTGGCCAAACAGGTGTTTTTTCTCATCCATGTAACTTATTACCTATTGTTCCTAGAAAATTTTCTCCCAAAGAGTTTAGATAGCTATTTCTTCAGTATTTCGAAAAAAAATACTTTAAAAAAAAAAAATTGTAGACTTTTTTTTTTGCTAAATTAAAGCATTTTTTGCCTTTTTTCAAAAAGGGCATTTTTTTTTTTATTTTTCCATAAGAAAGCTTAGGATTTTTCCTTTAAGAGCTTTTTGGTCGCTTAGTGGGATGGGAGTGGGATATCTATCAAAAAAATGTTTTGTAACTCAAGACAACGGTTTTTCAATTTTTCACAAATGAACTATTTTGAATTTTTTCCGATTTGTGTCTAAAACCTTACAAATAAAACTTATACTGAGAAACTAGACAAACTAAACTTTCCGAAGGTATGTAACATACCTTCATAACATAACAGAAGAGAATGGTTATCTGTAACCTGAAAGAGTTATTTGCAACATTTCAATCTGAACACGAGGATGTTAGAATTGGCTTCACGAAATTAACCCAAATGAGGCCAAAACATTGCGTTTTGGTAGAAAGCAGCGGAACTCACACAGTATGCGTTTGCATTTACCATGAAAATGTTAAACTGATGTTGAAGGAAATCAACTTAAAGTATTTAACAGATGATTCGGCAGAAGATTTACACGATTACCGCGATTGCCTTAAATTGACTATGTGTCCTAATGCAGCAACTTCTTGCCACTGAGGTGAATGCACCAATTGCCCGAAAACCACATTCATCAAAGAAAATTTAATCAACTCTTTAGATCGAGAATATATAGAGGTCAAATTTGATTCTTGGATTCAGACTGACAGATGCACATTGAAAACAATCATTTTAAATGTGGATGATTTTGTGGAAGAAATGTGTACAGGATTGCTAAACTTGAGAAACCATGACTTTTTAGTCAAAGAGCAATGGTCATTCTTCAAGGATTTGAAGATACATTTGAAGTCTGGTGAATTCGTTATTTCATATGATTTCGCAGAAAACTATAAATATGTTCTTCAGGATGCCATACAAGCATTCCACTTCAATAACGACCAAGCAACTTTATTCACAGTAGTTATTTACTAGATGAAAGATGAAAAACTGGAACACAAAAGTATGGCAATCATATCCGACGATTTAAAACATGATACCGTTGCAGTTTATGAGTACCAGAAGAGAATACTAAAATTTCTAAAATCTAAATTTACAGTAAGGAAGTATACTACGTTTCGGACGGAGCTCGTCAACATTTTAAAAACAAAAGTAGCTTGGCTAATCTTATGGCCCATGAAAAAGATTTTGGAATGCCAGCTGCGTGGCATTTTCATCCTACTGCTCATGGTAAAGGAGCATGTGATGGTATTGGAGCAAACCTTAAAAGAAATGCAGCAAAGTATAGACTCCAGTGCTCTCATCAAGATCGCATCTTAGATGCGACTGCTTTATTCCATTGGGCAAAGAGTTATTGTAAAGAAACTAAAATAGTTTTTAGTAGCAAAGACGATCATCAGGAAACATTGAAAACACTGAAGAGCAGATTCGATGCTGCGGTAGCAATCGATGGCACCGCTCAATACCATGCTTTTATACCGCTTGTCGATGGAAGACCCAAGTTGAAAAAGTTTTCTGCCTCTATTCAATGCGATTTCTTTTCAAAGACAACAAATAAACCAGCAGCGAAATCAACAGCTGAACCTAGTAACGCCAAGAAAGGATTGACAAAAAAACGCAGTAAATAAAGGCGACAAAAAAGCTGGATGAAAGACTGGGTATTTAAAAATTTACAAGATTTAATACTTCATCAGCTACAATATATTAAGCATAACAAGTAAGAAAATTATAGTCGGTCTAGACCGACTATATGATACCCTATACCATGCGTTTAGAAACCCTATCTCATAGGCCCAACTAACTGGACATAGAAAATAAGCAAAAACCGAATTTGAGTGGCATTTTTATTAATTTTTTTGGCTGCAGATATGAAAAAGTTCATATCGGATGCTATATCTATATAGGGACTAGGTCCAAAAATGGACCGATCCTGATCATGTTTGGTAAAGTCTCTTGTATTTTGCAAAAATATATACAAACAAAATTTGAGAAGAATCAGTGCAATATTTTTGTTTTTTAATAGATTTAAGTGAAGATCGGGAAGCAGCTCTGTATGGGGTCAAAGGGATCATTTTTGGACTACTCATTAATGGATGTAATGAACGCATACAAACCCAATTTGAGTAAGATCTATATGACAATTTGGATCTTATGGCAATTTATGTCGATTTCATATGGGTAATTTGTATGGGGGCTAGGTCTGAACATGGACCGATTCTCACCAATTTCAATAGCGTTCATCCCATGGCCGATAAAAGCTTATATACCAAATTTCGTAAAAATATGTTCATATTTGCGACCTGCAGTTTGATTACAAGCTTTACATGGACACACAGACGGACGGACGGACGGACGGACGGACGGACGGACGGACATTGTTAAATCAACTCAGAAAGTGATTCTGATTCGATCGGTATAATTAAAGATGGGTCTAGGTCAAATATTTTTGGTTGTTACAAACAGCAGCACAAAGTCATTATACCCAAACCACATAGTGGTATAGGGTATAAAAATAGTTATGATATAAATGGATCTAATGCAATTAAGATTAAATTTTAATAAATTATTTATCTTTTTAATATTATTATTATACATTAATTTAATTGTTATTAAAAATAAATAAAAAATAATAATTTTTCAACATTTCTATATAAAAAAGCGATTTTTTCCTGAGGTTAACATATTCTGAGTATTACACTATCGAGGGTATAAAATTTTAGTTAGGTATGTTATATACCTTCGGAAAGTTTAGTTTGTCTAGTTTCTCAGTATAAGTTTTATTTGTAAGGTTTTAGACAAAAATTGGAAAAAATTCAAAATAGTGCATTTCTGAAAAATTGAAAAACCGTTTTCTTGAGTTACAAAACGTCCCACTAAGCGACCAAAAAGCTCTTAAAGGAAAAATCCTAAGCTTATGAAAAAATAAAAAAATGCTCTTTTTGAAAAATTAATTTAGCAAAAAAAAAAAAGTCTACAAATTTTTTTTTTTAAGCATTTTTTTCCGAAATACTGAAGAAATAGCTATCTAAACTCTTTGGGAGAAAATTTTCTAGGAACAATAGGTAATAAGTTACATGGATGAGAAAAAACACCTGTTTGGCCAAAATGTCAAATTTTGATCCCCTCTAACTCAGAGAGATCTGGACCGATCTTTTTGAAAAATTGTGTCTAAACTACTATCCAATAGGACTAAACTTGGTGCAAATTTCATCCCGATCGGAAGACATCGGTTTCAAAAGTTGGTGCACTTGACATGAAATCCCCCATATATCAAAAGCCCTGTGTTGAATTGTGAATTGGCTAAAATTGATTAGCCTACTTTTAGGCGTTTTTAAAATTATTTATTAACAAACTCATTAACATATCTTCTGTGCATTCAACAAATTATTATAATGAAATTTAATTAATTTTATTTAAAAAGTGTTGAATTGTAAATTGGCTTAAATTGATTAGCATACCTTTAGGCTCTTATAAAATTATTTATTAAATGAAAAAATTAACTTTCCTAGAATAATTACTCGAATTTTGAGGGATGGGCTCTGCTAATAAATACTTAATTTGTAAAATTTTAAACTAAATTTAATCAAAATTTCATACAAATAAAGGTGGAAACACAAATGGCAATAACTCGTTGCGTAAATTCGTCGAAAGAAATACAATTACGACGAATTCACATAGCAGCTGCAAAGTCATTTACAAATCAGTAATTTATATAAATAAATATTGGAAAAATATGAATAAAAGAAAAAATTTCATAAATTTTCATTAATAAATTAATTTTTTGTCATTTTTGTTTATTTGTTGCAGCTGATAGTGTGACCATATTTAAAAAAAATCATCTGAGTCCGATCACAGGGGATATGTGTAAACATCTAGTAATTAAAGATTTTTTATGGCACTTTTTTAAAATGAAACAGAAAGCGTCTTCTAGTATGTATCACTTATAGCAATCAACTGCAGAGGATCTGCTAATATAAAAATATTTATTATTTTAATCGGTTAATTTTAAATTTTTCGTTTTGTATTTTTCAATTTTCATTTTTCGTTTCTCATTTCTTATTTTCCATTTTTTATTTTAATTTTTTCATTTTCCATTTTTATTTTTCAGTTTTCATTTTTAACTTTTTAATTTTTCATTTTTTATTTTTCATTTTTTATTCTTTATTTTTCATTTTTTATTTTCCATTTTTCATTTTTTATTTTTAATTTTTAATTTTTTATTTTTTATTTTTCATTTTTAATATTTAGTTTTTAATTTTTTATTTTTCATTTTTCATTTTATATTTTTTATTATTTATTTTCTATTTTCATTTTGCATTTTTTATTTTTCTTTTATAATTTTTCATTTTTTATTTTTCTTTTATAATTTTTCATTTTTTATTTTTCATTTTTCGTTTTTTATTTTTAATCCATTTTTCATTTTTTATTTTTCATTTTATATTTTTCATTTTTCGTTTTTCGATTTTCATTTTTAATTTTTTATTTATCATTTTACATTTTTCATTGTTCATTTTTATTTTAATTTTTATTTCTCATTTTTTATTTTTCATTTTTTTATTGTTCATTTTTAATTATACAGATGACAAAATTAATTTTTAATTTTTATTTTTTATTTTACATTTTTAGTTTTTATTTTTAATTTTTATTTTAATTTTTCATTTTTTAATTTTTATTTTTTTATTTTTAATTTTTTTTTTTCATTTTTTATTTTTCATTTTTTATTTTTCATTTTTCATTTTTATTTTTAATTTTTTAATTTTCAAACAGGTTTTTATATATCATAATTTTTTCACCAATACAATCATATCACACCGATTTTATCTTAAGGCTCACATGTTACGCTCACATGTTACGTTATTTTTGAAATTTACCCCCCTGCGCGCATAGATGTTTACACATCAAAAAAAGAAGCACTAAACGAAAAAGAATAAATATTAACAAAAAAAAACTATGTAAAAGAAAATTATATAATTAAAAATAGATGTTATTTAATTTATAAGTTAAAAAATAAAATATAAAACAATTCTTAAAGACAAAAATAACTTTATTTACTAGAATATTTGAAAAACTACGGCCACTTTACACCAATTTATTCGTCGGCGTAAGAAATAGAAATAAATCTATCGCATAGTTCATTACGCACTACGTATTTCGTTCAACCAAGAACTATATATAATATATAGTTTTTGGTTCAACGCACTGTGTGTGTGCATTTTCATATACACAAATGTTTCTGACGACGAATATTCGGAACGAAAAACACGTCGTTCGTCCTAGTTGTGTTTCAAACTTAAAGAAAAATATTTATTTTCTATATTTCATTTCCATTCTGTTCTATGGAAATATGGATAAATAAGGGTGTGATGAAAAACGAAATTGCTATTTTTCTTTATTGTTTTTAAATCAAGAAGACTTTGCTTTTTGGTTTGAAACAGATAAGTTTTTTTTTCAACGCTTTAATAAAAACTAGCATATTCCAGCCCCCGAAATACGAGTGCAACTTCTAGGAAATTTTATTTTTTTATTAAATAAAGACCCTAAAGTTATGCTAATCAATTATAGCCAATACACAAATCAACACAAAACAAAAACAAACTCATTTTTATTACAAACACATTAACAAATTTAATGAACACACACATTGCATTGTATAATTTTTTGTATGTGTTAGTAGCAACTTTAAATGCAATTTACTCAAAATAAAGGAAAAAATTAAAAAATCTGTAAATCTGCAAATCGGCTAAAAAGAAATATCTTTCAAATAATATACGTTTGGTCAAAATTGGGATAAAACGGTAGAACAAAACATCGGTCACATGAAATCGCCTAGCCTATTAATATTATAGATATAACATAAAAAATGTAAGTATAATAAATTCACGAACTATAATGTATTACTTAATGTAATTTTTCAGGGGAAAACACGCAAATACACGACAGAAAAATTGCTTAACCAAAAAATTTTGCTCCAACTTAGCTCTTTTATGACATTTTCGCCACTTGTCGTTATTATAAATGCCATTTTAATAAATTTTTTAAAACAAAAACACAAAATTAATAAGCTAATATTAATTTTTTTTTTAACAATAGCACAGCGTTGTATTTAATATTAAAATATTAACAGTGACACAAATTTTAAAATTGAAACCGCTTGATTTTCATCACATATTATTTAATCATTCTTTTTAGAATTTCGTTTTCGATTTTAAATCAATCGATTTCCATCACATGCCTGAATATTTCACTTCGCACAGTGGGTTCGATGGTGCTCAAAGTGGCGATTAATTCAGGGAAGCCGTAGTTTATAAATATTTTAAGTTTTTATTGATGATTAATCATAAATACATAAAAACACAGCATTTTAGAAAAAAAAAATAAAAAAAAAAGTTTTAACCTGTTAGGCGCTTTTTTGTTTTTCGGCAAAAAAGTTCTTAGTTCACTATTTTAATTGTAACTTTGGAATAAAAAGCGATAATTGAATAAATTATCTAATTGGAAATTAGAGCGTACTTAATGTGCTAAAGAATAAACATATAATATGTATTCATATTAGTATAAAATAAATTTAAAATTAAAATTTTGTTTTTCACTAAATTCCATAAATATACAAAATTAAAAAAAAAAATTTTAAACTTCTTGGTGAAATCTTTGTTTTTATTTTACAGTATTAAAATAATTGTGTTACTCTGCATTATCAAATTCATTATAACTATCCCAATTATCATAACTAGCAGATTCCAGCGCTCGAAATTCGAATGCAATTTCTAGGCAGCTTTATTTTTCATCTTAGCCAATTCACAAACCAACACTTTTATGGTATATTTTTATTGTGAATGAAGATAAAAAACTCATTAACAAACACATTAACAAATTTAATAAAACACACATAGCATATGTATAATTTTATGTATGCGTTAGTAGCAACTTTAAATGCAAAACGGCTGAAAAAAATACCTTTCAAATAATATGCGTTTGGTCAAAATCGGGGTAAAACTGTAGAACAAATCATCGGTCACAAGAAATCACCTATCCTATTACTATTATGGATCTTCATTATCATCATTATCTTCATCATAATTATCATCATTTTCATCATCGTCATCACTATCTTCATTGCTATTATCAACACTTTCTTCATCACCATCTTCATTATCTACATCTTTATTATAATTTTCATCACTAATATTAATTTTTTTTCTGCTCATATTTGTTGCTCGTGGGTCAGAACTTGAAGAAACTTATTAAAATATCAGCATTGGACTTTTCTCGGCTGCATTTAAGGGCAAAGTGCTCTCTATAATTTTTAAAATTTTTATTTCTGGCTTCTTGAGCTTCTTCCGATAATTCTCCAATTGGTAAAAGTACGTGCTGTATAATCTCTGGCCGGTGAATAAAAAATTTATGCAAAGTGGGAGGGCTACAAAACCACGGTTATTTTTCAACGAAGTATCTTGCTGTGATGTGGGCAAATCTACGAAAATTTTCCAAATGAATCTTATGACCACAAGAAACAACAATTAGTATTGTATATTTTTTTTTTTATCAGAATTAAGTCCACTTTTGTAATTTCAGCAGAAATTTCCGCGTTCTGAAAAAAAACGTCACTGAATGTATTAAAAAATGTATTAAAAAATTTTTACATACTGTAAATTGGGCGTGATCAAAATCACTCACGCACGCATCTCTAAAAAAAACCCCAAAATGCATCAACATAAACAATAACAAAAATAACCAAAAGTATAGAAAAAGACAATATTTAAAAAGAAACAACGCACTTACTGGACTTGACAACCAGACTTTACACAAAAACGATAATAAAAAAAAGGCTTTGCATTGTCTCAGGGTTTTCTTTTTAATTAAAGCTGAAATCCTATAATTTTTTAAAATCCACAAGTCGGAACCCAACTATAACTCACTTAATAAGTGAGGTCCATAAAATGTGGAAAATGTCCTAATTTTGGACCTTTTAAAAAAATAAAACTAAAAATAGTTACACATATTTTTTACAAACAAAACTAATTTTTCTCTATCTTAAAATACCTGAAGTTGAAGGTTCCATTATAAAAGTTTTACTTTTTTTTTAAAAGGTTTAATAGAAAAATAAGCACTTGAATCGTAAAGAATTTCAATTTTCCTACGTTTTGCAAAAACAGCATTAATTTGCTAACTTTGACCAGTTCACCACGGGGTAAGTATGCACATAGATGGCTGAAATTTCACATAGTGATGATATAGAATTTTATCTAGTTTCACCCTTACCAAAAGTTTCTGACAAAAACTTAATTCTAAAATTTCAATTAATCGCCACTTTGGGCCAATTTGAACCCAATGTGCTTCGTTTTAATATCACTTTTCAATTTTGTAATAAACATATGCAGTGGTATAAAACATATTTATTGCAAAATCGCAAGCAAATCGAAAAATTGATTTACATCACACCTATTTTCGATTTTGTTTCGTTTTAGGATTGATTTCGGCTTTCATCACATGTCTGTATTTCCGTCTTTTGCAATACCGAAACAATAAATCGTTTGGTTTCGTAACGAGTAAGGAAACTAAAAATATTTTCACTATCGAAATAAATTTCGATACGGAATTATTTCGATTATTTTTTATTTTCCAAAATAAAATAAAATAAAATAAAATACTAAGAATAAGTTTACTCTGTCACAGTTAACGAATAATGGCTCCCTAGTTAAAAGCAAAAGTGCAACGAGGTCCGACGTTTGTCCGTTTTCTTTAAATAATAAACCAAAATATGGAATTTCGATTGATTTTACTCAATATAGAATGCGCCGATTAGCCCCCAGCCTTATAGTTTTTACACATTTATCAAAGAATGAAAACGATCGAAAAAAGCAAATGGAAGCTACGAAATCGAATCAAATCCGTATGAAATTTGTAATCGAGTTTTTGACAACTTTCAGAAATAAAAGCATGGTTCCTTGTTTGTGGGATTTTGGTTAAATATAACAAAGCAAAGAATGAAGTGTTATTGCGGGTCACCTGAAAGAGAAAAATAGAAAAATTTTGTTTATTCTAAATTTTTCGAAAATTAGTTACCTTAAATTAAAAAATAAATTAAAGACGGTTTAATTTTTTTTTTTTAAATTTTTATTATTATTTTTGTTTTTTAAATATAAAGTTAAAACTACAATTATTATTTGTTTGTTTTTTTTTATACAATATTAATAAATGTATAGAGTTGGTGAAGGGGGAGGAGGATAGTTAAGAATAGGGATAGATATTTTTAAATGTTAAAGAAGAGGAGGGGCGGAAAGGGGAGGACACTGAAGTGTGTAGTGTAATAATATTTTTGTTTTTATGACGAATTATATTTAATAGCTAAGAATATTTATCTTTTTTATATATAATTTTATATTTTTCATTAAAACTAAGCAATTGTTTAAAGATTATTTTGTTTTTTTCTGTAAGTTTTTATGTTTTCTGGTATTTAAGTTTTAATTTCTTTTAAAGTGTTTAAATATTTTTTTTTTTTTATAAATGAGTGTTTTTTTTTTTTGTTGTTTGTATATACGACAAAGAAATTATTACTTACGTTTAATAATTATTATAAGCTAAACATTTTTATTTAAGTTTTTTTTTTAACACTTCATTTATTCTTTTTTTTTTGTTTATATTGAGAAGGGCTTAGGAGAAGTTTTTAGTTTTTAATGTTGAGTGTTTGTGGATGTATGTGTTGCAGAATAGATGGTTGTTTATTTATTTATTTTTGTTTGTAATGTACTTCTTAATTTTTTTTTATATTTAATATAATTTTACTTTAGACATGTAATATTTAAAAAAAAAACTCAAAAACAAAAAAAATTTATTTTTAATTATAAAATAAAAACATAATAATTATAATAAAAAAAATTATAAAAAATTAAGTTTTATGTATATATATATTTTTTTTATTATTTTAACATTTATGGTTAGTTTCATTTTTTTATATAAATTTATTTCTTTTTTAAAGTCTTCTTAAAATTTATTTATTAAAAAAAAAAAATAATAAGAAATTATGTAGAGAATAAATACTGCAGTTATTTAAAAAAAAGAAATGAAAATTAAATTATAAAAAGTAATTATTATTTTCTATGTTTTTTTTTTTGTTTGTTTTTTAATTAATATATTTATAAAACTATTGGTTTATACACGTGCAGACACATTCATTAATTATAATAATAATAATAATAATATTTATATATATATTTGTTGGTTTTTATGTTTTTTGTATTTAATTAATTAATAATAATGACCATAAACTACAAATTCTTATTTTTTTGTGTTTTATAATTGTTGTAATATTTTTGTTTTAATTAATTATTTGATTTAATTTTTGTATAGATTAATTAAAGTTGGTTTTATATAGATTCTAACAGAAAAAGCTTATTTTTTTAAATTTTATTTATTTTTTCATAATGTTTGTTGTTAGGAATATCTTGCAAGTTGCGCGTATTTTTTTTATATATTATTTCTTGTATTAAATATATATATATATATATTAATAATTATTTTTAAATTAATAACCTTTACATTTATTTTTTTTTTTATTTTAATAATTAAAAGGGGAAAAATCTCTATACAAAGTTAATTTTTTTTGTTATTTTTTTATGTGCAATTTAAGTATTTAAACCTTTACTTTAAAAAATTCTTTTATTTTAAATAGTCATATTTTCTTCTTCTAATTTAATTTCGTTTTGTTTAAATAGCAAGTTGTATTTGTTTATATAAAGTAATATCTATAATTTCATATTAAGATCTTTTATATTGTTTTTCGTTATAGAAAAATCCTATTTTCTTGTGGTATACTTGTCAATATTCCAATATATTTAGATAGCAACATGGAAATAAATTCGTTGCGCCAGTTTAGTATATAGAATTTAAATATTTTGTATATATTTATATATATATATGTATGTTTGTTCATTATAATGATTTTATTTACAAATACTTGTGATTTGATTAAAAAAGATCAGGTTCGTAAGGAAAAAGTATATAAACAATAAAAAAGAAACAAGTTGCTAAAATATTGATGCTATACATTTATGGGTGAAAATCACGTTTGTTAAAGATTGAGTGGATTGTAATTTTTTTAAAACATAACTTTTTTATGTCTCACAATTATTTATTAGTAGCATATTGCCAATCATTGTTATACTTTACTTATTACGAACACTGTTCTAAACAACTACCGATTCGAAAAACATTTCTCATTCACAACATTTCTCATTCTAGCCTCAAAAAAATGTGCAATCACATGTCGCCTAACATTTTGTTATTAAAAAATCTTAACATTGTGATAGATCTTTTTTTTGAGAACATGTTTCCTAAATTTTCTTAAGCTCATGTAGCCAAACAATGAACATGTTTCATAACAGTTTCTTGGAAAACATGTTGCTTTTTCTTCTATATTATTAAAAAACATTTTGCGCATAATATTAACATTAAAAACATGTGTGACTGTTTCCATTATAAGTTTCGTTGGTTGGTGTAAGAAATAAATATGAATTTTAAACCCAGAAAACTAAGTAGTTAAGAAGAAAAAAAAAATAGATAACCTAACAATGGAAAATTTAATTGAAATAGGTAGTTAAACTTTTAAATATTTATGTCATAATTTTTTTTTTTTTCATATTAAGTTAGTCTAATTAATTTGTGAATGTTAAATTGATTTTCAGATAACATTTTTAAAGAAATTTTATTTTTTTTCTAAATTACGAATTAGTTAAAAATCCCAGCTATATTTCGCATCCCTACCATATTTCAAATTGCATCAATTCTGCTAGAGAAGTATATTATGTTGCTAAACAGTTCTTAATGCAAATTAAACATGAAGTTAAACATTCTTTATTAAGAACATGTTGGCACTGAATCTCCACGTAAAAGCCTTAAAAAATTAAAAAAAAAATCAAATTTATATGCAAAAGTCTTAATTTCATTAAATTTTTTTAATTTGTCATTTAATGTTTTTAAACAAAAATATTTCTTGGCAACATGTTCCCAAAACGTTAATAAACACATGTATGTATCTAACTTTCTAATTTGTTTTTATTATTTTATTCAAAATGTTGATAAACGAAAATATCAATTTATTATAAAAAAAAAAATAAAATAAAAATAAAATAATAAAACAAGAAAAAAAATGTGCAAAAAATTAATACGTTTGAAATATTCAAACTTCTTATAAAACAAAGAAAATAAGTTTTAAATACACTAATGGTGAAAGTAAAGAAATAATAATTATTTAAAAATTAACCTGATCTCTTGAGTCATGCTGCGTTTTTTGTTGTTGTAGTGTCTGGGTAGGAGTGGTGGGTGGTTGAAGTGAATGATGCTGTGACGTTAGTCTTTCATATGAATGTTGTTGCTCTTGTTGTTGGTGTGCTTGTGGCGGTATCGATGATCTTTGAGTGATATTCGTATATTGTAGAGGTATTGGTGGTGGTGGTGGATGATGGAAAGTTCCACCTTCATCCTGTGGCTTATTGAAATGCATTTCCATTAATGAGGTGCTAGTGGGAGTTGGAGTTGTCATTGTTAGGGATTGTGGTGGTGGTGGTAGCGTTAGAGGCGGTAGTGGTTGTGACCACATGTGAACAGAATGTTGTGATAGTTGATGTTGTTGTGTCGGTAGTTGTTGCTGCTGTTGTTGTTGATGATGATAGGCAAACATTGTTGTAGCAGCTGCTGTATTCTCAGCAGCCTGTAACATTGTATACTACGCAACAGCTGCTGTCGTTGAGGTATTTGCAGTAGGAGCTTGCGATGTTGCTGATGCTGTGGGTGGTGGTGGCGGCGGTGCTGGTATTTGCTGCTGCTGTTGTTGTTGTTGTTGTTGTGCAGAGGAGGATGCTGTCGAATTTGTATTATTTAAGTGTATACTATTACTAACACTACTACTGCCACTACAACTACTGCTGGTGCTAGTTGTTGTACTGCCGCCAGTACCCAAATTACTACTGGCCAACAATGGTGAAGAATTGGCGTTTGAACTTAAAATATTACTTTTCAAATGTTCGGCTGCTGTTGCGGCATGTATACTACTAATACTGCCGCTATTGGCGACCGGGTGTAAATGATGTATGGCTGTATTGGAGCTGGTGTTACTGCAACCACCCATCGAACTATTCAAACTATTTTGACTGAGACTACTGTGAGAACTGGCTGCTGTGCCACAACTGTTGCTATTTGTACTACTATTGCTGACATCGTTGAAAGCAGCTGTGGGCGTTATCTGTGAACTGCTATTGCTATTTTCATCGGCCGACATGACCATTGAGGAGGATGGTTTGTTGCTATTATGACCCACTGTATCCGTCGATGATGGCATTATGCTGCCGATATTTTCGATGCTGCTACTTCTTGTCTTATTGGCAGTTTCTTTTGTAGCCTTAATTTTTATGTCATTAATTTCGGATTTAAGAGGCGATGATGAGTGCACTTTAAACGATTCCACCACATTGGAGGAGGGCGTCATTGACTTCTCTTTATTTATCATGATCATTGAAGTTGGAATTATTGTCGATGGTAGAACTCCCAATTCCTGGGCCTTCTTTTCGTTGGCAGTCTCTAGTAGTTTCTGTTGCAATTGCTTTTGTTGCAATCTATATTCGAGTGAATTGGCCGAAGAGCCCGGACCTCGGGATACTTGAAATAGCACCCGTGATATTATTAAAGCCACCTGCTGATCCAAAATGTGTGACATGACCAAACCCAAGAGTCTTTGTTCTTGCTGCATAAATAGAGACCGATTGTCGAAATGTTTGGCCAAATGCAATAGAGTACCGGCTGCTCGTCTCAGCATATCCAAACTGGTACCCATGGAGTCGGGGTTTTCACGCAAATAATTAATGCCGTGCTGATTGGCCACTCCCAGGGCTGTCTGTTCGGCTTGTTCTATGAAAGCCACCAGATATGAAATGCAAGGTGATTGTAAAGCTACCGTACGAGCCATGGCACTATCGGCTGCGGCCAAATAATGCAGGAGATTCACCGAAAACTCTCGTAAAACTTGATCTTCGTTGCGACACAAGTGGCGAGTGAGTACCGCACATAATTTCTCCAGTCTCGAGTGCGGTGGCGTGGCTATGACCAAATCTACATTGTTGTCGGTAACACACAGCTTGCAGAGAGCCTCCAGGGCAAGTCTTTGGGGTGATAGTGAAGATGCTGGACCGCATGATGGGAAGGGATCTTGTCCGTGGGCACTGGGGCAAACAGCCCAATGTAGTAGACCATCGATTAGGGGTCGGGCTATTAGCTCTTCATAGCGTGATAGATCCAAATGTCCCGCTATGTTGGCCATTATAACCAACATATTTTCACGTATACTTATCAAATAATCCCACCACCATTCTCGTTCGCCCTGCAGCGAACTGCAGGAGTCCGAGAAATCGGTATCTTCTTCGGTGCCTCTGTCGTAATTACGATTTTTGGGTGTTCGGGGTAAATGTTCATGGTTTAGCAGCAGCAGTCGCCCCAGCACTGCCAAGAATCTGGAAGATTTAGCTAATATCGATTCATTGCCGGGTACAAAACTCAAGTTGCGGAATATATTTGAGATGCATATACAACGGCGCGCTAATGAATCTTGGCTTTCGTTAACTAAAAACAAACTTGCTTCATCGCGGGTATAACATTCATCTTCCAACGAAAAAGAGGACCGGCGACGCTCCAATACTAAGGCTGGATCACGTATGGTGGATTTGGGATCGAAGCCTTTTGCAGCGGCCGCAGCAGCAGAATCTTTGGTGGTTATTGTTTCCAATTCCATGTCGACCTCTCGACAATCACTGTCTGAGGGCAGTACTGTTGCTATTGGTGTTGCCATTGTCGTTTCATCTTCTTCCCGCTTGATGTCTGGCTGCACAAATGATTTGTTTTCGATATCATCCAATTTGGTTTTCTTGGCTTCACTGGGTTCCAGCAGTGTGCTTTGGGTGAGGAAATTATTATTGTTACTTGCATTCAAAGCGATCGTTGAGGAGGAGTTATTAAATAATCTACGTTTCTTATTAAAAGTATTTTGTTGTAATCTAGCTTCGGCTTCTCCCAGCTCATCGACGTCATCGTCGTTTTCTCGCTCTTTATCACTTTCTTTGCTTTCAACTATGGATTTCAACAACAAGCCAGCATTAATTGTATCTGACACCTCTTCTTCTGTCTGGCTAATGCTTCTTTCTTTCTTGATTTTCGTAGCGGTGGAGTCTTTAGTGTGCTTTGTTTTGCTACCTCTGATATAGCGGGCAAATGGAATGTCTACAAATTCTGACTTGAATACATCAATAATGCCCGCATTTATATCTGGATCGGTAAAGCCATAAGTCCAGGCATTGCTACCCACCGGTGCAGTCTCTTCATAGTTGCCACCGCATTCCGTGTCCCACCCTTTCAGACCATCGGTTATGAATATGTCTTCTTCGGCAGGCTGTAGACGTACTGGTAGACCCTTACGTGACATCATCGTATAATTGGGAGTGTGTGCCAATAATATCACTCTCTCCTCGGGGTTTGGATGATGTTTAACTTGTCCCAAATCAATACCTTCATCTTCATCCTCATCCGATTCAAATTCTTCATCATCGTCTCCTCTCAGTACTACATCATGCTCCAGGTATGATACGTCCACTGTTTCAGTATCTTCGGCTGATTTGATGATATTATTGTCATGTAATCTGGTCTTGACATCAGCTTGTTTTGTAATTTCACCAAGCCTTTTGCGGGAGTAGCCGTTGTTTAGTATGCTACGTCTGTTGGTGGTACTGGGGGAGGAGCAGTAGTTCTTTTTACAGTTTTTACTATTTGTTAGATGTTTATCGTTGTTTTCATCGTCAAACATTTCTGCCAGACTCCGTTGGAAATGTTCCAGCAGCAGTGTTAGCAAACCGGGCAAATGTGCGAGACCAAAGTATTGTACAGTAGAATCATCAAAGAGCAGCACATTTAACACATCCAAAGCCCAAGTGCATTCGGTTAGTAGGCCCGAACGCATGGCCATGAATAAACGCCAAGGATCGATGGGACAAACATCAGCTTTGTTTAAACGTTTTCGTTTGTATAATACCGGCGTGGTAGCCTCCACACTATCGGCTGGAAAAACAATCTCTTTTTTGATTAATTGTGCAGCTGGACCGACGGCTGGTGGTGCGAATGTTTGTTGCTGTTGTTGCGATTGGGTTGGTACAACACCAGATGGTGAAGCTCCCGTTCCAGTTAGACCAATAGGTTTTTGTTGGCTGCCACCCATTACACCGGGCGGCATAATGCCACCAGCTGGACCTTGTGATCCGGGTGGTGGTGGTAAACCACCAGAACCACCAGCCTGTGGTGGTGGAGGCATTGAGAAAGGTTGTTTACCAACCATTGCACCTGCAGGTGGCATTTGAACGCCGCCGCTAGCATTAGTTGTGTTAGGAGGAGCACCTGGTTGGACTTGTTGTGGACAGCCTGGTGGCCCAGCTAAGCCGCTCATTGCTGTGGGACCGCTGGTTGGCATACGCTGTTGTTGCTGTTGTTGTTGCAATTGCTGCTGCTGTTGTTGTTGCTGCTGCTGCTGCTGCTGTTGTTGTTGTTGTTGTTGTTGTTGTAGCTGTTGACCAGCACTGGGTGGCCTTAAAGGAGATCCTGGTGCACCACTTGGTGGTGCTCCAGGCGCACCAGTCCCTGCGCCACCCATTTGTGTCCATTGCGGTGGTGGCGGCTGTTGTTGTCCCTGCTGTTGATAGGGTGGCTGCTGTTGTTGCTGTTGTTGCTGCTGCTGCTGTTGTTGTTGTTGTTGCGGTTGTGGGGGTGGTGGCTGTTGTTGTTGTTGTGGTGGATATCGATGTTGATCCCACTGCGATGTACCAGCAACTGGTGGTTGTTGTTGTTGCCCAGGTGGCCCCAAGGGTCCACCGGCACCGGGTGGAGCTGCAGTTCGTGGTGGAGCGCCACCCCAACCTTGTGGCGAAGGTGTAGATGGATATTGATTGCGGTATTGATTAGAACCACTTTGCCAACCACCTTTAATAAAAAAAAAATTTTTTTTTTTTATGAAACAAATTAAATATTTGTGTTTTGTAACAAAAATTTTTAAGTTTCCAAATGTCATGACCAATCTTTTTCTAACCATGATGTTGTCGAGAATAAGAAAAAATATTCACGATTAATAAATTTTCGACAAAAAAAAAAAAAATCTAAAAAGGTTAGTGGTGACTGCTTATTGAAATGTCAGAGTCCTTGCTGAGTGTCTGCTGCGTACCCATACAAAAAAAAAAAAAAACCGAAAGAAAATATATGATTTTTTTAAATATAAAAAAAAAAAAAATAATGGATAATAATATTTTCAGCTCTATATATATATATATATTTTCATGATATTCATATATGTCATCGAACGCGCTACATTACATTGCAGCAAATTTTAGAAACAAAATTTAATTAATGAAAATTTTTAGGCGCCCGAGTTAATATCATTTCTCTCATATTAAGTATGCCCGAATAGTTTTTCAAAACAAATTGTGGACATCATGTATCTAATTAAGTATTATTTGATACTATTGTATTATGTATATTGTAAAAAATTTAAAACATTTCTATTAAAACTAAAGCTAATATTTTCTAGGAAAATATGATTTCCCAAGAAAGTGTCTGTTGTCTACCTTTTTCGCTTTCACATAAGCTGAATATTAGTAAAAAAAAATATTTATAAAATAAGTACCTCTAAAGTGAGTCAACTCAAAATTTACAAATTTTTCAGTAGAGGCAAAAACGGTTTTTTAATATTTACTAAAAAATTTAAAAACAGTTGTTTCATTGTAAAGAATTGCGAATAATAAGTATACAACAATAGTAGTAGTAGCGTTTTTTCACTGATCATCAAAAATAGCAAGTTTTTTGGGTGCAACTCAAAATATGTCTTTTTAGTGGATTCTAAAGAAGCTACTCTTATAACGAAAGACTAGAAAAATCGATGTAAGATTTTTACAGTGGATAGATATGACCACTGTGTATCGTTTTCTTGCAAAAAGTGAAAATTGAAAAATTTTGAGTTGACTCACTGTAGAGGTACAGGTGCGATATGTTGAAACCAAAATGACATTCATCATAAGCTGCTACATTAGATCGTAGTAAAATCTACTTAATAAAACAGTTTTAGGCGCCCGAGTTAAAAACATTTCTATCGAATAAGTAATTGATTACTTCTTCTTTCATCACCAGTGAAAACTCCTTAATTTATGTCTGTCAAGCAGCACTTCACATGTGGAAAATCGGCTTTCAACTTTTCTCGGCGTCAGATCATATCGAACCCAAATAACTTGTTTTTTAATAATTCCCAATGAGATTAAACAAAATGAAATTGCTTGTTGAGTCACTCCCAATGCAACTGCAACTTCTTCGTGCATTGGGCACCACAAATGCGTCCAATTCCATTATTTAATTCGATGTTAAATTAACCGTTCTTAGACTTTTTAAACTACTTAATTAAATGATTATGATAACAAATTCGATAATAGTTCTGGGTTATTTGGTGACAGATATCCAACCAGGCGACAATGATATTTGAGCATAACGGCGTGATCTTTTGACAAACGGTGCAACTTATTTATACACCTGATATATTAAAATTTAAAAGTATATTTCTTGTATAGAAAATCTCTCTGCAGAGAATTCCTCATATTCTGAAAAAAGTAATTTTCTAAAAACTAATAATGAAATGAGGGAGAATATGAATATGGTAGAACTGCCACTTTCAGAAGATGTCTTGGTTAACAACGTCTACTCCTGTACAAGATCATTTATGCTCGTGCATGTGATCTCCCCCCTTATTTTAGGGTCATACGTTTTGACGGCTAAGGAACTGCTTCGACTTTCTATCTACAACCCATCTCTGTTTCAAATGATTTCTGATAATTGCGATATAATTGGTAGCTATTATTTTGTGTACTATAAATTTCGGCATATTTTTGATAGACTTGATAGTGTGTCAAGTCCAAATTGTCTGCTAGAGTCAGCTTTACGATAAATCATCGCTTTTTCAGCAAGGAAACTATTCTCCATTAGCTATTATGCATACAAACACTTCTCTGTCTGATTCGCTCTGTCAATTTGGCCAAGATGTGAACTCAACCCGTCACGGACATATATTGAGGAAGCAGGCATTTTCCAACGGCCAACTTTAATTCCAACTTGTGTTTGGGGTCTAACTTTGTATACATGCATTATAATTTATAAATGCTCGCGGGATAACCTGGCAATTTGTGATTTTAAACACCGCAATTTTCAAGAAGTAAGAGAGACAGAGAGAGAGAGATAGAACAGATGTATTCTGAATTAGAAAACCGAACAAAATGTAACATTATTCATAAAAATTTTAGAGGTCTCTTCACATATGTATTCATAACTTTTGATCAAACAGATTGAATTTGCTTATCGTCAGTATCAAACTGCTCAGGAGAATAAGAATTACTTTTACTAAAAACTCAGTAACCTCGCCCATCTATGTTGAGTGCAATCTTGGGCAAAATATTGATTGGCAGCCAGCAATAGGTCGATTCCGCTTGTTATTAAGATAAAAGCGATTAACCGAATATTAATTCGGTGAATACAAGTTTTTGAAGCCCTTTCGGAAGAAAAATGTGTATTTTTTTTTTTTTTTTTTAATTTTTAAGATTTTTTATAGGAAAATCTCGTAGTCTTTTTCTCTTCTTCTGATTTTATAGTAGTTATTATTATTTCATAACATATTCGCAAAAAAATAATCATTAAAGAATAAACTTACCATATAATTGTGGTCGAGCATTATAGCCTGGATAGGGCTGAGAGTCTTTGACAAAATCTGGATGACGTCGTGGTTGAGGGCCCTAAAAATTATTAAAAAATTATTAGTAAATTAAGTTTTTCACATTGAACAAACCATATATTTACCTGATCTGGTGGCCGATAATAATCTTGTTGACCAGGCGCACCTGGTGGAGGATATGGAGAGCCACCAGGAGTTGGAGGACCACTTTGAGGTGGACCACCACCAGCTGTTGGAGCACCAGGAGGTGTGGGAGTCTGAGAACCACCCGGAGGTGGTTGACTATATGGACGATTTCCATAGGGACCATATTGATTCGAGCCAGATGGTGGTCTATATAAAGAGAGAGAATATACAAAGAAAATTTTTAGCCAATTAACTTTACTAGAAAGACTTCAATAAAATCCAGCCAATTGAGGAACACAATACAGTTGTAGTTATTTTAATGTGAGTGAGTGTGAGTGATTTTTATAGAAAATTTGTGTTAATTTTTTGTTATAAAGAAGTTTAAAGATCACTCACGCTTCTCCCTCGGGTCCATAGGGAGGGTACAAGCTACGATTTTGTGGTGGAAACTGTCCCTGCTGTTGACCAAACTGTGCAGGCGGTCCAGTGGCATTGTATTGATCACCCGCACCATATTGACCATAAGCTCCGGGTTGTCCAGGATAAGGAGAACCTAAAATTATAAAAAAAAAAATTTTTATTAGAAAATTTAAACAACCAAATATAACTAAAATGTATAAAAAAAAATAAATAAAGAAAATTCACAATTTCACAAAAATACAACAACATTTAAGCCAAAACTAAAACATAGACTATGAGAAATGAGAGTTAGATAGGAGAGAATGAGAGTAAGAGTTGAGTGATTGATTAATAGTGTTGTATAAAGTACCTGGTGTACGAGACACCGGTGGTGGATATGATCCTCCAGGAGGATAAGGTGGTCTTATCGAAGGTGGTGGATGAGGATGTGGCTGTGGTGGACCTGTTGGAGGTGGTCCTGAAGCACCTAGCGGGCCACCTATTGTGCTAGACGGTGGTGGTGGTGGCACACCTCCAACACCTACTGGTTCATCAAATGGATTATTAACACTTATATTATCACCAGCCGGTATCGTTGATGTTTGATTAGTTGTACCTTTTATTGGCATCATCATCATCATCATCATCATCATCATCATCATTATAAGCACCACAACATTCAACACAAGATGAGTTAGTTTAAAAGTAGTATGATGTATTTTTTGGTGTTTCAGTGGTTGTAGAGTGATTGTTTTTGTTTGATTTGGTGTTTGGTTGGTGGTGTTTATTAATGTTATTATTCATAAAAAATTGTGATGTATTTTTTACATGGTAATAATGTTGGTTAATGGTTTGTGAAAATAAAAAATTATAAATAAAACACAACAGAATATTAAAATAAAAATCTTAACTTATAGAAGAAAATTATCGTTGCATTTACCTGGATGTGGACTTTGTGCGTTACTTTGTGATGGTGGTCTTGGCATTTGTCCGGGCGCACCATAATCCGTTTGAGGTCCGGGACCACCTGGATAACTACCCGGATATTGGGGATAACCATCCATTGATGTATTGGCAGCACCACCTGGGGCTGGGAATGAATCTTGAGAATTTGAAGAACCAGCTAAAATATGTTCAACTGTTAAAATATTGTTTAATTCTAATTCAATACAAAAACAAATAGCAAAAAATTTTAAAACCAAAACATTAGTTTCGATAACTCACCTGGCGATGGTACTGAGGCGGCTTTGGCTGATTTTTTCTTAGTACCCGCCTCCACTTGTTGTATGATGGGCAATGGATCAATATCGCCACGATCAAAATGACACTCGAAGGCCAATAGATTTTTCGTATAATGTTTACGCAAAGTATAGGCAGCACTACTGCTGGCGCCAATGCCCAATAGACCAGCGATATCTTTCCAGGTTTTACTTTTCGTTACCTTTAGTGGATGCAACATTGAAGAGAAAATTTGTCATGTTAATTTAAGAGTTCTTTGGTCTTTGTTAAAGAAATAACGAACAAAAATAAAATCAAAAAAGATGACAAAAAGTAAATGCAAGCAAACAATGAAAATTGTCAAAATAAAAATCATTGATGCACAATACATTTAAGATGAAAATGTACACAAAACATATAGAGTGGATCGAAAAAAAGGATATAATTCTATAATTCTTAACGGTTAATTTTCAAAAGTTTTTTTTTTTAAATTACAGGTTGAAAAAATTATCCCATTTTTACGCTGTCTTGCAAAGGCCGTTCTTCACCGTTCCCGGGTTGCCTTATTAAGACTTATCTTTTATTTAAGACACAACAAATGGCAATTATTTTAGAAAAGAACACGACATTCGATTTGCATTCATTTTTTTTTCAGGCGAAAAAAAAAATAATTTTGAAGAAATTGTCAAAACCGATAGAAAATCCATTATACTCTCAGAAAAAAAAATCCTATTCTAGGAATGAAATAATTCGGCCAAAATATTATCTTAGCATTGTTTATTAACAAACAGATAAGAAATCGTGTGTATAGAAATGGGATAAAAAAAATTAGGCACCCGAGCAAAAAACATTTTTTTTCTTTTTTAAGTCAATTTAAGCAGATGTGAAACATTATGGAACAAATTATATTCCTTACTTATATAATTAAGTATTAATATAATTCTACTATATAAATATAACAAAAAAAATATATATAGCCTTTTTTTTTGTCAAATCCGATAGAAAATTCCCTCATATTATAAAGAAGTAATCCTTTAGTATTTTAAGCATTCAGAAAATATTTTTCAAACATATATAAAGTAATTAGAATACAATTTGCTTCATTGTTATTCGGATCTAGGTCATTTGATCTTAATATTTTTTTTTTACTCGGTCGTCTAAAAATGTATTATAACGTGATCATGCTGTTAAGGGGGCTCTTGCAGGGTCAATGTAAACAAAACACCAGGACCGGATAGCATATCAGCAATGGTACTATCGCGTCTACTGGGATTAACAGCCCTAAAAGGGTGCAGCTAACAACCTTGATAATTACGATTCAATGGCAATTTGCTCTGCGCTTTCAAAGGTAATGGAGAGCATGGTGAATTAACATCTTGTGAATTATCTAAAGGTCAACTTATTGCTTAACGAGGTACAGTATGGCTTTCGTAGAAGTCGTTCTTTCACCAATTCGGTGAAAGTATATTTCCAAGGCATACGATCGGGTGTGGCCCAGTGCACTCTTGCCACAACTGAATGCTGAATGGTGCCGGTAATTATTTCCCTAAATTTATACCAAGTTTTCTCAGAGATCGTGTTGTTTTAGATAGGGTCTCATCCTAAGAGTTTGAGTTTCAGGCCCTGTTCTTTCTCCTTTACATTTTCTCATTTTTCTCAATGACCTTCTATGTCAAACTTCCAATAATATATACTATTTTGCAGACGACAGCCATATTTGTCATTCAAATTAATTCGATCAAAGCCAAACCTTAGGAAGATTGGGGCCATGAGGCAATATATAAATGACACACTCAATCAAGACCTTTTCACAATCTCTGAGTGGGGTCGAGTGACTAGGGTCGATTTTACTGCTCCTAAGAGCCAATGTTGTCAACAGACACTCTTGATGTACTGGGCATGAAAATTCAGTGTAATGTCCGTTGGAATAAGCTCATTTCTCAATTGTCGAAAGAAGCTTTCAAGTGTCCAGGTTTCCTCAATCGATGTAAGAATTCTTTGACCCCATCTGATCTCCTTACTTTTTCTATCAACCATACCCGACCAAAAATGGAATACAACTCCCATATATGGGCAGGGGCTTCACAGTCTATTGAAACATTGGAGCATCGTCGGAATATTGGTTGTGTTAGACTGTATTATAGATATTACAATGGAAGTGTTCTGCTGATCCCATCTTTTCTACGCACCACTCGCTCATCTAGTAGATCTCATCCATTTGAAGTCAATGGTTTATTAGCCGCACAAGCCGAATGTGGAAAGAACTTCCCGCTGAGGTCGTTCGTGTCATTTACAATGTAGATAAATTTAAGTCAATTATCCACAAATACTACTCCCTCTTTTCTTCTACTCATAACATATTTTTTCCTGATATCAGCACAATGCACTCCACTAATAGGTGACATCCCCTAAGTGTTCATATATAAAAAAAAATAAATAAATGCGGTCAAATTATTTGCTTCAAATTATTTGCTTCAAATTATGTCGAATCTGTCCAACAGCTCTGAATAATATTCGCCGACGATCCTTTTACCCTCTTCAAAAAAAAATGTCAGCAGGCCCACCTAGGCCTTATTTGGTGAGAGAAGTCCACTGCTTGGACTGTTAATTGGATCAATTTGTCGACCACGGTTACGAAAGGGCACAAAAACTCGTTCGGATTTCAGTTGAACACGAGTGTCCTTATGGTCGAGTATAAGCAATAGCGACACATCCAAATATACATGTAAAATGTGATGTACCTTCCACTTTCATTTTCTGATCGCCCAATATCATTTCATGGATTTTATCAACGATATATGGCATACAGAATTCACTAAAAAAAACGCTTCATAACAATTGCAGTTGATGGTTCAGAGTTGTCATAGTATTTATCAAGTCTTTCCTTGGTTTAGGTGATTGTTTTCTCCGAAAAAATATTGATTTATGAGCACTCGAAATTGACATTTTTTCATTATTGCAAAAATTCTCGAGGTTGTCTGCTTTCAATAACTGTCGAATACGACTAAATGACGCAGTTTGGTCAAAATTTTACTGTGGTCTACTAACACATGGAAGTTGACAAGAACAGTGTTGATATTTAATCAACTACGAGGGTATTTAAGTATTTAAGGGCAGTATGCCCTCGCATTGGGCCACGAAAATGTTATTTATATTTTTCATTATCCATGATTCGAATAAAACTAGAATTAAATACAAATAATTTTTGAATTTAAAGTTTGATGGAATGCCATTTTGAATTCCAAATTAAGTTACCCTAGACTAGTCCATATTATATCCTTTTTTTTTAGATCCATAAACGATACGTGGAATGACTTTAACATACAAGTTAACCATAATTTGTACATTCTAATAATGAAAATATCATCTAAATTTACACTATAAGGACAAGGATGAAGAATAAAAATAAAACAACTACTTGGAACAATAACAAAACAAATGGAATAAATAAGGAAATCATGATATAGAACTTACTAAAGTTTTATCATAATAAAGAAAAATATTGATTTCAAATCCAAAAACAAGAAAACTACAAAAAAAAATTTATTAAACATATAAAAGAGCGTTTTTAAGAAAAATGTCATTTACCAAAATTACATTAACTAAACTTTAAAGATGATGAAAAATTGTCGTAAAGTGACAGAAAAAAATGGTAACAAAAACATATTTGACATGCATTATAAAATTACGTTCTTATACTTATAAAAAGTTTTTGGATTTTCTAATATATTTTTCTTTTTTTTTTTGATTGTTTGGATGGTGATATGCGTTTTGTTTTTATGGTTTTGATATACTTTTTTTTTGGGTTTGCTAGTAAATCTAAAAAGAAGTTAGTAAAAGGAAGTTTGCTACGGCACCTTGCATACCTCGACGAATCCGCCTCGCTCTTTAACATACAAATATAAACGATAAAGATCGAGCGGCTGTTTCGAGATGGTCGGACAAGCGGTTATTGGTGTACGTCTCTCATCCATAAAACCTCTTAATTTATCAAGCCATCCACGGCGTTCGGGATTATCATCCATTTCATAGAGCTTACATAGACTATCGGATTTCTTGGCAGAAGTTGAGACTGTAGATATTGGTGTAGCCGTTGCACGGAAAGTATCTGGTTGAGGAACATGACTATTGAAACTCTGTTAAGATTGGGAAAAAAAGAGATGTTACAAAATTAAAATATATTCCATAGTTTTTTTATTTTTTTTTTTAGAAAACTTACCGGACTGGCTGGTGTTCTGGCCCAATTGGGTGGAGAATTCATTTCATATTCTTCTCCTGGGTGTCCTGGATGTGGTATAACTCCAACACCACCAGGTGAAGTACTGGGTGGTGCCAAATGACTTTGGCCATATGGATCATTTTTTCGCGATTTTGGTGTAGTACATTGAGGATCTTCAGCGGATGCTAAAAGAGAAGAGAGCAGAATTTATATTTAAAAAAAAATATATAAAATATTGCTATTTTTAATATTTTTAATACAACACTAGAGGACCCCTGCTGCTCCGCAGCATTATATTATATTATATTATATTATATTAATTTTTATAATATAATACCAAAATTTGCCAAGAGAAGTTAACGTACAGTAATGCCAAAATATGCCAAGAGGAGTTAACGTACAGTAAAAGTAAAGTTGATTGTCCACGCATAACTTTCCTCAAACCCAACGAATTTGCCAAGAGAAGTGAACGTACAGTAATGCCAAAATATGCCAAGATAAGTTAACGTACAGTAAAAGTAAAGTTGATTCTTCACGCATAACTTTCCTCAAACCCAACGAATTTAAACAGTTAATAGCTCAAAAGAAGGAGCTTGATCCACTGAGTGTTCTTAGACCTATGTCAACAGCCTACGTTAATTAGAACTCTAGTTATAGAGGTTTGAGAGAAGAAAAATATTGAAAAAAAATCTGGAATGCAAAGTTTATTCATAAATTCTTTTAATATATAAGATTTATGATGCGAGTTTCCTTAACTTGTTACCAACAAAATTTGGTAGCAAGTGTCAAAATTCAACACAAAAATAGACAACATACAATTGCAAAACAAAAAAAAAACTGCAACGCTGAGTTCTATGATCTTCATATCTGTCTTTTTGAATAATAACGATATCAATTCATCTCATTTTTAATTTTTATTCTTTGTAAAAAAAAATAGTCTTATTGGTATCAGACCATCTTCCAATAGTCTTATTTTTACAAATCAAAGTTGAAAATAAATGTAGCAGCAATCCAAATTTACTACCAAAGTTAAAATGGAAAAACGATTATTTACTTCAATAAAGTCTTGTAAAGATTGTAAAGATTGTAAAGTCTTAATGTAATGATTGCTTGAAACAGTTTGTTTTTGGTTCATTTTTACTGACATAATGTTTTTATTTTTATTTTTATTTTTATTTTTATATTTATATTTATATTTAAATTTTTATATTTTTATATTTTTATATTTATATTTTTATATTTATATTTTTATATTCATATTCTTACATTTCAAAATAACAAATCTGTCACTGACCTGGACCTATATTGTACGTCGTTGTAGTATACTTTTTAATACTTCTTATGCTTGGCTGGGGGGGCCATATAAACAGTTTATTATATAAGATACCTATTAATTAAGTTATATTTTTTTTGTGAATTAGTTTTATTTTATTTAACTTGAAGACTTTAATGTGATAAACTCTGTAATATTGGTTTTGGCCTTTAGGGGCTTTTAATATTACTTCAAATGAAATAAATAAATAAATAAATAAATACCATACTAAGATACGACAAGTCCTAGAAAGAGTGAAACAAGAAAAGGAGATGCTGGAATTTAAAGACATTGCTCAAGTAGTTAATGATACATAACAGACAGTGTTTAAAGAAGGTCAAAATTTTAAACAAAAACAAAAATGGTTCAATGCTAAATGTTATAATGCAAGAAAAATATCTTTCAAATGGTTACGAGAATATAGAAAAAATGAGATTAATGAAAATAAAAAAAAATATTTAAAGGCCAATAAAAAATTTAAAGAAGTGTGTCAAGAAGAAAAATTAAAGTACTTAATGAGTTTAGGTGAAAAGTTAGAAAGAGTCAGTGATAGTAAAGATTGGTGGAAAATAGCAAAAGAAATCAGTAACGGTGATAATTTAAAAAATATATTGGCACCGGCCGAAAATTTCAAAACGTATTTTCAACAGCTTTTGAATCCCATACAAAACCCAATAGACATACAATATGCTTACTTGCATCAAGAAGATTGTCTTTAAGATAGAGTAATAACAACAGCCGAAATAAAGGAAGTGTTGATAAAAGCAAAATGAAGCCATATGAATTTTTTAAAAATGAATTAATCGAAGAAATTGCAAGAACATGTAACGTTATGTATGATAGTGGTAAAATAGATGATGCGTTTGTTTTAAGTATAATTTATCCGATACATAAAAAAGGTGATTCCTTAATACCAAGCAACTATCGTGGAATCTCTTTCATGAACTGTTTACCAAAAATAATGGTGGGATTAATAACTAACAGACTGTCTGATTTTGTTGAACGCCACAAATATCTGAATGAATATCAAGCCGGCTTTCGAAAAAATTACTCAACGGTCGATAACATATATAACCTTGCAGCATTAGTTCATTTAAATCGCCAACGAAAGAAGAAAACGTATGCATTCTTTGTGGAGTTTAAAGCTGCATTTGACAAAGTCTCACGAAATGCTCTAATATATAAGTTACACACAATAGGCATCTCGTCGAAAACAGTAAAATTTATTGAAAATATGTACAAAAACACAAAATCAGCTGTTTGGACAGGCCAAGAGCTATCTGACCCCTTTTCAACGGTATCAGGTGTGAAACAAGGATGCATTTTGTCCCCGTTACTGTTGCGTTATATTTGAACGACCTACATGACCACTTAGAAGGAGGGATAAATATTGAAAACCTGAATATTCGTCTATTGTTATATGCAGATGACATCGTTATTCTAGCAGACGAAGTTAGTGTGTTGCAGAAAATGATTCATAAATTAGAAGAATACTGTAAAATGTGGGACGTTGAAGTAAATCTAAGCAAGTCAAAAATTATGGTTTTTAGAAAAGGTGGAAAATTGTCACGAAATGAAAAATGGTATTTTAATGCAGAAGAGATACAAATAGTTTCCGAGTATTGTTACCTAGGCGTCACACTCACTCCCACAATGATTTTTAGAAAGCATGTGGAAAATAGAACCATTTCAGCGAAAAGTAGCATAAATATTACCTGGAACAACTTTCTCAATAAATCTAATATATCGCTAAGATCTAAATGGAAACTCTTTTTGGCAGTCAGTAAAGCAGTTCAAAGTTATGGGGTTCAAGTATGGGGATTTTCACTTTTTGAAGAGGTTGATAAACTACAGCTGTTTTTTATAAAGAACATTTTTAAACTACCCAGCTTTACACCAAACCAACCTATATACTTATGCTAGAAACTGGGATGGAAAACGGGCATCTGTACACACTAGACCTACACTTAAGGTACATTTCTAGGACCTTGTTTGAATACAACCAAGACTTCCATATCAACTCACTAAATTCCTACAACAGCAGCAACTATTTTGGGTTGAGGATCTGAACAGAATAAGTGAAGATTTTGGAATGTCATGGGCACAGAATCTTAACAAAACACAATGGAATTCAAACCGTATAAATTTACTGTATGAGTTAAGAACTAAATATAAGGAAAAGGAGCTGGCACAAGTAGACCAAACAAGTAGAATTTTTAGAAAACTAGATCCACTTGCAGGTGTAAAATATATGACCGATAACACAAAGATTGAAGATATAACATGGGTATTCAAGGCAAGAAGTGATATGATCAAGCTAAATGGTAATAATTTTAATAAGAACACTTCAATTTTATGCTCACTTTGCAATTTAAAAGAAAAAGAAGACATAGAACATTTTATGGGTCGTTGTTACGCTTTAAGGGAATTTAGGGCTTCAAATTTTGGAAAAACTGTACTAAGTGAAGAGGAAATAATAAATTTATTAGATGGTAAAACACATTCTTGGAAGTTATTAGCAAATTATATAAAAACATGTGTAATATATCGAAATTATTTAATAGCTGAATTTCATGTATAAAAAGTAATCTATTCATGTGTAAAGTTATTATTAAATAGTATACCGACTGACGACATAGAGTCAAAGTTGGATTTACAAATTATTCTTAAAAATTTTTATACTGAAATTAAAAATATACATATAATGCTAAATTTTAAATGAAAATAAAGAATACTACTACTATACTTATGAATCAATAGTAAAACTAAGTTATATTTATTAAAACAACAATTTAATTTAAAACTTGAACATTGTTGAATTTATAATAGAAACAGCTATCAGCTATTATTCAAACGGAGTGACATTGGGCTCCTATTTAATATAAGCAAATCCACGGTGTGCCGAATTGCATTGCAATTTAAAATAAGAAAACACGTGGAAAGAATGTCAGGAAGTGGTCGCCCACGAAAAACAACTGCTCGCCAAGACAGACCAATGGTAAAAAGGTCAAAATTGATGCACGAAAGACGACAGTAGATATTGCTATTATGCAAATGAACACATAGGAGTCCATATTTGTGTTCACACTGTGAGACGTAGGCTAAATTAAGGAAATTTGTTTGCAAGACGACCGGCCAAGAAACCTTGATAAGTAGAGTTTATAACAAAAACGCCTTGACTGTGCAAAACAACATCTAGACTGGCCAAAGGATCAGTGGGCCATAGTCTTGTGGAGCGACGAAAGCAAATTCAATTTATTTGGCAGGCCACCTAAACAAAGATATTCTCCTAGATATCAGTTGCTCACAGTCAAACATGGCGGAGGATCAATAATGGTGTGCGGTTTGAAATTATTAATATGCAATTTAACGTAGTCCATTTCTATTTTTTTTAATAGGTGCATTCTCCCGTGATGGCGTTGGACCCATGCGAAAAATTTAAGGGATTATGAATGGCGATGAATATTGTGAAATACTGGAACAACAAATGCTTCTTCGTGAAAAAATGGCACCTAACAATATATTCCAACACGATAATGACCCCAAGTACACAACTCGCAACTTTTTAAGAAAATCTATGTGAGCTTGTAGATCGCAAAGTAGGGAAGAAAACAGTATGGAGAAAAATATCTCTGGATACCATTATATCATTAGTTTATTCTAATGCCTTCGAGAATAAGTGCAGTAATAGCTAATAAGGGCTATGCCACTAAATATTAGTTTGAAGTATAATATAATACTGAATTCCAATTAAATATTAATGACAAAAAATTATAACACGAAGTTGAATTTTTTCTTTGCTCACACAGAATAAACAACTTTTCCTTAACCAAAGAAAAAAAATTAGTTGACTATCAATGTAGAATATAACTACCAAAGTAATAGATAAATAGGATGAAGTTATAAGCACAGACATGCACTTGAAGATCATAGAACTCAACGTTGCATTTTTTGCTCGCAACTGTAACTAGCCAATTTCGCTATTATAAAGATGAGAATGAATTTTTCAACCAACAGTAAAGTCGAGCTAGATTCTAACCTGCTCCTTCTTTTACAAACATAAAATATTGCCAAGATGAACACCGTAGTGGTCGACGAATTGAGGTGGCCACGTCAGAAATGGTTTAGAAGATCTACAAAATGGTATTGGATGATTGTCGGCTGAAGGTGAAGGATCTAGCTGAAGTGATAGACATTTCAAAAAGTGCTATACATCGCAAATGGGTGCCGCGTTTGCTCAAAATTAACTATAGAAAATTTTATCCCTTTTAATGGCAAAAATTCAAAAATAAAATTTTTGCAAAAAAGTATATTTTTTTGCTTTGATATAAGAAAAAAATAGTAAAGTAAACATTTCTTTTTAAATTTTTCGACAAAATTAAATTACTGTAACTTTATCAGTTGTTTTGCGTGTATTTTTTTGTTTCGAACACACATAAACCTCACAGCTTCGAGTGTAGTTTTATTTTAAGTTCGTCTTCTTGCACGTGTACTGCTAAAAAAAAAAAATAACATGTTCTCGAACGCGTACATCTAAAAATTAAAACATTATCCACTCGCGATCGGAAAAATCTGAAACACCCCTATAATAACGACAACAATTGTTTCAATCAAATTTATTTAAAAAAATCTAATATAATTCATTAGCGGTTATAAAAAAATAAAAATAAAAAGATAAAAAAAAATAAAAAATAAAAAGATAGTAATAAAATAGAAACCAAAGAAATTTTATATGTTGTTTATGACTTAATTTCGTTTTTTTTTTTCGATCGCGAGTGTTTTAATTTTTAGATGTACGCGTTCAAAGAACATGTTCTGTTTTTTTTTTTTAGCAGTACACGTGCAAGAAGACGAACTTAAAATAAAGCTACACTCGAATCTGTGTGGTTTATGTGTGTTCGAAACAAAAATTACGTGATAGAAAAATGTTCGTGTAGATAACGAAATATTAAAACGAAACACAGTCATGATTGTGTTGGGCACCGTACAAAATTTAGAAACACACATAATTGATATGAAAATAAAAATATGTGTTGGATGCTTTTTTAGAACAGAATATTGTGTGTTTGATGTGTGTATTTTCTGAACCTTGATATATAGTGAAATGTTGGTGAACTCGTCTATTAGATCGATTAAATTTGAAAAATTGAAGTGACCTTATGGTGAACTAATGGGATTTTGAACTGGAATTTTATTTAGACTTACAGAAAACTGATAGCAAACAGTTTTCTAGGACAATCAATTATCTTTCGAATTAAATATATTTTAGCGGCGGATATTTGCAAACTTTAAAAAACGCATTTTTCAAGGTGACTACTGCATGCCAAATTCAGAGTTATTCCATATATGGCGAGAGAAATACCACCAAGTTGACAAAAGAGTCGCTATATACGCTCACTGCTTTTCATACAGTGCTGAGAGAGATTGTTCTGAATACTGTAAACAATAATTAGAGAAGCTGTCGCGTAAAAGAGCTAGGAGTTTGAAAGTTTTTGAATTACATCATACGTTGGGCTTAAAGGCAGAACTTCGATAAGAAAATGTGAAATGCAGCCAGCCTGTACTAAATCGAAACCTGATGGACCGCAATTAATTTTTTGTCAAAAAAATGAGTAAACAAAAAAAGACGAGTTGCAACCGAAATTTCTAACGATCAAAATAATGAAGTTGAAACCCTTAGTTTTTGCTGCATCTGCGGCTGCTCGTCAATATAACCAATTAGATTAAGTAGTGGTTTAAAAGAGGCTGTCAGTACTCCGCCTAGAACTGCCAAAGTACGAAAACTTATTTCAATAGCAACACCAACAAAGCTGTCTGCTAGTGCAGGACTAGCAATAGAAAATAACTTTTCAAAGAGCAATATTGCAATATAAGATATGAAAAGGAAATAATAAATTGCGATATGTATCCTCTATAAAAAGAACTTGTATGTAGTAAATAGAAATGAAGACCAGAAGACTTAATAGTTACTGAAACATTAGCGAAAGTTCCATTGGAAATGTTACTTAAGCATACATCCGAAAGAATAATAAAAGTGCAAGAGATAGTTGTATCTACATTAAAGAAACAAAAAAAAAAACGCACATTTTATATGCCGAACTCATTGCCAGCTATGGATTTGACAACAGTACTGGTTATATAAACTATAAAACACAGCTTGAAAAAGCTGATTCGTCTCAAAAATGTAACTCCTCTCTTTTGTTTACAAAAATTATTCCTTTGCGTTTAATAAAAGAGTTCGGAAATATTTTATGGAAAAGATTGCTTCAAGAGTAACCGTGTTAATAACTTGACAGACATTTTTAATCGAACATTGGAAACATCAGATCCTCTTATTTCCAGTTTTTGAACAGACACATAAAGCACCACAAAAATTAAAGCTTTCAGCAGAATTGTTCGAATTACTGAGGTCAGAGGAACAACATTTTGTGGATGAAGAAATGGAGGGCAGTGGTATTTTGAACCCATGTTTTTTAAATGTAGTTGACAATTTTGAATTCCAAAATCAAAGTTTTTAATAAAAAATAACTTTGTTTGTTACTTCTTTAAATTGATACAATAAATTTCTACCGTCATCTTCGAAATTTATTGTGCACTCGAAAAAAAATTAGTAAAAAAACAGTTTTGAGAACCAGATAAAAAATTTTTATTGAGAGAACTCCTTTGGAACTAAATGTTAGTTAACTTTTTAGTCAGCTTTGCTAGTTTTTTTTTTGTAAGGGTCCCTCCCTTCCCCTTAAGAGTTATACAAAAGACAAATCTCACCAAATCATACTAATTCTATAGTGTTTGTTCCAAACCAGCGTCGTAAAGATGTTTCAATAGTGCAGTGTAGTGGAATGGAATGTAAAGTTTCATCTGCAGATTATGGCGTCGGTTTTTCGGGATGCGCGAGGGATAATTTTTATTGATTATCTTCAAAAAGGAAAAACAATCAACGGCAAGTATTATGCTAACTTATAGTAGCTTTTAAGTGATGAAATTAAGGGGTGGAAAAGGACGTATTTGGCGAAAAGTTCGAATTACTTTAGCGCGCACCTTATTCGCCAGATTTAGCTCCCTCAGATTATTTTCTATTTCCCAACTAGAAAAAATGGCTCGATGGTAAAAAGATTTGCAAACAATGAAGAGGTGGAGTCTGCGGTTAATGGCTATTTTAAGGAGCTAGACAGTTCTTACTATAAACAGGATATCGAAGCATTTGAAGAAATAAAGAAACTATTTCCCGAATTTTGTGCGTTTTCTTTGTCAGCTCGGGTTGTTTTAGCACCACCCCCGTAGATCCACATAACCACATTTAAAGTTTTAAGATTTATCCTACGATTTCCAAGACTTTTCCAGAGAAAAAATATTTCGGTTTGAAAGTTGTCTTAAAAGAATAAAAACCTTAGATTCTGAGTAGTTTCTATTATTTATTAATATTAACAGCACAAAGGTTTTCTTTTAAGTAATTTGCCTTCCTTATATTCTGGAAAGTTTCTGAAATCATTTCTACAGGTTTTCTTAACACTAAAATTATTCTATAAGAAAAATTTTCTAAAAGTAATTTTTTCCCTTTTAAATATAATTTGATAATTACTTAAATATTTTCTTCAATTGAAAGAAATATTTAGGGGGTCTCACTCTATTGATAGCAGAAAGCTTTGCAAATCTTATAGATAGTACAACTCGGGCACATTTCAATACAACTTGTTGTTGGTATACTCTGATTCCAGAAATCGCAGCCGAAAAGTTATTACAAAACTACAGATTTTATGAAGTTGTTTTTGAACGAAATTATAGACTTACCGGCTGATGCATTTGATATTGTACTCTGCTGGCTAACGTCGTCCATTGGAGCACCATCCGGTCCAGTTGTTACTATCGAAGTGACCGGATGTGGTGGTCCGCCTGGGGCTGAACTCGACGAAGATGAACTTAAGCCATTATCCTGTGATATATGATCTGGTGGTGGTGGTGGACCGCCTGGTTCTACACCGGCTCCAACGCCGCCAGCCATCATCGATTGTGGTGGGGTAGTGGGTGGTGGACCCATTGTAGTTGGACCATGTGGTGGTCCCATGTGATGGGGTGGACCCATTGGCATACCGGGATGCATACCGGGACCATTACCATAGCCTTGAGGTGGACCGCCGGGAGGACCTCCAGGTCCCGGATAACCGCCCTTGTGTTGTAAATGTTGTTTTAAATAGTTGAGCGGTCGTGGAGAACCACTACCTTGCGGTGGGGGTGGAGTACCTTTACCCTGTACATGATTGCCCATGGAAGGAGCACCACCTGCAGCACCAGGACCACCGGGAGGCGGACCACCAGGACCACTTTGTTGCGGTGAAGGTGGCACCCAGTTTTGATACGGTGGATATTGCCCAGGACCACTGTGATTTGGCATAGGCCTGCCGCCGGGATATTGTTGAGGTCCAGCACCGGGTGGCATACTATTGACACCTGAGGCCTGGCTGGATGGTGGTGGCGTGGGCGCACCATAACCACCTGGTGGATATTGCGGTCTTGGCGGATAGCCACCTTGAGAGTATTGTTGAGCTTGTTGGGGCGGTGGTGGATAGCCAGAAATCATACCTTGAGGACCGGGACTTTGCCCGCCCATTTTATAGCTGCCATGCATATGAGGCGGTAATGGATAACCACCGGGACCACCACCAGGACCCTGAGGTGGTGGTGGCTGTGTCGGTATATTATTTACATTCTGATTTGGTGGCAGTGGTGAGGACTGTTGTTGAGAACCTGTTGGACCACCGCCACCTGTACTAGGGCCACCGCCTAGCTGTTGAGGTGAATTACTCGCTGAAGATGAAGAGTTTGGAACTCCGGGACATTGTTGAGATTGCTGTTGTTGCGATGTTTGTTGAGATGATGGAGGACCCGGAGGACCGCCTCCAGGCTGTTGCATAGGACCGCTACTAGATTGATTACTAGAGGGCCGTGATATAGGATGATTTTGTGCTGATTAAAAACGAGGGAAAAAAATCAATATATTTTTACAGAACTTTTAATAACAAATCAATCACAATACTTACCCACTGCTGGAGACATAGAACGAGAACCCGAAGAGCCTGTGGGTGAGGGAGTAGGGCGCATAACTTGCTGGGGATTTGGTGTGCCCGGCGGACCAGAACCCAAACCACTATGACCACCGCCGCTAGAACTATCGTTACTATTTTGACCTATGAGTTCCTGCAACGAGAAAAAGAAAACAATTTTTAGTATTATTATCATTAGCCCATTCCAAAATGAGGTTGGTGGTTATACTTTGTATAAATTTTCAAAATGCTCCCAGGGTAAAACTTTATTCATGTTTTTTGTTGTTGTTTATATTTGTTTGATTTTTTCTTTTTGTATTCTCTTGTTTATATTTTTTTTTATTGATTTTCCTTATAAAATATTCTTGGATATTTGTTTTTTTTTTTTATTTTATTTTAATTAAACATGAATTTATTGAGTTTATTTCTTTTTCTTTTCTTGGTTTCCTTCATTTTTATTTAACATATTTTTTTTAAACTAATTTCAAATATTGTCATTTTGTTTTTTTATTTTTTTATTTGGCAGAGTTTAGTACTAGAAAATATTTACAACAAGTAGTAGTTACAGTAGTAGAATTGTTAATAGAAATGAAAAATACATAGAATTGTAAAAAAAAACCCACCACTATTATTTCGTTTTTTTTTCTCTTCTTCCTTTAACCCCCTTGTTGTGTCGACCGTCTAAAAAAATACCCAGCAGAATAAGAAAACAACCAAAACTTGGTATGTAATGATAGGGTGGCGATTTAAATAAAAATTTAAAGCAGCGAGAGGACTACACCATTTGTATCTGATAATTTTTGGCCATTCAATTAAAATATAGCAAAGAAAAATGTTTTTAATGTCAATTTAACTGGCTTTTTTGGATAGATAATTTTATGCCATTAAATATCATTTGGGCCGGCACGGCTAGCTCCAATTTTAACACACTTTACGAAACATTTGTGGCCGTATTTAGTCAATAACTCGTCGAATATTGATTTCCAGCTGTTCAATTGTCTCTAGCCTATCGGCGTAGACAAGTGACTTTACATAACCAATTAACAGAAGCATGAAATTATTCGTTCATCAAAAGTTTCTTTCAGTGAATTACTTGAAGCGTGCGCATGTGGCTCCATCCTGTTGAAACCACATGTCAGCAAGATTAATGCCAGCTATTGAAGACATATGGACCAATGACTCCGCCGGCCTATAAAGCGCACCAAACAGTTATTTTCTGTGGATGTAATGATGTTTGGACAAAAGCTAGTGGATTATCTTCACTCCATATTCGACAATTATACTTATTTACGTACCCATTCAACCAAAAATGAGCTTCATCGCTGAACAAAATTTTGTATCAATTTGTGCTTCAGCCCATTGCATTGGTCGAATTGGCGCTGACACATTTATTGAATTGAAAAAAAAAATTTTTGTCTGATATAAAGATATAAATAATCTAACCAATAAAAACATAGTTTTTATTAAAACTCTTTCTTTGCTTATGCATATGAGTTTTTAATTTCTCCGTAACTGTGCGTGACTTTGCGTGACTATTCTAAAATTAATCTTTGGCCACAACAAGTCTATGGACCAACTTTCAGATTGATTGGATGAGGGGAAATGGGGTTTAAATCACTCCGTGACTGTGCGTGTGTGTGACTATCTTAAAATGAATATTTGGCCACAACAAGTCTATGGACAATGTTTCAGATCGGTCGGATGAAGGGAAGTGAGTTTTTAATCTCTCCGTGACTGTGCGTGACTATGCGTAACTATACAAAGTTAATCTTTTTTCACATCAATTCTATCGACCACGTTTCAGATCAATCGGATAAGGGGAAATGGGTTTTAAATCACTCCGTGCCTGTGCGTGCCTATGTCGAAGTTAATCTTTCTTTACAGCAAGTACATACATATATTGACCAAGTTTCAGATTGCGTGACTAAGTCAAAGTTAATCTTTTTTTTCATAGCAAGTGTATGGACGAAGCTTCAGATCGCTCGGATGGGGGGAAATGACATTTAGATCACTCCGTGACTGTGCGTGACTATGCGTGACTACCCCAAAATTAATCTGTAGTCACACAAAGACTATGGGGTTAACCTACAACGGACAGAGAGTACGAGTTAGAAGAAAGAGTTTAAAAAAATATATTTAAACCAAGATCCTTTCTTCCATAAAGTGCATGGACACTCCCCATTAGCTGAAAACGGCGCCGAATTGATTGATGTGGGTCTTTTCTTCACTGCTTTGCTGTACAGCGGCTACAGATTATTCGGTGCGCTCGGTATAGCGTCTTACGGGTTGCACATTATCATTAAGAGTAAACGTGGTGCTAAAACGATCCATAGTTATTAGAATAACCGGTCTAATGGACGATTATGACTACCATAAAATGGACGAAGTGCACGATAAGTTTGATGAACAGATAGATGTCAACAATTTGTAAGCGTTGCTCTCGCGTAGGCGTCTCCATGATGAAATGGCAAACCAAACTAAACAAAAAGCAACTATCAGCTGTTAAACCGGTTGTCAAATAAAGCAGTGTTACTAACTCAAAGTTGTGAACCTCTAAAAAAAAAACACCCTTTATTTAAATATTTATTAGAATTTAATAGTTTTTATATAAAATATCTCTTTATTTCTACAAGTGTTTCAATAAGAAAAATATCATATACCAACCGCTCTGTGTAAAGATATTATGGGGTACTCCCAACACTACGAAGACTAGGGAAATCCTTAATCTGAGTAGAGGAGAACTAAGTTGGGTAATTGGCATCCTCACTGGACAATCTGAGCTGAGGGCTCACCTATACCGTATAGGACGGGCGGAATCGGCCACATGTAGAGTTTGCGGAGAGGATGACGAAACCCTGGAACACTACCTCTGTTACTGTCCTGCATTTGCGAGAACAAGGGTCAAATATCTATCTATTTAACGACATCTTACCAGGCCTGACGGGTCTTAAGGGGATAAGCTAGAAAACACTCAGGAAATTTGCTGATGAAACCGAATTCCTAAGTTAGTAGAGGGGTAGATAACCGGATGAACCTCGTATTAACCTAACATAACCTAACCAACGGCTCTGTGTTTGTCTGACCGTCTGCCTGTATGTTCATCTAAACCTTGAAAACGACAGGTCGAAACTATAAATACAGGGAGGTTGACGAATGACAATTAATCGGTTTAAATTTCAGTGATTGGTCTTTCAATCTAAGAAAAATGGACGATTGAGAAGATAAAATAAGAATTTGGATTGTGAGCCGCTTATCACGCATTGGAGTTTGTCATTTCCGCCCAAAGAGAGTTTAGGCGCACGTTTGGAGGCTCTCCATCAAGCAGATGGACTACAATGAAGACCGTAAACAAATTTGCCGTACGTGGGATAGTTACAAGAAGGCCGTGCACCGAGGTCCCTCATTGCGGGCGCAGTAAACTATAGCTGCTGTAGATAAAAGAGCATAACTGCTTAAATGGGTATCAACAGACAATGACCGCAGCAGATTTGTCAATTCGTATGGAATTTAGCCAGAAGATCATTCAAATGCTGGCTAAGGACGATAACTTGTTGAACTTTATTTTTATGTCTGACTTAAAGGGCAATATTAACAAATAAAATTGTCGAATATGGAGTGACTCTAACCCAGAGATCAAATCGCTAAACAATACCTCAAAAAGCGCTGAAATGCGTATATCTTACTTTTTCAGTGTATATCCATAAAAACTATGAAATAACTACAGAATTTTTATTACAATTGTTCATTTTCATATAAAAACTTAATTTTCTTCCTCATGTTCAGGCCTACAATTGTTTTTATATAAAATTTTGATTTTTTTTTTTTTCATACATATGTTTGAAGTGAATTGATTTCAGTAGAAATATTTTATGGAATTTTATAATAAGCACAACATTAATTTTATATTTTTAGTCTACATTTAATATTTATTACAGAATTAATGGAATTTTAAAAAATTATTGCACTAAATAATATAATCAGCCCAATTCTAAACAAAAATTCCGCATGAAATATCTCACTTCTCCCTTTTCCCCTATTATGAATAAAAATTCCTTCGGAAAAAAAATTCGATGGGAAAAAAGTAGTTATTCTCAATGCACTTCATTTTAGTTTTTTCCCTCAAAAAATTTTCCTTGCAAAACAGACGGGAGTTTACATAAAAATGTAAAAAGTACTTTGATAAAACAAAATTTAAATAAAAAAAATTAATATTTTATTGTTCTTGTAGGTTGAAGACCACAAATAAAGCACACCAACTTTTGTTAACTTTAATGAAATCCAGTTCAGGCATTGATTGCGTTTTCCATAGATTCAGCCCGCAATTGACTTCTAGCAATCTTTTAGCTATTTCGTTGTTGTTATTGTACAACACAAATTTCCTCCACAAGTGCTCGCATCATAGCTATGCTATTCATTTTTTATTTAATTTTTCTTTAAAATAAATTTATATTCGTTTGCACACACAAAAAAAAAAATAGAAAATTTATTGTCAATAAGCAAAACAACTGGCTTCGAAATTCGATTTATTTATTCACGCGGAATTTATAATTGGAGAATTTTTTTCTCGAGAAAAGTATTTTCCGTGAGAATGAAATTCCTTGAGAATATTCATAATTGGGCTGAATATTTAGATTTCAGTACTTGTTGTGATATTCATAGACTGACTTTTTGAAGGTAAGTATTTTTATACAAAATAAATAAATTAATTCTGTGTCGATATTTCCATTTACTTATGCTGGTTTCTTTCTTGACATAAAATGTCGCATTTTATTTTCACTTTTTTCTAAAAGTGTATTTTTTTACATATTCCGAATTAAGAGCAACCTTATCTTATACATCAATCGAAAGGTTTCAAAGTGCTGTGTTCATAAAATGCAAAAAATATTGATTACTATCCTCTTTGGAGTCATAGGGTGAAAATATTCAAAAAAGGGGATCAATGATAATGACAGCGATTTTTTTGCGATTTACGAGGCCTCGACCTTCAGACCTTTCGATTGATATATAAGATAAGGTTACTCTTAACTCAGAATATATAAAAATATACACTTTTTGAAAAAAGTGCAATAAAATGCGACATTTTTTGTCAGAAAAGAAAACGGTAGTAGTTTTAAATTGTTAAAAAGTATTCGTACTTTTCGATTTAATTTTAACTGTTAAAAATTCTTTTATAAAACTAACAAGTAAGAAAATTATAGTCGGTCTAGACCGACTATACGATACCTTAGGCTCTTAGGCCCAACTAATTGGATATAGAAAATAAGTATAAACCAAATTTGAGTGGCATTGTTATTAATTTTTTTCCTTTAAATATGAAAAAAATCATATCGGATGCTATATTTACATGGGGACTAGGTCGAAAAATGGACCGATCCTGACCAGGTAAGGTAAGGTCACTTATTTATTCAAAAACATATACAAATCAAATTTGAGAAAAATCTATGCAATATTTTTGTTTTTTGATAGATTTAAGTGAAGATCGGGAAGCAGCTTTATATGGGGGCTATGACTAAGAATTGTCCTATAGGGTTTGTTTTTGGACTACTGATTAATGGGTGTAATAAACACACACATACCCAATTTGACCGAGATTTATATGATAATTTGGACCATATGGCAATTTAAGTCAATATCATAGGTGTCATTTGTATGGGCACTATGTCTGAACATGCAACGATTTTCGCCATTTCAATAGCGTTCATTGCTAGAGCTGATAAAAGCTTACATACCAAACTTCATCAAAATATGTTCACATTTGCGACCTGTAGTTTGATTACAAGGTTAACATGGACACGCAGACAGAGACGGACAGACGGACAGACGGACGGACGGACATCGCTAAATCGACTCAGAAAGTGATTCAGAGTCAATCGGTATAATAAAAGGTGGGTTGGTCTTGGTCAAATATTTTTGGTAGTTACAAACATCAGCACAAAGTCATTATACCCTGACCACATAGTGGTATAGGGTGTAAAACATCGCCAAAATTTTGGTTTAATACGAAAGGTAGTAAAAAAATAATAAATAACGGAAATTGGAAAACGCCACTTTTGCACTTTTTTATAAAATGCGCTATATGTAAAAAATTCATTATTTTTGGCGGTAAAAGGCACTAAATCTGGCACGAAAATCGCTAAGTTGGCATCGCTGTCATAGATAAGCGACGGAATTGTATCAAACTCGGGTCACAGCGTGGTATATCGTTTCATCAAGCTGTATTGTTGGGCCTTACTTACTGTTTTTATCTAGAACTACTCCCTTCAAAAAGATGATGCAACTTGTCACATAGCCGGGCAGAATTTCAGCGATTTTATGAAACTTCAATGCATTCTAACGATAACGATAACCAATAAAATGACGCATGTGCGACTCAATATATATGTATTATATTTTAAATGAATACCAAAAAAATTATTAATGTGAATTAAAACCTTAATTAGTCACCCTGTATATTGTGATAAAACTTTGTTTACAAGCTTTTATCAGATCGATTTTAGATCGATTTCTATTGAAATTGGAGAAAATCGGCGCATGTTCAGATTTTGTCCTAATATAAGTGATAACTACTACAACACATCAAAAACTCCACTGAAATTAAGATTATCTTATACATATGTATATCTTGAACAAATTAGATTTGTGTCTTTTATTTACACCCACTAATCTTCAGTCCAACAGCAAACCTTTTAATCATACAGTCTCCATATAAAACTGCTGCTGATATTCAAATAACAAATATAAAAATTACCAGCCCAATTCTCAATAACAATTCCCTGGGAATTTTTTCCCTATTCACTGTTCCCCTATTCTTAATAAAATTTCCCCGAGAATTTTTTCCGTTTTCCCTTTACCCTTATTCTAAAAGAGCTTCGAAAATGGGAAAATCTTCCCCGGGAGAAAAGTAGCTATTCTGAATGTCAATAAAAGGGAGAATAATTTGGGAATAATTCCGCCAAAAAATTGAGAGGGAGTGCTGCGAAAAATGTAAGTATTTAATATTTTTATGAAAAATAGTAATATATATCATTTAAAATTTTGTATAATAATATTATTATGGCATTACTGTTGCTTTCAATGCAACACAATGCAAGCAAACCCTGATGTTGCATGCGGGATGTTCAAAGGAAACTAGGAGGAGCTAAGCCGCGTATGACGCAATTTGGAGTGGAAATTAAACTCAGCAGGCAATTCAAGTGGGTTGCTGGCATCACGTAGCTTTCTTCTTGCCATGCTTTGCTCCGTCTTGTCCTGCTGCTGCTCTTCTGCTTCAGTTACCATCAGAAACGCTACACTTAACATTTTTTTTGTATTTATTTTAATTTATTAAAGATTTTAAAAAACGTTTTACTATTAATTTCCACAAAAAATTTTAAATTTTTAAACAAAACAAAACTGAAGCAAAACAGCTGTCTTCGAATAATCGAAATTCTCTCTCCCATATTATTCTTCTCCCCGCCTGTTTAGAATAGGAGGATTTATTTACGGGAAAAATGAATTCCCCGGGAACTCATTTCCCCGGGAATATTTAGAATTGGGCTGGTAAATTTTAATCAGATTTGTTTTGTGTACATATGTTCTAGAGAAATATAAGTGACCTTACTATGTATGGTCGTGATCAGTCTTAATTTTGAACTACTCCCCATAAAAAATGTTTAACCAAAAAAGCACAAAGAAGTAAATGTCGAAGAATTCATTCAGAAAATGCTTTGCTTTTTAAAATTTTGATTTTTTCGAGCAGAAATATTTTTTGTTTTTTTTTTTCAAGCAGAAATAAGTCGTCTTGCCAGTGCAATACTGTAGCAACTCAAAATATATAGTTTTGAGATATTACGGTTTAAAGTTTTATTGTATAGTATAATTTGTTAGTGTAGTATAAGAATATACTGAAAACAGTAAAATTTTAAGATATTATAATATTCCTCTGATTCTTTGAGTCTCAATAGAGCAGATTACGGAAAGCAGTAACATTTTGAGATGCTATAGTATTGAACTGGTCAGACGAAGTTATCTTTTGATTTACAGTTTGTCAAGAATATCTTTGCACAGTAAAAGATAAAAAGTTGAAAATATTATTTTCATTTTAGAATTTCAATAACAAATTCTTTATATACTTTTTTTACACACATTCCGTTACTGTACTTGTTCAACACTATAATGCCGGCTACACACTAGGCAACGGTTGCTTCAACGGTTGCATCAACCAACGAAAAATATCGAAACTTTTTGATATTTCTGCTTGGTTGAGGCAACCGTTGCTACGTGTGTATCATTGTTGCTACAACACATTGAAGCAACCGTTGCCTGGTGTGTAGCCAGCATAAGACAACACTTTACAACAAAAACCGATGTTTACTCAATATGAATGGTGTCAAAAAAATCTTTGCATGAGTGAAGACAACAATAAATGTGTAAATTTTCCGCGGATTTGGTGCATTTGTTATTTTTTTTTTTTTATTAATGCTATTGCATGTGAAAGAGGTTGCATAGCGTTAATGTGCAAAATAATTTTCCTAATTCCTTGCATATTTAAATTAAAAAAAAAAAAAAAATGTCAGGAAAACGAGTTTGCCAAAATATTATTCAATTGGTGTATTACACAAGGGAACAAAATTGTTGGAACTTTATTGCCATTTTTTACTAATTGGAGGCCACTGATTTCAAATCTTATCTCCATTTTTCTCCATCAGCTCGCATTTTTAAGTAACAGGTACTAATCGTGTTATAAAAGCAACTCAGCCAGGGAAATCGCTATTATGTTCTCTCTTAAAATAAGGATTGTGTATAACATCATATCCCGTGCTGATAAAGAAGGAAGACTCCAATTAAAAGGTTCACCAGGAAGACCAAAAAAAGGTGACGCGGCATGTTGAAATCAGTATAAAATTAAAACTATTTACCATAAGCCGCAATCCAGCGCAAGAGGATCACCTCTTCAAGTGAATAATGATTATGCGCTAAGTGTTTCACATGATACTACCCAAAATGTATTATAAAAACACAAATTCCTTACGAGCGACTACAAAAAAAACCCTCTGATGTCAGTGAAAAATATTGAAAAAAAGATTTAAATGACGTTATTTCTGTGATGAGACGAAAGTAATGATGTACTATCATGATACATACATACAGTAAAGTTTGGAAAACTGTCAGTTGTGGTATGGGGCTGTATATTAAACCAGGGAGTTGGTAAAATCAAGATTTTTGATCAAATAATGACCAAAGAAGTCTTGATATTTTAAAAAATTAACTGGCCGCAATTCGGTTTTGTCGACCTGGAAAATGGAACAGTAGTTGAAATATTGAATTTCTCTTTGGACAAACACTTACAATAAAAGGAAAGTATTTTATACTTCACCCTATTGATAAAAGAGAAATATAAACCGATATATACATTCATATTAAAAATATTAACCAGGAGGATAATTGTACATACTGAAAAATTAGATTATATGAAGGGTAGATAGACCCTGCGCTTAATGAAATTTCCTTTTTAATTTATAGAATTAGAATATTTATAAAATATCTTAGTGATTAATTTAGATATTTTAACAGATAATTTAATTATATAAACAAAAAAATCAAATAGCGGCTTGTTTAAAAAAAGAAAACGTCTGTCGAACGCTCAAAATTAATTATCAGTATTTAAAGCGAAAAATAAGTTACAAATATTATGAATTTAATAAAATGCTGTTATCAAAAAGTTTTAATTTCAAACATATATTAAATCTTTTACTAGTTTCACGCAGTCTTCTTCCTCTTCGCCATTCAATATATCGCACACCTAGTTCAAAAGTGACTCAACTCAAAATTTTCATTTTTCAGAAATCGAAAAAAAAACTTTATACTATTGAAACATAAAGAAATACAAAACTGCTTTTTAGTAACAGTTAACAACAACAAAACACACATAGTGCATAGTTTAGGCATATAAACCCGAAAAATTAAAATTTTGAGTTTAGTCACTTTTGAACTAGGTGTGCGATATGAATCTTCTCTTCTTCGGTTAAGTTCGATTACTGGAAACTTGAATACCGAAAAGGTTTCAAGAAAAAGGTGAAATGTTCCTATTTCATGCAAATTGTACAATACAACAATTAACAATTAACCCACTACGTGAGTGATCAGATGGTGTTGTTGTAAAAGTCGAAAAAATTGATAGGCAACGCCGATTGCTTTTGTTCCAAAAGCCGATGGCTCGGTACGTTACAAAGTGATGTGATAGTCAATCAAAGTATTGTCATAGATGAACACACTATGCTACAATAGAAGAGCTGGTCAGTTCATACACATAAATCGTAAATCATTAACTGCACCAAATTTATTGATACCCCTGCCCAGAGTCGTGATATGAAACATATCGAAAATTTGTGAGTCCACCTAAAGAAACCAAAAAGTTGGTTATTTGAATTAGAAATCAACGTTTCTTTTGAAGTTTTTTATTTTTTCTTCATGTACAAAGATTTTATTGACAAACTGTATATTTTTGCAAGCATAAATAAGTTAATTTTTAATTTTTTTGAACATACATATATAAAACAAGTAAGAAAATTATAGTCGGTCTAGACCGACTATATGATACCCAATACCATGCGTCTTGATACCTTTGATCTCATTACCCCAACTAACTGGACATAGAAAATAAGCATAAACCAAATTTGAGTGGCATTGTTATTAATTTTTTTGGCTGCAGATATGAAAAAGTTCATATCGGGTGCTATATTTATATGTGGACTAGGTCAAGAAATGGACCGATCCTGACCATATTTGGTAGAGTTACTTATATTTTGAAAAAATATACACAAACCAAATTTGAGAAAAATCTTTGCAATATTTTTGCCTTTTTGATAGATTTAAGTGAAGATCGGGAAGCAGCTCTATATGGGGCCTATGACTAAGAGTTGTCCCATAGGGATCATTTTTGGCCTACTGATTAATGGATGTAATAAACACACACAAACCCAATTTGACTAAGATTTATATGATAATTTGGATCTTATGGCAATTTATGTCGATTTCATAGGGGTCATTTGTATGGGGGCTAGGTCTAAACATGGACCGATTCTCACCAATTTCAATAGCGTTCATCTTATGGCCGATAAAAGCTTATATAGCAAATTTCATCAAAATATATTCATATTTGCGACCTGCAGTTTGATTACAAGCTTTACACGGACACACAGACAGACGGACGGACGGACGGACGGACATCGTTAAATCGAATCAGATAGTGATTCTGATTCGATCGGTATAATAAAAGATGGGTCTAGGTCAAATATTTTTGGTAGTTACAAACAGCAGCACAAAGTCATTATACCCAAACCACATAGTGGTATAGTGTATAATAAAAATCAACCACTGCTACAAAGAAAAAAAGTTTGAGTAAACATCAATTGAAAAACTCCCCTTTTTGAGAGTTTTTTTACTTTTCTGTCTATGGTTGATTTTAATATTAGGATATCCTATGATCTGTCAATGATCTTTATAAGTTGCTGCTGTAGTTACCAAAAATATTTGACCATTGACCTAGACCCATTTTATATTATACCGATCGACTCAAAATTCCTTTCTGACTCAATTTAGCAATGTCCGCCCGTCTGTCTGTCCTTCGGTCTGTGCGTCTATGTCGCAAATATGAATATACTTTTATGAAATTTTGTTATATGAGATTTTATACGCCTTTAGACCTAGTCCCCAAACAAATGACCTTTTGCCATAAGATCATATAGATCTTGGTTAAATAGTTTGTGTGTGTTTATTCATCCATTAATAAGTACCCCAAAAATAAACTCGGTGGGCCAATTCGTAGTCATAGCCTCGATATAAAGTTGCTTTTTTTTTCTATCTTCACTTAAATCTATTAAAAAACAAAATTGTTGTATAAACTTTCTAAAAAATAGGTGACTTTACAAAATATGGTCAGGATCGGTCCATTTTTCGAATTAGTCCCCACATGATTTTTCAAATCTGCAGGAAAAAATTAATAACAATTACACTCATATTTGGTTTATGTTTATTTTACGCTTTCTCTAAACACATCTTTGAAGTTCTTTGCACTTTTAAAATGAAGACAGAACATCTGTTTTCCTCAAAACACTAAAATGAAGAATTTAAACATAATTCGGTAATCTTTACAACGGAATCCTTTTCGGAATACGCTTTTTGTTCACTATTTAGAGAGTTCATAAGTAATTAAAAAAAAGTTTACATTATATTCCATAATTTTGCCTTTGTACTACAAATTTTGAAGTGTTTAATTATTGGAAATGGTGTATAAAACAACAACAAAGTCCATAGTAGATATTTATAGTAAATATAATAAAAAAAAAAAAAACGAAAGAGATGTTTATCTTAAAGAAAATTGTACTTAAAACACAAAAAGAAACTGAAAATGAAAACAGAAAAACTAAAAAAATAAAAAATATTCATCAAAACAACCTTGGCGAGAAAACTAAACATAACGACAAACATACAAACTAACAAGTGGAATTAATCAGAAATAAAAAAAAATTACAAAAAATAATAAAAATGTGATAAACAATAACAATAAAAATATGCCGGCCGGTATTTTTTTGTATTTTGTAACATTTTTCAATTCCACGATTTTTGCCAGAATAATAATGAAAACAAAATATGTTTATACGGGTATGCACCATATAAGTATACATACATATATACGAGTACATACAAATATGTTTAAATACTTGCCTACATATGTACATATATAAACATGTACCGTATCGTTTATGGGTTTGGAATTTCTTTTATTTTGAATATATTAGTTATTTCATGGGTTTCTTCTGCAATTACACAGGCACCCGAACTCAACAACCATCATTTGCTTTTATTTTTAGTAAATAATATGGAATATAAATTAGTTGCAGAAGTACGAAGGCAAGCATACTAGCAGAAGGAGGAAGTGTGTGTGTGTGTGTTTATTTTTAGTATTTTTTTTTATTTCTTTGAATTTGGCAAAACTTTTTTTAAAAGTGCTTTTTTGAAATCCGGTTTAGTTTAAATGGAAACCATTACCAACATCAACAATCAACCATCACAAACAGGATTCTATTAAATGGAAGGAAAAATGAAATGTTGATTTTTTGTTAGGGAAGTAAACATGCCAAAAGAAGAACTTGACCTATTTATGGTTTCAAAATACAATTACTCCACTCCTTTGTATGCAATTCAATTCACGTTTTTATGTAACTGTGTAAGCTTATTAATGTGTAACACAAAAGGTACTACACCGCTACGTAATGAAAAATTGGTTCAAAGTTTTTTTTTTTTTTTTTTATTATTTTTATTCCAACCTTTCTATGCTTTGATTTCATATTCATGTATTACATTTTAAATCAAGTGGATACTGACAACGTTTTACGAGTTTGTGGAAAAGGTTTTGTGACATTTTTAAAGTTTTTAAAAATTGTAATTAATATTAATATTAAGAAATCTCTCAATGGAGCTCCTTAAATAAATAACTTTTTATTTACTAACAAATTCAAATATTTTCCAATAAAATTTATAACAGCAAGGTAAAAACAAGTATGTGTTAAATTCGACTGTGCCGAATCTTTGATACCATCCATCCGTGTCTTAAACTCAATATTATAACTACTGTTTGGTAGGATACCATTTTAATATAGTTGCCGATAATTAATCATTCTAACTAATACCATCTAAATTTAAACTTAATTGCCAGTTAACCATTATTTATTATAATTTCTTATTTGTTGTTTTTTTTTTTTATTATCTATAATATTAATACCTAGGCTAGGCGATTTCTTGTGACCGATGTTTTGTTCTATTGTTTTATCCCGATTTTGACCAAACGTTTATTATTTGAAAGGTATTTCTTTTTAGCCGTTTTGCATATTTACAGATTTTTAATTATTTTCTTTATTTGGAGTAAATTGCATTTAAAGTTGCTACTAACACATACATAAAATTATACATATGCTATTAATGAGTTTGTTATCTTCATTCACAATAATAATAATAAACCAAAAAAGTGTGGGTTTGTGAATTTTCTAAGTTGAAAAATAAAGCTGCCTAGAAATTGCACTCGAATTTCGAGCGCTGGAATCTGCTAGTTATTATTAAAACAATGATGGTTTTTTTTTATAAAAATAATTAAGTTCTTTCTGAAATATTTCACTATTTTTCTAATATTAGAGTAGAAAAACTTTAATACCCAAGGCTGCCTATAGGACGCCTTCACTATAACCTATATCATTTTATAACACTTATGCCGATTTTCTCAATGTATCGTCAAACTGGCTGTTACTTAACCAGGACATAAATTTATTGTACCGATAAACTGCCTGTTAACAATTTTGGTTTTCTCAATGTACCGACAAAAACATTATTTTCAGTTGGCAATGCCTCTCAAAATACGTATGAAAGTTGGGAGAATTATTTTCAGTTGGCAATGCCTCTCAAAATTGATATGAAAGTTGGGAGAATAATTTATCTGTACGATAAATAAATAATTGGCAGATGAGTGCCGGTTAGCTTTGGGACAAAATAGAAGCAAACCAGACATTGAGAAAACCAAATTTCTTTAATCGGCAGTTTCTCGTTGGGATAAAAGATAATCGCCTATTGAGAAAACGGGCATTAGTTAGCTAAAGAAAATATAAATCAACGCGCCTGGCGAATTTGAATATTATTGTATTAACTACTGTTGACTTTTCAATCAGTTTGATGAGTGACTTCAAAGAATTATTCAAAAAAAATCACAATAGTTATAGTGAAATAAACATTGCGAATAATTTTAACTAAAAAGGTAAGATATTATAACATTATTATATAAGGGCAATTCCATGGCAACTTACGTTACATTTAGACATATTTTTTGGTATTCAGTGTCTCATTTCAAACAAACATTGTTAGATAAATATTGTTTGGAAGTGATTTCTTGGAATACTAATCAAAAGCAAAATAACTTACAAAAAAAAGTTGATGTATTTAAATTTTAATAAAATTTACAGCCAAAAATAGTGTGGTAACTTAAGTTACAAAATAAGGGAATGGTATATATCGAGGGCTTATACACTTGCTATCTACACTTGACAGCAATATTAACTTTTGATTTCAAACTTTTCTCTGATATAACTGTCAAATTTAATATTAACTTTGATATCTATCATACAGGATTAGTACGACTATCTCTTAATAGATATTGTAGCAAATCGGTCGACAAATACTTTCAGATCTTATTAATAAATTGGTTTTACACGCTCTCTTTAAAATAATTATTGACGCAGATAGCACTTTTTGAATATACGCCCTCGATATATGAAATTGACTTGAAGGCAAATTTCCGTTCTATTGAAACTTTTCTGAACTTAAAAGTACATACATCATTTTTGCTATATTCAGCAATTTCTTTTAATAGATTTAAAGATTGCATATTTTTATATACACCCCTGTTCTTGAAACCACTATCACAAAAAAAAAACTCGTAAATGAAAAAATTCTTAAATCTACGAGTTTTTTGCTGTTCTCTAATTTCAATAAGAATATTTTTTCTCGTTTTAATTCACATAGAAAAGGCTTTGTGAAATCAAAACAAATGCCCTTTTTTCTACTAAGCAGGTCTTAAGAGATAAAAAAAACTAATTGATATTTAAACTCTAACATGTTTTTTATTGAACCTTGTCATTATTTTAAAAAATTAGACATTAATTTTATGAAAAAAAAAAAAAACGATTTTAAAAAACGTCTAAATTTTGTGCTGATTTAAAAAAAAAAACTCGTAATCAGTAGTCAATGTTAATAAAACACACGTTTGGAGATGATGTTGTTCTATAACTATAAAAAAAACTTTTTATTTGCATAACCTATTTTCCTTTATAATTTTTTCAATTATAACATAGATTCTTTATGTACTAATTATTACGAATAAAGGAATTTAAAATAATATTTCACTCAAATCACATATTTTTATTTTTTTGCATATGACTGCCACAACTTTGTTTATGTTCGAAACAGAAGTGATGCCAGTCAGATCCAATTTATTTGAATTTCGAATTTTCTTTGGTGATGCCTTATTTCAAAAAGAGAAGTCATTCTTAATTGAATGAAATTGAAGAATAAAAACAATTAAATGAAGAAGTAAATTGTTATTTTAAAAGAAAATATTTTTTTTTTACTTTCTTTATAATCTTAAGGAAAAACATGCAAAAATTACTTAAAGTTTTTTTGTGGAAGTGACTAAAGAATCATATGGCACCTCGGTTTCTAGATAACATATGGTTCTGAAGCTAAACCATATGTTTCATGTCATTTGATAATAAAAAATATGATTTCGAAAAATACTTCGAAAATATAAAAATTGTGTTTTCAAGAAACCCAAAATTTCAATTTCATTGTTATTTCATATTCATTCTTATTCAAATAACAACGTTTCAAGAATAGGGCTGATAATATATATTTCATATTGTTTTACATTACAAAATTCACCTTACATTTTTTGAATTTTTTTATATATAGTGGTACTATGTGGTCAGAGTATAATGACTTTGTGCTGATGTTTGTAACTACCAAAAATATTCAACCTAGACCCATCTTTAATCATACTTCTAATCAAACTACAGGTCGCACATATGAGTATATTTTGATTAAATTTAGTATAAAGCTTATATCGGCCATAGGATGAACGCTATTGGTGAAAATCGGTGCATGTTCAGACCTAGTCCCCATAAAAATGATCCCTATGAAATCGACTTAAATTGTCATAAAATACTAATTATATTATAGATCTTGGTCAAATTGTGTTTGTGTATGTTTATTACTCCCATTAATCAGTAGTCCAAAAATAAACCCTATAGGACAATTCTTAGTCATAGCCCCCATAGAAAGTTGCTCCCCGATCTTTACTTAAATCTATCAAAAAAACAAAAATATTAAACAGATTTTATACCAGATTTTGATATACCAAATCTTTTAAACTCCGTCAGATATTTTCCGGTATTTCTTCACTAATGAATAATAAATGATGTATTTCAAAAAATACAGCTGGAGAAGTTATTGGGGCAGACATGCCTTTTGATCTAAACAAAAAGTACAAAATAGAAAACAGAGTATAAAATATTTTAAAACAAAACAAAAAATTCGTGATAGAAAAATGTTCGTGTAGATAACGCAATGTTAAAACGAAACACAATCATGATTGTGTTCGGCACCGTACAGAATTTAGAAACATACATAATTGATATCAAAATAAAAATATGTGTTTAATGGTATGATTTGTTTGTTTACATATATGAACGAGGTTTTTATTCAGTGTGTTTTTTTTTCTGAGCTCTGGAAAAAATAAAAACAACATATCTAAAGCACAAACTATTTGCCGAATCTGAAATAAGGGAGGAAACATACAAAACATTGGCTTTGAAGGATATCATCAAGTTCCTAAACGCTATAATGGATTAATAAAAGAGGAAAGAACACAAAACTGAAGGAAGGTTCAAAAAATATCTAACTGGTCGCAGTGCAGAAGGGAATAACATTCAACCCGGAGACATCGTAAATCGTTAATGTATTTTATTAGTATTTTTTTTTTTTGACGAAAGTTCCGAATGGCTCAAATGTAAAAGAAATAGTGTCGTAAACTAAAATATAGCCTTCACTAACATAATCCACATAGGATGGCTTACTTCGTCAATATTTTTTTAAATGTTATATAAAATTCTGTTAAAATATATTCTCAATAAAGTTTGAACAACGAAAGGAGACTACAATAGCAGCAAATAAGACAATAAAGATCTTATTGGCAGTCCACACCAGTGGTGCCACTCTATGCATAATTTTATATTTAAAAACTTTTAATACACTTTTTTAAGTTTTGCGATAAAAATATTTTTTTATATGCAATTCTTTAATTTCTGATTCTGTATTGCATTTTCTTCTAGTTCTCAATTCTGACAATGATAATGCGAAAGGATTTTTTTTTTTTGCATAAATTTAAATCAATAAGTGTTAATATAGCTTTTACCGAGGATTAAAAAAAAAGCTTGACTCTGATCTGTATATGTTTTTGAGGATATTGTTTTTATACCCTATGCCACTATGTGGTCAGATCTATATACCGCTATGTGGTCAGGGTACAATGACTTTGCGCTGATGTTTGTAACTACCAAAAATATTTGACCTAGACCCAGCTTTTATTATACCGATCGACTCCGAATCACTTTCTAAGTTTATTTAACGATGTCCGTCCGTCCGTATGTCTGTGTGTCCATGTAAACTTTGTTATCAAACTACTGGTCGTAAATATGAATATATTTTGATAGAATTTGGTTGGCTTTTATCGGCCTTAAGATGAAGGCTATTGAAATTGGTGAAAATCAGTGCATATACAGACCTAGTCGCTATATATATGGTGTCTATAAGATCGACTTTAATTGCCATAATATCCAAATTGTCATATAGATTTCGGTCAAAGTGGGTTTGTGTATGTTTGTAACATCAGTTTATCAATAGTCCAAAATAAACCCCATAGTACAATTTTTAGTCATAGCCCCCATATAAAGCTGATTCCCGATCTTCACTTAAATTTATCAAAAAACAAAGTGATTGCACAAATTTTTCTCGTATATAATTTGTATATATTTTTGCAAAAAAAAAGGGTCAGGATCGGTCCATTTATTGACCTACTCCCCATATAAATATAGCATCCAATATGAACTTTTTCATATCCGACGGCAAAAAAAAATTAATAAAAATTCCACTCAAATTTCGTTTATGCTTATTTTGTATACCCAATTAGTTCGACCTAAGACTCTTTCTCTAAATGTATGGTATGGGGTATCATATAGTCTTTCTGTTTCTATATAAAATTATGGACAATTCTTCATATTCTGAGTGTATGTATCTTGAAAAACGATCTTGTATCTGTGGACTAATTAAGGTTTTGGACTCAGCAGACGTTTTTTGGAAAATTTCCAAAAAAAAACCCACCTTGGTCATTATTCTAAATATTCCTTAAATATAAATTTGTATGTCTTGGATTTCCTTCGTCTTCGATTTCAATGAAATTCACCACAAAAATTTTTAATTTCCAAAGTTCATCGAATCATAAACTTTACGGCTTTTCTAAAATATGTAGTCTTGAAAACGAGAAAACTTAACAAAAGTGTTATTACATGTCGCTGTACATGCCTTTATTATCATCATATTTTTTACAAATTTAAAATTCTTGTTTTTTTTTTAAATATGTGTCTTTGAACACAAGAACCCAAAAATGTACCTTTTTATTTAAATACAAAATTTCGAATTCGAAATTTGGCAAATAGACTAAATATTTGCCTTGATTCTGTTCCAAAATAACCTGGCTTGTGTGTTGACGGACAAATGTGTAGTACAAAATTAAATACCATCTTCGCCAATATATGCCAAACAAGCCGGTTAAGTTGGGGGTAAAATTATTTGTTTTGTGCGATTCGTATTGCTATGCTTATCGATTTGAGATATACAATGTCGTATTGCTCGGTAATCCTGATCTTGGTAGCTCCGCAAATATTGTTGTACGTTTATCTCAAACTGCCTCAAATCTTGTACATACATCATACATCTTTACCGTTGATCGTTCCTTCGGGCCAAAGGAATATACAGTTTAGGTACGGTACGAGTCAAACGTATTCTAAGGGGATTTTTCGCTGAATTTTTAGGCACCGCTTATGGGGTTGATATAAGTAATGTATTATAAATGTTGGCATCCTCCCATTTGCAAGAACGATCTCAGTGAATCATGTAAATAAGGTTAAACGCTTATGAATGCAAATCGAAAAAGTATGTCGAAGTCGATTATAAATGATGCAGATCGTCCTGGTCGTCCAAATGAGGCAGTTACCAAAGAAAACGTAGGAAAGGTGCATTAGGTTGTATTGGATGATCGAAAGATTAAAGATTGAAGAAGTGACTAAAGATATCAACAGAGCAAGTTGGGCATATATGACAATGATTTAAATATAAAAAGCTTTCTGCTCGATGGGTACTGAGATTTTTTAACAGCTGAACAAAAACTAAAAACGTGTTCATGATTCAAAGTATGATTTGGAAATGTTTGAAGTAAATTGAACTGAATTTTTACGTCGATTTATAACAATGGATGAGACGTGTATTCAATATTATACACCGGAGTCCAATATTTATTGATTATTTGGAGAAAAGAAAAACAATAACTGTTAAGTACTATGCTGAGTTATTGGACAGATTGGATGAAGAAATTAAGAAAAAAAAACTACCCCACTTAAATAAGACAAAAATCTTGTACCACTATGACAATGCAGCGGCGTATTCATCTGATTTAGCTTCCGAAAAATTGAAGTCTTTACATTACGAATAATTGATCTGGCTGGCCCCCAGCGATTATTATTTGTTCCCAAACTTGAAGAGATGGCTCCAGGGAAAGAGATTTTCCACAAATGAAGAAGTCATAACAGAGACGGAAGCCTATTTTCAAGAGTTTGACAAATCGTATTATTTCAAGGCTATCAGGATGTTAGAGGATCGTTGGAGAAAGTGTATTTCACTTCAAATCAAAAAAAACTGGTTGGACCACGGAGCTTTCACTTTATGTAGTACCTATTCCAAATTAAAGAGACAGAAACAAATATAAAATCCCTAATGGCAGGGTCTCCGTACAAGAGCCATAAGTTCATAAATAGTGATTAGAACTATAAAAGTTATATTTTTTTAAAAGCTCTAATATAATTTCAATTAAATAAAATAAGCTCGTTTAATGGTTACCTTATTTCATGTATAATTGACTCCTTAAAGGTGCTATTACACGAAATGTTTTTTACATATGTACTGTCACTTTTTTTATCCATATGAAATTCTTCATGTCTGTCAAAATTGTCTTTTTACATACGATTCATAATTTTTGCTATCACACGTGCGTATGTATTTCCGTATGACATAACCTCTAAATGTAAACAACAGCTGATTTAATTTGTGAATTTACAAAAATTTGTTGTTAAAAAAAAGGTTATGTATTTTTTAATTGTTAATTAATACTAAACAATGTATTTTTCTTTCAATATTAATCTTTAAAATGTACTCTGTTTTTCTTTCGCCACAAGCAGTGTTGTATTTTCACTTGTTTGTCATGCAAAAATAGAACCCGTTCTAATTGAAAAATGTACATGTGACTTTTCTCATGTATTGTACATAAACAATGTTTTATATGTATCACACGATGTGTACAACTTTTGTTGTGGGAAAATTTGACAGTACATATGTAAAAAACACATCATGTAATAGCACCTTAAGTAAAAATGCATGTTATGGTTTCAACGATCTCAGTCTTTAAACATTTTAATTATTCTTTAAGTTTAATTTTTAGCATTAAAATTGTTAGCCACATTGAGAGAAGTCAAAGTTCAAAGTTATTAAAAATTTTATCGGTATATAAACAACTATAAGACAATTGATAATTTTTAATATAACAATAATAATTTTGTTTTCTTCTAAGATAAAACAAATTAAAATATTCACACACACAAAAAGCACGTGAATAAAAACTTAACAAAATATTAATAAATAAATAATAATTAGCATGATGATGAATCAACAGAAACAACCCACAATTGGCAAACCCAGACATTAAGAAAGACAGACAGACAGACAGACATACATATAAACATACAAGTTCAATGTCCACAAATATCACACTAAATAAAACCAACAACAAGAAAATGTGATATTAAGATGCAATTAAAATATCTAACAACAAACATATTATATCAATATGTAGGTATAATGTATTAAATATGCTGACGACAACAATTATTTGATTATGACGATGACGATGATGGTGAAGATTCCGATAATAATTGTTGTGACGAAATGTCATTCTATTGTTTAAATCAAAATCACTCACACTTCAATACGGTGAAAAAAGAAAAATAAAACTACAACAACAATGTATAGAAACAAATGCGTATACAGAGGCAAAGATAATAAATATGATTACAAAATAAAGAACCATAATTCAAATGAAAATAAATATTACTGCAATCAGATATTTCTTTTTTTTTTATTCTTCTACATATTGTTTTCAAGTCAGAGCAACTCAAAAGATTTTATTAAATGACCCAACAACAAAAATGTGATAAGACCTTTTTACAGTTATTTAAATAAAAATAAATTACTTATTCGCAGCCAGAAAAAATGTATTAATTTTCCGATCAGTTTCCCAGTAAAAATTAGTAGCTATAATCAGATCAGACGAATGAGCAAAAATTTCGAATTTTATTTATTTTAATTATATATATGACATATATACATATACGACACGAGATATTGTTTAACTAAGTTCCAGATGTAGGGAAAAATACCAAAACTCGTTCATTAAATTGATCTGTCAACAGTTTAGATAATACATAATTAGAACGAGTTGTATAAAACTATTTTCTTCTGAGAACAATTAACTAGGACCTTCATTTTATTACTTTTATAGTAATTCCTTAAAATATGTGATCATATTTCGGATCTAACTTAGTCAGAATCGATACAATTTAAAAAATATCGAGAAAAAATCACGATATGACGATGGCCAATCGGAGAGTAAAACTGAAAATTATTTAAAAAAGGACAAAAATCAAAACTCTGAGGGCACTGCTATACAATATACTATATATTGAACGTGTAGCCTGCAGTATTGATGGATCGCGATCCATTTTAATGGATATCAGAATAGGAGGCCATTCTGCGATAATTAATCGCGATCCAATTATCATAATATATTAAACGTGAACAGTGCCCTTAGAATTAGGTGTGTTTAAAGATGTGTTTTACTTTCTTTTACTTATATTCCCCTCTCAATGAAATTGGCTGGTGAAAACTTAAAAGGAAAACGTTAAAAATCAGATAATTTTAAAGTATTCCCGCAAAGATTAAACCCAATAATAGGAAACCAGTTTTTTTTAGTATAAAGTTTTAGTTATCAATTCATTTCCTAAATATTAGTATCCTAAAATATTTTTCACTTACTGAATCCAAAAATTAATTGAATGTAAAAGAAAATTTCTCCAAAATAAATTTATTTTTTTAGGGCATTCAAGCGACCATTTCGAAAGCATGCTAATCTAACAAACAAAATCACAATTTGAACCATATAAACTTTTTAAATATATTTATAAAAGTATTTTCTTTTTAACCGTTGACACAGAGACACTTCACTTGAGAAGCTCTGTCCAAAAATATAATACAATATTATTTTTTTTATGCAAACAGCATGTGATTATTAAGAAAAATGATAATACATTACTAAAACACATTGACAGCGAAATAAAGAGAGAGCGAGAGAAAGAGTGAGAGTCAGAGTAGATTTTCAAAAATATAACCATTCAATTTGGTTCGGTGTTTTGATAAAGTTGAACTGACATTAAAAATAAAAACAACAACAATTTGACGGAAAAAGCACTAAAAAACCAACGACACGTATGGGAAAGGGAATATACAGTTTTTTTATTATCTTTTTAAATTTTTTTTTTTATATTTAACACAAAACAAGATTAATAGATAGATTTATGTCCATTTGATTCTATGTATAAGAAAGAAAAAATAAACACTTTAAAATCCACAACAATAAAGGCGCGAAATACTCAAAACTTAGACTTTATAGAACTTCTAAGAAATATTTACTAAATACTTTAACAAAAAAGTAACACTTTGTTGATTGTGTACATTTCAAATTAGTTAAAAGTAAACCGTAAAACAAAATGACACGTTTTATTTGAAAAAAATTGAAAAAAAAACAACGAAGCACTATTCAATATTAGAAGCAAAGTTTTTTTTTTTTTTTTTGTAATATAATAAATTTAAATTATATTTTATTTTTTTACGTGCTTTTAAAAAACCGAGCTAAACTTCAACTAAAGCTCCCTCCTCTACAAAATACAATTTTACTTGCACCGATATCATTCCATTTATTTTTTTTGTATGTTGAGTTTAAACGCTCTTTCTCACTCTGACAAGTAGTCAGTGTTTTTAATGGACTCTCTTCTCTCGGTTGTTCGAAACCACACATGTATTTAAAATACAGAAAAATAACACTTAAAATAAAAATTATATTTACAGTGAAACCTATACAATGGACACCAGCGTGTAAAATCGGTCAAAAGTGACAGATATGAAAAAAAAACAAAAATTTTAAATTCTCCAAGAACCGTTAATGCAAAATAAATGTAAAAAGTAAAACTAACAGATCTCCCTAATAACGTATGGTTATAGTGCGTTTACATTAAAAAAAGGAGAAAAATCAATACTCTGAGGGCACTGCTATACAATATATATTGAAGGTGTAACATGCAGTATAGATGGATCGCGATCCATTTTAATGGATATCAGAATAGGAGGCCATTCTGCGATAATGGATCGCGAACGAATTATCATAATATATTAGAATTAAGTGTGTTTAAAGATGTGTTTCACTTTTTGTTTCTTATATTCCATTCTCAAGAACCGATAATGCAAAATAAATGTAAAAAGTAAAAATAAACAGTCGTAAAACTAACAGATCTCCCCAATAACGTATGGTTATAGTGCGTTTACAAGTAAGGAAAATCTAGTAGATTTTAGTTGAAATCTATTTCAAAATCTATACCGTTTACATCTAACTATTTTGACAATTTTTGAGGTTTGGTTTCCACAGCAATAAACAGCTGATTAAAATAAAACATAAATACCAGAAATTTAAAAAAAAAAACAGATTTTATTATTATATTGTGCAACCAAGTAAGAAAGACACAATATCAAATAGAAAGGTTGCGTAAAAAACGCCATCATTTTGTTAAAGGTATTGTATATGAATGTTTTCTGCACGATTATGATATAACAGATTTGATTTGGCACATGCACTATAAGTATAAAAAGTAATAACTTTTCAGTTACTAAGAATTTTTTATTATAGAATCGTCATGGTTCTTTTTGGGAGGAAGACGTTCCTCTTATGTCAGACAAAACTTTCATCGAATGAGCTAGCAAAGATTTCAGTTGCTTTGACGACAACGAACAATATCTATAAAAAGTTTAGAAAAGGCACCCCGCTTCAGAAACGAATTGCTATTGCCCTTTACTGGCTCAAGTTATCTTCTGAATATGCATCCATAGCCCACATGTTTGGTATTGAGGCCCGGGTAGCTCTTTTTGACGAATATTTGAACTTTATGAATGATGCAAAAATAAAAAAACTTTTTCAACATATACAATGAAGTAATTAATGATACCTGGTGAAGTAATACTCCTGATAGTGACATTATTAGAGATCAGCCAAATACGAAGAGCTTACTTATGACCCTTATAACCATAAAGGAGAAGAAATAAGAAACGCAATTGCAATCTTTTTAATTAATTAATTTTATTTGAAACAAAACTAAAAAAGAAACTGAAACAAAAATGTTTTAAAATTAAAAAAAAAAAAAAAATAAATATGTTTTAATAAATTATATATTATATTAATTTCTTTCGTTTTCGTTTTCAGTTTGGTTTGGTAAACACAGCGTTGTAATTTTTAGTACAATATTAAAAATTCTCAGTAGTATCTTTTAGTAGTATCCATGTTTGACAAGATTTTGTGAGGTTTTGCTACAATATAGTAACCGAGCTAAATTTTGTTTTGTATAGGAAATCTAATAAAATGAGCTAGATTACGCTGGAAATCTCATATATACGAGATTTTGCATAGATGTAAATGCAATATTACAAAAATATGTTAAAAGTGTAAGAGCGCTACAAAACAAATATGCTTACACCCGTATTCATAAAAATTAAAGTGTACTTCAAGTAGACTTTATTGTCTGTTTTTCATAAAAAATTTGCTGATAAAGTCTACTTGAAGTACACTTTAATTTTTATGAATACGGGTGTTAGTCTTTAAAATGGCACTCAATGAATTAGAGCTCAGTAAAATAGTTTGTAAATGTTGTGAAGAAAATCCAGCCAAAACTAAAAATGAACTTAAGAACATTGAATTATAAAAAATCTTTCATTTGTACATTTAAATCAGTCAAGAATAATATAAAAGTTAGTTAAAAGCTGAAACCATGGGCACTAGACCAAAATCGTACCGTTAGTTGAGAGGAAAATTCGAATACCATAAAAAATATCTACCAATCCATGGAAATTGAAAAAATGGGTTGCGCCAACTTTCGCTTCCTTTCAATTAAAAATGGGTAATGGATGTCGGATCTTAATTAATCGTTAAATGCAACAAATGAAGGTCAACATTTTTTTTTTCGGAAGCACCCGAAAAATCCAAATATTTTACTGAAGTTGGTTATAAGTGAACATGGATAATGATCAACTGTCAATGCACAAATTTGTAATGAAAAATATCTTCCAATCCTTCAGACTGTTATCGAAAAATATCATCGATGAGACAAAATAATTTTCTTTCCCGAGTTAGCGTCTTCACATTACTATAAGGCTACAATTTAAAAGTTGAAAATACAAAAAATCTAATTTGTGCTAAAAGAAATTCACACTAATACCACTTGAAATTTTTTGGGCAAATTGTAAACTTCCCTCATGATTGATTTAAAAACAACATTGCTCCTGCCAACTGCCATCTGTTAATAGACTGAGCTAAATTTTGACTAGGCTGGGTCATTTAGTTTGTGTTCGACAGTCATTAAAGGCAGAAAACCTCGTAAATTTTTGCAAAAATGGAAAAAAGACAATTTCGAGTGCTCAAAAAAATATTTTTTGCGTTTAAAACCCATCACCAAAACCAAGGAAAGGCTTCATAAACACTATGCTGACTCTGCACCGTCAACTTCAATTAGTAAGAAGTGTTTTACTGAATTCCGTTGTGACTCCAAAGGTTTAGGTCGCCGAAGGTCGCTATTAGGCGATCGGAGATTGTAAGTGTACAAAGTGTTTGAGGCTATAGTCATCCGATTGGGGGGTACAACACATTGTAAATAAATATTTGGATATGAAAAAGCAATCTGCGCTCACAATCAGCCATAAGCGCAACCTTGAGACTACTTCATTGAACGGTGATCCGAAAAGAGTCTTTTGGTCGAATGTAGAGGCCATTTTTGACAAAACCTATTATTTTGAAGAAATAGCAAAATTTTAAAACGCTGCACTAAATGTTTCGAGCTAAAGGAGGAGTCGTCAGTCGAAAAATAAAAGAGAAGCTCAGAACCATTGCAAATCGACATAGGGTTCTTCATTTTAATTATTTTATTTAGCTAATTTGGTATACTTTAAATAAATATTGAATCGAAAATTCTTCGTCATTACTTTTTTATTTGTTAACATTTTTCTGTGTTACAATCAGAGTTCAGAAAAAAACACACACTGAATAAAAAACTCGTACATATATGTAAACAAACATAACTTAGACCAACACACACATATTTTTATTTTCATACCAATTATGTTTGTTTTTAAATTTTCTACGGTGCCCAACACAACCATGACTGTGTTCGTTTTAATATTTCGTTATTTACACGAACATTTTTGTATCACATACTTTTTGTTTCAATCACACATAAAGCACACATTTTTGAGTGTTGCTTTATTTGAAGTTCGTGTTCTGGTACGTGTAGTGAAAAAAAACACAGAACATGTACAATAAACAGGTTCGAGTTCAGTTATATCTTAAGTCGTATTGTGGCTCGTGTAGTAAGAAAAAACACAACATGTACAATAAACAGGTTCGAGTTCAGTTATATTTTAAACACGACTTAAAATATAACTGAACTCGAACCTGTTTTGTGTACATGTTGTGTTTTTTCTTACTACACGAGCCACAACACGACTTAAAATATAACTGAACTCGAACCTGTTTTGTGTACATGTTGTGTTTTTTCTTACTACACGAGCCACAACACGACTTAAAATATAACTGAACTCGAACCTGTTTATTGTACATGTACTGTGTTTTTTTTCACTACAGGTACCAGAACACGAACTTCAAATAAAGCAACACTCAAAAATGTGTGCTTTATGTGTGATTGAAACAAAAAGTATGTGATACAAAAATGTTCGTGTAAATAACGAAATATTAAAACGAACACAGTCATGGTTGTGTTGGGCACCGTAGAAAATTTAGAAACGCACATAATTGATATGAAAATAAAGATATGTGTTGGCTGCTTTTGAACAGAACATTGTGTGTTTCATGTGTGTATTTTCTGAACCTTGGTTACAATGCCCCATATAAGGAAAAAAATGATTTATGGTGTCATTCCATAATACGAAACGTAACGAGATTAAAATTTGTATGAAAATTCGAAATATTCTTCATATAAATAAATAAATATATAAATAAATAAATAAATTAATAAATAAATAAACATTTGGTGTCATAGATTGAGCTCATTAGGATTTAAGAGCTCTTAACAAAAATAGCGCAAATAATTAGATCGGAGAAAAATTTAGATGAGATAGATTATAACTGTCTAAATGTAATATGTGGAATATGATGAAGGAAAAAAATGTTAAACTGATTGTATATGGCCTAAACGCCTACATAATGATATTTAAGAGAAATATACTTTATCGCATTATTAGTTTGGATGGAAGACAAAAATACAAATTTTAAATGTCATTAAGATACACATATATAGTTCACCAAAGGTCAGTCGAATAAATGACTATTAAATTATCGTTTGTATTCATTTCTGGCCTCTTGGGGCTAATTGCCCACTATTACGAGGTTTCACTGTCCAAATTGTTAGTATTGTAGTATGAATATGAATATTTTCAAACGAAAAAAGTAAACCAACAACGAATATGAGCAACACACACGCTCTTATGAAATAAATTTTAGTCTATAATAAAATAATAATAAAATAAACAATAACAAATTCCCAAGGCAAACATAGCTGGCTGACTGGCTGTGTTGACGCATAGCAAAATAAAATAAAATGAAAAAAAAATGTATTCCGAACAATGAAATAATTCGTTGTGGTTGCACTTAGAAATGAAACAAAAGTTAAAATAAAACTTTGCTACATGTTTCGTACGGAATAATTTAAATGCGGGCTACAAGCAAAAGTTTAACAGAAAATTTCATTTGTTTGTAGCAAACAACACTACATATAAATTCTTTCACAGTCAAAAATTTATAACTTTACTTTTTACAATGCCATGGTGTTTTCGGTATTCCGTTAAAAACTACATGAGCTCTTACACAAATTCGATAGGGCAGCCATTAGCGGCAATTACTTGCAATGTTGCTTACGAGAAACATTCACCTTGATTTAGGAATGAGCGCTTCACTTGGAAGCCGTATAATGAAATGTTTAGACGGGCAGCAAGATTCGAGGTTCGCTCTCTCATTCACGGTTCGCGCCACAATCATGATTGAACCTACATGATTCGCCAAACAAACCTAGTTAGGAACCTCGAAAAATGTACTGTCATCTCCAATTTTGTTATAAAATTATCGCTAGTTTATCTGATCTAGCTGTCAAAAAAATATAAACAAAGAAAAAACAAAAAAATATTGTGTGCAATAAAATAAATAGAAACATTTAACAAATAAAGAGTACATATTTATAAATATATATATTCAAATAAAAATGGAAAATATTAAATAGTAAAAAGTAAAGTGTAGAAGCCTGTCTTCAAATATTTGCACAAAAAATATAAACGTCAAAATGAACCAAGAACACTCGTCTGAACACCAAGGTTCGCAATCGTGATTCAGAGAGCGAATCAAGTGGTTCATTTTGCCGTTTAAATATGCTATAAGGTTCACTTTCGCCACTGGTGAAAACAGCTGTTTTGAAAAATTACAAGTTGAGTTCGAATACTTTTTGTCTAGTAAAAATAGTAAGCTAAATATAATTAAAAGTTTTTTCACAAAAGCAAAAATTCAAAAAGTAAAAATAAAAAACGGAAATTGGGTAAAATAGTAAAATTGTATTTTTTTTTTTTTTTTTTTTTTTAATTTGAAAATATGAAATTTTATCTAAGTTTTTCCAGCATATTGTGGTCAAAATATAAAATGGAAATTGATTTTCTCTTAAATTCATTACTACTTTACCTATTTTTTGAAAGTAGTAGAACGCTTTTGTAGTTAAAGTAATAAAAGGGGTAAAAAGTAAATTGTAGCAGGTAAAAGAACATAACTACTGCAATTAGTAAAATTATTTTAATTGCAACCCTAAAAAAAATAACGAAAAATACTTATTTTTCATAATACAAATTCACACAGAAAAACATTGAATTACATAATGTTTCCATATATTACATTGTGATGATTGTATATTAAAAAGAATTCCTTTTTTTTTATAATTCTAAATGATTGTGTACATTCGATGGAAATGCGGTAGATTTGTGACGTTTAAATACTGATGGTGAGAAAGTTTTTTAGAATGTGTAGAAGTGATAGATAGACATGTTTGATGTTTACATAAATCTAAAATATGTTTTTATTATGCCATCAATTTTTTATCATAGAAATAGAATACAAGGCATGTATTTGAGGTGAAAGTATTACATAGATGATTATCTTTACATTTATGTAATAAATACATATACATACAGTGTGCTTAATTACACAGAAAAGCTCACTGGGGTTTTCTCACTGGAATTTTCTTAAAAAACTACTCAAAAAAGACCTTTTCATAAAACAATTTAATCAAAAAGTAGCTTTCGTAAAAAAATAGATATTTAAAAAGATGCCTTTACTTAATAAGGTACCTTTTACGTTATAAAGTACCTTTACGTAATATATTTTACATTTACTTAATAGTGTACATTTACGTAATAATGTACCTTTACTTAATAAAGTACCTTTACTTATAAGAAAGTACCTTTTCTTAAATAAGTGTTTTTTTTTTTAAGAAAGTACCTTTTGTTAAGAAAGAATGAATATTTTATTTTTCATTTTAACTTAAAATATTTTGTGTTGTAATTTAAAATATATTTTTTTGAAACAATTGATTTTTTTTATAAAATGCATAGTGTAATCCTACAATACTTTTTCTTAAAAAAGTACTTTTTCTTTGAAAAAGTACTTTTATGAAAAAATATTTGCCAAATTCCAATTTAACTTCATTGATTTAATGAAAAAAAAATCCTTGATGTCACTATTATAATTATTTCAGTGTATCAAATTCCATTAAAAACTTTTTATTCCAAAGATACTTTATTGATTTTATGTTAATATTTATTATTAGAAAAATAATTATTACAGTTTATCAACTTCAATTAAAAATAAATAAGATCTAATAAGATAATTTGTGTAGCCAATGTCTTGAAGCCTTAATGAATTCTCAAAGTATAAATTATAATTATATTCTATATTAAAAAATATAAAAAATAATATTAAAAAAAGGACGACTCAACACAAAACAATCCTATAAAATTTCAAGTGACCCATAAAACATGCGGCAAAAGAAAAAAAAAAGAGATGGTCGTATGACAAACCCTCTAGAAGTAATTGAAAAATAAATTGTTACTCGTTCGCAAATACACACACCATAGCACGTATTACGGTGAATAAACAACAAGGAAATTTTCAACGAATATACAAAATATGGATATTTTTGTTTATTTCAGCAAAAAAAGAAAAAAAACTTGTAAATATTGAATTTGAATGCCGCAAGCGAAATGCAATAATCAGAAAAATACTATAGATACACCAAACTGAAAGGAAACGAGAAATAAAAACAAACAAAAATTGCTTTTTAAGAATGATGAGAAAAAAATAAGAGCCAAACAAATAGACTGAAAATCAACTACAATTTGAATATTTCAAATTCAATCAAGGGTAAAAATTTCAAGATATCGAAACAACACAATAACAACAGCAGTAAAAGCAGCAATAATAGTAGTAACTCAAACGATTTACCAGCAGCTTTTTGGATTTTTTTACATTCATTTCGCCTTATACATATGAAAAATCGTTTTCGAAAGAAACCTCAAAAATTAACAAAAAAAAATAAATAATAAATTACAAACAAAATTATTTGTAAACGAAATTAAATGAAAGGGAAACAGAAGAAAAATACAATATTAATTTTTTATTAAGAACTCACAACAAACAAACGTCATTCTGGCATTTAGTCAGTCATAGTAGTAACAAGTCAAGATATAAAGTTAAGTAGTAGATTGGGTTATAAATGTGTATAAAAAATAAAAAAACAAAAAAATTAAAAACAACATATGACCGACGGGACGGACGTAAACGCTCTTTTCTCTTTTTTTTTTTTGTTTTCTTCTTTATTTCCCCTCCATATTTTCTGTATGTTAAAACCATAAATCCTAATGTATTGCCGAGAAACAACAACAGCACCTCAAATAATATATTAAGATGGTATATCGTAACCTTAAATGCAAACGGATTTATTTATATTTAAAAAAAAAAAAAAAAAAAAAAACTAAAAAAAATTTTAATAAAGCATATTTTTTAAAACTTATAAATAAGCTGTTTTTTTGTCGTGGAAGTTGAAATCTATGTTGTGTGGTTTGGTAAAAATTAAATTATTTAATATAAATAACCCCATTTAATTTTTCTTTTACTTACACGTCTTGTTTGCATTTTAGCTGACTATATAGCAGGCAAACTAAGCAACCAACCAGCAATCTTAATACGAACATACGAAACGAACGAACGAATGATCGAACAACAAGCATGCCATGCCAGCAACAAAATGTTTTTAGGTTGAGAAAATAAATTGACTTGATTCAAATGGACGGTCCGGTATGGGCGGACGGACGAAAATACAGTGGTTCATCAATAACAGCTAAATAACGCAACGAAATTGGCAACACATATGTACCTACCTAAAAAAAATGTGTTATTTTTACAAAACTAACAAATGTTTTAAGGAGATGAAAATTACTGTTGGCTACACTAAAGCCGCTGCAGTTAGCCTTAATGGTTATTGACAGTTGCGTTTATTTTTTTTTTTTTATGATTTTAGTAAATAAAGATAACGTAATTATTAACCAGTTTAGTGTTGCCAACTATAGTTGGCATTGTTATAGCGGAACAATTTTCCATATCAAAGATATAGCAAAAAAAATTATAATTAAAAAATGTTTAAGTTAAAAAAAAATAAAATTATTTTTATTTTATTTATTTCATTCTATTTCTAGATACCAAATGAATAGTTAAGTTTACAGAGAAATGAGAAAAATATTAAGTCATTTAGAAACTGAGGCCCTCATTTTAATAGCAAAATTTTAATTTTAGAAATTCACATGTTATATATTGGGTTCTAAAGGAACTAAAAACTAAAGAAACTTAAAGAATGCCTACGTAAACATGTTTATATTTTATTTCATAAATAATTAAAACACAAAAAATATATTTTTCAAATTCAAAGGAAAACATAATTTAATATTCTCAAATCAAAATAATCTAACCCATAAAAACAAAGTTTTTATTAAAACTCTTTCTTTCCATGCTTGACTGTGCGCGACTATGTCGAATTAATCTTTCTTTACAGCAAGTACATCGACCAAGTTTCAGATTGATTGGATGAGGGGAAATCTGTTTTAAATCTCTCCGTGACTGTGCGTGACTATGTCTAAGTTAATCTTTTTTCGCAGCAAGTGTATGGACCAAGTTTCAGATCGATCGGATGAGGGGAAATGACATTTAGATCACTCCGTGACTGTGCGTGACTGTGTGTGACTACCCCAAAATTAATCTGTAGTCACAACAAGACTATGGGCCAAGTTTCAGATCAATTGTATAAGGGAGAATGGGGTTGCCCCACGACAGACAGACAGACAGAGAGTATGAGTTAAAAGAAAGAGTTTTAAAAAAATATTAAACTTTAAACCGCTACCTGTGGAATTTTCTCATATTGGTCTTTACACCATGTATCAGCTTTGCACACCTAAGTTTCCAATCGTTTTAACAGTTTTTAGCCCAGATTATTAAAAATTGTTTTTCTCTATTGGCTAATTTAGACGTTTTAGATGTTTTCGATAAACCTTTAAATAGGAAGATTTTTGTTTTTCGATATAAAATTCATTTTATTGCGTTGGAACCACCCCTTTAGTTCTAATGTAGTTATGTAATGTCGCTAAATCAGGCCACAATATTGGAGGAGTGGTATGCTGCTTATATTATAAACATTTAATTATATAGAATTCTCTATATAAGCTTCCATACGACTTGGTATACGTCCACCCGCAACTGCTAAAAATTATCAAACCAAAACTTTTCTTGCAATATTTTTCCCTTTCCGGAAATTTGTTCAAAGGTGCATTGCACATACGTTTTATCATTCATTAAAACTAGCAGATTCCAGCGCTCAAAATTCTAGTGCAATTTCTAGGCAGCTTTGTTTTTCAACTTAGCCAATTCACAAACCAACACTTTTATGGTTTATTATTATAATGAAGATAACAAACTCATTAACAAACACAAATTTAATAAAACACATAGCATATGTATAATTTTATGTATGTGTTAGTAGCAACTTTAATGTAATTTATTCAAAATAAAGGAAAAAATTAAAAAATCTGTAAATCTGCAAAATGGCTAAAAATAAATTCCTTTCAAATAATATACGTTTGGTCAAAATCGGGATAAAACGATAGAACAAAACATTGGTCACTAGAAATCGCCCAGCCTATTAATATTATAGATTATAGATACATATATCCTTTTACTGTGAACTAAATAACTTTTTGGTTCCTGTCTTAGCACTTTGTATACATCAGTTATTATATACTGCAAACCACTTTGCAGAGAGTACATATCATTCTCTCACTCCTTTATACCTTATGGAAAAAAAACTCCGGAGATCTCATAAACTATATTATTGATCATTATAAAAGGAGGAATGGATGTGGCAATGTCCGTCTGTCTGATGAAAAACTCTCCTGTCCGCTATAGGATAACTCAGGGCGTTTTAAAATGTTTGTCATAATCTGGAGCCGTTTGGGATTGTATTTCAAGCCCCTACGCCGCCAACTCGAGATGCAGTTATTGCAAATATCAAGTTATCCCGATAAAATTTCATATATTAAACTAAAGGCACATATGTACATATGTAAGCTTACAAGCATAGAAACATGTGTATACGCATATACATATGAAAGCTTATTACTATAGAAATATTAAACAAAAGAAAAATATTATTAAAATGAAAAAGAAAAATAAATAAAAAGAAAAATAGTTTTAATTACTAATGATAGTGGTCAAATACAAAAAATTTGTTTTAAATTTGTTAACGTTAGTCGTTATAATAGGTTTATAATCGGTAACATCATGTAAAAGCTAAAAGCACGCAATATTGGTTGCACTATTGTGTTTAGAACACAGGTGGAGGGTACCAAAGATTCGGTAAAGCCAATTACATATGTATGTGAAAATACCTTATTCTCTGACTATCGCTGCAAATGAAGCCAAAGGGTTTTTAAGATAAGTTTGGAAACTTTAAAAAAAAAAATTTTTTTTATACATCAACACTGCTGATATCAGGAAAATATGTTATGGGTAGGAAGAAAGAGCGAGTAGTATTTGTGGATATTTGACTTAAATTTATCTATATTGTAAGTGACGGGAAAACCACAGCGGGAAGTTTATTCCACACACGGCTTGCGCGGCTAATGAACGAATTTTCGCTGAAATACGTTGTGTGATCCGCTGGAAAATAGACTGCAAATGGATGTAATCTACTAGATGAGCGAGTGGTCCGTAGAAAAACATTTGCTCGAGGGATGAGTTCACTTATCTCAGCAGAACACTTCCCATTGTAGATATTAACGATAAAAATCAATACTTATTCAGAGAATTTGAAAATCAGCTGTATTTTTATGGGCTGTGTTTACAGGAAACGAGATATTTACATTCTACTTAAAAAGCAAGCTTTAAGTGAAACGGTAGTGTTTCAGAGCCTTTAGGGTAGTACCTTTAATGATTAAAATTCAAAATTGTATGCATTCGGAAAGATTTTAGTTTATTAAGAATTCATTAAATAGCAAACTTACAATGAATCTCAACAACTTTAATGAATTCTGTATGAAATGAATTGGTAGCTTTCAGAAAATTTATTAATTTGCAGAAAAATTTAATTCATTCGATTCCATTAAATTTGGTTACGGAATTCAATCATTGAATAATTGAGAGCTAAATAATTTCAAACTCCTTTTTTTTATTTCGAGAACAATAAAAAGTTTGGTTATTTTGGTCAAAAACGACACTCAATTGAACCCCCCGTTCTATAAAATCCTCTTCAGTTTCGGAAAATACTATGAAGTGCAACAATACATTTTAAATCTGAACACTTTGATAGAATCCTCGAAAAAAAGATTTGATTTGTCACACGGTGTTATATTTATATATATAAAAATCGTAAATATTGCATTTTAAACCACTGTGCTTTAATACAAATCTATACTCTCGTTATATGTATTATACAAAACAAATGCTATAAACGAGAACCAAAACCAAGTTGCCAACATATTTCTGCTCGACTTGTATGTACAAGAAAAAGAATTAAATACACATTTATTCTTGTCGACTACAAATGACGGCAACGAAGACGACTAAAACTAACTACATACACTTAAATATGAAGGAATTAACACAGACGCACTCATACAAACACAGCAGAAACACAGCACCAGTAATAAGAACAACAGCAGCAGCAGCAATATACCCTCCTTAAGTTAAGTAGAGAGAAAATAATGAAATGAAAATGTATGTCTGAATGAATGTATACACAAACATACAAAGAAGTCTAAAGACCGACAACGAACGACTTATAGATAAGAATTACCCATTTCATAGTCAAGAAACAAACAAGGCAAGTAAGTAGAAAATACACAGTGCACAGCAACAAAAACAAGCAAGCAGGCAGGCATTACAATATCAAGAAAATAACATTAGTTGTATTTTGCTGAATGTTGTCTAAAAAGAATAGGATGGAGGATGGCATGGCATTGGGGATGTATGGGTTTGGGGTTTCGGTGTGGTATGGCTATATTGTATGAAAAGACTTCTGACTCAATTGAATTCAATCCATAATAAATAAAAGACTTAAAAGTTTTATGCTGTTCGACAGAGGGATCGGTTAGTTGGATGTGTTGAATGTCAGTCAGTCGTTTCGTTGTCTGTTTGCTAGGTTGGTTATCCGTCCTTTCATACGTTAGTTCGTTTAGTTGTTAGGGTCACGAAAAGAATAAAACCACATTGTCAGTCAAATCCAATAAAATATGTATATGGATGGGTTGTAATGGGTTGCTTTGCTTTGTTCTGGTTTGGTTCAGTTTGTTTTGTTACATACGTTCGTTTGAGATGTCTCTTGTCTTATGTATATAAGTTGTGCTCCGTACAATTGCCGGTAAAGTCATTTCAAATCTATGCAACAGAATTTTACATTTGTGTTGGCATGTGGATGTGGGTGGAAAAAGGGCGGCGGCAGACGGCAAGAGCCAATTCAAAGATGTTATTATAAACGCACCGTGGTTTCGTGCAAATCGTAAAGGTGATATTACACGACGTGTTTTTTACATATGTATGTACTGTCAAATTTTCCCATTGCAAAAGTTGTACACATCGTGTGATACATATGAAACATTGCATATGTACAACACATGTGGAAAGTCACATGTAAATAATTCAATTGTAACAGGTTCTATTTTGACATGACAAAACATATGAAAATGCAACACTGTTTTTGACGCAAGAAAAACAGAGTAAATTAAAAAGATTAATATTAAAAGAAAAATAAATTGTTTATATTAATTAACAATCAAAAAATATATAAAATATGTAACTTTATTTTTACAAATAATTTTGTAAATTCACATATCAGCTGTTGTTTACATTTAGAGGTTATGACATACGAAAATACATATGCAAGTGTGATAGCAAAAATTATGAAAACGACAATTTTGACAGACATACGGAATTACATATGGATAAAAAAAAAATGACAGTACATATGTAATAAACACGTCGTGTAATAGCACCTTAAAGGTACAATTATAATGAGAGTATAGATTTTGGTATCGTAGAAAGATTTATAGAAGACAAATATTCTATATTCCTAGCCGAGAGCTTGACATGTCCAGTACCGCACATTTCCCGGCTATTCCAAATCTTACTCTTACCTCCAATACGGGCTTTGAATTGTATTTTCAATATTATAATATGCTTGTGATACTTTAGTTAGTGCATGATGCAAAAGATATGTTTAGAGTTGTGCAAACTGATAACATATGTTTTCTATAATTTTCTATACATTAAAAAAAAAAAGACCCCCGTTCTCGCATACATTTCGAATTAAAAAAATATATTTAAAAAAAAAAAATACTTTTGCCATTAAAATAATTTCACAGAAATAAACTTTTCAAAACAGCTGTTCTTTACAAGTGGTGACAAAAATTTGCAGTACTTATCGATAAGTCAAAGAACATGCTGTTATGGTTATTTAGACTGTCGAAAATGAAACGCGCGGACGTTATAAATTTTCGTTTTTTTTTTATCCTTACACGGTGTCTCGACTTGTTATAATTCAGGGCAATGTACAAGTCAATTAAAAATCCAACTTTTTGGCATGGCAGAAATTCTGCCATAAACCTTGCCACTAATTTGAAGTTTCATTGCATTTTGACGAGAATTTTAAAATGGCGCAACTTAAATTAAGTAAAAGCAAAATTATTAATTTCATTAATATATATCGCGAATATGAGTGTTTATGGAACTACAAAAGTGAAAACTATAAAAGAACGGATTTAAAAAGAAAAGTAACTCTTTTAAAGCATGGAGTACAATAACGCATTTTTGTTGTTCAAGTTTCAAAGACATTTTGGAAATGAAATGTCCACTTCGCATTTTAACGTTATTACGTTTCTCTTACTTGAACATCAACATTGCCATGAATTTTAGTTCTCACATCTGAATTTCCGTTGTCTCAACCGAAACTATGTTGTAATAATTTCAGTTATTCCATTTAAATGATTTGATTCGGTTTTCAAAATAAACTTGTTTTTCTCTGTTAAGTTATTGTAAGTGATATTTTTTTCTTCCGAATGACCCACTGTCAAAAAACATATTAAAACGTAAATATATCCAAGAGAAGCAAAAAAAAAAAAAAACATAAAATAAAGAGAAATAAGAGCTTACAAAGAATATATAAAGTGACAGAAAGACGTAAATATAAAATGTAACAAAACAAATAACCAAACTGACTGATTGACTGGCTGGCTGGCTGACTGACTAACAATCAAACGAGGCAACTAGCGAGCGAGTAAACGAACGAACGATATACAATCGACTATGACTATGCTTTTATGTATCCGTACAAACGACAGACGTTCTTTTTTTTTTAGTTTAGTTTGGGTTAATGTTAAATTCAAAAGAAACATTGTGAATAGAGAAATACTTGGAAGTTTATAAAGCAACATATTCTACGTAGTCGAATGTCTCGAATAAAAAGACGACACAAACTAAACAGAAAGCGAAAAATAAAGCAAGGGGACTCCACTCCACTTCACTCTACATAATTTCAATCCATCTATGTATGTATATACAAAAATCAAACACTCGTAGTTACTGTGTGCTACATGGAGTGTGGAGTACGAGTTTGAATATGTACCAACAAAACAACCATCACAAATTTTCTTTTCTTTTTTTCTTTTTTTTTTAATGTAGAGTCATGTCTTTGATGTCGTTTTTTTCTCGTTATATTTTAATAAATTTTACTGTAATAATGAATTTTGAGAAAGACGACATATCCAAACAAACGGCAGTGACTGGAAAGAAGAAAAATCGAAATTAATGCGACACACACAACTTAAAAGTCTGTTCTGTTCGTTAATATTTTTAGAATTCACACAAACAATAAAGTTGGGAACCGGTCGTTTGGGTTTTAGCTTACTGAACACAGCGCAGAATTTCAGTCAGTTTGTGCGTCCGTCCGTGTGGATGATGTAGAGAATGGGGAGTTATAATTTTAAGCTTAATATGATGTTTAGTTGGTGCCTGTTGTGGAAAATGATGGAGATGATGATAATGATGTTCTGCAGCTACGTTAACGATTTAGTGATACGATACGGTGTGATATTTTAGTCAAAAGAAGAAAATATGTCTTAAACAAGAGCAAAAAAACAGAAAAAGTTGCTGTATTTTCTCCAAGTTTTTGCATATTGTTGATAAAATACCACAACTTGCGGTTGAGAATGAAAAAAAAAAAATGAATAATAGTAAAAGGAAAAACTTTTTGGTTTGGCTTGATTTTGTCCCAAATAATTGTTCCAGCGCATGTTTTTTTAAACTAATTATTTAGTTAGGTTTAAGATTTAATTAAAAACTTATTTTTCATAAATTTAATCTATGTTATGTTTGGCGTTGTACATTTATTGATTCGGGTAGATATATGTGAAGAACTTAATAAATTAATAATTTTGATGATAACTTGCAAAAACAAGCATTTAAAGCAAAATATGCAAATACAAATCGATGTCTTTTTAATTCAAATTTATTGATTCGGATAGATATTTATGAACAATATTCAATAAATGAGCATTTTGATGATAATATGCAAAACATGCATTTATAGAAAAATATGCCCAAATTGTCCATATCTAATACCTACATACACTTGCTTTTTTGGATTTTCGTAGTTTTCGGCCGTTTGAAAAATATCGTGATTTTACTGCAAATTATAGTCAAAAACAAAAATTATTCGTTATTTGTAAAAAAAAAATTATTTACATCAATCATCAGTCGGTTTGATTACAACCCTGTTTTTGAAATTTAGGTTTTAAAGCTATTCATAGTATTTAGCTACTTTTATTAATCATTTAGTACAATTAAATAAAATAATTTCCCTAAATAAATCCTACTAAAATAGGATAAAGCTGAAATTCATGTCTTAAGCCCTAAACACATAACTGCGAATTGCGAGTGTGAGAAAAAACGAGAATGAGGCAGCATGATTTTTTCTATATGTGAAAGCGGGATCGATAGTAAAGCTTTTTTGTGTGACGTTGCCAACTTAGGTTGTAAAAACACTCGCAAGGGAAATAGAATTGATTCTATTTTCTGTGCGAGAAAAATCAGATGATAGGAGAATCAGCTGATAGGCATTAAACGCGATGCCTACTATAGAAATTTCTTTATTTAACCCGTTAATTAATAATTTCGATTTTATTCATTTTGTTATATTTATTGTTTATTATATGTTTGTTTGCAATTGTATACAATTGACAATTAAATGATGTTTGAGAGTAGGACAATCAGGTGCTCGAATGCATTTTCATGATTTTGTAAAAGCACAAATTCTCGCATGCAAAAAGCTTAGTTTTTACTCGCACTCACAGTTATGTGTTTAGGGCTTTAAGCTTGAAGCATGTGATGGCGTTGCCAATTTTGTTTTCAACAATACGTACATTTTAATAGCTTTATTTTGCGATTTGATTGAAAAACTTTAAAAAACTGTAAAAACTTAAAAGCTTTTTTTTTAAATAGAGTTGACAACTAGGATCTTCTCGTTAATATTTACTGTCTCGTTTTACGCGGTTACAATACTAAAAGCGATTAGATAATAGTATCCATTATTTTAATTATGAACTTTTTTACAACATTGTTTTATAAAGCGTAAAAAATTCATGGAAATTCTTAAATTGCATGAAGAACATACTGTTTTATGAAAAAAGACAAAAAAAAAAAAAAATTTGAATTTCAATTGCATTGATTAACAACTTTAACAAATATAATATCACAAATATAATAAATAACTTAAAATTGGAGTCCACTGAATCCACCATAGACTAAAGTGAGTTTGATGTTTGATTAATTGCCTCAAGAACTAATTAAATTTTCAACTAAAAACTATCCTCATTCAGAGTTGTTAATTAAAAAAGTCTGAATAACTTCTTGTAAAAACTTATTTTTTGTCTTTTTTGCTTTTTTTTTTTTTATTTAAAAAAAAAACATGTGTTTCAGTGTAAAATGTCAAAAGTTGTGATAAAAATAGTTACCAACTATATAATTCATGAAAATTAAATTTACTTACAATGGAAAACTACAAATAAAATAAATATGTGTTACTTATGTTGCATTTTCGATTTCACGATATTTAAGTCCAAAAATTTAAATTTATATAAAATTAAATTTATATTTGCGCGGTATATTAAATATTTTATGAAATCTTAAAAAACATGCAAATCAAGGAATGCCTGTACGTAACAGTTGGAATTAATCCAGCTTTGGCATTTTTTTTTAAATTATCGATCATTTTCTTTTTTTCTTCATGTTTTAAGATTTCTACCTATAGTATTATTGAAATAAAGCAACTAAAATTTGTTTTGAGGTTCAAGCAGCGTTGCCAACATATATTATTTCTAATAATAATAAAGTAATTTTATTAATAAATTTTCTGATCATAAATAAAATCTATGACACATATAGTATGTATGTATCAGATTTAATTTTATAAGGAGACAGATCATTATTACCGAATTATGAAAGATTTCCCAATATTTCAAAAGTTTAAGCAAAATATATCATTTGACTTTAGCATAAAAACATCGTTAAACATAAATATAAAAAAATTGTCCATTCAGCGCTGCCAACATTAAATTTCTTGAAAAAAATTATGGTTTTAAAAAATGCTACGATTGCTTTTTTTTAATATAAAGCTAAGTTTTATGGTTAAAGCTAAGATAGAATTAGAGTAAACATACTAGGTTACACTGATAAATTTAACCCTAAAATAGCACTGTAACAGGTTTTTAAAATAAAATTGTTTACACTTGTCACCTTTTTAAAGGAAAGCTAAGAAATATTTTGAATTACCAACTGAAAATGTCCTCTATTAAATATAATAAAAACGAATAGCCTACAACATCCAAACATTCAAACAAATAATTTAATCCTCTATAATGATTCTTCAATATCTACAGACCTAACTAATCCAAAAAAAATATTAAAAAAAAAAATTGTGATCTTTACCCAATAATTAAGCATTCATATGTAAGTTTTTTCTTTAGATTTTGAAAATTATCATACATCCTAAAAAAATTTTGAAAATAAAGATCGAAAATTGTTCTAAGTGCAATATTTCAAAATGTAACAAACAAATTGACAATCTAATTATGCCAGCTAAATTTCATGTAGCGATTATACGCTTTTTAAAGGGTCAAATCACTAACCTTAACTATCACAACAATTATTCTACTGTATCTAAATAGTCGTCATTATGAATTGAATGTTCCAGGTATTGTTTATATATATATTTTTTTTATTTTTTGTTTATTTGTTGCCAAACACCAACCATCATTATTGTTTTGCAACAATCCAAATACCGAAACGTGTTGAGAATCTTATTTTTCGTATTTATTTTATACGTGGGTGTTTGTTGTTTCTCATATTATCGTCGTCGTTACAGTCGCTGTAGTTGATGTTGATAAACAACCCATAGAAATGAATCACATTTGAAGTTTAGTTTTAGTTTTTTAAGCTTTTCAAGTTTCCAAACAATTATATCCAATATGATGAAGTGAATGAATGATGAAGGTGGTGGTTGGTTTAAATGTCAGTCATTTGAAGACTGTTAAGGTTAGTGTGGATACTAATACAAACATCACTACTACCACTACTACTACTACTACTGGTGGTGCAAAACTCTAAGGCACACATGTGTCAAATTATGGCTGGCAATTGTTGAGAATATAGAGATAATGGGAAACGACAATAATAACAATTATTTAAACCGTTATATGAGGTCTTCTCTAGGGAGCCTTAAGATGATCATTTAACAAGAATAATAACCAATACTCGTATGAAGGGAAATAAACACAAAGCTTCACAATTTTATTTTATTTTTTTGTTTTAGTGGTGTAAATGTTTTTAGTAACCGTATTTGAAGTATACTATAAATACAGTATAACTTTAATTCTATAGTCGGTCATTGTTGATACTTTAAGACAACTTTATTTAGACCAAAAATCTCCCCTGGAAATATTTAACATAATGGTATATTTTTGCAGTAATGACAGAATTCATCGAATTTGAAAGCATTTATGAATTCTCACAATTAAATATTCCTTAAAATAAATTTACCTAATGTTTTACATACCACAAGAGCACTTTTGAATTTGTATACGACATTTAGTTAAAAATTTACCTAAAAAGAAAAAAAGAAATTTTAATTAAAAAAATTATTCATAGATTAAAAGAAATTATATATTTATCAGCCCTGTTCTTGAAACGTTGTTATTTGAATAAGAGTGAATTTAAAATCACATGAAATTGAAATTTTGGGTTTCTTGAAACCACTTTTTTTATTTATTTAATGGAAACATATGTTTGAGTTAAGAACCATATGTTTGAGTTAAGAACATATGTTATCTAGAAACCGAGGTGCCATATGGTTCTTTATTCAGTTTCACAAAAAACTTTTAAGTATTTTGTGCATGTTTTTTCTTAAGTTTATAGAAAAAGTATAAAGAAAAATTTTTCTTTTAAAATAACAACTTATTTGTTCATTTAATTGTTTTTGTTCTTCAAGTTCATTCAATTCAAAATGACTTTTCTATTTTTAAAAAGTTAGACATCACCAAAAAAAAAATTTCGATATTCAAAAAAATTGGATTTGACTGGCATCACTACTGTTTCGAACATATGGAAAAAATAAAATTTTTTTTTTAATTTCTTTATTTGCATAATTAGTGCATAAAGGAATCTATGTTATAATTGAAAAAATTATAATGGAAAATAGATTGGGTAAATAAAAAGTTTTTATTATAGTTATAGAACAGCACCATCACAAAAAGTGTGTTTTATTAACATCGACCACTTATTACGAGTTTTTTTTTTTTAAATCAGCGCAAAATGTAGACGTTTTTAAAATCGTTTTTTTTTTTTTTTCATAAAATTAATGCCTAATTTTTTATCATAATGACAAGGTTCAATAAAAAACATGTTAGAGTTTAAATTTCAATTAGATTTTTTATCTCTTAAGACCTGCTTAGTAGAAAAAAAGGGCATTTGTTTTGATTTCACAAAGCCTTTTCTATGTGAATTAAAACGAGAAAAAATATTCTTATTGAAATTAGAGAACAGCAAAAAACACGTAGATTTAAGAATTTTTTCATTTACGAGTTTTTTTTGTGATAGTGGTTTCAAGAATAGGGGTGTATATTAAAATGGAAAAGGCAATAAAAAGGGTTACCAATTGATATAAATTGAGAAAAGTCAAGGTTTGATATCAACGTATTGTGCAAGACGCGATCGAACGCAAACACTTCACGTTCCCAAAAATTGTGAATGGATCGAATCCAGCGCTCAGAAAGAAGAGCTAACACAGGTTTCCTGTAGAACGATTTCTACGGAAGCAATACTGTCGATCATTAAGAAGTCGAGTTGGCCTCTAGATAATTGACAAGATGGTAATTGATCATGCTCTCCATCATCTTTGAGAGCGTAGAGCAGATTGCAATTGAACGGTAATTTTCAGGGTTATTAGCCTCACGCTTTTAAGGGATTGGTTGGAAATTGGAAAGACTCCCGCACGGTACGAAGAGCTGAAAAGGTTGGACAATGGACTAGCTAGCGACGAAGAGCACTGTTTCAGCACCAGAGCTGGTATATTGTCCGGCTCATGATCCAATGAATATTGTATAAAAAAATCAGTTTCTTAGTAACTATTTCCAGATTACTCTGTATCTCAAAAATCTGTATAAAAAAAAAAAAAAAAAAAAAAAAAACCGGATAAAGCTGTACTTATGATAACACTGGTTGCGTCATTTATAGAATTTGCCGTTAAAATTTAGAGCATTTATCGATAATTTTAAAGTTATATTTCTGTTCGATTAAGCGGTTTATCAATTATGATTCAATGGTGCGTGATAGATATATTTCAAAAATTCAAAACTACAGTGTATTCTTAATCGGACCGGTTTCTGGCATTTCAGCCTTAATCAGCGATTTATTGAACATTGTGATAATTGTTATGTTATAATTGAATAAATTGTTTCTATATGAAATTTTTCTACTCAGGGCGGCCGTGAGGTTTGAACCTGCGTCTATTTCACATACACTCGTACTTGCACTTTTTGGTCAGCACTTTAACACACTCACCTTAACTCAGGCCTACGAGCAGTGTGGTTAAGAATCAGTTTTCATATCATACAGCATTTACTTGGTATTAATTTCAGAAGATACAACTCTATCCAAACAAACAATCGTTATTTTTGAATTTTTTTTAAATATTTTTGCATTTATACTTCTAATTTCCACTATTCTCAGTTAATTATCGATATTGCAATTACTAACTGGTGCAAAAAAAAAAATAATACCAATTTCATAGCAAGAGATGCGATTCCACCCAACTGCCACAACTAAGGCCCATATAAAGATATTAATCTCTTGGTGATGAAGAGTACAATGCAAGTCGCCAAAATAAAACCACACTTTTTGCTCGGAAACGGTCTGTTGTCCAGCAAAACTTTTTATTCGAACAATTCCTGAAAATCCTGAAATTTTCACGCAAAACAATTAATTTTGCAAAATAATATCCTGGGTGGGCCAAAAGTCGCCATGGGGTTTAAAAATTTAATAACTTTTTTATATATTATTATTTATTTATTAATTTTTTTTCACATTATATAAATAACACTTGGAGAATAAATTATGAAGAGATTCACTACTGAACAAGCAACCAGAATAATAGAATTTTATTATTTAAATCACCGATGACATTTTACCATCAGAATTGAGCCCTCTGAAGCAATGATTCGTTGCTTAGTTGAACGTCACCACCAACATGGCACCGTAAGAGATTTTCCTCGAACCGATAGACCCCGTTTAATTACCACTGCAGAAAATATTGAACGTTTAAAGCACGGTGTCAAGAAAACGCCAGAAACATCTACAGAAGGCGTTCTGCTCAGTTAGGAATGTCTCGTACGTCAACTATGGCGCATTTTAAAAATAGATTTACTGTTATTCCCATATAAGGTGCAACATCCGAATTTTTCAGTTAAATTTCAACAGTTGGCCAAAAATGAAATCAACTTTATTGAAAATGAAGCTCATTTTAATTTCAATGGCTTTGTTAATAAGCATAACTGTAGTTTCTGGGGTGCTGAAAATCCAAGAGCCATTCATCAACGCCAAGTGCACCCCATTAGGTGTACAGTATGGTGTGGCATTACATCTGAAAACATCATTGGGCCTTACTTCTACGAAAATGAAGATGGAACTGCTGTATCTGTAAATGGGGAGCGGTATCGTTTTATGATAGAATATATTTTACGTCCTGCTCTTGAAAACAGACCTGAGATGTGGTTTCAGCAGGATGTAGCCACTGCCCACACTGCCCGAGACACAATGGCATTTTTAAGGCAAATGTTTGAAGAGCGAATAATTTCCAGAAATTAGCGTTGGCTAATTTGTTAGCACCCGAATATTTTTTTGCGGTTTTTTCAAAGAGCGAGTATATGTGAACAAGCCTGACACAATCCTTGAACATTGTTGCAGAAATTCAACTGCTACAGCCACAAATTTTGAAAAATGTTATGGAAAATGCTCTAAAACGAGCCCATCTTTGCGAAGCTGAAAACGGGGCTCATTTAAGTTACATTATTTTCCATACTTAGTGTAAAAAAAATTCCATTTTGTATTTTTTATAATCAGAAAATAATAATTATAATCAGAAAATAACAAAATATATAAACGAAAAAGTTATTATATTTTTAAACCCCATGCAGCTTTTGGTCCACCCTGTATAGAGTGAAAATTACTTCGTTTAAAAGTTATTGCGATTTGCTTATGTACGTGCACAGTCCTTAAGCTAATATTTAGTTGAAATGACTGCATTCGTTTGAAGCCAACATTTTAACAACTGACTGTTTAGAACACATACATTCCACTTTATTGTGGCATTACGCATTAATTTAGGAACATGACGACTGGCTACAACAACAGACAACACATTGTATGAAGTTGTGCTAAAACCACGTACAAACATAGTTGGGAGTGACGAGTGCGATGTGTAACATATTGTGAAGTGATATTTTTTCTTACAATTTTACCACATTGTTGCAGTAGTCAATACTTGGTCTTGGTAGTTTTGTTGTTCGTACATACGTACGTTTGTGAAATATTCTGAGACTTTTGGCCCTGACTTTCAAAATAAAGAGTTTATCGTCTGCTCATAAAAATGCGGCAACGTTTTTCTTTCTATGCTTTTTCGTTTGATAGTTTTTCAAAGCCATTATGTTAGATGAATAATATGAGATATGAATAAAGGTTTATGGTAGTTTTTTTCGTACCTTTCATTCAAAACAGTTTTTTTTTTTTAAGTTTGTATAAAAACGAAAAATACTGAATTGGTGGTCTGGTCTTTGACTTGAAAACAAAGAACCGTAACGTTATATTATATTCACTGCATTTAGAGTATATTGGAATTCATCGTTTAAAAACAAAAAAAAAAAAAAAAACTAAAAAAAATTCTTACAAAAATATTAAACATCATCATCAGTATTATTATTCACAATATTGATGCCACAATGTAGTGAAATTTCATTTGAAATCAACTCGTATTTATTGCCAAAGGGAACTTTGCTAGATGAAAAGTAAATATTGCTGACTATTCAACAGACTACTTCAATATATTTTCTTTAAGCGCAGTTATATCAAACTTCATTGTCATTTTCAAATCAACTCAATTATCGTCATCCTTTCTTCAACCCATACAGTCCGTCTGTCTGTCTGTTTGTTTGTGCCTCAGAGTAATAGTCATCGTCATCAACATTTCAAATTCAAACACACTTCACTTAAAACCAACCAAAGACGAAGAAAAACGCTAAAATAAAAAAGTAATAATAAATAAATAAAAAAAATAGTATAAAAAAAAATTTAAGTCTTAACGAAATTTTTATTGTGGTGACATTGCCTTAAGGAATGAATTCTTCTTATTAAAGATGAAGAATTTTTTAAGAAAAATACTTTAGGAAATAGAGAGCAGTGTGTTAGACAGATACTCAAATCTACTAGATCTTGTTTCTAATCTACTTTCAAACCTTTATCGTTTATAAATATAGAGTTGGTTTGGCAACAAATAACGGTTTTAAAAACATATAGCTGATGTTTTTAACTAACAAAAATATCTGACCTAGACTCAACTTTTATCATACCGATCATTCTCCGTCCGTCTGTCTGTTCGTCCGTGTAAACCTAATCAAACTTCAGGTCGTAAATATGAATATATTTTGTAAAATGTTTTGTAAAATCAGACCTAGTCTCCATACAAATAGCCCCTATAACAACGACGTAAATTGTCTTAGGATCCAAATTATCAAATACATCTTGGTTTATGTGTGTTTACTACACCCATTAAGTACTCCAAATATACAAAACTATTACACAGGTTATTCTTTAATTTGGTATAAATATGTTTTTGCTCAAAATAAGTGACTACCAAATATGGCCATGATGATCGGAGAAATTTTCGAGCTGGTCCTTATCTAAAAATTGCATACAATATGAACTTTTTCAAAAACTGAAATTTTTTACTTTTGGCATTTGTCTTGAATATGCTGCATATTAAACCATCACTGATTTTTCGATAACATGTTTACCATTTCAGTTATTGGTATCGAATACAATATGAGTCTCCCACTGCGACTGGATTTTAATTATTAATTATTTTTGGTGAAAAATTAGTATATGATACATTGTTCCTGAAACGGATTTAGCATTAATGAACTGGATGAACGAAATTTAGATAATTTTTCCTGCTTTTCGAAGTATTCCATGGTATTTTCCGTATGAAATGTTGATAGATTAAATTGCCACAATGAATAAACCCGACTGCTCTCCATAAAGGCTTAAAAAGGGTCAACGAGCGTGCCAATAATTTGAAAAAAAAAACAGACAAATATATTATGTTACAAGTTAAAGAGTCTGATGGCCTCAAATACGTAATTATGATTGCAAAGTTGCAATGACTGCGGAGTTGCAATACATTATAGTATGTTTCTTTCAAATCTAGTAGATTTGCTTCAAATTATCTAGATTAACTTCAAATCAAGTAGATTTGCTTCAAAACAACTTGAATTACTTCAAATCAAGTACATACATTTGCTATAAATCTAGTAAGATTTGATTCAGCTCCGCTAGATCTACTTTAGATTTAATATACTTCAATTAAATTAGTGTTATAAAATAGATTTGAGTGCTATTGTGAATTAGTTTATAGTAAGAATGGTGAAAAATTTCAGATTTTTAATATTGGCTGATAGATGCACCAGGAACTGAGAGTTTTGGTATTGGCAAACTGTTTCAGAATTTGAGAGATTTTGCTATAGGAAAAATATTTTAAACACTGAAAAAATTTGAAAAATAAACCTATTTTAAACCGAGTTTTTATTAAGGTTATTAATATGTTTTATTATTATTTTTTGTTCATTATCTCTAATTGTAATTGACAAAATTTTTATTGGCAACCCCCCCTTCCATCAATGAATAATTGGTATTATTAGAATTTTTGAGCTGGCGAAAATCGTTAACATCCTTAAACACTTTCTTTGTTGCTTTGATTTTTACCTTTTGACCAAAACCCACAGTATCCTTTAATTAGCCTGAGTTCTGGACAGTTCTGTAGGTTACTGGTCCGAAAGAAAGTTGAAATACTTTAGTCTTTTTTCAAGCATTATTTAATGTCAATTTCCGAGTTTTTTGTGTTTGTGGTTACAAAAATCTTGATCCTTACGCTAAAGCTGCAGATAGCTTGACATACAAAGTATTTTTTTACTCAAATCTTTCGTCATCATTCCCCGCGAGTCTGCAGCTTTTGCTAGCATGTATGCTGCGGTTGAGACGAGACGCAGCAATTAAATATTTAAAAAAATCATATTTTCCGAACTTCCAATTCTCTTGCCATTTTGAAATGAATAAAAGTGTAGCAAAATAATCTAAAAAGCATAATTTTTTTTAAATTCATTTCAAAGCCTATTACGAAAAATTTTTCCAAATATTTATTGAATTAAATGTAGTGGACAATTATTTCAAACGCAGTGATTAGAATGTGAGTGTATTTCTATTTGGAAATGTTTCAATATACAAGAAATGTTTTATTATAAATTTGAATACTGTGTATCTTTATAGATAAGATAATTTAAATTTTGGAATTTTAAAGTTTGGAAAATGCATAAGAATACGAGGACTTTTCTAAAGAAAAAATGATTCAGTGTCGAAGGGTTTTCTATAGAGATTTGTGAGTTTTTACTATAGGAATCAGAATCTAACTGTTTTTACTTAGGAAATTGTTTCTGGTCTACAAATTAAATTAAAAAAAAAAAAAAAATGACTGCAGAAACGAAGCATGTTTTTTAACTAATCTGGGTGCGCTGAATTCGAATCCGGTATAAAAATTGGGCTATCACGTCTTGTTAATTTTTTATCGCATGCTGGCAATATTGTAAAACAGTCAATACTGACACTACAATTTCACAATTATTAATTTAACAGAAGCCCACATTCATTCTAAATTTTCATAATAGTAGCGTTTAAGCATGTCAGGGAGATCGTGTGATACTGATTCAAGCTATTTTTTGCTTTGTGTGTGGTGAATATTTGGTTGGAAAAAAAGACAAGAATCATTAAAATATGCATAGTTACATTATTTTGGTTTTGCTGTCAGAAACTTGGACAAACCGTGGACACCGACAATGTTTTGCAATAGTTGCAGAACTGTTTTATATAAATGGTCAAAGGGCAAGAAGATCTATTTCGATTTTTCAATTCCAGTACTTTGGAGAGAGTCAAGTTACCACCAAACCGATTGTCCTTTCTGTTTAACAAAAGTTGCTGGATTCAATATGAAAAATCGAAAAAATATTGCTTACGCGAATATCACATCGGTTTCCAAACCTGTTCAACGTCCACCAAATGATCCATTACCAGTCATTCCCAGTGCTGCGAGCAGTGAGTTCAAAATATCTTTATATTTAACGCAGCAAGACGCAGAATTACTAGCTTAACGCATGCAACAGTGGAAACATCTTGCAGTTGGACAAAAGTAACAACCTATAGAGATAGAAGCTTGGAATTGGTTGCATATTTTGAAAAGAAACACTATTCTTTACTGTACTGATCTTGATGGTTTATTTTAAAAAATGAACCAGCCATATGACAAAACTGTTTAAAGGCTCTTCTTTTGTATAATGGGAATGGAAAACCATCCGTACAAATTGCTCATGCATTAATATTTACAAAGGAAAATTAGGAATCAATGACTGAAATTTTGACATTACTCAATACTACTGTCATCAATGGAAGATCTGTGGTGACCTTAAGGTGTGTGATTTAAATTTCTTTGTAAAGGGTTTTCCAACAAGAAGTGTTATTTTGAATCACCCGGTATTTCGGTAGCTGTCACTTTTGAAGCTTTTATTCTTTGACGTTTGACAAGTAGAAACTACGCCATCACTAAAAATGGCTTCAACAACGCATTGAAATTATTAAAATTCACTACAAAAATGGTGAAAATCTTGCAGTCACAGTTCGCAAAACTAAAGCATTTTTGGGTCGTCGTGAAGCACCTTGTCGGACAGCAATAAATAAATTGGTGGAAAAATTCGAGCTGTTGGGACAAATTAGTGATCTGAAGAATAAAACCCGTGCACGTCGCTCAAGAACAACCGAGAATATTGCAGCTGTAGCCCAAAGTGTTGAAGAAAACCCAGGTTCGTCCATTCCTCGTCGTTCTTTGGAATTGGGCATTCCACAAACGTCATTACACCGTATTTTGCATAAAGACTTGGGTCTTAAGGCTTATAAAATTCAGTTAACACAAGACGGCGCTACGTGCCACACAAGCAACGAAATCATTGCTCTTTTACGGGAAAAGTTTCCGGACCGTGTTATCTTTTGAAGAGGTGATCATAATTGGCCACCGAGATCTTGTGATTTAACACCTTGCGACTTCTTCCTTTGGGGCCACGTGAAAGATAAGGTCTACGCCAACGCCCAGCGTCGATTCAAGACCTCAAAGATAGAATTCGAGGCTATCGAGGACATAGAGCAGCGATTTGGTTATGGAAAATTTCATGAAAGGGATATGGTCCTGTAAGCGTCGTCGTGTTGGCCATTTGGCTGATGTTGTTTTTCATTTTTAACGGCATACCTTCCTCTTTATTATGAAATAAACATCCGATCATTTATCTCAAAAAATGGCATTTTTCTTTGATACCAAAATAACACCTCTTATTGGAAAACCCTTTATATACGTCAGAACAGAGTGGCCAAAAAGAACTGAATATTCACCAGGAAACATTTCAAATAAATCATTAACTGATCCAAATGACATTCTTCTTAAGCCGCTGCACATAAAAATGGGCCTTTTTAAAAACTTTGTCAAGGCTCTGGACATATATGGTGCAGCATTTAAATATTTGTTAGCGGTTTTTGCTAAAATTTCTTATGCTAAAATCAAAGAAGGCATGTTTGTTGGCCCTCAGATCAGGAAACTATCGAATGATGACAATTTTTCACAATGTTTATTGGAGAAAGAATATGCAGCCTGGAAGTCTTTCAAGAGCATCGTGGACAGTTTTCTTGGAAACAATAAGAGTGAAAACTACAGGAAAATTGTTGCTGAATTATCACAATTAGGTGCACAAATTTCACTCAAAATGCATTTTCTTCATTCGCATTTAGATTTTTTTCCACAAATATTTAATGAAAATTGAAAGAAATTATCAACGATTTTGGGACAAATGCATGCTGGGAGACTATTGATGGACTCAAATACGTGAAACCGAACAAACAAAATACAAACGACGTTCAAATAACGCCATTCACTTTTGAAAATTCATAGATTTTTAAATAAACTAGTTTTTTTTTTTTTTTTTTTTTTTTGTAAAAAACGAATAAAAACATTTTTTTTGCATCTCGAAAACCTGACGTGATAGAGAAAACCCAATTACAGATTCGAATTCAGTCCACCAAATTACCTAGGAAAGATATTTGGTTGTTCCAGTCCAAAACCGTATTGGCTGGTGTCATCTGAGCATTTTTCTGGTCGGATTTTATTTTAAATCAAAAATACACCATAATCTATTTTCAGTTGGGAAAATACCTCAGAATACGACGGGTTTTTTTTAGAAAAAATACACTAGATTTGAGGATTCTGAATTTAAGGCGTTTCTAGTTGAAAAATGTCTAAGCACTTAGAAAATACCTCAAGAATTTTTTTTTTTTTTTTAAGGAAAAAATATATTAGAATCTGAGGGTGTTTTCTCTAAGAACAAGTAACGATTTTGCCTAATTTCCGTTTCGAAATGTAAATTTTTCTAATTTCCTTACTCGTTATGAAACGAAACGATTTATTGTTTCGGTATTGCGAAAGACGGAAATAAATATGTTTTACAACACATTATAAATATAACAGATTAAACATAAAATGTAAACAAAAAACATATGTTTATTACAAAATTGAAAAGTAGTGAAATTAAATAGACGTAAAATATTAACAAATAGATTTTTTTTTTTTATTATTATTATTATTATTCATCTTTCGATTCCGTACAAATTTGAGATGAATGGTCAAATTTTATAAAACCTTTCGAAATTGTATAAAAAATTTGAGATTTTTGAAATTTATCCAAAATTTTTATTTTTAAAATTTGACCATTCCTCTCAAAATTTCGTTTGTTTAAAGTGTAATCAACAAATTATTCACGAATTTCGTTTACATATCGATTGTGGCAAATATATATCACCAAATGATTCACAATTTGGTGGACATCGAACTGGGACCTCGCCTTAGGACCTGTGGTTACGAAAAATTCATTTATTTCATATTGGCCGATGATAACCATTTACTGGGTTATGATATTTTGGGACAAAAGTGGCAATATCGTCAGTTGAGAATAAGAATTTTTGCACGATCAATGAATATTTACCATAAAACCTAGGGACACAAGATTCGGTCGTAAAGGAGAGATTCCTATCTTGGATCGTGATGGCAACTTGTATACAGCTCCAAATACATTCAACCACATTTCGAACCCAAAAAACGAAACGACAAGTATAAATATGTTATTATTAGGCTCTGAGCTAGTTCCCACCAGAGATCTAATGGTTGATTCGAACGATGCTTTATTTTATGTGGTCACAAGATTCGATGCAGTTCGTTGTGTTTATAGGCAAAATATGATGGAAGAAGTTAGTGAAATTAAACACATTACTTCGAAAAATATCCAACAACTTTTCTTTGGCACCGAGGGCCACTTACGATACATACATAATCGTACAACAAAATTTGAAAATTTTTTCACAAAAAAGTATGCAAATTGTTAGCTTTTCTACGCATATAAACCTCATTGACTCTGATTGAAAATTTATATAAATTTAAAAAATTAATTATTTAGTTTATTTATTTATTTTTGACCTAAAATTTCTAAAATTATTATTTTTTTTTTTTTTTTTTCAAATATATTATACATATTTTGCACTAACATTCCCTTTTCTTTTTCTCTTTATTGGAGAAAAATGTATTTTCGCATGCTATTTTGCTAACGAGGAAAATTTTACAATTTTGCATTCGAAATCCCAAAAGTACAAAAATTCGTATATTCGAATAAAAATACGTATGGCACTGTGCAGCAGTAGACCAAACTGGTACAGCATAATACATTATGGCGTGGAATATTGATTTAAATATTAATCTTTTGTTTTCGATGTTAAGTTTGGAGTTTCTATTTATAAGAGGGTACAATAATCTGGTGGCATTATTTAATTTATTTATAATATATGAGATATGATCTTTAAATTTAAATTTTGGATCTAATATCACTCCCAGATATTTGGCTTTGTCTGTGCAATGGATTTCGCTGTTATTGAAACTGATGGACTGTTGAGGTAAGAAACAGTTTTTCCTTCTTCTTGAAAAATAAATAGCTTGTGTCTTTTGTGTGTTTATTAGTATTTTCCACTTCATAAAATATGAATGAACTACAGTGAATGCAGTCTGTAAACTGGATAATACATCAATCGCCAATATTTTCGAGCTAAGAATAGCGGTATCATCAGCAAAAATGGAAGTAAAGCAATCATCTAGGGCTGGGAAATCTGCAGTGAAAATATTATATAATATTGGGGGGAGACACGATCCCTGACGACTTCAATCTGAGATGAGTTTTTGGAGCCAATATATACCTTTAAAGAACGTTCTGAAAGGAAATTAAACTTTATCATCTTATAGATCAGGCCATCATGCCAGACCGAATCAAATGCAGATTTGATGTCTAAGAGTATCATACCAGTTGATTTCCTACTGTTAAAATTTGAATTTACTAATTTACGTATTCTAGTAAGTGGCTGAACTGTCTTGTGTTCCTTGCGGAAACCAAATTGTTGTGATGGTAAAATGTTTTCTGCATCAATAAACTCAGTAAGCTTTTCCTTAATAACTTTTTCTAGAATCTTGCTTAAGGATGATAGAGAACTTATCGGTCTGTAAGAAAGGGGACAATTATAAGGTTTTTTTGTTTTTTTTTATTGGTATGATTTCAGAACTTTTCCAGATTTTTGGGAAGTAAAGCAACCGCAAGCAACAGTTTATGACTGCAGAGATGTATTTGGTTCCTTTTTTTGGTAAAGCTCTTAAACATTTGCTGTTTATTCCATCAGTACCAGGGGATTTTCTTGGCTTTAACTTTTTAATAATATCGGCTACTTTATCTGTTGAAATTGACAAGACAATTAGGTTGGTGCTAAGATTACTAACAGCATTATATACATCTATTTTGGTGGCTGTGTCACTAAGGCTAGCTGAAATTGAGTGATTTGATCCGAATACTTGCGTTAGGACTTCGCTTTTTTCTTCTTGGTTGTGGAAGGTGTTGTTGTTGCGTTTCAGTGTTGGAATGTTTGTAGCCTTCTTTCTTAAAATTTTTGTGATATTCCAAAAAGGAGAAGAGCCTTTATCCAAAGTTGAAAGCTTATTGTTCCAGTAGGTATTTTTAAATTTTTTGATTTCGACTGATATGCGGTAATTATATTCTCTAGTTTGAATATGATCCGATACGTCTCGGAATCGTATCCAGTTTCTTCTGTAAACATTTCTGATTTGAATCAAATGTTTAATGTGCTACGGTAAACTTGGGGTTTTGACTTCATGGATTTTACGTGGGACACTGTGAGTAATTGCAGCAGATATTGTATCATTATTGTATCATGTTCTCAATTTCTTCGGTGTTATTGACTGTATTTTCATCTGGCACAATTAAATTTCTTTTAATGTGTGAAGTAAAACGGTGCCAGTTTGCATTTTTAAAATTATAAAACAATTTCTGAGTAGGAATGAACCCATTACTTATGGTTGATTTTACCGGAAGATGGTCTGATCTAAGTAAAGGTTGCAAATTATTTTTTTTTTATATTGTGATATAACATCTCTCAAAAGCCGACCAATTAGCGCAAATATAATCATAATCATTTTTACAGTTTTAAAGATTTTACATATAAAACAAGTAAGAAAATTATAGTCGGTCTAGACCGACTATACGATACCCTATACCATGCGTTTAGAGACCTTATCTCTCAGGCCCAACTAACTGGATACAGAAAATAAGCATAAACCAAATTTGAGTGGGATTTTTATTAATTTTTTCGGCTGCAGATATGAAAAAGTTCATATCGTATCTATATGGGGGCTAGGCCCAAAAATGGACCGATCCTGACCATGTTTGGTAAAGTCTCTTGTATTTTGCAAAAATATATACAAACACAATTTGAAAAGAATCAGTGCAATATTTCTGTTTTTTGATAGATTTAAGTGAAGATCGGGAAGCAGCTCTATATGGGGCCTATGACTAAGAGTTGTCCAATAGGGATCATTTTTGGACTACTGATTAATGGATGTAATATATACACACAAACCCAATTTGACTAAGATTTGTATGATAATTTGGATCTTATGGCAATATATGTTGATTTCATAGGGGCCATTTGTATGGGGGCTAGGTCTGAACATGGACCGATTCTCACCAATTTCAATAGCGTTCATCCCATGGCCGATAAAAGATCAAATACCAAATTTCGTCAAAATATATTTATATTTGCGACCTGCAGTTTGATTACAAGCTTTACATGGACACACAGACGGACGGACGGACATCGTTAAATCGAATCAGATAGTGATTCTGATTCGATCGGTATAATTAAAGATGGGTGTAGGTCAAATATTTCTGGTTGTTACAAACAGCAGCACAAAGTCATTATACCCAAACCACATAGTGGTATAGGGTATAAAAAATATTCGAAACTATATGTGTTAAAAATTTCAAATGCTGTGACCAAAATTACTCCTTTAAGATTCTATAATATATTTCTTTTAAATAGATCTACATAAAAACTTTTGAGCTAAATATTTGACAGTAATTGAAACCAGCCGACACTCCATTATTTTCAATTAATCTATATATATAAACGAAAGTATGTATGTTTGTTTGCTTGTAATTTATAGCAGGACCGAGCCTCCGAAAATTTTTACAGAGTCTTAATGATATTTTTTTGATATTTTTAGTGGGCGTGGCACCTCCCATACTAGGTGAATTTTTAATGTCATATATATTGGGTACTATGACAGGGAGAACTTTGCAATTTTGTGTGAGGTTACCTGTTATTAATGTTAGTAGCAAATCCGAAAATGGGCGGGATCGGACCAATGGGCATGATACCCAACATACAAAGAAAATATTAACTGTTATATATATGGATTACTATGAAAGGGAGAGCCTTGAAACTTTGTATGAGTCCATCAGATATTAATATGAATGGTCAGATAAAAAATGACAGTTTTTAAACTTTTGAGAAGTACATTATTTATCAATGTTATCAGTCATGGAAAATATGGGCGAAATCGCCAAATTTAAAAATCGCCAAAACCGGAAATCGCAAAAACTAAAATCGGCCAAAACAAAATTTTCAAGTGAAAAAATGGGCAAAGTAAAAAATCGCCAAAATCAAAAATCGCTAAAATAAAAATTTGCGAAATGATATTCTAAATTCAAGGCCAATCGCTAAGTGTTGCCGGATTTAATTTAATGGCAGCTATATGTAGCTTGCTCCAGAGGAGGACTTCCCAAAAATTTGATAATTTTTGCACCGAATGAAAAAAACTAAAAATATTGTTTATCATCAAGCACTGAAATAAAAAAAATATAAAATATATAAAATAAAATATTTTAAATGCACAATAGAAAATTCGTATGAAAAATGATTATGAAAACATACATGTCAATAAGTCTGGGTAAGCCGTAGCGAAGCACTACAGGGCATACTCAATAAAGTGTGGTTACTAGAAATATTTTTACTGACATATTTTCATGAAAAAACTAGTTCATTCCAAATTTATATTCTAAAATTACGGTAAAAAATCTGTGTCTACATTAATACCATTTCTCACTGAAAACGCATAATAATATTTCGAAAAAATTAATCATTCGCAACACTGAAAAAGCTATTTGTTCTAAAAAAAAGGGATTGAAATAAAATACTCTTCCAGTTGTCCTAGAATTCGCATAATTGCGGAAACGTAAAAATTTATATAATCTATAATATTAATAAGCAAGGCGATTTCTTGTTACCGATGCTACTGTGTCAGTTTTAATCATATTTTGACCACACATACCTCATTTGAAAGGTGTCCACCAGATTTACAGATTTTTAAATCTTAAATTTTTTTTTGGAGTAAACAGCATTTGAAGTTGCTACTAACACATACATAAAATTATACAATGCTATGTGTGTGTTTATTAAATTTGTTAATGTGTTTGTTATAAAAATTAGTTCGTTTTTTTTTTGTGTTGATTTGTGAATTGGCTAGAATTGATTAGCATACCTTTAGGATCTTTTTCCTAGAATTTGCACTCGTATTTCGAGGGCTGGAATCTGCTAGTTTAAATTATATCATCCGTAACTCATCTAAATTTATTTCCTCTGTTTTCCACACATGAAAAAATCAAATACATTCTAAACGAAAAGTTTAAAACAAAATACCAGCAACTATAAGATTTTCGAGATCATGTGGATATAGGATCAATAAATCTCAGACTTTTTAAATTAAAGACAGTTATTTTTAGCTCAATACACATTATCCAACATTTCTCCAATTTTTTTAGCCCATCAAAATAATTTAAAGATCTTCAAAATAGTCATGTGTTGGTTCAATGATTTGATCCTTGGAGCTAAATTTCTTTCCACAGAGATATTCCCTTATGTTTGACAATAGAAAAATGTAGCTGGGAAAGGATGAGTTAGTAAATCGTAGTCCAGTTAATGGAATTTTTTCATGGTGACCAAATAAACATGTGTTCTGCCGTTCATTGTCTTGTCCTCCCTTTCGACTTGGACTACTTTTCATTGTTAGTTGTTCTGCGAAAATTTGGAGAAATACACCAATCTTTTTTTCAATGGGAAATGTGTTTTGCTATAGGAATCTGAATCTGTAGGTCTCAGAATTCGAGGATTTTTAGTCGTGAAATGTCTCAGAATTTGGCAGTTTTTCTTTTGCAAGAATACATCAAAATCTAGTTATATTTTCAAGGGAAAAAAATCTTGAGCGTTTTTGCTCCAGGAAAAATTTCGACTGGTTTCCCAGTCAAAAAAATGTCTTAAGCTTTTGACGGTTTTTTTTTTTTTTTTTTGTCTGAAAGTGTCAAAAAACAGCAGAATCTAATTATTATAATAAAAGGGGAAAACTATTTTGAATAAAAAAGCTGCCTTAGAATCTAAAGAAGTTTTTGTGTTTGAATCTTATGATTTCTCTCGTAAATGGCAAAATTTAATTCCTCAATTCGATTTTTTATTTTAAAAGTACTAAACAGAGAAGGAAATGAATAATTTCATTTAAAGCTCTGAATGAGGATGAGTTTGTTCGTTTGGACGGTGGTTCTTCTGTTGATTTTTGATTATTTTTTATTTTTACCATTTCAGTTTTGTAATGATGTGATTACAAGTGGTACTTGTTCAAAATGCTGTCTTAACTGAGTTTTTGTATAGCTCGCTTTTTCTACTCTGTAGAGTAGTTTTTCAGTTGTTTGTTGGGGTTTTTTATTTTATTTATTATATTTTTTTGTGGATAAGTGTTTCTTTAGTTTTTTACGAGTATTGCTTCATCTTAACTGTCTTATTGTTGTGGATTGAAGCCACCAGCCACCAACCACAGCAAGAAGCACACATTAATTGTCTTGTGTCTTTTGGTTTTGGCGCGCAAAAAAGATTTTCTTCAGTTTTGACGTACATTGATTTTATGTTAACCCCATCGTGGTCTTCTTCTATTATGACGACTACTACTTAAATTTCTTTAAGCAGACCCACTTATACAAACGTTGTGTATGATATTTTGCGGTTATTTGTCTTATTTCTTCAGTTATTTTTTTTATATTTTATTTTTGTTTTGATAAATTTATTTATCATACTCAAAGCTATGATAGTTGGAAGACCTTTTAGGGTTTGGTTGGTTGGTTGGTTGTTTTGTTTGATTTGGTTTGGTCTTGTGATAAATGCAATAATGTTTGTAGGTAAAAGAGAAAGAAAATTATGGCACAATTATTTTTTTATGGTGTTTTGGGTTTGACTTTATGACCCCTTCTTTTATTTCTCTCTTTGGTATGTTTTTATTTTTTTCCCAAATCTTAAATAACAAATTGGTTTATATTGTTTATTAAAACAACAGCAAAATGATTACTTAAATAATTCATTATGATAAGGATTTTAATTGATTTAATGGTCACCGATAAGTCATTTCGAGAACGTAAACCGAAGACTACGTTAAATTAACAGATTTTATTGTTAACATAAAATTGTTATTATAGTGGCCTGGCAGCTTTTTGAGAAAATGTTTCCAGAAGTGACAACATACACAGAATTTCTATCATCCGTTAATACCGCCATTGGATTCATGTTATCGAAAATTTTATTCACATGACTAACGGGTTGTGTTTAAAACATACAGGCTTATTGTCGCTTTTACTAAAAATTTTCTATAATTTTATCATTAACTTCTTTATTAGTATAAAATTTATGGTCAGTGTAAATGTTTAGCTGTCTGCATTTTTTATTTTCATTATTTTTCACTTAAGCTTTGCAATACAATTAATTTCACAGTTGTAAACTTCTTGAAACAGCTGTTTTTAAAAAAGGTATATCGATATATCAATCGAGCATACATTTTCTGTTTCACTGCTCTAAAAAATATGTTATCATGATGCACATCACAAACGTATCACTAGCGTATAATAGACATTAAAACTTAATCGGAGAAGCATATTTGAGGTGAAAGTTACAACAGGAAAAGTCATGATTGTTTTATTAGGTAAAATTAATTTACAAAAACATTTGTGTTAATAATAAAAATAAAAAAATCGTCGTGAAAAAATGTTTAACTAAAAAAAAAAAAGAAAAAATATGCTACAAAAATAGTTTAGTTAAAAACATTCAAATAAAAAATATTAAGGCCTGGAAAAACATTATAAAGTTCCATTTAACAAAAGACGTTAATACATATGAAAATGTACCAAAATATACTATTTTGTATGGAAATGTTACTTGAAATTCTGGAGAATCCATTGAACGAATTGAATTTTGTCCATTTAAATTAACAAAATTCCGACAATTTTCTTGAAAAATCCGTCCGTGCATCTGTTAGAGTCCGGAGTAGGAAATGACAATACTTCACAAAATATACATACACATATACAGTAATTACATTTTAAAAAGCTTGTTTATTTACGAACATTAAGTTATGGAAAAAAATAAATTTTTTTTAACATGTAATCATTTTTACAGTTATTTTTTCTTTTAAGTTTTGTTATTTTTATATAGTTTTAAATAGAGATTTTATTTTAAAACTGTGTTAAAGTTAGAACAATTGTACTAATAAAGCGGACATATAAAATAGCGGACATAAAAAATAAAAAAAAATATATTTTTTAGTAAAATTAAATTTAAAAAGGTAAGAAAATTAATAGGAGCCAATATAAAAAATGTATATTTCTTTATTCAAGTCCTGAATTTAAAACACTTTGAAAGAGCTAAAACTACAGAAAGTATTAAAAAAAAAAGGAAATTTTACATTTATTTATCCACAAGTGCAATTAAAAACAGACTACGTGAAAATAATTCGTTTAGACGCATTGAGAGAAAAAACAAAAAAAAAAAAAAAACAGAACGAAACGAAACGATACATTAAAATTCTGCTAAGGTTCGTTAAAAAAAAGCTTGAAAATTTGTGGAACAATATTCTTTTTACGATTAAAACAAAGTTCAATCGTTTCGGATCAAATGGAAATAGGTCTGTGAGACGTAATCCGAATACAGAATTCGATCCTATACACACATTCAAAACGGTGAAACATGGGGATGGATGTGTATCAGGTTGGGGAGCTTCTCCTGGTATGGAGTGGCTAAAATTACGCGTATAGAAGGCACTATGGATTAAATAGTACACAGAAACAGTTTAGCAGACAATATGATGCCTTATGTAGAGGAAATGCCGTTAAACTGGAAGTTGGTACAAGATAACGATCCTAAACATACTACAGTCTGTATAAAAAATGGTTGTCACAATGGCCCGCCAAATTCCCTGATCGTGAATCAGTGGAGCGACGTATACATACGAATTGACCGTATTAAAGCTACAAATTTAATTATATTATGGGAAGAAATCCAAAGGGAATAGAATTCCATGTCCCTGGAAAGATGTCGGAAATTAATATCGTCAATGCAGCGTCGATGTACTGCCGGCACTAAAAATAAAGGTTGTCCAAGAAAGTCTAGTCAAATTGACTAATTAAATGAATTTGCCTGTTATGCAAGAATTTTTAAGTTTAACTTATTTAAGTCGTTCCGAAAAAAAAAATTATAAAACAAACTAAAATAAAATTTTGAAACATTTTGGTTCCATTTGATATACATATGTATATGTAAGTCGTGTTTAACAAAAATATAAAAATATATAAAAAAAAAAAAAGTGTAAAGAAAAAAAATTAAGTGGTCATATATTTTTTTTATAAAACGTGTTATTTAAAATGTCGCCACTGTAAACATAACTCAGTGGCTTTTTGAATATATTTTTGACCAAAAAAAAAAAAAAAAAAAAAAAAAAAAAAAAAAAGTTTATTTCTTAACATAGCTTTATAATTTTTTTCCCTAAAAAAAAAGGCCCTTGTTCCGGAGATGACCTCTTCACCTATCCAAATCTCTTCAGATTTAAAAACAGGAAATGGTCGCAAGGGCCCTAAATCTGGAGAATATGAGGTATGAAGTAGCACTTCGTAACCCAATTTATGGATTTGTGTCATGGCTACTAAACACATATACGCTGGTGCGTCGTTATAGTGCAAGAGCACGTTTTCTTTGCCAAATCGTTTTACCCATTTCCAGGTAATCTCAATGCATCCTAAAAAACTGTCGCCATAACTTTGTTGGCCAACAGTTGGTCTTCTTTGGTGTACGTTCCCTGGGAGAAATGCACTGCTGTGACTTTCCTTGGTCTTTGGTGTGTTGTGATGGATCCATTTTTCGTCCAAAGAAACAGTGCAAACGCACCGATTTCGGTTGAACATAGCCGAACATTCCTTTGAAGTGGTCACACGTTTGCGCTCATGATCGAGTGAGAACAATCGCGGCACCCATCGCGTATAGCCTTTCCAAGCCCAAATATACAAGAAATGTCTGTCTACATTCTCAAATATCTGAAGCATTTTAATTCTCCGATCGTCCAATAACATTTCATGGCGACTATCATTTGGGCGACTTCACTGTTCCGCGTCAATTGTGATGTCACGTCCACAACGGAATTCAGCATAGCACTTCTTAACCATTGGTTTAAATTTTTTCCTTGATTTCGGTGGTTCCTTTTTTTGCGTAAAAAAATAATGTTTTATGAGCTCTGGAAATTCAGTTCTTTTCTAAATACATAGTATATAAATATCGAGGTTGTCCGCTTTCAATGACTGTCAAGCACAAACTAAATAGTGCAGCTTGCTACAGTAGTCCATTAACAGATGACTGTTGACAAGTATTGTTGGTTTTTAATCAACTACGAGGGAAGTTCAAAAAGCACGGAGTTGTCGAACTATCCTCATATATAAAAATTCATTGTGTTCATTTCTAAAGCCAACCGTAACGAAACGTTTGAAATTTATTTAAAAAGATTTTTAGCGAATAGCTATATTTCCATAAAAATTTTAAACGAAAACTATTCGAATTTTTCATAATTTTTTAGAAATTTTTCTGTTTGCCTTAACCTGTTTTTTATACTACAAACAGAACGACAAAGATAGCCTGATAAGCAATGGTATGGTTGATATAAAATTTTCACAAGACATTAAAAATAAATAGCAATTGTCTGTTGAAAATAAATACAAATTTTCTACAAACAACTGCTAAGCAATGTAAAAAAATCAAGGATTCCCACGTTGGTCACGCATTCCATAATACCACATAACATTCGGAAGTAAGTAACTAAGTCATGTTGTTATTTACCCTCAACCTCAACATAGCAAACAACGACAACAATGTTACAGAATTTAAACAGTTAAAAAAAAAAACAACAGAGAATAATACTAAAATTGCTGCTGGCGCTAGTTTTAGTGCCCTCATCTCATCCAATACTACTGACTGCAAACATTATGACATAATTTGTATGAAGTTACAAGTGTATACAACTGAACTCGTAGAGCTGTCGGTGGTAGGTATTCCATGATACTATCTTATGTGCTTTAATGTCATTAGAAACTAAAAATCCACATGAGCCACCCAACACCGTAGACTTAAGATTAATAGCATACAAATTCTATCCAAGGGGGAACCAGTGAACAAAAAAAAAAAACGAAAATCTTAAAATGTTTAAATAAAGTATTACTACCAATACATAAAATACAAACATAACAATAAAAACAAAACAACAAGTGTTAAAGGATTTAGCGAAAGCTTTTTGCATTCATAGTAATACCAAAACAATGTTTCTGTTCTTAGCAGTGCAGGAAAATATATTGAAAGATGGAAACAAAACAAAACATTTTAGTATCACAAATGGAATTTCAGATTATTTTGTATGCAGTTCAAAAAAAAAAAATATATAATGCAATGTTTGAAAGTTTCAGTACATTCAACAAATGAATGTATGAATGACTGCGGTCGGTTACTACGGGACTTGTATATAAAATTCTATGTTAGTGAGAACAACAAAATAAAAAAAGGATGTGATGCAGCGGCATTCAATTTTTCTTATTTTGTATTGGTAAAAAAAAAACATAAAAAAACCAACAGACATCATGGCATCGTAAATTCTTTTTTTTTTTTTTGTTGCTATTTGCTTTTTTGCTTTTCTTATCTGTTCTTTTACGATACGTCTTTATCTTTAATTCTGATTTCGTTTCGACCCAGCAGTGTGACAAATTATGTTTAAACAAATCGATGCCGTTGTTTTGCAAAATTATAATGAGAATACATACATAACTGTATGGAACTTGTTTGGGGATTTGTAAATCTTGAATTTGTGTCAATGTCAAATATTGCCAAATAATGTTAAACAAATCATGCAATGAAAAATTTAGCAAGATTTTGAGCCACACCTTACGTAATTTATCGAGAATGAAAAATCTTTCAAGATAATATGTTATGTATGACAAGGTATAAAAGTTTAAAGATAATTTAACAAGACATGAAAATATTTATTGCCTAAAGATCCAGTTTGAAGAGAGCAATATAATGACATTTTAGTGATGTGTAAAATGAAAACATATGTTTTAGAGATGTGCGAACTGCAAACACATGTTTTCTTTATATAGCTTATAGCATGTTCAGGCGGCAAAATTAACTACTTGGTTCGTTTTCTGAATCACGATTGTGAACCTTAGTGTTCAGACGATTGTTGTTGTTTCATTTTGACGATTATATTTTTGTGCAAATATTTGAAGACATCCTTCTACACGTAACGGTTCATTATTTCATTGTTTCCATTTTTATTTAAATGTATATACATATATAAATATATATTTTGATGTGTAAACAACTATACGCGCAGGGGGGGGGGGGGGGGGGGTAAATTTCTATTTCACAATCACAGAAAGGGTTACACAAATCGGTGCGACTTATGATTGTATTGGTGAAAAAATTATGATATAAAATTGTTTCATCTAATTCAACAACCCTTTGCTGTAAAACGACAAAAATTTCACAATATAAACGTATAAGATGTATGTATGTATGTACTTAATTCAACAACCCCACAAGTATAACCAGTTGTTTGTTATAAGTGATACATAGATGACGCTTTCTGTTTGATTTTAAAAAAGTGACATAAAAAAATCTTTAATTACTAGATGTTTACAAATCTCCCCTGTGATCGGACTCACAGGATTTTTTTATATTTGTTAAATGTTGCAATTTATTTTATTGTACAAATTAATTTTTTTGTTTTTTTCTTTGTTTATATATTTTTGACAGCCAGTTCAGATAAACTAGCGATAATTTTTTGTCAAAATTGAAAATGACAGTAAATTCTTCGTGATTCGCAACTAGATTCAAAATGAACCAAGTTGGTTCGCTCTCAAAATTTTGTATGGCGAATCATGTAGATTCAATCATGATTGGGGCGCGAACCGTGAATGAGAGAGCGTACCCCGAATGTTGCTGTCCGTCTGAACATAACATTTAGCTCTACATAACATTTGACACTACATTTTTCTTTCACAAAACTTTTGTTCAAATATCCTTTTTGATGCTGGTAAGTAACAATAAATTAATTACTTTTTTATTTAATATGAGCATGTACATTAATAAATATTTATATAATCATTTATTAGGTGATGTCACAAGAAAGTGGAATAATTTAAAATCGTACTACAATTCGGAGTACATTAGAAGTATTAAAGCTAAAAAAAGTGGAGAAAGTGCTGAAGTGGTGGAAAATATAATGCTCTGGAAATACAGCCAATCAACGAAATTTTGTTAGATTTATCGTCATTTTTCAGACATATTGCAATTACTACTGTAATTAATATGCAATTTTAATTTTGTTTAAATGGTGCGTGGTAAAGAAGAAGAAAGCATATATTTCAAAAATTCATAACTGCACTGTATTCTTAATCGGACCGGTTTCTGGCATTTCAGCCTTCATCAGCGATTTATTGAACATTGTGATAATTGTTATGTTTTAATTGAATAGATTGTTTCTATATGAAAATTTTTTCTACTTTCTACCAATGAGGCAACTTCTTCAGTAAATAATTTCAGTCAGTATTATCTTGACGTAAGTATTATCTGTTTAATTACGCAGTACTAATCGTCATATCGATCCTTATCGATCCTCATATCGTTTTTAAAACAACACTTTTTAAAAGATTCAAAACCACTTTAATATGATATTGTAGTTTTTCAATTCATTAGGTGCAATAACATATGCCTCTACACCAACAGACAAACATGTTTACACACATATCAATAATTCTTAGCGCATTCTGTTAACTTCTTGTTTTGTAGCCAAACAATTTTTTTCTATGCTGTTTGTATTACTTCAGTAAAGACATTACTTCAACAATGTAATTTTAAACAAGCTTTCATAATGTTATAATTAAGAAGTCGTGAAAATTACTAACTTTTGAAGTACTTCAAAATGTATTTGTTAGGTCGATATGTGCATAAACACACATGTCATTAAGTTGTGTCCATCATAAAATAGATTAAAAAATCTTATTAACTCAATTTATTAACTCATTTATTTTTTATAGGAATTATACCCCGAATCTAGTCTTGATATAGAGTTTTTGTCTGATGAAGATGTTTTAAATGGCTCTACAATTCAGAACCAGAAAGAGTGTTGGAATTCCAATACTTCCCAAATTCAGCTCCAAATGCCAGTAAAAAATTCACTCACACCTCTCGTAGAAAAACAAAATTGGTTGAAGAAAATCTTAAAGAAATTTGCGAGCACTTGTTGTCAACGAAATGAATAATGTATCAAAACGAAAGCAGTTGGTAGCTACATAAATCGAAAATTAATACAATTCTATTTGATCCTCAAGAGGAAGACTGACGATTAATGTCGATGGAAAAATGTGAAGAAAAAAGTACAAATGTAGTCTTATTAGAATATTTAAAAAAATGAGAATTGTTAATTTTTTAGTTCAAGTTACATATATATTCTAATATAAATGTTTTTGTTTCTTTTATTATATGCTGTCAACTCTTTGTATATGAGAAAACTCATGAAAACAAACAAAAAAAAAAAACGGTAAATCACTGAATTTGTCCATAAACCGCTGATTATGCAACACTTAATATTTGAAGCTTGAAATACCAATTTTAATTTCAACATTTTCACATTGTGTTTGACAGCACTTAATATTTTATCGATAGCTTTAGTAAATTTTTTGGCAGTTTGCTATTTATCTTAATATAGCTGAACCAGTGTTGCCAGAATTAGGGAAAAATCCCTACATGTAGGTATTTTTACCATCAAATTGATTGCGTAGGGAAAATCGGACAGATTTTTTTTTTTTGTTAAAATGTAGGTACTTTTTTGAAAAATCCATTAAAAAGAAAAAAAATAGTTTTTAATAAAATTTTCAAAAAAAAATAGTTTTTAAATCGTTTTTTATTCAAAATGTTGTAAAATAACAAAAAAGTCGATTATAAAATATAATGTGTTGACAACACTAAAAAGTTTTTACTTAACTATCTGCCAACAGTAGTAGTTTTTGACAGTTTGTTGCATATTGACGTTTATATTTGTGGCAAGTGGCAAGTATGAATATGAAATATGATGGATATCAGTTGCTATTTTTCGTAGTAGGCTGAATTTTCAAAGAAAAAAATCCACTTAACGTCGTTTTTTAAGTTTTCAAGCATAAAACTAATTTTATTCAAAGATAAATTTATTTTATAAACATCGATCACTACGTAAGTTTAATTGAATACTTAATAACAATTGACTTAATTAACAACCTTTACTTTACAACACAGAAAATGTCTTCAGATCGTCAGATTCTTCTGAAAATGAAAACCAGCCAAAAAAATACAGAAAACAAATGTTTCGTTCTCAGTGGTTGGAAGCGGATGAATTTAGAGGGTGGTTAATGGAAATAAAGGAAGACAAATTTAAATGCAAGTGTAAAGCATGCGGAAAAGTGTTAAATTGTGGAAGATCCGAGCTTAGCAAACATGCTTCAACAAAATTACACCAAAAAAATGTTGCATCTATAAATAACACTAAGTCAGTGGACAAATTTTTTGAAAAACAAGCTGTAGTGGCTGACCCCGTTGCTAATTTTGAAATGCGCATAAGCCTTTTTTTTGCGGAGCACAATGTAGCCTTTCATATAATAGACCACTTAGTACCACTTCTAAAAGAAATAGTCCCGGATTCCCATATTATACAAAAAAGCAAATTGGGAAGAACAAAGTGTACAAAAATAAGAAACGTATTGGCTAATGAACAAAAATCTATTTTAATAACAAAACTACAACAATACAAATTCTCTGTACTTGTGGACGAAAGCACTGACGTATGTTCCAGCAAGACAATGTGCGTTCTTGTTAGGTTTTTTGATGAAGAACGAGAAGAAGTAGTGGTACAACTTTTAGATCTGCTACATGTTGGAACAGATTGCAGCGCAGAGGCGTTGTACAAGTCTTTCAAAGAATGCATTTTGAGTTATTCAATTTAATAGGTTCAATATAATAGGTTTATCTTGCGATGGAGCGAATGTTATGGTGGGACAATTTAATTCATTTTCTTCCCGTTTACTGGAAGATAATCCTGATGCTATTACAATAAAATGTATATGCCACTCGGCAGCAATAATAGCCAACAAGGCCTGTTTTACTTTGCCTAGAGCCCCAGAAGAATTAATTCGTCAAATTGGATCTTATATATCTGGCAGCTCGAAGAGGTGTGTAGAGTTGGAAGAATTCCAAGTAATGTTTTATGAAGAAAAACGTAAAATATTGAGAACTTCAGCTACCAGATGGTTATCCCACCAAAAATATATAGAGCGTATATTATCAAATTGGCAAGCTCTTCTTGAATATTTTAAATTTAGCTATGCTCGAGATAAATTGAAATCTGCTGAACTGATTTACAACGAACTTACTAATGAGTGCAACAAGGCATATTTACTTTTTCTAAAGTACGTTTTGAATTATTTTAACTCTCTAAATGCTCTTTTTCAATCAAAAAAGCCTCTTATTCACGTGCTGCATTCTGAATCAACCAAAATATTTTTGAAGCTTGGTCAAAATTGCATAATCACCGCATAATTCATTACCCATTAAGGAAGTATTTGTTGGATATGAGTGTGAAGAATTTTTAAAAAAAACTACCAGAGCAAAATGTCAATCAAATTAAATCTGATGGCCTTCAATTTTATATAACGGCTCTTGAAGAAATTCAGAAAAGACTTCCACTAAAAATTGAATCTATTTTTAAAGAAATGGAATTCTTGAATCCAAATAACGTTTTTGGAGAAAACAAAGAAGATTTTACATTCAATTTATTATGTAAAAAATTTAACTTAAACCTTAATGATATTTTAGAAGAATGGAGAACATTGGAGTATAATTTTTCTAAAACTGAAATTAAAAATTTTGAAAAAAATTCAATTTTGGACAAAAATAATTAAAACGAAAAATTTTTCTGATGAAATAGTGTTTCCAAATTTATCAAATTTGGTTAAAATTTTACTTGGATTACCCCATGCAAATGCTGATGCCGAAAGGATCTTCTCCATTATTACTGATGTTCGTACCAAAAAAAAGAAACAAATTGAGCCACACAAATTTGAGTTCTATTTGTATTATAAGATCCTTTTTACAGAATAGTGGAAAAGACTGCACCAATTTTAAATGCACCAAAAACCATTTTGAAAAATTTACCACAAAGGAACTTTATGATTAATTCTTAAACTTTTTATTGTATCTGAATTTAATGTACAAACTTTTTATTCTTATTTTTGTTTTATGATACATGCAATGTACTAACTTATTTAAATGCAATACAATTCACTTTTGTTTTTAAAACATTTTTTTTTTTTTTTAATTTAAATGAAAAAGTGTAGGGGAAAATTTTTCTGAATGTAGGTAAAAATCGGATTTTTTTTCATAAGCGTAGGTATTTCACAAAAAATCTACTGGCATCACTGAGCTGAACTCTTTGCACCTGATAAATTTTCCTATTACATTATATTTGCACTGTTCACCAAAACTTAAAAAATGTAAGAAAAATGTAGTGTCATATGGACTTATGCTTTATGATTTAAGTTTCAATCTGTCACCAACGTTACCGCATTCAATTATCACAAACTTTAACGTGTTAGCGAAATTATTTAGAATTACACCAACAATTGCAGATATTAAGATTAATGTTATAAAAAATCTATTAAAAATTTCAGTGTTTTTTTGTTTTTTTTTTTTTATAGATTTCAAAAACAAACAAAGCCATAATAATTAAAAATTTTAGTGTTTTTTTTTTTTTATTAGAATGTATCGTTCAAAGTAAAACTCGCGTATTATCGATAGCGGTAAATAACGTATTGAAAAATGTAAACAAATATCAATTTAGAAGAAGAATTTTCGATTAAATATTTATTTATACAAAGGTGATGGATTGGTTGAGACAACTTTGGCTATTTTTGAAAAATGGAAAAAATAAATTTTGTGCTGTCGTCAAACACTCGTAATTAAAACCCAAAATAGCTAAAGAAATCAAAGATGAATTAGACGAAGTTCATGGCATATCTGCAGCAGCATTTAAGACTATCGACAATTGGGCAAATGAATTTAAACGTGGTCGTACATCCACAAATGACGAACCTTGTTCGTTGCGGTCCAGTTAAGGCAGTTTCTTCGCAAACAATCAATTAAATCCACGGGAACATTTTGAGTGATAGGCGAATTTAAGCGCGTGATTTAGTGGAGGGAATGGTCATATCACATGGTTCAGTGATTTCAAATTTGTACAATAAATTGGTATGAAAAAGCTATCGACAAGATTCGAGCCGCGTTTGCTCACAATAGAGAGTAAATGCATTCGTGTGACTGATTCTGTCGCGATCATGATGAATTTCTTAGTTTGAGAATGGCTGGATCAAGTGTAACGAGCAAAAAAAATATAATAGACATAACAAAAAAAAATTTTTTTCAGCATATGTATGTGGTAAAAATAATAAATATACTATCTCACAGCATTTTGTGTGGAAGTTTTTTTTTTTAAGTCTAAAGAATACACGTGGCAATTGTTTTTTATATTAATCACATCGATATGGCAATCCCTTTAAAAGTAAAAAATGAAATAGTTATTTTAAATTTTTTTTTTTTAAACATGTGCTTCATTTGTTAAAAAGTGCTTTAGTTAGCTGGACACAGCAATAAGTACATTGTAAATATTTTTATTTTTTAAATAATTTATGCAAGTTTTTCGTAAAGGTGAGTTATTTTCTTTGTGTATGTATTAAGTTGAGACAAAATAATTAGAAAAAAATATTAATAGATGGGAAGAAACCATCATTGTTCCTTGAAGGAGAGAGAAATTGTTTTGCGACTAAAAAATGATGACCAGAGTTTTCGGTCTATTGCCAATGCCTACGGTCGGTCTTTATGTTTTGTGTAGAATGCGTTAAAAAGTCGCGAGATGATTGAAACCCGCGGAAGACCAAAATCATCCACGACGACTGATCATCGTATAGTCACCATCATCCAGAGTCTAGCAAGTCCAGCAAGTATCGGGTAATGTAATCTCTTGTCGATCGGACCGCCGCACAGTGGTCAATTTCGCGAGATAGCGGTCAAAACTCTATAACTTTTGACCGGATTGGTATTTTTTTACGCAATTTGTTTTGTTCAATAGGAGGGACTTTAAACTTCAATTTGCGTGTTCAAACGTAAAAATCGACTGATAGGAACGTAAGTAATTTGGATTTAAAAATGCATTTTAATTTTTTGTTGAGTTTCCATGTAAAAGTTGAATATTTTGACATTTTAAATAGGTATTTTTTTTTTTATAATTTCTTATTTTCTTCAATCGTATTTTACAACCAATACTTATTTATTATTCCTAAACTTAATTTTGGTCAGAAAATGCCAACATTTGGCCCCTGACATTTATTTAGTCTCAATATTCACAGGGGCCAAAGGTTGGTTTTTTTTTGGAAGAAAGCTAATTCTTGTGAGGATTAAACTGAAAAATAACTCTGAAATTCCCAACAATATCAATACCATTTGGATATATTATATACGGAACACAACATCGATAAAATTTTAAGTAAACTTTTACTATTGATTTAAAGTGCACATATATTTTATTTAAATGTATTAATAAAAATTTATACTAAAATTAGAAACAAATTATAATCTTTAAACTAGTATTAATTAAACAATATTAGTAAAAATTTCTTCCAAATAGCTTTGATTTTCATTTTGCAGTAGTTGTTTAGCTTCTTCATCTAACTCTAATGAGGTTGATTTCCATTTTTGTCGAATACTGGACATATATGGGTCTGATGTGCACAACAAAATATTAATAAGATCTTCATTAGTACAATATCTGGAAATTTTTCTTGTATTGTGCTCGCGAAAGAATCTGTAGTCTTTGTTCCTTTTTTCTTGGACTTCTTCTGAGAGATCTCCAATTGGAAGCATATTGTGCTGAATTATTTGTTCCCCATGGAACAAAATTTTGTGAACTGTGGTTGGCATATGTCTCCAAGAATATTTTTGGTTATAAAGGGTTGCTGTCTCATTAGCATACTGACCAAATTTTTTTGCATCTATCTTTTTGCTACATGCTATAACTTGTAATATGATTTGGAATCGTCGTATTAAATCATAATCTACTCCAGTTATAGAAGCTGCAGTTTCTGGATCGGAAAAAAATCTCCTTGCTGTGTTTCCATCATTAGAATTTCCTTCTCCTTGCTTTGGCTGGTCAATTATAAGGCCTATCTCACGGTATTTTTCTTGAATATCTTTTTTTTTTTGCTTTCTTTTTTCCAAATTTTCTTTGTTGTTTCTCACTGTTTCGCCTAACGGGCCAAATTCCAAATCGTATCCCAATTTAAGAATATGCTCCATAAAACGAATTCTAGCATGAAGAGGTGACATTCCAAATTCATATGCTTCATTAAAACTATCGTCTTGTGTTGGTGGTTGGCTCAATTGACTTGATGTTTTTTGGCATATGGTGCAGCTTGACGATGACTTTGTTTTGGTTAAAGCTTGTGCAACTTTTCCATCAATCATTGTGAGACACATTTTAAAATTTACTTCAATGTCTTGGTCATCAAATTTAAATGTTACAAGTTGAAGTTCTTTAATTTGATCATTTATTTTTCGAACTTCTTCATCTATGACATCTTGAGTCTCCTTTTTGTAAGCAAACTTTATTGGTCTACAAAATTTTGTTGACGAGGGAATTTCATTCTTCCATACATCTATCTCTGCAGCTCTACTAGTTGACGGCTCTGAACCAATATAAGTTTTTGTTAAACGTAATGGAACGAAAGAAATCATGAATAAATTGGCATCTGATGAATTTTCCGCATTACATTGTTTGTATTGTTTCTGGCCAGAGGACCCATCACATCCCCATTTAGAAATTAAAGTCATGCTGCAATTTTTAAACTTCTTTAAATAGTCAGCATCAAATGTCTTTAATAATCGTTCTACAGTGTGTTCAAGAAGATCCTGCAATTTTATTTCTGCTGAACTTGAAGTTACACCAATAGCAGTTGGTGAAGGTAAGCAATCTTTTTTGGCAGAAACTATATCTCGATATGATGGAAAAATTCCACAATTTTTTTCATTGGTTCGCTTCCGCAATTCTGTATATTGGTTTTTAGTCATTTTCAAATCCAAAAATAGTGCAAATTTTATTTATTTTCTTCAGTTTATTTATTTTCTTCAGTTGGTGTCGGCATACTTTCTAAAATCCTTTTTGTGCGTCTGGGGCTTGCTTCCACTATTTTTTCAATGATAGCAATTTTACCCTTTTTAGTTTTCGATGGTTGAATTTGATGCAGAAATGAATCCTTTATGATGCTACAAGAAACTTCTTCATTGATATGTTTAAGCTTGCGTCTTCGTGATCTTTCACTACAATTATCAATTGGCTTTGCTGGTCGACCACCTTTTCCAGTTTCCGTGTTAGTTACTGATGGCTTTTTAAAAATAAGTTTATTTCTTAGCCATTCTTGGTTGCGTGAGTGAAACAATTTCTTGTTTCTGGAACATTGATTGTACCGTTTTCTTAAAGTATTTAAAAACTTTTTTATTTTTAAGTTATGAATTTTAATTTCTTGTTTGTCGCATATTTTGAAGAATGGATTATTCATTATATGTAAAATAATGTCGTTTTCATCTTTCCGTTCAAAATATATATCAGATAGAACACTATAACTGAATTTAGCCATTGTTTAAACAATAATGAAGAAAAAAATGAATGCATGGATTAATATACTATTGCTCGAAGTTTCAACATGATCTTTTTTACCTCTTTGAAACATAATATAACAGGTAGTTGGTTTTACCAGTTATTTCCATTGGTTTTAAATTTATTTGCAATTTTCACGTATTTAAGTTGTGTAATATTAGATGGCAATAAAATCTTTTTTACCTTTTCCAAATGAATTGCCAGATACCACATAATTTGAGAGTTCTATTGTCATTTTTGTCAAAATTTTGATACACCCTTCTATGTGGACTAGGTCCAAATATGGGCCAACTTCTCCTAATTTCAACAGAATTATTTTTTGGGTCAATAAGAACTCTTGTACAAAATTTCATCAAAATATATGCATAATAGCCACTTTCACATACAAATAACTTCTCAAAAAATGTGACGTGCATTTGTACCGAATATCTTACCTTGGGTCAGAAAAATTGCTGTAGCTCAAAAAGTGCAGTCCCGATGCATGGACATGTATATATAGGAATGTAGGGGAGAGTTAGGACTACAAAATAGTAAATTTGTGTGTTGACTCAGCTTGACTCACAGGAGTTGTGCTCTATGAAGTAGGAAATTTCCGAGAAATTTGACCTTTTTAAAAAAAAAATTTTAATTGTTCTGAAAACAGTAGAGCTTCAATTGTCAGTAATAGGAAATAAGTTAAGTTACAACACAAAATTTATTTCGTCCAAAAATCTTGAAAAACAAAAAAGTTATGATCATTTAAACTTTAAAAATTAACTAAAAATATCATAAATTTACTAAATTCTGAAAAAGCCCATTTTGGACCACCCTGTTCTCAGTGAAATAGTTGAAATAGAGTTCTAATTTTTTGGCTCTCGAGGTTTACTACTGTCTACTTTCATATGAGTCTAATAACTTTAAAATCGGAGAACAAAAACCAAAAGGAGTTTTGGCCGCTATCTCAAAATATTGACCACAGTGCGTCGGTCGTAGAGATCAAAAGAGTTTATTTTTAGTCTTCTCATACCAATTCAACGCCAAGGAAAACTCCGCATAATACAAACAATAAATGTGAATTATTATTCGATATTTTGTTCTACCATTTTATCCCGAATTTGACCAAACGTATATTATTTAAAAGGTATTTCTTTTTACCAGTTTTACAGATTTACAGATTTTTACATTTTTTCCTTTATTTTGAGTAACTTGCATTTAAATTTGCTATGAACACATACATAAAATTATACATATGCTATGTGAGTTTGTTATCTTCATTCACAATAATAATAAACCATAAGTGTTGGTTTGTGCATTGGCTAAGTTGAAAAATAAAGCTGCCTAGAAATTGCACTCGATTTCGAGCGCTGGAATCTGCCAGTTATTATTTAACAAACTCCGTGTTTGTATTATTTTTTTTTTTCACATTTATTTTAAATATTTGCGCCCCAACTAATCAGAGGTGTTGTTTTTCCCCACAATTTTGTCTTTTTATGATTTCAGTTATAGTCTTAGCGTAACGTGAAGACGTTATTATATCGGACCAAGAAATATTTTGTCTCGTCGATATTATTTTTCTAAAAATTTCTGAAGAGCTCGAATATATTTTTATCCAACCACAGTTTGTCTTATAAATATATTTGAATTTTTCGGATGCTTCCTCACTGAAGACTCAAAATATTATTTTGATTGTATTTCTTTGCCTTCAACGGTAAACGGACTCTTCATAGATCACAAATTAAGTTAAGAGAAAGCGAACAAAATATTATGGGAAAGTTGTCGCAATCTGCATTTGATAAGTTCTTACTGTTCCTCATTGGCAGCAGTATTTTTCTTGCGAGGTCCACAGATTGTAGATATTTCCTAATGGTGGCATTCGAATCTTGTCCACAACTCGCGGTACGATTTTCCAGTATGGCCCATGATTTTTGTTTTAATTTATTCCGATTTTCTTATTCTTGTGCCGACTATTCATGTCCTGTTTTTCTTCTTCTTTTAATATCATTCTCCACTAGTTGAACTGTCTTATAAATTAAAGATTTTTTAAATCCCATGTCCCTAAAATGGATTTTCTTCACAAAATTTACAAATTATTTTACGATGCTCTTATTTACCCAGTGACATTTTGAATTCAAAGTGATTAAAAAACAATGTTGTTTTATATTTTCAGAAACAAAAGTATTTTGAGAGATAGAGATTTTTTTTATAGCGCTTTCACTCCTTTCTATATTTTAGTGCCCATGCATTATTTTAATGGATTTGAAGAAACACTCATTAAATGTTCCTTATTTAGGCAGTACATCATAGTGCTGACAAAAGATATATAAAAGAGATAGATAAATATTTATTTATGTTCGACTCTAATGGTCAATCAAAAACATTGGGTCTAGCGAACATTAAAGTTGAAGGATGAGAGAAATTGAAATTTCAATATTTTTATACACTTAATTGATTTACCCAATAATTCATCGCTAGACTTTGTTAAAGGACATTAAAGGTAAAAATCTAAAGAATATATAACATTCACAAATATTTAAATAAAAAAAAAACATAAATTTTATCATCGTCACCACCACACACACAAAATAAACACACACCCACACTTCATATTGTATAAAATCATTTTCCTGTAAATAATGCAAATATCATATGATAAGCTTTGAAATTTACAAAAACATAAAAAGAATTTGCGCGCCAAAAAATATTTCTTTGCAATGCTGGCTGTTCATGATGGCCTTAAAGAAACACCCAACCAACTGACGACCGACCTATAATGTGGCGCTTTTACGGAGAAAAAAATACAAGAACAAGACAACAAAGACAGGAAAAAATGATAAAAAAAATTTAACCAACTATAAAGGAATGATTAGGTAATATGAACGAACATGAGGAATCTTTAGGAGTCAGCCGTTTGCTTGGTTAGACTAATGGTATTTTTCTAAAAATTTTATTTCATTGCAGCTTTTTCTCTTTTTTTTTTCTCAATCTAAACAACAATTTGAAAGTGGTAAAAAAGGCTAAGAACGTTTTGGTTCTTTTTTCAGTATGGATGTACATACTCAGATGTGATGGGCAACAAAAAAAAAAAATTCTTGTGAATGTTGAAAATAAAAAGCTATGTTGGAGGTTTAAATGGCACAGGGGAATGCCAAAAGCTCAGAAATAAAAACATAAAATAAAATATAAACTCCAGCTACACGAACACGAAAAACAACATCATTTTTTTTTTTTAACAACAGTAGAGGCCCCAACAGTAAAACCAACACTAGCCAGGGCTTTAGAAAGTATATTCTTTGTTGAATGAGTTGGCTAAAAAATCAAATACAACGCGAATTAAATGGATTTCCTTTTAAATGATAATAGTTATTTAAATCAAATGATTTTTTATTTTTTTTTGTTTTGATAAACGTTTGAAGTGAATATGGGCGCTATGCCATTAGATTCTATTCCCATGGGGCTTTCACCTGATATATGACAACCCTCATTCAGGTCGGCTAGAAATAACCGTTTTGGCCCCTTGAAAATAATTCTTATGGGAAAAATCTGTTTTTTTTTTTTTAGTTTTTATCCTTTGTAACTTTTTTCCTGAGAAACAATTGTTCTCAATTTTTCCTGAGAAATAATTGTTCTTGAAACGTTGTTATTTGAATAAGAATGAATTTAAAATAACATGAAATTGAAATTTTGGGTTTCTTGAAAACACAAATTTTATATTTTCGAAGTATGTTTCGAAATTTTTTTTTTTATTGTCAAATGACATGAAACATATGGTTAGAAACCGAGGTGCCATATGGTTCTTTAGTCAGTTTCACAAAAAAAAAAAAAAAAAAAACCTTAAGTAATCTTTGCATGTTTTTCCTTAAGTTTATAAAAATATTAAAAAAAAAAAATAGTTTCTTTTAAAATAACATTTTACTTGTTCATTTAATTTGTTTTTATTCTTCAATTTCATTCAATTAAGAATGCCTTCTCTTTTTGAAATAAGTTAGGCATCACCAAAGAAAATTCGACATTCAAATAAATTGGATTTGACTGGCATCACTACTGTTTCGAACATATACAAAGTTGTGGCATCATATGAAAAAAAAATATGTGATTTAAGTGCAATATTATTTTAAATTCCTTTATTTGTAATAATCTATGTTATAATTAAAAGATTCTATGTTATAATTGAAAAAATTATAATGAAAAATATATTGTCAAATAAAAAGTTTTTATTATAGTTATAGAACAACATCATGTCTAAAAGTGTGTTTTATTAACATCGACCAGTGATTATGAGATTGTTAAAATCAGCAGAAAATGTAAACGTTTTTAAAATCGTTTTTTTTTTTATGTGTAAACATCTATGCGCTCAGGGAGGTAAAAATCTATTTCACAATACAATCACAAAAGCAGCGTAAGGGAAAATCGGTGTGAGGTATATGTAAGTGTATTGGTGCAAAGATTATGATTTAAATTTATTTAGCTGATTCAACAACCAACAGAAAGCGCCATGAACGTATAGCAAACAACTGCAAACATCAATTATAACAACTATAGCAGTTGCTTGCTATACATAGATGGCGCTTACTGTTAGATTTTAATTGATGTGTAAATAGATGTTTACACATCTCCCCTGTGATCGGACTCACATAGTTATTTTCATAAAACCAATGTCCAATTTTTAAAAATAATGACAAGGATCAATAAAAAAACATGTTAAAGTTTAAATATAATTTAATTTTTTATCTCTTAAGACGTGTTTAGTAGAGAACAGGGCATTTGTTTTGATTTCACAAAGCCTTTTCTATATGAATTAAAACAAAAAAAAATATTCTTATTGAAATCGTAGAACAGCATAAAACTCGTAAATTTAAGAATTTTTTCATTTAAGAGTTTTTTTGTGATAGTGATTTCAAGAACAGGGGTAAATAATTATTTAAATCAAGTGAATTTTTTTTTTTTTTTTTTTTTTTTGATAAACGTTTGAAGTGAAAAGAAATTAGTTTTAAATGAAATTAATACGCAATGAAATCAATTGTAAAAAATCAATATATAAATTCAATGAAATCGTCAGTAAATTTTTTCCCAAACACTTGTTTTTACAATAATGAATTTTACTCGTGAATTTAAATTGAAAAATTCAAATGGAGTATCGAATATGAAAAACGTAATGAATTCTCCAGTGAATTAGCTCTGCACAAATTATAAAAGAAATTTCCCCTTTTCTATAACTTTTATTTTTAATATTCTATCAAGCGAGATTAAATGTGACTATTTATCTAATCTTGTGAATAGATATAGTCCGCCTCGTGTTTTGCATCGTGAACGACTGTTTTGTGAGGATTTGCACATAACAAATTATGGGACAAATGAACCAATAGCAAGATGCTTAAAACTTTGTAAAAGTTTCTCGCCATTATTGGATTTTAATTTAAATAAAATCAAATAAAATTTATTAATCAGACTCAATAAATAAATAAATAAATAAAAATATATAAATAAATAAATAAAAATATATAAATAAATAAATTTCATAAAAAAAAAAATATTTTATTTTCCTAATTTAATAATCGAATGAATATAAATCATTAACTTTATCTTAGTGAAATATGAAAAAAAAATAATAATTAAAATTCAGATTAAACTATAAAACAAAATTAATTAGATTTTAAGAAAGTTTATTCATTCAATAATATCTACATTACGGAAATTTCCACTTGTTTTGGTACAAAAATAATTTTTGAAAGTGGAGGTGAATTCACTAAAAACTTAATAAATTCTCCAAGAATTTATTTTTTTTTTTTTTCGATATTTCAGTGAATTAATAAAATAATAAATTAATTGTTTAAATAACGTATTCAATAATGAATGAATTTTTTTTATAAAATTAACTTTAGTAAAAACGTAATTTAAGAACATAACTTTCTAAATCCTTGCTATTCCTGTTCTCAATTTCACCTAAAAAATATACATACAGTAGTGAGCAAAAGTGAGTGTATGGTCAGCATATTTTTAATACATGTGACATAAAATGGTAAATGCTAAGGAAATTTTATGAAACTTTCAGCAATTGTTCTTTATTACAAAAAATTTAACATTCAATATAATGATAACGAAACAGAACAAAAAAAAAAAAAAAAAAAAAACTTATGCCAACACTATTCACTCAGTCTTTCACGTTTTGAATAAGTTAAATCAAAGTAGGCTCTACGTTTCTGAGCAGTTCCAAATTTTCAGTTATATGCGGCTGGTAGTTTGTCATCTACTTTCAGATTTTTGTCTTCTTACGTGCGAATGTTTTTTATTGTTTATTTTCAGTAATAGCACTTTTCAAAATCAAATAAAGAAAAAAAAAATTAGGAAAATCAACATAGACACCAAAAATACTATCACCCCTGTTCTTGAAAGCACTATCACAAAAAAAAACTCGTAAATGAAAAAATACTTAAATCTACGAGTTTTTAGCTGTTCTCTAATTTCAATAAGAATATTTTTTCTCGTTTTAATTCACATAGAAAAGGCTTTGTGAAATCAAAACAAATGCCCTTTTTTCTACTAAGCAGGTCTTAAGAGATAAAAAAACTAATTGATATTTAAACTCTAACATGTTTTTTATTGAACCTTGTCATTATTTTAAAAAATTAGACATTAATTTTATGAAAAAAACGATTTTAAAAACGACTACATTTTGCGCTAATTAAAAAAAAACTCGTAATAAGTGGTCGATGTTAATAAAACACACTTTTTGCGATGATGCTGTTCTATAACTATAATAAAAACTTTTTATTTACACAATCTATTTTCCATTATAATTTTTTCAATTCTAATTTAGATTCTTTATGCACTAACTATTGCAAAAAAAGGTATTAAAAAAAAAAATTTTCATCAAATCACATACTTTTTATTTTTTTGCATATGTTCGAAACAGTAGTGATGCCAGTCAAATCCAATTTATTTGAATATCGAAATTTTTTTGGTGATGCCTTACTTTTTAAAAATAGAAAAGTCATTTTTAATTGAATGAAATTGAAGAACAAAAACAATTAAATGAACAATTAAGTTGTTATTTAAAAAGAAAATATTTTTCTTTATACTTTTTCTATAAACTTAAGAAAAACATGCACAAAATACTTAAGTTTTTTGTGAAACTGAATAAAGAACCATATGGCACCTCGGTTTCTAGATAACATATGTTCTTAACTCAAACATATGGTTCTTAACTCAAACATATGTTTCCATTAAATAAATAAAAAAGTGGTTTCAACTTCAACTTCATGTGATTTTAAATTCACTCTTATTCAAATAACAACGTTTCAAGAACAGGGCTGTATATTAGTTTTGACTGAACGTGGACACTCATCCAGAGGTATTGCTGGGGAATTAAAAGTAAGTCTATGCACCTTGTTATCAAGAGATTCAGACGTGCGATTAATCGGATTATATTTGCATCAAGCAAGCTGCTGGTGCTATAAGCAAACAGTGCTCGTAAAACTCTTGACAAAATCGGTTTAGTGGCAGCTGTAAAACAAAAACCATATCTGTCCAATCTGATGGAGAGGAATATTTCTGGAACAGACCTCATAAAGCAATTCATAAGCATCTTGTCAAACAAACTGTCAACTATAGAAGAGATAGATTGTTGGTGTGTGGTTGTTTCACTAGGTGCCATTTGGCACCACTTGTAATAATTTATGGAATAATGAAGATAGAGGACTACAATTTACCCGATTTTGTGGAACGCAGCGCCTATCCCGAGACTGAAGTCACTTTCCAACGGGATGAAGACTCCAAACATATGAAAAAGGTTGGCCAAATTGACTGACTGGGCAAAAATTTCAGATGATACAATGAATGGCCTTTGCGTGTAAGAGAGAATTGAAAAATATTCCATACCGTACAAAAATTAATACTTTATATTTGTACCAGAGAAACGTACGAAACTGAGTTGCCTTATGCTAATTATATTTAATTTAATTTTTTTTAGCTAATAAAATAAAGAACAATTGCTGAAAGCTTAAAAGAAATCGTTTTTATTTACCATTTTATGATACTTTAAGGAAAAATAAGCTGCACACCCACTCACTTTTGCTCGCTAATGTATAAGTTTTGATTTTCATTTTCTATTTTATAATACATTATTAGCGATGGACATCATACATTAGAGATACACATCATGAAAACATATGATGATAGGGTTGCATTATTCAATAGAATATAAGAATATTTTTTTATCTATAATATTAATAGGCTAGTCTATTTCTTGTGACCGATGTTTTATTCTGCCGTTTTATCCCGATTTTGACCAAACGTATATTATTTGAAAGGTATTTCTTTTTAGCCGATTTGCAGATTTACAGATTTTTTAATTTTTTCCTTTATTTTGAGTAAATTGCATTTAAAGTTGCTACTAACACATACATAAAATTATACAATGCTATGTGTGTGTTTATTAAATTTGTTAATGTGTTTGTAATAAAAATGAGTTTGTTTATTTGTGTTGACTTGTGCACTGGCTATAATTGATTAGCATACCTTTAGGGTCTTTATTTAATGAAAAAATAAAATTTTCTAGAATTTGCACTCGAATTTCGAGGGCTGGAATCTGCTAGTTATTATTATTATTATTATTCAGTTCTTTTCCTTTAGAATTGCATTTAAAATAATTTCACAATAATAAACTCCTTAATACAAGTGGTGAAAAAAAATTACAGCATATATCGATAAGTCAACGTACGCATTGCTTAAAGTGAAGCTAGTTTCCCGATCGAGTTGCATATAAATAACAAAATATATAATAAATTCTTGAATTGTATCTGAAATTACAAATTAATAAATTTGTAAAAAAAAAAAAAAAATATACATAAAAATGAGATTGTTTTGGTTTTCAAAGTGGGAAGTAATGAATTCAGTAAAAACTAATGAGTTCTCTGTACAATCCTTTAGATTTTTCAATCAGAAAGAGACATTTGTTTATTAATGAATGATAATGTGACTACTATGATTAAAGCGGAAAATGCAGGACTGGCCTAACTAAAACCTATAACTTAAGACGGATTAAATCTAGAAGGGATCTCTAAACACGCAGAAAGACTCATATTATAAGATTATATCATTTATTCTGCCAGTGTGAAGCTTTGGCTAGAATTAGATTCAGAATACTATGCAGACACATATTGGACGACCTATCTGGAATATCGGAATTAGATTTGACTGATCTTATCCGCTATCTTAATGTCACAGGTCTAGTACTTTGGAAATATTCAAAACAGAGTAACTTGACTCTACTTGTTGATTTCACAGACGGTGAACTGTCACTCAAACCAACCAACCAACCATGACTAAAGAATTTATGCATAATAAAATCATTTACAAATTGGTAGAGGGTTTTTAGACCGCCTGAATATCCTTGCGGAATTTAAACTAATTGGAATATGGAAATATGTGAAATCGAGCATATAGTTTGATGATTATAATATATACCCGGATGGCTTTGAGTAATTTCAAAAATTAAAAGGATAAAATTTAACGAACATTTTTAGAGAGAACTAAATGGCTCCTTGATAATGAAGAATTCAGACCCAACAAATGAATTCACTGAAAAAATAAAATAAAATATTTTTTCTATGTTAAAAAATTCAAATGAATCTTAATTAACTAAACACTACTGTTTTATTAAATGAAATTAAAAAATAAAATCACTTTTTAATAAGCACTTGAATAGTTCCTATTAAAAAAAAATCATGTGAGTCCGATCACAGGGGAGATGTGTAAACATCTAGTAATTAAAGATTTTTTTATGTCACCTTTTTAAAATCAAACAGAAAGCGTCATCTATGTATCACTTATAGCAAACAACTGCAGGGACTTTGGTTATACTTGTGGGGTTGTTGAATTATGTATATGTTATACGTTTATATTGTAAAATTTTTGTTGTTTTACAGCAAAGGGTTGTTGAATTAGCTGAAACAATTTTATATCATAATTTTTTCATCAATACAATCATAAGTCACACCGATTTGTGTTAAGGCCTAGTTAGCCACACGTAACCTTAACCAAAGTGTCAGCTGTTTTTTTCTGTTACATGAAAAAGCATTTAGAGCAGTTACCCAACTCAACTGTCACGTAACCGGAACGTCCCAATCTGTTGAAAATAGATTTTTGCTACGTTTGTACGTGACATTTGTGAACAGCTGATAGAGTTTGGTTAATTTTACACAGCAACATGCTGGTTCGTTTTTATACCCTATACCACTATGTGGTTTGGGTATAACGACTTTGTGCTGCTGTTTGTAACTACCAAAAATATTTGACCTAGACCCATCTTTTATTATACCGATCGAATCAGAATCACTATCTGATTCAATTTAACGATGTCCGTCCGTCTGTGTGTCCATGTAAAGTTTGTAATCAAACTGCAGGTCGCAAATATGAATATATTTTGATGAAATTTGGTATATAAGCTTTTATCGGCCATAGAATGAACGCTATTGAAATTGGTGAGAATCGGTCCATGTTCAGACCTAGCCCCCATACAAATGACCCCTATGAAATCGACTTAAATTGCCATAAAATCCAAATTATCATATAAATCTTAGTCAAATTGCGTTTGTATGTGTTTATTACATCCATTATTCAGTAGTCCAAAAATGATCCCTATGGGACAACTCTTAGTCATAGGCCCCATATAGAGCTGCTGCCCGATCTTCACTTAAATCTATCAAAAAACAAAAATATTGCACTGATTCTTCTCAAATTTTGTTTGTATATATTTTTGCAAAATACAAGAGACCTCATCAAACATGGTCAGGATCGGTCCATTTTGGGCCTAGTCACCATATAGGTATAGCATCCGATATGAACTTTTTGATGTTTGCAGCTAAAAAAAAAAATAAAAATCCCACTCAAATTTGGTTTATGCTTATTTTCTATATCCAGTTAGTTGGACCTGAGAGATAGGGTTTCTAAACGCATGGTATAGGGTATCGTATAGTCGGTCTAGACCGACTATAATTTTCTTACTTGTTTACGTTCTATAATTGCACTAAATGCCAACGTTACATTTACGGTACAGATACATTTTAACAACGTGTGGCTAACTAGGCCTTTACGGCTGATTGTGATATAGAAATTTACCCCCCCTGTGCGTATAGATGTTTACACATCAAAAAAAAAAAGAAATACCTATAAACGTAAAATTTAAATTCCGTAAATCGATTATTGAATTTAAGAATTGAAACTTTAGAAACTCTGTCTAGTGCCATGCCAGTACAAGAGCCCAACTCGTTTCATTTCATAAAGGCATGATGGCTGACTAAAGCATCGTAGATATTGTATGTTATTTTACGAACAATTTTGCAAATGAATGTACGTACAGTCAGCCAGTGAGACAGTGAGACTGTCATAAGTACGTACGTTCGTACGATATGAGTTGGTAATGACTATGGCTCTGGCTCTATGGCTTGGCTTGGAACTGCCTGATGATGACTGACTGTGTTTGTTTGTTTGCTTCGCTGTTTGTGTGGGGCTGTTAGGTTGGTTCATAAGTTCTTTGGCTCAGTGCCTGACTGCTTCGTTGGTTGGTTAGTTAGTTAGTTTGTTTGGTTGCTTGCTTGCCTGAGTGGTGACTGACTGATTCGTCTCAATGGTGTACGGGAGGCAAGTAATTTTAGCGACCGACCAAAAAGTGCCTAAGAAAAAAGTAAAACATTTCAAACAACACAACAGAGCCAGAGCAAAACACTAAAATGTTACGACGACGACAACTACGAATTGTGTTTTATTAAGAGTTTTCTGTTTAAAACATGAACGTTGTCGTAGTAGTAGCAGCAGTTGTTGTTGTTGTTGCTGTTATTCACTATTGTAATACATGAGAGTTTTGCTTCGAATGTCTGTTCGTTTTAAATTGTTCATTCCATGAACATTTTAAAACTTGGTTGCTGGCTGGCTTCTTCAATGTTTTGGATACGATAGGGTTTTAATTTTTTATTTTTTTAAATTGTATATATTTCACTTTTTGCCGCCAAATCCAAATGAATGAGCTTTATACAGGCAAACTCACTAACTACCACCAGCTTACCATGGGCTAATAGTCCATAACTGGCCAGCAGAAAGGATATTTAGAGTAACATCCTCAAATTCATTCCGTTAGCAACGACAATTCACTTTTAAGAAAACAAAATTCTAATCAGTAAGAATTTGTTTTCTAATCATGCGAATCACACGCAAAATTCACGTAAATATCACGACTCGAGCTAAAGTTTTTCTTTTTGTTATTTACAATAATTAATTACCATCTTATGTTTTAAAATTGAAAGATTAAATAATATTTCGCATAAATTCCCTAAAACCATAGTTTAGCGGATTTATTTGAGTTAATTTCTTTGCTACTTAAAACAGTGAATTATAATGAGATATCAGTTATATGTATATAGTTTCGTTAAACTCAAATTTGTTACTTCTTATAACCAAAAACTTGGTTCATTAACTTAAAACTGCTGGAATAGTGTTAATAACTTCAGTTGAATCAAACTAAGTTTAATTGACTTCCCAAAAATTTACTCTCAATTAACTGAAATTAAACGTTTATAAAATGAAAAGTTCATTCCATTATCAAAATTAAATTATTTGAATAATACCTATAAACTAGTAAATTTAATGTTTTACTAAGCGATTTATTTTTATGAATTAATATGTATATTTAATTATTTTTCAATTATTATTGTTCAGAGCACCTATAAAATCGGTTTTTAACACTGGTGGCAAAAAAAAATAATAGTATATATCGATAAGTAAAGGCCAAAACTTTTAAAAAATTAAAAGAAATTGTTTTAATTTAAGTTTCATCATTTGATCATTATAACAGATTTTTTTTTGTAATAATACCTACATATATAATATATTATATGTATGTATATATGTATTTTACGTTTCGTTTTATAGAATGAGCTAATTAATATTTTACTGAGCGGACTTTTTTCCATTATTTTTTAATTATTTTTGTTTAGCGCAGCAATAAACATAATTTCACAGCTATGAGCTTCCGCAAGTATTTGTTTTTACTAGTGATGATAAAACTGTACAGTATATGTATATCGATAAGTATACGCGCTTATTTTAGAGTGTATTGTGTTTAGAGGCTCTATGTAAAGCAAAGCGGAGATCAAAAAAAAAAAAAAATTAACACACGATTTTCGTCTTATTATGATTCGGAAAGAAAGAAAATTGGAAGCATATTGAAAAGAGCTCCTCACACATCCGGTAGAAAAGCAACACTATGCGTCCACATATTTTTGGCCCTATTTGGCATCCTGTCACTACATTAATAAAGCTCTAGTGTACCAATGGAGGCAAATGTTCTTCCAAACTGTCTGGTTAAGGCTCATTTACATGATACCACTCAGTCGTATGATTTTTCGAAATAAAAATCCGATGAAATTCATCGGACTGTCATAAAGTCGTACCGACATTATTTCTGCATACTTAGGCCATTTACACCATAACACTCAAGTCTTATGAAAACAACTGTTTAGAATAATAAGCAAATTTATTTTGAAATTTATATTTTATTTTCACTTTCTTTGTTTTTGTTTACCATTTTTTTAATATTACCAAAAAAAAAAACAAGTCTGGTCCGATGAAAATGGCAAGTTTTTAGAAATGTTCCAAAAACCATCGGACTTCGAAAATGAAATCCTACAGACTGTCAATTTCATAACAAAAGCTTTTTACATCATACGACTTTTTCATAATACTCGAATTTCTGACAGATCGTATTACAAAGTGTGATAGTGTAAACTGGCCTTTACAGAAACCTCTAAAATATCCATTATGGAAGGTTTTCCGGAAAAGGTTCATAAGTGGTGATTAGAACTATAAAAACAATCTATTTTGTAAGCATTAATAAAATTAAATATAAAAAAATCAATGGTTTCTTTGTTACTACGTTTTATGTATGTTACAATTTTTTCGATCTTACTCCTTAAATTAATTATGGGAAACACGAAAATAAATCAAAAAAATTTTAAACCAACAAACGGTTTTTATATAAATGCACCCACTTACGAATCAAGTGACTAAGCTGATTTTCAAAAAGTAAATGTCTAATACAGTAATTTAAACTTAATTGATTTTCAAAAAATGCATGGCTTTTGTAGCAATTAAGCGGGAAAAACATTTAACTCTGTTAATTGATTTACTGACGCAATTAAAAGAAACCCGTTTAATTAAATGGTATGATCAAAAAATAAAGACTGAAGTGATTATGCATGTATATTAGTGTGGTACACTAATATACGATTCAAATAACAACTGACAGTTGTGATTTCCGAAAAGGGTTTTTATTTTTGAAGTCAATTAAAAGGGTAATTAAGCGGGTCAATCAATTATGCATGGATCAATTAAGCGGAAACTACTGTACCAATCTTCTGTCTAGTCACATTGCCAGCAAAAATAACTAACGCATATTAGTGATTAGTAAACTTAAAATTACGATGATCATCATCATTATCATCATTATTATGATCATTTAACAAACGGCAATTCAGCAAATAGAATTGTATTCAAATCAAATCACTGTTTGTTTTTATTACAAAAGAATACTTACAACAACTTGTATTTATAGTTAAAATAAAATTAGAAATCGTCTAAGCCAGCCAAAGTACAAAAACTACCAAGCTAGTTGTATAAACTTCTCAACTTCTAGTCAGTCATTGTCAGCAACAACAGTAACAACAACTACATCCACGACCATAACATCAACAACATCGATGGCAGCAACAAACAATAACAGCCGAGTCAGGCATTATAAAAGCAATTTAGCTATGAACTAAATTGAGTACAGAGTAAATGTTAATGATGACGACGGCTACGACGATGATGATGATGATCATGATGATGATGACTGGCAGTGGCAGTACTCGAGTTAGCTAGGCTAGCAGCTACTAACTACACTATCATTATCAAAATCATCATCATCACTGGCACCAGAGATATTGCCGACACACATAATAAAATACTGCTTTATATGTCGTCTATCATGCAGCAGTGTATTTTTTTTGTTATTTTTTTTGTTTTTTTTTTTTTTTTTTTTTTTTTTTTTTTGTCGTTTACACAGCCTGGCAATGAGGCAATCATTTTAAGAGACCCTCATAACAAACAACAGCAACAATAACAAATGTTGTCATCCAAACTACAATGTACAATGGGTATAAAGTATTGAAATCGATTTGCTTAGGAACGTTGAAATATTTTTTTAAAATGGAAAACTTTCAAAAAAAAAAGTGTATTTATTAGCAATTAGTGAAACAATTTTAGATACCTACGTAAAACATCAAATTAATATAACGTCTCGAAAGAAAACATGTTTCATTTTCCCATAGAATCTGATATTTTTCTATGTATAAAAAAAATAACTTGGATAAGAAAAATTTACCTTAAAGTCAGGTTTTCTGCATAGGACTCTATAGACGCCATAAATTTTGAATGTTTTTCCCCCTTACACAAACATGTGATGAAATTTTTAAATTTTTTTTAACCCACCGTACATTTCAATACTGTGTGTGCAATGTGAATTATATTGTCAACACGATTGCTGTGCACATTAAAGTAATAATATGGACTCTCTCTCTCTCTAAATACAGCAAAAATTAAAGACATATATTGTAGTAAAAAAAACATATTCAATTTAGTTCAGTTGAGATGATTGCAATCATTTCTGATTGCAACAAAAGCAACAAAAGCAGAACAAAGTCTTACACGAACATGAAAATACATAACAAAAACAAAATAATAAGAGAATTTACGCGACAACAAATTGAACTCTCCAACCTCTTTGATAGAACAAATGAAATAATAAAAAAAAAAAAAAAAAAATAAAAAAAAAAAAATAAAAATAAAAAAAAAATAAAAAAAAAATAAAATAAAAAAAAAAAAAATAAAATAAAAAAAAAAAATGAAAACAATAAAAAAATAATGTATAGAGAATGAGTGTGAAAAAATGAAGAATGTTTTTTTTTTTTTTTTTTTTTTTTTTTTTTGAAAGCAAACCAAAAAAAAATCAGCTCCTGCTAAAAACCTGCCTTAAAAGTGCCAAACAAGGTGTTCTTAGCGAAAAATAAAACTGTAGATCAACTCAATAATCATGATTTGGTTTTAGGGAGATTTTTCTGCGATAATCTCAATACATTACATTTTATTGTATCTTTTATTGTGGTTTATCGATAACAGCTGTCACCTTGTTACATCATTCCATTTTTAAAACAGCTGATTTCAAAAGCTAATAATCAGGCATGTGATGGAAGGAAATTGGTTGATTTTAAATTGAAAACTAAATTGTAAAAAGAACGATTTAATAAGAGGTTTCATGAAAATCAAGGTTTCATTTTCATTTTTGTTCTAATTCATCATGTTTCTTTTAATAAATTGTCACTATGTTATTTTATTATTAAATACAACGCGATGTTATTTTTTTCACAACAAATTTTTAATATTGGCTTATTAATTTTGTGTTTTTGTTTCAAAAAATTTATTAAAATGGCATTTATAATAACGACAAGTGGCGAAAATATCAAAAAAGAAAGCATGGATTTACCGGAAAATAGGTAACATTAACAAATGTAGTTGTTTTAAATTTAATTAATGTGGCTTTTATTTAGTTTTATTTAATACTTTCGTATAAATAAAGATGCGTTTTTGTGGATTTTAGGCGGAATAGGAGAAACTTTTAAATCCACATCCATTCGTTTGGCTATTCAATTTGCAGCAACGTTACGATTTTTCGCTGAAGGTAGCTTTCTGCGCTCTGTTGGTAATGATGTAGTCATTGCCAAGCACCCGATTATATTGTATAACAAAAATTAAAAATTTTATAAAAAATTATTTGGTTAAAAATAAATTTAAAATTCAAGTTTAAATATTTCAATTTCATTCTGTTGAATTTCTAATAACTCCTTTTGGAGCAAAATTTTTTGGTAAAGCAATTTTTCAACCATTAAGATTCTTTTTTTCCTGTCGTGTATTTATGTACGTGTTTCCCCTGAAAAATTATACTAACATTTTTTAGTTAAATTTTTATTAATGCGTTAAAAATTGGTAAAAAAAAAAAAAAAAAAAATGGGATTGTATAAAAAGGATAAAGCAAAACCAAACGTGTTCTGTTTGCACATCGCATAACTTATTTCTAGCTACTATAGGATTTGCGCACCAAAACCCTGTAACATACATTTTCACTTGTAAAACTTTACTTATTAAAACTAATAAATTTTTTTTAATCATGTTAGCTTTTCAAAATATGTTGAAATATGTATTCCATATATTATGGATTGTGAAGAGAAAAAAAAACTCGAAATAAATATTAGAATTTTTAATAATACTGACTTCTAAAACTACCGCTTATGAGGCAAAAATTTCTCGCAAACGGTTTGCCAAATGCTTACTATTAAGAGAAGCCCGGGCTGTCGTTGACCATAACAAGATTAGAAAAATATTGACACATTTTAAGAAAAATCCAAAAAATCATTTGCTCGGATTGTTTCGTAAGAAAAGTGAAACAGGCGGCAGGACTCCAATCGTATAAAGTACAGAAGGTGAATATCAAAACAAAAGAACATGTTAAAAACTTAAATATAATTTCATTCGTATTTATATTTACATTAAAGTAAATATGATCTTGCATCATGACAAGTTGAATCCTTTCCGCATTCTTCACGAAGTTTCGTATATTCCGGGAAAATTTTATCCCACTCCTCCAATTCGCAATTACAGCCATATGCTTCGGATCATTATCCTGATAGAAATGAAAGGTGTCTTCTATGCCGAGTTTTTCGGCACTTTGTTTAAGATTGTTTTTAAAAATATTTAAATATTGCATTTTTTTTATATTCCCTCCCTTCCCTTTTTTATTCTTTGTGCTTACAAAGGGCTTCTTTCGTGCGTTTCTTCCATTTAGTCCAATCTCTTCGAAATGTCTCGGCGTCATAGCTTATACTGAAATCATTCTCAACCATATCCGGTAGTTTGCGTGCAATCAGCCTCGGATTAATCTTGATTTGGTTGACCACCGACCATTCCTGACGTTCGCTGAATATCTCTTTTAGGCTGATTGTCGGCTTATTTATAAGCCTCCCATTATTTTTAAACCGTTGAATGATGTTTTCATCTGTTGTGCGGGCTTTGTTTACAATGTGCGCGTTTTCTCCCTGACTTTTTCCATTTTTATAGTGCTAAATAATTAAATTTCACAGCTCGAGCGTAAAACGGCGACCTATCTTGGAATTTATAAATAAACAAATGAAGGAATCGATAAACAATGTTCGTGCATAAGTGTAAGTGTAAACAAAAGTTAATAGAACAAAACAAAACAATAATATGAAAAATTTCCGTTATTTAACGTAACTAAATGCATTGTCGACCATTTTCACTGTTACATAAATGTTTCTCCTAGTTTGGTTAATTTTATGTATTTATTATTATAAATACAATGAACTAACTAATTTAGCTCATTTTCCTTTATATATAAATATTGGTTTCTTACGACCTTTTACACTTTAGTGTTTAGTCACCATTGTTTAGGACCATTTTCAATGTGACCCACTGTACATACTTTTGTGATGTGATTTTTCCTGCTTCATAAGAAATATAGACGGGACATAATAACGGCCCGAATCATGATTGAATCTACATGTACATGATTCGCCATACAAAATTTTGAGAGCGAATCTACTTGGTTCAAAATAAACCTAGTTGTGAACCTAGAAACATTGAGTGTCATCTCCAAGTTTGATAAGAAATTATCGCTGGTTTATCTGAACTAGCTGTCAAAAATATATAAACAAAGAAATAACAAAAAATTAATTTGTGCAATAAAATAAATAGAAACATTTAACAAATAAAAAGTATATATTTACGTATATGTATATATTCAAATAAAATGGAAAAAATGAAATAGTGAAACGTAAAGTGTAGAAGGATGTCTTTAAATATTTGCACAAAAAATATAAACGTCAAAATGAAACAAGAACACTCGTCTGAATACCAAGGTTCACAATCATGATTCAGAGAGCGAATATATAAAAAAGTAATAACATTTTTTGTCATTCCAAAAAGAAACACTTCAGTTTGGGAAATTTGAAAATTTTAAACTATGAATAGCTCTATTCATAAAAAAATTCAAAAGTAGACCGACTAACGATTTATCAGATTTCCACTTAGAAAACAGATCAAAAAAGCATAAAATATGTTGAAAATAACTACACACAATATTGATAACAACTTTAGTACCAATTTGCATAAACATTGAATGAAGGAACGGGGGAAACGAAAAGCATGAAATGGAAAACTTTTTTTAACGTTAAGTAAAAACTGTATGCCCGTAAAATTTTGTTTTAGCAATGGTTGCTTATCGTTTAGATATTTATTTGCTGTTAATATCAGAAACAGCATGGTTAAAACTTCGCTAGAATAGTTAAATAAAATTGGTTGGTTGGTTTGCTGGCGGGTTGTTTGGTTGGGTTTTGGGAAGCTCAATTTACACGTTGCTCCGTTGAGTTGATGTCTGATGTCGTTAGTTAGTTCATTCGTTCGTTTGCTCGTTGGTGTTGCTGTTAGTCTTTACTGCTTCTGGTTATGAATGTGGATGTTGCTTTTGTTTTTGTTGTTGTTGTTGCTGCTGCTGTTGAAACAACTTTATGTTATCGTTATTACGATGATTATTTCAAGTAGATTTATTTTTCATTTACTTCTTTCTCGTCATTCGTTCAATTTGTTCCATGAAATCGTTGTACACAGCAGTTTTTTTCTTGCTGTGTTCAATTTTCGTTTGACGCTTTGCTTTTTATACCATTCGTTACGTATCGTAACGTAACGTGTTTTAGTAAGTAGAACTGTTAAATAATCTAATGTTATTGCATTTTTATATATTGTTTTCTTCAAATATTTTACACTATTCTTTTTTAAAATTTTTCCAAAATACTTTCATCGCTATTATATTTGTTTTGGAACGTACTATCTCTGTCTGTTTTTTTTTTTTTTTTTTTTTTTTTTTTTTTTTTTTTTGTTGCTTGTATTTTTTAAGCTAAGCTTTTATTTGTAGTCATCATTATCATCATCATCACATACATATAAATAAATATATAGTTAGTCGTCGTTTTTGTTCGTTGCGACAGTCTAACGATTCCATGTGGTATTTTTTGTTACTGCTGTTGAGTTCTCAGAACAAAATTTGCTTTCATAGCTATAGTAGATTGCAAACAAAAATATTTAAAAAGAAAAACATTATATACAGCCAGCTAAGCCAGCAGAAAAAAGTTTGCTGGTATTTTTTTGTACTCATTTCAGTCATTATATTTTGTATTTTTCGTTCTTTTTTTTTTTACTCCCAATACAGAACATACCGAAAGAACGAACGAACGAACGTACACTCAATTAAATAAAGTTTGTAAACAACAAAAAGTAGTCAGCAGTCATAAAAAAATGTTGCCAAATGTATTAGTCAATAATTTTTTGTGTTTTATGTGTATATTCAGTTTGGCCAACTATTCTCTTTTTGGGACGGCTTCGGGTGGAACAAAAACTTTTTTAAACAGAGCCGCAATTATTTATAGAATTGGTTACAACATTGTTTGCTCACGAATCATTTCTTAGCAAAATACTTTTTGGTTGAATCAAAATTGTTTACGTTTTTGTAATTTATGCGGAACTACATTTGATAATTTAGGGTCTTCTGAAATAAAAAAATAGTAGGCGCCAAATCCGTAGAATATCGTGAATGACGTAGAAATTCGTAGTCTAATTCACACGTGTCTTTAGGAAAAAAAAAAACACTTCTTTGATAAATAAGGTAATATTTTTAATCGCCTTTAGAACGGTCCAATAATTTGGCACAGTATACGCCGTTTATTGTGTTTCTCTTTAAAAGGTAATCAATGTGGGTGGGTTATGGACATCCCAAAAAACTGTCGTCGGGCCATGTCGGCCGATAAGCTTAGCATGGCCTTTTTGGCGCCTATTCTCCCGGAGAAATTCATTGTTTTGACTTCTACTTAGTTGTAATGGATCCATTTTTCATCCACTGTTATAAAACGGTTGTAAAACTCATCCGTATTACGGTTGAACAACGACAAACACTCAATTGAAGTTGTGACACGATTGCGTTTATGGTCAATTTGTGAGCAAACACGTTACCCAGTTTCTTTCTGACAACTTTCTAAAATCCAACTGAGCATTGTCGAAATTACAGAGCCACATGGCATCAACAATCTCGCTAACTTACACTCTTCTATATGCCTACTTATTCAACTTATTGATTCGCCGTTGTACATACAAAGTCAGCTATAATTGTGTACGTAGTTGAAATTCGAGGCAATTTTTTGGCGCATGTGCAAATTTTCACAACGATACAATAATTTTGGAGAAAGTAAAACAAATGCATTTTTTATCCAATAAGAATTAATTGTTAAATTTAATTTACATTTCTAATTCTAATTTGAAGTTACTTATTTTGTTTATTAACAATTAATGCAAAAAAAACAAGTAAGAAAATTATAGTCGGTCTAGACCGACTAAACGATACCCTATACCATGCGTTTAGAAACCCTATCTCTTAGGCCCAACTAACTGGACATAGAAAATAAGCAAAAACCAAATTTGAGTGGGATTTTTATTAATTTTTTTGGCTGCAGATATAAAAAAGTTCATATCGGATGCTATATCTATAAAGGGGCTAGGTCCAAAAATGGACCGATCCTGATCATGTTTGGTAAAGTCTCTTGTATTTTGCAAAAATATGTACAAACAAAATTTGAGAAGAATCAGTGCAATATTTTTGTTTTTTAATAGATTTAACTGAAGATCGGGAAGCAGCTCTATATGGGGTCAAAGGGATCATTTTTGGACTACTCATTAATGGATGTAATGAACGCATACAAACCCAATTTGAGTAAGATCTATATGACAATTTGGATCTTATGGCAATTTATGTCGATTTCATATGGGTAATTTGTATGGGGGCTAGGTCTGAACATGGACCGATTCTCACCAATTTCAATAGAGTTCATCCCATGGCCGATAAAAGCTTATATACCAAATTTCATCAAAATATATTCATATTTGCGACCTGCAGTTTGATTACAAGCTTTACATGGACACACAGACGGACGGACGGACGGACATTGTTAAATCAACTCAGAAAGTGATTCTGATTCGATCGGTATAATTAAAGATGGGTCTAGGTCAAATATTTTTGGTTGTTACAAACAGCAGCACAAAGTCATTATACCCAAACCACATAGTGGTATAGGGTATAAAAACATTGTAATGAAATTGATTACAAAAATGTTTGCAATTTATCAACATGGCGACCACAACTTTGTTTATCTTCGATAAAACGGTGATGACAGTAATAACACTGTGCTACACTAAAAAATAACTGCCGCACTTAAACATTTGTAACTCAGTTATTTTTTAACCGATCTGTAATTTTTAAACGGTATTGATAAGAAACGATGATAGAAATGAATATATACTTTCACTATACTATTAATATGAATATGTAGAGATTTTCTCAATAATATCTAAAATTTTCGGTTTTTTTTTAACTTTTTCAACTTCTACGAGGGATTTTTTTTAGATTCCCAAAAAACACTCTTTTCCCCATATCTCGAAAATCTGAGAGTATATTGCAACTTTTAAAACCGAGTATATAATACACTCAGCTAGACCTACAACCTACAAAAGTTATTAAAATTTGTTTTTTGTAGCAGCGTGAAATCAATTATAAATTAAAACAGTGATGCCAGAATTTATTATTAGAAGAAAATGCATTAATTTAAAAAAAAAATTTTTATTAAATTTAATTAATAAATTAAAATTTAATTTAGAAAAAAAAATTGTAATGATTTTAAACAAAAATGTAATCAAACATATTTTAAGAAAATTAATCTCATTAAATAAAAATGATTATAAAACATTGTTGCATCTCTGTAATTGAAGATGGGTCACATGAGGACGTGTTTGAAATATTGGAAAATATCAATTTCATGTGGATTACAATTTCAAGCGTATTTAAAAAAAAAAAGACAGACTAACTTTAAGACGAAAACCAATAAAATATCTAATATACAGTGGGTGACAATACATTGGATACTTTAAAAAAATTCTGATTTTGCCAAGTTTGTTTTTTAATAATTTCGCATTAAGTCCCAAAATTATGTTTCTTTTCGCAAAATCATTCTTTGAGGTGATCTCTATTTGTTATAAAAGATTTAAAAAAAAAAATAAACAAAAAAAAGTATTTTTTTAGTAGTATTTTATAAATTCAAATGTATAATATCTTATCCGTTATTTAAATATTTATAGTTTGTTTTCTTTCAACTGTTTTTTAAACATTTGTATTTGAATCTTTATTATTGTAAAATAATGGGAAGAATAAAGAGTTAGTTAAACACCAGAGTAATAGATAATTTTACTGCAGGTCGTAGCAAAAGAAAATTTGTGAGAAATGGATAAATCCATAATTTAAAAAATTATTAAGAAATTTCGTGAAAGAGTTACGGTGATGACTCAATATTTAGGCGGCAACCCCCGTAAAACGAGTCAAAGACAGGTTAAAGAAACAATTGATATCAGAGAAAAATCTTCTGGCTGGCATAAATTTTAATAAAAAAAAAAAAAAAAAAAAAAAACACTAGTCGAGACGGAACTGGCATACTGTTCTCTTTTAAGATGAGTTCCACTTTAATTTAAGAGGCTATAATGGAAGAACGTTTTTACGACTATCAAAGGGAAAAGACTAGACCCAGACTAGACAAATAAAACTGCATAGTTTGGCGGGGTTGCTTTTAGGGCCAAGGAATAGGTTCAATTCATGTAGTAAGAGATACTCGAATTGGAATTGGATACAGGCAAATTTTAAATGACGTAATGTAAATATCATCGGTCTGGATATTCCAACATGACAATAACCCAAAACACACATCCCCAGTTGTAACCGAATGGCTACAATCGAATGCAGTTAGTGTTTTGGAATCAAGCACCAGATCTCAACTCCATAGAGAGTCTATGGGAACTTGTAGCTCGAAAAATGCGGACACGATATTACGCAAACAAGACAGATCTCATAGAGGTAGTTAATGAAGAGTGTCAGAACAAATTCATCAACAATTCAAATAACTTCAGGCTTCGGAGTTGTGAAGCAGTACTAAAAAATACTGGGAAAGTTTTCCCTCCCAAAAATAGAGGGAAAGTTTTCAATTATTGTACTACATGGAGTGAAAACTCCATTGTCTAATATGGAGATGACATTTCATTAACTAAAAAAAGTTTCCGCTGTTAAACGATGCTGCTTTTAAAGTTTGAGAAAAAATGGACTGAAAAGAGTTTCGTGTTTTGATTAAACATTTGGTGGGGAAAAATACTGTTCTAGAATGGATTGATACACATTATGGCGAATCTTCAAAGTCATTTTCAATGGTTAAAAGGTGGTTTTCCGGATTTAAACGTGGTCGTATGAGCACAAATGATGCAGATCGTCGGAAGAAAACGTAAGAAAAGTGCATCAGGTTGCATTGGATGATCGAAAGATTAAAGAGAGTGAGATTGCTGGCATCATAAAGATATCAACAGAGCTAGTTCGGCTTATATTACATGATAATTTACATAAAAGCTTTCTGCTCGATGGGTACCGCGATTTTTAACAGCTGAACAAAAACTGAAACGTGTTCATAATTCAAAGTACGCTTTGGCGATGTTTAAAGTAAATACAACTGAATTTTTACGTAGATTTATAACAATGGATGAGACGGGGATTCATTTTTATACACCGGAGTTAAATAGACAGTCTGCGGAGTGGTTAAAAGCGAGCGCTATATTGAGTTATTGGACAGAATGGAAGAAATTAAGAAAAAAAACTACGCCACTTAAATAAGAAAAAACTCTTGTACCATCATGACAATGCATCGGCGCATTCATCTGCTTTGGCTTCGGAAAAATTTAAGTCTCTACGTTACGAATTGCTTTCCAACAACCCCTTCTTCGCCAGATCTGGCCCCCAGCGATTATTATTTGTTCCCAAACTTGAAATTTGGCTCCAGCAGAAGAGGTTTTCAGAAATGAAAAAGTCATATCAGAGACGGAAGTCTATTTTGATCAAGGTGTGAGAGGATCGTTGGAAGAGGTGCATTTAACTTAGCGGAGATTACGTTGAAGAATAAAATTTATTTCAAATACAAAAAACCGGTTTTTCACTGTTAGGTCGTCAAAAATATCTATAATATTAATAGGCAAGGCGACTTCTTGTGGCCGATGTAAGTTTGTCAGTTTTAATCCTATTTTGACCAAACATCCCTCATTTGAAATGTATTTCTTTTTGCTGTCCATCAGATTTACTGATTTCTAAATTTTTTTTTTTTTTTTTTTTTTTTAATAAAATGCATTAAAAGTTGCTACTAACACATACATAAAATTATACAATGCTGTGTGTGTGTTTATTAAATTTGTTAATGTTGAAACAAAGCGCTGTGTTAAATTGAAAATTAATTTTGGACATAAACCAATAACGACAAAAATAATTTTGGACATAAACCAATAACGACAATAAAAAGTGTTCAATTGTGAATTGGCTAAAATTGATTAGCATACCTTTAGGGTCTTATAAAATAATTTATTAAATGAAAAATTAAAATTTCCTAGAATTTGCACTCGAATTTCGAGCGCTGGGATCTGCTAGTATTTTATTATTAATTTCCATTGCATTGTCACTCACTGTGTTTCGTTTTTATTTATTTTTTTAACTTTAAACCTACATCGTTAATTTCCTAATTGTATCATTTCTAATTGGAAATCTAGTTTTTTAGTTTTCTTTATAGTTGGCAATAATCTTGTTTACAATCTATACATACCACAAAAGCTATTTATCAAGAATATAAAGGTTTTTGTATTTACCTGGAAAGAAAAATAAAGGAATAATTATTTAATTTAAGAATTTTAAATTTCTAATCTTTTTAAATAATTTCTTATTCTAGGATTAATATACTTATATACATATGTATATATCTGTGGTCATAAGCGATAACCGCCTAAGTCGACTTAAGAACGATTTGAGTTATGTATGCTATCATATTCTACTAAAAACGCTTTATATTTACATGAAATCCCCATTTCTCTAACACTGTTTAATAAAAAGTTATTAATGAAAGCATACTGACATAAGTCGGAATGAAGCCCATTACATTTATATAATAAGTAATTCTTCTAGAAAGCATGGTAATCGTCGATTTGGGTTATCTTTGCTATCATGTTCTACGTGAAATTCGCATTTCTCTAACACTATTTATTAAAAAGATATTAATAAAAATATACTGACCTAAGTCGTAATGAAGTCCCCTCAAATTTATATAAAAAGCTATTTTTTCTCAAAAGCATGATTTTCGACTTAGGCGGTTAATGCTTATGACCACAGATACATATATATGTATATGTTTTTTAAAAAATATTGTGTGCTTACTTTCATTATTGAAAGGTTCAAGAAAGGGAAGATGGCTATAGGCCACTTAAAAATTTGTTTATACAAAATAGATAACAAATTAATTTAATAGAGCCCTTCTTTTCAAAAGAAGCCATGCCCTTTGGAAATAAGAGCGTGGCCACATGTATGCTTATTACAAAATTTTTTTGTGCCTTGTCCTACTAGTTAATTTGAAGGTAATATTTTTCTCTTTTTTGTAAATTTTTAATTTTTTTAATAAAATTTTTAAGTTTTTTAATGACTCGAAAACAAATTTTGATTAAATCTGAGGTGGTTCTTTATTAGTTTTTTTTTAATTCGAGGAATATGTGAAATAAATATACATATATATTTAATACAAATATATTAAATATACTCTATATACTTAATATTATATATTTATATTTATTATACATTTTTTCTTCTTTTTTTATATAACAAATCGACAACGATTCTACAAGAAACAAATTATACAAATTTTTAAATTTTTTTATGACTCGAAAATAAATTTTAATTAAATCTGAGCTTCCTTATTAGTTTTTTTTTTTTTTAATTCGAGGAATATGTGAAATATATATATTTAATTCAAATATATTAAATATACAGTAATTTTCCGATTTAACGAACCATCGGTTTAACGAATTCGGGATTTAACGAACTGCTGAAAATTTTGCATTGAGTACCTTGTATTACGAACACTGTAATAACTGTTGTACTCGATATAACGAACAAATGAAAATCTTAAGTAAAGAATGGGATAAAAATACAAAGATTGCCACAGCAAAGGTGTGAAAGCAATAAATATGTGCATAGAGCATAGGCTTCCAAAATAAAAGTGTGGTAGTTTAGTGACTGAGAGAGCGAGCGAGACGATATTGAAGTCAACGCAACGACTGAATGAGAGAAAAACAATAAGGGTGCCACTGTTGGAAGCCTATGATTTAGAGAAAGGGGATTCCCCAACCATGTTGTGCTTTTGTTTTCTGTGTTTACTTTTGGAATTTTTACCATTATTGTACGATCGTTTGTGATGTAAACATTGGAAAACATGGGAAACAGAAAAAGGCTGTTGTTAAAAGAGAAACTAAATATCGTCGATGACTATAAAAAAGGTGAATGTGTGAGTGGATTGTGTGTTAAATATGGATTGGCCAAATCAACAATATCCACAATTTAAAAATCAAAGGAAAATCTGTTAAAAAATGCGGAGATGACAGGTTTGGTTCAAAGAAGAGAAAATCAATTAAAGACGGAGAATTTCCAAAAATAGAAACAAAGCTCTTTTTGTGGTTCCAACAGCAACGGAAAAGCCATATCCAAGTCTCTGGTGCTATTCTGCAACGCAAGGCCAAAGAGTTCCACAAGCGATATTACAGTGGCAGTTTTAATGCCAGCCATGGCTGGATGACGCGTTTTAAAACAAGGCATGGAATTAGACTGCTTAAGCTTACTGGAGAAAAACTCTCGTCTAGAGCCGACTATGTGGAACCTTTCAAAAACCAACTTCGTCAAACCATAAGTGAACAAAATTTGAGCTATCACGCAATATTCAATGCAGATGAGACAGGTCTGTTTTGGAAGATGTTGCCTGAAAAAACTTACGTTCACTCTGGTGAGAAAATTGCTCCGGGAAGAAAGCTATCAAAAGAGAGAATAACCTCATACTATGTTGCAATGCGAGTGGCACGAACGAAATCAAACCTTTTCTAATTGGAAAAGCCGAAAAACCTCGCTCTTTCCGTAATAAGCCGTTAACATTGGATTATAAGCATTCCAAAAACGCATGGATGACGTCGTCATTATTCAAAAGCTGGTTTTTCAACAATTTTGCAACTCAGGTTTGTAATGCGTATTTAATTATTCTGAATCATTAATTGTATCATATATAATGCTTAAGGTGGAATCATATCTTTATATCATCAGTTTGCCTAGAAATGCTGTCTTGTTATTAGATAACGCACCTTGTCGCCCCCCAGCAGAAGAGCTAGTGAAAGAAACACGTGATGGCAAAATTTGGGTACTTTATATGCCACCCAATGTTACACCACTTATTCAGCCCATGGACCAAAACGCAATTCGCTTATTAAAGTTTTACTACAAAAATAGTTTACTATCTAGAATATTTTCTAAGAATGAAAATGATGTAATGTCCTTTTTGAAGAACTTTACTTTATATGAAGCTATGTCATTGATAGCTTAGGAAATCTATATCCGAAAGTGCACTCGCAAAATGTTGGAGTAATCTTTTAAACAGAACCGAAAGTTTTGACGAAGATGACGATCTGTCTTTGTCTATTTTATTATACCAGGATGAACAGCTGATTGGCGTTTCTCATGGAGTGCAGTTGATCAATTCAGCGTTTCCAAATGTAAGTAAAATCAATTTATATCTTTAAAGTTGTACTATGGTCTTACATAGCACAGTAGGTTCAGTACAATAATGGTTCGTACTTTTCGTATTTTTTAGATAACGTTTCATACGATGATATGAATAGATGGGTTGATGAAACTGATTGTGTAAATCTGGAGTATGCTGCAAATGGAGATGACGATACGGAGAGTGATACTAATGGTGAAGATAACATTCCTTCGGAAGAAGAACCCAGAATTAAGCACGACGATGTTCCAAAACATTTCGAAATTTGTATAAAATGGGGGCAACAAAATAACATAGATGCCACCAAATCACTTATATTGAGAGAACTCCAAGAAGAGGCGATACAAAAAAGACTACAAGTTCCTAAAATACAAACAAAAATTAAAAACTTTTTCCATTGATGTCGTTAAAAATACATCTGTTTTAGAAGATCTCCAAAAAAGCTTGAAAAAGTTCCTATTTTATTGTTAGATTCGAAATGAATTTTTTTTTTGTTTTGTTATTCTTTGTAAGCACAATTCTTAAGCAAGATCTCAATACAAATTCATATCAATTGCATTCATTTTATTGATAACTTTGTTTTAAATTAAAATTATAAAAAAGGCATTGTCAAAAACATATTAGAGTTGTTATTTCAATAGTTTTTGAGTAAACGAACTTTGTTATAAATAGTACTCGGTTTAACGAATTTTTCAATTTAACGAACAGGGCTGACAATATATAGTTCGTTAAATCGAAAAACTACTGTATATACTTAATATTATATATTTATATTTATTATATATTTTTTCTTCTTTTTCTACATAATAAATCGTCAATGATTTTACAAAAACATTTTTTAAAAAATTTTTAATTTTGTCAATAAAATTTTTAAATTTGTTAATGACTCGAAAACCAATTTTGATTAAATCTGAGGTTCTTTGTTAGTTTTTTTTAATGCGAGGAATATGTTATATATATATATATATATATATATATATATATATATATATATATTTAATACAATTATATTAAATATATACATATATTTAATATTATATATTTATTATATATTTTTTCTTTTCTCTTTTTTTACATAACAAATCGACACGATTTTTACTTTGAGCGTATGGAATAAAAACTCTGTACGGAATAAATAAATGTTATATACGAACAGAACTGAACGCTGAACATTGAACAACAACAAAACATCATCCACAAAATATACTCGTCGTTGTATAAAATACATTAAAAACTAAAATCGAGCACACAGCAATATTTAAGTAAACACAGAAAACTATAGACCAGGAGGAAGGCAGCAAGACAGGTATGCTATAGAAGTAGAGAATACGGTATAACAACCATACACACCCACTCGGTAATTTTATAAAAAAAAAAAAAAAAAAATGAAAATGTTCAACAAAACAAAAATATTTCATTAAAGCAGTATTAGAGCAAGTACACAATAGAATACACACACGAACACTACAAAGGTTGGCCCGACCTGACGGCCTGGCAAACAGTCAGCTTTGTGTGTCTAACAAACTGACTGCTTGGCTCTGGCTGTTATTGTTAATTCTGCATTGCCTTGCCTTGCTTGGTTTGGTTGTCATATATTGTAAGAGTGTGTGTGTTTTTTTTTTAACATAAAAATAATAAAATATAATTTCTGTCAGAATTTGTTGTGTTCTAGAGGTTCGTTCATTCGTTTTGTGTCTGTAGGTATTTCACGTTCAGTTGAGTTGAGTAATACTACACATACTTTTATTTTAGTAAGTTGTTTTTTATTGTTATTATTTTTATTGTATTTTCAAAATCTTAATGTTAACAAAAAAAAAATAACAAATGACTGCAGGAAGAATGAATAAGATCATTTCAAAATGACTATTAAATGGAAAAACGTAAAGTCAGGAAAGCAAGAAAACAAAATTTTTGTATGAATAATGAATTACTTTCCATGAATCCGTTGATACTTTAAACGAAATTATGTGAATGTTGTTCTAATTGTAAATGAAAGTAAATTTAATTGTTTTTGATATTTTCGTATCAAACTTTTGATTTAGACATATCTTCCAAATAACTACTCTTATAGCAGTAAAACATTATTGGAAATCGAAATGTGGTTTTGCACGACCACATAAGAAATATATATGAAAATATGCTTAACTTTTATAGATACTTTTTTAAGAGAAAGAAACATTTTTAGGAAAAGGCATATTTTTAAGAAAATTAATTAGATATTTTAACAGAAGGTACTTTTTTAACAAGCTGATACTTTTAATAAAATGTACCTTTTTACTACTTTTTTTAACAAGTTAATACTTTTAATAAAAGGTACTTTTTTAAGAAAAGGAACTTTTTTTTAACAAATGATACTTTTTTTAATACAAAGTTTTATTTTTTAATAGAAGGTACTTTTCTACACAAAAGGTACTTTCTTAACGAAAGGTACTTTTTTTAACACAACACCACACAATGCATTTTTTTTAAGAAAAATTACTTTTTAACATAAGGTTATTTTTTAAACAACAGGTACTTTTTAAACAGAACGTACTTTTTTTAAAACAAAAAACACTTTCTTGACAAAAGATATGTACATTTTAGCAATACATGTATACCTATTGAACAACAGATATTTTTTAATTTTAAGTAAAGGTATTGTTATTTAAAGGATACCTTATTTAAAAAATACTTTTTCTTTACTAAAATAAGTATTCAGAACAGGTACCCTTTAAAGAAAAAGTACTTTTTAGTACTTTACTTAAGAAAAAGAACATTTAAGTACTTTACTTTTCTAAGAAAAAATACTTCTGAGTACTTTACTTTTCTAAGAAAAAGTACTTTTAAATACTTTACTTTTTTAGACATATCTTCCAAATAACAACTCGTATAACAGTAAAACATTATTGGTAATCGAAATGCGGGTTTGCACGACCACATAAGAAATATATATGAAAATATGCTTAACTTTCAAATATACATACTTCTTTAAGAAAAAGAAACATCTTAAGGAAAAGGCACATTTTTAAGAAAATGAACTATTTGAACAGAAGGTACTTTTTTAACAAGTTAATACTTTTGATAAAATTTACCTTTTTACTACTTTTTTTAACAAGTTAATTCTTTTAATAAAAGGTTTTTTGTTTTAAGAAAATGAACCTTGTTTAACAAATGATACTTTTTTTAATACAAAGTATTATTGCTTAATAGAAGGTACTTTTCTACACAAAGGTACTTTCTTAACGAAAGTTACTTTTTTAACACAACACAACACAACACTATGCACTTTTTTAACAAAAAGTATTTTTTAACATAAGGTTATTTTTTAAACATCAGGTACTTTTTAAACAGAAAGAACTTTTTTTTAACAAAAATCACTTTCTTGACAAAAGATACATTTTAATCTTTTCAACAAGAATTATTTTTTTAATTTTAAGTAAAGGTACTGTTATTTAAAGGATGTCTTATTTAAAAGATGGGGGTTTTTTTTTTCTAAAATAAGTATCCAGAACATGTACCCTTTAAAGAAAAAGTAGTAAGAAATGTACTTCTAGGAAAAAGTACTTTTGAGTACTATACTTTTCTAAGAAAAAGAACATTTAAGTACTCTACTTTTCTAAAAAAAAAGTTCTTTAAAGAAAACAACATTTTTTAAATGTAGTTAAGAATTAGTATTTTTTTAAGTAACGGTATTTTTTTACAAAATGCACTTCATCAACAAAAGGTACTTTTTTTTTAACAAAAAGGTACTTTTTTTAACACAAAATTACTTTTTAACACAAACAAACGATACTTTTTATATACTCCATACCACTGTGCAGAGAGTATATATCAGTTTGTCAATCCGTTTGTAACTCATCGAAATTAATTCCGAAGCGAAGTCGATCAGGCGTTGTTTAAAAATTTTTGTTAATCTAACCGATATAATTTTAAATCTAGCCTTTTTTAACTTTAAGTGTTGTTTAGAACACCGGTGGAGGGTATCAAAGATTCGGCACATCAGAATATAACACTCTTACTTTCTAAGACAGCATATTTAAAAAAGTACTTTTTTAATAAAAGCTAATTTTTTAACAATATGTATTTTTTAACAGAAGGTAATTTTTTAACAAAAGGTACTTTTTTAAGCAATATATACATACAATATACAAAAAAGTACTTTTTTAATAAAAGCTAATTTTTTAACAATATGTATTTTTTAACAGAAGGTAATTTTTTAACAAAAGGTACTTTTTTAAGCAATATATACATACAATATTTTTAGCAAAAGCTACCTTTTCAGCAACGGTAGCTTGAACAAAAGGTATTTTTTAAATAAAAGGTACTTTTTGGCAGACAGATTTTTTTAACAAAAGGTACTTTTTTTAACATAATGTACTTTTTCAATAAAAGATATTTTTAGCACTCTAGATACTTTGTTAATATAACGTACTTTTTAACAAGTCACTTTTCTAATAAGATATAATTCTTTACATAAAAAAAAAGTTTCTTTTTAAAATACAAGGCAGTTTTTAAGTACATTACAGTCTTAAGAAAAAGTACTTTTAAGAAAGAACATTTTTTAAATGTAGTTTTTATGAAAAAGTACATTTCTAAGCAACAGTATTTTTAAAGAAAATATAATATTTTAAGAAACGGTTATGTTATGGATATCTATATTCTAATTTGCTGGATCCTAGCTCCATGATATCAATACTTAGATTACGTTGTGAAATTAAATATTAATCATACAACATCAAGTATCAGCGAATCTGCCAGTGAGTCAGCGTAACTATATATAAAAGCTGAGCTAAAAAATGAGCTAAATACTATTTAATATTTTTTTTTTCGGTAGAGGACAGAGTTGAATATTTTTATATACAATATTATTTTTACCTCAACAATATTTTCCCACCTCTAAACATTTTATCATCTCTAAATATATTCCATCATCTCTATATACAATCAGTCAATAAAGTTAGTATGCAAACTGTAAATCAAAATTCAATTAAAAATTTTTCGCACACCCTGTATTACCTTGCCGTCTTTATTTTTCTGTTTTATTGTTTATTATGTTAGCTTCCAGCATCTAGTTAGAATAACCAGTTTTTAAAGCACCGTTAGATTTGCAAGCAATTGTTTTTCTGATTGATGTAAAAATATAGTCAATAAAATTTGTATGCAAAACACACGGTTAGTTCCGGTCTTTGCGTGTAATAGCATGTTCAGACGGAAAAATGAACCACTTTATTCGCTCTCTGAATCATGATTGTGAACCTTGGTGTTCAGACGAGTGTTATTGTTTCATTTTGACTTTACGTTTCACTATTTCATATTTTCCATTTTTATTTTATGTACATAAATATATACTTCTGATTTGTTAAATGTTTCTATTTATTTTATTGCACAAATTAATTTTTTGTTTTTTCTTTGTTTATATATTTTTGACAGCTAGATCAGATAAACTAGCGATAATTTCTTATCAAACTTGGAGATGACACTTAATGTTTCTAGGTTCACAACTAGGTTCATTTTGAACCAAGTAGATTCGCTCTCAAAATTTTGTACAGCGAATCATGTAGATTCAATCATGATTCAGGCGCGAACCGTGAATGAGAGAGCGAACCGCGAATCTTGCTGTCCGTGTGAACATAGCATAAGGTGACAAAGTCAACATCGGAACAATTATTTTATATTTTGATTAGGATTTACAGTGTTTTTAAAAGTTTTGGTTTTAATGTATTTGGAAAAAATACATTAAAAACATACATCAAATAGCACAAATGGCACCACGGGGCAAAGAATTGTCTTCGGATCTCAGACAAATAGCCGAATTGGTTGGAAAAAGTCATGCAACCGTTAAAAAAAAAACAGAAGGCAAGGAAATAATAACAAGCCAACATCTGGTCGGCCTACCACATTCACACCCAGTGAGAAACGAATTATCGTACGCAATATGCAAAAAAAATCCGAAAATTTCATCACCAAAATTACAGATGGAAATTGAAAATGAGGTGGGAAAAGTTTGTATTACAGCAACAATTCCCAAAGTATTCCATTCGGCTGGATACCATAACCGTCAAATTTGCAAAAAGCCGTTTGTAAGCCCAATAAACCGAAAAGCAGACTCTAAGGCCACGCCATGAGCGGCAGAGCGGCGAGTTAGAGCGGTAAGTGGCTTATTACTGAGTGTCATTTCTGAGCGATTAGTTATTCAAAATGCCATTGTCAATGTTATTATTTATTATTTATGTAAAAAGTTTTTATAATAAAAGCAAAATATTTTCACTATTTTATGATTTTTATTTACTTATGACTACATTTCAACTTTTTAACTTTTTATCGATTGAAAAACAACACAAAAATGGTTGTCGTTAAGATAACAATAACAGCTGACTTTAAGAATAGCGAATATCGTTTAAAAATTTTACTGAATACCAAAATCGATAATTTTGTTGTTTTCTTTTTTTAACGATTCGATTACTGAATCGCGCTACAGATTGACAAAGCAAAGAAAAGCCATTTTTTATACCCTATACCACTATGTGGTTTGGGTATAATGACTTTGTGCTGCTGTTTGTAACTACCAAAAATATTTGACCTAGACCCATCTTTAATTATACCAATCGAATCAGAATCACTATCTGATTCGATTTAACGATGTCCGTCCGTCCGTCCGTCCGTCTGTGTGTCCATGTAAAGCTTGTAATCAAACTGCAGGTCGCAAATATGAATACATTTTGATGAAATTTGGTATATGAGCTTTTATTGGCCATAGGATGAACGCTATTGAAATTGGTGAGAATCGGTCCATGTTCAGACCTAGCCCCCATACAAATGACCCCTATGAAATCGTCTTTAATTGCCATAAGATCCAAATTATCATATAAATCTTAGTAAAATTGGTTTGTATGTGTTTATTACATCCATTAATCAGTAGACCAAAATGATCCCTATGGGACAATTCTTAGTCATAGGCCCCATATAGAGCTGCTTCCCGATCTTCAGTTAAATCTATTAAAAAACAAAAATATTGCACTGATTCTTCTCAAATTTTGTTTGTATATACTTTTGCAAAATACAAGAGACCTAACCAAACATGGTCAGGATCGGTCCATTTTTGGGCCTAGTATAGATATAGCATCCGATATGAACTTTTTCATATCTGCGGCCAAAAAAATTATTAAAAATCCCACTCAAATTTGGTTTATGCTTATTTTTTATACGCAGTTAGTTAGGCCAGAGAGATAGGGTCTCTAAACGCATGGTATAGGGTGTCGTAATAATAATAATTTTTTTACTTGTTTTTTGTTATTTTTATTCTTTGCCGCTCAGAAAACACTTCAGTAGTATTTCATATGTTTTAATTTTTTGCCGCTCGCCGCTTTGCCGTGGCCTCGGCCTTATTCGCAAAACAATATAATACAGCCGCCCAAAGCTATTGTAACACCATTATTTTTTTGGACGAAAGCAAATTCGTATCAGATGGACGAGCCAAGGTATGACGAATACCCAATTCTGAGCTTGAGCCACATAACATGATGTGCACATTCAATCACGGTGGTGGATCAGTACTCGTTTGGGGGTGTATGGTTGCCTCTGGAGTGGGTGGGTAAACTTGTTTTTATAGATGGTATAATGCATCGGTTTGTCTATTTAAATATTTTAAAAAAATAACTTGCATATAAGTGGTGCTAAAGTTGGGGTTGTCGAGTCACTTGTTTTCCAGCAAGACAACTATCCAAACACACCCCGCTTATCCGCTTATTGTCAAAGAGTTGTTCCTCTATAAAGTAAAAAACAACTTAAAACCCCACCCAAGTCGCCCAATATTAATCCTATTGAGCATTTGTGGGTCCACCTGGAGCGGCAAATCAATGAACACGACATAAGAGGCAAAGAAGACTTGAAAAAGACCCTTTTAGAAGAGTGGGAGAAAATACCACCGAGCGTTATCACGAACCTGTAGTGCGATTCTGTAAATTTTAATGATCCGACAATCGCAAAATATATCGACAGCTATTGTTGTTTGGCACCTAAGATTGAGTGATTGAGTGATTCACTAACTGCAATTGTAAACGAAAAACACAAATAATAGAAAAACAAAAAATAGAAATCACTTCGTGTTTGACAGGATGTTTAATTTTTTTATTTTTTATAATAATTTTTATAATATTTTTTTTAATAATGAATTGAATATGTTATTTAATTTTCAACATTTCAACCTAAAAATTTAACTTTTTAACGATTGAATAAACAACACAAAAATTGTTGTCGTTTAGATAACAAGAACAGCTGACTTTAAAAACAGCGAATATCGTTTAAAAATTTTACTGAATACGAAAATCGATAATTTTGTTGTCTTCTTTTTTTAACGATTCGACTATCGTTAAAAGAAGTTACTGAATCCGCGCTACTGGTGTCATCGATGCAAAAACCGTCTAAAAGAAGTCATAACAAAGAAAGGCTTTCCAACTAAGCATTGTAAATTGGATAATTAACTGTTTAACCTATGAAAAATTTATTATCTTTTCTTGACTTAGATTTGCATATATACTTCTTTGACATATTTTTGAGCATATTTTCGCTTAAGCTGGTGTCATTTGGAGAAGTTGTTTTTTTTTTTTTTTTTTTTTTTTTTTTTTTTGTTATAAGGATAAGCTACTCGCTTGAACACAAACTTAATTGACTGATTGTATATGTATACCTCGAAAAGTATTTCTTCAAATAAAAAATTTAATCCTAACACACAAAAAAAAACCATAATCCGAAATCCTAAAAAGTTTTTCACTTCAAAATGCTTTTGATATAATTATTTTTGTCCTTAAGAACAAAAATTTTACAATAAATTTGATGATTAAAATAAAGAGGGGTTAGGTGATGTAAAATTTTGTGACGCACTGAGGATAAATTTCGTATAAAAAGTTTTTTGTGGTTTTTCATATATAAGCTGTTGGAAAAAATAACCAATATCAATAACACGTCGTAGTTATTATCATTTTAAAACGGTGAGAAACGTACATTTTTCTACTTTTAAGTTAGCACATCTCATAATCCTGATATGTTAGAAATTATAATGTGATATTCGGATTCATCGAGGCGAGAACATTAAACTTAACATCCACTGGAATGGTCTGAAAGTGTTGCTATAATTGCGTTTTTTTTACTGTGGAACTACCATTTCCTTTAATAATAAATAAAAAAATCGCTAAATCAAAAATTACAAATTTGAGAAGAGAACACCATATATTTAACATTCACTGGAATGGTCTGAAAGTTTTGCTGAAATGGAGTTAAAATTGTCTTTTTGATACCAAAAATCGCTAAATCAAAAACGTCAAATTCAGTAGTAGTAAATTCTATATGGATTTAAAATTTCAACCACTTTAAAGGTCTGCTCTAATTTTCATATTTCGGTCATAACTGTACAAAGTTAAAAAAAAATAAAAATGTATTCAACTTTAAAAATGTATTATTTATTGTTGCAACAATAAAAGTACTCATAGAGTTGGATCGAAATAAAAAATCATGTGTACGAGCGAACAAACAAACAAACATGTTACTCACGTACCCAAATAAATATATCAAGAATATGTGTTTTTTATTGTTGTTTCTTCTAGCTTTCTATAAATTTTTCGTTCATGCCGCCCAAACAACTCAGGCAACCACCCTGACGTATACGTGATTAATGTGACTTTTCTTTTGTGCGTTGAAAACATTCCACATTTTTTTCTTTCTTCTTTTTTTTTCATTATATTTACCCTCAATTTTTCATGTGCGTATTATTTACACAATTTATAGGCTTAACATTACACATAGTAGTGTTGCTTTTTTTTCTTTGTTGTGTTTTTGCAACAAAAAGAAAAATAACATTTATCTTCATATTTTAACATATCAACTAACGGTATCAATGGTCGTCGTTGTTGTTGTTGGTGGTAATTTTCTAAAAAAAAAAAAAAAAAAAAAAAAAAATTGTTTGTCCTCAAACTAAAGTAGACAACTTCTTTAGTGGCGCCATAATGTTTTTCAACTTAACTCATATTCCCTTTAGGTTAACTTGACTATAGAGTTCTACAATTTTCAGTTTTATTTTTTCTAAAAGAAAAAGAAACTTAGAAGAAGAAGAAGAAACGTACAAAACATTTTCAAATAATGGTCCATTAGTTGAGTTTCTTCTCTTCAAATCTTTTTTTTTTTTTTAAGTTTTCAACTTTATGCTGTTTTTGTTATCGTGTTTGTTGTTGTACAGAACAAGATTTATTAACTATCATCAAAAGAAACTATGTGTAAAACTTTACCCTTGAAACCGGAAGTTGTTGTAGCAACAACACTTGAATCGAAAAGTAAGAAGAAAAATTAACTTTTTCTAGCACCAACAATATAACCCTCCCCCAGAAGTGAGTGCATAACTTCTTTCCTAATACTTTGTCATAACTTGAGAAAAATAGTTGGAAAAACATTTTAGCGTCAAATTTTGTTGTTTGTAGCCATAAATAGTGTGTCTGAAGTCTTTTTTGCAGTAGTTGTTGTTTTGGTAATTCCTTTAAGACTTAATTTTCTCGGAATTTTTTAGTTCATATTGGAACTTTTGTACTTCATTCTTCACTCAACTTAAAATGTTTTAAAAAATACACATTGTATAAACATTGTTATTTCTGTTCTCACCTTCACCTCAAATGCACATCTTTCCAACTCGATAATACTGTAGTGATACAGTAGTGATGTGCATCATGAAAACATGTTTTAGAGTAGTGCAAAAAGAAAACATATGTTTTCTATCGCTTTTATACCTTTTTAAAGAATTAAAAAAAATCAAAATCTATATTTATTTCAGTTTAATGTTCTTTAGTGTGGATTTTTATGTAAAAAAAGCATTTTAACATTCGCCCTTATTCTATCTGGCTTCAACACAAAACGACGTCGTTTTTTATCGTCTGTTGTAAATGGGTATTATCATTGTCGTTATTGACATACATACATATATCCATACCTCTTAACATATTTTTTGTATTTTGTAATGCCGGGCATACACTACACAATTTCAGTGCCTTGCGAAAACGTTGCTTTGAATTGACTCTGATTTTGTCGTTAGTGTTTTTGATTTGAGTTAGCTTTTTAGTATTTTTTTTTTTTTTTTTTTTTTTACAAAATAAAATAAAAATGGAAAATCAGAAAATAAAAGTAATAAACTCGAAAAATTGGTGTAAGAATAGGATAAATCCCCCACTTGTAAGAGGATTTCGAAGGGACACTGTTCCAAATAAGTTTGAGGAACATTGGGAATGTTTTTCCAAAGTGCTAAATGCTCTTGGCCCACCGAAAAGATCTGGTGATGGGTGACGAAAGGTACAGTAAAAGTTTTATTGCAAAATTATTCTTACAGGTTTGGTGGGGCTTAAAATTTAAAGTAAAAAAAAAAGGTTATTAATAAAGCCGAATGCAAGGCTACTGGAGGCGGAATAAATAAGCAGCCCCTTAGAGAAAGCTGTGACGAATCTGCTCCAATTTCAAAAGCAAATAAACCCTGAGGGCGCTGTTCAGGGAGTCCAATTTCAAGGCCAAATAGCGGCTAACAGTGTTGAATTGGATTTGCCAAATGAGCTAAAATCACCTGAAAGTGTAAGTCGAAAATTGGAATCTGCAACCACTTCCACGCTAAATGAAAACAGTACCCCTTTAAAAAGAAAGGTAAAAGTAAAACGTAGCCTTAGCGACATGAATAAGTTTCACAAATAATTATGGAGCATAGAAGCAAATAACTTAAAATTAGCAATAGAAAAAAGTGAAAGGAGATGCTGAGTCTCAGACAGAATCTTCGACACGATTGGCTGTGATAGTTCTAGGTTGAAATCATTTCCGAAACTCAGCTGCTACGATCCCTGGGCTAAAAAGCGCAATTTCGCTGCCAATTTTATGGTGTTCGGAATAAATGTTGACCTGACCCCGCTTTTCAAATGAGGTGATATTATCTCGAGCACATTATTAAAAAAAAATTTGTCAGGTAATAATCATTTTTATTGCACACAGAAAACAGATTCATTGTGGCTATCGAATTTATTGCCAACCGAATTGCGATAATGCTAATGACCGTATTTTGGGTTCACTATGATTGCAATTCTATTACCTTTGCAGTAAATATTTTTTCATAATAGAGAATTTGCAGATGCTATTAAATTTCTGTTGACACAATCGAAAATATAGTTATTCCAATTTAGAAAAATTCGGTTGGCAAATATTTTTTCTGTGTGTGTAATTATTGTAATTCAAATAATTAAGTTAATTCAATTGAGGGAACGTAATTAAACCTATTATAACATGATACGTTCTTAAATATTGATGATTACAACATCAAATTCTATTAACACAATATATTTTAAAGCGAACGTGTATATAAACTTAAAAAATTGGTAATTAGAATTATAGAATTCGGTCATAACCAAAGAAAACGAAACATTTAACCAGGTTTGGTAGTTTTAACCGAAAGAAAATTGCATGAATCAAAAAATATAATGAAATGATCAGCCCAACCGAAAAATTTAATTTGTCACTTTTGGAAAATTAAATATAAATAATCATCTATTAATAATTATAAAACTTTTTCGTTCCTTATGCATATCTTAAAATTTATCTTTGGTGCAAACAAGTCTTTGGCCAAAGTTTCAGATCGATCGGATGAGGGGAAGTTAGGTTTTAATCTCTCCGTGACTGCGCGTGACTATGCGTGACTGTGCGTGATTATGTCAAAGTTAATATTTTTTCACAGCAAGTCTATCGACCAAGTTTCAGATTGATCGGATAAGGGGAAATGGGCTTTAATCACTCCGTGACTGTGCGTGACTATGCATGACTGTGTGCGACTATCTTAAAATGAATCTTTGGCCACAAAAAGTCTATGGACAAAGTTTCAAATCGCTCGGATAAGGGGAAGTTAGGTTTTAATCTCTCCGTGACTGTGCGTGACTATGCGTGATTGTGCGTGACTATGTCAAAGTTAAAATTTTTTCACAGCAAGTCTATCGACTAAGTTTTAGATTGATCGGATAAGGGGAAATGTGTTTTAATAACTCCATGACTGTGCGTGACTATGTCAAAGTTAGTCTTTGGACAAAGTTGCAGATCGGTCGGATGAGGGGAAGAGAGGTTTTGCCCTCCGTGACTATGCGTGACTAAGTCAAAAATATTTTTTTTTTAAAGCAAGTGTATGGACCTAGTTTCAGATCGATCGGATGAGGGGAAATGACATCTAGATCACTCTGTGACTGTGCGTGACTGCGTGACTACCCCAAAATTAATCTGTAGCCATAACAAGACTATGGGCCAAGTTTCAGATTGATTGGATAAGGGGGAATGGGGTTGCCCCACGACAGACAGAGAGATTTAGTTAAAAGAAAGAGTTTAAAAAGAATAATATTTAAAAAAGATATTTTTTTTATTAAGAGGTGATGTTGTGTTGAATTTTTTTTTTGTATTTTTAAACTGTTTGTTACCAAGAATATAATTTTAAAAAATAGTTCCTGACGTTTATTATAAAATAGTAGCGAGACTAAAGATTTTTGAAGAGTTAAAAACCATAGCAATGGACGATTTTACCACTAATCTTAATCAAAAGCAAATTTATGAAAAATATTCTATGAATATTCTAAGAAAATATCCATAATTTCAAAAATTATCAAGAAATACCGTGAATACCCATGAAACGTAAAAAAAATGCTAATGTGAAAAGAAAAATATGTGCTCGACCTGTTTTCTGACGAGCAATTGAGCCTAATCTTTGTTGTTATCGTCTGATTCGCAAAAATTTTGTTAAAGAACACATGAACTGCTCGAGACGGAATTGGAATACCTGGGCCAAATCACCGCATTCGATATCGAGTAAAATCAATAGAAATTCTATATTTTGGTATATTATTCAAAAAAGACGGGCAAACAACATCCCTCGTTACACTTTTATTCTTAACCAGGGACCATAATTCATTAACTGTGACAGAGTAAAATTAGTCTTAGTATTTTATTTTGGAATATAAAAAAAAATAATTTCGATATCGAATACGGTGATTTGGTCCCTGTTCTCTTTTCAGATGAGTCCAATTTTAATTTAAGAGGCAATGATGCCAGAAAGTTTATACCGCGGCCAAAGGGAAAAGACTACCCCCCAAAATATTCAAATAAAACTGTTAAGTTTGGCGGTGACAATATTATTATATAGCATTACTTTTCGGGCCCAGGAATATCTCCAATTCATGTAGTAAAAGATACTGGAATTGGATACAGGAAAATTCTAACCGACGAAATTAATCCATATGCCGAGAAATATATGCCCATGGTCTCAAACGCACCTCTAAAGTTGTAACCGAATAGATACAATCGAATGCAGTTATCGTTTTGGAATGACCAGCCCAAACACCAGATCTCAATCCCATAGAAAATCTATGGAAAATTGTAGATCGACAAATACAGACACAAAAGTACGCAAGCAAGACAGATCTCATAGAGGCAGTTAATGCAGAGTGTCAAACAATTTCAATGGATATCATCAACAATTTAATTGACTCCATGCCTCGGCGTTGTGAAGCAGTACTAAAGAATAATGGGTAACCAAGGTTTCAATTGTTTTGTCAGCAGCTATTTTAAACTTTTTTTTAATTTAATAAAAGAGTTTTTAATTTTACGTTCCAATTATTTGATATTGACCGTTCAAGTCGGCAAAAATATATTTTGTTTAAGGTTTCCATTGTATTGTCACTCACTGTATGTATGTATTACGTAGAATGTATTAAGCAGAATTTATTACGCTACTTTTGCTTTGCTTTTTTTTCATCGGAAATGAAGGGCTTTCCCAGGCTACCCAACCATGATATTCAGATTTATTATTACTTATAGCTGCAATACTGTCAACCTTCCTTCGGTCTCTTCGGTCCAACTAATTGGATATAGAAAATAAGCATAAACCAAATTTGAGTTGCATTGTTAGTAATTTTTTTGGCTGCAGATATGAAAAAGTTCATATCGGATGCTAATTTATAAGGGGACTAGGTCGAAAAATGGACCAGTTCTGACCATATTTGGTAAAGTCACTTAAATTTTGAAAAAATATATACAAACCAAATTTGAGAAAAATCTGTGCAATATTTTTGTTCTTTGATAGATTTAAGTGAAAATCGGAAAGCAGCTTTATATGGGGGCTATTACAAAGAATTGCCATATGGGGTTTATTTTTTAACAAATGATAAACGGATGTAATAAACACACACAAACCCAATTTGACCGAGATCTATATGATAATTTGGATCGTATGACAATTTAAGTCTATTTCATAGGGGTCATTTGTATGGGGACTAGGTCTGAGACCGAATTTCACCAATTTTAATACCGTTCATACTATGACCGATAAAAGCTTATATGCCAAATTTCATTAAGATACATTCATATTTGCCACTTGTAGTGTGATTACAGGTTTACATGCACACAGACGGATAGACGGAAGGACGAACGAGCGGACATCGCTAAATCGACTCAGAAAGTGATTATGAATGAAAATACATAACGAATGCAGAGGGAAGCAAATGTAAATCAAATTTAACGTTAAAAACGTCAAGAATTGGGCAATTCACAAAGGGTATTCTGTAGTTGTATCTACTGTTGTATCGTCTATTATTTTACAATAGCGTAAAATTAGTGTTGGTAATTTTCACTTAAAAATTTAATACAATTATGCAACTTAAGTTGCTATGTTTACTAACTGTTGTCCCAAGTGAATACCAGTTTTTAAGGAAAAGAAAAAACAAATACATACAATTTTATCAGCATAGATAATTAAAAAATAAAAAAATGGCATATAACGCAAATACATCGGTAAGTTTATTTATATAAAAATTAATGTTTATATTTTTAATATGTAATTTCTCCTTTCAGTCTCAACCAAAACGCATTCGCCTAAACCCAACAAAAAAGTGGTCAGTGGCAGAAGAAGTCTTTGATTTACCTTTTCAATGCAAAACCCAACATTCGAGGTACGTATTTATGTATGTATGTCTGTTTCATTGGATACGTATTCTAATATTGCATTTAATTTTTGAACCCAATAGCTCAAGTGTATTACGGGGTGGGCCAAAAGTCACCATGGGGTTTAAAAATTTAAGAACTTTTTCGTTGATATATATTTTTTTTTTAATTTTTATTTATTTATTTATTTATTTTTTTCAGAATATATACATATATAATATATACACCTGGAGAATAAATAATGTAGATTTACAACTGAACAAAGAAACAGAATAGAAATTTATTATTTAAATCAGCGATCAATTATTTTAAAGCAAAGAGCATCTCTTTGCCATTTTACCGTCAAAATTGCGCCCTCTGAAGCAATGATTCGTTGCTTAGTTGATCATCGCCAACGTGTTCTACTGGTTGCCTCGAACCGGTAGACTACGTTTATTTGCACTCTGGAAAATAATGAGTAAAGTATTAACGAAACACCAGACGGCGTTCTTCTCAGTTATGGCCGTCTCGTAAGTCACTACGGCGCACGAGATCATCGGCAACATATAAATTTGCAGTTAAATTTCAACAGTTGGCCAGAAATGAAATCAATTTTATTGAAAATCTGATTATGATTCATTCATTTGAATGTCTTTTTAATAAGTCCAAGAGCCATTCGTCAACGCCAATTGCACCCCGTTAGGAGTGTAGTATGGTGTGGCATTACATCTGAAAATATCATTGGACCTTACTTCTTCGAAAGTGAAGATGGAAGTGCTGTAACCGTAAATGGAGAGCAGTATCGGTTTATGATAGAACATTTTTTTACGTCCTGCTCTTGAAAACAGACCTGAGATGTGGTTTCAGCAGAATGGAGCCACTGCCCACACTGCCCGAGACACAATGGCACTTTTAAGACAAATTTTTGAAGAGAATAATTTCCAGAAATTCTGAAATTAATAGGCCAGCGCATTCGCTAATTTGTCAGCACCCGACTATTTTCTTTGGGGTTATTTGAAGGAGCGAGTATATGTGAACAAGCCCGAGACCATCCTTGAACTCAGCCACAAATTTTGAAAAATTTTATAGAAAATGCTCAAAAACAAGTCCATCATTGCGAAGCTGAAAGCGGGGGTTATTTAAGAGACATTATTTTCCATAATTAGTGTGAATAGTGTACAAAAATTTGCATTTTGTATATTTTCGGCCCACCCTGTACAAGCGCTTCTGTAGGAAGCGTCGAAATTCTGTTGGACGTAATCGCACCATATGGTTATATTTTTTATATCAAAGTTCTATAATACTTTATGTGGTTATGTGATGATTTAGTCAATCCTAAATGAACGCTTCTACGGTGCGTCAGAAGTTGAATCCATCTATCCTAAAATTTTCTTGAAGAAGTTTATCCTTTTCCTCATCACCTAAAAATTGATTTATTTTAAAAATTAAAACCAAAAAAAATATGTTCTACGCACTTGAACTAACGCACTTAACATATTGAAGTTATGATGTTCACTTTTATTTATTTTTATTTTTTTGTTCTATGCTTCTATAAATTCTATTCTTCTTATTTACTATTTGACATTTTATAACACGAAAATACAACTGACTGTTCACAACAAATGATTTTATTGCGTATTTTAATACCACATACCAAATACAATACCAGTTGTGTATTGCCCAAATGATGAGCATAATTATTTCATTGCTTATGCTCAAGGAAATGTGGAGCAAAAACAGGAAGAAAGCACCGTTAACATTTCACATTTCACACAAAAAGGACTTTAAAAAGAGGTTATAGGAAAGGATTAAAATAAAATTAAAATATATTCATATTATCCAAAGTTAAGAGCAACAATACTAAACAAACATGAGTAGTCAACAACACTTAACCTAGGACAACAATAAAAGTATCCACAAAATTCCTTCAAAACTCATTACATCCATCAGGAGCAGCAGCAATAGCAGCTAGCACTAGTGGGAAAACAAAAGAACCAACCAACCACTGAAAAACGGAAATAAATATGCACATACATTTAATTGTTGTGGTTTAAATTTAATACTTCAAACAAAAAAAAAAAACAAAAAAAAAAAAGAAAGATATGTATTTTGCAATTTAGTAGTACTAAAAACAATATACATGAACATTCTTTCATTATATTAAACCAACCCAAAATACATTTGCGCCGCGAAATAAAACTCAACGTGATTCCTGATTACGTTCTTGTTTTTTTTATGTTCACTTTTTCTTTGCCATTTCATGCTGTGTGTGTGTGTGTGTGTTTGTATGTTAGCTGGTGGTTAAAACAATTTAAAAAAGGTTTTATTTTTGTTTTTAATATAAGTTGTTGTTGTAGTACTCGTAGTAGTTATTTTCTTTTTTATTGTCGTTTTGTAATGCCGGTTGTTTATTGTGCCATTATTTTCATGCTCCATATAAGTACATACATACATACATATATACAAATATATACAGTAACAAAAACGAAAACATTAACCTAACATGTTATAACCCAATTCACTAAAAGGTAACGAACGGTATAATAAATATTTCAAAGATTATTTTGGTACTTTAAGGGCTTGAAAAACAAAAACCAGAGAAAAAGAGGAGTGTTGGGTATTTGGCGTAAAAGGATTTATGAAATTAAACATATATAAATATGTACATATATTGCATACTTTGAGGATTATATAACAATTATTTATTGTTGCATACTTTTAAGCGTGTATTATTGTTACTAAACTTTGAGTATGACTTTAAACTTTGGACAATTTAAATTTATTTATTTTTTTTTTTTTTTAATATTAAACAAAATGTATAGCATGCTTTTAGGATTACATAATGATTGTTTATCATTGCATACATTTTGTCGTGGATTTTAGTTGTTGAACGTATATACTTTTAGGATTGTGTTAAAATAAAAATGCTTTGCATACTTTTGGGAAAGTTGAGATTTTATACATTTTTAACATGAAATTCATAATTTGACTAATGGTCTTGTTTTAAAAAACAAAGATTTAGCTAATGTCAGGAATCTATATGTAAAAATTCAAAATTCCTTTCATTCACCGCAAATTTGTTCAAATAAATTTTACTGTTTTGCTTTATTAAATCTGACCATAAGTCACTGTTCCCAATTTAAGGCTTATGGTGCCAGATTTAGCTCTGTTTAAAATCATTTAGCACAAAAAAAAACGATAAAAAACGATTAAGAATAATTAACTTTCCCTTAATATCTGAAAATTCTAAAAACAACGTTTCCTGAAACATCATGAAATTTCGAAAAATACAAGTAAACTGAAAAATAAACAGAGAGGCATTTACACGATGCGTTTCCACGCTGCGTGAAAAGGTTTGCGTTAAGTGTTTGTAGGCGAACGGGGTAGAGAAACAAGTAGGGTAGAAAAAAGTCTATTTTTTTTTTGACATTTCATTCTACACTCTTTCTTTTTCTTGACAACTTGTTTTACTCTTATTTCAGTCTCAACAAAGTGACAAGTGATTTTATATACCGCCATTAAAATAATAATACTCTTAAAGTGATTTTATTAAGAGCTATTTAAATTAAAAAAAAAAAAAAAAATCCATAATTTTTTCACGCAATTACAAAACACAAAATGGTTCTAAAGTTGTTTATTTGTAGCGAATGAACAAATGAAAAAGATTGACAAAATAAACGTAAAAAAATCAAGAGTAGTTGCAACAAGAAACTCACAATGTAAATGCACGGGGATTTACGTAGCATCTTCAAAACAGAATTGAAGAAAAAGCCTGTCTAAAAAGCCTTCATCTGAATATCCTCAAAGAATCTCAAATAAGAACTAACAGCACAATTTTTGTTGTTGGACTAATAAATCAGTTGGAAACAAAGTTTGGAATTTACTTTTTTTTTTTTTTTTTTTTTTTTTTACTAATTTTTAGGCTAACAGACAATGTAAAAACTCTTCAAAATATTTATTATTCATAAAATATTTATTGTTCATAAAATTAAAATATTCTAAATTATTTCAAATAAATGAAATTGGGAAAATTTTGATTTTGATTTAGCCTGATGACCGGAATATAGATTGGAAAAATAAATTATAAATATTTAAATTTATATTCTTGAGATCTGTAATAATTTGTAACTTTAACCTGCAACTGCTATGACGATATTGGTCAAATAAACCTGGTCAAAACCAACATAAGAAGCCTTTCAAATTTAATTACAACAAATTTGTAATCTTTTTTCTTAATAATATTTTCTATTTTTCAAAATAGAAAACAAAAATTAAAATGATTTGAGTATGAATTAAGAAACAAGAGTGTTAAATTCTGCTGTAGCCTTTAAATGGGTTTTACGTTTACATTAATATCTGGACTTATTGCACTATTTATTACAAATGTAAACCAAATATTTTAATAAGTAAACTATTTGATAAACTTATTACTAAATATTTAAACAAACTGAATATTTAAACAAACGGAATGATAAACTGATATACATATATTTTCTGCACAGCGGTGTGGAGGATATAAGTAAAAAATAACTCGCAATTATTTTCAATTTTTAGTAAAACAAAAATAATAATTTTAAGTTTTAGAAATTGTTAATTTTAATTTTTACATTTTGTGCATATTTTTTTATAAAGTTTTATATTGTTATATTTCTACATTTAATTGTTAAAAAAGTAAGAATTAAATATATACAGTTTTTTAATAATTGCCATAAACATCAAAAACACATGTTTTCTGTTTACAAAAATCGTATTCACCACTGCAATATTGTGTAAATGTGGCAACAACGAAGACATCAAAAGAGTTGAAAATTGAGAACATGAGACACCGCAAAGAAAATAAAATAAATTTGATTTCAGAGTGTAGCAAAACCAAACGACGGACATCGTCGACGGCAAAAATTATCAATTTTATTGTTTATGTTTTATGCTTATTTATTATTTTTTTGTATATAAGGATTAATATTTTTAATTGCTTAAAATATAAAATTCTTTTCTCTTTTCGTTAATATTTACAGTTAATAGAATTAATATTTGATGCAAGTAACATCGAAAAATAAAATTCGTTGAAATTCTAAAACTACACGAGACTTTTAAAAGACAGTTGAATAAAAAACATTTTTACTTAAAAATTAGTAATTTATTTATTTCATATTTTATACTCTTCTAAAAAAATAACAAAATAAAAAAAAAATAATCAGCCCTGTTCTTGAAACGTTGAAGAGTGAATTTAAAATCACATGAAATTGAAATTTTGGGTTCCTTGAAACCACTTTTTTTATTTATTTAATGGAAACATATGTTTGAGTTAAGAACCATATGTTTGAGTTAAGAACATATGTTATCTAGAAACCGAGGTGCCATATGGTTCTTTATTCAGTTTCACAAAAAACTTTTAAGTATTTTGTGCATGTTTTTTTTTTCTTAAGTTTATAGAAAAAGTATAAAGAAAAATATTTTCTTTTAAAATAACAACTTATTTGTTCATTTAATTGTTTTTGTTCTTCAATTTCATTCAATTAAAAATGACTTTTCTATTTTTAAAAAGTTAGGCATCACCAAAAAAAATTTCGATATTCAAATAAATTGGATTTGACTGTTTCGAACATATGCAAAAAAAAAAATATATGTGATTTGATGAAAAAAATTTTTTAACTCCTTTATTTGCAATAATTAGTGCATAAAGAATCTATGTTATAATTGAAAAAATTATAATGGAAAATAGATTGTGTAAATAAAAAGGATTTATTATAGTTATAGAACAGCATCATCGCAAAGTGTGTTTTATTAACATCGACCACTTATTACGAGTTTTTTTAAATCAGCGCAAAATGTAGACGTTTTTTAAAATCGTTTTTTTTTTTTTTTTTTCATAAAATTAATGTCTAATTTTTTAAAATAATGACAAGGTTCAATAAAAAACATGTTAGAGTTTAAAATTAGTTTTTTTTTATCTCTTAAGACCTGCTTAGTAGTAAAAAAGGGCATTTGTTTTGATTTCACAGAGCCTTTTCTATGTGAATTAAAACGAGAAAAAATATTCTTATTGAAATTAGAGAACAGCAAAAAACTCGTAGATTTAAGAATGTTTTCATTTACGAGTTTTTTTTTGTGATAGTGGTTTCAAGAACAGGGGTGAATAATTTTGAAATAGATCAGCTTGTTTGGTGATCTTGATTTGATTTGATCAAAAAGTTTATTTTAATATTTTGTATGGTGACCCTCCTTTTGCTCTATAACAGCCTCAAGCCGATTTGGCAAGGATTAAACAAGTGTTGTGTTGTTTCTGACTTTGAAATGTTCTTCTGCTTGAAATGTTGTGGTTTATTAATTTATTTTCCAATAATGCCCCTAAATTTTCAATGATGTTTAAGTCTGGAGAATGTGCCGGTGGTTCCATCAAATGAGGACAGTTACATATAAGCCAACTCTGAACAACACTTGGCTTCTGTTTGGGGTCGTTATCCTGGTAAAAACGGAATTCGACCATGAAAGTGATGTGAGCGTAACACACGCCGAATTGTTAATGCACTCCAGGTTTTGCCAATACTATTGTGCATTTAACCAGCCAATTTTTGTGCCGATAACTTTCGGTTTTGATTAACTTTTCTTCTAATCCATCGTCCGTTACTTTGGGTAAACATTTGATTTGGTGCAATTCTGTCCTAGTTTTTCATCCAATTCTTCTGCACGAAACGATCTATTTTGTGTTGAACTGTAGATTCAACTAAATTTACATTTCTGCAATTTTATGCTGAGTTTTTCCAATTTTATAATGATGAATGATCAATTCTCGTTGCTCTATGCCTGTGTATCGGGTCATATTAAAAAAAAAAAAAAAAACCTGCTTATAACTCTTGAACTTACAAGAGAAGACTTTAATAAATGAAAAGAAAAACCCAAACGAAACTAAAAAATAATTGAATTTTATTTTAAAACAACGGTATCATTACTGTTAGTGGTTCATTGCACCAAGTAAGGTGATCGATTTTATCTTGCATTGCGTCTTCTGTTTTTTGTTATTTTTTCATAGAACCATTTAAAATATGAAAAATAAAATATAAATGTTTTGTTTGAAGCTCCAATTTTACAATTTTAAATGTTTTCAATTATTTTTAGTTTAGTTTCAGTTTCTTTGGATTGCTTGCATCAAATAAGCAGATAAAATTAAATGAATAACATTAAATTGACTTTTAATTTATATTTACTTTCAATTTTAAATTTACTTTTAATTTTTCGAAATAATTTATTTTTTCAATAATTTCCATAGAAATCAAAACATATGTTTTCTGTTTACAAAATTGGTATTCACCACAGTAATATTGTATAAATATGGCAACACTAGAAAAACATGAGACTTGAAAAATGAGAATATGAGAGACTCCTCAATGAAAATTAAATAAATTATATTTCAGTACGGTGACATTCTGTCGACTTTTATATCTGTTTTATATACAAAATGTCGTAACAGTCTGACTCTGTTTATACTCTAATATTATTCGCAATGGTTTCTTTATGCCAAACCGTTGTTGTAGCTTCATCTAGCTAAATTTGAGAAAATGTTCGTTGTTTTGCTTGCCAATCATAATCTAAATATTTTTTAAGTGTTCCAGAATAAATAAATTCTGGCAAAATTTATTTTAAAATACTGCGAACAAATCATATGGACGACGTTTGTCAAAACTTCTGATTACGTAGTTACAATTCCCCTCGATTTTGTTTGGCTTCTTCAGATTCTGTTCGTTTTTTAATTAATAAAAGTTTACAAAAATTAAATTTGCAATTTTAAGAAATTGTCTTTTTTAGAAGCCAGAAATTTACTGAACTTTTCTAAGTGTAAAATTTAAAAAAAAAAAAAAAAAAAAAAAATAATAATAATAATAATAATAATATAAAAAAAAAAAAAAAAAAAAAAAAACCAGATTCATTTTCAAATTTCAATTTTGAACAAAATTTGGTGCTGTGAAATTCCCGTAAGTATGCTTTTGAATGTTTTATAATGTTGCATACCTTAAGGCTAATATTAATGCATCATACCAAATGTGCTTACAGTCAAATTGGGACAATGACCTTTTGGTTAATTAATTATTTTACCAAACTATTCAGCAACATTTTAACATACATACAAGCCATGTTTATTCGTATTTAGGTATGATTATGTATCGTCACACAATTCTAAAGCTTATGACCTTCTCAAACAGCCAGAGAGATGTGTCGTTGTTTTCATTACCCACTTTTCTATTGCAATGATGCATTTAGGTGGTAAGTGTGTACGCATGTATATATGTACAGTACAGTACAGCACAGTAGAGTATATATGTATATGTACAGGAAAAGTGTATTTCTCTGTCACTATATGTGGCTTAGGCTAGATGACTGTCTGGTTGGTTGGCTGCCTGGCTGGATTTTTGGTTGCCTTAACTGTATATATGTATGAAACAATTTCGTTAGTGCACTCTTCCACTATATATTTTGGGTGCATAGCCATAGTTGTTGGTAGTTGTACATAACATAACATACATTATAGTTAACTTCACATAAAGTTTTGTTAAAAAGAAGGTCGTTACGCGTCCTTGACGTTGTGTACAACGTTATCCAAAATATTCCTACATACAATATATACGTACATCTATATAACAACATTAATACCTACATAAAGTCAAAGTCATCGTTTGAAAGTAATTGAAAACTTGTTGCAACTACATAGACGTGGCTTTAAATAGTACTGCTGCATCATGATGAACTGTATGTCTACTTGTATATACATATATATGGTATACTTTTAGGGGCCATAATATTGTTTCTATACTATAGCACACTTTCGCAATTGGTAGTAGTCATAAATTATATTGAATAAACCGGTCTTAACTGTTACAAGTTGACATTATTTTTGTTTTGCCAGCATTGACCTCGGCAAAGATTTCCAACAACAGACAAACGAAAGTGTAACAACAAGTGGGCAGAAGCAGTGTTTAGTCAAGGATAAACACAACAACATAGTTCAATGATTTATTCGATTTTGTAGAATAGTTTAACAATTTTAAACTACATTTAAAAGCGAATGAAAAGGAAATTCTTTTTAAATGATGCTAATGGTCTTCTTCCTTTAGAAATCATTGTTTTTTAAGAAATCCTTCATACATGATGAAACACAATCTCAGCGGTTGCTTAAAAAATAAGTACAACCAAATAGAACACAGATATGAACATACATTGGCATTTTCTTTGAAGTTTTGTTATGTTTTTTTGTAACGCCGTCAAAGTTTCAAACGATAAATTCTAAGATACAGGCATTGACTTATCGATAAGTGTTCTAATGCTGTGTCACCACTTGTAAAAACAACTGATTTGAAAAGTTTAAAATAATTTTTATTACGTTAAAAAAAATAATGGAATAATAAAAAATATACAGTACGAGCTCGGTTACTTCAACTAAAAAAAAAACAGCAGTTGCAAAAACCGCGGTTGTTGTATTGACCGAGTCACACATATATAAACACTTTAAGTATTTACATAAGTATATAGAAACAATATCTAGTGTTTATTGTCCTAAAGATAATTTTGAGCATAATTAATATATTTTTATAAACCAACTTTGAAGAAAATGTAATTCATTTTATTAATAATAATATAAAAAACAAAACAATCCAAATAAATAAATTTAACTAAACAAAACAAAGTAAATAAAAAATGCACATTCTTATGTACAAAAGATGAGTGATGGGCCATTTGTTCTACTTTTAAAAGAAGTCACTGCACTTGAAGAAGCAAAACTGTTTAAATGTTTAATGAATGGAATTTATTTTAGGCAAATCCTGGACAGCTGCATAATTTGAGTTATTTGCTTCAAATATCCAAGCATTAATTTCTTCATTTGTAATGTCAGGGGTAATTTCATGCAGATAATCAGACACTGAAGTAATCATTGTTTGTTCACTGAGAATTTCAGCTCTAATTATACCTGAGGGCAACATTTCTTCATCAGTCCACGGATTTCGAGGACTCTTCAATACGTTCCAAAATTTTTTTATGACGTTAGCCGGCAATTTATCCCAAGCATTATCTAAAAAGCAAACTGCATTCCTTATGTTAAATGTTTTGATTTTGTGTTTAATATCTGAGCCTTCAATGCCGATTATATACTCCAAGAGACTTCTTTTGTAAGTCAATTTCGTTATGTTAAGGTTTCGGTCCATCGTGTGAAGAATCGCTGTGCAGTTCGCCATCCTTGGGATGACAGGGTGCATTATCCAGCAGTAAAAGCGCTTATTTGGAAAATCCTTGAAAGAAAGATGTGATTGAAAGATTACATAACAATCCGTGCTTAATATGTAGTATAAAGTTTGTCTTATACATATCTCTGGAACAAACGTATTATAAAACCATTCTTCAAATAATGATAAAGTCATCCATGCTTTTTTGTTGGCTTTACAAACAACAGGGATGTTTTGGAAACATTTGAATGCCCTTAGATTTAAAGCCTTTCCGATAACAAATTGTTCAACTTTATGCATACCGGACGCGTTTGTGCATACGAGAAACTTGATTCGCTCCTTGCTGACTTTTCGACCTGGAGCAGACGTCTCCTACCAGCTCGCAAGCGCTTTATTCGGCATGGCTTTGAAAAATAAACCAAACTCCTCTGCATTGTAGATTATCTTGAAATTTTTCTATAAATGGATCCACAAGAATTGCTTTATACGAAAGTTTCGCGCCACATTGAAATTTCCAGGTTCATCCTCATTTTTGTTATGCAATTCAAGAGCTTTTGCTTTTAAGATTTCAACAGAAATGGGCAAGTGCTTCTCTCTTTGTTTAAGACTCCACTGGTATAGAGCTTTTTCTATTTTGGCATATTCAGAAACTCTCATAATTCTACGCTTGCCCGGTCCTGATTCGGCATTTGTCACAAATTTTCTCAATGCATTTTAAAATTTTTTTCGGCTAATTGTAATACTTTGGTTGTTGCAATATTCGAGGAGTTGCGCTGATCAAGGGTTGCAGTAACCAAGGTGATATTGTATATTTTTGAAAATAATTTCAATTGATATTTTTTTTTTTTTTTTTTATGTTAAAAAATTGGTGAAATTATGAAACTAAATATTAAAAAAAGTAAAAGAAAACAGATTGTCAGAAAATAACAGTCATTATTTTCCAGAGCCATTTGAAGAAAAACTTCTCAGATTTTAAGGATTTTATCTTATAAAAACCAAAGGATCCGGAGGACTCTTGAATGCTCAATAAAAAAAGCTATTATGGCCTGCTATTGCCACGAGTATGCGGTATTACATTTTTTTTTATCTTATTTTAGAACTTAACGCGAAATTATTAAAAAGAATAATAGGCAATTTCAGAATCTTTGTAAAATTTTCCAATATATTGTCATCCAAAGATTAATAGAGTTAATATTATAAACATTATAGAAATGCAGAAATCATTTACAAATAGGACACTAATAACTTCCGTGCAGCACAAATAATTTACACTGTGTCAAGCTTCTACCAATAAAAATATGAACATTCTTGGAGAACGTAAAGAATACAGGAATGATTTGCCCTCATCGTTATAATAGCTTAAGGCTTCAAACGTTTGTTTCCATAGCTAAAAAAAAGGAACTACCAAGAAAATGTTTACATTTAGACTTAAACAGAAAATGTCTGTCATATACATACATAAATAAGTAGGACACATACTCGTGTGAAAGCTTCTTTCGCTAAACCGTTCAAAGGATTTTTAATAAACATTTCGATACGGCAAGCTTCTACCATGACCTTGGTTGACAAATGACTACACGAATCGAATGGTTGAATGCGACAGCATACATACATAGCATATTATAAAACTTTAACAAGTTGTTATATAAATTGTCATCATTCATAAGTTGTTTAGTCGAAATCATTTATTATGAATGTGAAGACATACAAATAAATTGAATACAAAAAAAAAGTATTTAAACTTATGCATGTTTTGCTAAGTAGTTCTAGAGTTGAGTACAAGGTTTTTATATAAAGTTTAGCATGAATATGGGAATGGTTTTTGTTGGGTTTTAATTTGTTTTTATTTTCTTTTTGGTGGTTTGTATATATTGTAGTTATTTGGTTCTGGGTGCTTTTACATACTTGCTGATGGTGTTGGTGTTGTGTTTGTTGTTGTTGTTGTTATTATTATTGTTATTATTATTTGCCGTTGTCGACGTCATTTCGTCTGGGGTTTTGTCCTTCATTGTGTCTACGGTATGTCTACCAAAATATATTAAAGTAACAAACAAAAAGAACAAAAAAAAAGTCTGCATCTGTTGCGATGGCACAGCAGCACTAGTAGTGGCACTGGCAGTGAAGTAGTTGTAGTAGTAGAAATGTACAAGTCGCCTCCTCTTGTGATTTTTTTTGATGATGATATTCTTGTTGTTGTTCTTCTTCTTCTCGATAGTGATGAGGATGAGAATGGTGTGGCTTACGTGTCGTTTTATTTCATTTTAACTTTATATTGTATGGTTTGGTTGGATGGTTGTTGTTAGTTGGTAGGTTTGTTGGCTGGATGGCTTGTTGATATATACTTATATATATATACATATAAATATAAATTTCTTCGTTTTCTTTATTTTTATTATCATTATTATGTATTATTTGGTTGGCGGCATTCTCAAGGTTGTGTTCTACATTTTTCACAACAATATATATAGCCAGCACCATCACCAGCAGCATTAACAACAACAACAAGCTCGCATCGCCAACCTCTTTACAATCTTTTTTTTTTTTTTTTTTTTTGTATTATTTGTTTGTTTATTTGTAAATATACAAACATACAATTTATACTTTATATTTTTAATGCCTCCATATCTGTTTATTTCAATTTTTATTTTTATTTGTATATTTAATTCTTTACAAAACTTTGGGGTTTCTATGTACATACATACATATGTATGTCTGTATATTTTTGAATGGTAAATTGTTTTCTACGTTATGATTTTTTTTTTTTTTTGCTAAGAACACAACTGCCGTTGTGGTCATTCACCTCTAATATATTAGGTGTGTTTTATAGCATATTTTTTTTTTTTTTTAATAAATTAAAAGATTTTTCACTTTTTCTACATAACCTTTTCTATAAATTTCCGTCATCTCTCTGTATTAATTTTAGCATGCTTAGTTTTACTTATATGGTTATATTTGGGCAATTCACAACGGGTATTTTATCGCTGTATTTGTTGTATCGTGTATTACTTTACAATAGTGTAAAATTGTTGTCGGTAATTTTCACTTAAAAATCTGATACAACTATATAACTTAATTTGGTATGTTTTATAAATGTATCATAACATATCAGTCCCAAGTGAATGCCAGTTTTTAAGAAAAAGGAAAAATAAAATTTTATCGACATAGATAAAAAAAAAAAAAAGCAAATAACGCAAATGCAAAGGAAAGTTTATTTATATAAAAATTAATGTTTAATTAATTTTTAATACGTGTTTCTCCTTTCTCAACCAAAGCGCATTCGCCCAAAGCAAAGAAGAAAGTGGCCAGTGGCAGAAGAAGTTTTTAATTGACTTAATTGAAAAATCGGAAATTCGGGGTATGTATTAATGCATGCTTATATCAATGGATATGTATTCTAATATTGCGTTTTATTTTAGAAACCAAAACCAATAGCTCAAGTGCTTCTGTAGGATGTGTCGAAATTCTGCTGGACGTAATCACACCATATGGTTAGATTTTTTGTCCACAAAGTTCCTTAATACTTTATGTTGTCATACGAATGATTTAGGCAAACATAGATGAACGCTTCTACGGTGCGTCAGAAGGTGAATCAATCACATCCTAAAGTTTTCTTAAAGTATATCCTCTTCCTCATCACCTAAAAATTGATTTATTTTTAAAATGAAAACCAAAAAATTATCGAAGTTATGTTTTTCACATAAAGCAATACATTTTTTTTTATTTTTTGTTCTTGTTTCAATAAATTAAATTCTTCTTTACTATTTTACGTTTTGTGATGTAAAAAAACAACTGACTGTTCAAAACAAATGATTGTATTGTTTATTTTAATACAAAATCAATACCAGTTGTGAATTGCCCAATTATAAATGTAGTCAGCATACATTTTTTGTGTTAATATTGACCAAGTAAAAGTGTTTCATTCGGCAGTTCTGAAAGATCCGCTTTTTTCTGTACAGTTACAGTTTTAAACAGATTTTTTAAGGAGATATTGTTGTTCTAAAAAGAAAAATTTCGAGGTGAACAAACTTCTACACATTCTCGTTTTAACAAACTTCTTACATTACAAAATTTTTATAATTATGTAATTTTTAATAATAAATGTTTTAATTTACTTTCATCATCAAAATAATGGAGAAATAAGTATTATTGATTTATTTTACTTAAGCGCTACACTAACTAAAACCATTTTTAATAACTGTGAACTTCTGACAACAGCTGTTTTTGCAAGTGGTGGTACACAACTTTAAAGGAGATATCGATAAGTAAACTATATAATGTTGGAATACAGTGGCGACATTTAAAATAGTTCGATTACTAACGAACATTCTGTTTTTATCCTGTCCTTCTTTTACAATTTTTTTTTTCTTTTAAGTGTTATTTTTATATAGTTTTAAATAGAAAAAGAGAGATTTCATTTTTAAAAAGTGTTAAACTTAGATCAATTGTACTAATAAAGCTTACATTTAAAATAGCACATGTGAAAATTCTCTACAAGTCAATATAAAATATTTATATAGTTTTACATGTAAGTATGTGAAGAGCAAAACACTCAAATCCTGAATTCTGAAGATTAGCCATTGAATATCTTAAAGACACCGAAATAACCCCCAAAATGGAATGTTTCGGAAAGAAAGTCCATAATGCTACCAAACACGACGAAAAACCAAAACCACAGAAAACATAATTTAAAAAAAATGCGTAGGAAGACCACCTAGAGAACCAACCACGCTATAGTTCGAATGTGCACGGCTGCGGCCAGAATTAGAGAACAAACTCAGGAAAAATTTTTCAATAAACAATTAAAATCCGACTACGTGAAAATAATTTGTTTGGGCGCATTGTCAGAAAAAAAAACACGCGTCTAAAAAAAAAAACAACGAAACGTTTAAAATTTGCGAAGAATCAAAAAAGTAGTATTAAAACCATATTTGGCCCTAAGGGCTTGGTTTTGGAATTTGTAAATAAATAAATTTGGTTAATATTGAAAAAAAAAAAAAAAAAAAAAATTGGTGGAAAAATATTCGTTTTCCGGATGAATTGAACTTTTGAAATTCGTATCATTTGGATAAAGGTATGTGAGACGAAAGTTTCTCCTGGTATTGAGTGGGTTCAATTACGATTATAGAGGGCACTATGGATCAAATAGTACAAAAAAGCATTTTAGCAGACTTTATAATGCCATATATGAATAGGAAGAAATACCTCTTAAATGACCCGAAATATACTGCAATTTTAAAGCAATTATTAAATGCAATCGGCTTAAATCTACATACATACGAAGGCGGTCCGTGACTTTTCGGACTTCCCCCGAATTGGTACCTCATCCACCATATTCTCCGGATTTAGGCCCCAGAGACTATTTCCTATTTCCCAAACCTAAGCTCGGTGGAAAGAGATTTTGTTCCAACGATTATTATTGAAATGATTGATCAAACAAATGCCTATTTTATGTACCTCGAAAAATCATATTTTTTGGAAGGGATACAAAAATTGGAGTAACGTTGGACTAAGTGTATTGAGCTATAAGGAGATTATGTTCAAAAATGATTTTTTTTTTTTTTTTTTTGCTAAAATGAAAGTGGTCTGTCATATATTTTTTATTGTTATTTATTTAAAATTACTTTAGTTTCAAATAATAAGTTGCAAAATAAAAGCTAAGCCCATTTCTTATATTTTGACTTAGACGACTTCCCTAATTATGGGCTGAACAAAAAGTCCCACATCTTTTTAATCTACCTAATAGTATTGTAGTTGCAGTACATGCAATTAAATTTTTTTTATGACCTAATTTTGTTTAAAACAATATTTTGTTCATTCACCGCATTTTCTAAATTGTTATCTTTTTCTAGTGTAATCGAATCTGTTATAAAAAAAAATCAAGCCAATAATTAGTCCCTTTTTATTAGTATATTTTTTATTTTTTTGTTGTGATTTTTTGTTTTCATTATGATTGTTTATAACTCTTCTTATAATTTATTATTTGTTTGTATTTCATTTTATTGCGTATTGCTTACACGTGTATTTATGTATTTCCAATCGTTTATTTCTTTTTTTTTTTTTATTTTCATTATTATTGTATCTTGCTTTTTTTATTTAAATGAGCGTACCCAAATAACTTTTTTTTGGTTATTGGTTGTTGTTTTGAAGTACCGGCGCCTTAAGCCATCGTAATTGTTTTTAACATTTCGTTCGTGTTATGTTTGTGGGCCATGTTGAAGGATAAATAAAATTCTTTTGGGAAGTTTTTCCATTGCTTACATACATACATTTTTGTTTCAATCAGTTTAGTAGCTGAGCAAATACGTTTACACAAAACCTATTTTTTGTGTCATTGTAAAATTATTCTCTGGCCACATTTTGTAGACACTTATCAAAGTTAAAACAATTCAATACATTTCTTAACAGCCATATAAACTTTATATATAAAAAAAAATAAGATCTTACATACTTATTGAAAAATGGGTCAATGTTAGTTTTAGCATTTCAATTCCTTCAAAGTTATTTTGGTTGCACGTTTAAAAAAAAATAATAAATTGAAAATATTTGTAAACTATAAAAACTTTGCAGCAACAATAGTTTATTCAACTTTGCCACTAAGAAACCTTGTACCAAAATCTATTATTATTTCACATAAAGTTTTCAAGTTTTTGGCAGAAAAAAAACAAGAAATTACAATAATTGCCAACCAACTGTTATCTTATATTACAACACTAACGCCAACAACAACGACAACGGTTTAAATGAATGAATAAATGAACGAACGAACCCCACCAACACAACCACCTAAAATATTGTTTTACAGAAAAGGAAAGAAAAGATTCGTGTGTAATTTTCTTTTATGTAAGAAAAAAAAATTATTCATATAAAAAAAAAACTAAATGTATGTATATGAAGAAAAAATGAAAAAAGTATTTACAAAGTAACATTAAAAATGCCAACTACAAAGAAAGGCAACTACAACAACGGCACAGTCCCAACATCATCACCGCCATCATCATCATTATTATTGTAACAACAACTAGCTTTAAACGAAACTAAAGAGAAAAAAAAACGGCATTGGCCTTGACATTGACCCAATTGGTGGTGGTGAGGAGGATGATGAAGATAATAATGACGTTCCGTCTCAGTTTCGTTACATTTTGGTTGATACACTTTTACAACGACGAATAAATAAATAACAATAAAAAAAATTGTGAATGGCTTTTTTTTTTTTTTTTAATACAATAACAATAAAAAAATGTTTGATTTTTATTTATTTTTTTTTCTTATTACTCGTATTATTAAAAAGTCAACATTAAATAATGAATGAATGAGTGAGTGAATGAGTGACTGTCTGTGTTCTTAAAGAACAACGCCACACTTTGTCTAGTTTGTATTGGAGATGAGAAAAATCGGAGGCTGAAGAGTAGGGCTGCTGATATGATGATATTTTTTTTATTAAGTAATAAATTATTTTATTGCTTCTAACTCGCTCTAGTATATCTAGATTTTAATGAAATTTAATTAATTATTCATGTTTTATTTATATACATACGCAAATATATATTTAGTTTGTTATTTATGACTATTTAAAGTATAGATATCCAACAACAAAAATGATGGCAAAGGAAATTACTTCAGATCGATATGTTATATAAATATGTGATACGGAAGACAAATCTTAGAAAGCCTGTCTTTTGTAATGATCTGCCTAATTGGTGTTAGAGATACGAGTTTGACTTATATAACTTAAGCTTTTAAGTAATCATAGGCATATCGATCATAAAGGTATTTGAAAGAGCCGTGTTTAGTATCAATATCAATTTATCTATACATATAAAACAAAGTTGTGTGACGGATCATAATCGCCCAGCCCTAACCTTTCGACCCAGAAATTTGGACTGTAGAGTAGAAATTCTTACAGCAAGGGGGTAAAATTGAATATGAAATTTGGTTTGTAGATTCCATCCGAGAAACAAACATTGGCTTAAGATTGACTTTTTCGAAATTCGGCCATTTAAGGGGGGGAACGGCCAAATAGGGTAAGAATGGTACCTTTCTGTATCATATTAATCTATACTAGCAGAGCCCAGCCCTCGAAATTTGAGTACGAACTCTAGGAAATTTTATTTTTTCATTTAATAAATAATTTTAAAGGAGCCTAAAGGTATGCTAATCAATTTTAGCCAAATCACAATTCAACACTTTTTAAATAAAATTCATTAAATTTCATTATATAAAATTTGGCGGCTATACTGGTAGTATCATATAATACTGTGTTCAAATAAAAAGAGGATTTTTCAAAATAAACTTTCATGTCAATATCTTTATCAATTCAATAGTGACGCTGGTTCTTTGAAAACAACTAAAAGTAAAAGAAGTTCCATTAAATTATATTTGCGAAATTGAATTTCTGCTGCAGAAACGTTAGAGATATTGAAGAAGGGTTTCGTTGACCTGGCTATGTAAACAAATATAATTAAGGTAGTACAAATAATTCCAAAAATGAGCGCCCCCCAAATGAGAAAAAATAAAAACAACTTAGGAACAACACGTCAAGGAAATCAAAGATTTAGGGCTAAAAAACAGTTGACTGACAATTAGAAATCTTGTTGATACTGTTGACATTTTGAAAGGATTATGATTTAAGTAATCATTGACATTTATTTGTCAGCACAAATATTACTTTACCAAACCATCTGAAATCCCGGCTGTCAGCCATAATCGCGTTCACAGCTTTATGATGAATTATGGCTGACACGAGCTGTGTTTGTTTAAATCAGCTGAATTTTGTTGCTGCTGTTAATGCTAGCACGAGGCAACGGATGAAGCAATGTATTGTAGCAACAATGATACACACGTAGCAACGGTTGCCTCAACCAACCAAAAATATCAAAACTTTTTGATATTTCAGGCGTGTAGCTAGCATAACATTGTTCTGTCAGATGGACATAGACAGGGTTGACATTTCCATTATGTCTCCAAAGAGAGGACAATTGTTTAATATATTAATTTTTAAAAATCCTCAACGCGATAATATATAAAAATTAAATTTATTTTTATAAAGAAAAAAATTATTGCATTCCCACTAAAACAAAAAAAAAAAAAAACCAAAAAAAAAAAAATAAAATAAACAAAAAAAAATCAAAAAACATTCTGAACTTAAAATTAGTGGTACATAAATAAACAAAATAGAAGAAATAAACAACGGTTAACAAATTCATTGCATACATTTTCGAGAATATACATTTCTTGATACAAATTGTCAAGATAAGTATGTATTATTGAATATTTAATATTTCTGCAAATAGTCATAAAATTCTTGGCAATTCATATCATATATATATATTTGACTCTAATAATATCAGAAATAATTTCTGGATTCAATTTATTTCTTTCTGGCGTTCATTGCGCATTGTGGTGGTCAGCAAAAATAAAATTTAACCATTTTTTTCATATCACAGAACACATAATTTTTAATAAAAAAAATCGCACCAAACTTATCAGTTAATTGAATTTAACTTCTCGGAACAAGAATTAATTAAATAAATTTTCATCTTTAAAGGTAATGTTAAATGTTTAAAAAAAATTCAACGAATTACTTCCAAATACCCAAATACTTCCACGACTCAATATAATCTTTAAAAGTATTATAAATTTTTTTAGTTTCTTCCATTAGAAGTTTTTTTTTTTTTTTGTTCATCATTTAGTTTGCATTCTTTCATTTAAATTTTCTGATATTTTCTTAAAATGTTCCTTATTTCAAACAAGGGAATATATGTAATACTTTTCGCACTACATATACTGCTTTTAACATGAAATATAAGCTTTTTTCGCTTTTTTTTTAATTTTTGTGTAAGGTGGGCATCACTGCCGAAAAGCTTCACTTTTTGGCAATTAAAATAAGTGCTACCAAGTCATTTGAAATAAAAAACGACAATACAGCGATGCCAAGAAGACAATTTTCAATACAATAAAAAAAATTATAGGGGGAAGTACAAAACGTAGGACCTCCCCGGACACTTGCTGCAAATGGACTTCCCAGGACGCCCTAAAAAGAGGACGGTGTCCGGGGGAAAGAGGACGGAATGCAACCAAAGACATAGATTTTGAATGAAAGCTTGCGTCACAGAAAAATAAAACTTATTTTCGATGCGTTGGGTTTTCACATTTTTATGAATTTCCAAAAATAAGAAGAATAAGGAGGAGAAAAGATTAATAACTTTTTTTTTTTTAATTGTTGCACACGAAAAAATTACCGAGGTAGTTAAAAAAAATGTGATTTTAATTTTAAGTTACAATCGAAATATTACATAAAGTACTATTAGTGAAACATGTCCGTCAAATTATGTTTTTGTTCTCCGCAGCGAAAAAAGCGCAACACAACAGCATTGTGTTTATACTCTTAATTGTGAATGTTTCAGCTAACATGCTGTTTGTAGAAGAAAAAAACTGATATCTCAGCTGACAAATATATGTCGTGTTATTGTGACTTAGGAATGAGAATTTGTTTTATATGATTATTATGCAATTGCTTTTCTGATTGAACGATTAAAAAAATTTAATATTATAATTTTACAAAAGAATGTTATCATAAGCTCCAATGATCTGTTGTAAGTCTAATATTTTTGAAACTGCCTCTTAATAAGTTTTATAGGGAATTCAGAACAGTTTTTATTATGCAGGTCTTTATCAATTTTGATGTCTTTACAATTGTTGGCTCTCATATTGCTCCTGTACTACTTCGAATGGAAAATACGTGGCCTCACATAGAGATGGCGTGACAATTGCCAATTTTTACTGTTTATTCAGTAGGGCCAACTGTCACAAAAATTGTGTCAAAATTTCATTACATTTCTTAATTACAAAAAAAAGTTACCGATATAAAAATGATGCTGCTTTTAAAGTTTGTGATAAAATGGATTGTAAAGTTTCGCGTTTTGATTAAACATTGTTTTTTGTTTGAGAAAAAATACTGTACAAGCCAAAGAGTGGATTGATAAACATTATGGTGAATCTTCGCCGTCATATTCAATGGTTAAAAGGTGGTATTCCGAATTTAAACGTGGTCGTACGAGCACAAATGATGCAGATCGTGCTGGTCGTCCAAATGACGCAGTTACCGAAGAAAACGCAAGAAAAGTGCATCAGGCTGCATTGGATGATCGAAAGATTAAAGTGAGTGAGATTGCTGGCATCATAAAGATATCAACAGAGCGAGTTCGGTATATATTACATGATCATTTAAATATGAAAAAGCTTTATACTCGATGGGTGCCGCGGTTTTAACAGCTGAACAAAAACTGAAACGTGTTAATGATTCAAAGTATGCTTTGAAGATGTTTGAAGTAAATTCAACTGAAGTTATACGTCGATTTATAACAATGGAGTCCAATAAACAGTCTGCGAAGTGGTTACAAGAGTGCGAAAGCCGTCCAAAGCGGCCGAATACTCAACAATCGGCTGGACAGGCCTGTTATTAATTTATTTTATTTTATTTTTTTTTTGATGCTCATGATATATTTATTGATTACTTGGAGAAAGGAAAAACAATAACTGCCAAGTACTATGTTGACGAAACTAAGAAAAAACTTAAATAAGAAAAAATTTTGTACCATCATGACAATGCACCGGCGCATTCATCTGCTTTGCCTTCAGAAAAATTAAAGTCTTTACATTACGAATTACTTCCCCACCTCCCATATTCTCCACATCTGGCCCCAGCGATTATTATTTGTACCTAAACTTCAAAAGAACCAGGGAAAGAAATTTTCTACAAATGAAGAAGTCATATCAGAGACGGAATACTTCGTATTTCTTCAAGGGTATCAATATGTTAGAGGATCGTTGGAAGAAGTGCATTTCACTTAACGGAGATTACGTTAAAGAATAAAATTGATTTCAAACACAAAAAAAACTGGTTTTCATTGTTATGCCACGGAGTTTTCACTCCATGTAGTATACAAACGATCAAATTTAAAAAAAAAAGTTATTCCGCAACTGAGCACTACTGCGGAAAATTTGTCGGATTGAACTTTCTCGATAGTTTCGAATATACGAGGTTATATTAAAAAAAATCAAATTCGTTTGGTCGAAATTTTTCTTTTAAATTTTTACAAGCTATTTTTTATTTAAACAAAGTTTCTAGATGAAATTTTTGTGGGTAATTTTGGATCATCCAGTGACATTGACTTTAAATTTATTTTATTTTATCTTCTGAGAATTTGGGCTGAGAATCTTTATTTTTTATACACTTTATTGGAAGTCAGAGATTTGCTGATGTAACATTGGGAACATGGCGACGATTAAGCCGCATCCGCTGGCTTATGTTGTCGACGTGCGGTGAAATCATTTTTTCTTTTTTTAATAAACAATCCGCACCTAGCTTTTGTATAATATTGACCGCTTTACCATGATAAACTTTATACTTTGCAGTAAACTTGTTTTGTTGTTTTGTCTTCCTATAATCTTGCCGTTTACATGCACAATGTTATATTTAATTAAAGCCAAGCGGTGGAAACAACTTTAAATACAACGTTATTACAATTTTGCGATAAATTACTTTTGCATAAAAATACCCAATTGGAATTTTTTTTTTTTTTTTTTTGTTTGTTTATTTTAATATCAAATCTGTCTTTTTCAACTCCATAAATATGTAAATTAAAACTCATAACTAATTGGAAATGATCAAAAGTCATCCAAGCGACGACTATCTGGTGACATGACATTGTGCCTGACATTCATAAAAAAACCAAATGATAGCTTCTGGGTTTGTCATATATTTCATCAGCTTGGACAAATTTACTGTAAATATTTCGTTGTACAATTTTGAATATGATGAACTCGTATTGACATTTGTCAAATTATTGTTGTTGTTGATTAAAACATATTCAATACGCGCCAACACAGCGGGCAAAACTTACGAACAAACCTCATGGGTTCGCAATTTCATTTTTCAAGAATCAGATTAAACAAGTAAAACAAACATTGATTGCGTTATTATTAATGCATGGACAGAATTTAACATCGACTGGGTTGGTATTTGTATTTACATGGAAGTTATACTCAATATCATACGTTAGTGTATAAATACGAAAATAACCGCGCACTCCTATATGAGTATGTTTTGCATACGTAATTTCCTATGTATTTGACCAAGATCTGTGCAAAAGTTTCATTGGTTAGTGTTTGCGTTGCCATAAATGAATGAATTGCTGTAAATTAATGCCATGACTCACAGAGTAGAGCATGAATAAGTAAGTGATGTTTGATGTAGTCATCATTCTATGTAAATGTGTCAAAAATAAATTTAGTGCTTCAATGACAGATTTTGAGTCATTTTTCCTATAGCAAAGGACCTTAGATTCTGAGCTATTTTTCCTTGAACTAATGTAGTTGAATGTAGTTTTTATAAAGCAAAATTTTCCACATATAAAGTTATTTCTAAATAGCAAGTTCCTTTATGAAAGCAAAATCTCAAAAGCCGAGAAATTATAAAAAAAAAACTTCCAGATTCTCAGACATTTTTGTTTGGGTCAAAAAAAAAAAAAAAACTATCTTGTTAAATTTTAAAAGTTAAATGTAAATTTTATAACTTTTTAATTTTATCTATCATATTAATAGGCAAGGCGATTTCTTGTGACCGATGTAACTTTGTCAGTTTTACCCCGACTTTGACCAAACATACCTCATTTCAGAAGTATTTCTTTTTATATGTCCACCAGATTTACAGATTTTAACATTTTTACATATATATAAAATTATACAATGCTGTGTGTGTGTTTATTAAATTTGTTATTGTGTTTGCAAAAATTGTATATGAAAAGCGCTGTGTTGAATTGAAAAATAATTTTGGACATAAACCAATAATAAGAATAACACAATCGATATTCAAAAAGTGTTGAATTGTGATTTGGCTAAAATTGATTATCATACCTTTAGGGTCTTATAAAATAATTTCTTATATGAAAAACTAAAATTTCCTAGAATTTGCACCCAAATTTCGAGGGCTGGGCTCTGCAAGTTAGCATAAATAAGATTATTTTACATTCAATTTCGATCTTTAAAAAAATAATGATTTACCTAAAATTCATGGAAATTTTTAATATTCGATTTGGGAATGCTATATATTACAAAAGTATGGCAAGAACATCTTTATTTATAATTCGATAGTTAACGGCTTATTTCACTTGCATAAAACATATGCTCATATTAGCAGGTGCAAAATAACTTTACAAAAAGAATTTTATTTTTTAATTTAAAAGTGGAAATTTTAAATAATTTACTTTTTTTCGTGTTAAGTGGAAGTGGTAAGTTTTAAAATTTGTTTAAGATATATTAAAATATTTAGGCCATATTTTTATTACAAAATGGATAGATATAAACATTGCACTTTGTTCAAAACACATGGTAGACCACATAAAAACTGTGAGGCAACTGATCGCCGCATCGTTTGATTGCAAAAAAGAATCCGTTCATATCATAGAAAGTAATTTCCGCCAAAATTGGAGATATAAATCAGCGCACCAACCGTTCGTAGACGCCTCCAGATATCTAATTTATTCGACCGAATAAGAAAAACAATACTATGATGCACAGAAGAACAATACTATGATGTTAAATTTTGCCAAGGAACATTTGTATGGTATGGAAGTGAAGGCCAGAAAAAGTGGCGTAATATTTGATGGAGCGATGAAGCAAAAATAAACATGTTTGAAAACAATTATCAAAGGAATGTCACATTAAGCTTACAAATAATCTAACCCATAAAAACAAAATTTTTATTAAAACTCTTTCTATCCTTATGCATATGAGCTTTGAATCTCTCCGCGACTCTGACTGACTTCGCGTGACTATTTTAAACCTAATCTTTGGTCATAACAAGTCTATGGACCAAGTATCAGGTTGATGGGATGAGGGGAAATGGGGTTTAAATCACTCCGTGACTGTGCGTGACTATCTTTAAGTTAAGATTTTTTTTTTTTTTTTTTAATTAACCAACACTCAGGGGATTACCCCTACAAATAAGGCGCATTGTGTTGATTTCAGGAAAATAGGTTATGGGAAGGAGGAGAGAGGGAGTAGTCTTTGTGGATATTTGACTTAAATTTTATTGGATTATAACTGTCAGGAAAGACGTCTGCGGGGAGTTTATTCCACATACGACTAGTCCTAATGCGTTGTAGGTCAAATGGACAATAGACTAAAAACGACAAACGGATGTGATCTACTAGAGAAGCGGGTAGAGCGAACCGAAACTCGGGTACTTGGACTAAATTCGCTAATCTCGGAAAAGCATTTCCCATAATATCTATAGAACAGTGGTACACAACCCACATTCCGACGATGTTCCAAGGAATCAATATAGTTGGATACCCTACTGTCATTGATGAGTGCCAACGCCCTCCTTTGCACACGGTCCAGTAGCTCCAAAATAGACTTTGAAGCTCCTGCCCATATATGGGAGTTGTATTCCATTTTCAGTCGGATGTAAGTAGTATAGATTTTAAGGAGATCAGAAGGAGTGAATTAATTTTTACAGCGTTGTAGAAAACTAAGACACTTAATTGCTTTTTTCGACACTTGAAAAACATGCTCGTCCCAACGAACATCACATTGAATTCTCATGCCTAGAACATCAAAAGTATCCGATTCCTCAATAACTATACCACCCATATATACAGATGACATTGTTGATCCCATGGCCATATGGATCAAATACAACATGGAATCTTCAGCGCATTAAAATCAACCCTATTCGCTTTACCCCACTCGGAGATTATTAACAGGCCTTGATTGAGTGTGACATGAAGTCGCAGCTAAAATACCAGTTCAAGTTCAAAGTCGTTTGTTTGGCTCAATTGAATGAGAAACAACCCAGAAACGACTATAAGTAGTTCCTTGAAATTGTTTTATTGTTTCTTGGTGAAAATATTCCGAATTATCGTTTCAGCCCCCCAGGACCCCATCAGTCATGCTCAATGGATGCCCAAAAATGTTTTTGTTCCGAAAAATCTCTGTTTAAATAAAAAAGAATTAAATGGACTTCGCGATGTTACTATTTTAATCGCACTTTACACCACCAGAGCAACCGAAGCCCCAAATAATGATTTGAATTTTTTGAAAGCGATTGTTGGATATGCTTCATTTGATCAAATTGTGTCTCAACGATTGGTAAAAAGATTCTGTGGACATATCTGGTATCTCAGTAATGATGCTGTTGCTCTTGGATTATTTGATCCGAATATCCCCAATGACACCAAGCGGAAAATGGCGAATGCAATTCGTATATTTGAGGAAGAGAAAGAAGAATACGAGGAAACGTTGTCTGACGATGAGATGGACGTATCGTCCCACGAAGACAGTTATGAAGGTGATGTGGATGATATCGAGGAAGAAGACGAAGATGAATTGGCAACTATGACCGTTCCCGTCCAGTACATGTTGTTGGCTTCGAAGGTGTGAAAAGAATTTACATCGAAACAAATAAATCAAGAACTAAGGGAGAAAGATTTAAGTCATTATGTCACACCTCAGATTTCAAAATTTTTCGAATGATTCGGATTGTCAAAAGATTTTATGGTTACTGATCCAGAAACCTGGAAAGAGCGTGAGGACTACCAGCAATCGCTAGACATACCGCGTAAACTGCATGTTGCCAACGACGCTCCTGAAAGAGGTGTAAAGTTAATAGAAGACTATAACAACGTGCTGTGCCGTAACGAAGAAGAAAACATATTTTTACTTCAGGTTGTAGCCGAAAATCGGATAAATATCCATCACACGATAAAAAATAAATTAATTTGATTTACATTTGTGAACTTTTAAACATTTTCGAGTTATAAACCCGTGTTTTTTAAGCTCAATAAAATTATAAATTAAAAAGCTAACAATCTGGATTTTCAGTTGCATAAAAAAGTTTAAAATTTGTATGGGGACCACCTAAAGGGTTCAAGATCGAAAATGTTAGGGTTGAAAAAATTTTGGGGGTCGGTCAAACATTTGACCACCCTAGGGTCACCTTGGGACCGTTAGAACGGTGGGAGCAAATTTTTTAAAAATGTAATTTTTGTATAGGAACCCCCTTACGGATTAGAGATAGGGGGTAGGTGTGTTTGAAAAAAAATTTTCTGAGGGCGAAAATAATGCGGGTCGATCTTACATTTTCCCCTCTAGGGGCAACTCCGAGGAAGTTGTTGGGCTATATGTGTTTTTTCAGCTCTTTTTTCCAATCTGTGGATTGTAGTTTGTATTGGAGACCCCTTAGGATGTGAAAATAGGGAGTAGGTATATTCTGGAAAAATTGGGGCTAAAAAATAAATGGGAGTCGGTCATACATTTGACCCCTCTAGGGGCACCCTATGAGCCCCTAGGGCAATTTTTAACAATTTCCTAAAATCTTCAAATTTGTGTGAAGATAGGGGGTAGGTATGTTCGGAAAAAATGTTGGGTGTGAAAAATTAATGGGGGTCCGTCTTACATTTTAACCCCTTAGGAGCGACTCCGGGGCAGGTTTGGGCATTTTTGTGGATTTTTTCCCTGTCGAACTTTGACGCCGATGAGGGGCCAGTTGCCATCACTCAAAATTTTCCATTTTTTGGCTGATGCATTTTTTCACGAACCTAACAAAATAAGAGGTTCTAGCATGTCCAAATCGAAAAGTCGTGCACTATCCCACCCCTACTTGTATATATGTTAAATATTCTAGTTTTTGTTTTTATTTGACCACCATGAATAATATGGATGTTTATACCCCTATACCACTTTCTTCACTAAATTTAGTAGCTGTTTCGCAAGCGATCTCAAGTCGTTGACGATAATTTAACGAGTGACAAATTCGCGGTTTTAAAAGATATTACATTTCACAAAAATTCAAATATTTGTCAATCAAAAGAAAGGCTTAAAAACTAAAGCGCCCTTTGGATTTCAAATTCCATACCAATTCGACAAGTCGCTTCTAACAGTGGGACCTCTTTAAAGCTCACGTAATATATATATATATATATTAAAAATACTCCCTCAAAATCTTTCCTAGAGCAAAACCCTTCAGATTCTGATTCATTTTGTATCTGAGGAATTTTCTTATAGCAAAATTCTGTGTTTTCTAGATTTGGGGCATTTTTTCTTTACCTCGGATTTTGGGGATTTTCGTCTATAACAAAACCCTTTACATTATGATTCATTGAAAAATTCGTAGGCTGACACTCAGATGGCGTTACTAGATGGTGTTGGTATATAGCATAGGTATAGCATTGAGAATGATGCATGAAACACATAGACGACTGCGGCTACACAACATTTTTATTTCAGTGGTGCCAATTATATATTTTTACATTATTAAAATATAAAAACATGCATTATTCTATATAAACTTGACTTAAATATACAATTACTTATTTATAATGCATTATTAGAACGTAAAATAAATAAATAAATTTATTTTACCCCTTCTGATTATTAATCAAATTATAGCATTTCATTTTGCGATATTTTTTAACAAAATAAAATAGTTCATAGCACTTATTTCTTTTACATATTTTGTTATATTGTCAACACTATTTTTGTTTTGTAGCCAACAAAGATAGAAATTATCCTAAGTTGACTATAGCGACAAAAGTTGTCATGTAGCCTTGTAGCTGTGTTGGTGTCAAAATAATCGTTTTCATATAAACGTGTGTATTTTATTTTTTACAGGCTGTAGTCGTGTAGCCGCTGTCGTTTATGCATTAAACAACTTTTGTTAGTTAAAAAAAAAATGGTTAAAAAAGTTTTGTGTGTTAATGAAGCATCAATTTTTGGCGAAAAAAATATTTTTGAAGCTTGATACACATTTACACTCTGCACTAGGAAAATCAACCGCTCAGAAGGGGTTGCTAAATTTAAGCGAGGCGAAATGAGCATCGTCGACGCTGCACGTAGTGGACGCCCGAAAGAAGCTGTTACCAATGAAAACATCAAAAAAAAAAGTCCACAAAATAATTTTAAATGATCGTAAAGTTGATCGATATAGCTGAGATTTCAAAGATATCAAAGGAACGTCTTGGACACCGTGTCACAAATCAATGAAAATATGAATTGCCTCTCCATCCACCGTATTCTTAACATCTGGCCCCCAGCGACTTTTTTCTGTTTGCAGAAAATCTGTGGAAAGAAAATTAGCGCTGATGACGAAGTAATCGCCGAAACAGAGGCCTATTTCGAGGCTAAAGAGAAATCGAAATATAAAAATAATATCGAAAAATTGTATGACCGCTATAATCGTTGTGTCACTTCCTAAAGGCAACTATATTGATTAATAAAATCGAATTTCCAAAAAAAGTTGTTGTTCTATGTTAGTCTACGAACTTTTCAACCCAGCAGTTATTCCTTTAGCAAATATACTCAGCTTCAGAAACATTTTAGAGAAAACATCTCACACTAAAAACATTTTCCATTTACAAAATCACGCAGATCTAACGGCATTTTTCCCATAAATTAAATTTATATTGTTACAAATTTCATTTGCATTTGTATTTAAATTGTTTTATGTAAAAAACCTAAAACAAATGCATAAATTTAAAGTATGCGAAAAAAAAAAATTTATTAATTATGCAACATTTGCATGAATCAAAAGCATAACGGTTTTATGTTTAACTAAAGTTATTTGAAGCTCCCCTCCAAATAAATTGCCAGTCATAAAGCAACAAAACTGTAGATAAATTATTATAAACTTTGTGTGGGTTGGCTACAAATCATATAAAAATGTATGTATACGGACATATGTTATAGTTTCGACACTTACCTGATGAGGTGATGGTGAAGCTTGCGAAGGTTGAGGTGATGGACTGGGCGCATGACTCGGACTACTGCTAGGCGGTGGACCACCATGCTGCGTATGATGAGGTGATGCTGGCGGCAGGGGATGGCCACCAGGGCCAGGACTAGGAGCAGGTGATGAACCACCAGGCCAAGGCCGATTTGGTTCAGGATACTGTAAATAAAGCAAATATAAAACATACATGTACAATATAAATTAATTCATTTTAATAAAATATAAATAGAAAAAAAAAAGGAAGTTGAAGTACAAAAAAAATAAAACGACCATTATTCTATAATATAGAGAAAAACAAATATTTATATAAATTAAATAGTAAACAAAAAAAAAACCATACTGGTTGTGCAAAAATTATACAACTTTTTTGTACAAAGAACTTTTACCACTTCGAAAAAAAACCTTCATATTATTTTCAGCATATTTTATTCATTTCATATGTTTGTGGATATATGTATGTAATAACTATTTTAAACCTTTAATGCACATAAAATAAAAATTATCAAATATATTTTATGAATATCACATTCAATGAAGGGCTCAATTCATTGTGTTTAGGGAAGACAAATTATCACAAACAAATTTGCCTTAACCCAGTTTCAATTTCGTCTTAGTTTATCTTACACCATCACTCATAATTTTCTCTTTGCAGTATATGGCTAAATTGCATAAATCATTAGTGGGTTAATCTTATTATTTGTATGTTCAAATACAATATGAAGAATACAAGGATTTTAATCATGAACATATTTCACATGCTTCAATAGTCATATGATTTTTTATATTAGATAGAGTTTCAAATGAATTCATTCTAAATTCAATTCAATATTAGGTTAACAATCTTAATTTGCATATAACAGAGGAATTTTCTTACTACATTTTATTGAATTGAGTTTTAAAAAAATTTCCAAATCAACATCTTTAAAATAAAACATTTAATTATTATTAATATTATCATTATTTTTTACATACTATTCAACTAACAACTATTCATGAATTCATTCAATTTTATTTTTTATAAATTCAGTAAAAGATTACAGAATGGATTCATTAAGTCCTTTAAAGACTTTTTTTTTAATTTAATTTAACTTTTTGACTAGATTTTTTAAAATTTCACCCAATGAACACGAAAGGCATGATTTACAATTTAATTCTATACCCAAGATTGATGAGTTTTAAAATGGCTCCATGTTATTATAAAATGGGCCGAAATTCTGTTTTGGCTTCAAAGCGCCCATGCATATTAGGTACAAATGACATATAATCCCAATGAAATCTACAACTGATGCTTTCAAATGCCCAGAATTTCGAAATGATTTCCAAATATTTTAAAATTATTTCCAAAAACTTCAAAACTTTTTGTTGATGAATTTAAAAACATCTCTTTAACCAGATACAGAGATGTCAAAGCTTTTATAATTGTTTTTATTTAATTTAAATTTTTTGATTCCATTGTTGTTACTATTGCAATAATTATACATATTCTTTAAAATTTGTGATTAATTTTGTAGAACATTTTTATACTAAAAAAATAAGTTTTTTGTACTTGTATAATAATAAATACTGGCATCATTGTTTTTATTGTATTTGGCAGCACTGTTAAATTATTTTCATTACACTGTTTTTTGCATTATTAACACAACTACTGAAAAATCCGTAGGATTACACATAGGTGGTGCGTTGGAGTGATTGTATCGCTCTTGAAGGAGACTATGTTGATGAATAAAGTCCAATTTAGCACAAAAAAAAATGTTTTATTGGTTATCCTACGGACTTTCAGCCGGTGTGTTAGTTAATGAAGAAGCTCAGTTACATATTATAAATTTAGTAAGAGTTTTATTTTAATTTTAAGAGCAATTTTTTCGCACAAAACATTGATTTTTACATTTTGTGCCTCTTCTTTCAGAATTTTTATCGAAAAGAAAACATTCAAATTAATGGAGATTTTTTTTTAAATTACTTTTTTAATATTAATTTGTCATAATATACTACATGGAGTGAAAACTCCGTGGCCTAATGATGAAAAACCAGTTTTTTGGATTTGAAATCAATTTTATTCTTCAACGTAATCTCCGCTAAGCGAAATGCACTTCGTCCAACGATCCTCTAGCATCTTGATACCCTTGAAAAAATACGATTTGTCAAACTCTTCAAAATAGGCTTCCGTCTCTGATATGACTTCTTCATTTGTGGAAAATCTCTTTCCCTGGAGCCATTTTTTTCTTAAAGTTTGGGAACAAATAATAATAGCTGGGAACGATTTGGGAACAATTCGTAATGTAAAGACTTAAATTTTTCTGAAGCCAAAGCAGATGAATGCGCCGGTATATTGTCATGATGGTACAAAATTTTTTTCTTATTTAAGTGAGGTCGTTTTTTCTTAATTTCTTCATCCAATTTGTCCAATAACGCAACATAGTACATGTCAGTTATTGGTTTTCCTTTCTCCAAGTAATCAATATATATTATACCACGTCCATCCCAAAAAACACTGACCATAACCTTTCCAGCCGATTGTTGAGTTTTTGGCTGCTTTGGTAGCCTTCGCACGCTTGTAACTACTCTGCAGACTGTCGACGTAAAAATTCAGTTGAATTTACTTCAAACATCTCCAAAGCATACTTTGAATCATGAATACGTTTCAGTTTTTGTTCGGTACCCATCGAGCAGAAAGTTTTTTGATATTTAAATAATCATGCTAAATATGCAGAACTTGCTCTGTTAATATCTTTATGTCAGGAACCTCACTCTCTTTAATCTTTCGATCATCCAATGAGTTATCGAAATTTTTCGATCGAAATTTATTTATTTTCCAAAATAAAATACTAAAAGTAATTTTACTCTATCACAGCTAACGAGTTATGGTCCATAGTTAATAGTAAAAGTGATACGAGGTCTGACGATTGTCCGTCTTCTTTAAATAATAAACCGCTGATGCGCTTTTCCAACGTTTTCTTCGGTAACTGCCTCATTTGCACGACCAGGACGACCTGCATCATTTGTGATCGTATGATCACGTTCATATTCGGAATACTACCTTTTAACCATTGAATATGATGGCGAAGATTCACCATAATGTTTATCAATACATTCTTTGGCTTGGGCATTATTTTTTCCCACCAAAAAATAATGTTTAATCAAAACACAGAACTTTTTGCAATCCATTTTTTCTCAAAGTTTAAAAGTAGCATTATTTTTATACGTATACTTTTATTCTAATTCATGGAATGTCATGAAATTTTGAAACAATTTTTCTAACAGTTGGCCCTACTGAATAAACAGACAATATTGGCACTTTTCACGCCATCTCTATGTGAGGCCACGTACTTTTCACTCCATGTAGTATGATGAAATACAAAAAAAAAATTAAATTTTAAATTGTAAATTAAGTTCATAAATTAATTGTTATTAGAAACAATTGGAATTCTTTTTACATTTCCGGAGACTAAAATTGCAAATTAAAATATAATCGTATTTTTACTTCCTTTCTTTTAACTCGTAGTGTCAGTTTGTCTGCCGAAAAAACTTTATATCGATTTTTAACCCTTTTTCCCGTGATCTAATCGAGCTGAAACTTTGCAGACTCGTGGCAACGATGAACATGATCTAACAAATTTTCGTTTAAAAAAATTTAATTATAGTATAATTTTGGATTTTTCTAAATTTTAACGGTTTTTTTTTTCAATTGACAATAAACCATGATGTGATAAAAATTTATGTGTAGTATTATTTGAAAACGATTATTGAGTAAGACTGAAACGATACGATGTAAAACATTAATTTAAAATGGCTGTGATGAATATGAATATTTTCATTCCACGAAATGAATATAAGAGGAAATAAAACGAAAAGAAAATTCAAATTAAGATAGATATTTTTGAGATTTTTGACATGGATTTTTTTCTAGATATATTTAATTTTCAGTCAATCAACTATTTAATTACATGACGGTAAACGTAATTATCATTTTTTCCATATATTTTGAAAAAAAACATATTAACAATTCTAATTTCTTCTTCTTTTTGAAAAATTCACAATGGTAACCAAAACTATTTTTTTTTTTTTTTTTTTTGTTTACAAAATAAATTAAGTTTCATAAAAGTGTGGAAAAGTTGAAAGTGAAAAAGAAACGCGACGATCTGCGTTTCTACTGTCAAAATGTTTGTGTTTATCCTCAAAAGCAAAAACCATATTCGTACGCCAATGTTAAGTATTTCAGGGTTTGAAGTTCAGCGTTAAGTGTTTCAGGAGTTCAAAAAAATTAATGAATGATGCATTCCTTTAAATTATAACGTAACGTTCAGGTAGATATTTTGCTTCATTAATTTTAAAAATCAACATACTTATTATATCAACTAAGATTAAAGATGTAGAGGTGAAAGGTAGAACACGGAAATGTTTAATTATATTAAAAGTTGCTTTGTTCTACTTTTTACCGAACATTACAATACAGGAAAGTAAAAAGAAAAAATTATTCATATGTAACAGTTGGAACACCAAAAAATTCTTAGTACTGGTGTTCCTTTCATTGATATGTGAATCAAAGAACATGCCGATAGAAATAGAATTAAATTCAGAGTTTAGTCTTTTAGGAATTCCCTTACGTAGTCTTTCAGTTAGTTAGGTCAAACGTTAGCATTTTACGGATATAAGGCAAAAGTTAAGTCTTTCAGGGTACTAAGTTCAGCGTTAAGTCAGTGATTAAGTCCAAAGTTTATTAAAATATAAACTTAAGTGAAAAGTTAATTCATTCGAGGACTTGAGCGAAGAAATTTAAGAAATTAAAAAAAAAAAAAAAAAATTAATTCATTACAGTTATTTATAATGAATCATGCATTAAATGAATTCCTCAAATATAGTTCACATATTTCATTCCAAAACAAATAAGAAAGTTATAAGCATACTAGGCCGACTATACAATATCCTACAACAGAAGATCAGGTCCCATCCATAATAGCTGCTATCAAGAATGAACGGAAGCAAGTTACGAGTAAGAATATATATATATTTTCTTTGTGTTGACTGTTTGAAAAGTCGTGCTACAAAGCCGTGTTGAAAAGTGCTACTTAAGAAATATTTTACTAAATGGCAAGCATTTTATTTTAAAAAAATTGTACTTTATCCGCTTATCATAAATATAAAAAAAAAAAAAAAAAAAAATAATAATAATAATAATAATTTTTAAATGCGGCCTGCCCGCTCCATTGACTCCATTAGATTTTAAAGTTTGAATTTAATAAATTCTCAATGAATTCATTCAAAATGGAATTCATTCTTACAAGTTCTGGTATCAGCATTGATTTAAATTTTATGAATTAATTTAATCCTTTTCTTGTTTAAACATAAAAAATAACAACATTTTAGTTGAATGAATATTTTTTTCACTACATTCATCGTATAAATAATAAATTAATAATAAAATTCATGTTTTTCTATGCAAAAAAAAATATATATATGTATATATTTGTGGTCAGTCGAATGTTTGTTCTGTATTTACATTTAAATGTGTATGGAGCATGTTAATTAAATTTTATGCATTTTTGTTGATTTCAAAGCAAGAATTAAAATTAAATTAACACAATACATATTTATGCATAATTTCAATAAAGTCCAATGTTATTTTTAAATATGGATCTGGAATTCGTTATTTTTTTTAACTCATAATCATAACGATGAATCAAAGTTCAACATATTCGGCTCAGATGGTATGTCCTATGTGTAGCGAAAACCGAATACTGAATTCAACGAAGAAAACTTAAAGGCAACAGTGAAGCATGGTGGTGGAAGTGTCATGGTTTGGGCCTGTATGTCGGCTGCTGGTACTGGGAATTTAACATTTATTGAAACAACAATGGACAAATTTAAGTACCTTCAGATCCTAAAGGACAACTTGTTGCAGAGTATAGAGAATCTGGGTATAAAATCAGATTTTCGTTTTTATCAGGACAACGATCCAAGCACAAATCGGGTATTGTGCAAACTTGGCTAATATATAACTGCCCACATTTGATAACGCCGCCACCACAGTCGCCAGACCTTAATGTTATTGAAAATTTATGGTCTATATTGGAAGCAAACATAAGGAAACACAAAATTTCAAACAAAAATTTTTAAGTTATTTAAGTGTAGATTTTTGCAATAAATGAAGTTTTTTGTTAAACTATAATTCTTTCTCTTTCAAATGATATCAGATTTTTTTTAAATTCCTGTTAACATCTTTGCTATGGAGCCTTAAAAAGGAAAATATGCACTGCATAAACTAAGCTGTGAGCCACTGTATGTAGATATTTATTTATTGTAACATTTTTGTTTTTCTTCTATCATCATCATCATAAAAGTGGCGATTTTAGTATGGAAGCCAAGAAAATTGTGACCATACGGGTTGAAGCTGAAAGACGCCGGAAGGCAATTCTGCGTGTGAAATACCGTTTCACCAAATTTGTTGTGTAGACTTCTAATGATAAAAAAATCTATTTGAGAAAAAATGGGCGGGACACACCCCCTTTTTCCAAAGTAATGGCAAATAGTACTTCCTGGCAAGCTAGCTTCACCAAAATGGTTATACGGACTTCTACTGACAAAAAAAGCAACTTGAGAAAAAAATGAGCGGTCCACGCCCCCTTTTCCTATACCCAAAACCCAAATTGTCGGCAAGAATACTTACCAAAAAGCCAGCTTCATCAAATTTTGTATACGGACTTTTACTGACAAAAAAAAACTTGAGCAAAAATGGGCGGTCTACGCCCACTATTAAAAAAATATTGAATGCTACCAAGAAATTTATTTATTTTTTAATTCATAAATTTATAATTTTAAACAAGTTGTAAATGTTTATGGATTAATCTGAAAATATCATAATGGATACATATACTCAAAAGTTATAGGGCTTAATTAATCATGGTCTGTTTCTTCGTTTGCATCCGCTTCTAATTCCAATGAATAATTATTTAACGACTATAAGCTAACATCAGAATCAGAACTATAATTGCAGCTGGAGGCTTCTGTTGAAGGTAATAACAGTTCTGGTTATAATTCAGGCATTTTAAAAAGAACAATGACTTCTCGAGGAAACGGAAGTTTTTTTGAACTATTTGTACGTTCTTGCAAACACAAACTTGAAATATATGGGTCAGAGCTATCCATAGCTCTATGATACATGTCAAGTAAGTTGTGCACTCTTGAATCTTTTCGAGCGTGACCAGTTCGATCTTTTTTTTATAATATTTGTTTCGCGCCTCAGATGCATTTTCTGCAAGGCAACCTACGGGTACTATTGAAGCTTTAATTATTTGTGACGAATGCACAAATATTTTGTGTATTGTGGCAGACATCGAGTACCATTTGTAGTTTTGAAAAAAATATTTCACTGGTTTTAATGCAATGAGCACGAAACCTTTGAGCATCAATTTCAAATTCAGAGGAGAGAGCAATTAAGATTATGTGTAAATGCTTCAAAAAATCAATATTTATACCAGTAATAGATGCTAAAAGGTCTTTGCGAGAAAATGCTCTTCTAGCTGTGTTGCCATCGTGGGTGTTGCCGCTGCCATTTGCTTTCGGCTTATCGACATGAAGCCGCATTTGAAGCAAAAACTCTTTTATAATATTTTGCTTCTCTTCTGCCAGGATTCTCTTCTCTTCTGTTCCACGAACTTGTCATTTTTTCAAATCTAGCTTGTATGAAAGTTTTAAAACAAACTCGAAACTACGAATCCACGCATGCAAAATGCTTATTCCATATTTCAAAGCGTCGGCCTTCGCTTCAAAATTAGGAGAATCAAAGTTTCTTATTGTTCGAAATTGCTTTGGAGGACCATGACAGATTGCATTGCTGTGCCCTTTCACCTGGTGATACTGGCGTAACTTCTTTATGGCTAGTATTAAGAACTTCTCGAATTTTGGATGGCCGAGACAGCATGAACTAATAATTGCACATTGTCTCCTTGCTGGGAAGCTAAGTCGAAAGCTAATCTCCTTTTATTTCTTTCGCAGCTATCATCATAAGTCATTTTTGGTCGCCCGATAGCATTAATCTTTTTCGGTATAACAAAAATTGTTTCTCGACCCAACCATTCCTTATTATATTTTCTAAATGCTTTCTCATTTCTGGATTGTTTATCCCATTTTAGTTTAATAAAATTAGATTTACTTAATTCACTGTCAATTTCGTATGGAATCTTTCCTTTTATGTAATTCGAAACATTCCTGTTGTTTCTCACCAAAACTCAAATATTTCAGAATTTTTGAACCTGAGTGTTTCAACAAAAATATTAAAAATTCGTTCATTAGCAGTCAAATGCATACACTTTTACCATGATATAAAACTTGAGTTTCCTACAAACAATCACATGTAAATAGTTCCAATGACACTTCATGACATTTTTAGTTTTACTCCACGAAAAACGATAAAACTCTTTAGAATTTCACAAAAAAATACGCACAAAAAACCACCAAAATAAGTACGAAATACAAACATTTAGCAAACTATATTTGTATATACTAAAAATACTCACTTCGAGTATTAGAACTCATATTTACAAAGTTTTTTTTCAAGAGCATATTATTAAAAAACTGTTTTTAATTTTATAAAAATTTTGCTGCTTCACTTGTATTAACACGTACTAAAAAATATGTAAACATTAACAACTATTTGTACATAAACAGGGCTGCCAACAGTAATTTTTTTTTTTAGTTTCTTTCTTATGAATATGTTGGGTATTGAACACCATCAAAAAAATTTTAAAAATTTTAAGTTGAAAAATTGACTTTTTGCCGCTAAAATCGCAATTTCGGCCATAGTGCAATGTTTGGCCACATGGGAAGTCTTAATTAAATGTTCGATCGATGCACAACACGCTGCAATACAATTAAATGTGTCTTTTCTAGCCTTAAAAGATTTTTTTTTTTTGTTGTTTAAGGAACAACATAACTTCCGAAGGACAATACTTTTATTTTGTGGCTAAAATAAAAAATGCATTTTCATGTTTCAATCCTACGTTTTCTATTTGACGTAAAATGGAGATTCTAAATGAGATTTGAAAATTATTTTGTCTAGTCGATGTTATTTTTCGGATTGTCAGCTAATTCTCCTTTAAAAAATTCTCCCTTCACAAACACCACGTTCACTTATGACCAGCGATGCCAACTTTTTCCAAGCAAAAAGCGCAAAACAGTACCATTAAAAGCGCAAAAAAATTATTACGACCGTTTATAATTAAATAGAGACGTATCATATCCTCATTTCCAGCACATAGTATTGTTGTTTTTATACAAAATTAAATTTTTTAAATTATTTTTTGTAAAAACATTTGATTAAATTAATTAATGGAATGATAAAATTGTCTTATTACAAAGTTATTATTGACTTATGATAAAAAGTAATATTACAGAGTTTACTACTGTACCATTCAGAGATTGACTATTATAAAACATGAAGTCAAAACGAGTGGCAACATTTCACAAATCTCTCGAAATTGAAAATGCATCAGATTTTTCCTACTTCGTAAATATGTACTCCTAGTTGCAAACGAAATTGAAGGAAAAAATCGCGTTGCCAACTAACAATTTCTACCTCGATAAAAAAAATAATGTGCAGATTATTACGAAATATAAAAAGTATTAGAAAAGTGTTAAATATTGTTGTTGCCTTTGCAAGTGTTCATTTTTATATATTCCGAATTAATGCAACCAATTTTTGATGTGTAAACATCTATACGCGCAGGGGGGTAAGTTTCTAATTCACAATACAATCACAAAAACAGCGTTATATGTGAGCGTAAGATCTTACGCGTAACATGTAAGCATTAAGACAAATCGGTGTGACATGATTGTTTGGTGAAAAAATTATGATATGTAATAACCTTTTTGTCGCTGTTTTCTTCATTTTATTTATTACCAGATGTTTACACATCTCCCCTGTGATCGGACTCACATGATTTTTTATCTTTAAATTGTCTTATTACAAAGTTGTTATTGATTTACGATAAAAAGTAATGTTACGGAGTTTACTTCTATAGCATTTAGAGATTTACTAATGTAAACCATGACATCAAAACAAGTGGCAACATCAAAACAAGTGGCAACATTGCACAAATCTCTCGAATGTAAAAGAAAATAATCTTTCGATATTTGAATGATACTCGGAAAATTATATTAGATTTAAAAAAACCACTGCACAATACAAAAAAAAAATTTTTTATAAATGCGTTAGTAGATTTACCGAGATCTGGAACCCAAAGCGGCTTGTGGTATTGAAGTTAGGGCTGTAGTACGAGAAATAACTAAATATACAGCCTAAAATGCTGTTAAATTATCAGAACACATAACGCAGACATCAGGCAAACAACTAAGGATTGATGTCTCCGAGTACAGACAGGAGAGTGCTTCACAAAAATTGCCTACATGGAAGGATGCCACACACGCAACCAGCCATACATAGTACCCAAAGCGAATCAGAGTAAGCGTATGGATTTCTCTAAAAGATAAAAAAAATTAGGCTCTGTCTTTTTGGGAAAACATATTATATAAAGATGAGAGCAAGTTCGAAATTTTCAGAGCGAAAAGGCCCCAAAATATATGGCGTGCTAAGAATGAAGCCTTTAAAGAAGGGTGTTACCAACACTGTCAAACACGGAGGAGGCTCAGTTATGGTTTGGGGCTGTATGGCGGCAAAAGGTGTTGGTAGTCATGTTTTCATTGGCTCTACTATGAGCAAAATGGTTTACTTAGCCATTTTGAAGGACAATGTGGCATCGAGAAATTAGTATTGGCTGGAAATTGGATCTTCCAACAGGACAACAACCCAAAGCCTACCACTAAAATTGTGAAAGAGTGGCTACTGTACTGGACTCCTAAGACATTTGATCCTTCGCCACTGTTCATGGACCTTAAGCCGATCGAGCATCTGTGAGAACACTTTGATAGAAAAATCAGGCAAAGGGCAGTTTCAAGCAAGGCAGAGTTAAAGAAGGTTATAAAGGAAAAATGGAGCAAAATCTTCCCGGAAGTAGCAAAAACAAAATAAAAATTATCGAGTCGATGCCTAGCAAACATATTTTGACCATTTCTTTATTTTTGTTAAATAAAGTACATTTATTTCTGTTATGTATTGGTTTATTTTAATGTTTATATTGAGTTCATCTATCATTAAATAACTCTGGAATTCCTTACATTTAATTTTGATTTTGTGCTGACTTCAGTTTAATAAAGCTTTAACTACCGTGCTTTTATTTTGACAATCACAGTAGCGGTATTCACTCTTGTTGTTAAATTTACAATCCTGTTATATCTACAACGATTTTATACTACAAAGCGTGAACGTCTTTTATGTTGTAAACTAATGAATCAGCTGCTTTTTGTTTTGTTTTTTTTTTTTTTTTTTTTTATATATCAATTTGAAAACTTAAAATATCAACAAGATTTTGCAGATAAGTAAAATTTCCAAAATTACGGAAAAAGAAAAAATTATAAATTTTTAGAACAAAATGCAGTTGACGAAATAGAATTTGCAGAGATTCTGGATGTTGAAGGTACGGTATTACATGCAATAATAAAAACAATACAAAAATATAACTACTCTCCTTTTGTAGATACATGGAAACATGATGCCATTGACCACATTTTAGATGAATTAGTTGATGACATTATTTTAGTTAAAGTGTACCGCCGCGGAGCTTGGAATTCGGTTCCAAAATCAATAAAGTGGTCACTAAACCCAATTATATGACAACAGATTTTTGCAAATGCTGAGGGTCAGTCGAATTGAGTTTCATACACTGGTGTCTATGATTTCTGGAGATGCAGAATTTAACCAACCCCATTCATGTGAACACTTTCCAGTTGAGTACCAGTTAGCAATTGTTCCATACAGACTCGGGTCATCTGGAGAAGGGGCTTTTCATTATTTTGATACATTTTTTTTTTTTTTTTTGTTTTTATTATTTTGATTCATTTACCACAAAATGAAAAATAAAAAATAAACAATTGTTTTGGTCGCTCAACAAACAGATGTTTCAGTCTTGTAAGTGTTTAGTCTTGTTGATGTACTATAGCTTTTACCCTTGCACTTTTAACACAGCGTAGTAAATTTCAATTTCATACATTTTGTTGTTGTGGTGTTGTAAATAGTAGTAATTTTACTATATATACAACATTTACAAGGCTTACAAGGGCACTTTACCACCAAGAGTGAAAACCCTTAGTATTTAATGTGGCGTCCACGGTTTTGTTTATCTTCGAAAAATCGGTGATGCCAGTAAAAATCGATTATAAATTAAAACAGTGATGCCAGCATTCATTATTAATATACGACAAACATACATCTATTATAATAAATGATGTACTTAATTTAACTAAAAAATTAAAATTAAATTTTTGAAGGAAATAATTATTGCAATATTTAAAAAAAAAAAAAAAAACAATGGAAACAAACTTTGTAGCATCTCTGTAATTGCCTAAACATACTTATGTTTTTAGATTGATCAACAAAGATAAATTTTTTATATATAGATTAAAAAAAACATTGGAAGACAAAAATTGAATGGAAAAATAATATTTCCTAGAATTTGCACTCGAATTTCGAGTGCTGGGCTATACTAGAGAATTTAAAAGCACCAAAAATGATATTACAATTTCATTTGTATTTTTTTAGGTTTTTCGATTGCTTAATATGTGGTTGGCGATATCATTTGAAGAAATGTAATTACAGAGTTAAATATTTATTTCGAAAATAAGGAATTTATGCAGCAAAATCTCTGCATAGAATAGTGTAAACATTGTCCAATCGAAAATCAGATAACATGTCAACAAACAAATTGATAGATAAAGAGATAGAAAGAAGTAGTGATGCTACTTTAATTGAACAAATTTTAGGCAAGTTAATAATGTGTATTGCATTTTAAAGTTCGTATGTATGTATTAATGCTCATGTCGCTTTTTAAGGATATAGAGAAACACAGGTGTATATAATACATGTGTATGTGGTAATGAGTACGTATATATATACATATGTATTTTGTATGGTAAATGGATATTTACATACTTAATGTTGACAAAATGCATTACTGCTAAATATACAAACAACTACACAAACAAATACATCCAGTCACCCTTTTAATACCAAAACAATAACAATAATGAGGAAACAAACTACTTAAAGGCTGTCAAGGAAATAAATTTTGCTGCACAAAAATTTAACAATCTCGTACAAATATGTTTAGATAGAATATACAAACATAAAGCAGATATATGGCTACATTCAAGATTTGATTGATTAAAATTATAAAAAAAATAAATATTAAAAACTTTTTCAGCTCCAGTCTCTACGTACTGTTTGAATTTGGTCAATGTACGTCTATAAAATAGTTCATGATGAGAGTTAGGCATTGTCATATTTTACAATACAACAATCAACATCCACAACATCATACTGTATGTTACGGGGAAACTTACATATTTGACAAATCTAAAACCAAGTCCAGGAGTAGTGTATGCTATATATCTAAATAATATGAACAAAACTAACAACGACAATATCGTTTTATATTCTCAATTGTTTGCAAATTTTCATTGGAAATTAATAATTTATTGTATGAAGACAAGTGCTTATGCGCTTGTCATTCAGTGGTCAAGCTCGATAGACTAACAGAAACAAAAAAAGGGAATACAAACAGACACAAACAAACAGGCAAACAGACAGACAGACACTAAAAGTGGACAATCTGACTGTCACATTATTTGTTTATTCGCTCGCTCACTCACCCGTAATATATACAGATAACATAATGCTACGAAATTGCTTTTTGTTAAAATTTTCTTGTCAAATGTAGATTGTGAGCGAGATATAAACCATAAAATTGCATTATCAAAATAAGGGATACATTATAGGAAGCTCAAAGTACAGAAAGCATTTAATTTAACTGAAATTGTAACAGAAAATTATTTTCTTAATTCGGTTTCGTAAAAATGATATATATTTATTACAAACATACAGTCATGGACAAAAAATAGGACATTTCTTTAATTATTTCACTGCATTAAAATATTTAATTTGTTTTTGAACTATAACATTGAAAAAAAAATATAAAAAAAAATCCACAATAATTTAACAATATGTTAATAACTACTGGAAATACTTTACATTAATCATTGACATATACAGTGGGTGACAATATAGAAACTTATGTAAAATTCTGAATTTGCCAATTTTGTTTCTTTTTTCTTTTTTTTATGTCTGAAAATTATTTTTTTTTTTTTTCGAAATCACTGTTTGGTGAGTTCTCCATCGAAAGATGACAAAATGCAATTAAATAAAAAAAATATATAGAAGAAAAAAATGTTGACAAAACAATATAAACTTTTAAGCTTCTGTACCAAAGTTGATTAAAACAATAAAAAATAGTAGATGGTAAGAAAGAAAATGTATAAATTCCTAACGGTTATTAAAATATTTATAGTTTCTGACGTTTTCTTTCAACTGTTCTTTAAATACTGCACAGCTAAATATATATTTTTTCAAGTTTAATGTCATTCGAACCAGAGACCTTACATGCTTTATTTTCATTGATGGGAGTTCCAGTGTCCATAATGCTGCCTACACACGAGGCAACCGGTTGAAGCAATGGTTGTAGCAACAATGATATACACGTAGCAACGGTTGCCCCAACCAACGAAAAATATCAAAACTTTATGATATTTCTGGCTAATTGAGGCAACCGTTGCTACGTGTGTATCACTGTTGCTACAAACATTGCTTCAACCGGTTGCCTCGTGTGTAGCTAGCATAACGGATAATATGTTAAAGCCCATGGTTGTACATATATATGTATATTTTGTTTCATATTATTTTTCTGTCAAAAACATGAGCTTGTGTTAATAAAGTACTAAAATTTACAACGCTGTGCTGAAAAGTCCGTATCATGTTTAAAATATGGCAACACCATATAACAACACTGAGATGATTTCAATTTCTCAAAAATATTTAGCAGTTTAGAAATGCAAATGGTGTGGAATCTTAACCTTTTGTACAATTTTGTACTAGGCCCGATAATTTAAAAAGTTATGAGAAATTTTATAATTCTGTTATTTACTTATTAAGTTAATAGTAAAACATACCTGATGCGTCGTATAGGCAGTTCGATGATTTGGTCCTGTCGCTGGGCCAGGCGGTGTGGGATATCTTTGTGGATACGGTGAATATTGAGATGGTGTTGTGCCTTGATTTGAAGATTGTGGCGGCGGTGGTGGACCACCTCCACTACCGCCACCACTACCACTACTACTTTGTTGTTGCTGCTGTGATTGCTGCTGCTGCTGCTGTTGCCCCGGCTGTTGTTGCTGTGGCGAACTTGGATAGGAACCTGAGTTTTGACCTTGTGATGGCGGATAGGGGGATTGACCTCTGGAAGTATTTGTCTGAAATTATATGAAATGAAAATGAAATAAATTAATTTTAATATTTCAAGTATAATGAGACATTTTACTAAAAATTTGTATTTTCTAAACATCCCATTACGTGTTTCTACAATAAAACAACTACTAAAATATATGTATATGATATATTCCACTTATATCAAACGAGTCAAAACAAACATATCAAACAAATATTTCTTTAGCATTTGAGTCCAACAATAATAGAAAATGAAAATGTCCAATTCAATTTAAGGCAGAACAACAAAAAAATACAATGAAGCAGGATGAACAGGAAGAACATTATTATAAAGTAAACGCCTTACCTACCGCCCAATGTTATATTAAAAATAACAAAACTCACTGGCAACAATATTTTAATAAAACCGATTCATAGAAATGCTGCAGCAGGATGAGACAACATGTAGTTGAATAGATAATCAGATATCGACTGTAGTAGAGATGGTAAAGGGGATACCATCTTAAAATAGCTAATATCCGCTTTATGTTTTAGATAGAGAAATAGAGAATGTTTAATTATGCTGTCCTAAATCGAGAAACAATTAATATTTTAATAAAAAAAAAATTTATGATAACTGTTTCCCTTCCCTTTTATTTTTATTATTTTTTTATTGCTTTATGTTTTTATATTGCTTTTTGTATTTTTTATTTTTATTTTATCTTTTAATTTTTATTTTATATTTTTTAATTTTTTTATATTTTTTTTTTATTTTTTGTTTTTATTTCTTATTTTTTTATTATTTCTTAATTTTTGTTTATATTATTTTTTTATAATTTTTTTTATTATTTTTTACCATTTTTTTATTATATTTTTTTAATTTATTTTTTTTTCAATTTTTATTTTTTTTTTTCAATTTTTGTTTTAATTTTTTTTTTTATTTTTTTTTTTTAAATTTTTTTTTTCAATTTTTATATATACATATTTTATATATATTTTTTTAATTTTTTTTTATTTTGTTTATATACTTAATTTTTTTTATTTTTTTTTTTTATTCATTTTTTTTTCTTTATTTATTTTTCTTTATTTATTTTTTTTTTCTTTATTTTTTTCTTTATTTTTTTTTCTTTATTTTTTTTCTTTATTTTTTTTTTTATTTTTTTTTTCTTTATTTTTTTTCTTTATTTGTTATTTCTTTATTTTTTTTTTCTTTATTTTTTTTATTTTTTTTATTTTTTTCTCTATTGTTTATTAATTTTTTTATGTACATATATATGCTGGCCCGAAGAAAACATCTGGATTTTATATTGCATCTAAATTTTAATACCGAGTGTCGGGCAAAAGTAAAGCACGATTTAATAATATTATGAATATGACTGAAAAAAAATATACGTTTTCTTGAATATTTTAACACCAGCGCCACCTACAGGTGAAAAACTTTGTCAGCAACTTTAGTTTTATGTACATAATATATGTTGCGAATTTGAGCTAAAGTAAATAAATTTTTTGGGAAAATCTCGACCCCAGCACCTATCGGGTACAAAAAAAAGTTATGCAAATCGGAGAACCAAAGGAACATATGGTATGAATACGAAGTCGCTAGCATTAGTGGTTCAACAGTTATTAGAGTACCAACATACGCACCAACGTTTTTATATATTAAGATATATATATTTAATTTTTTTTTTATTTATTTCTTATTCATTTTTTTTATAAATTTTTTTCTTTATTTATTTATATTTGTTTTTTTTTTTTTTATTTATTTTTTTTTTTATTTTTTAAATATTTTTATTTTTTAAATATTTTTTTTTTTTAAATAATTTATTTATTTTTGATTTATTTATTTATTATTTTATTTATTTATTTATTTTTTCTTTTACTTATTTATTTTTTATTTAATTCTTTCTATTTTTATTTTTTTAAATCTTTTTATTTTTTTATTTATTTAATTTGTTTTAATTGACCAGATATGGTCAAATTTTGGAAAAAAAAAACAATTTCAGAAATCGTTAAAAAAGTTATTCGCATTTAAAAATTATCGAAAACATGAAAACCGGACCGATATGCAAACATTCAAATTGGTGTATTCTAAAAAGAACTGAACAGAATGTATTGGCTTTACTTATTTAATTTTTGTAATTAAACAAAATTGAATTTTAATTTATAACTTTCATTTTGTTATTTCACAATCAGCTCATCTATATAACATTTTTAAAAAAATAGGTAATATTCTCACATACATTTTTGAGATATCCTGCAAATTTCTGGATGGAACATCGATGGGTTCTATTTTTGCGATTTGTTAACTGTAGTTCCAATAGAAAATTTAATTTTTCTGTGGTTTCAGATCTATATGTTTATGTATAAACAATGTTTATAAACATTTTTTTTTATCAATATTGTTTATATCAATATTGTTTATACCAACATTGTTTATAAACATTGTTTATATCAACAATTGGCCTCAACTAGTTCACATCCAGAACGAAATGCAAATTTGTGGATGTCCTGCCATATTTAATTTAAACGCTGCCGTAGATGTACCCATGGGCTTTATCTAACTCATATTTGATTTTTGTCTTTCAAGTAGAAGTGGTTTGATGAGAGCACAGAATTCTTTTTCTTTTTTTTTTTTTTCATTCTTCAAAAAGAGAAAAGATTGTCTCAACCAATCGACGGAGTTAAATTCGTAGTGCTCCTTATATGATTCTTTAGAAACTAATTGACTCCCGCTCGTATTTCACTAATTTTACTGTCTTATAAAAAAAAATTATTCCCATGTCGAACAATTGCATATTTTCTTGTTGAAAAATGTTCTTCACAAGATATGTTATAAATTATTTTACAACGTTCTAATTTATTGAGTTGACAATTTAAATAATTACTGATCACAAAAACATATGGTTTGCGTTTTGGAATTGCCAACTAAATACTAGTTATATTGTTGCTAACAACGCGATTTTATAGCGCTTTTATAATTTTACATATTTTAATGACATTCGTTAAACAACTAATGTGAAATTTCGTCTTAATTGCTGGATAATTTGTATTAATTTTCTCAAGCAACACTTGACATACATACGTTATCGTACAATATATTACAGTTAAAGTGTTCATTAAATCAAACTTTATGAAAAATAATAAGAAATGATATTCGCTGATGATGATTTTTTATAAATATTGATAAAGTTGTATAATTATATAAGTAACATTATTGTTGGGAGATTTCATCATTAGCATAATATAAACTACAAATATATGAATTTACGATGCCGTGATGTCAGAAATATTTAACATTGGTAAGTCATTTCATTTATGTCGTATAATTTGTAAAGTGAATGAGTTGAAACGGTATTTATGTTGTTGTAATGGAAGAATACGTCGTTCTTCAAATTTAAAAATTCCATGATCCAGATAATAACTCAAAAACACACACACATCCAAACATACATACATACATACTTTAGCAGAAAATATTAATAAAAAGGATAATGTTCAAAAATTTGTAAATATGTGTGTATAGCAAATAAATTTATATGTATGAGTATAACTATTACAGAACAAAAAGGATGGATGAGTTTTAAAACATTCAAAGTACATACGACTCGTATAACTATGTATACTGATATACGCATATGAATATTTTGTTGCTTTTGTTGTCGTAGTTAAACGAGTTGAAACACACACACACATGCTCTCCCATCCCATATTCTACATTACATTAACAGTACACTTGTGTATAAGGATACAATTATCCTATGTGTGTTATGTTAGTAGTGTACACATATTGACATGTATTAAATGTATTGTTGTATTTATAGATAGCTGGATAGATGAATGATGTGTGTGTAATACACATGTTAACGTAGTTCTGTTCATATATTTGCATGTGTGTGTGCTTGTGTATGTGTATATACAATTTAATCGATTTTCCAAAACCAATTTATACGTTCACCCCAAACATCAGCATATACACATACACATACACACACTCACATAGACATTCAATGAACCACAAAAAAAAGTAAACCAAATACACACTTAATGTAACCTTATATGAACGAATTTGTATTGAATGAAAAAATACGTAACTTTGTATTAATGTTGATGAAATAGTGCTTAAAACCAATAGCAACAACATCATCAACCTTTACTGTGGGCCATGCGAAAATTGCACTGTAAGAAGTATTTAATATTAAAAAAAAAATATCCAATTGGATAAATATTTTTATTAAATAAGAAATTTAAAATTTTTTGGCACTATTTTTCTATGCAAATACACCTCAATATTGAAGAAATTTTCAAAACCTCTTGGTTCTAGGCTATCTTTTATAGACATTGCTCCTATAAACACTCAGATTTAAAGGAACTTTTTCTTAAAATAAAAATCAGATTCTGAGACATTTTTCGTATAAAAATTTTCCAGATTCTGATTCATTTTCCATATAGAAAAATTCCCAGATTCTGAGTCATTTTCGTATAGAAAAATTACCAGATTCTGAATCATTTTTCGTATAGAAAAACCCTCAGATTCTGAGGCATTTCTGGTATAAAAACACGCTCAGATGCTGCGGCATTTGTCAACAGAAAAACGCTCAGATTCTAAGGTATTATCCATCTAGTAAAAATTATCAGATTCTGAAGCATTTTTCCTAAAAAAATCTGAATTTCAAAAGCATTTTTCCTTTGGAAAAACTCCCAGATTCTGAAGCTTTTTCGTGTGGAAAATAATCAGATTTTAGGGCATTTATCGTATAGAAACATTCAGATTGTGAAGCATTTTTCCTATGGAAAAACACTCAGATTGTGAAGCATTTTTGCTGTGGAAAAACACTCAGATTCTGAAGCATTTTTCCTATGGAAAAACACTAAGAATCTGAGGCATTTTTCTTCTGGAAAAACACCCAGATTCTGAGGTATACTCACTTTAGGAAAAGGTAGATTTTACGGAAAAACACACAACATAATTCCTATAGAAAAACTTTTAAATTCTCAGATACTTTTCGTATAGACATTTTACATATAAAATTTGCGACATTTTACATATAAAAAAATCTCAGAGTCTACAGCATTATTGCTGTGGAAAAACACTCAGATCCTGAGGCATTTTTTCCTATGGAAAAACTCTCAGCATATTTGCTATGGAGAAACTTTGTTCTCAGGCTTTATTCTTATGCAAAACCTCTAAAATTCTGAGGCATTTTTGCTATGAAAAACTCTAGAAAAACTCTCAGATTTTGAAGTATTGTTCCTATAAAAACAAACTCTCAGATTCTGATGTATTTTACTTACTGAAAACCTTTTCTATTCTAAAGCATTTTACGTAGAGAAAACTGTCAGAATATGAGATATTTTTGTAAATTCTGAGGACTTAATAGAAACACCGACAGTTTCGAAGGACTAGTTCACATATGGAAACTTCCTTTTTGAATTTTTTAAAACCTTTCGGATTAGGAATTCTATTTTTATATTTATTATAAAAAAAAAAAAAAAAAAAAAACTGAACTGAAAACGAACTGTTTATTTTTATATTTTTTTTTTAATATTTTTTTTTTTTTTTTTTTAATAATAATTTTTTTTAATTTTAATTTTTTTTTATAATTTAATTTTTTTGTAATAATATTCTCTAGTTAGGAGTACCAGAGAAAAAACAAACTTTAATCTGATGAAATTTTGGTTTAGTGAAACTGTTTTCATGTACATTTTTTGCTTGTCCCATAGTGCACAAGCTGTCACAGCAGTAACTATCGAGTTTACCGAACGATTCATTTTTACATAAAGCTAAAGTTAAACATCGCTTTTCTCATACATATCGCTATTGAAATATCAAAATCTATTATGAGAACAAAATTTGACTAAATGTTGTAAGTATAAAAGTATGTTATACGAATATAGTGTTAAGAGCAATTTTATACCAGCCAAAAACCACAAGGATTGTGGTTAAAAATATTAATAAATATAAGTTGATTGAGAAAACAAATATGCTGATACTGCCAAACGTTTGCATACTCATACAACACTTTATGTGCCCTTTTGTTTTAATTTGTTCTTCATCATCATCATCAAAAAACATCATTATGAGCATCTGAATTGTTGTCATAACATGGCAAAATGTCAAAATGAGTTTTATACTAAAATGTAATTAAGCAAAAGGATTATGTCAAAACATCAGTTTCATAGAATCAACTAACCATTTCATTACGAAGGAATCCCACAAACCGTAGTTACTTAAGGGGTACACTCGTACATACGAGTCATATGTGTTTGTTGTTGCAATTTCAGTTTTAGGTTCTTTCGCAGTCGGTTGGTCTGTTATAGAAAGATGACAAAAAATTTTCAGACGACAATTTATATCGTGAAAGTTGATATTCAAGTAGAAAACTGTAGGTGTCAAGGTAATATATGTAAGAGTATGATTATCGCTATGAGAAAGTTAATTACAAATATTTTCCGCTTAGTTTCAATACTTTTATATAATAAACTTTAAATGTGTGTTCAATTTTGATTAGTCGTTGTTATTTAAAAGAAAAAAAAATATTTGTTTCAATTGTTGATATTAAGTATGATTACTGACATATTTAAAGTTTTAAATGAAATAATTACAATTACAAAGTAAAATTAATAATTAAAAACGGTCTCAAGCTAAAATGATTTCTTTATAATTATTTAAACACATTTGTGCACATATTTAGGGGTATACAGTAAACCAATAAAAAACTTCTACAGTATACTTACTTATGATTATATGTTGCATTATCTTTGAAGCTATGTACACTATACATATAAAAGTTAAAATATTCTGTGTTTTATTCACTTTTCAAATAGTTTGAAGAAAATTTGTGAATATATCATGGTATTAAAAAAAAAAAAAATTGCTCTTAGAAATGTAAAAAATTATTATAAATCTTTGGGAAGAGAAATTTATGAAATTGTAAAAAAAGCTCCACTCTACCGTCAAATGCATTATTGATATGTATCAGAAAAATGGGTTTTTAATTAGACCAAGTGAAAGCGGAAAGCCAAAAAAAAGTTAATCTTTACAAACGCAAAGCCAAATTGATCGAATCATTAATGAAAATTCTAAATATCGGTACTGGAAATAGCGTAAAAATTAAGCGAACATTGAATTGTTAAGCTACACCCACAAACTGTAAGAAATTTTTTACATTCGGAAGGTATAACAGGATATAAACCCTGAAACAAGCCTCTGTTGTCAGCGAAAAATATAAAGAAGCGGCTGGAGTATGCAAAAGAGTATGTCTCGAAGCCACTCCATGATATTTATAGATGAGTCAAAATTCAATATATCTGGATACTATGGACGACGGTTCGTGTGAAAAAAGAAGGGTACAGCATTGTACCCAAAAAATGTTTATAAAATGTTCAAACATAGCGGCGGCAATACGTTGAAGGCACGATGAATAAATTTGATTATTTAAACATTTTAAAGAAAAATTTGCAACAAACAGCTGCAAAATTAGAAATTGCCGACAACGATCTGAAGTATTCCTCGTTAGTGATTCAAGCATGACTGTTGTAAAACTGTTAAAAAAAAAAAGTGCTATCCCATCCCCCCGAATGTCACGATGTCAATCCAATCGAGATTTGTGGGTCCATTTGGAAAAAAAACTAAGATAAAATATGAACGCAAACTAGCTTAAAACTGCACTCCAAAACATATGGGCGTCAATTACAACTGACATCACACAAAATTTGTCTTTATCAATACCAAAAAGGTAACAAGCCGTTATAATTGCTAAGGGTCATCACATAAAATACTAATTTAAAAAAAAAAAAAATGACGAAAAACCTTTATTTTTTTTTTGTTTCATGAAGAGTGCTGTTTTTGTTTTTTGTTAATTTTTGTCAAGCACATGATATTTTCACAAATTTTTTAAAACTGTTTGAAAAGTGCATAAAATAAATAATGTTTGAATACATTAGTTTATGTATATATCTAGTGTACAGAGATAATACAACATAAACATATGTAGGTATACTGTACAACTTTTTTATTGGTTCACTGTACTTATACGTAAACTTATTTTTTTATATCCCAGCAAATAGCAAAAGAGAAGTCATTATTACAGTAAAATATCTCTATTATGTTGTACGTATAAAAAACCTTCTAAAGAAGAGCTTCTTAGTTCAATAACCGGTAATGGAAAGACATAATAAAAGACATAAATAAAAATAACCTTAAAGCGAATTTGATTCTAACTTTGATATTAGAAAGCTAGTTCAGCAGAATATATTAAATTTTAACATGTGTTCCCACTTCGTACTTATGTACTTACTAACGTTTTCTAGCTCGATAAAAAAAAATAATGTGTTGTTTCCTTTGCAAGTGCCCATTTTTATATATTCTTAATTAATGCAACCAATTTTTCATCATTAAATTGCCTTATTACAAAGTTATTATTGACTTATTATAAAAAGTAATATTACAGAGTTTACTCCTATAGCATTCAGAGATTTACTAATATAAAACATGACGTAAAACAAGTGGCAACATCACACAAATGTCACGAAAGTGCACCAGATTTTACGTGTCAAAATAAAGTAAACAGTGGTAACACTTACTTCGCTTTTTGATGTGTAAACATCTATACGCGCAGAGGGGTAAATTTATATTTCACAATACAATCACAAAAACAGCGTACATGTGAGAGTCACATCTTACGCGTAAGATGTGACCATTAAGACAAATCGGTATGACTTATGATTGTTTGGTGAAAAAATTATTATATGAAATAACCTTTTTGTCGCTGTTTTCTGCATTTTATTTATTACCAGATGTTTACACATCTCCCCTGTGATCGGACTCACATGATTTTTTTTTTTATATTTCGGGGAAGCACCTAAACTTTTTGTGATAAATTTGTATTGATCACGTGTTTTACTTCACAAAAAATCGTTTTAAGTGAACTTGTACTAATTAATAATAACTAAAAAGATGTAAAAGAATATAATCCTCTGACATTCGGATGATACTCGGAAAATTATATTAGATTTAAAAGAAAAAAGTAAAACCTTGCGTGAAATTGGCAAAATTGTGGGTTGGAACCACTGCACAATTAAAAAAAAAATTGTTGATAAATAAAACAAATATTATACCGAGATCTGGACACCAAAAAAAGCTTAGGGTACTGTAGTTAGAGAAGTAAAGACATATCTAACCTCAAGTGCGTTTAAATTATCAGAAAACATAACGGAGACATCAGACAAACCTTAAGCAGATCGAGCCTCTTTGGGAACACATTGACAGAAAACTCAGACAGCGGACTTAAAGAAGGCTCTAAGGAAGAATGGAGCAAAATCTCCACGGATATAACAAAAAAACAAATCGAGTCGATGTTTTTTTTTTTTTTTTTTTTTTGTGACAATTTGGTAATTTTCTGAATAAAGTGAATTTATTTTTCTGTTGTACTACTTTTGTTTACTGTTTATATTGAGTTCATAGTATAGTTAATAATTTTTAAATGTCTTATATTTACTTTTGATTTTGTGTTAATTACTACTTTTAATAAAACTTTTAATATAAGTAACTAAGATGTTTACTTTATTTTGACGCTCACAGTACATCTATGATATGCCTTTACCAACAATCATATCACATAGTGTGAATATTTACCCGATTTTGTCAATATTCTTACCCTGAAATTTAAAAGATTACTAATTTTTTGCACTTCACAAGAACAACTTGGGCCTTTCAGAATCGTTTTGACAAAAAGTGACATTAAAAATTGCAAATAAGGCACTTTTTGATAAAAGGGAACCTTACCCTTACCAACGTTAAATGTAAAAATATATTTAATTTTTGCCTTCATTGTCCCAATTTTTCAGTTTTACAATAAAAAGGGAAACAATTTGTTTTTCTTTCATTAAAAATTTTTCATTAAAATAATTTTTATTTTAAAAATGATTTTTAAATTAAATTTCGTAAATTTTAGCGGACTGAATACTAATAGTATTTTTTTAATCATATATTCAGATATAGGTAAAAAAAAATTATATATATTATTATATTATATATAATATATATTATACATATAAAAATATGTATAAAAAATAGATCGCAAAATAAAAAAAATATATATAAAATTGGCAACTCTAAATTAAACAGATGATTTTTAATGATAAGCTTTACCAATTTATTTTGTTTAAGTGAACAACAAACCTTCAATATTCAGTTAATTTCATATTTATATTATTTCTTTAAACATACATTGTTCGATTAATAACTGGAATTGTTTTGAAAATTTAGTACGACAAAAAGATAAAAACACAAGCAAACGAGCAAGCAAAAAAACATATTTCATAAATAATTCTCTTCGTAACTTTGCTAGCGCAACTACAAAGTAGATACAAAATTTTTATACAAAAATTATTCTACGTACAAAGAATATTTATACTGATGCTGCTGGATGTTGCTGTTGCGACAGCTACACAAAATGTATTCTATTGGAAAAATAACATGTGCTGCATAATTATAAATGCTTCCATAACTACAATTTCTACTTATGAAAGTTCATAGAAATGAAACAAAAAGCTGTTCATAAAATATTATACAAGAGTAGAGGAGAAACGAAACATCCAATAGACCAAGTTCATAAAACAAACAACTAGAATTCACAACTAAGAGTTCAGTTTAAAAAATTATATATAGTTTTTATTTAGTTCTGTAGTACTGCTTATATGGTGCACTATGGGTTAAGAACCTTAAAAAAGTAGTTAAAATTTGGAAACTCATTTTACTTAAAGAAATTATATTAAAAAATAAATATATAATTTTTGAATACTTTTCGCATGTGTAGTAATGAAATTGTAAGTAAAACAGGATAAAATGAACAAATATAAAAAAGAATTTTTTGACTTATATTGAATGAAATCGATATAGGTCGTATATGGGTACCCCACATTATTTTCAGCTCTGAATATTTTGGGCTATTTTAAACATGGGAAAGTCAAAGATTCGTCGATTTGTGCGAAAATTTCGTCAATTTTCCCCAAAAAGGTGAAAAAATTCACAAAAATGCACGAAAACGCCCCTTGGTGGCTGTTAAAAGTAAAAATAAATGTGAAAAATGGATTTCCCGACCCAAAAATTCCCCGGTATACACATTTCAATAATTTTTTACATTTGAATGAGTATTATGGAAAATATCATGAAAATGTCTTAATCGAAATTTTGGCAGGCTCGAAAATGATTTTAAAGGTATGGTTCCTTGGGTAAGTATACTTGTTATGGCCCATAGTACCAGAATCGCGATGAACTAATGGAGATTTTTTCAGCCCCATACAATTTTCTTAAATTAAATATAAACAAAATAACAGCAAATAAAAATACCGAAGAAGCTAATGGTTGAGTTAAATAATATTTTATTATCTATTATTAAGGGGATAAAAGCTACTAAAATAATTTCTAATCCTATTCAGGCTTCTAATCAAGAATTAGCTGAGATAGAAATTTTAATTCCAATTATTATAATACCAAAAAATATAATTTTTGACGAATTATTAAAAATTAAATGGGGTATGAACCCCATGATTTGATCGTGATTTCAACCGACAAACAGAAGGAGTGTTACATGAAGTTCAATTAAAAAAGTTATTACATAAAACATAAACGAAATCTGGTCTTAAACGATCGTTCACAACTAGGAAATAAAATTGAAGGTGTAAGTACACAAAAATCAGTTCCAGAACTGGTTTTAGTGGAACCACTTTTAGTTGATAATAGGACATTCTCAAAGAAAAGTCATCGGTGCAGCAATGAAAAGTATAACGTGCTGAAACGAAAAATAATAGGGCCTTCCAAGCACTTCATTGGAACGAAAGCTTTTGCATGGAGATTTTAATCTTTAAATTTCTATTTTTAAATTTGAATTTGGGGTACCCCTAATAGGACAATCTCAAAGAAAAGTCACCGGAGGAGCAATATAAAGTAGAACGGGCTGAAAAGAAAAATAACGGAGTGTTCCAAGTACTTCATTGGAACGAGAACTTTTGTTTGAACACTCCCATATTTAAGTTTCTATCATGAATTCGGTAGAGTAACCATAACCTCAACTAAATCTTAGTTCCAAATTTCTTATGATCAATTTCAGTTCCTCAGAAACCAAGTTTTATATTTTTCACACACTTCTGGCATTTCATGCACACAGTGTTTGGCTTCAGCATCAGCATTTGAAAATGTATGAACCAACATTAATGAAAGGATTTCCATTTAGTTTGGTTTTCTGATTTTCTTTTTTTATTTTTTTTATTATTGGTTGGAATTTTTTCCATTTTTTATTATTTTTATGCTTAATAACTCGGTCGGTGTTTTTTTTTCTGTTCTGTTCTGTCCATTCTTTACACAAAGTATGACAAGGATTTAAAAAAAAAAACACCAATATTATTTTTCTTTCTTTTTTATTATATTATCTATATGAAAACATAGCATACTTTGGACGAGTATTTACCAACGAATTTCAACAGCAGTAGCATTATCCGAATGAATGCAACCAACTTGTGCTTCAAAGTTCAGAATAATGATGACGACGACGATGTTGATGCTGAAGTTAAAGATGATAATGAAGATTATGATGATGTTGCCATCCATAGATTCAACCTAACCCTCCTTTTTCGAACTGTTTCTTATTTTGGGATCGTCTTTTGTAGTTTAGCTTAAAATGCGAATTCAAGTTAAAATGTGGCAATAAATCTACCCATGAGAATGAAGCAAACTCATACGAAGAGAAGCTACAAAACATACAAAATTCAGAATATCACACGTACATGCATGCACCTCATAACTTATACAAAAAACGAACAATACTTTTAAGTGGTTTAACTCTAGCAGCAGTTTGGTTGGCAGAGCTTTAAGAGGATACAATTGTATATACAAGAAATGTTGAAAAATTAATACAAAATAAAATTTAAAAATATCATTGGAAGTAGGAATCGCAAATAAAATTAATTAAATTTTACTTAAAAGAAACAAAACTTAAGATATTCTGTCATATTGCGGTAAAAAAATAAGTAACTAAAATTTTGATTTACAAAATAAGTTTGTCATTCCGTTTGTTATAATTAGAAAAAAAAATCAGGACTCCATAAAATATATGTATTCTTGATCCTTATAACAAGCTGAGTTGATATAGCGTCTGGGGACCTCATGATCACGCCCTCTATAGGTCAGCTGGGTTGCTTATTTTTAGTGAAAATGAGTCATTGACATCCTGAGCAAGTTGCTATTTAAAATCACCCAAATCGGTTCAATAGGCCCTGAAATTTGAATGAAAATGTAAAAAGAAACTTGAAAAATTTTGATTTTTCTATGTTGTTCTTATAACAACGCTGTGCAAGAAGAACCAATTTCTAGAATTAGTCCAACCGGAAATGGAAGTATATCCTCAAAACCCTCAAAGTTAACTCTTATTATTTTTTTATAGCACCTCTCAAAGTTACATTATTTAAAAAATAAAAATTTTTTTCATTAATTTGTCTGTACAAAAATAATGGTGTTGTATTGTGTGCTAAGAAATCTGATATTATTATTATTATTTATAATATTAATAGCCAAGGCGATTTCTTGTGACCGGTGTAAAAACTATAGTTAATAACCGATTTTGAGCAAACATACCTCATTTGAAAGGTATTTCTTTTTAGCTGTCCACCAGATTTACAGATTTGTTCCGCCTGGAACATTTTTTTGAAGTAATGCTCATTTAAAGTTGCTACTAACACATACATAAAACACATACTGTGTGTGTGTTTCTTATAAATATCAAAAGCCCTGTATTGAACTTTGAATTGGCTAATATTAAAATTATTTATTACCAAACCAATTTATATATCTTCTGTGTGTTCAACAAATATTTGTAATGAAATTAAATGAATTTTATTTAAATTGTTGAATTGTGAATTGACTAAAATGCATTAGCATTCCTTTAGGATCTTATAAAATTATTTACTAAATGAAAAAATTAAATTTCCTGGAATTCGAGGGCTGGGCTCTACTAGTTATAATTATTTATTTATTTTATTTATTTTATTTACTTTATTTTATTTATTTGTTTATTTCATTTATTTCATTTATTTTATTTATTGTATTTATTTTATTTATTTATTTTACTTATTTTATTTATTGTATTTATTTTATTTATTTTATTTATTTTAATTATTTTATTTATTTTATTTATTTTATTTATTTTATTTATTTTATTTATTTTATTTATTTTATTTATTTTATTTATTTTATTTATTTTATTTATTTTATTTATTTTATTTATTATATTTATTTTATTTATTTTATTTATTTTATTTATTTTATTTATTTTATTTATTTTATTTATTTTATTTATTTTATTTATTTTATTTATTTTATTTATTTTATTTATTTTATTTATTTTATTTATTTTATTTATTTTATTTATTTTATTTATTTTATTTATTTTATTTATTTTATTTATTTTATTTATTTTATTTATTTTATTTATTTTATTTATTTTATTTATTTTATTTATTTTATTTATTTTATTTATTTTATTTATTTTATTTATTTTATTGATTTTATTGATTTTATTTATTTTATTTATTTTATTTATTTTATTTATTTTATTTATTTTATTTATTTTATTTATTTTAATTATTTTATTTATTTTAATTATTTTATTTATTTTAATTATTTTATTTATTTTATTTATTTCATTTATTTTATTTATTTTATTTAAGCCAATTATACTAAATGTAACTTATAACTTTTTTAAATATAAATAACTAAGTGGCTCCCCAACCGATTAAACGTTACCAAAATAAAAAAGTTACTTAAAAAAATAAACAACATACATATATCCTTTTATATGCCAGTGACAAAAATTATTATAAAACATTTAAAGCAAACCCTCTCAAAAGCTATGTCAGATAAGAATATGAAAACAGTCTTAGATTAGGTGGACGATGATTCCAAATACGACATAGTCTATTTTTAAATGATTGTTCAAGAATTGAAAGATGTATTCGAGGTATCTCAATTTGTATATTTCGCATAGAATGAATAATTGAAAAATAATAAACTAAAAAAAATAGGCTGTCCTAATAGTTTTGTAGAAACAGAGCAGTGAACGTAAATGCAAGTAATTATGAAATTAACAACCTAAAAAGTCTGGGATTAGTTCAGAAACACGGTCATGATCACGTACACGAATATCAAATACATAACAAACAATTCTTCTAACAATCCTCCGAAGATAGTCTATGTTATCAGAAAAAGTTCCTGTATAAACTTCCAAAGTAGTTAATTTTTGACATAAGGGCTAAGCGGTATCTAACGTGCTTAGGTGTGTATGATTTTAAGGCATAAAATCTTCTCAATGTAAAGGAAATCTGATTTGATAAGGAATTTATATGATTTTCAAAATGAAGTTTAGGGACAACAATAACACCAAGGCACTTTCGCGAGTCAACATAACTAATTGCTTGATTATTAATACAAACTCTGGGATAAACAACATGTTGAGAATAGGTAAATGGAAGTAAATTGCCTTAGTTTTAGTTGAATTAATTATTATCATTATTTTCTTGGACCAGATAGATTGGGTCAAATTTTTTAAATGCCAAGCATCTATTTTGGAGATCACGATTATATACAACTAAAGTTAGACGAAGCCATACAAAATACACGTAGTGAATGCATTTCGACAGGCTCTCCTACTTATTGGCCAACGGATATAAATAAACGGCCAGATTTAATTGATAACAGATTTAATTAATAACAACAAAAATAGCTAAACTCTCTCTAGAAATAGAAGAAGGATATGATTTAAATTCTGATCATACGCCGATATAGCTGACGTATTACTGTTTATAAAAAAACTTCGAACGCTAGATTATCACCTCATCACAGATACTTACTGTGGAAGAACTAGAAAGAGAAGTTCAACATTTTGCAACAGAAATTCAACAAGCGGCATGGAGTTGCTCTCCCAAAATTAAAGGTTTTCATAATTAAATATCATATCATCCAAAAATTCGTGAGCTAATATTGGTCAAGCGAAAGCTAGGAAAAAATGTCAACAGTTCAGATGTCCTCATGATTAAACTGTGCTAAACAATGCTACTTAAAATCTAAAAAGGCAAATAAAAGAATTTAAAATGGAAAATCTTAACCAGTATAAACTTAACGTATGACAATAAAACCGAATACTCACTATGGAAGGCCACAAAGCAACTTAAACAACCAACTCAGATAAAATCAGCCCTGAGGCAAAATGATGGAACATGGGCGAGAACGAATGTTCAGAAGGTTAACTTATTTGCAGAATACTTAAGCAACATTCCTTACCAATGATCTCCCAAATAAGCACGAGATAGGTGTGGCAATAAATAACAACTGCGAAAATATTACAATAGTAATAGTTACCGAATTAAAAAAAGCAATCAAATCTCTTAAGTCTAAGAAGTCACCTGGGTATGACTTAATAGCAGCTGACCTCTTAAAAAACTTACCACATAAAGCAGTTTCCAAACTATCAACAAATTTTAATGCAGCTATAAAACTGAGATATTTTCCGAGATATGGAAGGTGGCTGAAATCATTATGATATTGTAACCAGGAAAAAATCCAGATGAAGTAAGCTCCTATAGACCAATTTCGTTATTGTCACTAATAAGTAAACTGTTCGAGAAATTAGTAATTAACAGATTAAAATCCATAATTCTTAATAAAGGATTGATACCTTGTCATCAATTTGGATTTCGTGAGAAACACTCTACAATCGAGCAAATACATAGAATAACCCATTCTATAGAAATCTCTCTAGAAAAGAAAGAGGTATGTTCAGCCGTATTCTTAGATGTTGCAAAAGCATTCGATGGTGTATGACATGATGGACTTATTTACAAGCTAGATATGTTGTTACCTAAACATTATAGTAAACTTCTGGAATCATATTTGAGAGACAGATTTTTTCAAGTAAAACATGAAGATAAGTATTCCAATCTTCATCCAATCAAATCTGGTGTACCACAGGGTAGTATTCTAGGCCCCATTTTGTACCTTTTATATATCTATGATATGCCAGTAAATAGTCAATGAGTTGACTTATAGGTGAAAACTCCGAACTCTCTATACACAACAAAATTATGCTGTACAAGCAGCTGCTGAAACCAGTGGACCTATGGAATCCAAGTCTGGGGATGTGCAAAAAAAAATCCATCATACAACAAATACAAAAATTCCAAAATACAGTTTTAAGTTATAGTTTTAATGTCCCATGATACGTTAGAAATGCCAACATTCATCGTGACTTAAAAATAAGCACCATAAATAAATAAGGCGTAATGCTGAGGCTACTGAGTCATCCCAATAATGAAATTCCCGAGTTACTTAATGCTGCGGGTCTAGCAAGAGGGCTCAAGCGCTACAAACATCATGACCTGATCGGTCGCTTCAACCCAGATTGAGTTTACTAATAAAACTCCTATATATGTAACCCTTTTTATTAAATATTGTAATTAGAACTAAACTTTTAGTTAGTCTATATAGACATGTCGTAGTATTATATCGTTCGAGTTCTTTTCTGTGCTGGATACTGTAGAGAATCATAGAAATCGACACTATAAGAATCAGAGTCTGGACAGTTTATTTAAGAAATAATGTAAATGCTTTGGTTGACAGCTATTTATTTATTTTTTTTTTTATTTATTTTGTATGTAAATAAAACAAAAAGTAAATGTAAAATAGGAAAGGAAAATTTGCCACAAAATAGCCCAACTTCACAAGGCTATAAATTAAAAATACGAGCTAACTTTTTAAAACCCATTGCGGAGTTTGGTCTACTGATATAGACAACATTCATTTCCTGTTGGGCTCATGTTGCACAATGTTATTGTTGTTATTCTCAATTTTGTTTCTTGTGTGTAATAGATGTAATTGTTGTTGTTGTTGTTGTTGTTGTTGTAGTCGTTGTGTTTCTAGCATTTGCTACATGAGTGTGAATGTATAGTTATACTCATCATGTCCAGATAATAAACCCTTTAGGACCACTTTTAATCACAGTCCCCATTCCCTGATTCCCGATCTTCACTTAAATCTATCAAAAAACAAAAAATATTAAATAGATTTTTTCAAATTTGGTTTATATATGTATTTGAGAAAAGTAAGTGACTTTACTAAGTATGGCCATGGTAGAGGATAGTATCGTATAATTGGTCTAGAGCGACTATAATTTTCTTTCTTTCCTTTCTTATTTTTTTTTTATATAAAAACTAATACAATTTTACATAGAACACTTGGGAAGACCTTTATGGAAAAATCTTCTCGATATCTTGTTTTGAATTACCACATTAGTATTTTGTAGTGAGACCACTAACTTTTGGCATCTGTTTTGGGGATGGAGTAACAAGCTTCCTGGATATCTGTGCAAAGTTCATGCATATTTTTATAATTTACTGCCCATTCTTGACCATAGATTTTCTATTTTTTTTTTTTTTTTTTTTTTTTTTTTTTTTTTTTTTTTTTTTGCAAAATTACCGATCTTTTTCGAGTATTTGCTACTTGCGCTCGAGTAACTCATTTACTACTCGAGTAGCTCGCTCGAGGCTCTGGTATAAATATTAGATCTAAAAATTTTTTTTGATAAATCTATAATATTAATAGGCTAAGCGATTTCTTGTGACCGATGTTTTGTTCTAACGATTATGAGCAAACGTATATTATTTGAAAGGTATTTCTTTTTAGCCGTTTTGCAGATTTACAGATTTTTAAATTTTTTTCCTTTATTTTGAGTAAATTGCATTTAAAGTTGCTTCTAAGACATACATAAAATTATACATATGCTATTATTAAATTTGTTAATGTGTTTGTTAATGAGTTTGTTATCTTCATTCACAATAATAATAAACCATAAGTGTTGATTTGTGAATTGGCTAAGTTGAAAAATAAAGCCGCGTAGAAATTGCACTCGAATTTCGAGTGCTGGAATCTGCTAGTATTAATTATTGTGTTATAGGAACACTGTGTCTTCTATACATAAAATCGTCCTTTACATTTTCATTTATCATTTTTGAAATATTTTACTGATTCGTTTTGGGCACAAAACTGCTATAGTTTTTTTTTTTTTTTTTTTTTTAATTCAAAATTCTCTTATAGCGAAGACGGTTTTAGAATCGCTGTTAACTGGTCAATTCAAAGATTTACGGTTGAAAATTTTTAAGAATAAAGGAATTAATTCTTTAAAGCTCTGTTTACAGAGAATGTAGTTGGAAAATGTTGACCATAACTTTGTAGAGCAATAGTAGTTAAAATCTACATATAGTTTACATGGGAATACAAAATACAAAAAGAGACGAAGAACGATTACCACAAGGGCGAGGTGTACGATGTATACGAGTAAAATAACACACTCTGTGTTTGTAATGTTTAAATAAAATTAATGCAAGTAAGGGTCGTTCGGTCGCCAACAAAGCAACCATCATTTTATGCTATAGATACCACACCATCCTCCTCTTCCTTCAGTTCAACCTTCTTCCGTTGTTTTTCTTTTATAAGTTGCCGTTGGGATGTCCATATACAACAACAGCAACAACAAAAGATTATATAGAATCCACAAACATTTTGTGTAGCCGGTATTATAAAACATAAGGGTGTTACTTACAGCCAATGTATGTAGGTAGTAAAGCAATGTCTGACTATATGTGAGTCGGTCGGTCTGTCTGTCTTACTGTCTACTTATTATTTTGTCGTTTCGGCCATCATGTGTTTTTCTGTATCACCATCGTAATCGTCGTCGTCGTCGTTTTCAGCTTTAGTCAGTTTGGTTATTGTATGCATTTAATCCACAATGTAAACTTTTGTTTCTATGTATCTGTGAATCAGTATAAATATGTATAAAGTTAGGAGAGATTATTGTATTTTTTTTTTTTTTTTTTTGTTGTGAAACAGTAGCTTTTGAAATGTGAAAAATATGAATGAACATCCCTGATCTGCAAGACATTAATAAATGAGAAAATTAAAACGAAATGTTCTGTCAATGTCATTTGAAATAGCAATTAAATACAAGGAAATTTCATTGATATACGCCATAACATATCATCAGTAGCCCAGCAAAAAAAAAAGAAGTATTTGAATTAAATTTGAATTAAATTCATGTTTTTTTTTTTTTTTTTTTATTTGTACTAAAAGGAAATGAAGTTACCAAATGAGCTGAAAATTATACATGTGATAGAAGAGGAAAGACTAAAGTAACCCTATCCCACATTAGGGGTGGGGGAGGGGGTTATATTTGTATGCATTAAAAATGTTTTTGAGTTAAATTTTGCATTTAACATTATTTTATTTATAAACTTAATTGTGTCAATTAATTATTCAATTAACACAAATACGTTTTTAATTACGTTTTTGATGGACACAGTTAAGTTTTTAATGAAGTTTTCAATTGACACAATTAAGTTTTTAATTGGCACAATTAAATTTTTAGTTGACACAATTAAATTTGCAATTGACCAAATCAAGTTTTTAAATGACAAAATAAGTTTTTAATTTACACAATTAAATTTTTAACTGATACAATTAAACCTTTATTTGACACAATTAAAATTTTAGTTGACACAATTAAAGTTTTAACTGACACAACGAAGTTTTTAATTGATTTTACTAGTTTTGTTTTCTTAAACCTCTCATGCACTTGTTATTATTTACAACAACACTTTTGGAGAGCACATTCGTCGGTGAAATTTGCAAAAGCAAGTACTACGAAATGATCTTGTATGCCTTTACTTAAGTTTTGTTTTCTACTTGAACTCAAGCAACAAGTTTTTGCGTTTAATATTTAATTTTTTCGTTCAGTGGAGTCGATTTTTTTTTTTTTTTTTTGTTGTAAATTTTGTGAATAAAAAAGTGTTAACTTTTTATGAAAACCTTGAGATAATTCAGTGACAATTTATTTATTTATTTATTTTTTTTTTCGGTTACAATGTTACATAAAGAAGTGGAATAAAACCAATAAAGGTAAAACAATTTTTTTGATAATTTTTGGATGCTTTAGTTCAGCTGTTGTGTATATACAACGTTATTCATTAACAGTGTTTTTAATTTTTTCAATATTTCGTTTTGCTTTGCAATTTTAGATTGTTTGAACATTATTTTTACTTTTTATATAACTAATTCAATATGTAGCGACAAAAGGATTTAACCGCAAAAGAAATAAGCCAAATTCTTGAGATCCATTTGGATGACTGGGATGCTGAAACAGAAGCTGAATCGATGACTAAGTGAGCATTTTAGATAAAATATGTAACGGCAACAGATTTGCAGAGGATTGAACTTTCCGAGTTGAATGATTTAGAGTTAGAGGAAACAGATAATCCAATTTTTGTTAATTCTAGGATGGACACAGCAAAATTCTAAAAACTTGACATATCAAGGTCTATTCTCCATTGCAATACTTTAAAATATTTTGTGATAATGATATGATAAATAAAATTCTTAAGAGACAAATTTGTATTCAGTCCGGCAAGTGGAATTTCGGGTAATGTAACTTTTCAAAAATGAGAATGTTATGGTAGACAGAGTTTTGAATTCCATTAATAGATGCAGCTGACTGGAAAACATTTGAAAAAATAAAACAATATTTAGTCACGAAACGGAGAGAATGGGTATGATAAGCTCCAGAAGATTAGGACGATCTTAGAACGCTTTCGTAAAAATTGTTTAAAAGTTCCTGCAGAGCAGCAACAATATCTTGGTGCCGTCGATTGAATCAAAAAGATAAAAATTTTATTGAAATTTAAATTCCAGATATTGTTCAATAATACAATTGTTTTGTGGGAGGTGTACACTCTGTGCTCTGTGAGCTACATAAAATAAATGATCGATCCAGAAAATATATATGCAAATTTTCTATTAGGTGATTAACTCCGCTGTCACTAATAGTTGGCTACTATATAGGCGTCACTGTCAGCTTAAAAAAGTCAGCAATAAACAAACGTTAACCTTGATACGGTTTCAAAATAAAATTGCAACTTTATAGAAACACGTTCAGTTCGAGGATGGCCGCCGTTCGGATTCTCCACAAATGTGTTCATCAACTTCAAAGTTTAGCGCACACTCAGACAGATACGACGGTATTGCCCATCAACCGTCTTACAAACCAAAGCAGACGCGTTGCAAATTTATTAAAACTATCTTTGCAACTGTCACGTGCATTAAATGTAATGTCTCTTTATGTTGTTTTACCCCTAAAAATAACTGTTTCAGAGCATACCAGAATACCATTAAAGTTGTAACATTTTAAATCTACATCTACTTTTTTACAAAATACACTAAAAAAAATATATATATAAACATTGTTTCCTTATATCAAAATCATACCGCTTTTTTTCTATTTGTGCGTCATGTTGTATGTGTACAACATTTTCTAAAAAGTACGCTGCAACGAAAAATTATTTTTTTTTCTTCTTTTTTGTCTTACCTAAACCCAATTTATCTACAGAAAATCTTAAACAAAAATATTGCTGCCCTAACGAAGTTTGGTGCATGAGAGGGTTAAAATACTCTTGACAACATTGAATCAATTAACTTATTTAATAGATTTTTTAATTCAGTTAAATAAAATTAATTGACTTCTAAATGTAATTAATGTTTTAATTCATTCAAATAACAATATGCAACCAAAAAAGTAACAAAGATAACCAAAATATTTTTTTATGTGTTGTGGTCCTCTAACAACAAAAACAGTCGAATTTAAAATTCTATGGATAAGTTTATGTTTTTCTTTTTTTTTTAATTTTTCAAAAATTTGGGATGCTCCACCGATTTTATCAGTTGTTAAGTACATTACGATTGCTTTAAAAAACCATTTCATTCTGAATAACTCCGGAACAGTTTTAGTATATAAAAAAAATGCTATTACTATTACTTAGAGGTAATTTAATTTAAAATTTTTTTATTTTTTTTAACAAAATTGGTCAGTTGTTGTTAAATTATAATAAAATCGGTGGACATCCTTTTCAAAAAATCCAAATTAAAAAACAAATATATATTAAAAAATTTTCCATAGTATTTAAAATTTCGACTGTTGTTAGAGGACCATAATACATCAATAAAATATAGTGGTTATTAGCTGTTATAAAAAATCTTAATTTTGTTGCATATGGTTGCAAAGTTATGTTTTGAATCTCAATAGTGTATTAACTTTGATTTTGATTCTTTATACCTTTTTATCATATCATGGACTGTTTATATCGGTTCCCCAATTAATTCGCCTATTTCGAAACAAATTTCCTTTTTCATATTTTTTTAAAATAATATTTCTGAATTCTTCAGATGTGTACAACTTTGGATTTGACATTTTCACAAATTTGAATAAAAAAAAATAAGATTAACTTCTTTTAACTTTTATGGTTAATAAAACGGGGATTACCCCATTCTGTTTTACAATAAAGACAAATGTTGCCATCCGTCCGTACGACTCCTTTTTTTGGGCTTAGTTTTACACTTAGCAAAACTTTTATTAAAATTAAAAACCAAATTATATTTTTTTTAAGGACAACAACACTTATCTTAATATGCAAAATATAAAATTCAATATAAATTTAAGTTGTCCGACTACTTTATTGAGCCACTGTATATATATTACTGGTTCTTATAACAAATCGAGTCGATATAGTTACGACCGTCTGTCTGTTGAAATCACACTCATTCACAAAATAAACCATTTACCTGGGTAAATTTATGATAATACTGTTTGTCATTATTTCGAGCAGGTTGGTATTTAAAATGGGGTAAAATCAAGCATCATTGTGCCAATAATATGGCCTAAAATATGGACTCCTCTAAAAAAATATGTAAAAAATTCAATGTATTTGTTGTAATAATTAGTATTAAGTTAATCAAATTGTTTACTTTCTCAATACGTCCAGATATTAATGTAAACTAGCAGATTCCAGCCCTTGAAATTCGAGCCCAAATTCTTTGAAATTTTATTTTTTTATTAAATAAAGACCCTAAAAGTATGCTAATCAATTATAGCCAATTCACAAATCAACACAAAAAACAAACTCATTTTTATTACAAACACATTAACAAATTTAATAAACACACACATAGCATTGTATAATTTTATGTATGTGTTAGTAGCAACTTTAAATGCAATTTAATCAAAATAAAGGAAAAAATTTAAAAATCTGTAAAGCTGCAAATCGGCTAAAAAGAAATACCTTTCAAATAATATACGTTTGGTCAAAATCGGGATAAAACGGTAGAACAAAACATCGGTCGCAAGAAATCGCCTAGCCTATTAATATTATAGATGTAGAACACAGGTGAAAGGTATCAACAAATCGGCATAGCCGAGTTTAACAACACTCTTACTTGTTTTTTTTTTTTTTACAGATTTTACTATTTATCTTCAAACTAAATGAAAATGAGCCGGAAGCGAAAAAATATAACAGTTGTGAACATTTGAGTGTCCTAATGTAGATGAACACACAGACGAAAGGACGGACACATAACTAAATCTTCCCACAAATTGATTCCAAGTCAATCAGATCACTAAAATATTTTTGATAGTTACTAACATCAGCCTCATTTGAATATATCCTGAATTTGATACCACATTCATTGCCGATTTTAAAATTTATAAGAACTTCGAATTGCTGAAGACTCAAGTGGACAACGATTTCGATGTCAATCTTACAAACAAATTCTACTTAAAAAGTTTAACTGACTGTCACACTGTATATAAAATACTCAATTCCTATTTAATATTTACCTGCGAAAACATTAACAGCAACAACAACAAAAAGCCGGTAAAAATGATAGTATCATACAACGTACAATAACTGCCCGACTGTCAGTCAAAGTAACAGTCATAAAACCAAACAGCCAGAAACTAACACCGCATGGAAATGAACAAACGAACGAACGAACGAACAACAACAACGACAAGAAAAGCAAAAATATTTTATGGAACAAACGACTATGGATGGAAGATGGAAGCAACAAAAGCGCACATGGATATTATTTTTACTTGAACAACACATAAACGAAAAAAAAAAAAATATTTTAAATAAATGAAAATCCTACCATATGATGTTGATGCCGCATGGTAAAATTACCAAAACTAAAAATAAAGCATTCAAACGACAACAACATTTTGCAAAGTCTCTTCTCCGGCAACACAGATGAGGGTGACACTAGGGTATAGAATGGAGTAACGCAAACCAAGGATGGTTAGTTGGGTATGAAAGATGATTGTGTATGGATTTCTCGTTGAAACAATATAAAAGCATAACAAAATGAAATGGCATGGCAGCATGGCACGGCATGGCTTATACACTGAATATTGTACATCCATGTTCTTATTCAGTAAAATTATATTAAAACATTGTTGTTGCCTTGGCATGACAATAAGTTGTAGTAGTAGTACTGGCTGGCTTTGGCTTTGGCAATAGCTCTACGCCACGATATTTTTATAAATGTGTGCTACACACAAAATGTGGATGATGTCGACAATTGAAAGCAGAACAACACAGTACATTTCATTTGGGATACGAATTTTGTACGGAGTACTTTCGTTGGTGGTGGTGGTGGTTGTTGTTAGATATGAAGTTTGAATGTAAGTCGGGCTAGCTTTTTTTTTTTTTGTTGATTGGTTGTCAGACAGGCAGTCAGCCAGTTTGCCGGTATGACTTGATAGAATTTTATAATTTTGCGATAAAAAGGGAAACTAATGCGAAGAACAAACACATTTTTTTTTAACCCTCCTGTCTAAAAAATAAAAATGAATTAAACAAAGGCTTTCGTTTCAAATGGGAAGTAAAGTATTTACTTTGACGACGTGAAGCAATAAAGTAAAGCTTTACTTTGAATTTGATTTGAAAGCAAATTTAATGCCTATGGGGAACACCCAAAAAAACGGCATTCTCTTCAAAAACCACTCAAAAAATCTCAATGGCACCCAAAATTATTCAGATAGCAATAAGTCGTTTGTTTTTTACCGGTTTGTATAAATATGTGAATATTTCCAATCCTGAGGTAATTCCCTTCTCTTGAAGTGTTTATCCGCTTTTGGCCCCAAGAAAGCTAAAGAAATAGGAACTGTATACCAGATTTTCCGAACCAGGGCCAACAGGTCGAACGCCATTGTTTTACAGTATTCTTTAAAGTAGAACATAAATTTTTCTGTATTCCCCGAAAACACTATTTTAGCCGAAAAAATATTTTAAAAAAAATAGAAAAAACGAATAAGAAAATTATAGTCGGTCTAAAACGACTAGAAAATATATCTTAAAGAATTGGTCTTAGATTAAACTAATTGTATTATAGAAAATAAGCATAAACCAAATCTGAGTGGCATTGTTATTAATTTTGTCTGCAGACTTGAAAAAGTTCTTATCGAATGCTATATTTATATGGGGACTAGATCGAAAAATTGACCGATCCTGACCATGTTTGGTAAGGTCATTTATTTTTTGCAAAAATATGATTGAGAATTGTCCTATAGGGTTTAATTTTGGACTACTGATTAAAGGATGTAATAAACACCCACAAACCCAATTTTCCCGAGATCTATATGATAATTTGGATCTTTTTTCATCAAAATATATTCATATTTGCGACCTGTTGTTTAATCACAAGGTTTACATGGACACACAGACGGACGGACGGACTCGCTTAATCGACTCAGAATGTGATTCTAAACGAACGAAATTGGTTAAAAATGCAAATCTGCGGTGCATGGTATATTCTCTAGATAGAAAGATAATGTATTGATTGCATACTAACAATAAAACTATCCTCCAAGGATGAGGGTATTGTTAAAAGAGAAGTGAAAAAAATCCCTTTATATCTCCACCAAACTCGACAGCAATAGTCAAAGAAGCTTCATCAAACATTACTTTCATGGCCGAGTTGAACGAAAGAAGCCCCTCATTAGCAGAAAACCCCAAAATAACTGACTTGTTTTCCTCGTCAATATATGGCTAAGGATTTTGATTTTTGCAACACTGTACGTAGGGTAAAAAAAAAACAATTTCATGGTTTTAAAAATCAATTTCTAAGCGCTATTTACTGATGAAATTAAATTTTATTTATTTGGATGTGAAAGAAGGGGTAAAGTATGGCGTTAAACCAAACAAAGAGCTAGAAGGCAAAAAGTTAAGAAAAACAGTTAAAGATGGTGGTGGGTCTGTAACGGTTTGGGGGTGCATGGCAACTTCAGGAGTTGGCAACTTGCATTTCATTGATGGAATAATGAACAAGCATGTTTATATAACGATTTTGAAGACCAATTTGAAAGAAAGTGTTAAGAATCTCGGCATTGAAAGTAACTTCCAATTCTATCAGGATAACGATCCGAAGCATTCAGCACTTGATGTAAATGTCATTGTACATTTATTAAACGAATTAGGTCGCAGGATTCAGAATAGGCTGTGTACATAAAAACAAATCTTGAAAACTGCTCTGCAGGTAGAGTGGTATACGATTGGTGCTTATGTTTGCAAAAAACTAGTCGAATCGATGCCAAAATTAATTTTGCGTTTTTTTAATATTGATTTTTTATGTAATGCCCGACTTCAAAGTAGAAAAGTGCCCTTATCTTAGTTAAGTTTCGTGTGCAATATATAACAGATCGTGTAATATATTTTTTTATTGTTTTCAAATAAAGGGTTCTTGTGCTAAAATAAAAAAAAAACCGAGATGTGTTTGCTCTCATCGAAACATGGATATTGCGACTTGAAATGTTTTCATGCGTGGCCTACAATGAAAAATCAATTTTTTAAATTTGAAATCAATTTTATTCTTCAACGTAATCTCCGCTAAGTGAAATGCACTTCTTCAAACACTCCCTTATCTTGATACCTTCAAAAAATATGAATTGTCAAACTCTTCTTATCCAATCCGTCCAATAACTCAACATAGTACTTGGCAGTTGTTTTTTCCTTTCTCCAAGTGTAATAAATATTATACCACTTTTCCAGCCGATTGTTGAGTCTTTGTCCGCTTTGATCGACTTTCGCACGCTTGTAACCACTCCGCAGACTTTCTATTGGACTCCGGTGAATAATAATAAATCCACTTCTCATCCATCCTTACAAATCGACGTAAAAATTCAGTTCAATTTTCTTCAATCATCTCCAAAGCATACTTTGAATCATGAACACGTTTCAGTTTTTATTCAGCTGTTAAAAACCGCGGCACACATCGAGCAGAAAGCTTTCTCATATTTAAATGATCATGTAATATATACCGAACTCGCTCTGTTGATATCTTTATGATGCCAGCAATCTCACTCACTTTAATCTTTCGATCATCCAATGCAACCTGATGCACTTTTCTTGTGTTTTCTTCGGTAACTGCGTCATTTGGACGACCAGCACGATCTGCATCATTTGTGCTCGTACGACCACATTTAAATTCGGAATACCACCTTTTAACCATTGAATATGACGGCGAAGATTCACCATAATATTTATCAATCCATTCTTTGGCTTGGACAGTGTTTTTTCCCACCAAAAAATTAAGTTTAATCAAAACACGAAACTCTTGTAAATCCATTTTTTCGCAAACTTTAAAAGCGTTGGCCCTACTGAATAAACAAAAAAAAAAATGGCACTTGCCACGCCATCTCTATGTGAGGCCACGTACTTTTCACTCGATGTAGTATAAACAATAATAAGGAGTGAGATCGAAAAATTTTTAATACACACAAAATGCAATAACAAGGAAACCATTGAACCTAGTTTTGATTAGTTTTATTTTATTGAATTTATATTGAAGCTCATAAAAAAAGGATAATTTTTATAGTTCTAATTACCATTTATGATCTTATGTACCTTTTCCAGAACCCTTCCATTAGGGATTTTATAGTGGTTTCTGTCTCTTTTTTGGAGCAGGTACTCCATCTTCGTTTAAATTCTTCTTCTTTATTTTTTTCTTCAAGAGCCCAATATCTCTGAACCTGCCTAAACTCAGAACAGTTTGGAGGATTTCCCTCCATTGGTACAAAAACCGTGTTATCGGTCCAAAAATATTTATTTATTTATTTACAAGATTTACAATCGTAATAAATTATGAAGGTAAATACAATTTTATACTCAGGTACTAACTGCAGTGGTTTTTGACCTAAATTTGTTGTAGAAGAACTTATATCAAGTGGTATATATTACAAAATTTTAAAATACTTTGAACGGCGTTAATATTTTCAATGTTAATGGTTTTTAGTAGATCTTTTAAACAAACTCTACCAAATAGCGTGAGTTGAGCGCTGTTTATGGAATTGCAATTTGAAACTAGATGGTTTATATTTATGACTTCTGTATTGCATAAAGGACATTCTGCTGGTCTTGAATTGGTGAACAAATGACAATTTGTGATGTAGGTGTGTCCCAGTCTTAATCTGATGTATTTTTGCAAATCTAGTCTTGTGGCGTGAGGGGGATAAATTGGTCTGGTTTTGTTCGGATTGATGAGTTTGTAGTGATGCTGATAGTTGTTCCAGTCATCCCTATCAATTTTGTTTAGATGTGATGAAATAGTTTTTATGATGTCTTTTTTATTTATTGAAGGATACTGAATAATGGGGGCATGTGTTGCGTATTTTGCTGCTTCATCTGCAAGGGTGTTTCCTATTATACCAATGTGGCTAGGGATCCACATAATTTTGAATTTGGTGTGAAATTTTATTAGAATATCCCTTATTTTCGAGATGGTAATGGTTTTGTTTTTTATGTTTTGAGTTGCCATTACTGTAGATTTGGAGTCAGAACATATCATGAACTTTCCACGGATATTTTTGTATTTATTTAATACGTAATAAATTGCTGTTGATTCTGCTGTAAAAATTGAGGATCTCTGATCTAGAATTGCTAGGTGGTCTATGTTTAAGTTGTTGTTAATTACGGCAAATGAGGTGGAATTGTCGGTTTTTGATCCATCGGTATACAAGATTTTCCAATTGTTGTTTAGGTGGGCAGATGAAATCTCCTTGAATAGTGATGTATAGGTGCTGTTTGGTGTACATTCTTTTGGGAAAGCCATTAGATCATTTATAAAACTGCTGTTTTTTAATTTCCAGGATGGTTCAGATGGGAAATAGACTTTTTGCGGTTTGGTACTAATGTCCATATCAGTCGCGTATTTCATGGTTAGGCATAAAGTTGATGGGAACCGAAGAGGTAATTGTGAGGGAATATAGTGGATACGTTTTAACAGGTGTTGCTCTGATGGAAATATAACTTTGATAATTAAATTCGATGTGAGATAGTGGAATCTTTGTTGCAAAGTTGGTAAACCGGATTCTGCCATAATATTTTTTGTTGGTGTAGTTCTTAAAGCGCCGAGGCTAATTCTAATTGACGAGTTATACACTGGGTGAAGTTTTTTTAATTGAGTTTTTGAGGCTTTACCATATATAACTAGTCCATAATCCAGTTTTGATAAAATAAGACTACGAACAATGTTTACACTAGTTGTTGGATGAGAATTGTTCTTTTTGGTGGCTAAACATTTGATTAGGGTTAGTCGTTGTTGGAGAGATATTTTCAAATTGTTGATGTGGGAAGACCATGTAAAGCTTTTATTGAAAATAACGCCAAGTATTCTTAGTGAATCTACTGTGTTGATTTGATTACCTAGAATTGAGATGTTTTTAGTGTCACAAGACTTCTTCTTACATATATGGAGACATTTTGTTTTGGGGAATGAAATTTTTGCTCCTGTGTTATTACACCAATCATCTATGGAAGTGAAAAGGGTATCGACTTCACCTTGGAAGTTAATATTTTTTAGTTGTTTAGAGATGATGTATAAGTCATCGGCGTAGATGACATGTTGAAAGTATTTATTGTTGGAAATGATTTTGTTTAGTTTATCGGTAGCGATCTGGAATAAAACGACTGAAAGGGGTGAACCTTGTGGGATGCCATTGTAAAGAGGTTTTATATATGAGTGAACGTTGTTGACTTCGATCCTTAATTTCCGATTTGATAGAAAACTATGTACAAAGTTGATTATTTTATTGCCCAATTTCCATTCCTTTAATTGAGATATTATGGTATGTATCCCGACGCGATCGAACGCCTTCTCAAAATCTATAGATATAACTGATAAATGATTTCTGTGGGAAAGGGTGGAAGCGATTATATGGTCTATATAAGTCAGAGCGTCCAATGTACCTTTATTTGGTTTAAAGGCCACTTGGTTTGTGCTTAAAAGTTTGTTTTTTATGAGAAACCATGTGAGTCTTGTGGCGACTATTTTTTCAAGGAGTTTAGATGTACATGGGATCAATGAAATGGGACGGAATCCGTCTAGAGAGGTTATATCCTGCTTAGGTTTGGGTATTGGTATTATAGTAGACGTTTTCCATTGTTGAGGTATTATACCGGTGTTGAAGATTGCATTAAACAGTTGGAGTAGATGATGTTTTGTGTTAAGAGGTAGATTTTTAAGCATGGGGTAGTTTATTTTATCGAATCCAGGGGTTTTCCCTTTAAGTGATAGTAATGTGGATTGTATTTCAAATAAAGTTATATCTATTTCTAAAGATTTAGCTGAATTATTCAGGGCATAGTTGGTGGTGATATTTAGCAACTTTTTGTTTAGTTTGAAAGATTCGTTGAAGTTGTCGTCACTGGATCGTTGTGACCATTTATCCGCGAAAAAGTTGGCAATATCTATTGGATCATATAAAGTTTGGTTGTCATGAATAATATGGCGAATGCGGTTGGATGTGCTTATGCCATTTAGCTTACGCAAGTTGTTCCAGATTTTGTTAATTGGTGTGTTTGGATTAATTTCACTAGTGAATGTAAAATATGAGTTTTTTTTAGCTACTTTGGATTTTAGTTTAAAAAGAGCGTTAGCTTTTTTATAGGTGATTCTATTTTCTGAGGTAGGATGTTTTTTGAATTTGTTGAACAGTTTTTGCTTAGAGTCGCGAAGGGTTTTTAATTCGTTGTTCCACCAATATGTAAATTTATTGTTTTTCCTATTTTTAAAGTGAGGTATAGCTGTATTAGCGGCAGCTATTATGGCTTTTTGTAACCGAGCGGCTTCTTTGTTAGTGTGGGATGAAAGTTGAATATGTGGAGTATTGTTGAGCGTTTGGTGGAACTTCGTCCAATTTGCTTTCTCGGTGTTAAAACGTGTTCGGTTTTGATTTGCATTCCCATTCTTATAATGTGGTATTTTAATTTGTATGTGAATTGGGTAGTGATCACTACCGTGAAGTTGTGAGTCAATGTTCCATACAGAAAAGGGTGTTATGTCGGCTGAAGCTAGAGATAGATCCACGTGAGTGAAAGTGGATCTTGTTGAGAAATGTGTAGCAGATCCATTATTGAGAAGAGTCATATTTGATTGAATTAATAGATTTTCGACTAGGTAGCCTTTGGTTAACGTAGAGGGGGAGCCCCATAAGGTTGATTGTGCATTGAAGTCTCCTAATATAAGTGTCCGCTGGTTATTATCTGTAAAGAAAGACGTTAGTTCTGTGATTGGAAGGGGTTCTGATGGGCTTAGATATAGAGAAATAATTTTTAATTTAAACCCAATAAAGACATCGGCAACGGCAGAAAAATTGTTTGAAGAGTGTATTATAGTGTGTTTTAAATTGTTTTTTATGAATAGACCGGTACCGCCATGTTTGGATGCGTTAGCGACGGATAGGTTTGCTACATAACCGTTGAGTTTTATATAGTTGGCAGAGTGATGGGTTTCTTGTAGGGCAATTATGTCAGGTGAGTGTTCACGGATTAAAATTTGTAGTTCGTGAAGATTATTGTAAAAACCGTTTAAATTCCATTGTAAAATTTTAATTGACATTGAAAAAAAAAAATATCTATATATGTATTTTGTTTGTGTTGTTTGAAATTATTGTTCCATGAAGGAATCCCGTGAGTCGATTTCTTTTCTTCTATATGATATTTTTGCTGGTGCTGATTCAGTATTGTGATATAGGGTTTTGTTTTTTTGTGTGCTAGTGTCTTCTGCTTTTTTTGATTGTTGTTCTAGAGGTTTGGTTGAATATTTTGTTGCAGTTATGTTTATAGGTGTAATTGGTTTTAGTGTTTGTTGTTGTTTATTATTATGGCTTGTGATATTGTCTAAGTTTAGTGAAGGTTTTTGTAGTTGATCTTTCGTTGATGTTGTTTTTATTTGTTGGTAGTTGTTTGAGCTGTTGGTAGTTTCTGTTGTTGTAGCTTGGTTGGGATTTATATTATTAGTGGTATTTAGTTGTTTTCTTTTGGTTAATTTATTTTTTCTTTCTTCTATGGCTTTTTCTAGTTCTTCTATAGGTATGCTATATGTTTGTATGTCTGTTGCTTGGATTGAGGCTTCTTTGTATGAACAGTTATTTATTGTTTTTATTTTAAGTATTTCTTGTCGTTGTTTGATTATTGGACAGTTTTTGTTGGTGGCACTATGAGGGTGATTACAGTTTATGCATTGTATTTTGCTACATGGTGAGGGATCGTGAATGGTAGAGGAACATATCTCGCAATTATCATTTCCATTACAATATTTGCGGGTATGACCCAGTTTGAAACATTTTTTGCATTGGATGGGGTTTGGAATGTATGGTTCAATTTTACAGTTGAGGAAACCTATTTTAATTTCTGTTGGTAGTTTGTAGAGGCTGAAGTGGAGGATATGAAGTGGTGTATTTACGATGTTGTTTTCTGTAAATTTAGTTATTTTTTTGCAATCTACTACGCCTTGATCTTTTAAGCCGTTCGTTATTTCTTCTTCGCTTAGATCTTTTAGTATGTGGGCGAAAACAACACCCTTTATTATGTTAAGGGTTGGGTGTAGGGTGCATTCGATTTGGCAAACACCTGGTAGACTTGTTGCCTTGAGGAATCTATTGGCTTGGGCTTCATTTTTGGTAAGTATGAGTAGGTTCCCGTCTCTCGTAAAACTAATTTTTTGCGTGGGTTCGCTGGAAATGCCTTCTAAAGCCTTTGAGACCAAGAATATGTTAAACATTTGTATTGGTTTATCGGAGTTCTTGCTTTTTAAAATTATAAATTTTGGGCACTGATTTGAGATGTAGTTTTGTTTGTTTGTAATCTGCGGGAAGTCGATTGTATTGTCTAAACTGTAATTTGTATTTTTGTTTTTCTTTTTTCTTTTCGGAGATGGATCTAACATCTCGTAATAGTTTCCTCCTGAGGAGGACGCCATAGTTTAAAAAAAATGGACGTTAACAGCTTTTATGTACCGAAATAATAGGAAAGTTATTTAAACACGAGAGAAATTATAAGTGAGAAAGGCAACAAAGGAGAATATATAATTAACAAAGCGCGTTTTATAGTAAGCAACCGTATTAAACGAGCACTTGTATAAGAATGGTCCAAAAATATGTAGGCACATTTTGTTGGCTTTTGAAAGGAAGAAATTTTTTCTGCAAGCACTCCTTAATATAAAATTCGCTACTTAAAGAGCCCGCTATAACAAACGACTTGCTTCTTTTTGCGCAACTGCATATTGTTTGCAATAACAGGTACTTTTTTTTTTTGGAATTTTCGTCAGCTTTTGGGTCCTTATCTTCGACATTTCCTCAAGTATTAGCAACATAAAAATGTTGACCCGGAAGCTGCCAAAAATCCGCCACTACGTATTGTTCATCGTCCATTATGTAGCAGGAGTTTTATTTATGAAACATGATTTCAATTTCCGTGCTCTGCTTTTGCAGCGTTCTTGCCTGGAACTTTTTGCACTTTGTACGTTTTCAAACTCACATTGGCCTAAAATGTTCACACCAAATAATCCGAACACTGAGCTAACCGGGCTGCTCTCCTACCAGATGTGTTGGCAGTTCTTTTAAATATGCTTTCTATTTCCTTGGCCTTACAAACATCATGTGATCCTTTCTTTCTTCCCGAATGGGCAAATTCACGTGATAGTTTCAAGTAACACTGCAACAGTTTGACGGCAGACCTTTGATTCTTTGGACAACTTTTTGTAGGACCAAGTAAGATTTTCTTGAAAATATTTAATAATTTTAACACATACTCTTATTTTGTTGCTCATTTTAATTAAACTGACAACAATTGAACAGGGTTGTCATTAAACATAATAATATTTTATTTTTCAAAGAATAAAGTTAAGAGGAAAATCATGTGTTACGATTTTTTCGATCTCACTCCTTATATCTTTTTAGTAACATTTTTATTTAAAAAAAAGTTGAACAAGGTACACTTTTATGAATTTGAACTCAGAATATCTCGATTACCCCAAGCTTTTCCGAAATCCTAATCTGTCTTAAAATCAAATGAAACTCCAGACCGACCTTGAGAACAACGTTTACCCTCCTAAAGGTCTTTGGTGGAGTGAATCCGAATCTGATCTTGAATCCCCAATAGGATAAACATTTTTTGCTATATTCGTTTTTTTTTTTTTTTTATATAAAAAACTAATCCATAGAAACCAAGTTTTTATTATTCTCCCTCTCTTTGTAAATTAAAAAAAAAAAAATGTTATGACACGCCACAAGTCTGCCTACAAAGTTTCAGCTCTATTGGATCACGGGATAAGGGTTAAAAATTGATCCAAAAATTTTTTTCGGCAGACAACAAGCAGAGGAGCAGATACTACGAGTTAAAATAAAGGAAGTAAAAAGTCACAAACAGAGCAGTGCGACAAAATAAAATTCCGAAAACGGATTTAATTGTTTACACAAGATTTTATAATTGTTCATTAATATCCATTTATTGCCAGCGGTTTGAATAAACAAATTCAACTTTAACTTTTTTTTTTCTTTTAATATTTATTTTTGCCAATAATTTTCTATAAACAGCAAATTCATGTTTTTTGTTTACAACAAACATACAATTTTGGTTTTAAAAGATATGGCAACACTATAAAGGGAACGCTTGAGAGTTGAGAGAAACCGCAATTAAAATAAATCGCTTTGCCAACTTTAATGTGAGCTTTACGCGAAGAACTTTGCAACACGCTGCAACATAGATACTGTGTTTATACTCTTGATCATCGTTCATTAGAATCCATCCAACATCATCTTAGAATTTTACAAAATTCCTTACACATTATAACCTGCTATTTTCAGTTCCATACTTTAGGGTTAAACATCGACAGTCAGTGTTGCCTGTCAAACTGACTATACAAAAACAACAATTTCATTTTATACAAAGCACATAACAGCAGCAACTGGCAAGGCCAAAGGATGTTATGAGGCAAAAAGGGAAGGATGAAACAAGAAAATGAAACGTAATAGTTAGTATTGGTATATTCATGCTTGTTTTTTCTTTCCATCGTTTAAAAAAAATTTTTTCTGAACACTGAAAAAGTACTACACAACTTTTTAGAGTTTGTTCTGTGTTTGGTGCTGGGTTCTTGTTGTATTCTTCGTAAGAGTAGAGTCAACAATGAAAGGAAAAACGTGTTCAGAGATATGAAATTATAGATGAATGTGAACACACATACTCAGAAAAAACGACGATGAAAAAATTTAGTCTTTCCTACTAAGTGACTGTCTGTCTAACTGGTTGGTTGGCTGAACTATAACATTGTATGAATATGCAATGTTCAATATGAACATCCTCATTTTGGCTGTGGCACTATGTACCACACCAAAGTGTGCTTCATCATCAACATTGTAATTGTGTGCTTTGCTTTCTTGCTTGCCTGCCTTCGTTCTTCATTTTTATGTAGTTGTTTTTGCTGTTGCTCTAACTAAAAAAGTTGCCGCCAGAAATTTTCCTTTTTTTTTTCAGTTCATGTTTTCATAGGACAACTTGGTTGTTTCACTCTGCCCAAATTTTGTGCGAATGGGAAGTGGAACCAGGGGGGTTGGCAGGATGATAGTAAAATGTTTTCAAAAAAGAAGGAAATAAGCTACAGGAAAAAAACTAAGCAAAAACTTAAATGGCAGTAGTAGTTTGTTATAGATGCAATCTGTAGTTGGAGTACTTTGTTTTTCGTTTTTGTTTTTGTTTCTGTTACAATTACAAATGGTTTAGTTTTTTATACATTCTTTTTTTGGTAGAACGTAGTTCAACATCAGCTGAATTCATACATAGTACCAAAAAGAAATTCTAAATGATTACAACTTATTTTCAGTATTTTTTTTTTTTTTTGGTCCTTCATTAAATAGAAATAATAGTTATAAAAAGTCAGCGCCAAGCATTGCAGTAGACAGATGTGGAAGAAAACTACACTGACAGGAAAAATGTTGCAGAATCCGAGGATTTTTCTTTACGAAAAAATCGGAGTATTTTTTCTATATGAAAAATGCGTCAGAACTTGAGGATTTTTCTATACGAAAACTGCTCAGAATCTGTAATTTTTTACATACGAAAACTGTCTGAAAAGCTCAAGATTTTTCTAAGCGAAAACTGTCTCAAAATCTGGTGATTTTTCGATATGAAAAATGCCTCAGAATCTGGGATTATTCGATATGAAAAATGCCTCAGAATTTGAAGATTTTTTATACGAAGACTGGCTCAGAATCTGAGGATTTTTCTATATGAAAACAGCTCGGAATCTGAGGATCTTTCTATGCCAAAACTGTCTTACAATCTGAGGTATTTTCTATATCTAAACTGTCTCAGAATCTGAGGATTCTTCTATAAGAGAACTGCTTTAGAATTTGAGGATTTTTCTATACGAAAACTGTTTCAGAAGCTGACGATTTTTCTGAGGATTTTTCTATACGAAAACTGCCTCAGAATCTGAGGATTTTTCCATACGAAAACTGCCTCAGAATCTGAGGATTTTTCTATACAAAAAATGTGTCAGAAGCTGAGAGTTTTTCTATACACGAAAAATATCTCAGAACCCTCAGACGCTCGGGTTTTTTTTTTTTTTTTTTTTTTTTTATTAATCAACACTCAGGGGATGCCCCCTACAGATGCAGTGCATTGTGTTGATCTCAGGAAAAATAGGTTACAGGAAGGAGGAAAGAGGGAGTAGTGTGTTCTTTTTTTTTTCTTTTTTTGCAGCGACAGACCAAAGCCTCTGGTGGGAATCGAACCCACGACCCCCGCATCATAGGCGAGCACGCTACTTACTCACATACCGGGGCGCTTTGTTTTGAATACGAAAAAGAACCTGAAAAATACGTCCGAACCAGAGAATTTTTCTATATGAAAAATGTCTCAGAATCTGATTATCTTTCTATACGATAAATACCTCAAATACTGAGTGTTCTTCTCCAATCCGATTTTGGAAAATAAATATGTTTTCTTCAGTGTTCACAATCAATAATTATCTTAAATAAGAGTGAGTGAATCGCGATAATTGCCAAAAGGATGTAAAATAAAATAAAGATCTTTACAACCACAACAAATACCTGTAATATACGAGTCGTTTTAAATTGACAGCTTTTTCCTTTTGTTTAATGTATACTATTTTATTTGAAGTTTTATTTTTTTTTCATCGTTACATTTTTATGTTCATTAATGTTCGTTTTCATTCATTATTCTCAACTCTGAATGGATTTTTTTTTATTTTTTATAAAACCCAACCACTTAGTTTGAAAATATGTTTTCTTTTTTGTTTAAATTTCTTTATATTACGAGTATAATGATGAATGTGTATCATGCGTGCTAATGAACAAATTTAATTGCATCTAATTAATTGTAATAAAATCAAACAAAAAATATAACTTGTCTTGCCTTGTCTTTTTCAGCATGTTTAGGATAATCTTATGCTGTATGGGAAAATGTTTTTGTAATTTGTTACTCTAAGTTGTTTGTGTTTGCCTAACATGTTTTTGTTTAAGGGTAGTTTAGGGATTTAAATTTATAAGGATAGAGTCTATAGAATCCATAACGATATGGCTACAGAGAATTTAAATAATAGACAATAAATCACGAGAGGAGATTCGAAAGAAATGTTCTTGTACATATTTAAAATAAAAGTATAATATTTAAGTATTTTCTTATTTTATAGCTCGTAATTATTAATAACATACAAGGGCGGTTTAATAAATCCGTGACTTTTTGAATGCAAAAAACAATTATAAAAAAAAACAAATTTTATTTCTCAATACAAAGTTTCTCGAGGACTATAAGGTGTGCTTAAGACTCAGAGTTAAATTGGACAGTTTAATTTTTGACAAATTAAACTACCCTTTGAACGCAATTAATAATTTTACAGACGTCTGCTACAGAGTGGAGAAGCGGCTTATACAACGAACTGCCGAGCGGTACAGGAGACATTCTTATAATACAAGCTAAAATAGTTTCAATAATTCGTAAAGCTATAGAAAAATTTTCTGAAGTAACTGAGAGTAGGTACTATCAACAGTTTTGTTGATAGTTAAATCAAATTAACTTAAGAGTTAAACTGGCTGGTATAATTTTAGTCGGATTACTTTGAAATTTTAAGAAAATTATGTTCTTATATTTGCAACTGCAAAGAGACGTCATGAAATTTTTTTTGAAAAATTTCATCAATCTTGAAATAAGAGAAAATTTTCACATATTTGAATAGAAAGTGACAGATCTTTTTCGTGTACTTGTTCACCCATAGCTCAGTTTTAATCGGAATGGCTTAATTTTTTCAAGAGTCTCATATGTGAATATGGCCATTTACGGGGAGTGAGATATTTTTTTTCAATTTTTTTTCTTTTTCTGTTGCCTCCATGCTTCTTTTTTTGACGGAATGCTTTGAAACTTGAAGAAGTATTCTCTTTATGTATATAGCTCTAAGGAATATATTTTTTTTATTAAGTCATTATGGAAAATATACTGGAAAATACCATCAAACTTTAAGCATATTTTCAGACATTTGTATTGAAAGTGGTCAATATCAGTGCTATACCGACGCCACAGTTTTGGTCGGAACGTTTTACAATTTTTGATGTGTAATATATGAATATAGCAGTTTACAGATAGTGGTCCCAAATGCCTACATTTTTATCAGAATTCTAAGAAATTTAAAAAAAAAATAACCTCTACATACACATATAGTCATAATAATAAGTACAACCTTATATAATTTATTTAATGACTCGCAGAGAATGGAAAATGCTTCAATGATTTTTAATTTTTTATGCTCGATTTTATTGCTAAATATAACATAAAAATTTTATAATTTCACAAATATATATTAAAACATAAAATAATTATATTTTTGGTTTTATCTATATTTACAAAAGTTTACATACGGTCACAAATAATGATTCGAAAAAAGTTTATTAATATATTGTATGGCCTCCTTTAGCTTTTACATCAGAAGATAGTCGATAGGGCATGGATAGAGCTAATTTTTTGGTTGTTTCAGTTGTAATTCTGCTCCACTGCTCCATAAACGTTTACTTCAGAGTTGGAATTGATGTAATTTAACGTTTGTTTAGACCTCTCCTTAAAATGTCGCATAAATGTTCAATAACATTTAGGTCGGGGTACTGCTACGGATATTCTAGCCTGTACCTCACGTTATAGAGAAGTCATTCCTTTACAATCTTAGAAAAATGTTTCGGATAGTTATCCTGGAAAAATATAGAATTTTACTTCAGATGCAACATTTGGAGGTAGCTGTCCTTCAAAATATCTATGTTTAAAGCCTTATCCATAGTGCCATCGATGAATCTGAGTTTACCAACCCCATTTGCAGACATACATCCCCAGACTATGACTGACCCTCCTCCATGTTTCACTGTGGAATTAACATTCTGTAGGAATAACTCCGTATTTGGCTTATGCCAAACTTTGGTCCGACCATCACCTCCTAAAACCTTAAATATGCATTCATCGGTGAATACTAGCGGTTCTAGATGTTCACAGATCTTATTAGTGGTTTTTTTTTCTCGCAACTCTGCTGTTGTACCCATTCCTCTTCATGCTTCTACGCACTGTCTGGTCAGAAACAATAATTTCCAGATTGGACTTTAGTTTTCGATTTAATGCGACTGCACTTTGCTTAGGATTTTCTTAAACGGAACGAATAACATGTTCTTTTCGGTTGTCTAGAATACGGGGCGTCCAGAACATACCTTACTAATATAATTTCCTCTGTCTTTGAATTTTTTTTATTATTGCTTGTACTGTGGGCTTTTTTAAATTTAATAAATTTTTAATTTCATTAAGAGACTTGCCATCATTCCTCAATTTAACGACCATTTTTCGGATTGGTTCAGAAACTTCTTTGCCTTTATACGTTTTTGGTTTTTATTTGTACCACAAAAAAAAAATATTTTACAATTGATGAAAATGCTTTATTTTTTTTTACTTTAAATAAAAAATGGAAGTAAAAAGAAAGTAAAATCATATTTTCTTCAAGAAAACAGAAATTTATCTCCCGTATGCAAAATTTTGTATAACATTAAATAAATAAGTAAAACAACAATAAAAAAAAACAAAACTAACTGTCAGTATGGTCTTGAACCAACTTGGAAGTATGCTTTGGATCATCACTCAAGATGTCTATGTAGTGGAATCTGGTCATGATATCGATATTTCGATGTAATGGACCTAGACCATAATGTTGCCGCCTCCGTCCTTGACTGTCTTTTTTGGGCACAGTACTACATGTAGTGAAAAGTATGTGGCCTCACTGTTGGAAAATTTGTGTAAAAATTTCATGACATTTCATTATTTAGAAAAAACGTTACCGTTATAAAAATGAGGATGCTTTTACAGTTTGAGAAAAAATGGATTGCAAAGTTTCATGTTTTGATTAAACATTGTTTTTTGGTGGGAAAAAATACTGTCCAAGCCAAAGAATGGATTGATAAACATAGTAAATCTTCACTGATGAAATGGTGGTATTCCGAATTCAAACGTTGTTGTACGAGCACAAATGATGCAGATCATCCTGGCCGTCCAAGTGAAGCAGTTACCAAAGAAAACATTAAAAAAGTGCATCAGGTTGTATTGGATAATCGAAAGATTAATGTGAGTGAGATTGCTGGCATCATAAAGATATCAACCGAGCGAGATCGGTTTATATTACATGATCATTTAAATATGAAAAAGCTTTCTGCTCGATGTGTGCCGTGGTTTTTAACAGCTGAATAAAAACTGAAACGTGTTCATGATTCAAAGTATGCTTTGGAGATGTTTGAAGAAAAATGAACTGAATTTTTACGTCGATTATAACGATGGATGAGACGCGGATTCATTATTATACACCGGAGTACAATAGACAGTCTGCGGAGTGGTTACATAGGTGCGAAAGCCGACCAAAGCGGCCAAAGACTCTACAATCGGCTGGAAAGGTGGTATAATATTTATTTATTGATTACTTGGAGAAAGGAAAAACAATAACTGCCTAGTACTATGCTGAGTTATTGGACAGCATAGCATACCATCATGACAATGCACCGGCACATTAATTTGCTTTGGCTCCGGAAAAATTTAAGTTTTTACATTACGCATTGCTTCCACGCCCCCTGTATTCTCCAGATCTGGCCCCCGGAGATTATTATTTGTTGGCCTGGCCCAGGGTGTTGGCAATAGAAAGAAAAGTTTGCCCTGCATTTCTTAGTCTCGAAACTAATTCCTATCCTCGCAAGTACAATGCTTATTTCGACTCATCCATGAATTTATTTTCCTTTTATTTTGCTAACTTAATTGAAGCACAAACTAAAAAAAAAAGAGAAATGAAAAATGTAGCTACTTATGATTTTGACCAGGTCTCCAAAGCATTTCAAAGCAAAATATACATATAGCACATATTTCCATGTATTTGACTGAAAAGTTTCAGATCTTTTTCGAGTAGTAGCTAGCCCACTGCACAGTTTTTTATCAGAATGCTTCAATATTTCAGGAAAGTAATCTATTGATATAACTGACTTGGAAATATATTTTCTTCCGAGAAAAAAATCCTCCTGTTCTAAACAGAGGGGGAAAATAAAAATAAGGGAGATAGAATTACGAATTTTCGAATTTCGTTTAGTTTTGGGTACTGAATGAAAATAAATAAGAGGGGAAAAACTCCCAGGGAGTTTTTTTTATAATGGGGGGAAAGAGAAAAGGAAAAAATTTCCGCGGAATTCTTATTTAAAATTGAGCTGACTGTTTTTATGGAAAATTTTTAGTAAAATGATATCAATCATCTATGAAGTGCACATTTTTATACATTTTTATGGAAAGTGGTCGAGCTTTTTCGAGTAGTAGTGATGATATTCCTGGTAATTGTGCTATTTCAAAAAGTATACATATGTTATACTAAATACTTTTTTTTCATTTTACATGCTTTCAAACATGAAAATGTTAAGAGTTTTTACTATTCGAGTTACTCGTTCATTTAATACTCGAGCTACTCGTGCTTCGAGCTGCTTGAGTAACTCGAGCTTGACCGTAGGGACTAATGAAAACTGTTGTTTAGTAATCGACGCTGAAAAAATAAGACTAGTGATATTGCTATAGACATACGGTCTTTTTAAAGATCATTTTGAGTTCATGCGCACAATACAAAAAGTAATGAAAAGTAACTAAATTTATAGCGGGAGTGCTTGCTTTCTCTGACAACCTAGTGTTAAATTCATTGGTGATTCGACCAAATTAAAACTATTAAATACTAGAACAGAATATTTCACTGAATTTTGGTACTAACTTTTTTCGCTCATTTATACTTTACTACCAACATGATAAGCCTGCAATTTATATAGAAAATTATAGATGTACAAACAAATAAAAGTGAAATTTATTAAACAAATTATATGTTAATATGTATGCATGTAATTCAAAACACATCATTCGGCAATATTATTTCTAAACACTATATTTACATGTGCTCCGTTAAAGTTAGGCATAAATGCTAATTTATAACGATGGTGATGACCTGAATAAAGGGTTTAAATGTTATTGGTACCATGCCGGTGCAACATGGACAGACAGAGAACGCATAAAGGTATAAATAAACATATTCCTACCGCTTTCCACACTTGCACAAAAAAAGAAAGGAAATAATAGAAAGACAGACTGACAGATAGACAGAGAAAGACAAAGCAAGCAAAAACAAACATACAAGTAGCCTTGAATTAGGTGCCTAAATGCCTGCTAGCAAAACACTATAATCATCGTCAACACTTACTACTAACTAACATCACCAACAACAACAGCAGTAGGTCTAGCTAGAACAAAAGCCAGCAGCAAGCAATATTGTATAAAGTCAACAGAATAGTCAACGAACCAGCAATGAGAATCCAAAACTAGGAATTAAAATACATACATACAACTGCACTTAACTATATTCATTTACATATGGATATCGTATATGTACATTCATAAACACATTAATAGTCAGTAAGTACGTAGAGTACTTGAAACCAAAAGCGGAAAACTAAAGGAGGAACACTTGTTGTTGTCGTTGCAGTCGTCGTTGTTATTTTTGTTTTAGTTTTAGTAGTAGGTAACGTATATATTTATGGTATAACGATAACACGAAACACATGAAAACTAGAGTAAATATTGTATTGCATGTATTTCTGTGTCTGTCTGTCTCTCTATCTGTAGGCCTATCTATCTATCTATCTGTCTGTCCAAAAACTACTATATCCCTTTAGATGGCCATGGCCTTTGAAATTCATTCAGAAAATTTAGCAAAACTCATATGATTGGTTTGGTTACTTATCTATGAACGTAGAGTAGACATGTCATCACTATACTGTTTTCACTTATATAAATATATAAATGCCATATAAAATGCATATACAATAGATTTCATTTATATTGTATAATTGTTTTCTAAAATTAAATATTACTATTAAGAAATATAAAATATTCATATGTTTTTATTTTTAAAGTTTTTGCATACTGGTGATTTTTTTACTCACCACACATCTTACTGTGTATATTGGCAATTCCTTTTGTAACTCATCGAAATCCTATATTATAGACGGGTTTGGCAAACCCGAATGTAGGCTTAAATAACGATTATGACCATATTATGTAGAAGGACACAAGTAAAGAACGAACATTTGAGTTAAAATGTTATTTTCTTTTCAGTAAAATTTTCTGTATTATAGGTATGTACAATAGTTTTTTGATATGCGTAAAAAAGTCTTAGAAATTAAACACTTTCTTTCAACATTGAAATGTTGTAACAAATATACACCCGCCAATGGTTGTTTCGATGGTTGACTGCTCAATATATGTACATATATCAACAACTTGATACCCGGCTTTTGTTTTTTTTTCATATGCCATTCATTTGTATGTCTCTTATTCCTTCTTTACAATCAGCTGATTGTCAGTCTTTCTGTCCGTTGTTCCCTTTATCGTGAGTAAATATATTTTTGTTGTTATTATTTTTTTTTTTTTTTTTTGTTTTATACTGTTTTTAAAGTGACTCGTATTTATATTTATATTTCAATGCAAATTCTTAGCATACCATTCATTGACTTGACTGGTGGTTATTTGGTCGGATGGATGGATGGTTGGTTGGTTGGTTCGTTGTTTGGTTGATGGTGATGATGGTGTTGTTTACGTTATTATTCCTGCTACATACTATGTTCTTTACGTTTATTTATTTATTTCTACAATTTTGTTTTTTGTGGTTTAATAAAAGTTATACTCCTTTTACCACTAACTTACTACTAGAGAGCTGCCCTGTTTTGCTGCTGGTTTGTTTGTCGGAATTGTTGTTCCTCCTTTTAATGTGTTATTGCAAGCCAGACAAACTCCTCTTGCGTTTTTTTGATTATGTACGTGTACTTCTTATATATGTATGTATGTATGTATGTAGGTATTTTATTTCCTTCCTTTAGAAACTTTTTGACCTTCAAAAATATGTGTGCCACATCGTTTTTCTTTTTTTTTTTGCTGTTGTTCTTCCTTGCATTCTTCTTCAATGCTGTTTTATTTATGAGATGTGTTTTTTATGTCGTTTAGTGTCGTTGCACTTTTTTAACAATATTTCGTTTTTTTTTTTTGTTCAGATAAAAGAAAAAATTTGTATGTCTGATATCAAAATAGTGAAAAACGTCAGAAGTTTAACCATTTATTGGTTTAACATTAATTTTTTTAACGTTTTTAAATAATTTCTTGGGATTTTCTATAATTAAAGTAAAGCTGGAGAAACAGCTGTGAAATGTTTCTTTGTAATAACTCGCATTGCCAACTTGCAGTAAACGGGATCATGAAGATAACTTTACGCACAAGACAACTTAAGATAAAATATCAAATTTAACATTATTTGAATATAAATATATTTCATATATATTTATAACATAAGGAAATAGTTTAAAATGTAGCTTGAGAAGATTTAAAAACTAAACAAAACAAAAGTTTAATTTGAATAAAGTTTATTCGGTGTTGTGTTGGTAATAACTAAAGTTTAAAAAAAAATCTCGAGTTAACCTCAAGAGTGAATTTAATATAAGTATGTAAGTGTGATTTGAAGTGCATCGCCCATTATGTATTAAAATGTCTAAGAACTGTTGCTTTCATTTTGCAATCTGTTCATTTTCCAAAGACAAAATCTTTTTACGTCTTAAAAGTTTCTTCCACAACAACTATACACAAAATTGTTGTACTTTTTTTCACTAACTATACAAAACTATCAACGATTTGTTGTATATTTTTACTTATATATTATTTTTTCTTTCAAATACAAAGTTCAGTGTAACTTGTCTATGACCTAGAATTTTACACAAAACAATTTATAGTTGTTGAAAATACAACACAAACGAGTACCAACTAGTTTTAAAAACATTTTTAATGCAACGATAAATAGAACAGTTTATAAATTTGAACTTTGTACATAACGAGATATAATCACTAGAATGTCGATGACGTTCTTATTAAATCAAAAGTGAAAACAATACAATAGAAAACAAAAACTTATTACACATACAAGCAAATAAACTTGTTTTTATTAGTAATTATCCATATAAGGAGTCTTAAGTATAAATAAAAAACAAAACATAAAACAACAGCTAGTCGCTCTTTAATTCAATAGACCATTAATGTAATGAAAGTTAAGTGCATACTTTTAATTTTTTACTTCATAATAAGTAGTGAAGAAGCTTTAATAATTAAAAATTTATGTTTTCTTTTTTTTTGCTTTTCGCACCTTTTTGTCTTTTTTTCTGAAAAAATTTCAACAGTGCATTTTTTAAAAATGTCGCACTATAAAATGTCAAATAGTTACATTTTTAAAAAATAAACGGTCAATAATAATAACAGCTGTTTAAAAAATATGGCAAAGATATCGATATTTTTTCGGATGAAAAAAATTCAACATCTTAACTAAATGGGGTAAACATTATAAATAGATAAAAATAATAATAATAATATTTTACTGAAAAAAAACATACGTATTCACGTCAGAAAGTCTTGTAAAATGGTGAACATGCTAAATTTTTCATAAAAACAACAACAAATACAGGCTGTGCCATCTTTTACGTCGCTATGTGAATAATGATTAGCTTAAAAACAAACGATTTCCATATATCCTTTTCATTTAATTTGGACTACTTTTTGAATACAACATCAATCAAATGGCCGTCTGCCTCTATTGGCTACGGCAAGATGTGCCCTTTGCGTGTATCTAGGGCGGTATAGCGATGAATTCGGCACGAATGTTTGTATTGAGCTCGTCGATGGTCTGAGGCTTGTTGGCATACACTTTTTCAAATAACCCCACAAAAAGAAATCCGGCGGAGTCAGATCTTGAGATATGGGTAGCCAGTTAATGTCGCATTTTTTGATATTAAACAATGCAGAAACTGCATTATTAATATTAGTGAACAATTAAGAAGAAAGTGAACTTAGAAATATCATTTTACCAAAAAAAAAGTATTTAACTGGTTTAGAAATATTTTCCTGCTTTAGACAACTTTAGACAACTGACTTCGTGCATGATACAATTTTTAGAGAGGAAAGTCTGAAAACATGGGTCCGGCATGCCACCTAAAAATTGTTTTCGAAAAATGATAACACAGTTGTGTCGCAACAATTATTCATTTAGAGCGATTTTTATCCCTTTATTTTAAGTGTCTGATTGTCTGCTTGTCGACAAAACTTTGTATCGGCGAGCTGAAACTCTGCAGGCAGACTCGTGGCGAAGACAAAAAAATATTGCAAAAAAAAAAATTTTTTTTGACTGGAGAATTTACAATTGTTGTGTAAGACTGAACCGATACGGTAAACTTAATTTACAAAAAAAAAAAAATGGAGTATAATAAAAACTTGGTTTTTATTGGTGTCTTTTATAAAAATTAATTTGTAAATCGAAATTTTTATCTTCGTTCTTCAGTATTCCTGTTTTAGTTTTTTGTATATGGGTAATTCCATAGTCACATACGTGACAGTCGCACGCTTCAATGAGACAAAAACCAACGAAAGCGTTAACAATTTTTTTACTTCTTTTTTTTTTTTTGTGTGGAGCATGAAAAGCTATACATTTGGTAAAAGAAAAAAAATAATCAAACATGCAGCTCATAAAATATAAGAAATTAAAGTCGGTGACGTGGCGTGACAAAAATAGAAGTTGGTTTTTTTCCTTGTTAGCAAAAATGCAAACTCTGCGAACTTCGTCGGAATATTTTGCAAATATTTTTTGTCATAATTCCCAACATTAGTTATAAGTGATTTTTTAAAATTTTCTGAATCGACAAAACTTTTCTTGATTATCCCCTACAGCCCGTTGTTTGGTTCGTGACGTTACGTGACGTAACGTGACATAGTTTACCACGTGGTACTTGTACAAAATTTTGTTTTCAATGACTGTTTTTTTTTTTTTTAATTCATGAAAGAAAACAGGTTATAAATTTTATTTGATGATTTTATTTTGTAAATTAAATTAATTCAATTATTTTTAAATGTACGAATTATAAGAAGACAACAGGGCAATTAATAAAATTTCGAAAAAAAATACTCAAATTGAGCTCTTTTTCATACACATTTTTTAAAATTGTCCTGCTGTCTTCTTTGTGAATAGTGGGTAGGTGATTTTTTGATTTAAATATTACTTTTTGGGGAATATGCAGTTAAAGCTATTTTTATTTCAAGTTCTTCATTACACGAAAAGTAATGGTGTTTTTGTATTTCAGGAATATTTGGCACGTCATCCTTCCATTTTTCAACTAAAGGTACAGAAAAATTTTCTATGTCCTCTGAGGAAATATAAATTAAGTGAATCCCAGAAATATGACTTCGAGCACATTCAAAAAACGAAAAAGCATTTTGCAATACAAAATTTTTTGTTTTTATCATCTGCCAAACTTTTCTTTTTACAACAGCTCCTACACCGTCAACTGCACCTTTGCCGTGAGACGTTGCAAAGTAGTTCCACTCGATATTCTTACAACCAAATTTTAAGAGGAAATCAGGCAAACTTCTGGAAATAAATTTGTTTTTAAACTGTGATCCACTTCCATCTGAAAATATATAAATATTTTGAAATTGGCCGCATTCACTTTTTATCTGCTGTACAAGTGTTGTTAAGAAGCAACAAACATCAAACTTATTGTGAGTGAGTCTATCACTTATTATTGCATAAGATTTTGTGCCGCCACTAAACCAGGCAACACACGTAAAAATCGTAACTTGATGGTAAGAAAAGTGAGCGCTCTGAATTTCATTTTGACATATTAGGCGGTAATTCTCAGCAAAATCTATTTGTATTATTATGTTTCCGGCCCTAATATAATTTTTCTTACTTTCAAAATATTTTTGTTGGGCACGTTTTACGAAAAAATGGCGCTTGAATGATGGCAACATTTCATCTAATTCGCGTAACAGATCAGATAACGGAGATGTTGTACACGTTAATGCTATTCGATCATCAACTTTTCGCCAATATTGCAATTTAACGACCTCATCCATACTTGCAAAATATTTTAAAGGTACTAAATCGCTTTTTATGTTCTTCACACAATTTTGACAACTGTCTGTCATACAATTTTCTTGCTCGATATTGCAACATGCCGATTTTAGGAAACTTTCAAAGTTATCAGGAAACGATGTTATTATATTTCCACAGCTTTTTAAAAGAAAACCAAAATTAGAATGGTACTGACAGACGCACATGTTATGTGGCATTTTACTTGAAAGTTGAATGTGTTTTGGTCGAAATTGATAGAATAGAGATTTACCAACGTAATCGGGATTCATCTCATTTTTATATACCTCGTAAGCCTCTGAAATTGTCATAATCATGTAGCGTTTACATACCACTTCTCCATTTATTATGTAAGTGTCTTTCCGTCCTGCAGCTTGAACACTAATATCATCACGACCGTAAAAGTTTCTAATTATTTGAATTTGGTTTTCCATTACCAAGTTCGGTTCGATTTATTTTTCCTCCACAGATGAACCATATTTTTTATGTAATAAATCCACAATTTGTTTTCTTTTCTCCAAGTCAGCTGGTAAAGACCTTTCAGCATTCTTCAAAGCTTTCCCAAATGTTTGCCTACAGATGTACGCCTTACACGTTGCACTGATGTTCGCTTCTTGATTTTTCTTTTTTTCGCGATGTTTTTGTTGTCTTCTTCGATTTTTTTCTCTTCTTTCCTCTAATAATTTGTTATTATCTTTTGCTATTTGCAAAATTTTTTTTCTGTAAATTTGCGACCGTTCTTTAGCTTTTCGAAGGTTTGCTTGCAATCTAAGTGGGTCTTTTTTTAATTTTTCTCTATACCGCCGAGCTTTCTCCTTATTCTTCTCCCGTACTAAATCCATCTACGTAAAATATATATATTGTATTATTAAAATAAAATAACACAATTCACTTATGATAATTTATACCAGGTGACGGACGTGACGAAGTTTAAAGTACTATAAAAATATAACAGTGTAAGATATGGTCCAATTTAATGTTTCAATAAATTAAGATCATTAAACTTGATTAACGTAAAGAGTTTGAAACACTTACGACCACCGACTCAGAAGAAATGACAATTTATGATGTTTTGTGGTCACGAGTGTGACATTCAAATGTTAATGAAAACGAATTGAAAATTTACCGTTAACTGATCTTTATATTCACATATTTTTATTTTTTGTTAATATATTATTGTTGTAAGAACTGTTTATCAAAAAGAGTATTCTCCCATCACCACTCTTAAGTAAGAAAATATTTAAGAGAAAGTACCATTAAAAACTCAAAAAAAGGTGACCAAAGCCCTTGCACAACTTTCAAGTCGAATAATTGGACGCGGAAATAAAAATACGTTTCGGACTCTTTAGTTTAATAAATTGTAAGTGTTTTTCTTTAATAAAACATTAAAAAAGAAACGGGTTTTCAGCTTTTATTTTTTCACACGTGGTTGACATTTCTGTGGAAATAGCCATATGTAATTTAAATCGTTGTTGTTCCGTATTCCTGTGTAAATATCGATTGATTTTCGCAAACGTAGGGTTTGAGCTTCAGTCGAGTCAAAGGTGGACCAAGAAAATTTGTATGAAAATAAAAAATTATCGTATTTTCCTGTCGTTTCTCTTCCCAAAACTTATCTGTTTTTTTTTTTATTCGATTTTTTTATGTATATAAGACCAACCCCTGCGGGACGTTTTTCCGTTGCGGAACAAAATACACAAAACAACAACGGACAATGCCACCGGCAAAAATTTTCAAAAAATAAAATTCTGTTTTCGAAATAATTTATTTCTTAAATAATTTCCATAAACATCAAGAACATATGATTTTTGTTTACAAAATTCATCATCATTTTAAAAAAATTTGGTAACAACACTTGAGAGAATGAGATTTGAAAAATAACAATATGAGATACTCCGCAATGAAAATAAAATTAATTTTATTTCTGGGCGGCTGCTCTGCGATTTTTTATGCCCATTTTATATGAAAACAAGTAAGAAAATTATAGTCGGTCTAGACCGACTATACGATACCCTATACCATGCGTTTAGAGACCATATCTCTCAGGCCCAACTAACTGGATATAGAAAATAAGCATAAACCAAATTTGAGTGGAATTTTTATTAATTTTTTCGGCTGCAGATATGAAAAAGTTCATATCGGATGCTATACCTATATGGGGACTAGGCCCAAAAATGGACCGATCCTGACCATCTTTGGTAAAGTCTCTTGTATTTTGCAAAAATATATACAAACAAAATTTGAGAAGAATCAGTGCAATATTTTTGTTTTTTTTTTTTTTTGATAGATTTAAGTGAAGATCGGGAAGCAGCTCTATATGGGGCCTATGACTAAGAGTTGTCCAATAGGGATCGTTTTTGGACTACTGATTAAAGGATGTAATATATACATACAAACCCAATTTGACTAAGATTTGTATGATAATTTGGATCTTATGGCAATATATGTTGATTTCATAGGGATCATTTGTATGGGGGCTATGTCTGAACATGGACCGATTCTCACCAATTTCAATAGCGTTCATCCCATGGCCGATAAAAGATTAAATACCAAATTTCATCAAAATTATTCATATTTGCGACCTGCAGTTTGATTACGAGCTTTATGGACACACAGACGGACAGATGGACGGACGGATATCGTTAAATCGAATCAGATATTGATTCTGATTCGATCGGTATGATTAAAGATGGGTGTAGGTCAAATATTTTTGGTTGTTACCCAAACCACATAGTGGTATAGGGTATAAACACCGCAACGGTTTGAATGTGTTTATACGCTAAGTTTAAGAATTGAGTGTTAAGTGACACTATTGCATTTTTATCGAAACAACAATGAGAACTACACATTCACCTACTCAGCGAAATTAGTTATTTTGCATTACATATATTTAGGTCTGTTGATTTGTTTTTAATTTAAGTACCCACAATGCCAGAGTTTTAAAAAACAAATTCTTTTTAGAATATAACTGAAAACACAATTAACATTTAGCTTACTAAATTTTTGGTAATGTTAGCGGGTGCTTGAAATTGTTTTAAGGAATTTACACTTTCAACGTTCAGTGATATTCGTACCTAAAGTATAAATTTTTAAATATTAAAGTAAAGTAAAAATTAAAACCATTTAAAATACATTATGGGTTTATTATTATAATATATTTATAGTGCTAAATGTCTGTGTGACGACTACAACGATAATGAATGATGTCGATGACGACGTCGGCCATAAGGTAGAATAAAACGTAGTTGTGTATCTAGGTTGATACATGTGTACACATATATATTGTATTTATTTTACTTTTATTTCTAAAGTTCATTGACTTTTGTGGCTAATATCAGGTATATATATGTACATATATAGATGTGCGAATTTGCAATTGCAATTTAACAAATTCAGAAAATTTCATTACAATGTAAAATTTTATTGTAGACGTCGGTCGTCGTATTGTAACAAAAATTGTTGATTCTACCAGGAAATGCAAACATTCAGAGTACAGTATCAGTTGCATGTATGTATGTATAATGTATGCAGACAAAAAGACAGACTACAGAGATAGACATACAACCATACCATATTTATCAATACATACAGAGTACGAGTACAATGTGAAGCACTGTGTGTTCAGTTGCCTCTGTTATTTTTATATTCTAAACATATTGTACTCATTCATTCATATACTGATTTTTTTTTTTGTTGGAGGGTATTTCCTTAAAAATTTTGTTTTTTTTTTTTTTAATTTTTTCTATAGATTTTATTTATTTTTTTTTTTATTATTTTGTTGTTTATTCATTTCATATATTCAACCTTGACATACTGACGAGGTGGAATACAAGGCACATACTTTGTTAATGATGACGACGACGGCGACGAGGAAGACGATGATAAAGATGATACTGATATATTTATGTAGACGAAAGGAGATTTTATGTTTAAAAACCACACAAATAGAATACCATGATACTGACTGATTTTAAGTTTGTCTGCTTTTTGTCTTAAACTCGTTAATGCTAATGATCTTGGAATTGGCTATCTCAATCTTTCAGAGGTAAACGTAACACTGACCAATGTTTCGATTCAAATTCGTAAAATTAAATATAGGCTATGGACCAAATATAATGTTATTTACGATTAGTTTATGTAACACGAACGATTGACGATTGACCATTCAAAAGCATTCGCACCACAGTGACAGGATTCCAAATCGGTATGAAAGGAAGGAGCGAGTCTTTTTGCAAACACTCCTTAATATTAATTTCGGTATTTATAGAGCCCGTTGCATCAAATGACTTGCTTCTTTTGCCGCAACTGCATATTGCTTGTAATACCAGGAACTTTTCGAGAAAATTCCGGTAGCTTTTGGTCCTAAACTTATCTCCAACATTTTCTCAAGCATCAGCAATATAAAAATTTTGACCCGGAAGCTACCAAAATTTAGCCACTACATAAGTTTTGTCGTCCATTATGCGTATTGCTTTAGTATGATTCAATTTCCGTGCTCTGTTTTTGCCCTCAAAATTTTTACAGTTTTCCTGTCTGGAACTTTTGGACTTTGTGTGTTTTCAAACTAGCATTGGCTTTAACTTTTCGCACCAAACAGTCCAAACAAGGATGTATTGGAAGCTCTTTTCAATATGCTTCCCATTTCTTTGGTCTTACAAACAACTTGTAGATCTTTCCCTCTTTCCGAACCAGGTTTCCTATCAATGGTCAAATTCTCCTATTACTTTCTAATAACATTGGAAGCAGTTTGACGACAGACCTTTGATTCTTTGCCCAACTTTCTGTAGGACCAAGTTAGATTTTGTTGAAAATATTTAATAATATTAGCACGTACTTTTATTTCGTCACTCATTTTAACCAAACTAACAACAAATGAACACAGTTGTCACTAAACATAAAAACTGATTTATTTTTCAAAGATAACTTGATCCAAATATTATAAAAATAACGCTTGCGAAAAAAGTTAAGAGGGAAAACGTGTGTTAAGATTTTTTTGATCTCACTCCTTAAATTCCAATAAATTTCAAGATCACACAAAGTTTTTAGTTTTATTTTATTTATGTCTGAAATATCTCAGACTTTAATTTTTTGATTTTATCATTCCATTGAAAACGAACATATTCATTTAAAATTCGTTGGCGAAATCAAAAACAATAAGTATTAAAAAATTTCATATAATACTCCACCAAAAGCACCATCGTGATTACAACACCCTTGTTTTATTTTAATATGTTATACCCCCTTCAGGTAATCATTGAATACCATATTAAAAATAATCGTGTTAAAAACGATTAATTTCGGTATCATTGTGCAATAATTTTTTTCTGGTTTATTTTCGTTTTAACAATACTCTTAACAAAGACAATCGTTTTATTGTTTTCTTTTTTTACCGGCGTTTTTTTTTTCTTACATTATTTTTTTTTTTATATAAAAACTAACAAATGGTTTGTTTTATTTTTATTCACTTATTTCATTAAATCAGCTATCATCATTATCATCCCCTTTACATTACGTCATTATAAATTTTTGTTTTTATTTCTATTTATATGCCAATCATATTTTGGGTTTATGTGTGTGTACATGTGATATTTTTCATTTCCCATTCAATTAGATCTAAAGAACGCAATAAAAATTTTGTGGTTGTTTACATTTTTGTGCAAAAGAATTTTCTTTGAACCACTAAACAATAAATATTATACAAGAACAAGAACAAGTACAAGTTTTTATTTCTATTTTTAAAAGTTAATTATAGTTTATTTTTAAATAATATGTATTTCGTGCCAAAACAGCTGTTTTGCTTTTTGTTGAACATATTTTCGTTTAAAGTTGTTGTGGTATTTATTTGGCAAAAATAGCAGGCTGCCGATTACTTATAAAAAATTTTAAATTATTTTAAGTTTAGAAAAATAGTGTTGAATGAAAAAATAACAGAATTTTTTTATTTTTTTTTTTTAATGGATAACTAAATTGTATATTATTGAAACAAGAACATGTTCATAAATGCTCTACAATTAAAAAACTAAATTATTTAGCGTCGAGATTGCAGAATAAGTCATCGATTAAGGTTAATAGGCAACATCAAACCAATAATGTTATGGCTAAAGATTGAATAATAACCAGGGCAAGTTTAAAGGTGCTATTACACGACGTGTTTTTTTATATATGTACTGTCAAATTTTCCCACTGCAAAAGTTGTACACATCGTGTGATACATATGAAACATTTTATATGTACAATACATGGGGAAAGTCACATGAAATTTTTTCAATTAGAACAGGTTCTATTTTGACATGACAAAACATATGAAAATACAACACTGCTTGTGGCGAAAGAAAAACAAAGTAAATTAAAACGATTAATATTACAAGAAAAATAAATTGTTTCATATTAACAATTAAAAAATATATAATATATATATAACTTTATTTTTAACAATTAATTTTGTAAATTCACAAATTAAAAAATCAGCTGTTGTTTACATTTAGAGGTTATGTCATACGAAAATAAATATGCAAGTGTAATAGCAAAAATTATGAATCGTATGTAAAACGACCATTAGTAGTTTGCTCTTCAACGAATAAACATCGTTTCCGTCGCGTCAATCCTCCGCGTAAAGGGAAAAACGTTTCCGGTTTTTTGTTTTGTGAGTCTCATGGTTGCTGCTTGCCATAAAGTTGGGTTATGTACCTAAGTTCATGCTTTCTGCAGTAATACATGTTTCATCGAATAAATGTCGTTTTCGTCGTTTCTTTTATTTCCAGTTGAGGGATAACACGTTTCGGTGGTTTTTTGTTGATCCGAGCGTTGCTGATCAGCATGCATTTAGGTTATTTAGTGAAAGGTATGATTTCTGGTTATGTTACATAACCGATCGCTTTGAAATTGATTGAAATCAAATGGCTCTCCCTACCCTCACTTGCGAAGGCATAGGTTGTGTAGGGATCCATGTGTCATATAACCTGGCATTATGACCAACCTGGCATTACGCCAACCTAAATATTAAGGATTAAAATCAAATGGCTCTCCCTAACCTCACTTGCGAAGGCATGGGTTGTGTAGGGATCCATATGTCGTATAACCTGGCAGTATGACTAGCTGGAGCTAGCGCCAACCCTATATTTACAGAATTAAAAAAAAAGTATGTAAAACGACAATTTTGGCAGACATACGGAATTCAATATGGATAAAAAAAAGTGACAGTACATACATATGTAAAAAAAACACGTCGTGTAATAGCACCTTAAATAAGCGCCTAAAAAATTAGGAAATATAAAAGAATATTCACGAAATTAAGCAGGAATATATAAAAGTAAAAATCGTATGTTTTAATTAAATATAAGTAAAGTCTGGTTATAAAGTGTTTTTTCAAGTTGGTTATTGGATTTGTGACCACCATGCCAGATTCAATAAGATGTATGGAAGGAAGATTTAGAATAAATTTATTCTATTTAAAAATGTATAAAATTAAAATTGAATTTAGCGAGTTTTGTTATCCGAGCATAGTTCGAACCCTCCAGTCTTCTCGCCAGATAAATAAGGAAATTAAAAAAGAATTTTATGTGGAATTGCCAAATAAATAAGTAAGAAGAAGTATGAATAAAGCAAACTTATTGGGACGCATTAACCGAATGAAGCCGAACCTTTGAAAAAAAATATTAACCCTGGAAGGTTACTCTTCATTTTAGTACATTAAAGTTACTCTTCGTCGAATCGACGAACAATTTTTTTTATAATTTCTAGCTGAACGATTTTTAAAGTAAAAAATAAAGATTTAAAGATTTTATTAAAAAATAAAGACAAAAAATTAAATATAAAAGTAAAAATTCTTTTTCAGTCTTAAAATTCGATACGAATTTGGCCCCTTTTTTTGGTTTATATGATAAAGAGTAAATGAGCTTCCTCGATTCGACAAAGAGTAACTGTCCAGGGTTAAAAAGCGATTTGACTTTGAAAAGACCCACAAAGTAATAAAAGTGATGAAACCAAAGTAAATCACATCTTACCCCATGGTAGAACAGTAGACGTCGTCCAAAGAACAAACTTTTAACATTAAGTACAAAAAAAAAGTACGGTAAAAAACGATGATGAAAGATTAATGGTTTGGGGTGCAGATTCATGGTTCGGCGTTGGTTATGGACCCCTTGCATTCGAAAATATGCCAATAACCTGGAGACTTATACTAAGGATTGGTTTTTAAAGGAAAATTTTTACGGTTTGGATAGACCATTGAAAAATCATTGAAACGATGTAAAAACGAAATTACAAGTGTCCTATCTATCTGTTCAGCGTTTTATGTTGGTTTTGAAGTTTTTTTTTATTATAATTAAATGTAAGATTTTTTTAAATAAATATTGAATTATTAACTTCGGATATATTATAATTTATAATTTATTATAATTATAATTTTATCTCTTGTTATATTTTGGAATATATAGAGCATTTTACTTTAGTATAAACATGTGTTCTATTTAATAGTCCATGGCTGTGTTTTTATTGATTTCAGTTAAGTTTTATTTACATATAATTAAAATTATTTTTATTTAAATCATTAATTAATTTTTAGACATTCAAAATTATATTTTATTTAAATGAAGTCAAATTTTATGGAAGGTTTCAGATTTTATAGTATAAATGGACAAAATTTTTTTTATTTTCCAACTACAACAAAAAATTTAGTCCAATATGCTTTTTTATGCAAGCCGGATCAAAATATGCTGTTCTGTGCAATAAATGAATAATATGCAAAAAAAAAAAAAAAAAAAAAATCTCTTTATATCTGACTGCAATGGTCAAAGAAGTTTCTGTTTCTTCGAAAACATGACTTTCATGGCCGTCAATATATGGCTAAGGATGTTATTTTTGGAACACTGTAAGTAGGGGCAAAAATAAAAATTTCATGGTTTTAGAATTCAATTTTTAGGTACTATTTACTGATGAAAGTACATTTTTATTGGATGTGACGGAAGGGGTAAAGTACGGCGTAAACTATGCACAGAACTAGAAGGCAAAAAATTTAAGAAAAACAGTCAAACATCCCAGTATGCATTGAAATTTTATTTCTCCAATGTTGGAGAAAAGTTAAGTTATGAAATTGATGTCCAATGTAATTCTCAACTTGAGTTCAACAATTTTTCTCCTTGTTTGCTTTCAACTTGACATTAAGTTGAGACTTAACATTTTTTCCAATCTTTGAGAAATATTTTAACTCTCAATTGGATATCCAACACTTTTCTCCACTTGAGACCAAACATTTTTTCAACTTGAATACGATTTGTGTTAAGTTTGAGATATTATTTAAATATGTCATAAATAATAAATTAAATTAAAAAATGTCAAAAAAAGTACAAACAATTAATTGATATATTTTTAATTATTTCTACTTTTTGTCGAATTTTTTAATTTAAATTCTTATTTATGACATATTTAATATTAATATTCATAAAATGTACAAATAATTAATTCATTTATTTTTAATTCTAAATTTTAAAAAATATTAACATGTACATAATAATGTTAAATATGTAATGAAATTAAATTGAAACATTAAAAAAGTACATTGATTTCATTTCTAAGATTAGTATAATTTTTTAATATGGCAATTCCGTACCTTCCATTTGATACCAATTGGAGAAATTGCTTTGCTATCAAGTTGAGAATCCAAAATTTCTCAATTTGATAACTAAGAAAATCACCATATAAAAAATGTGCCTTTTAAGTTGAGAAGACTATAATCGGACTATTGAGGTGCAATTGAGAATTAACGTTGGAGATTTGAGAAATTTATTTGATCTCGAATGCACCTCAAGTTGATAGCAAACAAAAATGTTTATTGGGATGGTGGTGGATCTGTGATGGTGACGGTTTGCATTTAATTGATGGAATAATGAACAAGCATGTTTATATAATGATTTTGAAGACCATTTTAAAAGAGAATGAAGAATCTCGCTCGGCATTGAAGGTAACCTCCAATTCTATCAGGAGAACGACCCGAAGCATTCAGCAATTGATGTAAAGAATGGGTTGCTGTAAATTGTAATGGGTTGCTGTAAATTGTAATGGGTTGCTGTAAATTAAGAATCTCGCTCGGCATTGAAGGTAACCTCCAATTCTATAGTAGAACGACCCGAAGCATTCAGCACTTGATGTAAAGAATGGGTTGCTGTAAATTGTCTGCGGGTGATCAACACTTATGGGACGAATTAGGACGCAGAAAGCAGGACAGGCTATGTACATAAAAACAACTCTTACAAACTGCTCTTTAGGAAGAGTGGAATATGAGTAGCCCTGATGTTTGAAAAAATTAGTTGAATCGATGCCAAGCTGGCTACAAACTAATGAGAATCAAGAAGGTGATGCAACATAATACTAAGTTTGCGTTTTTTTTAATATTATTGATTTTTTATGTAATGCCCGTCTTTCTGTACAATTTATGAGGGAACTTGGAATATATACACAGTTACCGACAATACAATAAATAGAATCAATACCAAATTGTGAGTTAAAATCAAAATTTTGATCCAAACATTTTAAAAACTGTAGTTTTTGTAATCAGTTATTATAGGCGTAAATCTTAGCTTTAATTACTATTTAATATACATAATTTGATTTGATTCCGCTAAAATTAAATTTAGTGACATTACGAAATATACATATAGCGACTATAAATAGAATCACTTGGAAAATAAATTCAAAAATTTTAAATTTTTATTTTATGGAAGGAAGTAGGCTTTGCATTTCTTGTTCTTTTTAATTTGAAATGATTTTAATATTAATTGACAAACATTTGTCTTCAATATGGGACGGGCAAAGCATTGAACAGAAGAAGAAAACAAATTATGAAAAATTTAAAAAAGTCGGGGCGATCTCAACGGGAAATTGCAAAATTAATTGGTCGATCCCAAAGTTTTTTTTATTAATGCCTTATCTACCCGTAAGCCGCTGGGCACCATAAGAAAACCAAGAAAAACAAGCAAATGGGAGGATAATTTAAGTACCATAATATCGAAACGAGATCCTTTTAAGTCAGCAGGAGAAATACGGAAGGAAGTTGGTTGCGAGGTTTCTACTAGAACTGTTCAGAGAAGGCTGGTGAATGTTGGTATTCATGATAAAATTTCTAGAAAAGTTCCAATGCTTACCAAAAAACATATTGATGCAAGAAAATGGTTTTCAAATAAATTTAAGGAATGGTGTGGCCCGGAGAACATAAAAAAGTGGCGAAATGAGTTGTGGACCGATGAATCTAAAATAAACTTAATTGGCAGTGATGGTAAAACGTGGGTTAGACGTCCAATAAATTCAAATTATATCCTCGCTAAACAACAAAAACTTTCAAGCATGGGTTGGAAACATATTATGGTCTGGGGATGTTTTTCTTGGTATGGTGTGGGCCCAATCTTTTGGATTCAAGAAAATAATGCATAAGCATCTCTATGTACACATCCACGAAAATATAATGATGCCATATGTTGAATGGAATATGCCCTTAAAATGGCAATTTCAGCAACACCGAGCCAAAGCACACTTCAGGTCTTGCTAAAAATGGTTTGCAGATAACAAAATCGATGTAATGGAATGGCCCTTCCAATCTCCGGATTTAAATCCAATAGAGAGTCTCTGGAAAATAGTAAAGGACAAGCTGGGACAAGACAGAATTTTGGGAGAAAATACAAAAAATATGGTACTCGATTCCGCGTTCGACATGTGAGTCCTTGGTTTACTCAATGGTCAAGAGATGTGAAGGAGTCATAAAAAATAAAGGTTATGCAACTGAATATTAAGAAATTTAGTTTTTTAAAACAAGTTCTGAAATTTTATAATTTTTTCAAAATGACTGATTCTATTTATTGTCGTTTATGTTTTTAAGTTTTTTGAATTCTTTGTTGTTTTTGGCATTGGTATGTGTTACTTTTTTGATTTAAGTTTTATAAAATTTGTGTACATATCATTAGCAATAATATGGAAATAAATTTTTTTTAATTTTCAAATTAAAGTATACAGATTTTTAACCTTAACTAAATTCATATGTTATGATTCTATTGTATTCTCGGTCACTATATATATATATATATATATATATATATATATATATATATATATATATATATATATATATATATATACTGTATACTTGAATTTACTACCTCTCACATTTTTTCTATTTTATCTCAAAAATAGAAAAAAAATTTAAAAAAAATTAAAAAAAAAAAAAATATATATATATATATATATATATATATATATATATATATATTTTTTTTTTTTTTTTTTAAATTTTTTTTCTATTTTTGAGATAAAATAGAAAAAATGTGAGAGGTAGTTGCTTTCATCAAAAACATAGATATTGCGACTACAAATGTTTTCTTTCATGCGTCTGGCCGACTTTAAATGTGAGTGACTGTAGTTGGTTAAAGGACAGAAAAACAAGTAATTTTTAGTCGAGTAGTTTAGAAAGTTATAAGCATCAACACAACAATGCCCAGCGCCACACAAATTGGATGTGGAAATCAAATTAAAATTAGTTGTTACAATAAAAACAAGGAAAAGACAGACTCACAAGTAAAGGCAAAACAAACGAAATTCAACATTATTTTGATTTCTTTTTAAATATATTCATTAAAAACAAATATTATAACTAAATTGGAACACATTGTTTTCATAAATAAATATTAAAAATCTTATTTTTATTTTTTTTTTTTTTGTTGTAGTTGTTCTTATTGTCCAGTAATAAAATAATGAATGAGTAAGTAGTGAATGTGCTAGTAAACATGTAGTATTTTGTGTTGTTGTTTTATTTATGAGATGTATTAAAAAAAAAAACAAAAAAAAAGTTTATCAAAATAAAACAACAATAACAGAAAATATCAAGCAGAACTACATACAAGATAATAAATAGGAAAAAAAATGTGCCACGCGACAGCAATAACAAGAACAACAATAGAACAGCAACAAAAACAGTAAAGAATATTTGCAGAAAATTATGGCAAATAAAACTAAACTAAAACGAACGTACAGAAATTTATGTTAAACCATAAAACATCTATGGATGAGTGGGTATGTGTTTGATGGTGAACAAATGAATGAATGAAGAAGTGAATGAATGAATGGATTGAATGCCTGAGATGACATTCATATATGTATGTATGTATAAAAGGGTCTTACTACTACAACAAAAAAATATTAGTAGTAAATGTATGAAAGTCCGTATGTGTTGTATTTGCTGCTGTTTTACTGTTACGGCTCCTCTGATGGTGTTGGGCATTGTTGTTTTCCAACAAAAAAAAATATATACTAAAAAGGCGCAAACACACTCTCATAACAAACCAATTTCGTACATGGCTTATTTTTCTTTTTGAAATTATAAAAGGAAACCACCAACTAACCAAAGGCGGTTGGCAATAACCAACTGCAGGAGTTCAAAGATAAAATAAAACATTGTTGTCGTCATCATCAACCAGCCAGTTAGTCCGTTAAACAACCAGCCAGACATTTATAAACTGACACATATACAACAACATAACATTCTACTTAAATAAATATGTAGGTATGTAGGTATTTAGTACACATATTTTATACATCTTCTGAAGTTCTATAAAGTGTGGATTTATTTAGTTGAATGATACGACAATAACAGCAACAGCAATAACAACAACAAAAACACCGGGTACACCGGTACTACATACCTTCGATATATTTATACACTTTGGCATAAAATACATACATACATATCTACTAATGTATATACAACGACAAGTATTATATAAGTTTGTATGTAAATAAATTTTGCCACTTGCCTGACACAAACGGTCTTGACTGACGGTCTATTTATATCAGCTGTTTTATATACAATATTTTTTTTTCGTTTCATTTTTTTTTTTTTTTTAATGAATTTAGTATAATAGTGTTTGTAGTGTGCGATTAACCAATTTACAATTTTTATATTTAAATTGTATGTACCGTACTTGTTGTTGTGGCTGTTGTTGTCGCTGTATAAAAATGTATGTATGAAGGTAAGTTTGGGTGTTTGTTTATTTAACAACAACATCAACACATTATATTTTGCTTCTTTTTATATATTTTTTTTTTGTTTTGAAATCATTCAATATTGTATTTTTAGGTTTATTAACCTTTCTTAATGGTTTAACGGTATAATTGTGACGTCATAATGAATAAATATTGTGATAGGGTAGGATTGAATGAATACATTTATGCACACACAATAATACATACATACAATGTTATGTCGTTGATGACGAGAATATTTGGATTTGATTATGAGGAACCATCGTCGTCTTCTACATACGTTTTTGTATGTTTGATTTCTTTAAAACTTGTATTGTGTTATTGTTTTGAAATCAAAGTACAATGTGCTTTGATTCGAAATCTTCTGTTATCAGTTGTTTTGCATTCAATTTCAAATTTATGTCATTTATCTATGATGACCCATAGAAATTGCATTACTTTTTTGCAGATGCTTTTCTCTGCGAGATAATTTTCGTTGGTAATGGTCAGCAAAACGATTTCTTCTACCACCTTTCGATAATCCGCATATCCGTATACCCAAAAACTTTTACCGTATAAGCGTTTAATAAAAAAAATATCAATTCTGAAAGCCTTATTCATAATAAAATTCTGGAAATGTTTTTCATTCAGATTTAAAAATGTTTGTATGAAAAATATTTGCCACTTGTTTAGATTTTGTGGTACGAAGAAAATACATATTTTCTATTCAAAAGCTGAAACATAGTTTTAACATAGAATTCACAAAGAAATAAAATGTTTTTTAAAGTTTCGAGTAACCATCTTCAAAGTTCAAATCGCTTATTGAATACAGGTTATTAAGATAACAACGAGGTTATGAAAAATTAACGGAACTTTAAATTGTTGTACTAAAAGTGTTAAAAAAATTAAAATAAATGTAATATTTTTTAACTATATTAACACACTGTTGCTCGTGCATTTATAAGTAATGTTTAGTTTCATATTCGTAGTCCATGCACCAAATGTGATGTTATTTAAATATTTTTTATATTAAATTTTAAAAAATGTAGCCAATTGTATTCTCGTGTCAACCGCGCGTTCTCAGCCTTTTCCGAATGTCCTTCTTCAAGCTGTTTACAGTGTTATTTATTATGGCTTTTATGGCCATGCACCAAATGTGATGTTATTTAAATATTTTTTATATTTAATTTTAAAAAATGTATCCAATTGTATTCTCGTGTCAACCGCGCGTTCTCAGCCTTTTCCGAATGTCCTTCTTCAAGCTATTTACAGTGTTATTTATTATGGCTTTGGGAACATCATCTATTTTTCTTTCAAAATCTTTTATATCATTGGCAGTCCGTTTACTCATCTTAAAATTGGTTTTTGCCAGAGCCCATTATCTTTCATTTAGACGAATATGTATGGATTGATGTCTCGTTTCAAAAAATTTAATATTATTTTCCGAGAGCAGATTTACTATTTTGGCAGCGTAATGAGGTCAAGCTAAATTAGGCTAAAATTTTTTGAAGCACTCTTTTCTGCACACTTCTTCATTAATAGTTCCTGTTGTTATAAATGAAGATGACATTTGCCGCATTGGCAAGTAGCCTGCGAGACAATATAATACGAACCAAATTTTCATCGTCAATAGATATTTTCGAATTTGTAGGAATCTCTCCTTCAAAACCAGTATAAAATTGAGGTACGTTTCGTCATTAATAACAATGCAGACATTTTTTTCCCCAAAAGTTCATACAATTTATTTGATCTCGTTTTTATAACTTGCTTTTGCTTTTTCGAAGACTTTTAACACCTTGGATATGGTGGACATACTACTATTTTTTTTTTTTTTTTTGTAATTAATTGAACAATTTTATTTTCTAAATTTTTACTTCGTGTTTAATTTTTTGCTGGTGTTCCTTGCTTCCTGGACATAGATCAGATTTCAAAACAGCATTCCAGAACATTATAACATCCACTACTTATTGTTATTTTCAAGTCCTTTGCAATAAAATGTACTGGTAAATTTGTCAACAATTAATTTTCTTCGTTTGAATTTATTCATCTTTGCTTAAAAACAATTGCTCGAAACAGTTAAAATTCAAACTAAACACATTTTTAAGATGCTGCTGAATATTTCATTTTGTAAATTTTAATTCTAATTTAATTCTTCGAATTTGAAAGTGTTTGAAAAGTGTTATATAATAATCAAAATAATAATAATATATTTAGATTATTATATAACACTTTTCAAACACTTTCAAATTCGAAATGTCAAATGTCAAAATTTATATTAATTTATTTTACAATTACTAGATCTTCTAGTTGAAACGTATATATCAACAGATATATAACTAAGAATTATACGATATTTAAATTCATTCACCATAGCTTTAACGCACTCCAATGAAACTTATTATGGTCGCGGGAAAAAACTCTTGGAGTAAAGTGATTTTGTAGGCAATATAAATTTTAGAGTGGAATGGATTAACTATTTTTTTATTTAAAGGGTAATAATTTTAATTTTGTATAATTATATAATTATGTATGAAGTTTTGGTGTCCTTATTTGATATATTAAAAATAATGAATAATGATAAACTTTTTTCCATTGTAATATATTTTTATTGGCTAAGGTGGCATTTACACATATGGTCGAAAAAATAAGTATACCTGCTTACTTTTCCTTTATGTTTAATTTTAGTTACTTTAACGGAAAGTAAACGTGACAATTCTTTTTTATATAAATAACTTTTAATGCCTTTAAAAGTAAAAACAAAACTGGGGCTTCCCCGTTGTTTTCATTGTGTGTTAGTTTTGTGCAGGAGTGATTTCAGTGCTTGCTCAAAATAATAAATACATTGCTGAAGTCTTTAATATTTTAGCAGTCTGCCCTAGTTTTTTGGAAGGCTAGTTATTTTACTGTTTATCTTTATTCATAACGAAATATATAGTAAAAAAAAAATCAGCGATGGTTGGAAAATGTCATTGTTCGCCGGAGGAGAGAATGATTGTTTCAACACTAAGAGAAAGTGGCCAAAGTCTTTGTACTATAGCAAAAACTATGAATCGGTCGCTATTTTTTGTACAAAATGCTTTAAAGCCTAAAAATCCTATCGAAACTCGCGGAAGACCCAATAAAACTTCAAAAACAACAGATATCCGTATTGTAACTCTTGCGAAGAAGGATCCATTTGTGTCTTCAAGAGCGATTTCAGCAGATATCGGAAATGTAATTTCATCGCGAACGGTTCGTCGCAGACTGCAAGAAGCTAATTTTTCAGGACGGATAGACAGAAGAGTCCCTTTGCTTAGACAAAAAAATCTAAAGGATAGGTTGGCGTTTGCAAAATGTCATTCCAATTGGTCCGAAGCAGGTGAAAAAAAATGGCGAAACATTTTGTGGAGTGATGAATCAAAAATTAAATTATTTGGAAACGACTGTGCCCGGAATGTTCGATGCCCTAAGGGTAAGGAATTCCATGTTCGCTTTACAAAGAAGACGGTCAAGACGACACTATGACCAGATTCCAATACAGAGATATCTTTGAAAATACGATGTTGACCTATGCTGATGAAAGTATGCCTCTTCGATGGACATACCAGCAGGATAATGACCCAAAGCATACTTCTAATTTGGATTGGTTCGAAGACAATCATGTGGCCCATTTCGACTGGCCAAGTCAATCTCCGGACTTAAACCCCATCGAAAATCTTTGGCGAGAGTTAAAACAAAGAATTGGAAAGGAGGTATTTAAAAATAAGGATCAGTTATGGAATTTTGTTCAAAAAACTTGGTATGAAATTCCAGTAGACCTGCAGGAAGCTTATTGCCAGCATGCCAAAAAGAGTCAACAAAATAATTGAAAATAATGGTTGATATACCCTCTTTTAACGAAACTAAATGTACTTATTATTTTGTCCAATGTTTTTTGATTAATTAAATACTTTTTGAATAACACTGAATTTAATTTTGGTGTTTTTGTTATTGTTTTAGTATTTATTTTATTTCTAGTGCTATAACAACACAAAATAGTATTTGTTTTTTCTTTTAATTTAAATAAATTTTCAGGCTGTACTTATTATTTTGACCATATGTGTATATTACGAGGGCGGTCTCAGTAAAATAAAATTACTTTGGTGAAAAGTGGCAACCTTATAAAACATATGTTTAAGTGAATTTGAAAATATTGAAAAATTGATCACCGTTATGTAATTCAATACTCTCATTTAAAATGTCTCAGTCCAACCAATATTTAAGCCGGGTGCTAAATTCTGGGGGAGTCTGCTCCTTCGTTAACGATTATAAAATATTTTAGAAAATCCACAAATTGGTATTGGATGATAGTCGGCTAAGGTACGTGAGCTGGCATTGCAAAAAGTGATATACATGGTATATTGACCGAACATTTAGAGATCAGAAAGCTTTCCGCAAAATGGGTGCCGCGTTTGCTCACAAACGAGTTTTTTGCCGAGTTTTTTGCATCAATTCGTAACCACTTCACGCCTGGAACAGTCAAAACATTGGACTGAAATGGGAGAATCGTGTCCAAAAAAGCCGAAGACAGTTCCATCTACAGGCAAGGTTATGGCATCTTTGGGATGCGTGTGATATAATTTTTATTATCTTTAAGAAAGAAAAACAATCAACGTCGAGTATAATGCTAACTTATTGGAGCGTTTAAGTGATAAAATTAAGGAAAAAATGCAGCATTTGGCGAAAAAGAAAGTTTTGTTTCATCAAGACAATGCACCAGTTCACACATCCACTATTGCGCTGCCCAAATTAAGTGAAATATTTCGAATTGTTTCATCGTGCATCTTATCCGCCATATTTAGCCCCTCGGTTTATATTATATTTTTCCCAAATTTGTTGAGTTTTCTTTGTCAAGTCGAGTTTATTCGTAGATTATGAATAAATAAATAAAGGTTTTAATAATAACAAAAAGTTTAGATTACAAAATATTAATTTTGTTTGTTTTCAGTCGATCTAGACCGACTATACCATAACTTCTACAATGCGTTTAGAGATACTATCTCTTAGGTCCTAATTAGATATAGAAAATAAGCATAAATCAAATTTGAGTGGCAGTGTTATTAATTTTTTTGCCTTCGGATTTTTATATATTTATATGGGAACTAGGTCGAAAAATGAACCGATCCTGACCATATTTGGTAAGGTCATTTATTTTTTGCATAAAATATAAACAAACTAAATTTGAGAAAAATCTGTGCAATATTTTTGTTTTTTGATTTAAGTGAAGATCGGTAATCACCTTCATATGGGGGCTATGACTAAGAATTGTCCTATAGGGTCTATTTTTGAACTACTGATAAATGGATGCAATAAACATATATAAACCCAATTTGAAAGAGATCTATATGATAATTTGGATATTATGGCAATTTAAGTCGATCTCACAGGGGTTCTATGGCCGAGAGAAGCTTATATACTAAATTTCATTAAAATATATTTGCGACTTGTAGTTTGATTACAAGGTTTACATGGACACACAGACGGACCGATGGACGGACATCGCTAAATCGACTCAAAAAGTGATTTTGAGTCGATCGGTATAATAAAATATGGGTCTAGGTCAAATATTTTTGTCATTATACCCTGACCACATAGTTGTATAGGGTATAAAATTGAGAAAAACGGCCTAACTAGACTTTAATTGCTATTGCTAAATTGTAAAAGCAGAAAGCTGACTTTTCCAATTAGATTTTATTGTTTAAATCTATATTTTTTCAAGCAGGAAACATGAAACTTTGGGTAATATCAGCAACTCAGTTTTGACCTTAATCGACAGATTTAATCATAAATTTATGCTGCTCTCTCATATTATAAAAGAGTTTTTATATCTGCTTTCATATACAGCTATGGACGAATAAATTAGACACTTGCTTAGGACTTAATTTACCTGTTTATAAATACCATAATGAAACATCAGTTTCATTTTAAATAACATATTAACTCAGTGTTATTGGCCCAGTGAAAAAGTCAATAATTATTGAAAAATAATCATAATTATATTTGAAGAATATACAGAAAACAGCTGGACCTCAACACCAGTGTGAAGAGGGTATACATAAGTTTGTCATTCCGTTTGTGGTAATTAGAAAAAGATATATACTCGTGTTCCTTATAGCAATCGAATTTGATTTAGCGACATCGTCTGTCCGTACGTGGAAATCACGGTCACGTCCTCAAGACAAGAAACAACAGCCTTCCATGCTTGGCTACTTCTGTGTGTACTTAACGTTCAAGCCTGACGTATTTGACGATGAATAACAGTTTCACCGTATCTGTATGGATACTATGTAATTTAATTTTATTTCTCGACAAATCTTTTTCCAAAATTACGAAACAATTCCCTTAAAAGTTTTTGCTAAAAAAGAAGTGGGTAAGTTCTAGTAAATTCGTTTCATTTAATCATCTTCCCCAAACTTTATTGAACACTTTTACTCTGTATTGTTTTTTGACTTTCGCGTAAATTTTGCCCATAGTATGGGCGTGCTTTGGCGTGAATATTTTTTAAGCATTTTTCTTTTTTCAACGAAGATCTATATAGATCGCGATCACTTTATAATGTATACAATTTCTTAAGGGTTTCTTTCTCCTCATGGAGTTAACAAATTTTTTTTTGTATCGTTAAATATTATAACTTTGGTACAAATTAAAAAAATATATATGAAAATTTTATCGTAATTAGTGTGAAAAAAATTCAGAAATAATAATATATTCAGTGTCCTATTCGCATGGCCATGGCTACCATGTAAATTATAAAACTTTTCGTTATGGAACTTATAAAGTTTTCTGTACTGGAGCAATATTACTTTAAAATATAAAATTACTATTTTTATGTTAAAAAAAAAATAAGAAAAAACACTTACCGGTGGTGGTGTTCTATACTGTTGTGAAGGTCCCAATTGTGGACTATAAGGTCTTGGTGGTGGTGCCCAACCACTTTGTTGACCACCATACGGCGATTGATGTGGTGGTGGACCAGGCGGACCTCCTCCATGTTGTTGTGGAGGTGGTGGACCACCAGGTGGGCCACTTTGCGTTGGCCCAACTGCTGGTTGAGAGCCACCACCAGCACCCGATTGCGGTGGCGCCTGTGATTGTTGAGGTGGTGGCTGTTGTTGTTGTGGTGGTTGCTGTGGATCATAACTATTCGTATACCTATGTTGGGGTGGTGGCGGCGGATGTGATGATTGCAACAGAGAATTTAATGTCGGCGTAGGACCTTGTGGTGGTTGACCTGGTATATACCTTTGGGGTGGTGGCCGACTAGGTGAACCAATACCACCTGGACCACCTACAGGTGCAGATTGTTGTGGTTTACCACTTCCTGGTGGTGGTTGTTGCATTGGTGAATGACCATAACGATATGGATCCAGATTAGGATCTCCATGGTGATATCTGCCATACATAGGATGATGTCCGCCTGGCATTGGTGGCGGTGGACCACCCAATGGACTTTGTCCATATTCAGCTCCATCCTTGCCAGGATGTTCACCTGACGATGTCGGTGGCGGTCCACCCTGTGGATGTGGTGGCATATGTTGCGGGTGTGGTGGTTGTTGATGCATGTGATAGTGAGACATTACAGGCTCTCCACCGCCGGGTGGTCCATATGGATGTGGTGGCATCTGCGCCTGTGTATCACTGCCATTATTGGACGTTGGTGGACCACCAACACCAACACCACTTGCGTTAACTGCCCCTCCAGCTGAGGTTATGGCTGGACCACCTGGAGCGCTGACAATCGTAGAGCCGCTATTTCCACCACCGGATGATGCTGTTATTGTACCACCAACTGCTGAACCCGTACCGGATCCAGCACCACCCTGCCCCGAGGGTGATTTTATTTTCTCATTCATTACTTGTTTAACTCAATTCTTGCTATTGGTTTTTGTTTTTAGTTGCAGCTTAAAACAATAAGAATTATTGAGAAAAACCTCCTTCTCCGCTGCAACTTTAAGTGAGTGTTATCTGTAAATTGATAATGAAATAAAATAAGTGATTTATAAATATTTGATACATAAATATTTTATTTAAATAACAAATTCTGGTCGAAAGTCGTAGCTCAAATCAGAAAAGTATTAAATGTACTTCTTTTAATCTAGTAGTTAGTTGTTAGAAGCCTCTGGCGGCCGTTGAAAAATTATGTTGATAATAAATAGTAATGAAAAAAAAAATAAAGCATATTTAGTGGATACAAAATTAAATTTATGCGATTGTAGCGCCATCTTACAGCGTTACAGGGTCAGTGAGTCATTGATTAGGGTAATTATTGAAAAAAAATCACTATATAAAAATATATTTTCTCGCAACTATGAAATATTCGAATTGTTTAAATTCGTTAGTATGGGGGACTTCGTGCAAGAAGAGCTCCATAAAATTATATGATAATTCAAACAATATTAATAAAAAACTAAGAAAAGTAAAAAAAGTTTGGCTTTCCCAAATACGAAGACCTGACTAAAGGCCACACGTTGTTAAAATGTAACCGTACCGTATATGTAATGTTGGCATTTAGTGCAATTTTAGAACGTAAAAAACGAACCAGCATGTTGCTAATTAACCAAATCACCTGTTCAGAAATGTTACGTACTAACGTAGCAAAAATCTATTTTCAACAGGTTGGGACGTTACGGTTACGTGACAGTTTATTGATGAGGGTAATTATTAAAAAAAAAAAACAAATGCTATATGCTTTTAATGTAACAAAATAAAACAGCTGGCACGTTAGGTTACGATTACGTGTGGCTAACTAGGTCTTAAAGCATTGTTAATGGTTAAGTTTACTAATGAAGGAAGTTCAATCACTGAACGTTTGTATGATTCTTTTTTTTTACTTCTGAGGAATATTTTTTTTTTTACTACGTATATAACGAACTTTAACAGCACTTATCTTATATACATATTTACATAACAGTAGTAAAAAAATTGCAGCATATGAGCGTTAAAGTCTATCGACGTAACATATAGGTTGAAAAGTCCGTAGGTTAACAAATAAAACAACAAATTTGTGGCAAAATTCGACTTTATTCATCAACATAGTCTCTTTAAAGAGCGATACAAAAACTCCAACGCCTTTATATCATTTCGATCCCTTTTTATAAAATGATTATTTATTTGGCCTCATAATAGACCTCTGTTTCGGCAATCACCTCTTCATTCGAACCAAATCTCTATCCAGCGATCATTTTTAAAGTCTGAATACAGGTAAAAATCGCTGGGAGCCATATCTGGCGAATACGGAGGGTGTGGAAGCAATTGATAGTGTAATCCGTGCAATTTGACCGTTGTAGCCAACGAGTTGTAACGCATTGTCTTGGTGAAAGAACACTTCTTTTTTTCTTCATACGGGGACGTTTTTTGGGACATGTAGCAAAAAAAGCAGACATGTTCCTTCGAATCTATTGTTTTCAAAATCGCAAAAGTAGCGTCACTAAAACTTCTGTAACTAATTCACTAAACAAAGATTTCTCATAAAATTTTGACAAGTATCGTCGATTGTTTGTTCCAAAAAATCATAAGGATTTTTCATAAGTGCTGCCACCTACGTGTCAGCCTACGGATTTTTCAGCCGATGTGTTGGTTACGTCGTCAAATTATAACGTATGATATCCGATAAAAATCCGTGAACATGAGCGTAAGTGTATTTTCGACACACGCCTTTAAAAGATTTACAAGTGAAAATGGCAGATCTTAAAATTTAATTTATTTTTAAGTTTTTCACACTTCAAAATCAGTTAGTTAACTTTTACTTTGATACGTTCAAGAAAAAACTTTTTATACCTAATCATTTTTTTTTTAATTTATTATTATATTATATATATTATATTATATTTATATTTTATTTATGAAGTCGGACCACTGAAATCTATTTTTCAATTTCATTATAATCGTTATCGACTCTAATTTTTTATGAATATATTTTATTTTAATTTTTGATTTGAAATAGAATTAATACTTATTTCAGTTAATTTATAAAATTGTATTAAAGAGAACTAAGAGGATAAAATCTGGCTTTACTATTTTCAACACTCTTTTATAAAAAAAAACAATCGTCAAAATTGGGGAGAAAGTTTTTTTTGCCGTGGATAAAATTTTTGAGGACATAATCATTAAAAAAGATGTTATTAAATCTGCATTTTACATCAAAGAACATTTAAGGTATAAAAACTGATTGTTTTTATTTTTTGGCATTTTGTCATACCAGCAATTGGTGCTTTTATTTAGTATCCATATTTTAATTGCAATCCTTTATCTGGCCTTTCCAATTGTTCGATAATAATTAAAAATCAATTTTATTATAAATTCCCGACGTATTGGGAACAAATAAATAAGCGATATAGATACATTTTTTTAATTGCCAACACCCGGAGCAGAAAGCATAAAAAAGTAGTGGAAGCATGTAGTAAATATTTACAACAACACCAACTACAGAAAATCGTAATGATAATAAAATGACAACAACAAGAACAACAACCAAAAGTGTTTTTGCAGAGAAATAGCAAAAATTATCAGCCAACAATAGCAGCAGCATTAAAAATCAGCAATTGACAACGAAACACTAACGATGAACTACAAAAAAAAACGTACTAATATAGAGAATAGCAAAAAGAGAATAGCTAAAAATAGAGAATAGCAAAAAGATAAAGTGATAGAATAAACAGAAGAAATAACAAAAAAAAAAGTATTAGCAGAAAATCGAATTGAAAAAAATGATAACTATTACAACGATAAAAGAAGCTTCAACGAAAAATAAGAAAATCATAATAGACAAAACGAATAAACATAACAAATCCACCAAACCAACCCACCAAACTATCCATCCAACAAAAAAAAAACTACGTACATTTAACTTCATCACTCGAAAGAAATTGAAATGAATTGCATACAGTATGTATGTACGATGAACACAAACAACACACTCCTTACGACATACACTTTACTTCTCAACCCGTAACCGATTCCAACATAATCAGAATTTACGAACGAATTGAAACGAACATTAAACACAAAACGTATAAAGAGAAGAAAATCGAGATAAAGTAAAAATCCTCAAAAAAATATATATAGATATATAAAACACAATATGCGACGAAACGACCGACGGTAAGACAGACAAATAGACACACTTAACGAAGAATACACGAGAAAACAATTAAAAACACAACACAGAGAGCACACCGAAGCCCACTAACTGGTTGACTCTGTCACTCGTTCATTGTTTCACAAACAAACATTCAATATACAACAACAATGACATTACGGGTATAGTATGTTTGTGACATTCTTACTTATGTGTATATTTATTTATTCGATGATTTCTCACTATTAATACGAACAACTGCTGAACTATGCTTCTGGCATTTAATTTTTGTGCAACGCGAAAAAAACATTTTTTTAAATGATTTTCATTTATATATTTTTTTTTAATTCTATCTTTTCTTTTAAATACCACATAAATTTTAGTATAATTTAATTTCAGTTATTTGAAAGTTTTCTATAATTTTTTTAAATATTTTTAAAACATTTTCTTTATATATTAACTAACGAACACAGCGCATTGAAAGGTACTATTCCCGGACTTTTTACTTTGAAAATCTCAAATGAATCTCTTTTGCTGCAGCAGCACGAACCGTCAGCAGTCTGTCAATTTTTCTTCTCGATTATATTTGTTCCTTCTTTCGTTTTATTTCGTTCTCATATTCGTCGTTTACAACAATGTGTAATTCAGTGTTGTATTTTTAAAGTAGTAGTACATAGTAACCATATGTACATACTACTAAACTGTGTGTTGCGAATAATTTTCAACAAATGATTTTTTTTCCTTAAGTAGATAAAATAGGTTATTCATATTCTAAATTTAAAGTATTCGAAGTTCATAAGTTACTCAATGAATTTTCTATTTTAAAACTAATACAATATCTTGAATTTATAGAATGAATAGATTGCCCTTTTTTTACTAGCATTGTTGAAAACTGAATATACAAAGCAATCCAAATATAAAAGTTTTCAAAAAAATTGTATGCCATAGGAAATTGTTTTATTAAAACCAAAAGAAAAAAAATTATTTAAATAAATGTTACCTCTACCACAAACTTTTAATGATAATCTTTTTTAAAAACCTGATATAAAGGTGTATTTACACTGTAGGAACATTTTCAACTTATAAAAGAAAGTAAATCAATACGCTCAAGCACTATCGTCGGAATCAGAAAGAACTGACGAGATATTTTATATACATAGAATGATGGGAGATTATGCTTGGGCTAAAATTAATTTCACTATTTCTTAATATTTATTTGTGATCCTATCACATTATTGTTAACACGTTCTTCTAAAATATTTACCTTGTTTTCTTTGTAAAATGTGGGAGACATTAACGAAAATAAAAAGATATTCTTTTATTTCAACGATTTGTATTTTTCCAAGTATTTTTCTTCTCATATTTTTTGTGTATTGCACTTAAAGTACTAAACTCATTTCATTCGTTGTATTTTTATTATCTTTATAATGACACTTTTGTGTTACCAGATTAGTTGTTACTAAGTCGATATATAGTCTAAAAAGTCAAAATACCTACTTCCGAAAAACAAAAAAAATTAATAAAATATATTTTTCCCGTTTAGCAGGATACAATACATAACAAATAGTCACACTTAAAGTGCTGATAGTTTTTAATATGTTGCCTAGTGTAATTATGGATAGTATTAAGTTGTTTTAATGCCTTTATAAAGACTAACAGATTCTAGCCCTCGAAATTCGAGTGCCTATTCTAGGAAATTTTATTTTTTCATTAAATATAGACCCTAAAGGTATGCTAATCAATTAAAGAAAATTCACAAATCAACAGAAAGAAACAAAACATCATTCACAAGAAATCACCTAGCCTATTAATATTATAGATTACGACGTATTTCCTTCGGCAAAAGAATAAATAATCTGAACTTCTATTCTTTTCAACCCCGAATATCTTAACATTTAAACCCAGCTCATGGGAACTTGTTTTGAAGTCATTTTTTAATCAAAACTCATTCAGAGAATCAGTGAAAGTTAGTACCTTCTAAGTGCTCGGATGTTAATTTTTATGTTGACAATTCAACGTTTGTCTGAAAAATTCACCGAAAAAATTGTAGGATCCTTACACTCTTAACATGTCTTCTTGCCTGATCAATAAAAAAGACATATATAAAGTTATATTATCTTAATTGATCCACATTTTATAAAATACAGATGGAATCGAGTCAAGGTATTATGGGCATTATTTTTTAAATGCCTACGTTAGCATGTTCAACTCAAGTTATAATCAATAAATCTATCACAACTTTATAGTAAAAAGTAAATTTAATAACAGTTTATATATAATGTTAGGAACAAATTGAAAAATTGGATATTAGAAAAAATTTGGGTTATTAAGAAAAATTATTTCTTGTTATCAGGAACCCATATTTTCGAGTTATGGTTCTCCATGTTTTAACATTGCTTTATATATTTATTTTATTTATTTATTCAAGTATTGTAAAAAATATATAACTTCATTACTTAATATCAGATTTAATATCATTTGAAAACTTATTTAAATGACTTTTACATGACATAAATAAACAGGTACGAAATCCGTTAACTAACTAACCTATTCAATAATTTTAATTTTTCTAGTAGTTTTAAAAACCTATCATACTGTCCTAAAAAGGTGTATTTAATGTATGCGACCACTGCTGTATTTTGATGTATAATAGGAACCCTTAACTTCACCAGAACCAGATATATTAGGGATTTTCTCCAGTGTTTTGGGTATAGGTATATTTAGATATCATATATTTTTTGATTACTAACTTTTATGAAAATTAACCCATTAAGAACTTAAATCTTACACACTATAACACTCTGCAATTTGGATATAATCTAAGTCGATTTAGAATAAATGGCCATATAAACATTGTAATTAAACCTCAAGTGGCAAATAAACATATTTATATGAGGTGCATATTTATATGTAGCCCCATACAAACTACCTCTATGAGATCGGATTATATTGATATATGTATATTGTAATATAGTAATCGGATAAATTTGGTTAATGTGTGTTCATTACACCGATTCAGTATTTTTCTTTAGTCAAAATCATAAATCATCTGTTTCCGATATCAAATTTGATTTTATAGAAAAATAATTCACTATTAACTAAATACGGTCATAATCCGACAATTTTTCGTCCTCTTCCCCATATAAAAATAGCATCCGAAGTGAAGTTTTACATATCTTCAGCCACAAATTCATAACAATGCCACTCAAATTTTATTCTGTATTTCTATATCCAATTATGACCTCAGAAAATTTGGGCCCTACATCTCGTATCTAACGTTTGTATAAGATAATGTCGAGCGAATATAGAATTATGTAGCGACTATAATGATTTTACTTATTATTTTTTATTAGTTCTCAGATTACTCTTAAATATTTCATTTCCATATTTAATTGTTGTATAATTAACCTTGTTATAACGAAAATTACGCGGTTTCTTGATATATTTTTCATAGAATCTGTATCTCATCTTCAGTAGCCAGTTCTAAATTTTTTTTTGGAAATAATTTCTTTTTATTATTTAAGGGAATAAAGTATTGTAGACATTTAATTAGAAGCGAGACCCCGAAAATCTAGCACATCAATAATTTGTAACTGATCTTCTGCCAGCTCGCATTTAACTTTTTTTATTATTTATGTGTGAAAAGTAAAGTAGAAATATTATACTTAAATCTCAAAATATCCGGTGCTAAATGGGTTAAATGACCCTAGTATACGTAAAAAGAGACTGGTTTTTTGGTTTTACGAAGGGCTTGTTAAAAAAAAACTCGACTTTATAAATATGTCAAATGTATTTGCTCCATAACGGGTTAATAATTAGTGTGTCATTTAAAATATTCCAGTTACCTTTCCAAGGCAATATAACTGCTGGACTCGGGGTTCCGTCACTAGACAATTCAAGCCCAATGAACAGATTTTAATATGTTTGCGATTTAAGTCGATTTTTCTAATGAATTTATTAGATCTTTTGCCCAACAAATCATAAAATTAGAATATTCTATTGATAAATATTCGCAAATATTATACAATTTAAAGGTCCATTCAGCCTAACCTTTCTTACAAAAAAAAAATTCTATGAAAAAAAAGTAGTTGTATACTAATATATAAAAACGAATACTTACTCATTTAAATCATCACTGTAAAATGTGATCAAAGTTATCGCATATAGATACGAATGAATACATACATTCGTTGTTCAGCATATGAGAATTATAGAAGGCGAATGCAATGCAATGTAATAAAATGTATATAAAGTTAAATTTGTTTAACTTTTTTATTTATTTTTTTTATTTATAATTTTTTGCTTCAAATTCGCACTTGCTTTTCATATTCTATATTTTTTAATGGATTTTTATGCTTATTCCTTTTTTAACTCTTATTTCGTTGTTGGTTTTTGTTGTATTTTTGTTTTGTTTTTTCTATATTTTTAATTGAATTTGTTTTTCTTCTTTCTTTTCTTTCTTTTTTGCACACTACCCACGTTAGTTAGTATAGAGGTCTCCTTCTTGTTAACATATAACTTTCTTATAGTTTAGAAAGCGACAGCTATAGTAATCGAGTAGAAAACTGTTAAAAATACAGAGCACAGAGTAGAAAATTAAACATTATTGTTGTTTTTGTTTTCATACGCTAATCTATTACAAAATTTAATGCCGATTTCACGTTATTATTGTTGTTGTTGAAAATGAACAAAAAAATAAAATAGAAAAGACAACAAAAAAAACTTGTTTCGCGGCCGCTTAATATAATTTGTTTTCTTAATTTTTTCAATGCACAATTGGAGTAAATTTCTTTTAATTTTTTTTTAAAACGAATATAACACTTTTTTAACAATACAAAATTTGTTGTTGGTTATGTTGTTTCTTGTACAGCGTGGCAAACTAGGACCTTTTTTTCATATAAATTATGTCCAGAAGAACTTAGATTTGTGCCGATGTTTCTAAAAAATAACGACGACAAAGTTGTGCTAATGGTTTGGCTGCCTGGTTGAAGGTGGCGATGACGTTCAAAAAGGAGACATGGAATGACGACGAGTCTTTTCAACAGACAAATATACACAATATTATAGATACATGCAATTATTCAATACGTTTTTTTTATCCAAATTGCTTTTATTCTAAATTAATAATTCAGTTAACAGAACAATCTTTTCGTCACATAGTTCATTACTCAACAGCACTAATAAATGATTTTTTCAGATTTTAACACTTTTTTCCATTCTCTTCTATACCTTTTACAAAATATTCCTTTGGAGCAGTTACACAATTTATACAAAATTTTTCACGATATTTTTTTCTCTATATATTAATAAAATCTACACACGAACCGTTTGCGGATTTTAGTTTTAAGCTTTAGCACCACTAAACACTTCATCTACTTCTGACTACGCTTCGCTTTCGGGACACGAATAAAAAATATTTTTGCTTGTATGCAGAGTCTGCGACTGAAGAAAATTTTTTCTTTTGGCTTTTTCAAATGCAAGTTTTACGTCAAAATTACACAATTTTCTTGTGGAAATTTGTTGCAAATTTTTGCTTTACTCTTTATTTTGAGTTGTAACACTTTTTTATCACTTAATTTATGGTATTTTATTCACAAATTTTAATTTTTTTTGCACAACGACATGACTCCATTTTTTTGTCGAAGCTTAAGTCCGGCCATTTTTTGTGATTTTTGGAATCATGGCCGGTTACAAACTGCAACCAACTTCACTACTATAGCAAGTAATGTAGATGAGTAAGTTTCACTAAATATGGCAACGATACGAAAAGTATTAAAATTACATATTAAGTAATTGTACATTAAATACGTTAATATAAAAAAATAATATCAACATTAATAAACAAATATAAATTAGGTGAATATATATTAGTTATTTAATAAGTTGTATAAAAAAAAAATATTTTGAAAGACAAAACAACTCTGTGTTCCATTTTAAAGTGATGCCACGTAGTTATGTTAAAGCAACATTTTTATGAAATGTTTATTTATTAATTTACAAATTCAAACACAAAGCCCTTCGGCCAAAAGACAACTAATAAAAAAAACTTTGTTTTATGGCCCGTTTAAAATAATATTTCACCATTAATATGTATTTAAATGCCTAATTTTAAACTTGAAAATTTGTACTTGGTAGTTTTGTCGCATGGCTATAACTACAGCATTTCCTGTACTGTTCTATTTAATAAATCTGGCACCCTCTTTGTTTGTGAATTATTCAAAACAATTACTCACTATTCTGTTCTCACTTCTCAGCTAGCCAGTTTAACAATAGAAAGAACAAAAAGAGAAAAGTTTATCAAAATTTATGCAAAAGCTAGAAAATTTAACATGTATCAAGACTATTTAAACCAACTACAAGTTTCCATAAATCCTTTATCATCAGAAGAACTAAAAGATTTACTTAATAATGATGAAAAACTCGATACACAAATTGACTCAGTTTTAGAAATGTTAAAGGCACAAAAAGATAGTCTTTTCTCCGAAAATCGTGCCAAGGCTGAACGTAACATTGAAAAGCAACCACAAATTATGGAACTGAAGGGAAAATTAGCTGAACTCAGTGACGAAGGTAAACAGTGCTGTGAAGCTGTTCAAGAGAAATTGTCCCAAATCAAAGAAAAATCAGGAGGGGTGACTCAAGCTTTAGCTCTTCTACAAACGGCAGCAGCTGAAAGCGAAGAAACATCTGATGCTATAGTTAAAAAATTTACTGACAACGAAATCAACGTGGAAGGCTTTCTAGAGGAATTTTTGCCAGCACGTAAAACAATGCATTTGCGTAAATTAAAGGCTGAAAAAATGCAAGAATTAATGCGACCTCAAACACAGGCAGGGCCAAATCCGGCACCCCGCAATATTGGTGGTGGTCCTGCTTATGGAAATATACCTTTAAGTGGCTTTTATCCCGCGGCACGTCCATCGTATGGTGGCGGTGTGCCATATCCAATGGGTCCTATGATGCCAATGCCACCACCACGTCCGTATTAGCCTAAACAAACATAGTATTGTTGACTATAAAATTCATATTGTTTTAATCTAAATTAGCGTACAAATCTTTTAGTTTTGAATACATATTTGTATCCAAAATACCCAATTTATAAAAAGATTGTGATTGGAAATCTCTAATTTTATTTACAAGTCCTTGCAAACTTTATGAATTGTACTTGGTTAAATCGCACTACAGGACAACTAATACAATGTCATAATTTTGCTTATTCCCTCTTTTTATAAATATGTTTATTTACAGCCATATATCTATTAAAAGTTAATCGTTCGTTATGAAATTAAGTATTTTATAAAAAAAAAGAATAGGTTTAAATATATTCTATTGTCGAGTTATTTTTTAAAAAAGATCATTTGAAAAAGTGATTCTAAAAAATATTCAGACTAAATAACAAATACTGAAATATCTTAAATAAAAAGCTAGAATATAGTTAAAAGTGTTCATTTATTGAAATGAAAATTAGTATTCTGTTTTTATTAATCTATAAATGCAAGTGCATTTAATGTATATAAAAATCGTTTAAAATACTTGTTATTTATAATATTGTATAAGCAAACTTGTGAAATTGAAGCATTTCTAATTTAATTTCATTTACATATTATGTATGTGAGTCTGTGTGTCTCTTAAATCTTAATACTAGAGTAGAACAAAATATTCGGAATAATTGTATAGAGATTCCATGGGACGAGTTCGATTAATACATCAATATCTTTATTTATTCTTCTTGCCACCGCCTTTACGGGGATGTATGGCTTCCAGTGCAATGGCAGATTTATGATAACAATCATTTGAAATGCGATCAACAAAATATAAGGCCAACAAAGAAAATAAAATGCTGTAAAAGAAAACAACGTTATACGAGTATTTTATAAGATTTAAAGTAATAAATTTTACTCCAATATTTTTAAAATATTTCCCTCAATGTGGAATCAAATAATGAAATAGGAAATGTTATTTCAAAGCTAATGTAAATGTAAATTCCATCGAGTTAAAGTTTTGTTTGTGTTCAAAACTAGAAAATTCTGCTTTAAAAAACCCTTGCGCTGGATTGGACATGCGGAACAGTTTAACAATTAAATAAAATTTACTTTCCAATTACTTACCATGTTGTAGCGCAAACCCTGTGTACTACGCCAGCAGCAATAACTGACATTATTAAACATATCAAAATTTCTGGTATAAATTTGGAAGCGAAGTCATCACCAAACAATAACATTTCAACATTAGACAATGAGGTTAAACTAAATAAAAAAAGCCAGGAGCTAACGAAACCACCAAATATTGTTGTCAACTGGCTGGATGTAAACCATTCAGCATAGAAACGCAGAGTGCCATAGATGACTAAACTTAAAATGCAAGATATAACAGCACTACCGAGGTGGGCTTTTGGTGGGACCGGCCCTGAAAATATATAAACATTAAACTTGTTTTGTTTTTAACTGTCTCGTTACTTACTTTCAATCATTTTTACTTTATGGATTATTAATGTGTATGCCCTTTCTTCTTCGGAGCTGGTATCGGAATTGATTCCGGCTGCTTCTGGATTTTGGATGCTCAATAGAACTAAAATGACAGCGACATGTTGTGTACTTGTTGTTTTTTATCATAATCGCTACTAGTTAATAGATGGCGGTGGTGGTGGCTGTCACAGAAATTAACAATGCCACTCAAATTTGGTTTATGCTTATTTTTTATATCCAATGAGTTGGACCGAAGAAATAGGGTTTCTAAGCCACGGTATAGGGTATCATATAGTTGGTCTAGACCGACTATAATTTTCTTACTTGTTTATTTCAAATTACGTTTTTGAAACTTTTTCCTATTGTAAAAATTTCATATTCTGAAAATATTGACACTATATAACATGTATTCCGACAAAGGCTTGTAAATTTCAACCATACTTGTTTAAATCATTAAAATGAAAAATTTAATTAATTAAATTTGAATGAGAATGCCTTGTATTTATTGCGTAAAGAAAGGTAAAAGTACTTATCGGTTGAGATTATTAAAGTCCGATCATAATAAATTTTGGTGATGCTATGACAGTTAAAATGTCATTTAGTTGAAATAAGAAATTTGAGTACATTTCTTATTTTTATATATTATTTTATTTATTTATTTTATTTAAATAAATATCGGGTGATCCATGTAGAGATACTTTTTTCAATAGCCTTTTTTTGACAAATCAGGTGTTGTCATGTTATTTTAAGTATGGATTTTGGTGTATTATATGTAAACTGTAGGGTACCAGAATCATTTAAGAAAAACTGGCAGCCCTTTGTGCAAAACAGCTGTTTGAAAGAGGTTATTACGAGGTTTTTTCACATAAAGTTTCATGATTTTTGTATAAAAATATTTAACTAAACTGAATTAAAGAACATAAAATGATAGCTCCTTCACGTTTAATTGGTCAACAACTTTTAAAGCAAGCTGCATTTAAAAGAGTTGGTAAGTTTCCAATAGAAATAAATTATTACAAAACATGCAGACTTAAACTTATTTATTCATTCATACATAGTCACGTTCTCAACGAAACCATTAGAAAAAGAGAAGGATGCCTTTGCCGGCAATATATCTAAGTCTTCTGTCACGAGTAGAGACTCGTCAGAGACTCGTAAACCCATTGCACCGGCTACATATCGTTTCATATATCCCGAATTTTTACCCGACCCCAAAGTAGAATGGCGTAACTCTATAAGAGAGAAGTTGGAACGAATCGATATGATTGATAGACGCACACAAATCGAGATACCAGAATTTTATGTGGGCTCCATATTGGCAGTTACCAGCTCAGATCCTCATGCAGCTGGCAAAGTTAGTCGTTTTGTAGGTGAGTTAAGTAAATTAATATAAAAGAATTTCTACTAAATGTTGCTTTTCATATAAACCGAGTAGGAATATGTATCTTACGTGAACGTTGTGGTTTAAGAGCTCGTTTCATTTTACGTAATGTTATCGATGAACAGGGCGTAGAGGTTTTGTATGAAATCTATGATCCGACTATACAAAAAATTGAAATCTTGCGTTTAGAAAAACGTCTCGATGATCATTTGCTGTATTTACGTGATGCTTTGCCCGAATATAGTACATTTGATATAAATATGGAAGCGGAAATTCTAGAGGAAGGTACTCCGGTACCCACCAATGATGTACAAGTACGCTTGAGGCCCCGTCCCTGGTTGGAAAGATGGGAAAGACAACATCTCAAGGGTGTCTCCAATATCGATGAATATATTAATGAAAAGAACAGACGCAAGGCATTGGCGCGTGAAAAACCATGGGAAAAATATGATTTAATGAAACAATATAGAGCCACCATACCCGATGAGGAACAAAAGGAAATCTTTGCAGAAGTCTATTCACAATTGCATCAAATGGAATTGCAGCGCAAGAGAAATAAGCGTAAGAGATCCTATGTTAAGCCAACTAAATTGGCATAAAAACCTAGGGAAGAAGCATGAAGAGGGATTATTTTATAACAGTTTGTTTTGTCATAAGAGTTGTTGAAAATAAAGTTTCCATTTAAAATTGATTTTTCAAAAATGTGTTTATTATTATCGCGGTATATTACAACACAATTTAGTTTGAAATGTTTTCAATTAAATTCTTTTAATGTACATAAATATATTAGAAAACAAAAATAATGTTTTTCTTACAAAAAAAAAAAAAAAAAAAAGATTGATTTTATACAAAAAAGATATTTTTTTGGGAAACACTTGTCTTTAATAACTAATACACACGATATTTATAGAAATCCATCAAAGAGATGGTCAAATTCCAACTAACAATTAATGTAATCAAATAGAGCAGAAATATTATAGGCAGAGGTATAAGTATAAGACGAGTATTTTTGAGATGAGGAATACCTGCAAAAAACGACAATTATATCTATATTTTTTTTTCTATAATTTAAAATAGATTATTGCATAGAAACTTACAATTATAACCCAAAAATGATATATAAACATAGTAGCTCAAGCCAAGCAACCAAAATGTATTGCCCAGAAAGCGTGAAATAAACCATGGCTGACTTATCAACCAATTGTAAAAGAATAGCTGTAAAAAGTGCAACAACATTAAGGGCGGGAAAAATGCATTCAAATGGACATCAAATGCATAGCCCCATTCTATATCAGGTTCTAAATTACTGGTGCGCAAATAACGATTTGTTATTAACCATAGAAATGATGCCACAACTATTCCCGCAAATATGCAATCCACAAAGACTCCATAAAATATAAACGATATGCTTTGCCAGAAATTTAAACCCAAGACATAAGCGAAACCCAATGATGTTACTGTAATAAAGGAAGAAATAAACATGAAAGAGAGCTTCTTACTCAGAACTCTAGATTTTTTTTCTCTTTACATTCGAACTTTACTTTCTCCATACTTACCACATAAACACACAACTAACAATACTAAAAAGGCTGGATCATCTCTAGCAAACTGTGATTTTGTTTCTATATAAAAAAAATCTTGTTATAAAATTTAACACTTTACAGTTTCCACCAACTTACGTTTTCTATAATTAAAATTTCTATAAACTTTTTGTGGCGCTATAAGCAAATAGATCATTTGCCATAAAGCAAACTCAAAGTCCATTTGATTGAATTTCAGCAAACGCCTTAGATATTTGTAACTTTTTGTTGTGGCTGAAAGACAATCTTTTCTAGAATTGGCCGGTGGTGGCAATGGTGATTGACCTCGTAAAGCTGAATAACTTGACACCACAGAGGGTGTGGGCGATGTTGTCTGTTTCATAATTTCGTTTCACTTTCTAATATATAGACAATATGATAATTCGTTAGAATATCGCTAAATAAACATTATTTAATTCTTTATATTTATATAAATATGATATTTTCTTTTCTTAAAAAATGTTCTCTTCAGAGTATAATCGCAAAAATTTTAGTTGACACATCACTTTGTTGACAATGTATTTAATGAACAGCTGTTAGGAAGTGTTAGGATAACTTTTGTAATCCTTTTAACGTGTGTGAAGTTATCCATAAAAAGTTATCCATAGAATTTTAAGTGGAACGCGTGTGGAATATGTTTTATATTTTTATTAAATTGATAAAAAAGCAAATATTGATATAAAAAATGATAAAAAGAAACAAGTGTACGGTCAGTAATGGCTGTTTGGAATAATTATGAAGCATTGTAAAAGCATTTTGACGAAGAATCAAGCGATATAAATCGAAGTGAAAAAGATTAACATATAAAGAGTAACATATAATGAACTGAAAATAAAACAAGTAAGAAAATCATAGTCGGTCTAGACCGACTATACGATACCCTATACCATGCGTTTAGAGACCATATCTCTTAAGCCAAACTAACTGGACATAGAAAATAAGCATAAAGCAAATTTGAGTGGGATTTTTAATAATCTTTTTGGCTGCAGATATGAAAAAGTTCATATCTAATGCTATATCTATATGGGGACTAGGATCAAAACTGGACCGATCCTGACCATGTTTGGTAAAGTCTCTTTTATTTTGCAAATATACAAACAAAATTTGAGAAGAATCAGTGCAATATTTTTGTTTTTTGATAGATTTAAGTGAAGATCGGGAAGCAGCTCTATATGGGGCCTATGAGTAAGAGTTGTCCCATAGGGATCGTTTTTGAACTACTCATTAATGGATATAATAAACGCATACAAACCCAATTTGAGTAAGATCTATATGACAATTTGGATCTTATGGCAATTTCTGTCGATTTCATAGGGGTCATTTGTATGGGGCTAGCTCTGAACATGGACAGATTCTCGCCAATTTCAACAGCGTTCATCCTAGGCCGATAACAGCTTATATACCAAAGTTCATCAAAATATATTCATATTTGCGACCTGCAGTTTGATTAAAAGTTTACATGGACACACAGACGGACGGACGGACATCGTTAAATCGAATCAGATAGTGATTCTGATTCGATCGGTATAATAGAAGATGAGTCTAGGTCAAATATTTTTGGTAGTTACAAACAGCAGCACAAAGTCATTATACCCAAACCACATAGTGGTATAGGGTATAAACATTTAAACACAAAACTGTCGTTATGACAGGTAGAGTAATTATTTCATTGTTATGCATGGTTAACGTTTTTTACAATGGGGTCAAATAGTATAACCCATTTTTTGCATGTCCTTTTTTTTATTGATTTTTACAGAGATCAATTTGTAAACAAATAGCTCAGGTATCAAAAACCATAATTTACGATCAAAAAAATTATATTTCTAGTCTACCATAAAAATGAGAGACAATATGCGACGAATGTTAAATAATGAATGAATATGCGAATAAACAATTGTCTGAACGGGTAGGTTAATTTTTTATTTTAATGCATACATATATAAGTATGTATATCTTTCAAGATTTTTATACATAGACGCCCGTATTCATAATCAAATTCTAGCTGTTGGATAACTTTTTTTCATACAAATTTTGAAATTTTCGTATGAAAAAAGTTTGCCAACTGCTAGAATTTGATTATGAATACGGGCGAGAAAGATTAAAAAAACACTGAAATCCAATTTTATGGACACCATCCACGGGCCTATTGCAGGAGTTCTGGAAAAATGCCAGCATGGGACATATATCAGTTTGTTCGTGTGCTCATAAGGAGTCTATTGGTATATGGTTTGTTGTCCAACTCATCGGGAGAGCTTGGGAATTTTTACTTTAATTAAAAAAAAGCCAATTTTAATTTTATGGACACCATCCACGGGCCTATTGCAGGAGTTCTGGAAAAATGCCCCGCATGGGACATATATCAGCTTGTTCGTGTGCTCATAAGGAGTCTATTGGTATATGGTTTGTTGTCCAACTCATCGGGAGAGCTTGAGAATTTTCACTTTAATTAAAAAAAAAGCCAATTTTAATTTTATGGATATATTCCAAGGGTAATTGTAGGACTTTTGGAAAAATGCCCCGCATGGGACACATATCAGTTTGTTTGTGTGCTCATAAGGAGTCTATTGGTATATGATTCGTTGTCCAACTCATCGGAGGAGATGCATAAATTTAATTTAAAGTTGAAAAAATAATAATAAAGTAATTTTCTGGTTTGCATTCAAAGGCTTATTGTAAGACTTCTGGAAAAATGCCCCGCATGGGTCATACATCAATATATTCGTGGGCTTATGTGCTGTCCAACAGTATACGTCTCATTTTTCAAATCATCGGGAGATCTTAGAAAAATAAATTTTAAAAACACAACTCTATAGTTAGTACACTCGCACTTTCACAATTTGATATTAAATTTCTTTATTTTGTTTTTAATTTATGTAAAACTGTTAGAATCGCTACAGATGTTTCTTTTTATAATTTTTTTTATATTAATATTTATCAATTTAATAAAAATATAAAACATATTCCACACGCGTTCCACTTAAAATTCTATGGATAACTTTTTGTGGATAACTTCACATATGTGTGTTGTTTTGTTTTTATTAACATACGTTTTAACTTATTTCTATGGAAAAAAAAAATAACTTGTTTCACAGGTTTACCAATTTAGTATAAAGGACACAACAATTTATATTTTCCTGTAAACATATCTTGAAAGTACTCCAATTTAAAAGTTTAGTATAGATATTTTCCCAGAAGTTGGTAAACATATTTTTGACGATCCTGTTTTCACATACATAAATATAATCTGATCTGCATACTAATTGAATTGTTTTGTATTTTCCAATGTAACAGATGAGTCAGTTGTTTACACATTAAAAGAGTTGTACAGAGTCCGCTTTGTTTTGTTAAGATGTCTGCAAAATCGTTATCAACTGGATACAGTGGTGGTGGAAAATCTCCCAGCATAATATATATTTATGAACTACCCCCATCTAAAAGTAGAGAATTGTGCGAACATTGTGATCAAATTGATGTTTGGATGCAAATGGCTCAAAAAATGAGATTTTCTGAAGATGAAATCGAAGTAAGTTTTTATATAATTGATAGTTTTTTTTTTAAATTAAAATATATAATTTAGTATTAAACTAAACATTTAAAAGCCTAACTGAGGGAGGCTACCAGAAGAATCAGATTGTTCTCTAAAAAGTAATCGGATGTTAAATCTGTCAGAGTATAGTAAACTCAAATTTTGATCGTTTTTGAATAAAAGTTTTATCGTTATAACGATCTTTAAGAATAGTTTTTATAATTTTAATTATAAATTTAATTATATTTTAATTATAAACACTATAATTATAAACACTATTCTTAAGGTGCTTTTTGGTGAGAGCATTTCAATTATATATTCTTCCTTTATTTACAAATTTTAACCAATTTGATATTTACATATGAGATCTTATCTTTACATAGATATTGCAACAAATAATATATAGGATCTAAAGACATTAAATACATCTAAATATCTAAATTCATCTAAATATATTAAATAGTTTTTACTTTATTTTTTTTAATGATTTTTAAAGGAAAATGGGAGGAAAAAAAACTTTATATGATTTAATAAATTCAAATACTATCTGAAAATATTTATGTGCTTATTGGAGGTTTATTAGAAATAATAGACCTCTATAAGCACATAATTTTCAATTTGGTGATTTCTTTTTAATTTTACGTTATTTCTCTACATTCTCTTATCAGTTGGTAAGAGGAATTTTAAATTTTGGCAAAGTAGTTGGTATTAATCCTTGTTATGAAATCGATAATTTTTTCATAACCTGTAGGATACATCCAGGGGTTTTTTTTTATTTATCATTTTAAGACATTAGTTTTGCATAATTTGTAAGCGTTTTAGGTAGCTGTTGGCAGCGTCACTCCAAATAGGACACGCGTATGTTAATATTGGCCTTATAACACTTTTGAAGGGTAGATTTTTATTTTTGGGGTTTAGAAATGACCTCCTTAGTAGTGGAAATAATGCTTTAAATGATTTTATAGCTTTTGGCACGTAGCCATAATATGTTATTTAAAAGTAAGCTTTTTGTCCAAAACAACTCGGAGATGTTTGACATCGTTAAGTGCATTTATGGTATTATTTCAAATAAGAAGATGACGTCTTGGCAGTCTTTTGGGAGATTTTTTGAATGGAAATATTATTGCTTGGGTCTTGTTTGAATTAATTTTGATTTTCCATTTGTGAAAATATTTACTGCAATTTACAAGACCCTTTTCCATTTTCTTAAGGAGTGCACTTGTAAGTTTGTTTGAAGAAATTAACGCAGTATCATCTGCGTAATAAGCAATTTTCATATATTTTGGGACTTTAAAATTGGATGTATATATCGAGTAAAGCAATGGCGACAAGACTGATCCTTGAGGTTACCCTGCGATAATGGTTTTTGGAGATGATGTTTCATTATTAATCGCAACTTTAAAGCTTCTGCCGTGAATGAAATCTGAAATAAGTTTACATAGATATTTTGGTATATTTGCATCAAGAAGTTTAAATAAGAGGCCATTATCCCAAACGGTGTCAAACACTTTTTCAATATCTAACAATATTAGACACGTTGAACGTTTATTGTTTTTATTGGTGATTATTAGATTTTTAATTCTGTTTATTTGGTGAGTATAGCACTCTCTTTTAAATCCAAATTGTTCTTTAGCAACAATATAATTGGTCATTAACAATTTACTAAGACGAGAATGTAGTATTTTTTCAAATATTTTACCTAAGTTACTTAATAGACTAATTTGTGTAATTTTTGGCTTACTAGGTTTGTTGATAGCTATAACCTTAGCATTCTTAAAATGGTTTGGGAAATAATTGAGTTTCATGCAGCTGTTAAATATTATAACCAGTAATTTTAGAGCTTTGAGTGAGTGGTAGTTTATTTAAAAGCAGGTTGGGAACATTGTCAAAACCAGGGGATTTTGAGGGTTTTATTGATGAGACAATTTTCGTTACTTCTTCAAGAGATGTAAAAATTGCTGATTCAGAACTAGGATTTTCCGTCTTAAAATTATTTACTGTTGTATTTATTAATGTATCCGCTGAGTGTTTGTAGTTCCAAGTGAGGTTATTGGCTTGCACAAATGTATTTGCCAGGATTTCAGCCTTGTCCTTATCAGATTTTATTTTTGTATTTCCAATTTTAAAGTGAGAGATTTGATTTTTTACTTTTCCTCGCAAGTTCCTGCTTATTTTCCAAATGATTTATCACCTGGTTTTAAATTGAATAGAAAACTGTTAGAGATAGATCAAAATAACTGCTTGATAGCTCTTGTAGATTTTACAGTCAAGATTGGCAATTTACAAATTTTGTGGATACATCTACCGATTTTTTCCAATTTGCAAATTATTTATTTTTTACTTTATAAAAAAATTGATATAGATAAAATTACTCAATATCTGGAAAACTAAATTTTTTATCCGATCATAAACTGAGCGACAATTTTATGAATATTACAAGATTTGCTGAAAATTATCATACTTATTTTTTTTAAATTTTTACCATTAAAACTACATACAATGGGTGGAAAAACATGGAAACTTTTACAAAATTCTGAATTGCCAATTTTGTTTTTTGTTTTTATAATTAAGTCCTAAAATGATGATTTGTTTTGCGATATCATCTTTGGTGCATTCTCTATCATAAGATAACAAATTTGTTACAAAAAATACAATTTAAATAAAAAAAAAAAAATAGATAAACGAAAAAGAATGCATTTTTTTAGTGATGACAAAACAATGGAAACTTTTAAACTTCTGTACCAGAGTTGATTAAAACAATAGAAATTGAAGATGGTATGAAAGAAAATGTAAAAAATCTTAACAGTTATTTAAATATTTATAGATTCTCATGTTTTCTTGTATTTGTTTTCATGTATTTTGTGAAGAAGTTTTCTGAAGAGTTAAAAACCAGAATAATAGATGATTTTAGTGCTGGTCGTAAGCAAAAGAATATTTTTGAGAAATATACTATGAATAAATCCATAACTTCATTTTGTGGCGCAGACTGCATAAAACGCGTCAATGACAGGATAATTTAATAGCAAAGAAGTTTAAAAATATCCAAATATGCTCATATGGTCATTAAAAATCTGAAAGTAAAACTATGTGCTCGAACTGTTTCCCGACGAGCAATTGAGGCTGATCTTGGATGTTATCGTCCTGTGGGGAAACCACTGCTATCATAAAAAAAATCGTCTGGCTAGCATTAATATTGCTAAAGAATACATCAACTGGAATTAGAATACTGTTGGCGGAAAAATTAAACATAAAATTTGGTTATATCTACACAGGACCAAACGCTTTGGGGATTTTACTATAATAACTTAATACAATCGTTCGGTATAAGAATCATTCACCCCCCAAGACCATTACCATTATTTATGCCACAATGTTATTGTATAGTAAAGGTTTCTATTGTTTTGTAAAAATGAAAGTTTCAAGTTTTGTTATTATACCCTATACCACTATGTGGTTTGGGTATTTGGGTTATTATACCCTATACCACTATGTGGTTTGGGTATAATGACTTTGTGCTGCTGTTTGTAACAACCAAAAATATTTGACCTACACCCATCTTTAATTATACCGATCGAATCAGAATCACTATCTGATTCGATTTAACGATGTCCGTCCGTCCGTCTGTGTGTCCATGTAAAGCTTGTAATCAGACTGCAGGTCGCAAATATGAATATATTTTGATGAAATTTGGTATTTGATCTTTTATCGGCCATGGGATGAACGCTATTGAAATTGGTGAGAATCGGTCCATGTTCAGACCTAGCCCCCATACAAATGACCCCTATGAAATCAACATATATTGCCATAAGATCCAAATTATCATACAAATCTTAGTCAAATTAGGTTTATATGTATATATTACATCCATTAATTAGTAGTCCAAAAATGATCCCTATTGGACAACACTTAGTCATAGGCCCCATATAGAGCTGCTTCCCGATCTTCACTTAAATCTATCAAAAAAGAAAAATATTGCACAGATTTTTCTCAAATTTGGTTTGTATATATTTTTTCAAAGTGTAAGTGACTTTACCAAATATGGTCAGGATCGGTCCTTTTTTGGACCTAGTCCCCATATAGAAATATCATCCGATATGAACTTTTTCATATCTGCAGCCAAAAAAATTAATAAAAATGCCACTCAAATTTGGTTTATGCTTATTTGCTATATCCAATTAATTGGACCGAAGAGGTAGGGTCTCAAAACCATGGTATAGGGTATCGTATAGTCGGGCTAGACCGACTATAATTTTCTTACTTGTTTTTTTTTGAAGTTATGTTAGTATTTCCAGATTTATTAAAAAATATCCCCTTAATTGTTAAACCAATTTTTTTCAATTATATATTCTTCCTTTATTTACATATTTTAACAAATTTGATATTTACATATGAGATCTTATCTTTACATAGATATTGCAACAAATAATATATAGGATCTAAAGACCTTAAATAGTTTTTATTTTATTTTTTAATGATTTTTAAAGGAAAATAGGAGGGAAAAAACCTTTATATGATTTAATAAATTGAAATCTATCTGAAAATATTTATATGCTTATAGAAGGTTTATTAGAAATAATAGACCTCTATAAGCATATAATTTTCAATTTGGTGATTTCTTTTTAATTTTACGTTACTTCTCTACATTCTCTTATCAGTGGGTTAGAGGAATTTTCAATTTTGGCAAAATAATTGTTGTTAATCCTTGTTATGAAATCGATAATTTTTTCATAACCTGTTTCTTCATGAAGAAGATTTGTAGGATACCTCCAGGGCTTTTTATTTATCATTTTAAGACATATGTTTTGTATAATTTGTAAGCGTTTTATGTGGCAGTTGGCAGCGTCACTCCAAATAGGACACGCGTATGTTAATATTGGCCTTATAAAACTTTTGAATAGGAGATTTTTGTTTTTGGGGTTTAGAAATGACCTTCTATTTAGAAGTGGCCATAATGCTTTAAATGATTTTATAGCTTTTTGGCACGTAGCCATAATATGTTGTTTAAAAGTAAGCTTTTTGACCAATACAACTCCGAGATATTTGACATGATTAACTACATTTATGGTATTATTTCCAATATGGAGATGACGTCTTGGCAATCTTTTGGGAGATTTGTTGAACGGAAAAATAATTGCTTGGGTCTTGTTTGGATAAATTTTGATTTTCCATTTGTGAAAATATTTACTGCAATTTACAAGTCCCTTTTCCATTTTCTTCAGGAGTGCACTTGTAAGTTTGTTTGAAGAAATTAACGCAGTATCATCTGCGTAGTAAGCAACTTTGATATATTTCCGAACTTTGAAATCCGATGTATATATCGAGTAAAGCAATGGCGACAAGACTGATCCTTGAGGTAACCCTGTGGTGATGGTTTTTGGAGATGATGTTTCATTATTAATCGCAACTTTAAAGCTTCTGCCGTGAATGAAATCTGAAATAAGTTTGCATAAATATTTTGGTATATTTGCATCAAGAAGTTTAAATACTAGGCCATTATGCCAAACGGTGTCAAACGCTTTTTCGATATCCAACAATATTAGCCCCGTTGAACGTTTATTGTTTTTATTGCTGATTATTTGATTTTTAATTCTGTTTATTTGGTGAGTAGTGCTATGCCCTTTTTTAATCCAAATTGTTCTTTAGCAACAATAGAATTAGTCGTTACAAATTCACTAAGACGGGAATGTAGTATTTTTTCAAATATTTTACCTAAGTTACTTAATAAATTAATAGGTCTATAGCTATTTGGGTTATTTTTGGCTTACTAGGTTTGTTGATAGCTATAACCTTAGCGTTTTTGAAATGGTTTGGGAAATAGTTGAGTTTGATGCAGCTGTTAAATATTATAACCAGTAATTTTAGAGCTTTGAGTGGTAGTTTCTTTAAGAGCAGGTTGTCATTGTCAAAACCAGGAGATTTTGAGGGTTTTATTGATGAGACAATATTCAATATAAATTGCTGACTCAGAACTGGGATTTTCCTTCTTAAAATTATTTACTGTTGTATTTATTACTATATCCGCTGAGTGGTTGTAATTCGAAGTGAGGTTATTTGCTTTGACAAATGTATTTGCCAGGACTTCAGCCTTGTCCTTATCAGATGTTATCCTTGTATTTCCAACCTCAAGGTGAGAGATTTGATTTTTTCCTTTTCCTCGCAAGTTCCTGCTTATTCTCCAAAATGATTTATCACCTGGTTTTAAATTGGATAATAATTGACACCATTTCGTATTGCGTTCCGAATTAATACTTTTATCAATCATGTTTCTCGGCTATATTTGAAGATCGTTGGCTTTTTCTTTTAAAGCTTCTTCTTAGTTTAATATATTTCACAGTACTTTCTGGTAATGTGTAATTATTTTGTTGGGTTATTTTAGGTGTAGACGCATCCCTTGCTTCGAAGACTACATTTATAAATTTTTACTACCTTGGTATTGTATATATCGGAATATAACGTGATTTTATTTTCTAAAAAATTCATATAAATGTTCCAGTTGGTTGCATTATAATCATAATAGTTGAGGTCAACCTGCGAGGCCACTGATCTTTTAAGTGTATACATAATGGGGCGATGGTCTGCTGGTATTTCGTAATCCATTGTCTTTACGTCTATATTTAAAGCGGTATTGCTTAAAATAATATCGACTGTGGATGCTTCGCGGTTGTGTTGATGGGGGAATAGGGTTGGACTATTAGGATAGTGTATAAAAAAATTGCTTGATTGCTGTAGATTGTTGAGTGCTATTCCTGCAGTATTATTTGAACGGCAATTCCAAGAGCAATGTTTGGCATTTAGGTCACCAAAAACTATGTATTCTTTGGTGGAAGGTGTTAGGTTCAAGATATCAGCACAAAAGCTTTGGGTATATCTTGGTGAATATACTATTTTGATAACTGCCTTGAAAACACAATAAAAAAATTTACTATTAAGAAAAAAATAACTGAAAAAAGTAAAAACAAGTGGTTCAACAACGAACTCAGATCATTAAAAAGAGGAAAAGTCTTTAAGTATCAAAATGCAATTACAGTAGTTATAAAATAATTAGAAATATCTAAAAAGCAAAAATTGAACATGAAAAAAATAAATATATTAATAATAAAACAAATAGTGCAAATAACCAAAAAGAAATGTGGAGTAAAATTAAAGAACTAGTCCTAAAAAAACCCAAATCTGTTATAAAAACTGTGATATATAAACAAATAGAATATAAAGACAATTTTTAAATAGCCAAAAATTTTAATGATTATTTTGTAAATAGTATTAAGGAAATCAGATATTCCATTGAAAATGTGCAGTATGAAAATCAAATACCTGTGATAAACTTTAAATTTAAATTCCGTGCAATATATTTACAAGAACTAAAGATTATTTTTAAAAGCATTAACAAAAAACCTGATTATAACAAACTATCAAGTGACATAATCCTAGATAATTGGGACAGAACAGGCAATATTATATTAAATATTATAAATAAATCACTAGAGACTGGCGTATTCCCAAATAATTGGAAAGAATCGATGATTTTTTCAATTGAAAAAGTAAAAAATACAATTAACACCTTAAAAACATGTGAAAAAGTTATTGAAAAAATAGTAAAAAATCAATTGGAAGACTACATGGAACAACACAGGTTATTATCAAAATATCAATCAGGCTTTAGAAGAAATTATTCATGTGAAACTGCAGTAAATTATGTCATAAACAGATGGAAATGTAAAAAGAAAAAAAATAAAATATTAGCGATTTTCCTTGATTTTAAAAGAGCTTTTGAAACGATAGATAGGGACATCCTATTGAAGAAATTAGCTAAATACGGTGTTGAAGATACAGAGCTAAAATGGTTTCAGTCATATTTAACAAATCGTAGACAATTAACAAATGTTAATAATGAAATATCCAATGCAATAGAAAATGATTTTGGAGTACCACAAGGCTCTATTTTAGGAGCTCTACTATTTGTTATATATGTATATAAACGATATTGAAAATACGAAGGTGTACTATATGCGGACGATACTTTGATTTTCACAGAAGCAGCAACGAAGGAAATATGTCATGAAAATTTAAAGAATGATATAGAATGAACACAAACATAACATTCAAAATAAATAATGTAATAATAGAAAAAGTGAATAATATAAAATATCTGGGTTTCTTGATTGATAAAGATTTAAACTTTAAAGATCATGTCGAATACATATGTAAGAAAATTGACAAGAAAATCGGGTTTTTTAAACGTTTAAGAAACAGCGTGACAATATTAACCGCAATTAATATCTATATAACTACGTTAAAACCTCATTTTGAGTATGGGTCAACCATATTATTTACATGCTGTTCAGACCAACAAATAACGAGGCTGCAAAAACTACAAAATATGCGCTCAATTTTAAAATGCAATTGGTTTACGTCAATAAGATATATATGTTAGACGCACTGAAATGGCTAAACATCCAACAAAGGCTGCAACTTAATACAATATTCTTTATCCAAAAAGGAAGATGGGAAGAACACCAGATTACTTGATCGAACAAATTAGATATGTTGGAGATGTTCAACCCTATAACCTTAGGAATGCCTTAAACTTTAGACCACAGAGAGCAGATACAAAAATCTTTATTTTACAAAGGATTAAATCTTTACAACATGATGCCGAATGATGTCAAGAACGAAATTAATATAAATCTTTTTAGGAAGAAAACTGTAAATTTTATTAAAAATGTTAACTTTTAATCAGAACATATCATAATACAGTGAACTCGCGAAAACGTGAACACTCGAAAGCGTGAACGTCTCAAAAACGTGAACAAATTTATTTTTCTACAGACTACTCTAAAACGTGAACAAAATCTGAAAGCTCTAAAACGTGAACACTTTTTATTTATTGTTTTTTAATCTGTTTTTAAATTGGGAAATCCCCGAATTACAGGTTATTTGTTTGTTTACTTATGATTAAATATGTATGCGTTGACCTGTTAGTTGCTCTTTGACATTGCTACGTAGATGTTGCAAGTGTTTAAAAAATTTTAATTCGTGAAAGTGAAAAATGTCATTAAAAACCCTAAAGTGTTAATTTTAAAAGATTTGATATTCTTGAATTATTGCAAAAGGGCTTTAGTGTTATTGGCTTGGCAAAAACATATGGAGTTGCCAAAGCAACAGTTTCTTCCATTAAAAAGAAAAAAACGGGAAATTACTAATCTGTAAATAATACACTTTATGGCACTTGAAAGCGTAAAACATTACGCGCTTCTGAACTTCCGAGAATGGAAAAAAGTCTTTATAAATGGTTCCTTCACATGCGGAATAAAAAAATGCCGGTAAGTGGACTGATGTTAAAAGCCAAAGCTTTAGAAATTCACAATCAAATTAAAGAAAATGATCGTGGTTTTAATGCCAGTGACGGATGGCTCCAAAAATTTAATCAAAGGTTCGGTGTTCGCCTTCTTAAAATTTCCGGAGAAAACCTTTCTGCGCAGCCACAGCTTGTTGACCCATTTAAGGAAAAGTTAAGAGCAAAAATGGAAGAACTCTCTCTATGTGAAGATCAGCTTTATAATGCTGACGAATCCGGGTTATATTGGCAGCAGTTGCCAGATAAAACATATGTGTCATCATTGGAGAAAAGTGCTCCAGGCGCAAAGATGGAGAAACAACGATTAACTTTCATGGGCTGTTCAAATGCGTCGGGAGCTCACAAACTTAAACTATTGGTAATTGGAAAATCTAAAAATTCACGAAACTTCAAAAACTTTACTTGTCCAGTGAATTACAAATTTTTCAAGTCAGCATGGATGACATGTAAAATTTTTTATGACTGGTTTCATCAATGTTTTGTTAAAGAGGTAGATTTCAAATGACAAATTAAAAACTGAAAATTTTGTAATCATTTTTTGCTTTAGGTTACTGAGTTCTTGACTAAAAAGGGGCTACCAGTTAAAGCCCTTCTGTTAGTAGACAATGGTCCTTCACATCCAACTTAATCCCAATTGATTTTTTATGACGGATCCATTTGTGCAATGTTTTTGCCTCCCAACGTCACATCGTTAATTCAGCCCATGGACCAGAATGTTTTTAAAATAACTAAATTGTATTATAGAAACAGTCTCTTGACATTAATAGCTGGAAAACAAACAGAATTATTAGATTCTATTAAGATGTTAACTATAAAAGATGCAATTAATCTTTTGGACTCAGCATGGAGTAGAATTTCGCAACAAATTTTAAACAAATGCTGGAAAAATATTTTGAATTTAGTTTCGGAACAAGATGACCCCGATGATAATATTCCCTTAAGTGTTGTAAGAGAGAGGATATCTCCTCCAGAAATAAGACAGCTAGAAAATAGTGCGGTTCTACTTCTTCAGGCGCTGAATTCTCAGGTTTGTTTTATTAGAGGTTTCAGTGTTTTTAGAGAATTTAATTACAGATCGATGTTACTCTTTCCACGGTTAAAAATTGGAACAACAATCCTGAAGAAAATTACATAAGTAGGAAGTAGTATTGAAATTCAGGATGATACCGACGATGATGATGACTCGATTATATTCCAGCCAGAAGTTACTATTAAATCCAAGGAAGCTGTAGAAGCTTTGGATAAGGCTTTGATATGGGCTGAAAACGAGATGGTAGACCAAAGTGACATTAGAGTGCTGAGAAAGCTCTTTTAAAGATGGCAAAACAAAAAACTTACAAAAAAAATGACTGATTTTTTCCTTTAAATTTTGTTTAACTGATTCTTAATTATCCAACCAAAAAAATGTTCCTATTAGTTTTAGTTTATTTTTTGTTGTTTTTGTTAATTAAATATGAATGTCTTGTATCCTTTATTTTATATAATTTTTTTTTTTTTGTTGTTTATCGAATGCAAAGTGAACTGAATATATGTACGTACATATTGCATTTTATTTTTTGTTATTAAAAATTAATAAAATAATTAATTTAAAATAGTGTTTTTTACATTTTTTATATTAAATAGGGTAATTTTTTGTTTTCAATTTGGGTACTCGATAACGTGAACAAACTCGAAAATGTGAACTGCCTTGGTAAAAATTAGTTCACGTTATCGCGAGTTCACTGTATTTGTTAATTAATATGAAATGTCATTTAAAAGTATTTAAATACTACTAATAATAATAAATTATTCCAAAACCATAGTTCATACAGCTTATGCTGCAACAGAGCTTATCCCGTGGTTCGTACCAGGGATGAGTAATCTCTAGCATGTGCGGACCTATGCAATGATGGATATATTTCTAATAATAATAATAATAAAAATTCTTCTTTGTTAAATAAATAAAACATACAAATGTTTAAATTAATATAAGAGTTTTTAATTTTATGATAAAATTTTTTGGTATTGATCATCAAAAATATATATTGTTGAAAGTTTCCATCGTATTGTTACTTACACTATATTTCCTATTGGTTTTTAAATATTATTATGGTTTAAATAATTAATATAATAATTACGCTTACAACGTAGATACCCACTACCCACCGCTAGTGTGTATATAAAAAAATATATTTAAATTGATTGTACAATTTGTTTAACTTTATTTATTTAAATAAAATTCATGATTGCCGAAGTGAAAAGCACATTAATAAAATCCATTTTAAATGTTTATATGTAGAATATTAAACGGCGTATAAGAGTTCCTGGTCAGTCGCCTACCGCTGAACTTTTGAAAATCTGGGGAGGCCAATATAATCATAAAATTACTGAACTCTATGGTGTTCTGTACAAGTAAGAAAAAACAAAATTCTTAACAATTATTTTCAAAAAGTAAAACTCCTTACTTTTTTTTCCCAGTTTAAAAATATTTCATGGTATGCGTATTCTTAAAGATTATGTTTCGCCAACACACAAATTGCTGATACCAACAAGTATACCGCCAATAAGTAAAATGTTGCAATCGAACACCGCTAGTAATGGGAATTCTGTTAAGCTACGCAATGGTCCAGCTCCAACATCATCTGGTGTTGAATCTTCGAATATTAGATCAATCACCACGTCTGATAATAATAATAGTAGTTCTATTGATAATTTTACAAATGATCCAAGAAGTCGTTCCAATCTGCATCCATCTAGAGAGGAACAGTCAAGATTTTTAATACCCAATATTCAAGAAATAACAAGTATTATGCCAGAAATAGACTATCAAGAACTGACAGAAGCCACTAAAAATTGGGATCAAAATCTGGTTTTGGGTAAGGGAGGCTTTGGTACGGTTTTTCGTGGTTATTGGAAACATACCGATGTGGCCATTAAACAAATCGACTATAAAGGGGCCGGCGGTCGTGAAGGAGCTAAGGTACAGTTACAACAAAGTCTTAACGAATTGAAACATTTGCATAAATTTCGCCACGATAATATATTGCCATTGTATGGCTATTGCATTAAAGGCGATAAACCATGTTTGGTATATCAGTTAATGAAAGGTGGTTCATTGGAGCAAAGATTAAACTCAAAGAATTTACAACAACTGACGTGGCAGCAAAGAATTGATATTTGTATGGGTACTGCACGGTAAGTACTTAATAACAGCGTTTTCTACCGAGTTTTATCTGTTTTTTTTTTTCAGTGGAATCTTCTATTTACATGCTCTGTGCTCGGATAAACCCTTAATACATGGTGATATAAAACCGGGCAATGTTTTACTCGATCAATGTTTACAACCGAAAATTGGTGATTTTGGTTTAGCAATGGAAGGTCCCAATGCTATCAACAGGGCAGTCCAGGTGTCAAAAGTTTTTGGTACTCGCGCCTATTTACCGCCCGAATTTTTAAATTCAAAAAGATTAAGTACACAAGTGGACACCTTTAGTTTTGGTGTTGTTCTGTTGGAAACATTTACCGGTTTGCGGGCCATCGATAAAGATAGAAATTTTCTAACAAAAACTATAAAGAATTTGTTGGAATTAAACAATTATAAATTGGCCGAGCTTGTTGATAAACGTATGCAGATAACACAGCCAGCCGAAGAAATGGTATGTATACGTAGCATTGAGTTGGGCTTGCAGTGCATAAACGAGAGTCCTGAGCAAAGACCGCAAATGGAAACGGTGTTGAAAATTATCAACAGCTACTATAGCGGCAATCATTTTATGCAATAATTAGATTAGACCTACTCAACGTGATAGTTATTAAGTGCATTCCAATATTGTTTTTATTAAAGATTATTAAGCTATGTTTTTTTTTAAATATAAATTTATTTTACACATATTTTATATGTAATATAAACTAAATTTAAAGTTTTTTCTATTTTTATTCTTCTCCAACATTGAGTCTCAATTACGCAAATAATAGTTTTTTTTTTCTGTTTTGTTATATTGTTCAGCCATTTTTATGTATCGTACGGGTCCTCTAAAGGGAGTCAACTCAAAATTTTAAAATTTTAAAATTTTGCAAGAAAATATATACAGTGGTCATATCTACCTACTGTAAAAATCGTCGTCTTTAGAATCAACTAAAAAGACATTTTTTGAGTTGTGCCCAAACAAATTGCTATTTTACGATAATCACTGAAAAAATTGCAAAAACGACTACTGTTATATACTTCTTATTCGCATTTCTTTATAATGAAACAACTGTTTTTAAATTTTATAGTAAATATTAAATAATCTAACCTATAAAAACAAGGTTTTTTATTAAAACTCTTTCTTTCCTTATGCATATGAGTTTTGGATTTCTCCGTGACTATGCGTGACTATGCGTGACTATGCGTGACCATGTCAAAGTTAATATTTTTTTCACGGCAAGTCTATCGACCAAGTTTCAGATCTATCTGATTAGGGGAAATGGGTTTAACACACCGTGACTGTACGTGACTATGCGTGACTGTGCGTGAATATGTCAAAAATCTTTTTTCACAGCAAGTCTATCGACCAAGTTTCAGATTGATCGGATAAGGGGAAATGGGTTTTAAATCACTCCGTGACTGTGCGTGACTATGCTTGACTGTGCGTGACTAAGTCAAAGTTAATCTTTTCTTCACAGCAAGTGTATGGACAAAGTTCCAGATCGATCGGATAAGGGGAAGTGCGGTTTAAATCTCTCCGTGACTATGCGTGACTGTGCGTGAATATGCCAAAATAAATCATTCTTTCACAGCAAGTATATCGACCAAGTTTCAGATCGATCGGATGAGGGGAAATGACATTTATATCACTCCGTGACTGTACGTGACTATGCGTGACTGTGCGTGACTACCCCAAAATTAATCTGTAGTAACAACAAGACTATTGGTGGCCCTTTGTTCCCAATAGGAACCACAGGACATAATATATATATATATATATATATATATATATATACAACAAGACTATGGACCAAGTTGCAGATCAATTGGATAAGGCGGAATGGTTTTGCCCCCTGACAGACAGAGAGATTGAGTTGACCCCCTTCAGAGGAACCGGTGCGATATGTATTTCTTAAGAAAAAAAAAAATCACTCAAACAAAATAAATATTTAAATTATGTCTTTCCGTCCCCTGTTCTACTGAAATTAGATGCGAATCAAGTTTAGAAATATTTTTTTGTTTTAAGTCAAATATTTTCTATCAGAATTTACAACTAAAGAAAGCAATGTTTTTATTTTGAATTCATATGATCGCAAATCTACATCAGTACAATCAAAAATATTGACAATAATACTAAAAAATTAAATCTCCGAAATAGTGATAAATGAAGTGAAATCGGTCATAAATTTCAAATTTCTTTAAATCTCGATTGTAAAATAAAAAAAAAAAAAAGAAACAAGAAATAATATTTAAAAAAGCACTACAAAACAAGCAACAAAAATTTATCCTAAAGTAAAATATGAATTTGAAAAATTCAAGATTTGGTAAACGTATACAAATGTTACGTCATATTACGAAAGAGAAATTACGTAAAGAAAAAGAACGTAACGAACGTATTGACTGGGACTTGGAAAATGCCTTTCGCGAACGTGGTGGTGTTTCGAAACTAGTTGATGATAATGCCGGTGATCACAGCAATCTAATAACAAAAAACAAACATGATGATGGCAACAGCTACTCAAAGACAAGATTAAAAATGCAACAGCAACATTTTTTAAGGCAACAATGTATAAATCTACCAGCTCTTAATGTCGGAGACAGTAATTTAAATGCACAAATAAGTCTCGATAATAAGTGTTATCAAGTCAATTGTTGTACTGCTGCAAAAAATAAAAATCTCAGTGATAATATGGAATCTATGCCGTCCATAAGGTAAGAAATGAGCTCTTGGAAACATAAAAAAAAACTCTGAAGTAGTTAAGTTATTTTGTACAGTGGGCTGGCAAATACAATTAAGAACTATTGATTTTTATCATAACATTTTTAGTCTCTTTTTCTGTTAGTGTCGTGACTTATAAGTTATGTTTAAAGTTATGTTTAGAATTACCTTGTATTTCCAGTGAATCACATCCAAAGCTCCATGCATTTCATCATATAATCCCCATTAATCCGAATAAAATATGAATTCAGTATTCTGGTTGTTCTATCGATAATAATATTAACAAAAGTGTTAATTCTTTATTTATTAAAAAATAAAACAATTATTATTTAAGATCTCTGTGTGCGAAACAAAAGCAACAGCGTAAAATATAATATTAATAGGCTAGGCGATTTCCTGTGACCGATGTTTGTTCTACCGTTTTATCCCGATTTTGACCAAACGTATAATATTTGAAAGGTATTTCTTTTTAGCCGTTTTGCAGAATTAATGATTTTTTAATTTTTTCCTTTATTTTGAGTAAATTCCATTTAAAGTTGCTACTAAAACATACATAAAATTATACATATGCTATGTGTGTTTTATTAAATTTGTTAAAGTGTTTGTTAATGAGTTTGTTATCTTCATTCACAATAATTATAAACCATAAAAGTGTTAGTTTGTCAATTGGCTAAGTTGAAAAATAAAGCTGCCTAGAAATTGCACTCGAATTTCGAGCGCTTGAATCTGCTGGTATATTGTTAATAGGGTAGTCAATTATTCGGGTTTCTACTATGGTTGATTAAAAATATTAATTTTTTTATTGATCGATCAAGCGATCAAGTTTCGAAATATCTTCGATCAACTAAAGAGTTAAAAGAGAAATTTTAAAATATTCCAAAATTTTTTGAAATCATATTATATGTATATGTATAAAGAGAATTTTTTAAATATTCCATTAACATTTTTTATTTAAAAAAAATCAAAAAACAATTCAAACAAATAAACATTAAAAATTTAACATAAATTGAGATCATATTTAATTTTTTTTTCTCAATTAAATGCAATTTATAAAAATAAGAACGCAAAATTCAGATTTATTTTTTTCCTTTAAGTGATTTTTAGTTTTTGTTTTTATAATGTTGGATTTAGTCAAAATTATGTAGTAAGTGTTACCATCTATTCCTATATTAATAATTTTTTTTTTTGATTTTAAACGCCTTTACAAATTATTCGATTTATCCTATGAATCGACACAAATTTATCCGAATATTTGTTGCTCGATAAATTTTTTTTTTATAAAATCGATTAGTCGAATAATTCTTAACTAGTTATTTATGTGAAGCAAGAATCCAATTAAGTTATTCCCAATTAATTTTAAGGTCTTAGGCCATTTCCTTCTGGTTCGAAAATTCCTAACACCTCGTTTTAAAATCGAAAAGAGGTTTACAATGAATTAAAGTCTGGTGATTATGCCGGACAATCAAGTATTTGAGTGCCATTGTCTCTTAAACTCACTCCTCTACCAAAGTATGTTCGGGGCCCTTGTCTTGTTGAATCACCTATTGAAGCAGCATATTCCGCTCTGAGTGAGCAATAAGTGGATTTTAATTTTTAATAGTTTTTGCCAAATTTCGATTTATAAATCCATGTTTACGGCCAGATCCAGATACTCTGGAGGTAGTTTGATATTTTATAAACTGATTTATGACATTTCTAGTAGGCGCCCGAAAAAATATATTGTCAACCTATTTATTGTCTTGTTATGATTTAATTTTTTTTTTATTTTGGTTGCCAATTTTTGATTTATAAATCCAAGTTTATTGTCAGATCAAGGAACTCTGGAGGTAGGTTGAGATTTTATAAACCGACTTATCTGATTTTCAACCTATTGATGCAAATGAACTCAAGAAGTTTTAAAAATTAACCACCAGAGCCCAGCACTCGATATTCGAGTGCAAATTCTAGGAAATTTTATTTTTTCATTCAATTTCTTTTTTCAATGTTTTTTAATCTATATATTTTAAAAATTTATCAATATTTAAATAGAATTCATTAAAGTGTGATTTTTTAAAATAAAATTAGTTAAATTTCATGATAAATATTTGTTGAACACACAGAAGACATATAAATGGGTTTGTTAATAAATAATTTCATAAGAGCCTAAAGGTATGCTAGTCAATTTTAGCCAATTCACAATTCAACACAGGGCAATTTGATATACAATTTTTGTAAACACATTAACAAATTTAATAAACGCACACATAGCATCGTATAGTTTTATGAGTTTTATGTATGTGTTAGTAGCAATTTTAAATGATTATTACTCCAAAGAAATGTAACAGATGGTGCACATATGCAAAGAAATACCTTTTAAATGGTATATTTTTTTTGTCAAAATCGGTTGATAACTAAAAGCGTAGAAGAGGTCACAAGTAATAGCCTTCCCTATTAATGTTATAGATGTACAAACAATTTTTCTCTCAATAATTCTTCCTCTGTTGTCATGGACAATCTCAATGAAATTTATTTTATAATTTTTTTTTCTATGTAAATTATCGGATCCGAAACTCATATGTTATATTCGGCCTAAACCGACTAAAACATTCTTGTTTTCTTTTTTCCGGCGAATTTCTAGTTCTACACGCGGCAGTATATGTGTTTGCCTTTCTCGTTATGCTTTGATTGGTAGAATTAGCAAAACTCTGGGTTTCAAAGTGGTCAAAGAGAACAAATTATGGAATATTTTATGGACAGATTCCCTACCGGGAGTGGAAATCTATAAGAATATGAAACGATTTCAACAAATCAATCATTTTCCTGGCATGATGGAAATTTGCCGTAAAGATTTGCTATCAAGAAATTTAAATCGTATGCTTAAATTGTATCCAAAAGATTATAAGATCTTTCCGAAAACCTGGATATTTCCAGCTGAGTAAGTACATATATGCTATCACATATTAAAAACTCGCCTGATCGTATGACCACTTGTTGCCCATAGTTACGGTGATGCTTTAAAATATGCCAATTTACATTATAAAACAAAAACATTTATAATTAAACCTGATGCTGGCGCTCAGGGGCGTGGTATATGGTTGACGAATGACTTGAAAAGTATTTCAACCACCGATCGTATGATTTGTCAGACTTACATAGGGAAACCTTTGCTGATTGACGGCTATAAGTTCGATTTGCGTATATATGCTCTTATCACATCCGTAGATCCCTTACGTATTTTCGTATACAATGAAGGTTTGGCTCGTTTCGCTACCAGTAAATATGTAGAACCATCCACCGATAATAATGCCGATCTCTATATGCATTTAACAAATTATTCGGTTAACAGACGAAATTCTCAATATGAGTTGTGTGACGATGATGATTGTGGTAGTAAACGAAAATTCAATGCCATCAATAGTTGGATGCGTAGTCGAAATCTGGATGTTGAACAATTTTGGGGAAAAATTGATGATATCATTATTAAAACAGTGCTCAGTGCTTGGCCAGTGCTGAAGCATAATTATCACGCCTGCTTTTCGGGTCATGATAAAATTCAGGCCTGCTTTGAAATATTGGGCTTCGATGTTTTAGTAGATTCTAAAATGAAACCGTACATTTTGGAGGTTAATCATTCACCCAGTTTTCATACAAATGAATTAGTCGATCGTCAAGTTAAAAGGGCCCTAATAAGAGACACATTGTCGTTGGTTAGCACAGCTCTGGCAGATAAAAGACACATTTTACGCGAGGATAGAAAAAGAGTTAAGCAGCGTTTGCTAAAAGTCAAATCAGGAAATGTGTAAGTATTTAGTGATCCATAAAAATCCAAATGTCTTAGACTTCAACAACTCCTTTACTTAGAGCTAACAGTAACACTTGCGGTGAAATAGCAAATAAAAATGCCATAAATCTAACAAGTGAATGTCCACTTAGTGCTTTGGCTCAACAAATAGCTTGGGAAGAAAGTCACTTGGGCGATTTCAGACGTATAATGCCACCTAACGAGCCCAGCAAACTAAATTACTATTGTCAATTTTATGGCCAACAAAATCAGGCTTCAATTTTTGCCGATACGGCAGCCAGTAAAAAGCGTGAAGAAGTTTCGAAAAGATTACGCAAAGAATTGGAAGAAAAAAAGCTGAAACAAAGCGAAATTGTAAATCGTCAAAACGGTTCCATCAAATTTGAAGAACGCCGAAAAAAAAGAGCCTCCATACCGCGAGAAATCGTTGAGAAAAGTCGACAAACGTTGATGCGCAGTCAGGCCCATTGGACGCCCGGTTTTATATCGGCTGCAGAGGAACGTTTACGTTCAACTTATATGCAAATGAGAACAGATATGTTGAAGGACTTAAAAGTTATGGAAACGGTATGTTAAATCTTCGTTGAAATTCTTTATTACTTTTTATGTATGTATTTTCAGATTTATACAAATTTACATAAATCTGGCCATTTGACAAATACTGATATTGTTAAGTTTCCCCAACTATATCGAAATCTTGAGGCTGCCACTAAGGCATCTTAGATTGTATTTCTGAAACATTTTATCTGATCTCTTAATTTTTTATATTTTGGCGATATTTTTTTATATTTTTTTTTGGAATAATGTTTAGTAAATTTATCTAAAGACCATTTTATTTTTGGTTAATTTTACGTACTATTTAATTATACTTGTATAATTCTTTTTGAATACTTGTATCGTTAAAATGATATTATGTGCCGTGATAAAATATATTGTGGAATTATAGTAAAATAACCGCAACGCATTCTTAAAAAATATTTTTCTATGTTGTTATCCCCCCCCCCCCCCCAACTGCTGGAAGAAAGAACTTTTAATAGCAATAAAAAAATACGTGATTTAAAAAATCAATAGTTTTCCTTACAAATTTTTTTATAACAGTTATTCCAAATTTCATATGAGCACATGTTGCAATACATCAAGGACAACATAATCAACATGAAACCAACCATATTCGTCTGTGATTACAAGAGTGGACTACAGCAAGCTACCAAAACGATATTTCCTACTGCGCGATGCTGGTAATAATATTATAGCACACGTTCAATTTAATCATTAGATAAACAATTTTTCTGTCCTCAATTTTAGGTTCCATTTTTGCCAGGCTGTAAGGCGGAACGTTTGCAGTCGCAAGCCCTTGCTACAGTATTGTTCACATTTCCAAGTCAGCTACTGTAGCATACCGCAAGCTGGCACTTCCTTTGCTTCCGCCAATCCTAATACAGAAGGCATTTGAAGATATTCGAAAATCCATAAGCCTAATGGACAGTGATAATAAGTTTTTAAATTATTTTGAAGGTGAATTATTTCGAAGGTGAATTATTTACACTTCTTAATGTTGTTTCGTATAATCTCTCGTCTATGCCTTTTATGGAGAATTTATATTATAATTTTAAGCGTGCTAATTGGGAAAAGTATAAGCATTTATTAAGAAACTCGATGAACAATTTTGATCTTAGTTTAAATACTTCAGAAATAGTAGATAATCACATTGAAAATTTCACCAGTTTGCTGCTAGAATCTGTCAGACAATCGGTTCCAAAATCTGCACCTAGAACAAATTACATTAAACTTCCAGATTACATTTTACGTTTAATAAAGCTAAGAAATGCTTATCGTAGAGAATGGTCAAGGTATAGGCAAATTTCTGACTATCAAATTATGAGTAGATAAACTGTTCTCATACGAAATGAGTTATACTCCCACCGAAATCGTCAATGGAATATTAGGCTAAATGCAATGGATAAAGGATCCAAACCTTTTTGGAATGTCACTAAAATATTAAAAAGGAAGTCTAGTATTTGTCATTCTCTTTTAACTGATAATGGTGTTTTAATTTCCGATGAAGATAAAGCAAACGCATTTCCTAGAAATTTTAGTCTAAATCATAGGGTGTTTGGAAACATGGTTTCAAATGATCACACACTGATAGTTAACCAAACTGTTGACCTTTTTGATTCACATAGTATAACAACTTCAACCTCAGACCTCATTTCAATTACTGATGTGGAACTAATAATTGGCAACTGTAAGAGAAGAAAAGCTTGTGGTTTAGATGATATTAACAACCAGATGTTAAGAAATCTTCCCAAAACTGCAGTACGTTATCTGACTCATATCTATAATGCATGCTTGACCCTGCAATATTTTCTCAACACGTGGAAAACGGCTGAAGTCATTCCTATACCTAAACCGGGTAAACACATAATATACTAGAAAATTATAGACCAATAAGTCTATTAAGTAGCTTAGGAAAAATTTTGGAGAAGGTAATAAGCAAAAAACTGGTAGAATTTCTCAATAATAACCGCATTTTACCTGTTGAACAATTTGGCTTTAGGAGTTCGCATTCAACTATTCATCAGGTTAAAAGAATCTGCAATGATGTTAAACAAGGCCTGTCTACGGGAAAATCCACAGCACTCGTCTTACTAGATGTTGATAAGGCTTTCAACTCGGTATGGCACTATGGCCTAATATATAAGCTTATTCAGTTTAACTTACCAATGCTCCTTGTTAAGTTGATAAGGAATTTTCCAAAAGACAGATATTTCTGTGTTTTTATTGGGAACTCTTTCTCATATCTAAACATAATCCTGCAGGTGTTCCTCAAGGATCAGTCCTAGGTCCAATCCTTTATAATATATTCTGTGCTGACATGCCCACAATCAGTCCATACAAACTTGCAGCTTATGCAGATGATCTTGCAATTTATTTCACACATGAACTTAGTCCGAACATTCTGACCGAAGTTCAATGTTCACTGGATCGGTGGGCCGAGTACTACTCTAAATGGAGAATAAAAATTAATTCGAATAAGACACAAGCCATCTTTTTCAGAAGAAAAAGAAAACCTTGTTATTTACCTAATGATAATCTAACTCTTTCGGGCAACAGTATAAATTGGTCAAATAATATAAAATACCTTGGCATTTGTTTAGATACAAAATTAACATTTAACTCTCATATATCTAGCATTACTGATAAAATTGATAAATATAAAAAAATATTATATCCACTTATCAACAGAAACTCTCTTCTTAATAATTCTAACAAAATTCTAATAGTTAAAGTCATTTTTCAGGCAATAATCCTATATGGTTGCCCAGTATGGGGAAATTGTGCAAAAACCCATTTAAAACGCCTACAAATAGCGCAAAACAAAATTTTAAAAATGGTTCTCAAGTTACCATGGCACTTCTATACTTCCAGATTACATGCTATCAGTAATACTCGTATTGTCTCTGAAGCGATTGCAAAAACCACCACTCGTTTTATATCAAGTTGTAGCTTATCTGAAAATCCACTAATCTCTAACCTTTATTAATTTTATTAATTATAAGTCTATATCTTTCTATATTAAATAAAAATATCAATTAATGCTTGTTATTATTGTTTTTCTTTTTTTTCTTATTCATATTGAAGGTTTTTGTTAATAGTTTTCCTTCGGCTTTAAATCTTTTGTTTATACCTTTCACTTTTCTTTAAAATTTATAATAATACTTTAGATATAAGGCAAAGCCAAATCTGTGCAATAAGTTTTCCTAATAGAACTAATTAAATTAAGAGAAAATCTGTAGAAAAGAAAGGAGATTTTTTTAAGCTTTTTAATTCAAAAACCACGCAGGAAGGCTAGTGTTATCAAAAGCATTAAAATCGAGAAGCGACCCAACTGCTACAACAAGGAAAAATCAATGCCACCGAATTCCTGAATAGAATAGTGTATGGGCCAAATAATATAATAGTTGATACGATTCCGCAGGAGAACATATTTGAGAATGAAGAAGAGACCGAAGAAGAGGAAGAAAATCCTATTTTAGTTCCTAAACACAGCGACTTTGTGGTTTGTGCAAACATGGACCCAGATATAGTTTTCTTACCTTGCAAGCATTTAAAAGTAAGCATTGAATGCGTACTCAAGTTACAGGCAGATGCCATTCCAAATGACATGTACATCTTTAACTGTCCTTATTGTAGATGTAGTGTAGAAGATACTTTGAAGATGTAGGTATACTTGAACTATGTAGGTATACTTGAAATATATATAGTTTTTCCTTGTCTTAATATAGTTTGAAAACTGAATTTATTAATTATTTTTAATTTATTATTATTAATAATAATTAAAAGTTTGTTTAAATAAATTTGGCGCCTTTTTCTTTTTGGCTTGGGTCTATGAAAGATTTTTTTAAGTAGGGCCATTTTTCATATTGGTAAAATTTAAATTTTGGGCTCTTTTTTCCTTTTTATAGAAATTGCTTTTATTTTCATATTGCATATTAGGGAGATGTTTCATTTTTAAAATGACCTCAAAATTAGGGCCATTTTTAATTTTCGGTTTGGGGCAATTTTTCATGGCGCCCACATTTTCAGCAAAAATACACGAAAAAAGTTGTACACTTACTGCATGTTACTGTAATGCTGCAAAATATGTACTAATAGGGCGGCCCTTAATAAAAAACTCTCGGCCTCACCCCCTAAAAATATGCGAATAGCAAAAAACTGAGAAATACAAAGTTTTGGGTCAATCAAAAAAATTTTGAGGTGGTTCAACGCGACTGAAAATTTCAAGTGTGTTTATATGGGGAAAATATGACTTTTTCAGATTTTACGAAAATTTCGTTCTATAGTTTAATTTTTTCGACATGTTGTTATAACTTCAAATTGGGAAATAAAATTGTGCTATATTTTACCGATTTTTATGATTTGATGATTATGATGATTTTATAATTTGATGTCATTAGCCCATTTGGACTTGGCGTCACAAATAACCACAAGATAGTATAGGACGATTAAGTCGACAAATTCAAATATTTTGGAAATACTGCTGAATTTTGGATCACTTTAACCCTAAGAGCACATAAGGGTAAGTTTTCGTAAAATATACCACAATTTTATTTCCCAACCGATAGTAAGAGTTTCATTTAGTTTACTAGAAAAATTAATTTTTTTAAATATGTCAAAATTCAAAGTTTGGGCTCGGTAAGGAATGGGTTAACGTTGTTAGATTTATTCAAAATTTTTAGCATGGAAGACTTGCACATTTGGTTATTATATTTTAAAAATTCAATCGCGCTTACAAAATATTTGATTTTTTTGAATAAATTGTCTTTCATTAGCTTGTCATATGCGACCCCAAGTCCAAAAGGGTTAATGGGGTCATATTATTTTTTTTAGAAACCCTAGGCTATTAAGATAAAATGTAACAATTAAAAGTAGAAAAGTTATAAATTTTTGATACAAAGTATTTAGAAAGAGTACATTTTTTCCGCAAAAAAAAAATTCTGTCATAGGTATTTACCTAAAAATTCACACAGCTAATCTCTAACATGTATTTAACAAAACCTAAAAGCGCCAGATCCATTTTTTTAAATTTTGTTTAAGAAAATTTTTCAAAACTTGAAACAGGATATCAAAAAAATATCCCATTTTCGGTCTCAATGTGCAATCTTCTTAATATATAAAAACGTTGGTGCGTATGTTGGTACTCTAATAACTGTTGAACCACTAATGCTAGCGACTTCGTATTCATACCATAAGTTCCTTTGGTTCTCCGATTTGCATAACTTTTTTTGTACCTGATAGGTGGCGCTGGGGTCGAGATTTTCCCAAAAAATTTATTTACGGTCCAATTTAGCTCAAATTCGCAACATATATTATGTACATAAAATTAAAGTTGCTGACAAAGTTTTTCACCTGTAGGTGGCGCTGGTGTTAAAATATTCAAGAAAACGTATATTTTTTTTCAGTCATATTCATAATATTATTAAATGCAATGTATTTAAGGCACAGTATTAAAATTTAGATGCAATATAAAATCCAGATGTTTTCTTCGGGCCAGCAACGCGGACCGGACTCAGCTAGTAGGTTAATAAAACAATACTTCATATATGAGTACTTATAGGTATAGAGACAAAAAAAAAAAAAACGTTGGCTTTAATCAATTTCTCAAAATTGAAAAAAATGCCATCAAATTTCATGACCTAGTGGTCTGGGGCATTTACTATTTCTTGGCGAGTTTTTATTCAATTTTGAAGTGATATAGCTTTTTAAAGAGATAATTTGGTACCTAAAATCGATTCATATAACTTGTTGAAAAAATTAAACTATAGAACGAAATTTTCGTAAAATCTGAAAAAAAAAGTCATATTTTCCCATATAAACACACTTGAAATTTTCAGTCGCGTTGATCAATCTCTAAATTTTTTTTTATTATTTATTCAAATTCGATCAATTTTTTCCCCTTCATATAATGAAGGGCCACCCTAATATACTAAACATTAAGTGCCGTATGCAAAAAAAATAAAGTGTACTTCAAGTAGACTTTATTGTATGTTTTTCATACAAAATTGTTGATAAAGTCTACTTGAAGTACACTTTAATTTTTTTGCATACGACCCTAAAACTATATCCTAAATTACTAAAAATAAATAAAATTACGAATTAAGTTTATTGTATAATTTAAACATACAGTGAGTGACAATACAATGGAAATTTTTAATCAAAAAATGGAATCATAAAATTAAAAACCCTTCTATAATTTAATAATTTGGATGTTTATTTATTTAAAAAAGAATAAAATATTAAGACAAAATTGACTAACTTCAGAAAATAATTAAACTCAACTTAAATTTTTTGCCACTCTGAATTAACTGCCTCTATGTGATCTGTTTTGTTTGTGTAATTTCGTGTCCGCATTTTTCGTTCTACAATTCTGTGGTGTGATGTTTTCCAATTTTACTCAATAAATTTTTTTGCATATTAAAAAAAAAGGGGGGGAAAAACACATACATATATAAATTCCCTCCCAATAAAATGTCTGAATTTTTTTAATTAAATTGAGAGGATTTTGAAACGTAAAATTTATCATAATAAAATATACATTTAAAATAAATTTTGACATTATAAACGTCAAACATTATTTTTGCAAATTTAAATTTATAATTAGTTTGAGCTTTCCTTTTCTTATCAAATGAATTAAATATTTGAATATAATGTGTTAAATTAAAAAGGTGACCATTCTCATTGTTAAAATTATATATTTTTTTCAACTTCAAATAATTTGATAATAATTTTTTTTATGACAATTAATTTTATAATTCACATTCATTACTATAAATTAAATTTAGATTTTTTTTTTATTTTATTAATTTGTGAAATGAAGATCTTCAATATGAAACTATAAATTTTTGTGTAATTATTACGAAAGGTGAAGACAATATAGGGATATAAGTATAAATTTCATTTTCGAAATGGGCTGACTACCGAATGCTCTACAGTCAGCAAGGTGGGTGGGTATATGAGTGAGTAGCAATTACAACTAGCTACTGCATTTACATCAACAATTTTTTTTTTTTTTTTTTATGTTTCTTTTTTTGATTTGATACACTGCTACCTCAATTAAGTTTTCATGTAACGTATAAATATTTCCGATGGGGCAAGAACACACTCCCAGCCTTGAGCACGGCCGGTTCCTATAGGTAGCCCCGCCCCAAAAGGAATTATACCAGTTCGCCTTTTCTTTTTAGAAAATTCGTTACAGTGGTCACAAGCGATGACCGCCTAAGTCAACTTAAGAATGATTTGAGTTATGAATGCTATAATATTCTATTAAAAACGCTTTATATTTACGTGAAATCCCCATTTCTCTATCACTGTTTATTAAAAAGTTATTAATGAAAACATGCTGACCTATACCGGAATGATGCCCCATTACATTTATATGAAAAGTTATTTTTCTCAAAAGCATGATATTCTTTGGGTTATGTATGCTATCATGTTATACTATAAACGCTTTATATTTACGTGAAATCCCCATTTCTCTAACACTATTTATTAAAAAGATATTATTAAAAATATACTGACCTAAGTCGTAATGAAGCTTCATTACATTTATATAAAAAGTTATTTTTCTCGAAAGCATGATTTTCGACTTAGGCGGTTAATGCTTGTGACCACAGAATTTTCCATAGATTTCTATGAGATTGAGATCTGGTGATTGGGCTGGCCATTCCAAAACTCTAACTGCATTAGATTGCATTAGGTTTCATTCGGTTACAAGTTTGGAGGTGTGTTTTGGGTTATTGTGATGTTAAAACTTCCAGATCAGGGGCATATTTTACTCCGCGTATAAATACATTAGGTCATTTCGAATTTCCCTATATCCAATTCCAGTTAGAGTTTCTTTTACTACATGAATTGGACCCATTCCTTGGCCCGAAAAGCAACCCCACACCATAATATTGCCACTGACAAACTTAACAGTTTTAGTTGTATATGTTGGGTCTGGACTTTTTCTCCATCATGGCCTTTTAAATTAAATTCGAATGGATATGAAAAGAGAACGTTATGCCAATTACGTCTTGACTAGACGATTTTTTTTTCTTATATCGGTGCTTTCTTCACAGGACGATAACAACCAAGGTCACCCTCAATGCTCGTCGTTTTACGGAGGCTGCAGCTGAAGTGTTGAGTCGTCACCACCATAGCTCTTTCACGATATTTCTTGATAATTTTTGAATTTATGGATTAATTCATCGATTATTTCTTTCCAATTTTATTTTCATTAAGATCAGCAGTAAAACCATCTATTATTCATATCTTCACAACACTTTTAGTCTTGCCATTATTTTATAATTAATTAAAATACAAATAACATTGAAAAATACAATTGAATTTAGAAAACAGTTTAAAGAAGAAAACGTCAGAAACTGTGAATATTTAAATATTAATATTTAGTGAATATTTAAAAAATTATTAAAAAACAATAGTGGAAAATTCAGAATTTTGTATGTATTCAAATATGTAAACCACCCATCGGTTTCTATTTGTACTATAAACAAATAAATATTTCTGTACAATTATTAAAAGTAAAATTATATTTATGTGGACGAAAAAAGTTTTTGTATATTGAAAACGATCAACATCAACTGAGGTAATGGGAGCATACCTATGCAAAGATTTCGCCTCCATTTTGACCAAAAAAATGTAGCGGACGGCCGAACAATACACACGGATTATATTAGGAAAAGAAAATTTTGTACAAGATTCAGAAGTTTTAAAAATTTCTGAAATATAAAGTAAATAAGCATATTGGTGGAAATATACAAAAACGTATATTAAAGGAAAATGGGCAATTTAATATTAAAAGTTAATTTCTTTCGCCTCCATTTTGCACAAAAAATGTAGCGGACGGCCGAACAATACACACGGATTATATTAGGAAAAGAAAATTTTGTACAAGATTCAGAAGTTTTAAAAATTTCTGAAATATAAAGTAAATAAGCATATTGGTGGTAATATGCAAAACGTGTATTTAAAGGAAAAATGGGCAATTTATTATTAAAAGTTAATTTCTTTTAATCGAATTTCCGTAAATTCGCAGCTGTTTTATAATATATAATTTTTTAAAAATTAAAATTTATTTTTTTACAAATAAAAAAAAAAGAATAAATCATTTTTTAAATTAAATGGAATAAAGTACGTATTATAAATGTAAATAAAAGGGAGAATGTGATTTTTTAAGAATAATTCCGTCAAAAAATTGCAAAGGGAGATCTGTGCAAAATTGTATTTAATCTTTTTCATAAAAAATTAAATAATTATTTTTTATATATTATTACAATTATCATTATGACATTTTTCTTACTTTCAGATCAAAAACAAAAAATAATCAGCAGATAGAAATCAACAATTACAGTGCTAACGCGATTTTTCTTCGGGCGTTCGGCATAAAGTAATCTACCTTCAGTTAGCACTTTGCTGAGACCACATTGGGCCAAAGACACTTTCTTTCCCTACCCCCGTCTAGTCGCTACCTTCGGCAAAGAAGGCGCCTTTTTTTTGCTGTTGTTGCAACCGATTCTTGTTGCTTCCCCTGCTCCTGTTCACGGTACTATTCTTCTGCCAGCATTCTAAAGGCTTTGCTGTACATTTTTATTTCTTAGATTTCAATATTCACTTGTAGCCAATCAAAACAAAACGTCAACACGCAAAACAAATGACTTCGAAAATTCGTAATTCTCTCTACCTTATTTTTATTTTTCCCGCCTATTTAGAACAGAAGGAAATTTTTCTCGAGAAAATAAAATCCGCCGGAAGAAAAATTTGTGGGAATATTCAGAATCGGGCTGTATGTTTTGCGTTTTTCTAATTTTTAGTATTTGCATTTTTACGTTTTTGCGATTAACCATTTTTGATATTTGTATTTTTATATTTTTGCGATTTGATGGTTTTGTTATTATGCGTTTTTGGAATTTCACATTTTTGAGATTTTGCATCTTTGCGCTTTTACGATTTGACATTTTTAAGATATTGCGTTTTTGAATTTTGTTTTTGGGATTTGAAGTTTTTGCAATTTTATATTTATGAGATTTTGCATATTTACGATATTGCGTTTTTACGATTCTACGTTTTTTGCGATTTGCCGATTTTGCAATTTTACATTTTTGAGATTTTGCTTTTTTACGATTATGGGGGTCTTGGCGGCTAAGCTTTTTTGCAATTTTACATTTTTGAGATGTTGCATCTTTGCGCTTTTACGATTTGACATTTTTGAGATTTTGCGTTTTTGCATTTTTTTGGGATTTGAAGTTTTTGCAATTTTATATTTATGATATTTTACATTTTTACGATTTAGCGTTTTTGCGATCCTACGTTTTTTGCGATTTACCGTTTTTGCAATTTTGCATATTTTAGATTTTGCGTTTTTACGATAATGCGTTTTTGCGACTAAGCGCTTACATAATTTTATATTTTTAGATTTTGCATTTTTGCAATTTTATAATTTAACATTTTTGATCTTTTGCGTTTTTACGATTGGCTTATAAATTTTTTTTTTGTATGCTTAAATTAAAAATACACATTCATCGAATCAACGCGTAACTATACAGTCAAAGCTCTCATAGGCGGAAATCTTCCGTCTGCAAATATATTGTCCGCAAGGTGGAGTTGTCCATTTATTGGAAGGAAATAAATTTGTTTTTTTTTATTTCATATTAAATGTTTTAAACAAAAAAAAGTTACAAAGTAGGAACAAAATTTTAAATATTTTTTTGTTTTAATTCTTTTTCACTTTTTGTAATCATTTGCTCCCCATAATAGGATTCTAAATATTTCAAGGGTTCTAATAATGTTTAGTCAGTCTTCTGCAAACTTCACTAAACGTCTAACTTGGCATGTTTATGGCATTATTTTCTGATGAACTTATTGCAACAAAAACTTCTGTAACGTTAGATTCTGTTAGAAGATTTTCATCAATAGTAGTAAATTCAATACATTCTACATTTTGTCTCACCAATCTCGAAAGAATAATTAAAGGCATATCATTTTCTACATTAATCCTGCTTTACCAAAACAGTTCTTAATGGTTTCGGGTGTTACCTTTTCCGACGATTGTTAAGAAAATATAAGGCATCGAGGTTTTTGCAGAATCAATAAATGCAATGCTTGACTATGGTTGGCAAACTGTAGTGGTATTGGGAGGCAAGAAAATAATGTTTATATTTTTTAAATTTATTTGTTTCGGGTGGGAAGCAGCATTGTCCAAAAACAACAAAATCTTTCTGTTTTCTTTTAACAATTTTCTGTTAAACTGCATTTAAACTTGTATTTCCAAAATGCTGGTAAATTTTTGATGTTCACATTTTTAAATGCTCGAGGTTGAGCTGCTTTTCGTGCCATATTTACGCAAAACAAAAGTGCGAGCCTCTCCTTGGACAATTTTCCATCGACAGTCTTCTGATTTAAACATGAAAGTGGCATTCATCAGCATTGTAAATATGTCACTTGGTTCATACCCAGATAATATAGAAGAAAGATTTTCCTTAAACTCTATCACATCTAATTGATTTATGCTTGAAGCTCCTCCAGAAATGCACTTGAAATTGATTAAATGATTTTTACACCAAGTACCGTTGTATCACTGTATTCATCAACTGGAATTCAGAAGTTTACAATTGATAATTAACATTTGTTTTTTCCCCCCTCTTCTCTGTAAAACAAGTACTCGGTAAACACTTTATTTCTGGCAAGAATCTTTTAGTGGAAAAACATTTTTTTTTTGAATTGCTGAAAGGCAAACCTCCGTCATATTAAACCATTTTTAATAGGATTTTAAATATTTTATTTTATTTCTTAATGAGCAAATAAAAAAACCTTTTATATTTTTTGTAATTTTTTATTTAATTATAAATAACTTATAGTTTTATAATTATTATGATTTAATATATTTATATATGTATATATATATATATATATTTATTATCATAATCATTGTTATTTTTAGTAATAATATTATAATCAATATTATTAATTTATTTCATTAAAATTTGTTTAATTAGTTTCTGTTTTCATTTTATTAATTGATCAATAATATTACGGCATAAACAGTAATTTTAATTTTTTTTGTTTTTAATTTGTATTAATTTATTTGTATTTATATGATATATAACATTAAAAAACGATTTTTTTTATGTAAATGTATGATAAAAAATAATATATAAACTTAAAACAAATTCATTAAAAATTATGACATTTAAAAAAAAAAATTCATAGAAACAAAATACACTCGAACAGGATTGAGTTAGTACCTTAAAAAACATACATACATATATATAATTAAATGAAATTAAAAAAAATATATATATATATATATATATATTTAAAACAATTTAGTTTCGTTTTTTTTTAAGTATTAAGAAAAACTCTCTCTTTTGTTAATACAATTCTTTTATAATTACAAATATGTATATTGGTTTAAGTTGTTGTTTGTTAATGTTAATTAAAGTACATTTAATATTATTATAAATTTTATTTTATTTTTAACATTATTCTTTATTTTGTTGTTCTAAATATAAATTCAATTTTAAGTTGTGTTTTAAAAAATAATTGTTTTTATTTTTAAGTATTTTTTTTTTGTTTTATTTTTAACATGCAGTTATGTCATTTTTAAGAAGGATAGATAGAGAGAGAGAGACAGAGAGAGAGATAAAGAGAGAGTGTTGTTTGTGATTATGTGTGTGAGAAAACTTCGTGGATTGTTGTACAAAATTTTGAAAATTATTCAAAATAAAAGTATAAAACAAATGAACGCAAACATTTTAACCTAATTTAAAATATACATCTATAAAATTCTGTTTATTGTTTCCAAATATATGACTGGACTGGATTAGGAAGGATTTTCTATGTTGTCTCTATATTTCAATATGGCTAAGAAATGCATAAGATGTAGAAGACAAGTTTACAAAAAAAAAAATATATATAAACAACTTTTTTCTAATTAAACTACACTACACAATTGAAATTCGACAGCAACTTTAAAATTTTAAATTTCCGCTTGAAATGCAAAAAGTTAATTAAAACAATTTAAATTTTAACTAAAAAAATGGCATACTTTGAAATGTGAAAAATATCATTTGAATGAAATAAAATTTTCTATGAAATTGGAAAATCTTTTGTATTTTTTTTTATTAAAATATTGCAACAATTTTTTTTTAAATGTTATAAATAAAAACATATTATATTTTAAACTCAAAATACGTTATTTTTATGTAATTTTTTCTATTAAAAAACATTTTTTATTCAAAAAAATTATTTTTATATTAAAAAAATTATGTTAAAAAAAATTTTTTTTAGTTGGAATTTTTTTATTAACAGTTGTTACTTTTGATATTTTAAAGAAAATTTAAAATTTCATTTAGTGATATTTTTTTTAATTTTGAATGGAATATTTTTAGTTTTTTTTTTTCAATGGAAATCCTGAATATTATCTAATTTTCAATTGAGAACACCAATTCTTACAGTTTTGTTGAAATTTTTTGAATTTTCAAAAATAATTAAAATTAAAAAAAAAAAAAAAAATATTTTATTTCAAAATAAATTTTCAGGTCATATTTCATATTTTTTTAATTTTAATTCAAATTTTATAATTTTTGGAAATAAAATAACTCCCTGTATCAATAAAATTATGTCGCTGTCTTTTTTTTATTTTTCTTAAAATGAAATTTTGAAAATTGAAACTATAAGAAAAAAAGTTTTTAAATAACTTCAAACTCAAACTGATTCAAAATTTCCACTAGAATTTCAATTTTACTTTAAAAATGGCATATTTTCAAACGAGAAAACATCAATTGAATGAACTAATAATTTTCTCTTAAATTGAAAATGTTTTTAAATTAAAATTCCAATATATTTAAAAATTATTATTATTTAAATTTTATTTATTATTTTTTTTATATATTAAGCTCAAATTGTGTTATTTATACTTTTTTATTTAAGAAAAATATTTTGTTATTTAAATTATTATTTTAGGTTGGAATTTTTCTATAACAGTTATTATTTTTGGAATTAAAATTTCATTCAGTGATATTTTTTAAAATTTTAAATGGAATTTTTCATTATTTTTTAAAGGAAAATCTAAATTTTATCTATTAATATTGCTTTTCAATTTTGTTATTCTAGTGGTTTGCTATATATACAAATTTTAGAAAAAAAAAACTATATAGAAAAAAAAATTTGCTTCATTTTTCAATTTGTTCGGGTTATGTAAAAAAAACTACATTTTATAATTACGCAGTATATTTCGATTTTTCCAGTTTTGACAGGTAATAAAATTAAAAAAAAAAATTAACTAAAAATATGGCATATTTTGAAATGAGAAGCATATAACTTGAATGAAATAAAAATTTTCTTTGATATTGAAATTTTGTTATCTTTTTTCATTAAAATTTTCCGACAAAATTTAATTTTATTTAAAAATTATAATTTTTTTAAATTTTTAATTAACAATTTTGATATTTTGAATAAGTTTATATATATACATATGTATGTATGTATATATTTTTTAAGCAAAACATTGTTTTTGTTTAAAAGAATTTTTTTTTTTTATTTGAATAAAAATTATTTTTTTAATAAAAAAAAAAAGATTAATGTAAAAATATTTTTAATTAAAATGATTTTATTATAAATAAAATAAAATACAAATAATTTTTAATTTATTTGTTTTATTTATTATTTATTTATTTTATTTTAATTTAATTTTAATTAAAAACAATTTTACATAAAAAATTTTTTTTTATTAAAAAAAAAAATTTTTATTTCAAATAAATAATTAATTAAAAACAATTTTTATTATTTTTTTTATCAAAAATAATTTTTCAAGGTACAAATTATTTTTAATTAAAATAAAAAATATTTTTATTTGTAAAAAAAAAGTATTTTAAATAAAAATATTTTTATTTTAAATAAAAATAATTTTAAAAAAATAAAATAAAAAATATTGGTTTCTTGAATAAAAAATTATAAACAACACATTCAAAATATCAAAATTTTTCATTATAAAATAAATAATAAAAAAAAAACATTTTTTAATAAAAAAAATTTTTTATTATTTTTATTTAAAATAAATTTTTTTACAATATTTTTTATTTTAATTAAAAATAATTTTTACATAAAAAAAATATTAAAAATTATTTTTAATTATTTGAAATAAAAATTTTTTAATAAAAAAAATGTTTAATGTAAAAATTATTTTTAATTTTTATAATTTTTATAAATAAAAATTATTTGTAATTAAAATAAAAATTATTTTTATTTATAAAAATTATAAAATAATAACAATAATTTTTTTTTAAATAATTTGTACATTAAATTTTTATTTTATTAAAAAATTTTTATTTCAAATAATTAAAGTAATTTTTAATATCTTCTCTTTTTTTAAGTAAAAATTATTTTTAATTGAAATAAACAATATTTTTATTTGTCAAAAAATGTATTTTAAATAAAAATAATTTTTATTTGAAATATATTTAAATTTAACAAAAAAAAAATTATTTCTTAAATAAAAAATTATAAATTACGCATTCAAAATATCAAAAATTTTAATAACAATAAAAGTTTAATGTAAAAATTATTTTTAATCAAAATAAAAATAACTTTTATTTATAAAAAAAATTCTTTTAATAAATTTTATTTTAATAATTTTTTTTTTTATAATAAATTAAAAAAAAATTTTTTATAAATAAAAATAATTTTTATCAAAAAAAAAATAATTTTATAAAAAAAGTTTTTATTTTTTTTTGTTCGAATTTTATTTTTTAAAGAAATTTTAAATTTTATTCAACGATATTTTTTTAATTGTAAATTAATTTTTTGTTTTTCTTTTTTTTATGGAAATTCTGAATTTTATCTAATGTCATTGCCTTTCAATTGTGAACACCAATTCCAATTCTTTAATTTTAGAGAATTTTTTTTTTATAATTTTTTACATTTTCAAATTCAAATAAATACAAAAATAATATTAAAATATTAATTCAAAATAAATTGACTTTATTTATTTTAAAAATATATATATTTTAAATTTAAACTTGCCTTACATTTTTTCCAGGTTAAGTTTAAAAAAGTTATAATTAATACTTTTTTTTTATAATTTTCATTTAAATTTCATAATTTTTGGAAATACAATTACTCACTGTAACCATAATAACATGATGCGTTCGTTCGTCTGAAAATTTTTATTCAAAGTTGCCTTATATTTTCAAATTTAGAAGAAAAAAAATTGGAAGTTTATAAAATACAAAAAAGAAAAAAAAAAATTGAAAGCTTTAAATCGGGTTTTCAAGGTGAAAATCCTATTATAATAGAAATTAACTATGAAGTTAAAAATATAAATAAATTATCCGAAAACATCATGGTAGAATTTTAAAATTTTTATATGAACTTTTATATTATCATATTGGAAATGGCGTTGTTTTTAAATTTTGAAAAATTGATTTGGTAAAAAAAAAAAATAAATAAATAATAATTTATCTATAGTTAATTTTTGTATTTGGCAAATTATTAAAACAGAGAGTGTGATGAAGGATATGATGCGACTAAATAAAAAATGATGTAATGTGTACTTAATATTGGTATTGATTTACGTTTTTTTGTTGTTGTTGTTTGTTTCTGTAATTTTTAAACGTGATATTAATTTTTTTTTTGTTTTTAGTTTCAATTGCTTAAATTTTATTTGTTTTCTTGCTAATGTTATGTCAAAAAATTCTATACAATTTTCTCAATTTTAAATATTTCTTTTCATTTAATTCATTTTCCTAAAAAAAAGTTAGTTTAAAATGATGAAATGATGTTTTACTTTCCTCATAATTTGTGTTTATGTGCTTTAAATTGGTGGTGCTGGTTTTGTTGTAATCGTCGTTGTTGTAAACTTAGTATTTTTAATACAGTTTTTGTTTTGAAATTTGTGTTTAATTTTTATTTTACTTTTATACAATCAAAGAGGCAGTCCTTTCAGTTGCTTATGCACTGCGACAGGGAGGAGTTTTTTTTTTTAAATAAGTTTAATTTTGAATTTGTAATTTGTTTTTCGATAATTATCACTCATTGTCTCGTTATAAACAACCAAAACATTGCATAAGTAAAGTTCGTTGCATTGTCATCTATGTGTGACCATTATATGATGTTTTTATTGTTGTTCTTAAGTTATTTGTTTAACATTTGAATTTGACCATTGGTATGTGTTTGGTGTTTAAACACTTGTCACAGCACCATTCAGCATAAACTTCTTTTGTTAACATTTTAAAGGCGGCCTCCGTCAGACCTACGCATGTTCTGTAATGAAAAGGAAATGGTAAATTTAAATTTCTAAAGGACGTGCCACTCGGAATTCTTTTCTGCTAATAAAAGTAAAAAAAAAATTAGTTTTTTTTATAGTTGATTTGAGGTTGTTTTCACATATAACTTTTGAACCCCTCGATCAAACCTAAATTCAATTGAATAGAAACATTTTATTACTTGCTTTTAAAACATATACAAAAAATTAGTGTTATTAAATAGAATGCCTTGTTAAATGTAGAAAAAATAAAATGTAGAAAATTTTTAACCTCGTGCAATTTATGTCAGGGGATTTTTTAATATTATTTCATTAAAGTAATGGTAAATTTCAGAGCCTACGGTCAAGCTCGAGTACTCGAGCTACTCGAAGCTCGAGCTACTCGAGTAGTTAATGAGCTACTCGAGCTCAACGAGTAGCTCGAGTAGTAAAAATTAGCATTTTTCATGTTTGAAAGCATGTAAAAAGTTAAATGTTGGTATTTAGTATAACAAATGTATACTTTGTAGAATCGTACAGATACCAAGAATATCACTATTAAATTTCACTTGAATCGGAGTGTCCCACTTGCGTGGGCAAACTACTACTCGAAAAAGCTCGACGACTTTCCATACAAATGTATGAAAATATTAACTTCATAGATGTTTGACTTCATTTAAGAAAAAATTTTCCCAAAATACATGGCATGATTTTATATATTTTGAAGTCAGTTACACTGATAGATTACCCTCCTGAAATATTAAAACATTCTGATAAAAACTATGGAGTGGGCTAACTACTACTCGAAAAAGATCATCCACTTTCCACTCAAATGTATGAAAATATGATCTTCGTATATGGAAAAACTTCTTAGTATTTTAATTTGAATATATGTAGAGGATATGTTTTCAAAATTTCAAAGCATTTGGACAAAAATGTTGGCGTGTGGGAACAACTACTCGAAAAAGATCGGAAATTTTGCAAAAAATGTAAAAAAAAAAAAAAAAAAAATTTTTATATTTTTTCACTGCCTGTAATTGACTATATTCAGAGATTACTCGTAAAAAATTTTAAGCCATTCCGACCAAAATTGTGGCGTCGGTATAGCACTACTCGACTGATATTGACCACTTTCTATACAAATGTGTGAAAATATGCTCTTATTTGAAGTTTGATGATATTTTCCAGAAAATTTTCCACAATGACGTAATAAAAAATTACATTCGTTAGCGCTGTATATACAAAGAGAACACTTCCTTCAAGTTTCAAAGCATTCCGCCAAAAATTGAAGCTTGGAGGAACTACTACTCGATGAAAAACAAAAAAAAAAAAAAAAAAATTTCAAAAAAAAAAAATGTTTTTTTCTTTCTTTTTACTGCCCGTAATTGACCTTATTCACAGATGACTCATTTCAAAAATTAAGCCATTCCGATGAAAATTGAGCTCTGGGCGAACAACTACTCGAAAAAGATCAGCCACTTTCTATACAAATGTGTGCAAATTTGCTCTTATTTCAAGTTTGATGTAACTTTAAAAAAAATTTTCCATCACGACTTCTTAAAATTTTTTACTGCTTGTAGTTGCAAATATATCAAGATAATCTTCTTAAAATTTCAAAGTATTGCGACAATAATTGTGCTGTTGGCGAACTACTACTCGAAAAAGCTCGACCACTTTCCATACAAATATATGAAAAAATACACTTCATGCAAGTTTGACATCGATTCACACAAAATATTTAAGGCACACATGGTACAAATTTATGCTTTTTAAAGTTGGAAATATGATTACATTTCGTACACGAAATTCCAAAGTAATCTGACCAAAATTGTGGCTCGGACGAACTACTACTCGAAAAAGATCAGACTCTTCCAATACAAAAGTGTGAAAATTTGCTCTTATTTCATGTTTGAGATAATTTTACAGAAAATTTTTTATAATGACATAGCCGAAAGTTATATTTTTTAGATTTAGAAATGTAAGAAGAGTATTTCTTTTAAATTTCAAACGTTTCCGACAATAATGGTGAGGTGGACAAACTACTACTCGGAAAAGCTCGACCACTTTCCATACAAATGTATGAAAACATTCCCTTCATGGAAGTTTGACATCGATTTACAAAAAATTTTTCAAAAGCATATGGTAAAAATTAATATTAATATAAGAGGACAAAAAAAAATTTAAATTTTCAAAAATTAAGAAGTACGTTTTTATTGCGGTTAAGAGGTTAGTAAAGCGATTATTATTTTTATTATTACCGTTTTTTGCCATGTACAACACGCGCACAAATGCGCTAAAGGAAAAACAAGCACAATTAGGTATTCCGGAACTAAAATTCTTGCAGTGCTATAAGACGAGAAGGAATTCGACGTTCGATGTTCGTTTGCGTCATCCAAAATCGTACATATTTAATAAACTTGTTGGCGGACAGAAATGTGACTAGTCAGCGAGTTGCGGTGGATTTTGAATTATCTGAAGCTGAGTGGAGCAAAATTGAACAAATAAAAAGCGTTCCGGAACCACCATACCTTCTTACCGATATTTTGTGCTCTAACAGATCTTCGATTTCGATGGTTCGCCCAATATTAAACCACTGGATTGAAGAGTACTTAAATGATGATATAACCGACGATGATTGGACAATTTCTTTTAAAACTAACGTCAAGGCAGAATGGAAAGTCGCTTTAATTTGAAGATCTCACCAGATGTAGCAACAAGAATGTTGGCATCATTTTTCGATCCTCGTTATAAAGATATGGAGCATGAAACTCTTTTGAATCAATCCCAAATCAAATGGAATTGAAGGGGCTTTTGTGTAAAGAAAAAGAATTACCAACAGAATATACAACATTTCAGCATTCTAAAATATGCGCTATCGACAAACTTTTAAAACGAACGCAGAGCACAAATGATAACCTTGACATCGAGTGGTCGAGATATCAACGTGAAAAACAAATCGAGTGGAAAGACTGTCCACTAAAATGGTGGCAGGATCGTGAAGAAAAGTACCCGAACATATCACGAATGGCCAAGAGATTCCTTTGTATCCCAGCAACTTCAGCATAATCAGAGCGGTGCTTTTATACAGCTGATAATGTTGTCACTGCTAAAAGAAGTTCGCTGAAACCATAATTTTTCAACATTCATTGTTAAAAATAATAATTTTTCAACATTCATTGTTAAAAAATTTATAAGATTTTATGTACTTAAATAAAATGAAATATTCACTAAAATAAATGTAATAACTTACATCAAACTTGAAAGAAGAGTAAATCTGCGCACACTGTATGTAACTACCTGAATTTTTTCGAGTAGTAGTTCGCCGCCTCCATAATTTTCTTAGAATAGTTTGAAATTTGAAGGATAAATGTCCTCAAATCGAAAACTTCACAACATATAAACTTTTAGCAAGTCGGGAAGGAAAATGTTCTGTAAAATTACATCAAACTTAAAAGAAAAGCAAATTTTAACACATTTATGGAAACTGGCTGATTTTTTTCGAGTAGTATTTCGAGCTTTTCCGAGTAGTACTTTGTCCACCCCACCATTATTGTCGGAAACGTTTGAAATTTAAAAGAAATACTCTCCTTACATTTCTAAATCTAAAACATATAACTTTCGGCTATGTCATTATAAAAAATTTTCTGTAAAATTATCTCAAACATGAAATAAGAGCAAATTTTCACACTTTTGTATTGGAAGAGTCTGATCTTTTTCGAGTAGTAGTTCGTCCGAGCCACAATTTTGGTCAGATTACTTTGGAATTTCGTGTACGAAATGTAATCATATTTCCAACTTTAAAAAGCATAAATTTGTACCATGTGTGCCTTAAATATTTTGTGTGAATCGATGTCAAACTTGCATGAAGTGTATTTTTTCATATATTTGTATGGAAAGTGGTCGAGCTTTTTCGAGTAGTAGTTCGCCAACAGCACAATTATTGTCGCAATACTTTGAAATTTTAAGAAGATTATCTTGATATATTTGCAACTACAAGCAGTAAAAAATTTTAAGAAGTCGTGATGGAAAATTTTTTTTAAAGTTACATCAAACTTGAAATAAGAGCAAATTTGCACACATTTGTATAGAAAGTGGCTGATCTTTTTCGAGTAGTTGTTCGCCCAGAGCTCAATTTTCATCGGAATGGCTTAATTTTTGAAATGAGTCATCTGTGAATAAGGTCAATTACGGGCAGTAAAAAGAAAGAAAAAAACATTTTTTTTTTTTAAATTTTTTTTTTTTTTTTTGTTTTTCGTCGAGTAGTAGTTCCTCCAAGCTTCAATTTTTGGCGGAATGCTTTGAAACTTGAAGGAAGTGTTCTCTTTGTATATACAGCGCTAACGAATGTAATTTTTTATTACGTCATTGTGGAAAATTTTCTGGAAAATATCATCAAACTTCAAATAAGAGCATATTTTCACACATTTGTATAGAAAGTGGTCAATATCAGTCGAGTAGTGCTATACCGACGCCACAATTTTGGTCGGAATGGCTTAAAATTTTTTACGAGTAATCTCTGAATATAGTCAATTACAGGCAGTGAAAAAATATAAAAATTTTTTTTTTTTTTTTTTTACATTTTTTGCAAAATTTCCGATCTTTTTCGAGTAGTTGTTCCCACACGCCAACATTTTTGAAATTTTGAAAACATATCCTCTACATATATTCAAATTAAAATACTAAGAAGTTTTTCCAAGTGTTCTTAAAAATTTTTTTGTAAATAGGCATCAAACATATACGAAGATCATATTTTCATACATTTGAGTGGAAAGTGGATGATCTTTTTCGAGTAGTAGTTAGCCCACTCCATAGTTTTTATCAGAATGTTTTAATATTTCAGGAGGGTAATCTATCAGTGTAACTGACTTCAAAATATATAAAATCATGCCATGTATTTTGGGAAAATTTTTTCTTAAATGAAGTCAAACATCTATGAAGTTAATATTTTCATACATTTGTATGGAAAGTCGTCGAGCTTTTTCGAGTAGTAGTTTGCCCACGCAAGTGGGACATTCCTATTCAAGTGAAATTTAATAGTGATATTCTTGGTATCTGTACGATTCTAAAAAGTATACATTTGTTATACTAAATACCAACATTTAACTTTTTATATGCTTTCAAACATGAAAAATGCTAATTTTTACTACTCGAGCTACTCGTTGAGCTCGAGTAGCTCATCAGCTACTCGAGCAGCTCGAGTAGCTCGAGTAGCTCGAAGCTCGAGTAATGGGGAGCCCTGGTAAATTTAATACGTAAAATAGTAGGGGTTTTCACTCTTGGTAGTAAAGTACCCTTGTAAACGATGTAAATGTTGTAAATATAGCTAAAGTACAACACTTTAAAAAATCACAACAACAAAATGTATAAAAATTAAAATTTACTACGCTGTGGTTAAATTACAAGAGAAAAATGTATAGTAAAAGCTTGTTGTACATTTACAAGACTAAAACAAGTAAGAAAATTATAGTCGGTCTAGACCGACTATACGATACCCTATACCATGCGTTTAGAAACCCTATCTCTTATGCCCAACTAACTGGACATAGAAAATAAGCAAAAACCAAATTTGAGTGGGATTTTTATTAATTTTTTTGGCTGCAGATATGAAAAAGTTCATATCGGATGCTATATCCATATGGGGGCTAGGTCCAAAAATGGACCGATCCTGATTATGTTTGGTAAAGTCTCTTGTATTTTGCAAAAATATATACAAACAAAATTTGAGAAGAATCAGTGCAATATTTTTGTTTTTTAACAGATTTAAATGAAGATCGGGAAGCAGCTCTATATAGGGCCAAAGGGATCATTTTTGGAATACTCATGGATGGATGTAATGAACGCATACAAACCCAATTTGAGTAAGATCTATATGGCAATTTGGATCTTATGGCAATTTATGTCGATTTCATAGGGGTAATTTGTATGGGGGCTAGGTCTGAACATGGACTGATTCTCACCAATTTCAATAGCGTTCATCCCATGGCCGATAAAAGCTTATATACCAAATTTCATCAAAATATGGTATTATTTGCGACCTGCAGTTTGATTACAAGGTTTACATGGACACACAGACGGACGGATGGACGGACGGACGGACATTGTTAAATCAACTCAGAAGGTGATTCTGATTCGATCGGTATAATTAAAGATGGGTGTAGGTCAAATATTTTTGGTTGTTACAAACAGCAGCACAAAGTCATTATACCCAAACCACATAGTGGTATAGGGTATAACAACTGATCGATCGTTGAGCCGTGAAAACTATTGTTTCATTTTTTATACCCTATACCACTATGTGGTTTGGGTATAATGACTTTGTGCTGCTGTTTGTAACAACCAAAAATATTTGACCTACACCCATCTTTAATTATACCGATCGAATCAGAATCACTATCTGATTCGATATAACGATGTCCGTCCGTCCGTCCGTCTGTGTGTCCATGAAAAGCTTGTAATCAAACTGCAGGTCGCAACTATGAATATATTTTGACGAAATTTGGTATTTGATCTTTCATCGGCCATGCGATGAACGCTATTGAAATTGGGGAGAATCGGTGCATGGGCAGACCTAGCCCCCATACAAATGACCCTATGAAATCAACATATATTGCCATAATATCCAAATTATCATACAAATCTTAGTCAAATTGGGTTTGTATGTATATATTACATCCATTAATTAGTAGTCCAAAAATGATCCCTATTGGACAACTCTTAGTCATAGGCCCCATATAGAGCTGCTTCCCGATCTTCACTTAAATCTATCAAAAAACGAAAATATTGCACTGATTCTTCTCAAATTTTGTTTGTATATATTTTTAGAAAATACAAGAGACTTTACCAAACATGGTCAGGATCGGTCCATTTTTGGGTCTAGTCCCCATATAGATATAGCATCCGATATGAACTTTTTCATATCTGCAGCCAAAAAAATTAATAAAAATCCCACTCAAATTTGGTTTACGCTTATTTTCTATATCCAGTTAGTTGGGCCTGAGAGATAGGGTATATAAACGCATGGTATAGGGTATCGTGTAGTCGATCTAGACCGACTATAATTTTCTTACTTGTTTAGTTTTCATTTTGTGGTCACTATTAAAATAAAGTTGAATAATGGATCAAAATAATGGAAACCCCAACTTAAAACAAAAAGCGTGAAAAAAAGTAAGTAACAAGATGGACCGAATCTAGGCCAGAATTGCTGCAAATTCTATTTGGTCAATTACATTTTGCACTAAAAAATTTATAATTTTATCTTTTTCTGTAATTTTGGGCATTTTTCTTAACTTCAAATTCTTTTTGATATTTTAAATTTTCATATTGATAATTTACACGAAAAATACGTTCACGCTTTGTAATGTAAAATCGTTGTAAATATAACAAGATTGTAATTAACGCCAAGAGTGAAAACCGCTAGTATAAATTGCCTATTCGAAAGGTTAATTACTAAAAGTCGTTTTTAGTATTTATTAATTAACCAACGTGTAGTAACTTTGACTTAACCTTGCAAGTTGTCAATACTTTATAGATATTACAGAGTGTTGTATTAAGTATCTTGAGAATGCAATTAAATTTAAATATTAAAATTCAATATGTTGATAAACATGTTAATTACACTATGGAATAAAATGAAAATATCTGATAACCACTATAGTTTTTGATGTGTAAACATCTATACGCGCAGGGGGGGGTAAAAATCTATTTCACAATACAATCACAAAAGCAACGTAAGACGTAAGACAAAATCGGTGTGACTTATGATTGAATTGGTCAAAAAATATGATATGTAATAACCTGTTTGAAAATGAAAAATAAAAAATAAAAAATTAAAAATTAAAAATGAAAAGTGAAAAACGCAAAATGAAAAATGTAAAATAAAAAATTGAATAATAAAAAATGAAAAATAAAAATGAAAAATAAAAAATTGAAAAATGAAAAATAAAAAATTGAAAAATAAAAAATTAAAAAAATTGAATGAAAGGTTAATTTTTTGAAATAAATTATAAATATTTTTATATTAGCAGAGCCCCTGCAGTTGATTGCCATAAGCGATACATAGATGACGTTTTCTGTTAGATTTTAAAAAAGTGCCGTAAAAAAATCTTTAATTACTAGGGGCCGTATGCAAAAAAATTAAAGTGTGCTTCAAGTACACTTTATCAACAAAGTTTGTATGAAAAACATACAATAAAGTCTACTTGAAGTACACTTAAATTTTTTTGCATACAGCCCTAGATGTTTACACATCTCCCTTGTGATCGGACTCACGTGATTTTTTTTTTATTATAATTTTATGGATGTCTTTTTTTAAAACATTTTTTTGAGAACAACTTGACCTATTTTGTTATAAAAAATATCAAAAAATTTTAATTTAACACGTTCACCCCTCAACGTCACTTATATGTGACGCTGTAGTTTTCCCTGAAACTCATGTTACATTTATGGGTCACATTTTGTTAGAAATACATATATTTGGCTACATTTTGCTGCTGTTTCTGGTAACCAACACTCAGGGGTGGCCCCCACAAATGCAGTGCATTGTGTTGATTTAAGTAAAATAGGTTATGGGAAGGAAGAAAGAGGGAGTAGTGTTAGCGGATATTTGAATTTAATTTTATTAGATTGTAACTGTCAGGAAAGGCTTGTGCGGGGAGTTTATTCCACATACGTGTAGTTCGACTCAGATACGAATTTTATCTGTAATGCGTTGTGCGGTCAACTGGACAGTAGACTACAAACGGATGTGCTCTACTAGAGAGGCGTGTTGAACGAACTGAAGCTCGGGCACTTGGAATGAGTTCGTTAATCTTTAGAAGAACATTTCCCATGGTAGTATCTATAGAACAGTGTTACACAACCCACATTTCGACGATGTTCCAACGAGGCAATAGAATTGGCTACACTATTGTCATTAATGAGCATCAACGCCCTCCTTTGTACACGGTCCAGTAGCTCCAAAATAGCTCCTGTCGATATTTGGAAGTTGTATTCAATTTTCGGTCGGATGTAAGTGTTATAGATATTAAGGAGATCAGAAGGAGTGAAGTAATATTTGCATCGTTTTAGAAAACCAAGACACTTGAATGCTTCTTTCGACACTTAAAACATATGCTCGTGCCAACGTACATCCATTGAATTCTCATAGCCATCATAAACATCAAGAATATCCGATTCCTCAATAATACAGATGACATTGTTGAATCAATGGCCCTATGGGTCAACAAACAACACTGAGTCTTCCGCACATTAAATTATCTAGGGCAACCACTTTACTTTCACCAAAATTGTGAATGGATCGAAAGAAGAGCTAACAGGTCTCCCGTAGAACGATTTCTACGGAAGCCATACTGTCGATGATTAAGAAGTGAGTTTGTGTGCAACGGTCTCTTGATAGGCCAATAAGTTTTATATATATTTGACATTTTTCGTGTACTCTCCGAAATTTTTTTATACAGAAAACTGACATAGAACAATTGTTTTATATTGCTTTCATGTTATAATTCTTTCAGACCAGAGTAGTAAAACGATTGTAGTCATTGTAAAACCATCAATATAAAAATTCATTTTAGCAAAGTATACTTTCTTTGTGCTAAGAGTACGCAAGAGAACTCTCAATCACTGAATACCGGTAAAAAAAATCAGAAAAAATATATTTATATTTTAAGCACCTTAAACCAGATCTCACAATCGGTATAACAAGTTCTGAAAGGGATAAAAGTAGCGTTTTTGAAAGAGAAAGGTTGAAAAAATTAATATTTTTATATTGAAATAGTTTATATTTTTATATCCTATACCAGTATGTGGTCAGGGTATAATGACTATGTGGTCAGGGTATAATGACTTTGTATTGATATTTGTAACTACCAAAAATATTTAGGGATGTCCGTCCGTCCGTCTGTCTGTGTGTCCATGTAAACCTTGTAACCAAACTACATATACGTAGTATATAAGCTTCTATCGGCCATAGGATGAATGCTATTGAAATTGGTGAAAACTGGTTCATGTTCATAGTCCCCATTCAAATGACCCCTATGAGATCGACTTAAATTGTCATAATATCCAAATTATCATATAGATCTCGGTTAAATTGGGTTTGTGTGTTTTTTAGATCCATTTATCAGTAGTCCAAAATAAACACTGCAGGACAATTATTAGTCATTAGCCCCCATGTGAAACTGCTTCCAGATCTTCACTTAAATCTATCAAAACACAAAACATTGCACAGATTTTTCTCAAATTTGGTTTGTATATGTTGTTGCAACATAATAACGCCAATCAAATTTTGTTTATGCTTATTTTCTATATCTAATTAGTTGGACCTCAGAGATAGGGTCCCTAAAAAGTGTATATTTTTTATATTGAAGTTAAGAATTTGAAGGTAAGAAATTCTTTTATAATTTCTTAATGTTTATTATTACAATTCAAACTATTTATATTTGTTGTAGATTTATTTCAGAATGAAGGGGCGAAGAAATAAGAAACTAATTACAGAGCAAATTTTGGCGGCCGTTATGAATTCCAGCGATAGTGGTTTGGATTTTGGAGATATTGATGAAAGTGAAGATAGTGAAGAGTTTCAAGAGGAAAATTATTTAGAAGTGGATCATGCTGGAAACATTACAAATGAAGATGACGGTTGAATGTTGAGCCCGAATCAAATAATGTAGAGTTTACGGGTGAGAAAAATATAACGATTGATTTACCACCAACTGCAAAGCCCATCGATTATTTTACGTAAATATTTACAGATGAAATTGTGCAGAAATTAGTTACGTGGACTAATGCACGTGTTAAATTTATATTTGAAAATAAGCGATTGCTTGCAAAGTCAAACCTTCATAGATGGAAAGAAGTAACTGTTGAAGAAATTAAAAAGTTAATTGCTTTATGTATTATATTTTACAAAAAAAAACCTGGTGTCGAATCGTCGCATTCGATATCGAAATTTTTCAATCGAAATAATTTTTTTATTTTCCAAAATAAAATACTAAGAGTAATTTTACTCTATCACAGCTAAAGGGTTATGGGCCATAGTTAATAGTAAAAGTGAAACGAAGTGTGACGATTGTCCGTCTTCTTTATATAATAAACCAAAATATTGAATTTCGATTGATTTTACTCGATATCGAATGCGACATTCACCTCCAGAATTGAAACAGTACTGGAGCAAAAATCCACATTATTTTCAAAATATATTCGGAACAACTGTGAGTGGTATAACATTTGAAACTATAATCCGTTGCATGTGCTTTTCTTATCATGAACAGCGCAATAAATCTAATCGTTTACATAAAATTGAAAATGTGGTAAATTCATTTATTTCAAATATTAAAAAAATATACAGCCCTCCTAAAAATTTACTATTAGATGAAGCTTTTCTTTTGCGGAGAGGAAGACTTGTGTTTCGTCAATATATTGCAAACAAACGTCATAAATATGGAATAAAGTTTTTCGAATTATGTGCACCTCATGGATTTTTAAGAAATTTGTTAAACTATACTGGAAAATGTACCGTTACCAACGAAAAAGGATATTTGTATGGAGGAGTTTTTGAACTTAAGGAGTATTTGTAAAAAGGACACAAGCGTTATATGGACAACTATAGATCTAGCAGAATACTTATTGCATAATAAGAATAACATGTGTGGAACTTTAAGGACAAATAGAAAGCGCAATCCCACATACATTATAAAAAGTAAGCTCCCTCAAGGGACAATATCATGGAAGTGCAACAGGAAAAATATAACGAGTAAAAAAAGATGTCTTATTAGTTTCCTCAAAAAAAGGAAGGGAAAGAATACACTTCGTTGCAAAATATAAGTTCATCATAAAATATAAGAGTTTTGTTGTTTTTCAATAATAAATTGCTTTTGTATTTTTTGTTAATTTATAAACAATTCTCTTCTAAGTATATTACCAACGAATATAAATATTAAAGCAAAAATAAAAAACTTAGGTTGCCATAAAAACAAAGTTGTTATTAAAACTCTTTCTTACTTTATGCATATGAGTTTTGAATCTCTTCGTGCCTGTGCGGTACTTTGTGTGACATTTTAAAAATTAATCTTTGGTCACAACAAGTCTATGGACCAAGTTTCAGATTAATTGGATGAGGGGAAATTGGTTTTAAATCACTAAGTGTGTGCGTCACTATTTTTAAGTTAATATTTAGTGACAACAAGTCTATGGACCAAATTTCAGATTGATTGGATGAGCGAAAATGGGGTTTAAATCACTTCGTGACTGTGTGTGACTATCTTAAAAATAACTATTACTCCTCACATCAAAAGAATTGTTAACTGCAACATGGTTTGTTAAACCAAACCGAAATAAGTTAAATCATTTTTTCGCAATAAAAATTTAAAGATTCCCAAAAAGAAATTAGGTCGACCGAAACAACTTTCACTGCGCGATAAATGCAGAATTTACAATTTCATACATCAATTATATCAACAATTTCAAAATTTTTGGCAAAAAGTGCGAAAATAAGAAAAAAAAAAACTCACCACTGACACAAAAAAATCAAGACGATCGGATGAATTTTGCTAAAAATCATATGACATGGAAGGATGATTGGGACACTGTAGTATTCAGTAATAAAAAAAATTCAATGATTCAGATGGGTACAAGTGCTACTTGCATGATCCTAAGAAAGGAACAGATTTTCTCGAAACGCCGACAGATGACAAATGGTGGTTCCAAAGGTAAGTTTTTTTTTTTTTATTAAATAACAATTTTTGGTAATAAAATAATTTCAGGTGTACTTAGTTTGGAGTTCATACGTTCCTTGAATGCTCAAAAATATGCAATAAATTTTAAGTTGGAGCAATTTGAAGGACAAAATTTCAATTTTTAGTAGGACAACCACCCCTCTATTGACACTGCATACAACATAAAAAATGATTTTCGAATCATAATATGAATGTTCCGTAATGGTCGCTCGACATAAATTTTATAGAAAATTTATGCAGCTGTCTGTCCTAGCTCCCTATGGAGCTACCTCATTAAGCTCGTCAGTTTGAAACTGCCGAGGAGCTCAAAAACAATATTTTGTAAGAGTGGAGAAATATCCCTATAGAAAATGTACAAAACTTGTGTAAAAGTATGTCAAAAACAATTTTTGAGGTTATAAAAAATATAGAAGAATCGACTCATTACTAAAAAATTATTTAAGTGTATTTTTCTTGTAATAATAATAAATTTCATGGAAATTAACTTATATTTTACAATACTTTTTTTTTTAAATATTTTAAATTTCTTGTACAATAGAAATAGATTAAAAAGAAAAAAAATGCACTATAATTTCTTAAAATTCAGGAAAAAATTAACTGAACTTATATTTTGCAACGAAGTGTAAAACCAAAAGTTATTGTCGATTACAAAATAAACATGCCACGTGTCGATATAAATGACCACATGATGTCTTAATACGCATGCCCAAGGCGATCAATTCGTTGGTATATGAAGGTATTTTTCACATGCTCGACGTTGCATTTTGAAATTCGTGCTGGATATATAACAAAATAAAAGCTGATAAGCCTACAGGTTTTGTTGTTCAGAGAGCATATTTGGGCAAATCTTCAGTCCCTTTTTTAAAATCATATAGAGCATAAAGAAGCCAGCTCATAATATGCAGCGCACTTTCCAGATATTGCCAACAATCGAAAGAGATGCCCGCCAGTGCCATAAAAATAACATGAGGACTACAACAAAGTATATTGTAGCGTGATTATGTTCATAAAGTGGACGATGACGATAGAGTCTGTAGAAACAAAGAAGGTGAAGTAATTGGATTATGCCCACATTCATGTTTTAAAATTTGGCATACCCAATAAAATTTGTTTTAATTATAAATTTATAATAGATTAAATTTTGATATTTATACTTTATTTGAATTATATTTTGTCACATATTTGTGACACTAATCCCAATTAAAACTCAAGCCACATATAAGGGACTTGGTTGTCTGTCACAAGTATGGGACATGCATACACATGTTATTTAGAATGAAATTATGAAAAAAAAAATTTTTTTTTTGCACCAAATTTTAATATTTTTATTCTTTTTATAATTGATAAAAAATCGATAATGGCAAAACATGGTATTTTTTATTGCTAAATCTGCATACACCACAAATAAGTCGACAGAGACGAGACACCTTTGAAAATTTGCCTGAATTCATCTATTACACAAGGAACAAAATTGAACTTTTTTTTTTTTTTTTACTAATTTGAGGTCGCTGATTTCAAATGTAATCTCCATTTTTCTCCATCAGCTCGCATTTTTAAGTTACAGGTACCAATCGTATTTTTGACTTTTTAAAAAATTTTTATTTTTTCAAAACTACAACGATATCTCAGAAACTACTGGGCAAATTTAAAATCAATGTAAGCACGGCTTAAAGATAATCAGCCCAATTACGAATATTCTCAAGGAATTTCTTTCTCACGGAAAATACTTTTCTCGAGAAAAAAAATCCTCCAATTAGAAATTCCGCGTGAACGAAAAAATTAATAAGTGGCATCATCGTATTACGAAGCCAGTTGTTTTGCTTATTGACAATTCTCTATTTTTTTTGTGTGTGCAAACGAAAATAAATTTATTTTAAAGAAAAATTAAATAAAAAAGGAATAGCATAGCTATGATGCGAGCACTCGTGGAGGAAATTGGTGTAGTAGACCAACAAAAACGAAATAGCTAAAGGATTGCTAGAAGTCAATTGCGGGCTGAATCTATGGAAAACACAATCAATGCCTGAATTGGCTCTCATTAAAGTTAACAAAAGTTGAAGTTTGGCTTTATTTGTGGTCTTCAGCCTACAAGATTAATAAAATATTAATTTTTTTTATTTAAATTTTGTTTTATCAAAATACTTCTTACATTTTTATATAAACTCCCGTCTGTTTTGCAAGGGAAATTTTTTGAGAGAAAAAACCAAATTCAAGTGCATTGAGAATAACTACTTTTTTCCCATCGAATTTTTTTCCGAAGGAATTTTTATTCATAAGAGGGGAAAACGGAGTGAGAAATTTCACGTGGAATTTTTGTTTAGAATTGGGCTGAATATTGTTGAGTTTTGGATTTTTTTTAAACTGAATATGTTGAACTGTTTTCAAGTTATTCCAATATATGTAGTGGATGTGCCTAAATTTTGGACATAACGGTATATCGCGAATAGTCGACCTGATAGTAAAAAACCAAGTGCAGATTTGGATTCAGTGTCCGAAATAACCTTAAAAACAACATTCAACAACAACATCAACAAAAACCTTGTTCCCTTGTGTTATTAATGTGAGTAGTCGGACAAAAATGTATATCTGGAGTACTGTATTAGTGAGAGCCTTGGGACTTTGAGTGAGCCCGTAAGTTATTCATGTGTTAACAAAAAATGGGCGTGATCGTAGCAGTGGGCGTGGCACAGCCCATATAAATGAAATATACAATATAAGACTGGAGTACTATAAAAGGAAAAGCCTTTGTGCTTTACACGAGTCCATCAGATATTAATATGAGTAGTCAGATACCAAATGGGCGGGATAGGATTAGCGGGTGTGGATCTATACAAAAAAAATGTGAAAGCGACAGTCTTTAAACTTTTGACAAGTACATTAATTACCAATGTGAGTAGTTGTGGAATATGTGGGCGGAATCAAAAATTCTAAAATCGCCAAAATAGAAAATCGCGAAAAACCTTAAAAAAAACTTCAAAATCAAAAATCGCTAAAACAAAAAAATTGCCAAATGATATTCTAAATTCAAGGACAATCGTTAAGTGTTGCCGGAATTAATTTGTAAAATCCATGTTTTTCTCCAGAGTAGGAACGCCGAAAAATTTGATAATTTTTGCACCGAACGAAAAAACAAAAAATGTTGAATATCGGCAATTATTGAAATAATGTTAATAAGTCTCGATAAGTCGTAGCGGAACATGACAATGCATACTAGTTCTAGTTAAAGCGAAGCCACCTGGTTTTGACAAAAATAGCGAATTTTTATTTAGGTTACGCTGTAATGGGTAATGAATGTATTTGTGTTTATCGAATGAGTAAAATAAAGTTTACTTTGACGTTTCGTTCACTGGAAATGCATTTATCAGCAGTTCTACATTCAGATGGGGTTCCATATCATGAAAATCCCGATGCTACGTAGGACATTTCATCATCCCCTGCAGCTAAGTCTTCAAACATGTGTAGTACTTCAGATGCATCGAATCTGAAGTATTTGACGCAACAAGAATAAAATGATATCGGAGCCTTTCATTAAATTAAATAGATAAGAAAAATAAATAACGGTCTACCGTAACTGGCATAAGCCATATATGCATATTTTTATACAACCAAAGCCAATACATGTTTTTGTTAAGACTTAAGTGAACTACTTGAAAAGCTTGGCGAAACATATGATACAAGTGAATGGAGATTATTTGTCGACAGTAGCAAAGAAAGTCTTAAAGCAGTTTTACTACAAAATGGCAATATGAAGCCATCAATATCCATCGCACTCGCCGTAAATATGAAGGAGTCATATGAAACCATGGCCAATTTATTAAAAAATATAAACTATGAAAAGCAAGATTGGAAAGCGTGTTGTGACTTGAGAGTTGTTTTGCTATTGACAGGCTGGTTACACAAATAAATGTTGTTTTCACTGTCTTTGGGACAGCCGAGCTCGAAACATGCATTATGTAAAGAAAGATTGGCCGACAAGAACCAACAGCACGGTAGGCGTTGATAATTTAAAACATGCCGAGCTAATCAATAAGGAGAATGTAATTATGCCACGATTACTTCTCAAGCTTGGATTAGTAAAACATTTTGTTAAGGCACTGGATAAAGATAGTGAAGCGTTCACTTATTAAAAAACAATATTCACAAATATTTCTATGGGAAAAATTTCTGAAAACGTTTTCAATGGCCCTACATTTGAAACATTATTATCACCCGATGAGAAAGCTGCTTGGAATTAATTTTGGTTGATTGTTTCGAACTTTTGAAGAAATAAGCAAACTTTAAAGGAATAAGTCAGACGTATATATGTCTCTAAAAATACATTTCTTACATTCGCATAGTGAACGAGCATAGTGAACGATTTCACCAATAACTTAAGCACATGACCAAACTTTATCAGTGATTATGGAACGAAAGTATAATGGGAGATTTTTTTGGTTCCTTATAGAGGAACCAATTGTCTGAATCATTTGTATTAAAAACAACTAAACTAAATAAAAATTCACAATTTTTGTCAAAACCATGTAACTTCACTTTACTAAGAACAAAATCAATACCCATAGATTTTCATAGTACATGACTCGCTTTATTTGCAGTGTATGTGGTTTTATGATTTAGCATTAAAAAAATTTCTTGATTTGCCATTTTCGGTTTTTATAAATGAAAAAAAAAAAAAAAAAAAAAAAAATAAAAATATTTCAATTTTGCGCAAAATTATTCCTCATTTCTTTCTGAATAACTTCGAAACTGTTGAGTGTATATTAAAATAATATTAGCATAACTAAAATCAACCTAATTTAACTTTTTTTTTTTTATGTTTTTATAAAAAAAAAAAAATCGTCGTTGTTCTCAACTTATGATAAAATCGGTGGACCATCCCTCTTCAAAAATCTCATATTTTAAAAAATTTTTTTTTGTATTTAAAACTATAAAACTTAAGAGTTTTAAATTTCGACTGTTTTTGTTGTTGGAGGACCACAACACATAACAAAAAATATGGTGGTTATCTCTATTTTATTTATTTTTGTTGTTGCATAGTGTTATGTATGAATGTATCTTATTTGTATCATCTCTTAAAATGTAATTAGGCTAAATTAATCGATTAAGGAAAATATTTAGTTTTTGAAGCAACAGACACTTACCTATGAAAAAAGAAATTACAACCAGATTCGCAGAATACTGCTTCGTCGTTATCATTGACTTCTTTGTGACACATGCCACATGGATATATTGGTGGGGCATTTGGATTTTGTGGATTGAATACCATTGGCTGGCCGGGAGGATACATTTTGCCGGCACCCATTGTCATTGGTTTTGGTGGGCCAACAGGTCCCATTGGACCACCCATATGTCCACTCATCGGCCCCATATGACCACCAAACATGCCAGGTGGAGGTCCGCCACTACCCATAGGATTGTGATGAGGATGATGAGATGGCATACCGCCATGTGGACCGCCGTGAGGTCCACCGTGAGGACTTCCATGAGGGCCACCATGGGGACCACTATGAGGGCCACCATGAGGACTTCCGTGAGGACCACCATGAGGACTTCCGTGAGGACCACCATGAGGACTTCCGTGAGGACCCCCATGAGGACTTCCGTGAGGAACACCATGATGACTGCCGTGAGGACCATGTGGCCCATGTTGATGATGAGGACTATTCATACCGCCAGGTCCAAGATTGGGGCCCATATTGCCCATGTGATTGGGGCCATGTGCCATATGATGTGGACTACCCATCATGTGATGATGTCCTCCCATATGATTTGGTGGTCCACCACCCATGCCCATATGTGGACCCATACCGCCGCCAGGACCATGCATCATATGAGGTGATGGCATCCCACCACCGGGACCTCCGTGATGATTCATAAGTTGTGAGTGATGAGGTCCACCAAGATGAGGAGATGGCTGCTGTGGTGGTAACATTTGATTGGGGCCACCCATACTCATTGAGTTAGGACCATTACCACCGGAACCACTACTACTCATGGACATATTTCCATGCGGTGACTGTTGCGGTTGTTGCATAGGAACATTAGGATTCATTTGATGTTGCATTGGTCCACCACCACCACCACCCATATTTAGACCATTATTGTTGTTGGGTCCCATCTGGGGTCCACCCATTGGCCCGTTGTTATGAGGACTAGCACCACCCATATTGTTCATGGGATTATTACCACCTGTATTGCTGTTATTCATGTTTCCAGGTAAAGCTGGGGAGGCCAGGGGACTAGGTCCATGACCACCCATATTGTTCATACTGTGAGGACCAGGACTAGGTCCCGGTGCAGGCCCACTCCCGCTCATTGAATGATGTGGTGACATTGCCATCGGCCTGTTGCCAGGCGCCGGCGAGGTTATAGGCACTGACGTTGACGCAGTGGACGTCGTTGTCGCTGAGTTTGCTGAGGAGGACGTACAGGAAGATGATGATGTCGGCAGGGGTCCATTCATACTAATGGATGATTGCGGTGATTGTGGTATACCAAGTCGAGCGGCAGGGGAGAGTAGTGGGTTTTGATTGATGTTATTGTTGTTGCTTAGATTATTGCTATTGCCACTCGCATTCGAGGCCATACTATGAGCAGGAGACATACCACCATGACTGGGACCCATACCAGGAGACTGATGTTGTCCACCCGGCCCAGGACCAGGTCCTGGGCCACCAGACATATGATTTTGTTGTGATGGTCCGTTGCCAAGTGGACTGTGCATGGGAGGTGGGCCCATTTGGCCGTTGTGAGGCGGATGATGTTGCGACTGATTTTGCTGATGAGGTCCTTGTTGAGACGTTGGTGGTCCAAGAGGACTTCCAAGAGCCCCGCTCATAGGTGAACCCATTGGCAGTGAATTCATGGGTGAACCCTGACCTGGAATTCCTGGCATAGGTGAACCCATACCACGTGGACCATTTGGTCCTGGCCCTCCCATCGGTGAATGACCACCCATGCCCATGTGGTGCGGTGATATGCTAGGACCACCCATACCTCCCATGGGACTCATGCCACCCATTGAAGCCATGCCGCCCATAGGACTGCCCATCGGAGGACCTCCGGGTCGACCGTGATTCATGTGTGGAGGCAAGCCAACGCCAGGACCCATAGGATGACCTGGACCACCCATAGGACTGCCCATACCCATTGGACTCATGCCTCGCATGGGTGGTCCACCCATTGTATGATGCGGATGTGGCGGCCCGCCTGGATGATGAGGGTGCATGTGGGGATGCATGTGCGGCGGAGGACCATGAGGACCACCCATGCCCATGTGGGATCCCGGTCCGAGACCAAAGTGGCCCGGTGGACCACCCATATGACTCATGGATGACATTGAACTCGACATGCTGGGCGGAGTGTCATCAAACGGATTCGAGGCCACTATTGTGTCCCCATAACCACCCATTGGTGGGGGTGGAAGCAAATCCTGTGGTGTTGGAGGCGCTTGTGATTGCTGCATAGAGTTGGCGGCAGCGGCCGCTGCAGCTGCTGCCGCCGCCACTGCCGCTGCCGAGTTGGCGTTTGAAGTTTTTCGACGTTTTTTCGGATTACTCGGCGCCGAGATAATATCCGATGGTGGTGGTGGTTTGAAGTCAGGAGGACAAAGTCCTCCAGCTGGACCCGGCAAACGATATGGCGCCATACCGATGTTATGGGTCATATTGTTGGTATTTTTCTTCCGAATGGTGACAGCTTTTATTTAACGTGGCCGGGAAGAAAAATTTTTTATAAGGGCCTGCACAATGGCAGGCAATAGTAGTGTAAATTGATTGTAATAAACAGCTTCTGTGCTAACGCCAATATTTTGCTGAATTGTTTTTTTTTTACTGCGAAACTATATTGAATTCAAGTTGTAGGTTTTTGTTTTATTATTTACTCCTGTGAGTATGCATTTCCCATATATTCTCGTATTAGGTGATTCTGGAACAAAACCATATTGATCAAATTTTTGTGGTATAGATTCTGTAAAATCATACTTACATTTCATGAGTAAAAGATGTTAATGCAGAATACATTTAGCCATCCATGTGGCTTTTGTAAAACCTTTGAACATTTTGTCCATAAGCACCTTTTTAGGGGGGTAGCATAATCACCATTTAATGGTGCTTGAGCACCTTTAATATTTAACAGTATTTCAGATTGGTATTTTAGAATTTTTTCTTTCTTTATATATTTTGAATAATAAATTTAAATAAAGCATGCACCAAAAACACTAACAACAAAACTATTCTTTTATTATTGATAAATGCTTTTCATTTTACTTTTTCACAACTAATGTATGCTGCTTGGTGCTTCTTCTCGTTAACAATTTTTTTTTGTTCTTTTTGCACCACCGTTCACTTTCTTCCACTTTTTATGGATTTATATTTTTCTTTTTACATTATTTATAATCTTTATAAGTATTATTATAAAAATTTATTATATTCATAATAATTGTATTTTATTTAAACAATAAAAATGGTAAATTTTATCAAAATTGCCATTTTTTCTTCATCAAATAAGCCGTCGTTCCTGTGTCGTCAGTTTCGTTGCAAAATTTTATACTACACTTGGAAAACTAAAATACCGCATTTATGTGTATTACTCGTTTGAAAATTTAGCAATAATAGGTTAATTTTTCATACGTGTTTATTTATTATATATATTGTTTTATTTCTATTGGAAAATTATGTGAATTTCCACAAAAAATAATTAAAATTTATCAATTTTCTTTTTTTACTTTTTATAATTCTTGTACACAAACACACGCCATTGCAGGGTTGTATTTTCTTTGACTGACAACCAAATAAAATTCCTGAAATACTTCTCAGTGTTGTAACTTTTCGTATTAGGTAGTAGAGTTCTTGGGATATAGAAATGCAACACTATGTATACAGTGATTTAGTTGTACTAAAAACTCAATAAACAAAATTTTAGATAGTTATAATAAAATCTATTTTTTCGCTTAAAACCTTTTATTAAAAAAAAAAAAAATGTTACATCTAGTACTATTTACACTAAGTGCACAGAATATCAAACACAAATTTTCCATATATAATTTTATTTAAATAAATGCGAATATTTATTTTTAAGATAATAGTTTATTTACATACAAAAATTAATGCAACAATTGCAGATCAGTATCAATAAAATTATATCGAAGAACTTGTTTAAAATACAACCTTTTTATTATGTCCATAAAAACTGTTGTCCTTAAAATAAGTGTGAAGATGTAAATGTATTGAATTGTTATTTTTGTTAACCTAAGTTTTTTATGTTTGGAGTCTTTAAATTACATATAATAATTATTAAAAGCAATATTCACTCACGACTTATTAATTAATAATAAACGAACTTTTGAAGATTTATTTTTTCCGCGTAAAAATTAAATTTGTTTTTAACTTATATAAAAAAAAAAGAAAAAAATTAATTAAATTAAAATTAGTATTTATTAGATTTATAATTAAAACTTATAAAACTAATACAGATTATTGAGCAAAGCTACAAACGCTATCATCTCTATGTAAAGAGAATTCAAATACATTTTTTCATTTGTAATATACTGAGATTATATAAAATAGGGTTTTTAAACAATGATTCCCCAAAGGGTTGGTCGATCAAAAATATAATTTCTAGTGTTGCTATATAGTGTATATTGCAGAAAACCAATAGTATGTAATTCGTTATCTGAGATTTGCTAACGTTGGTATGTTAATGGGGATGATTGTATTCGGACCAGATTGATTGCTTTTTGTTGGATATAAGTTTTTATATAATTCTGAATATCAATTTTTTTTTTCTATATTATAGTAATTTTGTTGCATTTTTTTAAAATTACTATATTCTTAAATTTTAATGTCATATTTTTTTACGTATATGTATGTGAATAAAAATTTGTGCTTGGATTACATCAAAGGTAAGTATTACAAGATTATTAACGTGGAGTTAATTTATAAGTTTCTATGAATTATTTTAAAAATTTAAAAATGCTTTATAATTTACAACTTTTATAAATTTATTGAATTTTATTTACACTTTGTATTGTTTCTAAATGTGACTTTTCTTAATGTCCAATATGAAAAATGTAATAAACGCACGGTCAAAAATAAGAAACTGTGTTAGAAACAATGTTAATTTAATATATTCCTACATTCTTTTCTCAGGGAATTATTGAACATTATCGCTTGCCAGTTACCGTTTTTTGAACGGTAACCTAATATGATATTTAATATATGTAGTTGTTATGGAATTTATTTAATATCTATCTTATTTTTTAGATTCATGCAGTTTATTTTACCAACAAATATAAATATAGGAAGGGGTTTCATTTACATTTCGGTCACTGGAACCAATCAATCGTCAGTATGTGTTGGTCAACTGTTTTATATAAATCCGTTTTAGCTACAAACATGTATTGGAAATCGGTCCGCAACACGTACAAATTGTAAATGAATCTTGCTGAAAATACACCTCACACTTGACTGACTTTTTAAAAATGTTGCAAGAGAGCTCTTAACAGTACTTGAGCGAAATAGAAACAAAATTCCTTGCAAAAATCGAAAATGTGTCAAATGTTAAATGACTTCAAGTCCTACACAAGAAAAAGTTTATATCATTTTGTATTAATACCAACCAGACATGGTAACGTATTTCAGTAAAATAATAAAGAAAAATAAATCATTTCCTTTATTTTATTTTCTCTTTTTTTGTGAATGGTCATTGTGATCATTAAATTTAGTTTATACAAACTGATTTGATTTCGTTGATAGCCATGTGGAAAGCTTGTAAAAAACTTGTCTCCCACAAACTTGACATTAGCGTATAATTCACGAAAAATAAAAAGTTGCTTCCATATTTGAATAAATGTCAATGTCCTCCAAAACCCAATTTTGTTGCTACTAACTAAATTTCCATAGATACACATACACATACGTGAAATGCATTAATTTAATAAAAATCAACAAAGAAAAACTTGTTAAATGTTATTAGATCATCTAAAAAAAAACGATTAAAATCAATGAATACTTATTATGAACTCTGTAAATTAATGAACTGTGAATATTAATTATTCATGAAAATTAAATTTACTGTGTTAAATTATAATCAACACTTTTATAGAAGTAAATGTTTAATTACATGTAATGCCTTGTACTTTGCTGGTTTTTGCATGAATAAATTAATCTACCTCAATTTATAAACAATCGGTTAGATAAACTCTTGTTAGAACTTTCAATCGAGTTAGTTAGTATCTGTGTGTTTAGCTCCGTAAAGATAAATGTTGCTGAAACATACAAGTAAAAGACTAGAAACATTTTCCTCTCACTTCTTTATTACATACACCAATTGAAATGTAAACTTAATTGTTAATTTAAAAATTTGTTTAATTTAAAAATTTTAAGGCCAAAAACTGTGTTAGGAAAATTTTTACTGTGATATTTTTAATTTTTATTTGTAATTATTTTTTATATAAAATATGTGTTTTATATCGTGTCATATGTACTGTGTAAAACAATTATTATTTTTGGAAATTAAGTGCAAAATTTGATAAAAATTATTTATATAATAAAATATAATCCCTGAAGAGGCTGGAAAATACCAGCGAAACGTTGGACGATGAAAAAAAAGCCTATTTAGAGAACTTAAATTCAGAAGAAGGTCGATATATAAAACAATTTTGCAAAACAGTATTACTTAATTTATTTCCCTCTTAAAAATAGGATGTATTTTATATTTATGGCTTGTACAATATATTTATTTAGGACACATAACTGATAATCTAATCATTTTAGGACCTGGCCTTTTTGTAATAAACACAGCCTACACAAAGTTTAACATTACTTTATCAAGTTATCAACTCAGTTAAAGCAAATGGTTTCCACTACGTGCTAGTGTTGTTAATAACACTCTTATGACATACAGTGGGTGCCAATGCATTAGAAATATTTTACAAAATTCTTAAATTGCCAATTTTGTTTTTACATAATTTCCAGCTAAGACCTAAAATTATGTGTTTTTTTTTTTGCAAAATCACACCTTGGTGTGTTCTCTATCGAAAGATTACAAATTTATTACAAAAAATACAATTAAAAAACAAAAAAATAGATAACAAAAAAAAAAAAAGTAATTTTAAACTCTTTCTTTTAACTCATACTCTCTGTCTGTCTGTCTGTCGTGGGGCAACCCCATTCCCCTTTATCCAATTGATCTAAAACTTGGCCCATAGTCTTGTTGTGACTACAGATTTGTTTTGGGGTAGTCACGCAATCACGCATAGTCACGCATTTCCCTCATCCGATCGATCAGAAACTTGGTCCATACACTTGCTGTGAAAAAGATTAACTTTGACCAGTCACGCACAGTCACGCCCAGTCACGGAGTGATTTAAACCTCATTTTCCCTCATCCAATCAATCTGAAACTTGGTCCATAGACTTGTTGTGACCAAAAATTAATTTTAAATTAGTCATGCGCAGTCACGGAGAGATTCAAAACTCATATGCATAAGGAAATAAAGTGTTTTAATGAAAACTTTGTGATGACAAAACAATGGTAACATTTAAGCTTCTGTACCAGAGTTGATTGAAACAATAAAAATAAAAAATGGTATGAAAGAAAATGTATAAAATTTTAACCGTTGTTTAAATATATATAGTTTCTGGCGTTTTCTTTTAACTGTTTTTAAAATACAATTGTATTTTTCAATGTTTTAATCTTATAATTATTTATTATAAAATAATGGCAAGATATCGTGTTAAGCAAACGAAACTTTGTGAGAAATATTCTATGAAACTAAAATAATGGATGGTCTTAAGCAAACGAAACTTTGTGAGAAATATTCTATGAATAAATCTATAATTTCAAAAATTATCAAAAAATATCGTGAAAGCGGTACGTATGGTGACAACTAAAGGTACTATCACACGATGTGTTTTTTACGTATGTACTGTCAAATTTTCCCACAGCAAAAGTTGGACACATCGTGTGATACATATGAAACATTGTTTATGTACAATACATGAGGAAAGTCACATGTACATTTTTCAATTAGAACAGGTTCTATTTTGGCATAACAAACATATGAAAATACAACACTGCTTATGGCGAAAGACATAGTAAATTATGAAGATTAATATTGAAAGAAAAATATATTGCTTAATATTAATTAACAATTAAAAAATATATAAAATATATAAATTTATTTTTTACAACAAATTTTTGTAAATTCACAAATTAAATTAGCTGTTGTTTACATTTAGAGGTTATGTCATACGGAAATACATATGCACGTGTGATAGCAAAAATTATGAATCGTACGTAAAACGATAATTTTGACAGACATACGGAATTACATATGGATAAAAAAATTGCAGTACATATGTAAAAAACACAGCATGTGATATCACCTTTAACATTTAGGCGAATTGTTTTCCAACGCCAAACATAACAATTTTATTTGTATATTTTGACTATAATAGCCCAATCACCAGATCGATGGGAAATTATAGATACATTAAATTCAGAATGGCAAAAAATTTCGGCGTTGTGAAGCAGTACTATAAAAATAATGGGTATCCAAAAATGTTGAAACCAAAAATAGAGGGAAAGTTTTCAATTCTTGTATAATAAAGGTTTCAAATGTTTTGCCAACAGCATAAAAATGAATACTTTTAAGTTTTGTTATTTTTTTCTGAAGTTAAGCTATTTTATGTTTATATTTTTTTGTATTGACCGTTCAAGTCGTCAAAAATATATATTTGCATTGCCACTTACTGAATATGGGAATTCAGGAATTTGTCAGAGAATTTTCTGCAACATTCATTGTTTGTTTTTGCACGTTTTGTTGTTTATTTTCAGGTTGCAAAACGCATTATGTTTATAAACAAAAACATACACACAAACTCTGTTGAGCAACACAATTTGACAACTTACTGATTCCACTGATTGAACGAAATAAACTTAAGCGAAAGAAAACGTCTTCCATTATATATACCTTTTCTTTCTTTCTTTATAGTGTAGATTTTGTTTACTCAAAATATTATTCAACAAAATTAAAAAAAAAAAAAAAAAATAATTAACAATGAAAAACACATTATTCATCTTTCACAAAACTTTACATAATTATGCTGTTAATATTAAAAAGTCTAAAAACAATTTATAATCTCCCACTTGGTATTTTCAGTAATTATTACTTTTCTTTGGAATGCTGAATGGAGTGTAATGCAGACATTGTGAATTTAGTTTTTTATTTAAAAGAAAACATATTGATTGAAATATCGTTAACAAATCTTTTAAATTAATTTTAAGCATGGCAGACTAATTACACGGTGCTACAGTGAAAAAGAAACTTGGAAAACGACCTAGCATGGATTATACAGTGACTGTCATATATAAGTAAACAAACTATTAATTTTTGTTCTGCTTTAAATAGTGGTAAATGTACAGTCTATTTATTTCTAAATTTACTATTTTTTACAATTTTCTAATTATTTTCTCTTATATTGATTAAAAACATGAGAGAAGCATATAAAAATCGAACTTTCACTCGAGTCAATAATAAGTAAACAAGCAGTATTTGACATTATTCTTAAATTATTTGTTAATAAAAGTGAAGTTTTTTGTTTAATGCGATTTAGCAGAACACATTTCCTACTTAAAATAAAAACAAATTGTATTAAATTATCTTATATATTAAAAGAATTTATGAATAAACTTTGCATTCAAGTTTTTTTTCAATATTTTTCTTCTCTCAAACCTCTATAACTAGAGTTCTAATTAACGTAGGCTATTGACATAGGCCTAAGAACACTCAGTGGATCAAGCTCCTTCTTTTGAGCTATTAACTGCTTAAATTCGTTGGGTTTGAGGAAAGCTATGCGTGGAGAATCAACTTTACTTTTACTGTACGTTAACTTATCTTGGCATATTTTGGCATTACTGTACGTTAACTTCTCTTGGCAAATTCGTTGGGTTTGAGGAAAGTTATGCATGGACAATCAACTTTACTTTTACTGTACGTTAACTTCTCTTGGCATATTTTGGCATTAATGTACGTTAACTTCTCTTGGCAAATTTTGGTATTATATTATAAAAATTAATATAATATAATATAATGCTGCGGAGCAGCAGGGGGTCCTCTAGTATTATATTATTTTAAAACTAAAATTTTTTTAATTAAGCCATCATTTTGACGTAAAAGATGGCAACTCTGCAAGGTGAAGTACCGGAGAACGAAAAGCTATTATCAAACTGCACGATGAAGGTGAAACATATACAGTGGTTCACAGCTTATTTCTACCAGCAAATATTTAGAACTTAAAGTGGCTATAATTTTTAAACGAAACGAGATATCAAAAAAATTTAAATGCAGGCTTGCAAAATATTTTCAGAGCTTAAAAAAAGCAACTTTATTCAGTCTTCAAGATTCATTCTATAAAACTTACAAACTAAAATAAAAAAATAAAGGAACATAAATAGTCACAGCTTATTTCAACCAGCTAACATAAACAACAAAAAAACTAAAAAATACTATAATTTTTAAACATTTTAAAACTTAGTATGGCCTCCTTTTTGGTCTATAACAGCTTTAAGCCTTTTCGGCATCGATTCCACTAACTTTCGAGTAGTTTGAAGAGTTATTTTTGCCCATTCTTCCATTAACGCAGCTTTAAGGTCATTTTTGTTGGAAATCTGGTGTTGGCGGACGTTTTGATCTAAAATTGCCCATAAATTCTCAATGCAATTAAGATCAGGTGATTGTGCAGGCGGTTGCATGAAGTGCGGGCAATTCCAAATAAGCCATGTTTGGACAATTCCCGACTTGTGTTTCGGGTCATTGTCCTGATAGAACCGAAATGACTGATTTATACCCAGATTTTGGGCACTTTGCAACAAATTTGATTTCAATAAATTGAGGTAAACATTTTTGTCCATCGTACTCTCAATAAACTCCAAGTTTCCGACCCCAGCTGCTGACATACAGGCCCAAACCATGACGCTGCCCCCACCGTGTTTTACTGTAGCCTTTAAGTTTTTGTTTTGGAGCTCTGTATTGGGCTTACGCCATACATATGTTTGGCCATCCGAGCCAAAAATGTTAAACTTAGACTCATCGGCATATATTACTTCCTCCCAAAAGCTTGAATCTTTCGTAATATGATCTTTGGCGAATTTAAGCCGCGCTTGTTGATTCTTGTTATTTATAGACGGATTTTTGCGTGCTACTCTACCATTAAAAGCATTGCTGCGAAGCACACGACGGATAGTTTCTGCACTACACGTTTTATTTAATTCGTTTTTAACTTGAACAGCTAGTTTTGGAGCAGATAATTTGGGGTTTTGTCTTATTTTTCGAACGATATAGCGCTCGTCAGCTTCATTAAAAATTTTGTTGGGTGCTTTTCTTCCCTTATTATGAATTCTATTTTCACGCACAAAGCGAGATATTATGCTCTGTACTGTAGAATCACTTAGACAAACCATTTCGGCTATTTTTCGCCGCGAGTGGCCACTTTTAAAATGGCTGATGACCAACTCACGCTGTTCTATGGTAGTACGTCAACCCATTGTAAAAAAATGCACCTGTTAACCACTTGACTGCCGAAAGCATACTAAAAACTGATCTTAATCATTGCAAACATGACAACAAAGAATACACATAAAAATTTACCGCTATTCCTATATATAATAAAAATAATATATATATATATATGTAAATGTAAATAACTAGCTGGTTGAAATAAACTGTGACGTGAAATTGTGTTTCATAACTACGTTTCATATTCTAGCTAATTTGGGAAACCAATTTTTTAGTTTTTTATTTTACATATTCTCTCAAAATTTTAATATTTATAAAACTGCATTTAAATGGTTTTGATATTTTGCTTTGTGTAGAAGTTATACACAGTTAAATAATTTAATTTTAAGTGGTTGAAATAAGCTGTGAACCACTGTAGAAGTATGTATAGCGAATATATTCAATAAAACACCAGCAGCTATATTCAAAGTGGTTAAAACCTTCAAAGCCAACGGATGCATTGACCGTAATTACTCTCCAATACGTCCAAAAATCACAACAAAAAGGATTGATAGAAGAATCAGCTTCAAATCCAACGCTTTCTGCTCCAAAAATTCTATCTATTGCCGTTTTCTTTTCTGACAAAAATGTCGCATTTTATTTAGACTTTTTTCGAAAAGTGTATTTTTTATATATTCTAAATTAAGAGCAACCTTATTTTATACATCAATCGAAAGGTCTCAAAGTCGAGCGCACGTAAATCGCAAAAAATTTTAGCCATTGACTTCTTTCAGGTCATAGTGTGAGAATATTTCCACATTGTTCCCCTTTTTTGAATATTTTCACCCCATAACTTCAAAGAGGATAATAATCACAATTTTTTTGTTTTCCTTTAGAAATGTGTAGAAAATACGCTCTTTCAATGACAACGCGGCTAGCTGAATGTCTCAAAATAAAGGTGGTCACTGTGGCCATTAACTGCAGTGTTTACTTATTTACGACACATAGAATCGCTTTTAATAAGTGGTAATATTTTGAATTTAATCTTTTATTCTTTACCACGCACCATTTAAACAAAATTAAAATTGCATATTAATTACAGTAGTAATTGCAATATGTCTGAAAAATGACGATAAATCTAACAAACAAAAAAAATTTCTTCGCTTCAAAGCGTCATCTCAAATATATGTAAAGTGCATATGTAGGTATGTACAAAAACCGTACATCACATATGACAACTCTTACGAAAACTCAGAATAGTGGAAATTAGAAGTATAAATGCAAAAAATATTCAAAATTCAAAAATAACGATTGTTTGTTTGGACAGAGTTGTATCTTCTGAAATTAATACAAAGTAAAGCTGTATGGTACGAAAACTGAAAACTAACCACACTGCTCGTAGACCTGACTTTAGGTGAGTGTGTTAAAGCGCTGAACAAAAAGTGCAAGTACGAGTGTATGTGAAGGTTCACGGTTCAAAACCTCACGGCCGCCCTAAGTAGAAAAAATTTTCATATAGAAACAACATATTCAATTAAAACATAACAATTATCACAATGTTCAATAAATCGTTGATGAAGGCTGAAATGCCAGAAACCGGTCCGATTAAGAATACAGTGCAGTTATGAATTTTTGAAATATATGCTTTCTTCTTCTTTACCACGCACCATTTAAACAAAATTAAAATTGCATATTAATCACAGTAGTAATTGCAATATGTCTGAAAAATTACGATAAATCTAACAAACAATCTTTTATTGATCGGTTCTTATTAATAAAACATTGTATATTTAGAAACAGATGTTGCTTTTTAATTTCTGAAAATAAAACTTGAAATATATTCAACTGAGTTCCAAAAATTATTTCGTTTACTTATTTATGATAGCCACTGTAGGTCTTGTTGAGTACATTAGAAATTGTGTTATAAAATTTCAGAAACATTTTCAAATTCAGAAGTTTTCTAAAAACCGTTTTCAGTGATGTTCGTCAATTTATCGACCTGTGACTAAGTCATTTTTGTCTGATTTAATTTTTTTTTAACGGGATTGGAATTTGTAAGTATTGTTTTTGTTAAAAATATCTAGAAAACAAAAAGAAATTTAGCTCCTTTTTCGATTTTAGTAGCTTTTCATTGCTCATTTTGATATGAAAGCTTCTTCAATCTATTAAGAAAATTTAGTTGTTAACAAAACGTGGTTTTCATTTTTCGAATCGGGTGAAAATTGTAAAAGTTATTCACACCTTTTTTAGTATTTTCTCCCCCAGCGCAAAAGATATGAATAAAAAAAAAAACAATTACCTAAAACAAATTGATCAACTTAATTAAGCAGTGTTTTTTTTTTCTTGTATTTTACAGTTACTTTTTTGGTATTTACTTAATAACTTTACTATTATATACGATAATTCAGAATTAAATATACCCTTCTTTACTGCCAATCTGTCTTTATTTAAAAAAATCACTCTGTAAGATAATACAGATGAATGGGATTTATTGTGTCCTATTTTTTAAGTCATTAAAAAAGTTTAGAATGTTGTTATATGCAATTTTCAGTTATATATATTTGGATAAATTCATAAACTAATCGAATTTAATACCAGCACAATGCCAAAGTTTAAAGAGTAACTAGTTTAAAATTGGTGACAAGTGAATTAATATTAATATTTATTAAAATAAGTAAGTTTGTAATTTTTGAAATCATTTAACAACTTTTAAATTGAGTTTTCTGCAGTGTGTGATAAGCGTAATAATTTTTGTTATGTTTGCGGTTTATTCGCTGACAAAATACAAAATACATCGCTTGAATCTGAAGAAAAAAAAGCCTAACAGTTTTTAACTACTCATATAGTTATAGCAAATGATATGAACCCAACAGTATTTGTACAAGCTGTTCCAGTGTATTTTAGAAAACTAAGTCCGAATAGTTTAATTTACAAGGTACATTTTTTCGAACTTAATAGATAACTTTTTTTTTTCTTTTTTATTAATCAAGACTCAGGGGATGCCCCTACAGATGCAGTGCATTGTGTTGATCTCAGGAAAGATATAGATATAGGAAGGAGGAAAGAGGGAGTAGTGTTCATTTTTTTTTTGCAGCGACAGACCAAAGCCTCTGGTGGGAATCGAACCCACGACCCCCGCATTATAGGCGAGCACGCTACCTATTCACCTACCGGGGCGCTTAAACTTCATACAAATTTAGTCCAATTAAGAGTATTGAAACAAAATCCAATTTGTAAAGAAAAGAACAAATTACATTTGTTACGACTGTTAACTAAGCGGTTATATCTTAAGTTCGAAAAAAACACGCCCGAGAAAGATTTAGAATATTTAAGACAACAAAATAACGTTTGTAAGTCAAGTGGTTTACCAAAATAAAAGTCTGCAATCGCAAAATTTTTACTTTAGTAAAAGATTAATAACTTTTGCAAATATTTTTTTTTATTATTTATTAACCAACACTCAGGGGATGCCCCTACAGATGCAGTGTGCATTGTGTTGATCTCAGGCAAATAGGTTATGGAAGGAGGAAAGAGGGAGTAGTGTTAGTGGATATTTGAATTAAATTTTATTAGATTGTAACTGTCAGGAAAGACCTCTGCGGGGAGTTTATTACACAAATGTCTAGTTTGACTGATAAACGAATTCTCTCTGTAATGCGTTGTGCGATCAACTGGACAATGGATTACACATGAATGTGATCTACTAGAGAAGTGGGTAGGGCGAACCGAAACTCGTTCACTTGGAATAAGTTCGCTAATCTCAGAAGATCATTTCCCATGGTAGTATCTATAGAACAGTGCTACACAACCCACATTCCGACGATGTTCCAATGAGTCAATATAGTTGGATACCCTATTGTCATTGATGAGCATCCCCCTTTGCACACGGTCCAGTAGCTTCAAAATAGATTTTGAAGCTCCTGCCCATATATGAGAGTTGTATTATATTTTCGGTCGGATGTATGTGGTATATATTTTAAGGAGATCAGAGGGAGTCAAGTAATTTTTGCACGGTTTAAGAAAACCAAGACACTTGAAAGCTTCTTTCGACACTTGAAAAACGAACATCACTTTGAATTCTCATGCCTAGAACATCGAGAGTATACGACTCCTCAATACCTATACCACCCATATATACAGATGACATTGTTGAATCCATGGCCCTATGGGTCAACATACAACATTGAGTCTTCAGAGCATTAAAATCAACCCTATTCGCTTTACCCCACTCGGAGATTGTTAACAGGTCTTGATTGAGTGTGTCATTCATTGTCTGCCTTTTACCCCCAAACTCCAAGAGGCTTGGCCTACATTGAAAGGAAAATGAATGACAAATGCTGCTGTCATCTGCGAAAGAGTATATAGAGTTAAAAGTTTGACCAAGAAGGTTGTCCAGAAAGATAAGGAAAAGAGAAGGAGAAAGAACGGAACCTTAAGGTACCCATGAGTTAAGCTAAAACTCATTAGATGAGGCCCCATCAATAACAACACGTATTGTTCGGTCTCTGAGAAAACTCGATATAAATCGAGAGAAGTCATTACCGACCCCAATTGCAATGAGCTTTGATATCAATGCACCGTGCCACACACGATCGAATGCCTTGAAAATATCTAGAGCAACCACTTTACTTTCGACAAAATTGCGAATGGATCGACTCCAGCGCTCAGAAAGTAGAGCTAACAGGTCTCCCGTGGAACGATTTCTACGGAAGAAATACTGTCTATCATTAAGAAGTGAGTTGGCCTCTAGGTAGTTCACAAGATGGAAATTGAACATGCTCTCTTTCACCTTTGAGAGCGCAGAGCAGATTGCAATTGGACGGTAATTTTCAGGATTATTAGCCGCACCCTTTCTAGGGATTGGTTGGACATTAGCAACCTCCCAGCAAGAGGGAAAGACACCCGCACGGTACGAAAGGCTGAAAAGGTTGGCCAATGGACTGGCTAGCGTCGGAGAGCACTGTTTCAGCACCAGTGCTGGTATACCATCCGATCCCGGAGAATTATTAATGTTGAGATCCGAAAGAACCTTTTTAACTGCACTTGCTCGGAAGAATATTTTAGGCATAGTACACGATACTCTTTCGAATTCGGGCTGTGGCTGATCGCTATCCGGCAAAAATTAATTATTTGCAAAAAGTTCAGCTAAAAGGTTAGCCTTATCAACCGGGTCAGTGATTATTTGGTCATTCACTATAAGAGTTGGGATAGCAAAACTAGCATTATTCTTTACTCTTTTAACAAATGACCAAAAGCTCTTTCTTGCTGCTCCGAGGAGCAGAAAGAACTGTAGCACGAAGACGATGATCGTGAAGAAACTTTTCGCGCCTTAGTAATTTACCACATTCGTTTTCGCCTGTTTGCGTAGCAGTTCAGTGACGGAATTTTTATTTTCACGCCAAAGTCTGAATGCTTCCTCTGTGGATCTGACTGCATCTCTGCAAGTCTGGTTAAACCAAGATTTTTGATTAGGTTTAGCCGAAATTTACTTTGATGGAATGAATAATCTCATTATTTTTTCCACCATTATCGCTGCAGCGTCAACATTATTATCAAGGAAACAAAGTTTCCAGTTGAAATGCTTGAAGAAATCGTTGAGCTTGGCCCAAATATAAACCAATTTTAACAAGTAATATCTCGTTTTTTTTCTAAATAAAATTGTCTTTAAACAATGTGGAAAAAAATAGGTTCTCCTAGAAAAAAAAAAAATTAAAATAACTATTGTTGAATTTGAAAAAATAAAAAAAAACAAGTAAGAAAATTATAGTCGGCGTAAACCGACTATACAATACCCTATACCATGCGCTTAGAGAGCCTATCTCCTAGGTCCAACTAATTAGGTACAGAAAATAAGCAATAACCAAATTTGAGTAGCATTGTTATTAATTTTTTTGCCTTCGGATATGAAAAAGTTCATATCGGATGCTATACTTATATGGCGACTAGGTCGAAAAATGGACCGATCATATTTGGTAAGGTCACTTATTTTTTGCAAAAACATATACAAACGAAATGAGAAAAATCTGTGCAATATTTTTGTGTTTTGATAGATTTAAATGAAGAACGGGAAGCAGCTTTATATGGGGCCTATGACTAAGAATTGTCCTGTAGGGTTTATTTTTGGACTACTGGTAAATTGATGTGATAAACATACACAAACCCACTTTGATCGAGATCTATATGATAATTTGGATATTAAAGCAATTTAAGTCTATCTCATAGAGGTCATTTCTATGGGAACTAAGTCTGAACATGTACCGATTTTCACCAATTTCAATAGCGTTCATTCAAAATATATTCATATATCATATTCATTCATCAAAATATATTCATATTTGCGACCTGTAGTTTGATTACAAGGTAGACATGGACACACATACAGACGGACGGACGGACATCGCTAAATCGACTCAGAAAGTGATTGTGGGTCGATCGGTATAATAAAAGATGGTCAAATATTTTTGATAGTTACAAACATCAGGACAAAGTCATGATACCCTCACCACATAGTGGTATAGGGTATAAAAAAAATGCAAAACTTTCTTAACATCTATGAAAGCTTGATTCTTTGCGTTTGCAAAACTGTTTAAAATTTTTAAATTGGTTTAAAAATGTGTGAGTTAGAGGTACTAAAGTAAGACTTACCCTAAACAAGTTTTTTTAAAATAACTCAAAATCTTGAGGATGTTTCAAAATCTTCGAAATTGGTTTTTGTATATCCTCACCTAGGCCTACAACCCCCATTAGGTCGCTTTTCAAGTTCTGACAAAAAGTGTTGTTTTGTAGCAGTGTGTTATTGTTTTGTTAATGCGGGAGGGAGTTAATTTCATATAAAATCACACATTTGAGTCAATCTCAACCACAGGCCTTTTCTTTGTTGACCCTCATAACTTTGTTTCGATTGTAAACAATAACAGAAGAAACATAAATATTTTTTTCGTTGAAAGATTGATATTTTTAGTTATTATTTTAACAACTTTGTTTTTATTGTATTTAAATTTGAAGGTGAATATGATATGATTAGGTATATATCTAAACTTCAGTTTTTTTATTTTTTATTAATTTTTTTTTTACTAATATTTTCTTGTTAAACCAAATAGTTTACTATCGCAGTTTTATACGCTTTAATATCTCTTTGTTTGCGTTGCATCAATAACCGGTAATTTTCTGTTCGTACCAAACTGTAAATCTAATTTTTGCTAAGTATATCTTCAAGTCTTTTATTGGTGGCGCAGAGCATTCGGTTTTTGCTTTTTGAAAACTTATTTACGAATTTACTTTTTGGGAAATATTTAAAAGCGATGGAATTTTGTTAGCAGCTGTCTTTTAGTAAGCGATGTATGAATAGAAAGCTTACTATCTCTCCAGTTTCTTAAAAAATTACAAAGTAAAATAAAGTCAAAAATTTCTGAGAATGATTTTTCTTGAAATACATAGTCCTAGGCACACCTGGGCGGAATTGTCGAACTGCTGAAGAAATTACTGCACAAATAGTAAGTATAGGGTTTCAAGAAAAAAAAAAACGCGAAGGGAATTTTCGAGATGTGGCGATTTCACAATTTTTCACAGACTTAAAAAGTTGGGCTTGAAAATACTCAACAAACTATATTGAAAGGAACAAGGGGAAAAATCTTTGGAACGGTTTTTGAGTAACGGCAATTTTTATACCCTATACCATTATGTGGTCAGGGTATAATGACTTTGTGTTTGTAACTACCAAAAATATTTGCCCTAGACCCCGTCCGTCTGTCTTTGTGTCCATATAAACCTTGTAATCAAACTACAGGTCGCAAATATGAATATATTTTGATTAAATTTAGTATATAAGCTTCTATCGGCCATAGAATGAACGATATTGCAACCGGTGAAAATCGGTGTATGTTCAGACCTAGTCCCCATACAAATGAACCCTATGAAATCGACTTAAATTGCCATAAGATCCAAATCATTATATAGATCAGATGCCACGGCCCAAACTGGAATTGGTTTTAGAACAACATTCAAGTACATGACAAAAACCGAATGCACCTTTGGACTAACCGTCAATTTATTATTTGTTAATGCACAAAGTTTAAGGTCACCTTTTTTAAAGAGTTCAATATATTTCACTGCATTTATATCCAACTTTTCTCTAAAACAAAAACTTGGAACAAGGGTGAAGTATTTGAAAAGTTCAGAGAAAAGTGAATATTTGAGAGTAATAATTTCCAAAAGAAAACGAATATTTTACAAAAGTTTTCGAGAGGAATATCCTTTAAAAGTTCCACCGTGCTCTATATCCTTTTGATGGTTGCAAAACTTAGCACAGTCTTAAGTGATTTCAGGCAAAAAAAAAAAAAAAAAAAAAAAATGGCTGTTAATCGAAAACCGCTCCGACGATTTTTTTTTCAATAGGGTTTATTGCGTACTTTCAAGCTCATTTTTTTTTAGAGAAAAAAAAAAAAAACAAAATCGCCAATATTTGATACCCTACACCCGTGTTCTATACACAACATGATATGAAAGGTTGTCATTCCTAAGAGACAAAAAAAAGGCTAGATTTGTAATTATGATGGCTAGATTTTTTACAATGATGTTTAAAACTAATAAGATAATTAACAAAAATTTTAGATAGTTTAGTGCTTTTTTTAATTGAAAAGCAATTATTAAATAAAATGAGCATAAATGTAAATACATACAATCACATTTTTGTTTGTTTGTTTATTTGTAATGCATATAATTTTTTTTTGCTTGTTGTTGTTCACATTTACAAAAAAAAAAAAGAACAACAAAAACATCAAGCAAAGAAAAATGTGTATGCATCGCTGATATATACATGCACATGTTCTGCTATGTATAAACATTTTGCAAGTTTTTTAGTTTTATATATGAAATTTAATCGAAGTATCTTTATATTTTCCTACGTCATTCCTTACCTATTTGTTCTAGAGGATCTAAGTTCAATACCAAATAGCAGTAGATTATGACGAACAATTTAAGTCTAAGTAGTGCGACCCAATCGATCTATTGCGGACAGGAGAATGTTTTCAACAAACAGACAGACAGACGCACATCGTCAGATCGATTAATCTTTTTATAAGGATCAAGAATATATATAATTTATAGGGTCTGTAGAATTTATTTCGATGAGCTACACACGGATTAAAAATAATATAACAAAAAACAAGTAAGAAAATTAAAATCGGTCTAGACCGGCTATACGATACCCTATACCATGCGCTTAGAGATCCTATCCCCTAGGTCCAACTAATTAGATACAGAAAATAAGCATAAACCAAATTTGAGGGGCTTTGTTATTATTTTTTTTTTTTGGCTTCGGATATGAAAAAGTTCATATCGGATGCTATATTTATATGGGGACTAGGTAGAAAAAATTACCGATCCTGACTATGTGTGGTAAGGACACCAAATTTAAGAAAAATGTGTGCAATAGCTTTTTTTTTTTTGATAGATTTAAGTGAAGATAGGGAATGAGCTTCATATGGGGGCTATGACTAAGATTTGTCCTATACGATTTATTTTTGGATTACTGATAAATGGATGTAATAAACATACACAAACCCACTTTGATCGAGATCTATATAATAATTTGGAGATTATGGCAATTTAAGGCGATCTCATAGGGGTCGTTTGTATGGGGAATAGTTCTGAACATGCACAGATTTTCACTAATTTCAATAGCGTTCATGCTATGGCCGATAGAAGCTTATATACTAAATTTTATCAAAATGTTAGTCATATTTGCGACCTGTAGTTTGACTACAAGGTTTACATGAACACACAGACGGACAGACGGACATCGCTAAATCAACTCAGATTCCGAGTCGATTGGTATAATAAAAGATGGGTCTAGGTCAAATATTTTTGGTAGTTACAAACATACATAAGTACAAATTCATTATACCCTAACCTCATAGTGGTATAGAGTATAACAAATAAAAAATCGCCAAAAAAAAATTCTATTAAGTCTTCGCGAAGAATCGCTCAAATTGCCATATTTCGAAATTTCCCTTAGCGTTCACTTTTGGTTAGTATTTTTTCAGTAGTTCGTCATTTCCGCCCACGTGCGGAGGATAAACAAAAAAGAAGAAGAAACGCTTTGCAGATTTCAATGATTAAGAGGAAAAATAATCTCTGTCGTTTTTAAAAAAATTGTGCAATTAGGAATTCGTCAGATTGTATTGCTCTACTGTGTTTGTATGTATACCTTTTTATTTATAAACATATTTAGGAACATTGGTCTGCAACAGGACTGATGTTTAGGAAAAAAAAGGTTTCAACCTCCCAATAAACAACAAAACGTATGTCAAAATAAACATCAAATGTTGCAAAAAATTGTTTGTAGCAGTTTTCAGTTTTCAAAAAATATTGCAAGAGACGATTAATAGTACAAGAGCAAAGTACTGGCATCGATTTTCTGAAACATCTAAGAATGGTGCCCGTATCAGTTAATGATCCCTAATTGATACATCAGCGTCCTAAACAGTTTTCGTTTTAGAAATATTTAAAAGGCATTTTAGAAAATTAAAAATAAATTCATAAAACACCTCTCATATAATATTTATTTTTATACTTAGCCCCTTCTTATATAAGAATACTTGAGTTAACTAACCCTCTAACCAAAACCCTTCCAATGAATTGCCTTTATACGACTCTGGCTTATACGCAATTCTTAATTAATATTATTATTATACATCCCTCCACAACAGGTTTTTATATTGTACTTCCTTATTACTCGTTGAGGAGGTTTCTTCTTTCATTGCCCAAAAATAGTTTGTGGAGGAGGCAACGGATGGAATGAGATGCAACTATGAAGTGCTGTGGGAATTTAATTTGCACAACGTAACATCATCATATACAAGACCGGTATATAATGTTAAACATTTCACCTTTTAATACTCCAAAAAAAGTCATAACTTTTTAAGATGTGATTTTATTGCTTTTTGAATGGTTAATAACGGTGTTTAAAATTATGATTTTACAGTTTTTCGTTTAATTATTTAATAAAAAAAAAACAATACTACACGTCAAAAAATAAACATCTAAAATTAGGGTAAATGTATTTTATTATTGTGTTATTTGGCTAATATCCTTTTGTTTGTTTTATTTGAAAATAAGCTAATACGGCCTAAGATTTTTAATGTAAATAAAACTGCATTTAAATTACATTTCTTTCCGACGTTTCGTCAATTCTTTGTTGACTTTTTCAAGGAAATTCTATTTAATATAAAAAACATCACGTTAAAACAATTTAAAATACACTATATATATGACAATAACTTACAGTAACATGAGTATTATTTATCACATTTAAAAATTAATTTAATTTACATCCAACATAAACAATAAAAATTACATTGAACATATATTAATAACAAGTACTCAGCTTAAAATAATATCACAGTAAAGTTATTGTATTGCAACCCTGTAACTAGCATTAATTTAATTTTAATTTTAATTTTAGTTTCTTTTTTGCTTAATTAATTTAGAGTTAACCGTTTGAGACCACAATCAAAAAATATACAAGTAGCAAGTGGTTTTGTTTCGCTTTGCATTGTGTTGCTGAACAGTGTTTGTAAACGTTTTTGCTTCTAAACATTTATAATTACAACATTAATTGTTTATATGCAAAAAGAGATAACGAATGTTGCAGAAAAATGTCTGACACATATCTGAGTTATCATATACAGTGAACTCTCAGAAACTTCTACTAATTTTTGTCAAGGGTGTTCACTTTTTCGAATTTGTTCATGTTTACGATTGAAAATTTAATTATTAATTTACTATTAAATTGAACCAATCAGAACAAAATCTATGCATTGTACTTCAGTGGCAAACATTTTATTTATTGTTTAACAATAAAAGTAATATATGAAAATATTTTTCTTACTGAAAAATTCTTAAATTTAAATCTATATATTAACACGTGAAGGTAAATTTTTAGTTCCCTTTTTAAGCAATATGCGGGCACGGAGGAGTGTGAAAATTGTCATAGTTATAGTTCATATGGAGGAGAAGCTGAGAATGATAAAATTTATGTTTAATCTGTTTTAAAAATATATTAAATTATATAAAATAAAATATTTCTAATAATTCCTTACACCCTGTTAATGAGAATGATTTAAATTGTGTGTGACACGCAATGTGTTGAATTGTGAATTGCTTAAATTGATTAGCATACCTTTAGGTTCATTTAAAATTTCATAAATTTTTAAATTGAATGAAAAAATAATATTTTCTAGAATTTTCACTCGAATTTCGAGTGCTGGGCTATACTAGTATCTATATAACAAAACAAAGTCGGGTTATTTACACTATTTTTAACTTGAGTATGGCTGGACCGATTTTAATTATTATACCCTATACCACTATGTGGTTTGGGTATAATGACTTTGTGCTGCTGTTTGTAACAACCAAAAATATTTGACCTACACCCATCTTTAATTATACCGATCGAATCAGAATCACTATCTGATTCGATTTAACGATGTCCGTCCGTCCGTCCGTCCGTCCGTCTGTGTGTCCATGTAAAGCTTGTAATCAAACTGCAGGTCGCAAATATGAATATATTTTGATCAAATTTGGTATTTAAGCTTTTATCGGCCATGGCATGAACGCTATTGAAATTGGTGAGAATCGGTCCATGTTCAGACCTAGCCCCCATACAAATGACCCCTATGAAATCAACATATATTGCCATAAGATCCAAATTATCATACAAATCTTAGTCAAATTGGGTTTGTGTGTATATATTACATCCATTAATCAGTAGTCCAAAAATGATCCCTATTGGACAACTCTTAGTCATAGGCCCCATATAGAGCTGCTTCCCGATCTTCACCTAAATCTAACAAAAAACAAAAATATTGCACTGATTCTTCTCAAATTTTGTTTGTATATATAATTGCAAAATACAAGAGACTTTACCAAACATGGTCAGGATCGGTCCATTTTTGGGCCTAGTCCCCATATAGATATAGCATCCGATATGAACTTTTTCATATCTGCAGCCGAAAAAATTAATAAAAATCCCACTCAAATTTGGTTTATGCTTATTTTCTATATCCAGTTAGTTGGGTCTGAGAGATAGGGTCTCTAAGCGCATGGTATAGGGTATCGTATAGTCGGTCTAGACCGACTATAATTTTCTTACTTGTTTTTGATTTGTTGAACTCTTCGCCTCGCCGAATAGCAGAATAACTATTAAAATATCTGAAAAATTTATGGAAAAAGTAAGTGGGCTTGTCACCACCCATACAAAGTGAATTTTCAATATTATATATCTTGAGTATTATAAAGGTAGAGTAAAGATACCTTGCGTGATTTCACAGGTTATTAGTATGAGTAGCCATGCTGGGAACTAGCGGTATCGGATCACTAGGCGTGGCTCTTCACATACAAAGTATCTATAATATTATAATAGGAAGCGCTTTGCAAATGTGTAACGTCATCTGTTATTAATATTAGTAGTCGAGTTGTAACTGGAAGGGATCGGATAAATGGACGTAGACATCCCTTACGAAGATATTACTTAATATCAAATATCTCGAATACTATGATCTGTTATTATAGAAAAAGAGTGAATTTTCGAAGTGACTTTTTAAATTCACTTGATTTGACAGGTCACATAATTTACTCTTGAAAGTTGGATCACAATTATACTGCTTCGAAACCTAAATGCACTAAAATTGTATAAGCGAACACGGTTCGTTATCCAGAAAATATTGGGTAATATTATTGAAACGACAAGAATCACGATGATTCCAATAGATTCTCCAATTACATTTACAGTTTTACAATTCCCAATTCGTCTGGCATATGCAATGCCAATCAACAAATCTCAATGTCAGACAATGTAAGTCTGCGGCTTGGATTTGAAAATTCATGATTCGGTCATGGTAAATTATATATAGCCTGGTCCAGAATTGGTAAGCCAAACGGTATATGCCGGCAATGGAGAAACATTTAAAATAACATATTGAGTTTCATTTCATTCTCATTTGAAAAAATGACTTCCGTAATTGAAATACTTATTAAAACAAATCCCCAGATTAAGTGTTATAGGCAGAACAACGTTTGGCGGGTCAGCTATGATTTTTATAAAACGGAATTTAAAAAAATCATTTTTACAAAAATTCTCTGATTCAGAGGCAATTTTCTTAGACTTTATTTGCAAATCAAAATTTTCCGATTTTAACATCTTAACATATTTTACAATTCTTAGATTATAATACTATTTCTCTAAATAAAATTACTGATTATAAATCATAATCTTATTTTTTAAGCATTTGAACAAACTTTAATAATATAAACTCTGAATGTTTTGAAACATTTTTTCAATAAAAAATTCTCAGTTTTTAAGATATTTCTTCTTTATAAATATTTACAGATTCTGGTCGCAAATTTCGAGATATGTCTCTTTTAAAAAAAAGTACTATTTAAGAGCTTATCTATATGAAATATTTATCAGAGCATTACGTAAAGGAAATATGTCTCAGAATCACATTTCATCAGAGTTCAGAAAAAAACACACACTGAATAAAAAACTCGTACATATATGTAAACAAACACAGCTCAGATCAACAAACACATATTTTATTTTCATATCAATTATGTGTGTTTCTAAATTTTGTACTTTGCCGAACACAATCATGAATGTGTTTCGTTTTAATACTTGATTGTGAACACGAACATGTCCTTTTTTTTTTTTTTTGAGAACACGAACAGAACACGATATTAAAATATAGCTACACTCGAAACTGTGTGGTTTGTGTGTGTTCGAATAAAGCAATACGTGATAGAAACATGTTCGTGTTCACAATCAAGTATTAAAACGAAACACATTCATGATTGTGTTCGGCAAAGTACAAAATTTAGAAACACACATAATTGACATGAAATTAAAAATATGTGTTGGTTGTTTTAGAACAGAACATTATGTGTTTGATGTGTGTATTTTCTGAACTTTGTATTTTATAGAAGTCATGAATGTCTACAATATATCAAACTTGTCTTAAATTCTAATAAAAAGAAGGGTATCAGAATCTAAATTTTTTTTCAGAAACAGCTATTTTTTCCACTTGTAAAGAGTTTTCTCCAATCTTAGAAACACTACACTTTCTAGAAGAACAAAGGAGCTTTTTTAAAGGCCCCTTTCTTGTTTTATGGCACAAATTATCGACGTTGTGACATTGTACTTTTGGACTAAACCTGTATTACTAGAACCTCTACAATATCTAATTTTTATTTTATGCACATATTTCAAAAATACAAATTCACTTATATTTAAAACATTTAACACTTAAAGACGCATTCATTATAACTTTCACTGGAAAACTAAAAATTAAATGTTCCGCCTAATGTAAAGCAAGGTGTTTACTATAAGTGGTGAAATTGTTAATTGGAGATTCTCCAAATTATTAAATGCTTATAAAAATATAAATATTTTTAAAAAATTTTTTCGCACGTTTTACAACTATCGAACTTTATTCAAGTTTTAGAATAGTGAATGTAAGAAAAGTGTTCCTGTTTCTGAATATTCACGTATCCGGGAGTTCACTGTATTTTGCAAGAGAGTTCTTAAAAGTACTTGAATATAAGACAAGAAAATTATTATTATACCGATTATACGATACCAATACCATGTGGTTAGAGACGCTATCTCTTAGGTCCAACTAATTGGATATAGAAAATAAGCATAAACCAAATTTGAGTGGCATTGTTATTAATTTTTTTGCCTTCGGATATGAAAAAGTTCATATTGGATACTATATTTATATGGGGACTAGGTCGAAAAATGGACCGATCCTGACAATATTTGTTAAGGTAACTTATTTTTTGAAAAAACATATACAAAAGGAATTTGAGAAAAATCTGTGCAATATTTTTACACCCTCCACACATCAGTGGCAGAGGGTATATATAGGTTTGTCATTCCGTTTGTAACGCATCGAAATAAATTCCTGAGACCCCAAAAAAATATATTTTCTTGATCCTTATAATAAGGGAAGTTGATTCACCGATGACCGTCTGTCTGTCTGTGGAAATCACGATCACGACGTCAATATCTAAGCTAGACCGTTCGTTATTGTATAAAATCCTTTATTAACATCCCAAAGGAGTTGCTATTTAAAATCGTCAAAATCAAAATTAAAAATTAATAAAAAATAAAAAGTGGAAAATGAAAAATTGAAAATGAAAAACGGAAAATGAAAAATGGAAAATGAAAATTGAAAATTGAAAAACTAAAAATGAAAAATGGAAAATTGAAAATGAAAAATTGAAAATGAAAAATGAAAATGAAAAATTGAAAATCGGAAATGGAAAAGTGGAAAATGAAAATGGAAAATGAAAAATTAAAAATGGAAAATGAAAAATGGATAATGAGAAATGGAAAATGAGAAATGAAAAATGAAAATTGAAAAATGGGAAATGGAAAATGAAAAATGAAAAATGGAAAATGCAAAATGGAAAATGAAAAATTAAAAATGAAAAATGGAAAATGAAAATGGAAAATGGGAAATAAAAAATTAAAATTGAAAAATGGAAAATGAAAAATGAAAAATGAAAAATGGAAAACGAAAAATTTAAAATGGAAAATTAAAAATTAAAAATGAAAATTGAAAAATGGAAAATGATAAATGGGAAATGGAAAATCAAAAATGAAAAATGGAAAGTGAAAAATGGAAAATGAAAAATGGAAAATGAAAAATAAAAAATTAAAAATGGAAAATGAAAAATTAAAAATGAAAAATGGAAAGTGGAATATGGAAAATGAAAAATGGATAATGAAAATATAAAAATGAAAAATGAAAATGGAAAATGGAAAATTAAAAATGAAAAATGAAAAATTAAAATTGAAAAATGGAAAATGGAAAATGAAAAATCGAAAATGGGAAAATGAAAAATGAAAAGTGGAAAATGAAGAACGGAAAATGAGAAATTAAAAACTAAAAATGAAAAACGAAAGATGAAAATTGAAAAGTGAAAAATAGAAAATGATAAACTAAAAATGAAAATTGAAAATGAAAAAGGTGGAGGGTATCAAAGATTAGGCCCAGCCGAATTTAACACTCTTGGTATTTTTATGTTTTTTGTCCTATAGGGTTTATTTTTGAACTAATGATTAATGAATGTAATAAACATACACAAACCCAATTTGACCGAGGTTTTTATGATAATTTAGATCTTGTGGCAATTTTTAATCGATTTCGTAGGAGTCATTTGTATGGGGACTAGGTCTGAACACAAATATTAACAGCGTTCATTCTATGGTCGACAGAAGCTTATATACCAAATTTCATCAACACGTATTAATATTTGCGCCAGTAGTTTGACTACAAGATTTATATGGACACACAGACGGACGGACGGACTGACATTGCTAAATCGACTAAGAAAATGATTCTGAGTCGAAAGTGATTCTGAGCTGATCGGTAAATATCAAATATTTTTGCTATTTACAAAGATCAGCACAAAGACATTATACCCTGAACACATAATGGTGTAGGGTATAAATATGTAAAAAAAACCACAGTTATTCTAAGTCGATCTGTTTAGAAAATCAAAAAGATAACATATAAGCAGTGGTTTCGTTTTGCTCAATTTTGTTTTATTTATAAATATATTTACGAAAACGATCTGCAACATTACTTTGTTGTATAAAAACACATGTTTAAAGAGCTCTGCAACATTCATTATTTGTAGGCAAAAATAGACAATAAAATATTGCAAAACAGTGTAGATTTCTGATTCTTTACATACAAATATATATTGGAAGAGAACTTTAAACGGTATTTGAATATAAAAAAAATATTCTGACCACAAGGAGGTATAAATTAAAAATTTTTAGTCAGCTTTTATTTTAAGTGTAGTTAATATTTTATCGTCAAATGTTTTATTATAAGTATTTGCAATGCTATGACGATGTTAAAACAATGAATGATGATGACACCAACAAAATTAAAACATTTTTTTTATCATTTTGTCTACTTTCCATGCTATAATGAAATATTATTATGATCCAGCGAAAGTTTAATTTCAAAATATATTAAAACTTGCAATTTAGTTTTAATGTTATCAGTTTGATGTGCTAAAAAACATTATAAAATTTTTTTAAAAAGAAAATTGAAGAAAATTATGTTGCAACTTAAACTGTTCATTACGGCAGCATGTACTTAACTAGAAAACTTACATTTAATTACATTGAAAAAAGAATGGACTTAGAGTAGTTAAAAGCTAAACTCATAGACCACCATTATTATTCTTTAGTGTTATAAATGACGAAAAAAGTTTGTTGGTAAGATTTGCAGGGCTTATTGTCCCCTCATTAAATTCCAAACTAAAACTAGTAAGAGTGTTAAATTCGGCTGTTCCGAATCTTTGATACCCTCCACCTCGGTTTGAGTATTGAAAATAAATGTAAACAAAATATTGGAAAAAGTAAACAATTTGTTAAACTTAATACCAAATTATTTCAGCAAATTCTTTCGGTTGGTTTTCGTCTTTTCTATTATTTCGGATTTATTTCGGTGTTTGCTTTTTGGTCATTGTGGTTGCTGATCGGCATGCATTTAGGTTATATACCTATATGCATGCGTTTCCGGTTATATGACATAACTTCTCGTTTAATTTAATTTTTGCTAATTAAATAGCTCGCCCTAACCTCCATTGCAAAGTTAATGGTTGTGTAGGGTGGCTACATGCATTAAATCGTGCTAATTGGAGATGGCTGTATAGTTTCTTTTAACTGGCCAAATATTTCTTCATTGCGGCCATATAGGTCGGATGGAGTAACAAAATAACCACAAAAAAAAAGCTCTCTCAACTTTTTTATTAAAATATTGCCATATTTGGAAAACATAGAGAATAAATTTATAATAATAATAAATAATCAAATTAGGGATGCCATACGCAAAAAACCAAATGTCCCAAACATTTTAAATAAAATTATTTGTTATCTTTATTTTCTGAAAAACTTAAAATTTTCATCCAAAAAAATTGTGAAAAATAATATATAAATAACATTCTCATCAAATTGCGTTTATTTATGTAACAATTTTTGTATTCGCAATTCTTAAATATCATTTGAGATTTTCTAAAATTCATTGAATTTAAATCAATATTTTCTGTAGTCCGATTCTGTAAATTTCAACGATCCGACAATCGCAAAATATATAGACAGCTATTATTGTTTGCACTAAGGATTAAGTGATTCACTAAGTACAGACATCTTAACGACAGTCGACATCTATATTTTTCTATTTATTTAAATTGTAAACGAGTGGCATCTCTGTCAAAATAAGCGAAAAACACAAAGAATAGAAAAAAACAAATTACTTCGTGTTTGACAGGATGATTTTATGTTTATGTTTAATATCTTTATTGTGCTTACTAATATTTCTGTTTATTTATTTGAAAATGAAATAATGAATTGAATATGCTATTTAATTTTTTTATTTATATAAAAAAGTTTTTTAATAGAAGCAAAATATTTTCACTATTTTATGATTTTTATTTATGTATGACGACATTTCAACCTAAAAATTTAAGTTTTTATCGATTGAATAAACAACACAAAAATGGTTGTCGTTTGGATAACAACAACAGCTGACTTTAACAATAGCGAATATCGTTTAAAAATTTTACTGATAATTTTGCTATTTTCTTTTTTTAACGATTCGACTATTGTTAAAAGAAGTTACTGAAGAGCTATTAATTTCTCCTGAATGCCAATATTTTTTTTAAATGTAAACATTTTTTAATTGTAAACATATTTGGTGTTTTTTTTTGGAATTTGATGCAATTGATGTCTTCTAAATTTAAAATTATTATTTCCGACGTTTTGATATGATTTTCTGAAATTCAATTTTGGAAATTTTAGTTCCAGTTTTTACAATTGACATTTTCTAAAATTTGAATGGAAAATTTAAAAAGTGCAATTTTGTATTTATGTGAATAATAATGCTTTAGTAATTATAAACAATTTTTAAAAATTAGATGTAATCGCAATCAGATATTTTGTAGGTAAAGCAGAATAATAATTCTATATAACTATGTAGAACTGGTTTGAAAGCAAAAAACTCATTGATGAACTCGGTAGCTCTATTTTGTAAAGACAACAAAAAGTTAACATGCCAAACTTATGTTCATATTTGTGAAAGAATAATGAAAAAACGTATGAAATAAAAGACCAGCCCGTGTATACTCTTAACATTGTGCTGTATGATATCCTTTTGAAAATCTTGACATTCATGTTAAAATAGAAATAACTATGTATTGCAAAGCTTATTAGAACAAAAATTGTGGCGCTATCTACTGTGGCATAGTCACGCTGAGCAAAATGAAGTGACACTCTGTTAAAGCAAAAGAAATGTATTTTCCCCACAACAAAATATTGCAGAAATTTATGTAAATAAAATAATATACCGATTTATTTCTAACATGCAGTTATTATGGATATACATATATAAAATATATGTATATTATTTGTATTATTTAATATGTGTATGTAAATATTACACACAAAAAATACAACATCAAACGTTATTTTTGAGTTTTTCTCTTTAAATAAATTAATACATAAAATTTTTTTTTGCTAAAATTACATTGTTTATTTTTTATTGACAACTAGGTATTTTAGCATTATTTGCTTTAGATGCTGGTGAATTTTTACTCCCTTTATATTAACTCGTAGTGTCTGCTTGTCGAAAAAATTCTGGATCGATTTTAACCCCTTTCCCGTGACCCAATCGATCTGAAAGTTTGCAGGCAGGCTCGTGGCAATGACAGAAATGATCTAATAAATTTTTTTAGTGATGCCAAAACAAAGGAAATTTTTAAATTTTTCTACCAGAGTTGATAAAAAAAAATGTACAAAGGGTTAGTTTTTATTATATTATTACCACAACGACCACAAAAAAGACAATTTCAGCCATGACAACAATACAACATTTAGAATAACAACAAGAACAATATAGAAATATCATATTTTTCATTTTTTTTTTAACTTTTTCAGAGATTTCCCTGGACCTGTTCCACCGATTTTGATGATTTTTGAAATAGAAATCTTCCCATGAACTTGGAGAATCATCCTCACTAAAAATGATCACCTTAGCTGTCCTATTGAGGGCGTGATCGTGACAAGAACAACATAGAAAATTATATTTTTTCAAGACTTTTTTTAGTTCTTCATTCAAATCTCGGGCCCTAATCGACCGATTTGGACGATTTTAAATAGCAAACTTTTCAGGATGTTAATGAATCATTTTTTTTGTCAGCGAGCACCCTAGCTGCCCGATTGATGCCGCCATCGTGATTTCCACAGACGGACAGACGGACATCGCTATATCAACTCCTGTTGTTATAAGGATCACAAATATATATATTTTATGGGCTCCAAAATTTTGATGTGTAAACATCTGTACGCGCAGGGGGGTAAATTTCTATTTCACAATACAATCACAAAAACAGCGTAACTCATATCGGTGTGAGCTGAAGCAGATAACGCTGTGTGACTTATGATTGTATTGGTGAAAAAATTATGATATGTTCTTTTCTAAACATTTTCCAATTGTCTTTCAAAAAACATCAATTGTATTTCAGAAACCATCAATATAATTTCAGAAAACATCATTTGAATTTCAGAAAACATAAATAGAATTTCAGAAAACATCAATATAATTTCAGAAAACATCATTCGAGTTTCAGAAAACATCAATTGAATTTCAGAAAACATCAATAGAATTTCAGAAAACATTACTTGAATTTCAGAAAACATAAATAGAATTTCAGAAAACATCAATATAATTTCAGAAAACATCATTCGAGTTTCAGAAAACATCAATTGAATTCCAGAAAACATCAATAGAATTTCAGAAAACATCAATTGTATTTCAGAAACCATCAATATAATTTCAGAAACCATCAATATAATTTCAGAAAACATCATTTGAATTTCAGAAAACATAAATAGAATTTCAGAAAACATCAATATAATTTCAGAAAACATCATTTGAATTTCAGAAAACATAAATAGAATTTCAGAAAACATCAATATAATTTCAGAAAACATCATTTGAATTTCAGAAAACATAAATAGAATTTTAGAAAACATCAATATAATTTCAGAAAACATCATTCGAGTTTCAGAAAACATCAATTGAATTTCAGAAAGCATCAATAGAATTTCAGGAAACATCAATATAATTTTAGAAAACATCAATTGTATTTCAGAAACCATCAATATAATTTCAGAAAACATCATTTGAATTTCAGAAAACATAAATAGAATTTCAGAAAACATCAATATAATTTCAGAAAACATCATTCGAGTTTCAGAAAACATCAATTGAATTTCAGAAAACATAAATAGAATTTCAGAAAACATCAATATAATTTCAGAAAACATCAATTGTATTTCAGAAACCATCAATATAATTTCAGAAAACATCATTTGAATTTCAGAAAACATAAATAGAATTTCAGAAAACATCAATATAATTTCAGAAAACATCATTCGAGTTTCAGAAAACATCAATTGAATTTCAGAAAGCATCAATAGAATTTCAGGAAACATCAATATAATTTTAGAAAACATCAATTGTATTTCAGAAACCATCAATATAATTTCAGAAAACATCATTTGAATTTCAGAAAACATAAATAGAATTTTAGAAAACATCAATATAATTTCAGAAAACATCATTCGAGTTTCAGAAAACATCAATTGAATTTCAGAAAACATAAATAGAATTTCAGAAAACATCAATATAATTTCAGAAAACATCAATTGTATTTCAGAAACCATCAATATAATTTCAGAAAACATCATTTGAATTTCAGAAAACATAAATAGAATTTCAGAAAACATCAATATAATTTCAGAAAACATCAATTGTATTTCAGAAACCATCAATATAATTTCAGAAAACATCAATTGTATTTCAGAAACCATCAATATAATTTCAGAAACCATCAATATAATTTCAGAAAACATCATTTGAATTTCAGAAAACATAAATAGAATTTCAGAAAACATCAATATAATTTCAGAAAACATCATTTGAATTTCAGAAAACATAAATAGAATTTCAGAAAACATCAATATAATTTCAGAAAACATCATTTGAATTTCAGAAAACATAAATAGAATTTCAGAAAACATCAATATAATTTCAGAAAACATCAATATAATTTCAGAAAACATCAATTGTATTTCAGAAACCATCAATATAATTTCAGAAAACATCAATTGTATTTCAGAAAACATCAATAGAATTTCAGAAAACATAAACTGTATTTCAGAAAACATCAATAAAATTTCAGAAAACATCAATTGAATTTCAGAAAACATCAATATAATTTCAGAAAACATCAATTGTATTTCAGAAAATCTCATTTGAATTTCAGAAAACATAAATAGAATTTCAGAAAACATCAATTGTATTTCAGAAACCATCAATATAATTTCAGAAAACATCATTTGAATTTCAGAAAACATAAATAGAATTTCAGAAAACATCAATATAATTTCAGAAAACATCATTCGAGTTTCAGAAAACATCATTTGAATTTCAGAAAACATAAATAGAATTTCAGAAAACATCAATATAATTTCAGAAAACATCATTCGAGTTTCAGAAAACATCAATTGAATTCCAGAAAACATCAATAGAATTTCAGAAAACATCAATTGTATTTCAGAAACCATCAATATAATTTCAGAAACCATCAATATAATTTCAGAAAACATCATTTGAATTTCAGAAAACATAAATAGGATTTCAGAAAACATCAATATAATTTCAGAAAACATCATTTGAATTTCAGAAAACATAAATAGAATTTCAGAAAACATCAATATAATTTCAGAAAACATCATTTGAATTTCAGAAAACATAAATAGAATTTTAGAAAACATCAATATAATTTCAGAAAACATCATTCGAGTTTCAGAAAACATCAATTGAATTTCAGAAAGCATCAATAGAATTTCAGGAAACATCAATATAATTTTAGAAAACATCATTCGAGTTTCAGAAAACATCAATTGAATTTCAGAAAACATAAATAGAATTTCAGAAAACATCAATATAATTTCAGAAAACATCAATTGTATTTCAGAAACCATCAATATAATTTCAGAAAACATCATTTGAATTTCAGAAAACATAAATAGAATTTCAGAAAACATCAATATAATTTCAGAAAACATCAATTGTATTTCAGAAACCATCAATATAATTTCAGAAAACATCAATTGTATTTCAGAAAACATCAATAGAATTTCAGAAAACATAAACTGTATTTCAGAAAACATCAATAAAATTTCAGAAAACATCAATTGAATTTCAGAAAACATCAATATAATTTCAGAAAACATCAATTGTATATCAGAAAACATCAATTGTATTTCAGAAAACATCATTTGAATTTCAGAAAACATAAATAGAATTTCAGAAAACATCAATTGTATTTCAGAAACCATCAATATAATTTCAGAAAACATCATTTGAATTTCAGAAAACATAAATAGAATTTCAGAAAACATCAATATAATTTCAAAAAACATCATTCGAGTTTCAGAAAACATCATTTGAATTTCAGAAAACATAAATAGAATTTCAGAAAACATCAATATAATTTCAGAAAACACCATTCGAGTTTCAGAAAACATCAATTGAATTTCAGAAAACATCAATAGAATTTCAGAAAACATCAATTGTATTTCAGAAAACATCAATTGTATTTCAGAAAACATCAATTGAATTTCAGAAAACATATATAGAATTTCAGAAAACATCAATATAATTTCAGAAAACATCATTCGAGTTTCAGAAAACATCATTTGAATTTCAGAAAACATAAGTAGAATTTCAGAAAACATCAATATAATTTCAGAAAACATCATTCGAGTTTGAGAAAACATCAATTGAATTTCAGAAAACATCAATAGAATTTCAGAAAACATGAATTGTATTTCAGAAAACATCATTTGAATTTCAGAAAACATAATTAGAATTTCAGAAAACATCAATTGAATTTCAAAAAGCATTATTTGAATTGCTGAGAACATTAATTGTATTTCAGAAAACATCAATAGAATTTCAAAAAGCATCATTTGAATTGCTGAAAACATTAATTGTATTTCAGAAAACATCAACTGAATTTCAGAAAACATCAATTACTTGAATTTCAGAAAACATAAATAGAATTTCAGAAAACATCAATATAATTTCAGAAAACATCATTCGAGTTTCAGAAAACATCAATTGAATTCCAGAAAACATCAATAGAATTTCAGAAAACATCAATTGTATTTCAGAAACCATCAATATAATTTCAGAAACCATCAATATAATTTCAGAAAACATCATTTGAATTTCAGAAAACATAAATAGAATTTCAGAAAACATCAATATAATTTCAGAAAACATCATTTGAATTTCAGAAAACATAAATAGAATTTTAGAAAACATCAATATAATTTCAGAAAACATCATTCGAGTTTCAGAAAACATCAATTGAATTTCAGAAAGCATCAATAGAATTTCAGGAAACATCAATATAATTTTAGAAAACATCATTCGAGTTTCAGAAAACATCAATTGAATTTCAGAAAACATAAATAGAATTTCAGAAAACATCAATATAATTTCAGAAAACATCAATTGTATTTCAGAAACCATCAATATAATTGCAGAAAACATCATTTGAATTTCAGAAAACATAAATAGAATTTCAGAAAACATCAATATAATTTCAGAAAACATCAATTGTATTTCAGAAACCATCAATATAATTTCAGAAAACATCAATTGTATTTCAGAAACCATCAATATAATTTCAGAAACCATCAATATAATTTCAGAAAACATCATTTGAATTTCAGAAAACATAAATAGAATTTCAGAAAACATCAATATAATTTCAGAAAACATCATTTGAATTTCAGAAAACATAAATAGAATTGCAGAAAACATCAATATAATTTCAGAAAACATCATTTGAATTTCAGAAAACATAAATAGAATTTCAGAAAACATCAATATAATTTCAGAAAACATCAATATAATTTCAGAAAACATCAATTGTATTTCAGAAACCATCAATATAATTTCAGAAAACATCAATTGTATTTCAGAAAACATCAATAGAATTTCAGAAAACATAAACTGTATTTCAGAAAACATCAATAAAATTTCAGAAAACATCAATTGAATTTCAGAAAACATCAATATAATTTCAGAAAACATCAATTGTATTTCAGAAAATCTCATTTGAATTTCAGAAAACATAAATAGAATTTCAGAAAACATCAATTGTATTTCAGAAACCATCAATATAATTTCAGAAAACATCATTTGAATTTCAGAAAACATAAATAGAATTTCAGAAAACATCAATATAATTTCAGAAAACATCATTCGAGTTTCAGAAAACATCATTTGAATTTCAGAAAACATAAATAGAATTTCAGAAAACATCAATATAATTTCAGAAAACATCATTCGAGTTTCAGAAAACATCAATTGAATTCCAGAAAACATCAATAGAATTTCAGAAAACATCAATTGTATTTCAGAAACCATCAATATAATTTCAGAAACCATCAATATAATTTCAGAAAACATCATTTGAATTTCAGAAAACATAAATAGAATTTCAGAAAACATCAATATAATTTCAGAAAACATCATTTGAATTTCAGAAAACATAAATAGAATTTCAGAAAACATCAATATAATTTCAGAAAACATCATTTGAATTTCAGAAAACATAAATAGAATTTTAGAAAACATCAATATAATTTCAGAAAACATCATTCGAGTTTCAGAAAACATCAATTGAATTTCAGAAAGCATCAATAGAATTTCAGGAAACATCAATATAATTTTAGAAAACATCATTCGAGTTTCAGAAAACATCAATTGAATTTCAGAAAACATAAATAGAATTTCAGAAAACATCAATATAATTTCAGAAAACATCAATTGTATTTCAGAAACCATCAATATAATTTCAGAAAACATCATTTGAATTTCAGAAAACATAAATAGAATTTCAGAAAACATCAATATAATTTCAGAAAACATCAATTGTATTTCAGAAACCATCAATATAATTTCAGAAAACATCAATTGTATTTCAGAAAACATCAATAGAATTTCAGAAAACATAAACTGTATTTCAGAAAACATCAATAAAATTTCAGAAAACATCAATTGAATTTCAGAAAACATCAATATAATTTCAGAAAACATCAATTGTATATCAGAAAACATCAATTGTATTTCAGAAAACATCATTTGAATTTCAGAAAACATAAATAGAATTTCAGAAAACATCAATTGTATTTCAGAAACCATCAATATAATTTCAGAAAACATCATTTGAATTTCAGAAAACATAAATAGAATTTCAGAAAACATCAATATAATTTCAGAAAACATCATTCGAGTTTCAGAAAACATCATTTGAATTTCAGAAAACATAAATAGAATTTCAGAAAACATCAATATAATTTCAGAAAACATCATTCGAGTTTCAGAAAACATCAATTGAATTTCAGAAAACATCAATAGAATTTCAGAAAACATCAATTGTATTTCAGAAAACATCAATTGAATTTCAGAAAACATAAATAGAATTTCAGAAAACATCAATATAATTTCAGAAAACATCATTCGAGTTTCAGAAAACATCATTTGAATTTCAGAAAACATAAGTAGAATTTCAGAAAACATCAATATAATTTCAGAAAACATCATTCGAGTTTGAGAAAACATCAATTGAATTTCAGAAAACATCAATAGAATTTCAGAAAACATGAATTGTATTTCAGAAAACATCAGTTGTATTTCAGAAAACATCATTTGAATTTCAGAAAACATAATTAGAATTTCAGAAAACATCAATTGAATTTCAAAAAGCATTATTTGAATTGCTGAGAACATTAATTGTATTTCAGAAAACATCAATCGAATTTCAGAAAACATCAATTGCATTTCTGAAAACATCAATAGAATTTCAAAAAGCATCATTTAAATTGCTGAAAACATTAATTGTATTTCAGAAAACATCAATCGAATTTCAGAAAACATCAATTGAATTTCAGAAAACATCAATATAATTTCAGAAAACATCAATTGTATATCAGAAAACATCAATTGTATTTCAGAAAACATCATTTGAATTTCAGAAAACATAAATAGAATTTCAGAAAACATCAATTGTATTTCAGAAACCATCAATATAATTTCAGAAAACATCATTTGAATTTCAGAAAACATAAATAGAATTTCAGAAAACATCAATATAATTTCAGAAAACATCATTCGAGTTTCAGAAAACATCATTTGAATTTCAGAAAACATAAATAGAATTTCAGAAAACATCAATATAATTTCAGAAAACATCATTCGAGTTTCAGAAAACATCAATTGAATTTCAGAAAACATCAATAGAATTTCAGAAAACATCAATTGTATTTCAGAAAACATCAATTGAATTTCAGAAAACATAAATAGAATTTCAGAAAACATCAATATAATTTCAGAAAACATCATTCGAGTTTCAGAAAACATCATTTGAATTTCAGAAAACATAAGTAGAATTTCAGAAAACATCAATATAATTTCAGAAAACATCATTCGAGTTTGAGAAAACATCAATTGAATTTCAGAAAACATCAATAGAATTTCAGAAAACATGAATTGTATTTCAGAAAACATCAGTTGTATTTCAGAAAACATCATTTGAATTTCAGAAAACATAATTAGAATTTCAGAAAACATCAATTGAATTTCAAAAAGCATTATTTGAATTGCTGAGAACATTAATTGTATTTCAGAAAACATCAATCGAATTTCAGAAAACATCAATTGCATTTCTGAAAACATCAATAGAATTTCAAAAAGCATCATTTAAATTGCTGAAAACATTAATTGTATTTCAGAAAACATCAATCGAATTTCAGAAAACATCAATTGCATTTCAGAAAACATCAACTGAATTTCAGAAAACAGCATAATCGACTTATTTTTTATGCACTGGAAAATATGATGTTGATGTTTTCTTTAATTATTAGATGTTTACACATCTCCCTTGTGATCGGACTCACATGATTTTTTTTTTCTAATTATTACAAGCGGAATGACAAACTTATATATACCCTCTGCACACTGGAGTGGAGGGTATAAATAAAACAAAAACCAAAAAAGCGAGTAATACAATCTTCACTGCAGCTGAAGAAAGAATTGTTGTCAGCACATGTAAGGTGGACCCGTTTCCTTGTGCCTCAAACCTAACGTTCATTGCGGAAATTACTACAAGAAATAAAAAAAGCCTACACACAAAAAATCAGGAATTTACTCCATATCTATAATCTGCTATAATTTACACTTTTGTTATGTAAATTCCCTACATATCGCACCTTAAATACCAAAGAGTCACAACTCAAAATTTTCCAAAATTGACTTTTTTCCAAAAATTTATTCACAGTACACATTTCTATCTACTGCAAAAATTTATTTCTCATAACTATCTTCTTTAACAGGAAAAATGCTGTTAAAATTATATTTTATTTCCACAAATACAATATAAATTTAAAAAAAAAGTATAGCAAAATTTTATTCAAAATGGACATTTGTCATAATGAAACTAAATTTTCCTAAATTTTTTAGTGTAATCGACCTTTTTCTTATTTTATTTGGGATTTGTATTAGAATATTCTAATTTGGGCTTTCAAGGTCATGTATTTCCTTAAATGTAAATAAAAGATTAATTTATTTCATTTTTTTTTTTTTTTTTTTTTTTTTTTTTAAATGCATTTTTAATTTAACTTCATAGGAATCAGGTCAAATTAGCTCATCAATAATACAACAATTAATTTATTTCATTTTTTATCCAACGTTTCTCTGGTATTTTCCAGCTTCATCAGGGATAATGTTTATTAAATCTGGCAACGTTAATATAAGAATGTACAAAAGGAACAATAAATTTTTTTAAAATAATACAATAATTTTTACATAAACAGTTTTTTGCCTCTCCTGAAAATTTTAAAATTTTGAGTTGTGACTGTTTTGTATTTAAGGTGCGATATGTATGTCTTTTTTTAAAAAAATTATTTCAAGAAATTATATTTACATATAATAATAAAATTTTTATTGACTGAAAACAAAATAACGGAAAAGAATTCAATTCGTGAGTGTGTTAAAGCGCATGACCAAAAAGTGCAAGTACGAGTGTAAGTGAGATAGAATCAGGATCAAACCTAAAGGCTGCCCCAAGTAGAAAAATTTCATATCAAAACAATCTATTCAATTATAACATAACAATAATCACAATGTTTAATAAAATCACTGATGAAGGCTGAAATGCCAGAAACTAGTAAGTATGATTAAAAATACAGTGTATTTATGTAGGTATTTTTTTTTTATTGGTTGCTGGAAAATTTCCTGACCATCTAAAATTTCATTAGATAACATAGACTCCTAAATTTAAAGATTTTGAATAGATTAAAATACACATTTCATTTATAAAGGTATGTTACATCAGGACATTTAGTCAATACAACAGATTCTGTTCGAATCACCATCAACAGCATCCACCGTGACAATGTTGTACACTTGCTCCTCAAAAGTGTTTAAATCACTGCGTATGACCCTAAAGAAGCATCACTCCAGATTGTAAGTCAAGCCAACACTATGAGAAATTAAATTAAGCATCAGTTGAGTCAATACAAAACAAACAAGGAAAAACTTGCATTTTTCCACTGGTTCACGGATTTGTCGCTGTCTTCCATGGAATTTAAAGAAACTCTGAGAGTTTCCCACTTTTCCTTACAATTTCTATCTATATATTAATACGTAAATTTTTAGTTCCCTTTTTAAGCAGTTATTTTTTTAAGCAGTTACGGAGGAGTGTGAAAATTGGCATAGTTATAGTTCATATGACGGAGAAGCTGAGAATGATAAAATTTATGTTTAATCTGTCTTAAAAATATATAAAATAAAATAAAATATTTCTAATAATTCGTTACACCCTGTTAATGCGAATGATTTAAATTGTATATCAGACGCTCTGTGTTGAATTGTGAATTGCTAAAATTGATCAACATACCTTTAGGCTCATTTAAATATTCATAAATTTTTTATATACATATGTGACCTTCTCCGAGAAATGGGACCTAGTGTGTCAAAAAATGGGTTGTGTCAAAAACGGTGGATTCTGGTACCTAAAAGAGTGTAGAAACTTTAAATGCGTTTTTTTCTCAAAACTTAATTTTCACACACTAGGTCCCTTTTCTCGGAGAAGGTCACATATATAGATCTATAATATTAATAGGATAGGCGATTTCTTGTGACCGATGTTTTGTTCTACCGTTTTATCCCGATTTTGACCAAACGTATATTATTTGAAAGATACTTGTTTTTAGCCGTTTTGCAGATTTACAGATTTTTATATTTTCTCCTTTATATTGAGTAAATTGCATTTAAAGTTGCTACTAACACATACATAAAATTATACATATGCTTTGTGTGTTTTATTAAATTTGTTAATGTGTTTGTTAATGAATTTGTTATCTTCATTCACAATAATAATAAACCATAAAAGTGTTGGTTTGTGAATTGTCTAAGTTGAAATATAAAGCTGCCTAGAAATTGCACTCGAATTTCGAGCGCTGTAATCTGCTAGTATAGATTAAAAAAAATTGAAAGACAGAAATTGAATGAAAAAATAATATTTCCTAGAATTTGCACTCGATTTTGAGTGCTGGTTTACTATACTATACTAGTTTGAATTAATGCCTTTAAGCTGTTCTCTGGCTCTTTTCTGTAATATTTGACACTATATTTCTATAAAATATTTATTTTTTATTTAAAAAGTCGTTCATTTCAGCAAATCTCACTTCAATTTAAATTGTGTGTAAATTTGAGAGAAATTAAATTTGACAGAAACGTTATAGAACCAGTCGAATGCGAAGAACAGTATTTTGTGCCGATTCGCATCGTTTTTGTTTCATTTTACACGTTTAATGGGAAAACTTTCTCGATGTGAGAGTTATAAAATATAAGTACAGGCCAACGAACCGAAGCAGTAAGCGTATAATGTGAAGTCATGGTTATTGTAAAACTGTCCACATGTTATGGGCTTCACAGGGTACTGACATTAACCCTATAGGGACATTAACCCTAACCCTTTATTACAGCATAGTGTAAATAACTTTTCTTAGTTTTATGTTTGTTTGAAATAAAGTTTGTTTATGTATCACTTACAGGTTAACTGAAATTTTTGAGATTTAACAAAAAAAATTTTTTGTGTACGAGTTTGGCTTTATCCATTGTACATACAGTGTGTGACAAAACATATGCACGAGCTTGTGGTTAATACAATATGGCTTAATAACAATGACATACTCATTTGGGTTTTGAATTATTTTATTTATTTATAAAATAAGTTAACTAAATTTATTAAGCCAAAATAAAAACAAATAAAATTTGTTATCAAAAACAAAAAAAAAAAAAAATCGTATTAAATATTTAATACATGTTTTTGTACGCGACAAAACATTAGCACATTTTATGATTATTCAATAAAAATTAGAATTTTACTAATATTTAGTTGCGTAGCGCTTATTTTTTAAAGCCTCTTGACATCTGCGTTGCATTGACTCTATTATATTAGATAAAATTTCGCCGGGAATTCCATTCCATGCATATTTCACTTGCCGGAAGAGGTCATTCGTATTTCTGCAACCATCGCGATTTATTTTACGATCCTATATTTTGGGATTGAAATCAGGTGATTGTGTTGGTCATTTCAAAGCGTTAATATTACTGTTTATGCGTGAAGCATTTAGTACCGTGCCTTGAGTATACCAAGGATTAACACGTTGTCCCTTAGGTCTGCGTACTAGCCTAAATCCATCAGAACTTTTTAAATTAAACTTCGACTCATCAGAGAAAAGTACGGTCTTCCATTGGCTTGTATTCCAGTTTATGTGTTCTTTTGCAAATTCCGTTCTAGCATGTCTATTTTTGGTGGAAATAAATGTTTTTTTGCACTTCGCTATGATGTTAACCCACCTTCAATATCTCGTCTTTGGATGGATCTTATTGAAACACATACTTGATATAAAGGTATCGTTTTTTATTAATTGGAGTATTGCCTGGTCGTCCCATTTGCTAATTTTCCGCGGCCGACCAACTTTTGTGTATCGGAGTCAATGAGCCTGAAGTGCGGAAACGGCTAATAATATGCGAAATCACACGATTATTTATTCCAAATTTGTTTACAATGGATGTATGTCACTGATTCGCCTCTTTTATAATCATTTATTATTTTTTCATTTACTTGCACTGAGTACTTATTATTAGCCATTTTTTTATTAAAATATTGCAAAACATGACCAATGACCCTGAAAGCTCAGGAACGACTATAAACATGTGCAAATTTTCTCTAATTATTCTTACAATGTCCAAAAAATAGTTTTTATTATTTAACGGTAATTGTTGTTGGTAGTCTTTTATATATAAAGAAGAATGTAAATATCTATTATTTCTTGCTTTTGTTCGTACATATGTTTTGTCGCACACTGTACATGTAACGTTTTTATTTTGCCGAGAATATTCACTGAAAATATGTTACTTTAGTTCTAACAAGACTAGAAAGATTGACATTTCTTTAGTTTACAACATTCAAAGAACAGATGTTGTTTTTATTCTTCCTCCTCTTCACCTTCAATTCATTAGCAATAATTACTAGAAGGTAATAAGTAAGCTATTTTTGGATAAGACATCCTACATGTAGTCAACAATAGACACCTGGTACTCATCTCTTAATCAGCTAACTTCTACAGCAACTCGAACAGCGGGACTAAGATTCCAGATTTGCCAGGCTCTGTTTGGAGTCATTCCTCAAACATTTATCAGCTTATTCGTTTATTTTATACACTTTTTGAGCAAAAGAAAAGCAAATTAATGAACCATATTTTGGCTAAGTAGCGAACTTAATTGTCTATTAAAAAATGTAAATAGGTTTATGTGTTAAATTAAAAAATATTACACTTAAAAGGTTAATGCGTTTCGCTACCAGAATAAAGCATTTAAATAGTCAGTAATTTTATGTATTAATTAAACTACCCACATAAGCAACTGAGTTTTTACATTAATTAAAAAAAAATCTGATCTGAATCATTGCATGGTATTCGAATGCTATATGTTTCGTTAACGGACACTTAATTAAATATGTAACCATTTGCTTTACTACGCAATATTTATTATGGAATATAAGAATTGCCAATTTTTTGTTTTGTTCATTTCAAAATATAATAAGATAAATTAAAACATTTAAACTAATTTAAATAAAAACAATGAATAAAAACATACTTATTAATTACATACTCGCATGTATGTGTGTTTGTTGGTAATTCGCTGATGAAGCTACTGACCTACTATACGTGTTAACGATCCCAATTGAGGTAGGCAAAGATAATTACAGTAGTTATACATTTTTTTTATTTCATTTCTATCTGTCTGTCTGCATTTTAAGTGTATCTTCACCAACACAAATCCACTTTAAATAGCGCAACAATAAATACACATTGAATTTCTCACAATTTGAGCAAAACAAAACAAAAACTTTATTAGGGTGACATTTTTTGAAAAGAACTATTAATATAATTTTGCAATGATACGTTTTTTCTTTACCAACTTCAGGAAATAAAACAGTGTTATTCAGTTAAAAATAGGAATTGAATAATTTATTTATTCCAAAACTTGAAAAATTTTTATAAAACACTAAAAGTACTTTAATAATTAATAATTATGAAGTTAATAAAAAAGAAAACAAAAAATTTTAGTTGTCACTGCTTTCTCTTCTTCATCTACCAAATTTAGGTCATCATTTAGAACGGTGTAGGAAGTTTATAAATTTTAATAAAATTGTGGAACACAGTTCAAGCTTAAAAGAGACCACAAATCCTCAGATATCGAAGTGGATAATCTTTTAGAAAGCTTCGGAAAAGTATAAACTGTTTTTGTAACTTATTAAGTTATTCTGCCGCAAAATTTAAAAATTCTTCTTGCTGCATTTTGTGAACCTGGGACTTCTTTTAAGACCTGTTGTTCCACCAACTGGCACTAATCATGTGGGTGGTAAACAGGCGTTTTTGTTTTTCAATCATGGAATGATCCACGTCGCATTCCATATGAGTATGTCCCGGAACAAGGAACTTGTGCTTTATATAAAATTAAATTGGGGACTTAACTTGAGCCATTAAAAATATTGCCGCCACATAACTGTTTCTGTTTTGTCTCCCACATGTATCTGAGTAAGATTTCAGCTCAGAAACGCATAGACCAAAACTGAAGCATTTCTTTCCAGTGTTGTCTTGTTCCGCAAGCATATCTGTTTTTTTTTTTTTTTTGGCGCTGCAGTAGCCTGCTTTTAGTGGATTTCGTGGCCGTTTTCAGCTTCAGTGTTTTTGTAGGGTGTCACACTTATAGCAGGTATCCATTTTTGGTATTTAAAGGCGAGTTTTAAATTGTGAAATTCGCTCTCATAAATTGAACGGCCAACAAAATTTTCTAGTCCTTTTTATAAGTCGTACATAATGCGCAAATTTATATAGGAAGCTGAAAGCTTCTTGTCATTTGTACGTCTGTTGTAATGACTGTCATAGCTTCGAAATGATGTTGTTCCTATTCAGACTTTTTGTTTTTCTAAGACTTTTTCCTCCTTCCTTCCTTTTTCCGTTTAATATAAACCTTTCTTTTTTTTTCCAAATTTATTTACGGCTCTCAACGTAAATAAGTCTCCCGGGCCGGATGGTATACCATCACTGGTGCTGAAACAGTACTCTTCGACACTAGCTAGTCCATTGGCCAATCTTTTTGGCCTTTCGTACCATTCGGGAATGTTTCCCACTTGCTGAAAGGTTACCAATGTCCAAACAATCCCTAAAAAGGTTGAGGCTAATAACCCTGAAAATTACCGTCCGTCCAATTGCAATCTGCTCTACGCTCTCAAAGGTGATGGAGTGCATGATCAATTTCCATCTTGTCAACTACCTAGAGGCTAACTCACTTCTTAATGATCGGCAGCATGGCTTCCGTAGAAATCGTTCTATCGAAGACCTGTTGGCTGTACTTTCTGAGCGCTGGAGTCGATCCATTCACATTTTTGGTGAAATCAAAGTGGTTGCTCTAGATATTTCCAAGGCGTCCGATCGCGTGTGGCACGGTGCATCGATATCACAGCTTATTGCATTTGGGGTCGATATTGACTTCTCTCGATTTATATCGAGTTTTCTCAGAGACCGCACATACGTGTTGTCATTGATGGTACTGTTCTTTCTCCTTCTGATTTCCTTAACTTTCTGAACAGCCTTCTTGGCCATACTTTAAATTCTATATGTTCTTTCGCAGATGACAGCAATATTTGTCATTAATTTTCCTTCAATTGTAGGCCAAGCCTTTTGGAGGTTGGGGGGCAAAAGGCGGACACACTTAATCAAGAGTGGGGCAAAGCGAATAGGGTTGATTTTAATGCGCAGGAGACTCAATGTTGTCTGTTGACCCATAGAGCCATTGATTCAACGATGCCATCTGAATCGGATACTCTTGATGATCTGGCTATGATAATTTAATGTGATGTACGTTGGCACGAGTATATTTTTCAAGTGTCGAAAGAAGCATTCAAGTGTCTTGGTTTTCTAAAACGGTGCAAAAATGACTTCACTCCTTCTGATTTCCTTAAAATCTATAACACTTACATCCTACTGAAAATGGAATACAACTCCCATATATGGGCAGGAGCTTCAAAGTTGTGACGGTGATCAGATTTGCTCTTCACTGTAGCCAAAGAATTTCTGGTACAAGCAGAAATAAGAAAGAAAAAAAAATAACCTTGATCTTGAAATTATTTTCAAGTTCATGTATGTACATGTAAACAACACCTTATATGGTAATATGTTGATTGAAATTTTTTTTTTGGTTCTATTTTTGGCAAACTGATTTATGGCGCGAGTTTTTTTTAGTCTCTTCATTGTTTTATATTAAATCATGATTATTCATGTATGTATGGGTCAACTACAACTTGCAATCCTTCTCGTTCTCCCACTTGGTTTTCAGCTATTGGTATTAGCTTACCCCTTCGTACACTCTGTAATCCCACTTAATCTCTCTCCTTTTAATATGAGTTGGTATTTTTTTTACGAAAAGAGTGAGATTATGAACGAATGTCTGTATATCTATGCGTATTATGGATAACGAGATAAAATGTTCCATAATGATATACATAGGCTATTCAATGAGTGGTTGAGCGTAGTTAATACAAAACATGTTTTAGCTTTAGATGGAATGAATGAAGGGAGGTATAATGCTAAGAAAAGAATTTTGATTAAAGGAGTTGAATTTGGAATTTAAAAAAAGAAGGTTGAGAAAAAACCTCTTAAAATTAAAAAATGTAGTTTAAGTGAAATTAAAATAAATTTAAAGTTTTAAGAAATTTAAAATTAGTGTAGAAAGTTAAAATAAATTAAAGATTAAAATTAAGATTAAAAACATTAAAGATTTAAGAAATTTAAAATTTTAAAAAAAAACATTAAAGTGTAAGTTTTCAGAAAAAATAAGATTAAAAAAAAATTGAGAAATTAAAATAAAAGACATAAAAAAAAAAAAATGTAAAAGTTAAGAAATAAAAACAAATTATAATTAAAATAAACTTTAAGAAAAAAAAAACTTTAGATTTTATTGACATGGGAATAAATAAAATTTGGTGTTAATAATATTTCTGTTTGTGCTAAAGAAAGCGTTCTGAGCAAAAAAATTTTAAGTTAATTTAAAAAAAAAAGACACTAATGTTAAGAAAAGAAAATAAGGTTTAACAAGTAAGAAAATTATAGTCGGTCTAGACCGACTATACGATACCCTATACCATGCGTTAAGAGACCCTATCTCTCAGGCCCAACTAACTGGATATAGAAAATAAGCATAAACCAAATTTGAGTTGGATTTTTATTAATTTTTTTGGCTGCAGATATGAAAAAGTTCATATCGGATGCTATATCTATATGGGGACTAGGTCCAAAAATGGACCGATCCTGATCATGTTTGGTAAAGTCTCTTGTATTTTGCAAAAATATATACAAACAAAATTTGAGAAGAATCAGTGCAATATTTTTGTTTTTTAATAGATTTAAGTGAAGATCGGGAAGCAGCTCTATATGGGGCCAAAGGGATCATTTTTGGACTACTCATTAATGGATGTAATGAACGCATACAAACCCAATTTGAGTAAGATCTATATGACAATTTGGATCTTATGGCAATTTATGTCGATTTCATATTGGTAATTTGTATGGGGGCTAGGTCTGAACATGGACCAATTCTCACCAATCTCAACAGCGTTCATCCCATGGTCGATAAAAGCATATACCAAATTTCATCAGAATATATTCATATTTGCGACCTGCAGTTTGATTACAAGGTTTACATGGACACACAGACGGACGGACGGACATTGTTATATCAACTCAGAAAGTGATTCTGATTCGATCGGTATAATTAAAGATCGGTCTAGGTCAAAGATTTTTGGTTGTTACAAACAGCAGCACAAAGTCATTCCACATAGTGGTATAGGGTATAAAAATAAATAATTGAAAAATACAATAAACATATAGGACAACACAAGTTAATAAAACGAAATTAAGGAATTAAATTAAAGTTTACCTCATAAAACGATCAAGCTTATACAACAAAGTCGCATAAATAGTTCTTTGGTGTTTACTATCTCCATATAAACATTTTATATTGAAATCAGCAACAATATCATTATTAATGCAGCTATGGCCAATTTTTTCAATGGCATATTGCGAGACACAACCACGGCGTCTGGCGGCAGCAGTTTCATCCTCAACAACTACAACCATATGGCGGTAATTAAAAGAAATTAATTAAAATGTTTTCTTAAATCTAAATTAAATAAAAAATTTCCTAAGATTTGTCTAACTATTAATTAAAATTATTTTTTAAAGATTTTTCTAATTATAAATCAAAATTTTTTCTAAATATAAATTTAAACTAAAATTTTTCTACGTTAATAAAATTTACTAAATATAAATTTTATCTAAAAACTTTCTAAATTAAGAACTTTGCTATATATAAAATTAAACTAAAAAAAATCTTCCTAAATGAAAATAAAATGGAGCTAAGATTAAAAATTATAATAGGAAATATAATTTAGCTAAAATTAAAATTTTGCTGTAAAGAAAATTATTCTAAATTTAAAATCAAAACTAAATTAAAATCCCAAAATTTTTATATATTTAAAATTACTTGAAAATTTTAAATTAATCTAAATTTAAAATTAAAGATATTTAAGAGAATTTACAAAATGGTACCATATTTAAAAAAAATTTTTTTTTTGGTTAAAGTTAAAATTAAAACTAAATTTAATTTAAAATATTATTATTATTCTGTAGTGCTAAAATTCAAATTGAGCTAAAATTAAAATATTATTAAAAGCAAAATTTTTCTAAATTAAATTGCGCTAAATATAAATTGTGCTAAAATAGTGCTAAATTTAAATTGATAAAGTTAAAATTTTGTTAAAAATTAAAATTTTCCTAAAAATTAAAATTTTCCTAAAATTAAAAATTTTCCTAAAATTAAAAATTTTCCTAAAAGTAAAATTTTGTTAGAATTAAAAAAAAAAAAAAAATATTGGCTAGAAATTAAAATTTTGTGAAATAATACAATTTTGTTACAATAAAAAATGTTGCTAATATAATTTAAATTTTAACACCTTAAAAATGAAGGTTAAATAAATTTTTTTATAAACCCAATGTAGAAAACCAAACCAAACCAAACCAAACTTTTTTTTCATTGCAGTGGGTTACCTCCAATTAAGATGGAATATCAGGTAACATGGTAGGGAGGGCAAAAAGGGGCATAACAGCTAGTCCCCACCGGAAGGTAAGTATGCCATCCATCCATCCTTTAGATTCCGTTTTTGACAGTGTTTTTTTGTAAATCGCACGTGAACATCTGAAGTGCGGTTTCCCTGGGCCTGAGCAAGACCCCACCCATCCGGCGAGCTAGGCCCCTTCGCAAGCACGTGCGACCAGCAAAGGCTCAGGGAAACAGGAAGCGGAAATTCCACCACCGCCGCACCATTACAAAGTCTACTATGAAGCAACTGGACCGTGTAATCGTTTGGAACATCTCCGGAATGTGGGTTGTGTAGCACTGTTCTATAGATATTACCATGGGAAATGTTCTCCTGAGATTAACGAACTCATTCCAAGTGCCCGACTTTAAATTCGCTCTACCCGCTTCTCTAGTAGTTCACATCCTTTTTTAGTATATTGTCCAGTTGACCGCACAACGCATCACAGAGAAAATTCATTTAGTAGTTCATTCGAACTACACGTATGTCGAGTAACTCCATAAAATTTAAGTCAAATATCCACAAACACTACTCCCTATTTCCTCCTTCCTGAGATCAACACAGTACACTGCAACTGTAGGAGGCATCCCCTGAGTGTTGGTCAATAATTAAAAAAAAGTTATTGATACCAAGCGAAAGAGAAAAAATTGAGTGTCCAACACTCAAAATGTTTTTTTGAATAAAGTAAGAGATTTTGTTTCGCTAAATATATATTATATCGCAAAGTCTGCGAACTCATAAAGAATCCATATCACGTTTTGCTTATAGGCAAATATGGGGACAACGGTGTGCAATACCACTGACTTTTAAAAATAAATATTCCAGGATCTCTACAATATTTATTATCTTTATGCAAAAAATTGGCAGTGAATGTTGCCGAAAAATGTCGGTTTATGATTGTCAATATTCTCTACAGGTGCCACCCTAATATAGATATAAGTAAATGTATCATGTTTTTGGTCTGTCTCCATGGTTAACATATTAAGAAAACAATTGTTTAGTTGAATAAAACGGGAAATTAAGTCCTAATGTTATGTATTAATGCTTTTTTACATGTTTCATGTTGTTTTAAACTGAACAATTTGTCTGTAATCGTTTTTAATTGCCGCTGAAACGTGAGTAACTTTTGCAAAAAGTGATTTCGAATGGGATAAAATTCGTTTTATATTGTATTTAAGTGGTCAAATTGTTTAAAACGTGTTACTACTAAAATAGGGACTTATGTCTTATGATGTAAAAAAAAAACATTGTATGTCAAAAGATTCTTCAAGGCATTTCTAAGAGATTTCATTCGCACGAGCATTAAGAGTATGTCAAAAATCCGATAAAATCAAATATGTACATAAAACATATCGCACCTCCGGTGCAATATCGACGTAATTATAATTTTCCTAAATGCTGAGGAATAACGTTCAAAGTTTTCTTGCTTATTCAAAATACAATTACGCCCTAAAATAAGCCTACAGAATTCACTTAGGACTCTTTATTTTAATGTACGAATACCTTTTCTTATAATTTTTTATGACGTGTTTTATCTGCAGAATTTAATATTTGTTAAATGCAATAAACCTTAAATAATTAAAAAAAAATATTAAACTATTTTTTTATTTGTTAGATTTATAGTGACTTTTCAGACATTTTGCAATTACTACTGTAATTAATATGCAAATTTTGATTTTGTTTAAATGGTGCGTGGTAAAGAAGAATAAAGCATATATTTCAAAAATTCATAACTGCACTGTATTCTTAATCGGACCGGTTTCTGGCATTTCAGCCTTCATCAGCGATTTATTGAACATTGTGATAATTATGTTTTACATTGAATAGATTATTTCTATATGAAATTTTTCTACTAAGGGCGGCCGTGAGATTTGAACCATGAACCTTCACATACACTCGTACTTGCACTTTTTGGTCAGCGCTTTAACACACTCACCTAAAGTCAGTATTTTTTTATTAGTTAATTTTTTATATTATTCTTAGTAACTATGACAGTTTTAATTTTTGGTGTACTTTTTCTAGATAGTGCACTTACAAAAGAGCGGAATAGATGATAGGCTTTTTCAAAACTTAAAGCATCATAAATATTTACAAATCCACTTGTTATAAATTAATTAAAATTCGAATTATGTTTATTTTAGTAATTTTTTTATTCTGCAAATTGTACGCTAATTTCAGTTACATTATAAAATATTTCCCATGATTTTGTACTTTATGATTGTGTTAAATAGTATTGTCTGAAAATGTACAAACAAAAAAAAAAAAAAAAAAACAAACAAACGTAACTGTGGCATCTTGCGTCTTGCATTTCCAATGAAGTTACAATTACAAAAACCCAAAGTCAAAAACAACAACTACTTGTCCACATAGGATGACGTTCAAGCCCATGTGTTGCTTGATGTTGTTTTGTTTTAGGAGTCACAAGTGTCTTATGTAAAACTGAACATTAAAGAAACCTCTTAAATATTTTGTATATTTATGTGCATTTGTATTTATTTACAATAATCTCTCCCTCCCTTTCTCGTTATCTTCGTTTTAATACACATTTTCCATTATAGGATGAGAGGTACGAGTATGTATATTGGATTTATTATTGGGTTTGAGCCATGTGTGTAATGGTGAAAGTAGGATTAGAGTGTCTCGATTTTTCAAGGAAACTACCCGCCACAATGTCGAATAAAAAATCTAGCAGATTCCAGCGCCCGAAATTCGAGTGCAATTTCTAGGCAGCTTTATTTTGCATCTTAGCCAATTCACAAACCAACACTTTTATGGTTTATTATTATTGTGAATGAAGATAACAAACTCATCAACAAACACATTAACAAATTTAATAAAACACACATAGCATATGTATAATTCTATGTATGTGTCAGTAACAACTTTAAATGCAATTTACTCAAAATAAAGGCAAAAATTTAAAAATCTGTAAATCTGCAAAACGGCTAAAAAGAAATAGCTTTCAAATAATATACGTTTGGTCAAAATCGGGATAAAACGGTAGAACAAAACATCGGAACAAGAAATCGCCTAGCCTATTAATATTATAGATTCAGTTAAAACTTTGAGTCGCGAATAGTGTCCTAAACTCGTTATTTGTATTTAAAGGGTAAAACATTTGACTTGGACATACATACAAACGTGAGAAACTTCTCTCGATTTATATCGAGTTTTCTCAGAAACCGGCAACATTTGTCATTAATTTTCCTTCCATTGTAGGAAGACTTAATGTTGTTTGTTGACCCATAGTGCCGTGGATTCAAAATGCATATATGGGTGGTATAGGTATTGAGGAATCGAATACTCTTTATGTTCTGGGCGTGAGAATTCAATGTGATGTTTGTTGGAACGAGCATGTTTTTCAAGTATCGAAAGAAGCATTCAAGTGTCTTGGTTTTCTAAAACGGTGCAAAAATTACTTCACACCTTCTGATTTAATTAAAATATATACCACTTATATGCGACCGAATATGGAATACAACTCCCATATATGGAGAGGAGCTTCAAAGTCTATACTGGACCGTGTGCAAAGGAGGGCGTTGGCGATCATCAATGATAGTAGGGTATCCAACTCTATTGACTCATTGGAACATCGTCGGAATGTGGGTTGTATAGCACTGTTCTATAGATACTACCATGGGAAATGTTCTTCTAGATTAGCGAACTCATTCCAAGTGCCCGAGTTTCAATTCGCTCTACCAGCTTCTCTAGTAGATCACATCCGTTTGTAATCTACTATCCACTTGACCGAACTAGCCCTATGTGGAATAAACTCCCCGGACAAGTCTTTCCTGACAGTTACAATGTAATAAAATTTAAGTCAAATATCCACAAACACTACTTCCTCTTTCCTCCTTCCAATAACCTATTTCCTGATATCAACACAATGCATTGCATCTGTAGGGGACATTCCTTGAGCGTTGTTCAATAATTAAAAAAAAAAAGATCAAATGGTACGAAGTTATATGTGCTAAATTTAAAAGAGATGATGTAGATTTGATGAGAACATTAATAAAATACTTATAATTCTGATCAAGATAAAGAACAGGGGGCAAATCGTCGCATTCGATATCGAGTAATATCAATCGAAATTCCATATTTTGGTTTATTATCAGACCTCGTTTTACTTTTACTATTAACTATGGACTATAACTTGTTAGCTGTGCCAGAGTAAAATAGCTCTTAGTATTTTATTTTGGAAAATAAAGAAATGATTTTGATCGAACAATTTCGATAATGAATGCGACGATTCGACCAGATGTTTACTCTATCCTAGCATTCAAAGAAAAAACATCAGAATTCTCTTCAGATTTGGATTCTATGAAATCTCTCTCCTTGTATGCATCAAATATAAGAGTATTTTAAGTCTTCGTCGCTGGAATAACATTAAAATCGTATTTATATACCAAAAGTCCCATTTCACTGTCTTCTCGTTTCAGATGTACAACAGCTTGGTCACTGTTTGTTATATTTGGTTTAGTTTAATCAATATAAATAAGAAATTAAATATAATATTGCACTGACGAAGGTGGAACAATAGATTTAAGTTTGTTGTTTATGATTTAAAACAATCCCTGAAGATGATATTCAAAGAATATCGAAATATTGGATTTAATAAATAACTTTTGTCAAAATTAGACCTCGAGCTCAAATATTTAATTTCTTATTTACAATTGGAAAGGTCGAATAAAAACATCTTTAAATAACTTTAATCAATATATTTATGTATACTTGGTCGAAAAATTATCCGTACACCTAAAATTAAAACTGTCCTACGAAGGCGGTCCCAAAAAGCCCGGCTTGTCTTTATTTCTCAACAAAATCTCCAATTAGCTCGATACACTTTTCCCATCGATATTCAATAGCTTTTGATAGCCATTAACCGACACCTACATCCCCTCCTCGTTGGCAAATCGAGCTATTTTTTAAAGTTTGGAAATAGATAATAATCCGGTCAAGCTAAATCTGGCGAAAAAGGTGCGTGATAAAGCAATTCGAGCTTTAATTAATGGATTTTAGCCATCGAAATAGTGGACGTGCGCTCCGGTAAATCCCACAAATTGTCTATAGGATTAAGAAAGGGTGATTGAGGTAGTGATTTCAATTGATTTTTAGTATTGTAGAATGGGAACGCATTGTGAAAACTATTAAGTTCCCACAAAGCCAGATGGTCTGGGAATGCCTTTCGTACCATGTTCCTAGTCCTTTATACTTTCTAGGAGAAACAATGAATACCGGAAAATACGGGAAAGTTATATAAAATTATTTGGTCCCTGCATTTGAGGAATATTTTTCCTGAACTACAGATGCAGTTTTACAGGATTATGCGCGAAATTCCATCGAACGAAATCAGTGAGTATTAGAGTACATCTTTTGTTTATTCCCCCCCTAACTATTAAATTACAAACAGGACATAAATTTAAATTTTTGTTTCCTAACAGCTCGAGAAAGTGTTCGCGGAACTAGGAATTCCGAAACCCAATAGAACTCTTGTGGCAACGCAAAGTTGCTGATCAAATGCTTGAGAACAAAAAAGTTAGTGCCAGCATTACAACACGTATACTGCAACGTAATTAGTAAAGGCCCTTGTTGATTTCATGCCATCAAAGATAATGGCTGTTTTAAAGGCTAAAGAAGGTGCAATATTTTTTTTTTTTTTTTTTTTAAATTTAGTATTACCTCTAATAAAAAAAAAATTGATTATTAAAAAATATCGATCGGTTTCAATACCAAAAATAAATGTTAAAAAACTTTGATTTTGATTTTTCCTTATATTAATGTTTTTGGTCAAAAGTAAATTATATGCAACTTCTAGAAATATATATATTCCCATTTACTTGAACTGAATTTTCTTTAAATGATATAAAATATCATTTTCTTAAGCGCAAATCTCGACGATTTCTCAATTTCATGATTTGTGGTGCGGTTTTCATGTCCGTTTTATTTAAGAAAAAAACACCGCAACGGTTAGATTGTGTTTATACTGGTACGCCGACACTTAATCGAAAAAATATTCTCGAAAAACACTTACTCGAAAAAAATATTCTATAAAAACATTTACTCGAAAATTATTTCCTCGAAAAACATTTATTCGAAGAACATTTTCTCCAACATGTATAAAACTACATTTGATCGAAAAGCATTTGCTCGAAAAACATTTTCTCGTAAAACAACTTGACAAAAACTTTTTATTAATAACTTGTTTTAACTTAACAGAGTAGGTTTAATATTTTCGACGAATAAGTAGGCTATGTTTTCAACCAAAAACGTGAAATGTCAATCAACAAAAATATTTATTACTTCAATATTAATTTTTACTATTTCAATACATAAAAATTAAACTCATTTTGGTACGGATAAATATAAAAAATTTAATATACAGGCATGTCACAAATTTCGATGGAAATCGATTTGATTTCGAAGTTACTATTTCGACCAATATTGTTTTTGCTTCTTCAGTTTTTGTTCGTTTTCATTAAAATCGATTTATGCTGAAAATTCGTTTTTGGGCGATAAATATGCCAACGCAACGTAAACATAAAACAGATGATTGTTGTAAACAAACAAAAAAATAATAAAAATTGTGAAAATATTTAGTAAATTTTATTTTAAAAAATTAAAATGCCCGGCATATCTCTGTTTTCATAGTGCTTTTCCAAAATATCACAAAGCCTGTATAGCTTTTGGTTTTGAAATTTCATTTCATCGCGCTGCTCTTTCATCACTCGTGTAATCTTGTTCAGCTTTACGTCTATTTGCTGATCTCTCATAAGATCAACAATGGTTTTTAGATGCTGGTTTTCCTCAGCTAAAATCTTGCTAAGATCAGGTTTGGATGAATTATATTTGGATCTTTGTAAAGGTGTTCTGTAGGGTGTAGATCTTTTTGGAGAAATTGGTGGTGGTGTATTTATTTTTAGATTGGGCGATGGAGTAAGTGGTGTGTTAAGATTTGAGTCAGTCAGTAGAGTACATGGCCTGGATCTTTTTTGAACAGGTTGTGCAGTTTGAGATAGTCCTCTCTTTGATGTTGATGAAGTCGTAAGTGGATTCTTATTACCTTTAGAATTTTTTGATGTGGAAGGATTAACATCAAGATCTTCATTTTCTTTCTCGGAATTTGAATTGGATTCAGCAAAACTTTTGCCTTTTAAGCCTCCAAAGGTTGTGTAAAAGCCGCAAATTCGTTGTATGGACTCCTCAATATCAGTCAAGACGTATTGGTTGTAATTTCCACCACCAGTTTTTTGCGTTTCTGTTTTGTTGTGGTGCAACTTTTTCTTAACACAACACTTCCAATCTGACCAGGACTTTTTCCAACCATCAATGTCTTTAGACGGTGGCCCAGCGCCGTTTAATTGTGATATCAAGTCTGCCCAGTAAGAGTCCACAACAACCCGGTCTCCCTTAACAAACTCCCTGGCTATATGTTGATGGCATTCCATGAACTCAATAAATATTCTTTCTTGGTCTGCATTCCGATGTTTTCCCCTTTAACAAAAAATAAGTTAAAATAAATGTTAAAATAAAAATAAATATATACTTACATGTTTTCTAGTTTATTCTTAATTTTTTTTTGGTTTGTTTTGGTTTTTTCTGTCAGAGTTGATTTTTGTAAGAAAAACAATTATTTTGTACGATAAAAAAAAGGTGGCAATACAGCGTTAAATCGAAATCGTTAAATCGTTTTCGATTTTGTCATTTGATCATGACTTTCTCTTAATTTGGTAATAAAATAAGTTTTAAAGTTATAAATGTATTTATTCTGCAAAAATATAAAATAAAACTAAATTCTCTATTTGTAATAAGTTGTGTTTATTAGTTTTTTGGTGCAAAAGATATCAATTCCACTTAGGAAATTGAAAGTGGTTTTATTCCACAAAAAAGGATCGATTTTAATTTTCTAAAGAAGCCAAATACGAATTCAATTTCACTTTCGTTACGATTTTGGTTCTGTGACATGCCTGATAATATAAACTTGATAAAATAAAATAAAATATCTACCCTTGTAGATGACCAGTATGGATAATTTAAAAACAACAAAAAATAAGCCTTGCTTTCTAGTAGATTATGTATTTATTTAAAATAAATACCGTAATGATGCTACGTACTGGGTATGCACGAATAATTGGGAAAAACAATGTATAGCACGAATTTAATACCAAAGGTGATGTTATAATAAAGAAAGTTGGAGAGCATAATCATGCTGGCAATGCAGCAAATGTTGGTGTTAGAAAAACCCTTACTGAAATTAAAAAGAGAGCACTATCTACAAATATTAATACACAACATATTATTGCTGAATCTACTGCTGCCATTACTAATCCAGTAAGAGTCCATATGCCGTCTATTCCGTCCATGCAGCGCACAATTCACAGACACAGACAAGGAAATGATGTTATTCCGAAATCGTTAATTGATTTAATTATACAAGAAAAATTTAATGTTACTCTTCAAGGTGATCCATTTTTGCTGTACGATTCAGGGCCTACCGAAACTCGAATTTTGATATTCTCAACCAAACGAAATCTTAAATTTTTGGCGGAATCTGACGTGGTTCGTTGACGGTACTTTTAAAACAGTACCGTTAATTTTTAACCAACTTTTTACCATACATGGTGTAAAGGAAAAGCAATCTTTACTAGTGTATGTCTTATTACCGAACAAATTAACTGAATCATACAAAAGGTCATTTGAACAGTTAAAATCGTTGAATGTTAGTTTAAAATCAATGCATTTAATGTCAGATTTTGAACAAGCTATTATAAACGCAGTTTCCTTATCTTTCCCAGATGCTTAACAAAAATTGTGCTTCTTTCATTTAGGTCAGAGTTTATATCGCAAAATAGGTCAGGTGGGCTTAAAAGCTCAATATGACCAGAATGCAGTGTTCGCTCATAAAATTCGTATGATTTTATCAGTTGTGCCGTTAGCCGATGTTATTAACGCTTTCCAATCTTTAACTAAAGGCAATGTTATTCCAGAAGAATGTAATTAAATATTGGATTATTTTGAGGATAATTATATCGGCAGATTTGATGTCGGGTCTAAAAATGAAACTGGTAGGCGCAATCCCAGGTATTCTCTTGAATCATGGAATGTTTATACTGCAACACTAGAAGATTCCGCTCGAACAAATAACTGCGTTGAAGGTTGGCATAATGGATTTTCCCGGTTATTTGGTTGTGAACATCCATCTGTTGATTTTTTTTTTTTTTGAATAACTTCAACTAGAACAATCGAAAAATGAAATAGTTCTCGAGCAAATTCTTGATGGAACTCCAATGCCTCCAAAACGCAAAAATATCGGGATTTAAATGAAAGAATCAGAAATGTTGCTGAGAAATATTCTATTATGGAAATCACCGATTATTTAACTGCAATTGGGTACAATACTGTATTATATTTAACAAAAAAAAAAAAAAAATATTTAATAAAAAAACATAAAAAAAACTAAAAAACATTTAATTTATATTCAAATAACATTTAATTAATTTTCGAAAAACATTTGCTCGAACGCCATTTCCTGCAAATGTTTTCGACCAAATGTTTTTCGAGAAAATGTTATTCGAGTAAATGTTTTTCGAGGAATGTTTTTCGAGGAAATGTCATGGAATCGTTAATACTCATATTTGTAATATAAAGGTTCTTTTGTTGTATATGGCACTGGTGATGGAAAAATCCACGGTATTTTTTTTTTTTTATTTTCAAAAAGATTAACCCGTTATAGCTGAATCCATATTTTCATTGGTCCGTAGCAGAAGCAGCTAATCGGAATTGTTAGCTGAGAATTTGTTTTTTTATATAAGGAATATTAAAATCGGCTTAACCGAATAACTTTAAGTTATTTCTTTATTTTACATGAAGTTTGAAGATGCACTGCAGAAAACTTGTTTCTCCATTTTTTGGTTTGTCATGTGTTTGTGTGTATGTGTGCATGTGAGCCTAACAAACTTTTGGAGTGCAAAAGTAACAAGGAAATATAGTTTGTATGAATGTTTGCTTACTTAGGTGAAGTTTTCGAAGTTTTTTTTTTCTTCTGAGTTTGGTATGTTTATTTTCGATATCTTTGAAATGCAACTGCTGATTTCTCTAAATTATACAAAAAAAAAAAAACTGCAAACCATGAGGACATTACGTAATTGGTTTTTTGGCTATTAACTGCAAGCTCATCGTTATTATTACTTGCAAGCAAGTTCGTTGTCTTGATGTCTGCTCAAATCTTTCCTAAACTATTGTATGGAATATGGTACGAGTGCTTGTACTGGTATGAGGGTATTGTAACAATATTATGAATGACTAGATTAACATTAGTTAATACTGCATTTTTGACTTGTACGAATCTGCAAGTTACTGCTTATGAAAATTCTTTTTCTAATCTTGGTGGTTTCTGGTCTTGTCTTCAAAACTAAATATTCTTTTCATATGTTTAAAGAAATCATAATGAAGTTGTTGGTGTTAGTCTCTATATATGATATTTGCTTATACGAGGGCTGATAAATAAATAAGTGACTTTTTGAATAAAATGTAAAAAAAAAAAATATTTCTCAAATAGTTCAAAAGTATCTCCAATTTGTTTATTCAATCCATATAATAGGATTTCTTTCCGTAGAGCCAATTCTTTGGCTTTGGAAATAGAAAATAAACACAGGGGGCTAAAGCCAGAAAATATGGCAGATGAGGTAGCAATTTGTAGCCCAATTTTATATCAACAAATGGTAGTAGACGGCAGCAATATTGATTTTTTCATTAACTACGTGGAAAGTTCGAAAAGCCACAGACTTATTCATACGTTCTCGTAATTTCACTTTTATCTGTAGACAATAACATGGTGTAAGGTATCATATGGTTGGGTTTGATCAACAATAATTTTCTTACTGATTTTGGAACAAGATTTGTTTAATTATTCAATATCCAAACTTTTTATACTCAGATAAATCATATTATGAGCTCCGTCAATGCACTAATAAGAGAAGCCGAGTCTGAGTTAAAAAAGAAATTTTATTTACTTAGAAGAATTACTGGAGATGATAGAGGCCAATGGAAAGACTTGGTTTGGTTATACAACTACATTCTTTAAAAAAATTTAGTCCATCAGCTTCTGACATACACTTAGTAGAAAAAGTGTCCGTACACTTGAAGATGAAAACTTTAATTATTATAAAAATTTTAATGAAATAATTTGAATTACGCACTTTTTACCATTGACAAATTGGAAATTTTAATTGTTTTTCAAAAAATTTACTGAACGTACCAGAAAAAGTATTAGTACATTTACAATTAGGGCATTCCCATGAATTGTGTCACGACGAATAGGTCTGTTACATCGATTTTATTTGAGTAGAAGACAAACTTGTTTTTTTTTTTACATATGTCTTTTGGAAGTTATTCTCAAGTTTAGAAATGAGAATGAATCTTTTCGTGAAATATCTCGGCTCATAGGCAAACGCCATTCCTCAGTGCGGTATGTCATTCACAACTACAATTCCACCAATGCAATTTTGTCAATACCTCATACTGATCACCCCTCCAAAATAACTGAACGTGAAAAGCGAACTATTCTGCCGTCAGTAAAACAGAATCTCAGAATTACTGCTTCCCAAATTAGATTAAAAATCAAAGACCCATGAAGATAGCGTTCGCAAAATATTACAACTCCATTCATTTCCGATGTTAATAGAAAAAAAACGTATGGCTTGCGTAGTCTCCAGAATTTTGAGAACTTGCTTAATTTTCAGATGAAAGCTAATTTTACATTTTCGGATAACAATCCAAAACATACTATACACAATGTCATACTGTGCTTGCTCTACAATACTTAAAATCAATTAAAATCGACAATACAATCACTCGATCTTAATCCTATAGAGCATTTGTGGGTTTTACTGGAGCGCTGAAAATAAACTGAAAGGAAAGGTAAAACAGTGTCTTTTTGGATGAGTGGTCGTGCCAAGTCTTTGATACCCTCCACCCGTGTTCTAAATGCAATTTCATAACCAAGGTTGTCAAACTTGGAGGCTCACATTTTACTGGCCAGGTCTTTTTTACAATGATGTTTAAAATAAATAAGAAAAAAAATAAAAATAATAAATAATAACAAAATTTTAGGTATTTTAGTGCTAATTTGAAAGCAATTGTTAAATGCAATCAGCATTAATGTAAATATATAATATTTAATATTTTTTTTTGATTTACATCTTTTTCAATTAAATGGAATTCTTAATGATCATTCAAAATTATTGGATTTAATATTTGTTAATGAAGTTACTGAATGTGTTACGAAGCGCTCAAACCCTATTTCTATTCCTGAAGATGGATATCACCCTACTATTGAAGTAAATATATCCATTCCATCTGGACTTGTATACACACCTAAAAAAAGTGTTAAGTTTTTTGTTTCGCTCAAACGAATTACACTATGTTTAATGAATGTATAAATAATACAAACTGGCATGATTTATTATCGTTATCTATTGGTACAACTCGTGCCATTGATCAAATGTCTGAAGATTTCTATAACAAGATGTATTCTTTTATTGAGTCATGTGTTCCTAAAAAATTTTTGAAAAACCTTTCTGGACCGCCTTGGAATACTAGGAAACTGGCTAGTGTCAAGAATAAAAAAATAAATATTACAAAAAATATAAAAAAACTGGATCTCTTGTTGATCATGGAAAATACTCCATTTGTCGTGCCGAATATAATACTCTGAATAATTCATGTTATTTAAATTATTTGAACAAAATGAAAAATAATTTTAAACGAAATCCGAAGTCATTCTACAAATTTGTTAACTCTAAGAGAAAAACTAAGGGCTATCCTGCTGTTATGAAATTCCTACATAATGAATCCTGTGATGACACTATTGTATGCAATTTATTTGCTGACTTCTTCTCTACTACTTAGTCCGATGCAACTTTTGATGATTCTAATATCTACTCATATTCACTGACTGCTACTCAAATTATATCAATTCCTTCTCTTGCTATATCTGTCCAGATAAAATTCCGTCCTGTATTTTAATAAAATGTGCTGATGTTTTAGCTGTACCATTAACACTCATATTTAATACCTCAATTAAATACGGTTACTTTCCCATTATGTGGAAGGATTCATTCATTATTCCGCTATTCAAACTTGGTAACAAGGCTGATATTACTAATTATCGTGGAATCGCTAAATTAAGTATTATACCTAAAATTTTTAAAAAAAATTGTAACGGATTATCTATGCCATCAAGTAAATACGTTAATTTCTCCCTTCCAAAAAAGATGTTCAACCTCTACAAATCTATTACAATTTACTACAATTGTCAACCGTGGTTTTCTTGAACGCAAACAAACAGATGCAATTTATACTGACTTCAGCAAGGCTTTTGATAAATAAATCATAAACTTCTTAACAAATTACATATGAAGAGATTTTCAAATCTTTGCGAAAAGTGGATATATTCTTATTTAACCAATAGAACACAAAAAGTATGTTTTAAAAATGTTACATCAAAGCCGATAGATGTAATGTCGGGAGTACCACAAGGCAGCCATCTTGGACCGCTTCTTTTTTCTTTGTTTATAAACGATCTTCCGAATGTTATTCGTTTTTCAAACATCTTGATGTATGCGGATGATGTCAAAATTTTCTTCTGTTATAATCAACACTCTGATCATGTTTTTCTCCAAAATGATTTGAATTCATTTTATTCTTGATGTAATTTAAATTTAATGGAGCTAAACCTTAAAAAGTGTAAACATATGCGTTTCGTCAGAAAGAGGCCGATATCTGTCAACTATGTGCTTGGTGATTATTGTCTCGATAAAGTAAATAACTTTATAGATCTTGGTGTTTTATTGGATCATAAACTGACCTTTATTCCTCATATAACAATTACTGTCAACAAAGCCAGAGATGTACTTGGTTTCATAAAACGTTGGGCTAAAGAGTTTAATGATCGCTATGTCACCAAAACTTTATATACGTCACTTGTGAGACCTATCCTGGAATATGCTTCTGTAATTTGGTACCCAATCTACCAAATTCATGCCGACAGTCTGGAATCTGTGTAGAAACAATTCCTTTTGTTTTGTCTTCGGAGTTTAAACTTCAATCCAAGTAATCTTCCATTCTATACCAGCAGACTTTCCCTTATTAAGCTACCAACTTTAAAAAGCCGGAGAACTATGCTAAATGTTTCATTTGTTCTTAATATAATTAATGGTGATGTTTGTTCTGGTTTGCTGATTAACAATATATCATTCAACATTCCTTAACGTCCAACACGTTACTTCTCACCTTTATCTGTACAGTTCTATAGAGCTAATTATGCAAATGCTGACCCTCTCAGGAAAATGTGTATTTAATTTAATGAACTTTATAGATTTATTGATTTCTCATTAAATACTAATCTAATTCAAAGTAAAATAATATGCTTTCTAAATTCATGAATAGCTATGTGCTAAAATTAATTTTAAAATGTTTTTCTTTGTAAATAGTCTGTAAGGATTAATTCCATAGACCAATAGACGAATAAATAAATAAAAAATTACATTATTGTTTGTTTAAACCATCTTGGTTATTGCCTTTTTATCATCGATAACACATTCGTTTATAAGTACAAAAAAAAAAAACAAAAACAAGCAGACAAAAATGTGTGTGTATGCATTGCTGATATAGAATATGTGCAGTGTGGGTGACAGCGGTTTGTATGAAAAAAAATGTTTGGTCGAATTTTGAGGTGTGCGGGTCGGATTATTGTGACACTGGATCTAAAACTTTAGCCAAATCGGACAATGCTTTCTGAATGCGCGTTGAGTTCAAAGTTCAAATATGCATTTATATGTAAAAGTATCTAAAAAATCATTTTTCACAAAAAGTTTCATATTAATAATTGCGTTTCAATTAAATTAATTAGTAAACAATAATCTAGAGTAAATTATCTTTCTAATAAACCAACAAAATCTATTATCAGCCAAGTTATATGAAGCTCCCCAGACAATAAATGCGCCACTGACCACTTGAAAAAAAACCTGATGAAGAAAATATTTATAGATTTTCATAATGAATCTATTTGACATCAAGAGCACCCCACGGGTTAATTTCAGAAAATAAGTCCAGAATATTATTTTTTAGAATTATTAAAATATCAAAAAGTTTTATCGAAATCCTTCCATAAATATATATTATTTCGATATTTTGTTTTAAAAAAATGTAAATCTCCTTAAATTTGACTTTCGAACTTAAAGAGGGGCAGTTTATAGTGTTTTAATTTAACCTTAATTTACAAGATTGAAAACTTTTATCAAGTAGTATAATATTTTGGCAAAAGATATTTGAAATATGAAAACACCAAAAAGATGTAGCCTAAAAGTTGAAAAGATATAAAAAATCGCATTTTTCTTCAAATCCGCTGAAATAAAAACGCTGCACTTGCCAAATTAAGAACAGGATACCTACAATATTTGGCACTTTTAATCACATATATTTTGTTAATAAGACCTTAAAGTAAAATCGTTGATTTCGGAAAATTTCTGGAACAAAATGAGTTTGTGCTGATGTTAGTAACAACCAAACATATTTGACCGAGACCTACCTATTATTATACCGATTGTTTTAGAATCACTTACTGAGTTGATTTAGCCATGCACGTCCATCCGTCCGTCCGTCTGTGTGTCCATGTAAACCTCGTAATCAACAGGTCACAAATATGAATATATTTTGATGAAATTTAGTATAGGACAAATAATATTAAAATTGTTGTTCAGATCTAGCCCCCACACAAATACCCCTATCAAACCGACTAAAATGGTCGTAAGATCCAGATTACCATATACACATCGATAAAATTTGGAGTATATGTGTCTATTTTACCCACTAATTGGTAGTCCAAATATATGCCGTGTGGGACCATCCTTAATCATAGAGCCCATATAAAGCTGATTCTCGATATTCACTAAAATCTATAAAAAAAACAAAGATAATGTATAGATTTTTTTTAAATATGGTTTATATATGTCTTTGTGAAAAGTAAGTAACTTTACTATACATGGTACTGCTCGGTCTATTTTTTGCCTTATTTCTCATATAATAATGTTAATAATAATACCAATTAAATTTGGTTTATGCTTATTTTTTATATTCAGTTATTGCATGAGCAAAGTTGGATCCAAAACCCTCTCTCGAAAGGCATGGAATAGGGTATTCTATAGTTGGTCTATTTGTTTTCTTACTTGTTTTATTAAATTCATGGGTGGGCTGTTTGAAGTACATTAATAAAAGTTATAAACGAACAAATTTTGTGAAAAACTATTACTTAAATTAAGTAAACACTTAATAATTAGAGCCATAGAAGCTTTAAACGGTGTTCGGTTTGACTTGGATTTAATCATTACTCGAACATACATAAAATCACATAAAAAACAATTATTTTTAAACTTGTATTTCATATTTATTTATGTCACTCAAGTCAAATATCAAGTTTTTATATTATGCTTTAACCTTTTTTAAATTTGATACCTCGTGCTTTAAAAAGCAAAACAAAACACATAAACCAACCTCTTGATATTTATAAGTCCTTCAACATTATCAAAATATACCTAGAAGATCATAAACGACCTCGCCCTTAAAAAACCTTCAAACAATGATTAAAAATAAATATCCAGCATTTATGTCACTGACTACAGGTATCTTCTTTTATAGTTATGAATGCCATGAAAAATGAAAGATGTTAAAAAAAAAAACACACTCCACAAGTACAAACCATGTACAAGTACAATGAGTGTAATGTAAACTATATTCTGTATTTAGTTTCAGTGTTGTTGATCCCAACTTAGCAAATTTTTGTTTTTGTTTTTGAAATTACAATTTTACAGGTTTTGAAATTATGTATGCTTTTTTACTATAAGCTTTATTGAATGGTTGTAATCTTTTAATAATATATGTACATATAAGATTTTAATAAAAAAAAATATATATTTTCGTTTTATTTTGGTTTAGGTTTTTGGTTTACGCTTCAAATCATCGAAATACTACAATAAAGATTGAGCCCATGATATCAATTTTATAAATTTTGTTTTCCGTGAGATAAAAATTGTTTATGGTTTCATTCAGTAGATTTAAGTACTAACTACTGATAGTGATAAAAGTAAATGTGATTTTTTTTTAGAAATCTTCACCTGTATACTTGGGTTTACCAATTACACACAGAAAAAAGATTTGTTGGAATTCGATTAGCACTAGAAATATTTATGTATTAAGGTAATAAGAATTTTTATTACAATTCTTTAATATTTAATAATAACCACCGTATAAACACAATTCTTCTGCAATAAAAGTATCTACAACGATAAAAATAGTTCCGTTCACCAATCAATCTTTATAAAAAATAGCAGATTCCAGCCCTCGAAATTCGAGTGCAAATTCTAGGAAATTTTATTTCTTCATTAAATAAAGACCCTAAAGGTATGCTAATCAATTATAACCAATTCACAAATCAACACGAAAAAACAAACTCATTTTTATTACAAACACATAAACAAATTTAATAAACACACACACATAGCATTGTCTAATTTTATGTATGTGTTAGTAGCATCTTTAAATGCAATTTACTCAAAATAAAAATAAAAAAAAGAAATACCTTTCACATAATAACGTTTCGTCAAAATCGGGATAAAACGGTAGAACAAAACATCGGTCACAAGAAATCGCCTAGCCTATTAATATTATAGATAATTGAACTATTTAATTTAATTGTGGCTACCTTATACACCCAAGAATAACCTGCTTGAATCTTAAATATAGACAACTGCAACTATTTATTCTATTATAACAACATATTTTAAACCGAAAACCTTTTTTACAGATATTCTAACAAATTATTGATTAAAATAATACAAATAAAATTTATTTTTCGGTTATAACAAAATAATCCCAAACTGTTAAATTGTTTTCGTAATTCTAAGCACCAGGATTTTCTATGAATAAAATTCTGTTGTAAATACGGAATAAATATAAAAATATGTTTAGACATACCGAATTGTCGATTTACTTATTAATTTATAATTCACTAAAATGTGTCATTTTTGAAAAACACAATAAAAGAAAAAACAAAAAACAAATATACATACGTTTATACAGAACGTATATCAAAAATTGAAAATAATTTATAAAAAACCAAGTAAGAAAATTTTAGTCGATCTAGACCGACTATACGATACCCATACCATGCGTTTAGAGACCCTATTTTTTAGGTCCAACTAATTTAGATATAAATAGAAAATAAGCATAAACTAAATTTGAGTGGCAAATTTGGCGGATATGAAAAACTTCATATCGGGACTAGGTCCAAAAATGGATCATATTTGGTAAGGTCACTTATATTTTGCAAAAACATATATAAAACAAATGTGAGAAAAATCTGTGCAATAGCTTTTTTTTTGATAGATTTAAGTGAAGATCGGGAATCAGCTTCATATGGGGGCTACAACTCAGAATTGTCCTATAGGGTTTATGTATGAACTACTGATAAATGGATGTAATAAACATAAACAAACCCAATTTGATCGAGATCTGTATGATAATTTGTATATTATGGCAATTTAAGTCGATCTCATAGGGTTCATTTGTATGGAGACTAGGTCTGAACGTGAACCGATTTCAATAGCGTTCATCCTATGGCCGATAGAAGCTTATATCTAAATTTTATAAAAATATATTCATATCTGCGACCTGTAGTTTGATTACAAGGTTTACATGGACACACAGGCGGACGGACAGACGGATTCAGAAAATGATTCTGAGTCGATCGGTGTAATAAAATGGTGGTCTAGGTCGAATATTTTTGGTAGTTACAAACATCAGCACAAAGTCATTATACCCTAACCGCATAGTGGTATAGGGTATAAAAAAGCGCCTATTTAGAGTTTTTTTTAAAAAGGTGCTAAATAGAAAAATTGCTGCGGAGAACTGATTCAAGTATACAATTTTGATCACTGTGAACTAGTCTTTCAGAATATGCTTGGTCTTTTCTAGTTTTTTATGTTTATTTTTCCAGCAGAAATAAAAGGGAGAAATGTGAGAAAAAAATTAATTTTAAAAGTTTAAAATAATATTAATGCCAATTAAAAATTCCAACTAAGTTCACTTTTTTAAGGGGATTTCTCACTCCTTTTGCCTATGCTTAGGGATATAGCTTTTTCTTGCTTTAAATCGAACCAATCGGAGAGTTGGAAAAAGTATCATATTTATTCGTATTCGTTATTCGTAAGAAGAGTTGCAATTTTCACGGTTGTTGGACACAGCTGGGCTGTGGAGAGTATACTTAGAGTTTCTGGTTGTGTTGGTGAGGATAGTGTAGTCCTAAATGATAACGTTGAAGCACTAAAAGCATATTTTGTAAATGAAAGTTGTGGTGATGATCATGGTAGTATTTGTTTTGATAATTTGAATGATCCTACTGGAATTATTTTAAGTCCTGAATAATGTTAAATCTCGATCGATTTGTGTTCTTCCCTTATATTTCTAGATTCATTTTGAATTTTGTCAATTCTATTTTTACGACTTCTACATTTCCTGTGGCATGGAAAACTAGAGTGGTTCACGGACCTGAAAATCTCAGGCTTATTTCAATAGTTCCTGCTCTGTCTAAGGTTGTAGAACATATTTAAAAAAATGAAATTCTTTAGTTTCAATTGAATAATTATGAGTTGCAGTTTGCCTCTCCGGAGAGATTAATATATATTCGCGAGCAATAAGCAGATAATTGCACCAGAGATATATCACAATGGATAATTTTGATCTCAGGAGCACTGAAGGGTTAAATAAAAAAAAATTAACCGAATTATTTTTCTTAAATTCTACATAGTGGTTTCATCGAGTGTAATAGAAAAACTCGTTTTCGGTAATTTTATGTAAAAATATGTTAAAATCCAAATCTGGCCTTGGCAAATAATGGGTTAACGTTCTCGGATTTATCCAAAATTTTTGGAACGAAACTTCTAAACATTTGGTTATTATATTTTAAGCTTCTCATTTAAAAATTGGACAGCACTTACAAAATATTTGACTTTTTTGAATAAATTGTCTTTTATTAGCTTGGGGTCATATGTGACCCCAATTCCAAAAGGGTTAATGGAGTCATATTATTTTTTTCCGAAACCCTAGGCTATTAAGATAAAATATAACATTTAAAAGTAGAAAAGTGATGAATTTTTGATACAAGGTATTTAGAAAGAGTACATTTACAGAATATTTCTCAAAAATCCAAGTTTTCTCGAAATCGGCAAAAATAAAATCCTTGTCAAAAAAATTCTGGTAGAGGGATTTACTTAAAAATTCACACAGCTAATCTGAAACATGTATTTAATAAAACCTTAAAGTAATATATTAATTTTTTAAATTTTGTTTAAGAAAATTTTTTCAAACTTGAAAAAGGAGTTTTAAAAATTTTATCAAAAACATTTCGAATATTCGGTCTCAATGCGCAATAGGTTAACAACGTGGTAATAAAACAATACTTCAAATCTGAGTACTTATAAGTATAGAGACCAAAAAAGAATGATGGCTTTAATCAATTTCTCAAAGTTGAAAAAAATGCCATCAAATTTCATGACCTAGTTTTTTTTGGCACAAAAGTGGTCTGGGGCATTTGCTATTTCTTGGCGAGGTTTTATTCGATTTTGAAGTTTTATAGCCTTTTGAAAGGATAATTTAATACTGATCCCGAATTATATAACAGCTTGTCGGTAAAATTAAACTATAGAACGAAATTTTCGTAAAATCTGAAAAAAAGTCATATTTTCCCCATATAAACACACTTGACATTTTCAATCGCTTTGCGCCACGACTAAACGTTTTTTGATTGGCCCAAAACTTTGTATTTCTCAGTTTTTTTGCTATTCGCATATTTCTAGGGGGTGAGACCGACAGTTTGAACACTTTTTTTTCCCTCCATATAACGAAGGGCCACCCTAATGTATATCCTTTTTATATGATTATATCATAGCATTTTATTTAAAGCTTCTTATTCAGGAGTATCTATAATATTAATATGTAATGCGATTTCTTGTGACCGATGATTTGTTAAACAGCTTTCTCCCGATTTTGATCAAACGTATCTTAATTGAAAGGTGTTTCTTTTAAGCTGTCCACCAGATTTACAGATTTGCACTGTCTGGAACATTTTTTTTTTGAGTAATGCTCATTTAAAGTTGCTACTAACACATACATAAAATTATACAATGATATGTGTGTGTTTATTAAATTTGTTAATGTTTTTGCAAAAAAAAAATGAGTTTGTTTTCTTCATTCACAATAATAATTGTAATGTATTGAAAAATAATTTTGGACATAAACCATTCACAATAAAAATTGTGTTGAATTGAAAAATCATTTTGGACATAAACAAATTTAAAGAGTGCACTCGAATTTCGAGGGCTGGAATCTGCTAGTTGCTATGTAATACAGTTTATTGGCCTTGGAGTTTTTTGTATTACAGTGAATTATAAATAAATAAATAAATAAAATAAATAAATAAATAAATAAATAAATAAATAAATAAATAAATAAATAACTAAATAAATAAATAAATATATAAATAAATAAATAAATAAATAAATAAATAAATAAATAAATAAATAAATAAATAAATAAATAAATAAATAAATAAATAAATAAATAAATAAATAAATAAATATATAAATAAATAAATAAATAAATAAATAAATAAATAAATAAATAAATAAATAAATAATTAAATAAAATAAATAAATAAATAAATAAATAAATAAATAAATAAATAAATAAATAAATAAATAAATAAATAAATATATAAATAAATAAATAAATAAATAAATAAATAAATAAATAAATAAATAAATAAATAAATAAATAAATAAATAAATAAATAAATAAATAAATAAAAAAATAAATAAATAAATAAATAAATAAATAAGTATATGAATAAATAAATCAAAAACTTATTTATATTTTGTAATCGTTATGACTGTTACGGTCCCTATTCTTAATATTGAAATATTTCAATATTTAATATCATGTTTCTAACTACCTTGCTTTCCATTTAGTCTCTTTTCCATTTACTTCTTTTATGCCAAATAGCCATCTTGACTTTAGATGTTCCACATTTGGAGAGCTGTGATCATCAAATCCCAAATATGATTTTTCTTCATAGAATTTATTTAATCAACAACAGCTTTCTTCCATTGTTTAGTATTATCTCGATTAAATACTTATTTATATAAGCAAAAGTTTCAAGTACCGTTGCTCTGAATTACATCAAAATTAATAGTATTAAAAAAACGATTTAATCATCCACTTTTTAATTTATTTTGAAACTGCGATATATGTGTAAATGCAGAGTTTTGGTAGTATTAAATTTTCGCTTTTTCTGAATTTAAATAATAATTAAAACTTTAAACCTTTAAATTATTCATTCCTATATATTTTTTTTTTGCTAAGCCAACTCTCTAATTATTATATTTCTTTTTGTTTTAAATTTTAAAATTTAAGACATTGAACTTTTAGCAAAGTTTTAATAAACTTAAGCTGTAAATTATTTTATTTACAGTTATAACTAACAGTTGGTGGAAAGATAAAATATTAAGTGCTTTTTAATATTTATATTGTGGTAAACAAAAAACAAAACGTTAATATTAATATAAATGTAAAGAAGTGAGAAAACATGGGTAGCGAAAAAGATATTTCATCTGTAAAAATAAGACAGATTAAAATTTTAATTGATCAAGGGTACTCTAATCGTGGTACAGCTAATTCGTTTTTAATAAGTGTGTTGTTGAAAAATAACAAGAGTTCTAAAATATTTGCTAAAAAAGAAAATATTAAAGTAATACGAAAGTGCCCGAACGATAAATTGGCCAAAATAAATTAAGGAAGCCTCAAAAAAAACTTATCTCCGGAAATGGTTCAAAATATTTGCAAATAGGAAGGGTATTAAATTTTGTCAAAGGATTTAAAAGGAAAATGGAACAATCAAAAACTAAAAAATTAAAAATTAAAAATCAAAAATTAAAAACTAAAAAATTAAAAATTAAAAATTAAAAATTAAAAATTAAAAATTAAAAATTAAAAATTAAAAATTAAAAATTAAAAATTAAAAATTAAAAATTAAAAATTAAAAATTAAAAATTAAAAATTAAAAATTAAAAATTAAAAATTAAAAATTAAAAATTAAAAATTAAAAATTAAAAATTAAAAATTAAAAATTAAAAATTAAAAATTAAAAATTAAAAATTAAAAATTAAAAATTAAAAATTAAAAATTAAAAATTAAAAATTAAAAATTAAAAATTAAAAATTAAAAATTAAAAATTAAAAATTAAAAATTAAAAATTAAAAATTAAAAATTAAAAATTAAAAATTAAAAATTAAAAATTAAAAATTAAAAATTAAAAATTAAAAATTAAAAATTAAAAATTAAAAATTAAAAATTAAAAATTAAAAATTAAAAATTAAAAATTAAAAATTAAAAATTAAAAATTAAAAATTAAAAATTAAAAATTAAAAATTAAGAATTAAGAATTAAAAATTAAAAATTAAAAATTAAGAATTAAAAATTAAAAATTAAAAATTAAGAATTAAAAATTAAAAATTAAAAATTAAAAATTAATAATTAAAAATTAAAAATTAAAAATTAAAAATCAAAAATTAAAAATTAAAAATTAAAAATTAAAAATTAAAAATTAAAAATTAAAAATTAAAAATTAAAAATTAAAAATTAAAAATTAAAAATTAAAAATTAAAAATTAAAAATTAAAAATTAAAAATTAAAAATAAAAAATTAAAAATAAAAATGAAAAATGAAAAACGAAAAATTTAAAATTAAAAATAAAAACTTAAAAATAAAAAATTAATAATGAAAAATAAAAATGAAAAATAAGAAATGCAAAATAAAAAATGAATAACGAAAAATGGAAAATTAAAATTAACCAGTTGAAATAATATATATAATAAATATTTTTATATGAGCAGAGCCCCCTGTGTTTCTGTTCTTTCTGTTTCATTTTAAAAAAGTGCCATAAAAAAATCTTTAATTACTAGATGTTTACACATCTCCCTTGTGATCGGACTTGCATGATTTTTTTCTATTTTAAAATATTGGTACAAAGAATGGTTAGCAAACAAGAGGAAATGTATTTAAATTAAAGCATTGAAATGGCTCCACCAACCTAAAAAAGACAGAGGAACATCCGTTTTTAGTTATATATAGTAGGGTTTAGTCGACTTTAATTCTCGTTTACGCATGACCATTTAAGTGTGTTTTTTAAGGTGCTTTGTCAAAATTTCTAGAAAGATTTAAATAATTGCTTAGACTAGCTTAGAACCAAACTAGAATAGTGTTAACCCAAGTTTGGATAAAACTTCGTTATTGTACCTCAATTGCTGCTCAATTGCTGCAAGTAATGATTTAGCATTTAATTGCATCTAGTCTTGCAACATTAATTATTTTATGTTATTATTAATTTTTTGTTTCAAAAAATTATTTTTACTAGCAGATTCCAGCCCTCGAAATTCGAGTGCAAATTCTAGGAAATTTTATTTTTTCATTAAATGAATTTGGAGCCTTTATACCATATAGGAGAGGAATGACGTACGAAAATATAAAGATACTCCAATAAAATTTTATATAAAAAACTAAAAATAGTGAAATATGTTTATACGTAAAGCCGTGTGTCCACTACCAAGTTTTCTTGCGGAAGTTGCTTCCAGAATTGACTTCCAGAAGTTTTTGTCATGTAAACACGTATTAGAAGACAACTTGCAGAAGTCACGGCTTGCAGAAGTTACTTGCAGCAATTATGCGGAAACACGTGTTTGTTGCTTGATGGAAGTAACTTGAATGACTTGCTGTGAACTACAAGTGTTTTGAAGATTTGCAGAAGAAGTCGGGTCTACGTCGGGTAAACGGTTTGTGGTATTCTCTTCTGTTTTCAGTTATGTTTTGTGTTTTTTTTTAGTTCTTTTCCAAATTTATAAAAATGGACAAAAATAAATTCGTTTGGAGTAGTGAAAAAACACATTTAGTAATTAAAAAACAAGAAAGTTATCTTGAATTATGGGACACGTCCTCAAAAGATTATAAGAATAAAATCAAAAAACAAAGCGCTTTAAAGACAATAGCCAATGATATCGACGCACCCGAAGAAGAGGTCAAAAGGAAATTGCACAACCTCCGAACATAGTTTGGTCAAGAAGTAAACAAAGAAAGGGGAAGTAGTGGCCAAAGTGCTGAATATGTTAGTAAGTGGGAGTTTTATAATGACATGAAATACATGATTTCATCTTATGTATTTTATATATTTCATTACCTAAAGGGTCTGCCATTAAGTTTATGTTTATTCAATTATAATTACACTGTACAACAATCCGATAATTAAAGCTTTCTAAAGGGTCCGCCAAATAACTTTTTTTTTGAAAATACTATAAAAAAAAAACTACTGAATATTATCTCAAATTTCTTTTTTTATTTGAAAGTGCAATCCTTCCGGTTAATAATGGAAAATAATTTCATTCAAATGGCTGCCTCGGCTGGCCATGCAGTAGCCTACACGATCGGTCCAATTTTTAAGCACATTATCGATTGTGTGCAGCTGTATTTCACCAATGGCTTCACGAATATTGTCCTTTAAAGCGTCAATTGTCTCTGGCTTGTTGGCGTAACACTTATCTTTGAGGGCACCCCACAAATAATAGTCCAACGGTGTCAAATCGCAGCTCCGAGGTGGCCAAACGACATCAGCTCTGCGGCTGATAATGCGATCTTCAAAAACAGGGCGCAAAACATCGAGTGTAGCTTCGGCTGTGTGGCACGCACTCCTTGCTCATTTTCGAAGAAAAATGGCCCAATTATGCCTCTGGACCAAAATCCGCAACAAACAGTGACTCGTTTTGGGTGTATCGGCTTTTCAATGTATGCGTGCGGGTTTTATGTGCCCCAAATGCGACAATTTTGCTTGTTTACATACCCGCCAAGATCAAAATGAGCTTCATCTGAAAAGATGATTTTTTTTTTGGCAAAATCGGCATCTTCTGTAAGTCGATCGCAGGCCCACTTAGCGAAGCGAAAACGCATTGGATGGTCAGTTGGCTTCAACTCCTGAACCAATTGGACTTTGTATGGCGTCATACCAAGGTCTTTATGCAAAATTCGTCTCAATGATGCCTCCGAAATGTTCAATTCTTGAGAATGACGGTGAATTGATGTTGATGGCGCTTCACCACACTTTCTGCCACAGCAGCAATATTCTCGGGTGTACGCACTGTTTTTGGCATTTCACGCTTTGGTTTATCGATGAGGATGCCAGTTTTTTTTACTTTTTTCACAAGATAACGAACATACGGAGCTGACGGTGCTTCTCTTCTTCCAAAATCCGTACGCACTATTCGCACACATTCTGCAACATTACCATGATTTTCAAAGTAATGTCGCAATATTTCCCAGCGTTGTTCAAGCGTATACACAACCATATTCGTTCAGCGGAAGGATAAAACAAATTATCTGTCAAATCAGACATGAGCTAAGTGTTACCATTTACGAAATAAGCACTAGTTGAAAAAAAAAACGTTAGATGGTGGACCCTTTATATAAAATTCATTTTCTGTTTGTTTGTTTGTTTATTTGTTTGTTTGACCGCTTTACAAATTTTTATTTGTAAACCGATTTGTCTAACATTTGGTACACACGATCTCTGTACACCAGGAAAGGTCGCCATATGCTTTTTATCAGCCACGCCTACTTTTACGCCCACATTTTATATACAATTCCGTTTCTGCTTTTTTTTTGTATGTTTGTTACCTACACAAATTTTAACTTTTCAACGGATTTCTCTGAAATTTGGTATACACGATCTATATCCCAGAGAAGGTCTTACCGGCCACGCCTATTTTTACGCCCACATTTCTTAAAATTTTTTACGGGTTTCGCTCGAATTTACTGCACATTATTTTCATATCCCAGGCAAGGTCATCATATATATTTTTATCGGCCACGCCCACTTTTTTTTAAATTTTTTACGTTTTCTCTCGAATTTACTGCACATTATTACTACTACTCTTGAGTTTATACCAAAATTTTTAATCAACTTATTACAAATTTTCCCGTCTTGCCTATATGAGTTGTAACACCCCAAAATTAGAGCAGATTTATTTCATGGTTGAGCACACACAGGTTGACTACCACTATAGGATTACTCCGATGAGGTTAATTCATACAAATCCCGCTTGTTTAACTACATTGGAAAACAAAATATTACATTTATTTCCATCTCGACTTTTAACTATATTGGAAAGTAACCTACTACAAATATTTCCATTTCATCTTTTTCACTATATAAATGAGTTGTAAAGGTGGAAAACGAACTACTTGCAATTGTGACTTGCATATGAAAGCATAGCGTATAGGCCGTACTACATAAATGCAAAAAGGCTTAGACTAAAAAGAACTCTAGAGAACCCGATCAGACCCAAATTCGTATCGAGTCTCAACGATTTAGTCAATCTGAGTCGGGAAATGCTGAAACACCTGAGCAAACCCAATAACGTCTTAAAGCTCAAAGTTCAAGACCAGCATTGTTAGGAGAAGCGCAAATGCCTGAGGGAATCTGAAACTCCTGAAATGACTCAACAATGTCTTGAGGCCCATCGGATAAGACAAGCTGACTCCAGGGAATGTGAAACTCCTGAAACGACTGTAAGATCCCTACCAGACAACTTTTGTAAGTTGGTTACTTCATTGCAAGAGATGGTCCTAGCATAACGTAAAAAGAGAGCATAGACAATTATATGTCGCCTGCTCCAGAGTTGGGAGCCAGCACAATATGAAGTGATTCAATTTTTAAAAGTTCTGATTCCTTTAATTTGCAAATAATTCCGTTATATTTGAGGTTTACAAAAGAAAAAACAAAAGCGTTTTCGCAGCTTCTTTTTGAAGCATTTTTGCTGTAACGTCTTAAAAAACCTTCTAAATTAAAAAATCAAAAAATTTTAAATTGAAATAAAAAATGAATTTACTCCCCAAAAAACGAAAACATTGGGAAATTTTTTCATCATGAACAAATTCCCCAATCCCAAATTTTTGGGGAGAAAGTTCATTTTTTGAGGAATTTGTTCATTGGGGACTAAGTACTCAGCGCCTGGTAAGCATAGTGAATCATTTTTCAAGTCAAAGGCCTTTGAAACCCGGGCAAGACCGGGTAAAAACAGCTAGTATTATATATTCACTTATATATACTTATTATATATGTATGCCTATATTGCATCTCTACTTCTCCTTCTGTTGAAATAAAATATTCAGCAAATTCGTTTTTCGGTTCTTGTGCTTGACTGCGTGACTATGTACTTCAAGTGGTAACATGTTCCTTTCTGATATCCCTTCTGTACGGCACTCTCCTTGATTAACGGATACAGGAGAATCAAATGTCATAGACGACGCATATTGAAAATAACGACTTAACAGACAGTTATGCAGAGCCCTAGAAAGCCGATAATTGAAAACACGATTTTGTACTGGCTCTAAGGGATTGGCTTCAGGATATATTTCATAACTGAAAATGCATCATCTGCAGCAATAACGTATGGAGTTGGCATCGTTCTACCAGATAGTGACCGTGGAGATGGCAAATGCAATGTATTTTATTCAAGGCATGTCTATAATTCACAATTGTTATATACTTTCCCGTCCGAAATTCGATCATTACACCCCACATCAAATTAAATTATCTCATAATTAGGTCCAATCAACGCCAACAGAACATCATCATATGGATATGTATGTATCAGCGATGCATGCATAGTTTTTGCTTTTTGCTTGTTATTGTTTTTTGTACATGTGAATATTTAAATGTAGGTATACCAAGCAAAAAAAAAAATGCGTATAAACCAAGGTTCAGAAAATACACACATCAAACACACAATGTTCTGTTCTAAAGCAGCCAACACATATTTTTATTTTCATATCAATTATGTGTGTTTCTAAATTTTGTACGGTGCCGAACACAATCATAAGTGTGTTTCGTTTTAATATTTCCTTTAAAAAAAAGGGCGAAAACCTAAAATTTTTGTTAATTATCTTAATAATTTTAAACAACATTGTTAAAATATAGTTATAATTTAAAATCTAGCCTTTTTTGTCTCTCAGTGTTGACAACCTTGGTTATAATATTAAGTTTAGAACACGGGTGAAGGCTATCAAAGATTTGTCTAGACCGAATTTAACATTCTTACTTGTTATTCTTGAGTTTAGTGTCGAAAACTGATGTTGGACTTTTTTTTAAATAAATTATTTAGTAACTGAAAAAAATTGAACCAATTTATTTTATTTTAGTCAATAGTTTAAAATGAACGTTTCTCATCTGGGGAAGTTTTCTGCTTCTAATTGTTTAAAAGATAAAATTCTATGCTTTGTTTTTATTAATACCAATTTGAGTAACTAAATTTTAATAAATTACATAGAATTCAAATTTACATTTTTATTTTCGATACAATTTATTTATTTCAATAATTACCATCAACATCATAAATATATGGTTTTAGTTTAACCCATTTTTGCCCAAATTAATATTGTTTTTTCTCAAATATGCAAATTTTATTTTTTTTCACTTAAAACATTCTAAAATAACAGCTTCTGAAAGAATTTTCAAGAAAAGTGTGACTTTAGGCATGCTCCAATTTTGAAACACCAGGTTTAGAGACACAAAATAAAACACTTTAAATGATTTATATAATTGTTCCTGTATAGCCAAATCCTAATTCTATCTAAATGCATAAAATTTGAATTCTGAATTTCCTGGAACATTGGAAAATAAATCTAAAACCACAGAATAACCAACTCCTAAAGTAATTTTTTTTATTTCCTGGTTTTCTTGATATGGTAGAGTGTTCGTCATCGCAAGATTATCATTGTCCGAACAATGTACATATGTACCTATTACGTCTCATTGCGCTGGCTACCGTCAAGTTGTATGTTTCTGTATTACATTCCCATAACATTTTCCATCTTGATATATTAAAATATCCCGATAACAATAGTATTGCAAAATAACATTTGAGATCGTGCACGTTCATACCAAACGTGTGTTCACCTTTAAACCTGGCATATTTTAAAAACATGCTTTTTAAATATTCGCATACTTCTTCATTAAAAAAAGCTTAAAACATTTAACTGGATCTGAAGATATGCCCAATCAATTTCATTCTCCCAAATTCTGTATATTCTTCTGCGACTGTATATTTGTTGTTGCAGCTGAGAAAGTGGAATGTCACCATCATTGCTTTCATCAGTTTCTTCACCCAAATAATCAACATTCCCGTTTCTTGATCTATATGTCGCTATAGGGTTTCTCACTGTCGTCCACTGAGATGGTTTATGTCTATATCGTCTTCTTCATCTGCGCTATTTTCCTTACTAGCCATGCCATTTTCAGGATAAGTTATAAAAGCGACAGCAATACCTACATCATTCCAAAATTCATAATATTCAACTAAGTTCAATGTATCTTCGGTGGTTAAGAATCTAAAAAAAAACAGTTTTTTCACTTTCAAAAGCTTATAGAAACAACACTATACAATGACTTAATTGAAATAAAAATTTCCAAATTCTTTTGTTTACAATATAACAGTAAATCTCTTAAAGTGGAAGCAAAATAAAAATATTGGTACAAGGACTTTTAAGAGAAAGATTAAGTTGTTCCAATATTGGCACAGCGGGAAAAATGGGTTAACATAGCAATTTTGTAAAAATATGGCAACATTATAGAGATAGAATGAGAGTTGAAAAATGAGAACATGAGAAAATCCGCAACGAAAATATAATAAATTTTATTTAGTGTTTATTCCATTTTCGTTGTTTGAAAGTTTTTGTAGCAAAAAATATGAGTTGGAGTATTTTCAAAAGGAAAACACGAAAATCCCAATTTGAGAAAATGTATGCAATAAATGTTTTCGAGCATTAAGAAACATTATTTTGAATGGGTTTTTTTTTCTTCAAATTTTGTGGTATTTTGGTAATATTTATACATTTTTTGGGGACTGCGATGCTTTTTGCTACAAACATTGCGACACATTGAATGTTTTTAAACATTTTTTAAACAAACATTTCCGTAAACAGACAGATACACGAAATTTTCTCGATGGACTACCCTATTTATAAAGATCAAGAATTTCTATACTTTATGGGTTCCACGATTTTAATTTCGATTATCAATCAGAAGTCTAACGGTTATAGAAATTTCTCCAAACCAACCATTAATATTTAAAGTTAATTTTTGAGCGTTCATGTGATTATACTGATGGTTTGGTGAACTTTCACTAAATTTATGGTCCCAGTCTAATTTGTCCGCGCCAGTAAAAGATACTTAAAATATGAAGGACTATTGAATAAAATCACATGACCATAATTATTAATAATATCTCCATCTAACTATAAAATAATTTTGCACAGTCAACTAAAATCGAAAAAAAAAAACAAAACAAAACTACTTTTACTAAAAGATACAATAATAGCCTTTGAGGCAGATGCTACCTATCAATACCGGTTGAAATAAGTGGCGAATGTCTGTATTTATGTGAATTTATTTTTATCCATGCAAAAAAAAAAAAACACCTTGTTGTTATGTGTCATATGCAATTTGCAACAAGTTATGCAACAGTTTGTGGTAACTATGTAATAATAAAACGAAATGAAGGAACAAATTCTTCAATAAAACTAACAAAATTAATAAATTAGTTGATTAGTCGAAATGATTAGTTGTTTTAAGGAAATTTTCCCTTGTATTGATGCTTGCTGTAAGTCAAAGTTCAAATTTCATTGATGGTTTTTAAATGTTAAAGTCACGTTTGTATGTATAACAAATATTGACTTTTGTCAATAAGAAATCACTTCCTTGTGACAGAAAATGCAAAGTACAAGAGAAATTATAACAGAAAACATTTTTGTTACCATTTATCCCTTCTGTACATCTAGAGGTGAAATGATACAAAAACTACTTTGTGGTAAGAGTATAATTTGTTAGTGCTGATGTTTGTAACTAGCAAATATATTGTATATAAACTTAAATCAGATCAAGGATGACCGCTATTGAGATTATTGAATATCGGGACATATAAATAGAAGAAGCTATGAATCAAAAGTTTGTTCTAGGTTGGTATACACTCATCCAATACCCAGATTATGTATATTTGGGCGTTTTACCAAAAAAAGTTTTTTTTTTTTTAATTTTTGAAACTCTTAAAGCGGAATAAAAATTTTTATAGCCCAAAAGTTTTTGTTCAGATTTTTTGAAAGTCGGTACGGTGTCGCTGAAATAGATTTTTCTCCAAAATTGAGGTTCTGATATATAGTTTTTTTTTCTCGTGCTTTATTTCCACAAAACCAGGCAACTAAAATTATTCGAGGTCAAAATTTTTACTGTGAGTGTCAAAAGAAAGTAAACTCTTTAGTTACGCATATTAACAGTCTTAATGAACTGAATTAATTAACACAAAATCAAAAATAAATATAAGGAATTGAATAATCATTTAATAACTAGTATAGCCCAGCGCTCGAAATTCTAGGAAATTTTTTTTTTTCATAAATTTTTTTTTTTTCAAATTTTTTTAATCTATTTATATAATTTATGAATATTTAAATAAAATTCATCCTAAGGAATGCTAATTAGTTTTAGCAATTCACAATACAACACAACATGCGTGTGATATACAATTATACTGAAACTCGATGAATTGTGAATTTGTTAAAATTGATTATAAATATATTACTATAAATATTTTATTTTATTTAATTTAACTAGCAAATTCCAGCCCTCAAAATTCGAGTGCAAATTCTAGGAAATTTTATTTTTTCATTAAATAAAGACCCTAAAGGTATGATAATCAATTATAGCCAATTCACAAATCAACACAAAAAAAAACACTCATTTTTATTACAAACACATTAACAAATTTAATAAATACACACATAGCATTGTATAATTTTACGTATGTGTTAGTAGCAAATTTAAATGCAATTTACTCAAAATAAAGGAAAAAATTTAAAAATCTGTAAATCTGCAAAACGGCTAAAAGGAAATACCTTTCAAATAATATACGTTTGGTCAAAATCGGCATAAAATGGTAGAACAAAACATCGGTCACAATAAATCGCCTAGCCTATTAATATTGTAGATATATTTTTAACACATATTATACATAAATTTTATGTATAATAAATTTTAGCACTTCTCCTAGATATGAGCTATAACTGTGCCAATTTTCACACTCCTCTGTACCTGCATTGTTCTTAAAAAGGGAGGAAAATATTTCCTTCGCGTATTAATATATAGATAGCCGAACTCAATAAAATCAAACATTAAACAAAAGTAATACAAAACAGAAATAAATGCACTTCATTTAGAAAAATTTGACGCGTCAAAGTAAAGTAAACACCAAGCAGAACGCAGAGAACTTCAATACGAAAAGTAAACTTTTTAAATTTTTTAATATTTGGTTTATTTTCATTTGGCCCTCAGTACCTCATTTAGTCTTTTAAGCAACGACTCGACAAGTTTTTTTGTTATATCGGTGGAGATTATGCTTCATTCTTTCTTTACAGCCTTCTTTAAGTTTACCTTGCTTGAAATAACCATTCGACTTATTTTACTGTCAAGATTTTCCCACAGATGCTCGATTTCTTTAAGGTCCGGAAACTGCGGCGGATGATTAAGCGTCTTATTAGTAAGATACAGTAGCCACTCTTTCAAAATTTCAGATGTATGCTTTAGATCGTTGTCCTATTGGAAGATATAGCTTCCAGTTATGCCTTATTTCGCGACGCAAGGGCCAACATTGTCCTTCAAATGGGTTAAGTAATCTATTTTGTTCTTAGTGGAGTAAATAAAAACAAGATTAACAACACTTGTTGCCGCCATATAGCCTCAAACCATAACTGAAACTCCACCGTGTTTGACAGTGTTTGTAAGACACTTTGCTTTGAAGGTTTCGTTCTTAGCACGCCATATTTTTGGGGAACTTTTCGAGCCTAAAATTTCGAATTTGCTCTAATAGTGCGTTTACATCTAAGCAAAATCTAGTATATACGAGATTTCGAGCGAAATCTAGCTCATTTTTAATAGATTTCCCATACAAAATAAAATCTAGCTCGTTACTAGATTTGTGCAAAATCTCACAAAATCTTGTCAAACTTGGGCACTACCAAATGATACTACTGTGTTTTTTTATATTATAGTAGAAAATTACAACGCAGTGACTGAAAAATTGACATTTAAAAACAAAAGCAAAGAAGTTGAATAAAAAGGAAATGAAATATTAATTATTAACAAAAAAAATTGCGAATCTATAATAAAAAAATATTTAGTAATTGAAAAGTTATAACTTTTATTACTGACATGTGCCCATTCCATGCTAAATAATAATTGTGGAAAATTAATTTGTTTTTGCTGTTCAAACAATACATTAACAAATGCTGATTTTTTTTTTCGCAAAATTTCTATTTCAGTTTGTGCTTTTTTTCTTTTTGATGCATAATATAATTATAAAATCTGTTCCTTTTTAGAATTTTCCACATTTCTATTTTCCTATTGTTTTGTTTATTTTTGGTATTTCCAGTTTATATGTTTTATTTTAATCAGCTGTTTATTGTTGTGGAAACAAAATCTCACAAAATGTCAAAAAAGTTAGATGTAAACGGTATAGATTTTGAAATAGATTTCAACTAAAATCTACTAGATTTTCCTCAGATGTAAACGCACTATTAGCTGTATATAATATGCTTTCCCAAAATGATAGGGCGACTTTTTGTATTTTTTTTTGTCGAAATTAATGAGCTTGCTCTGATTCGCCTGGGATATGTATGGTTTCTTGCATGGTATCCTTCCACGCAGGCCATTTTTGTGAAGCGATCTCCTTATTTACTGGTTTGCCAGATGTCTGTGATGCTGAACTCATTTCGAAAATTACGGCAATTGTGAAGAAAAATTAAGAAATTTTAGAAATGCCGAAAGAGATGGAACAAAAGCTTAGCAATAGTGTTGAGTAAACTAGTTATATTAGTTTTTAGTAGAAAATTTAATTGTTTTTATTTAATATAAAAAAATTAATTGTTTTTCGTTATTTTATTTTACAGTTACGGTTAATAAAAATTTTATTATATAATTTCTTGAAATAATTTTTGTTCAAAGGAAATTTTTAAACATATTTTAAGAAATTTACATAACAAAAAATTATAAATGATATTAAATAAATGATAGCGGATTACTTGCTCTCGTTTAGCCGATAAAGATCCCGAAATCTAATATTCGGCATGTCAAACTGATCACTTGCATCACGTAATTTTCTTGGGTGAATCTGCAACAAATTCCACTGTTATTAACATCACACTGAACACTTTTAAACACTTTTTAATGGAATATTATTGTATTTATTATTGTTTTTCTTAGCTATTTTTTTATTTAATTTTTATTTTCGTCCGTTTTTTGTTTTATCAACTGTGTAGGAAAATTCCAATGAGAACGTAGTCAGTGTTGTCAGCTTTTCACATCGAAATTCGGATACAGTTTTTACTCACATGTGGGATTTTTGTTTCATAGTTTTCGATTTAAAAATTTTTCTCATAAAATACTGAACACGGGTACTGAAAAATAAAAATTAAGTATTTCCCAAGTTCAAACCTCAGTTACTCAAGAAATTTGTAATATTGGGTCTGAAATAAAATGGTCATTGGTTAAAATCTCATGTTTAGGGGGCATACAATGGGCTGCCGAATTTATTTTATTTTAGTTTTTTAATATTTCTCTTACAGTGAAAAGAGACAGATTTCAGATGAAAGGTATTTTGAAGGCCTGCAACGGATTTATTTTTACGCACCAATTTGCATATTAGAATTTTTAGTTTTGAGGTCATCAAAGTTCCTCCTGAACAAATAATTGTTACCGCAGATAATGGGCAAGTACCTTTAGGAGAGAAAATAAAGCCGCAGAAAAAGTTATGTTTCATAAACTCATCAAAAAATCAGAAAAATTATTAAATTCTATTCTATTGGAATTCATATTCCGCTTTAAGAGTTGCAAAATTTAAAAACAAAACGTTTTTGGTGAAAAGCCCTATTTTTATGTACCTAAAATAAGCGAAATATACTAGCTCTGTTCGTTTACGTGATAATTTGTCACAATTTGTACAAATTATCACAAAATTTACTGGATCCTGTTCGTTTACTTAAAAAACCCAGTAAAAGAGAGCAAATGAGAGCGTAAAGTTACAGTTCTTTTTTTGAAAACTAGTTTTTACTGGATATATTTATACTGGATATGTTTGAAAAACCTATGATTGAGTTTTGTGGTAAATAAAGAAAAAATACTACAATTCTATTTTTGTGCAAAAATATTTAATAATAATTCTGAGGAAATTAACGATAGAAGAAGTAAGTTAATATTCACATAACCAGGTTTCATTAATTTTAATGTTTTAAAATCCGTTCCCATCAAAAAATATATGTGTATCTGCCAATTTCTTTCATAATAAATGCTTATTTTCAAAAGCAATAGGTAATGATATTAGTTTCAATGAATATTTCAATATGTTAAATTCTTCTAATTGAGGTATATTTCTTTTTTTAGTTTAGAGTTTCACTTCTTCTTCACTTTCAAATGTGTTTACGATCAGCTGTTTCTATGAACTTGCAAATTCTTACAAATTGCTGCTCGTTTACTATTTTGGATATTTATGTTATTGAGAACTAATTTTTCTTACTATCTGAAATTTCGGTTTTTAATGGTTTTTACTGGGAAAGTAAACTAATAGAGCTACTGTAAATATTTGGTCATCTCTTGTAAAAACAGCTGTTTAGAAAAGTTAGCTGTTGTGAACTTGTTTTAATCGCAGTCCTAAAGAAAAAAAATTAAAAAAATATTTATTTCTCCACAAAAATCCACATAACTTACTTTCTATTTTATTAAAAACAAAAAAATACATTTTGTTGATAGTATAATTATTTTCATCTTAATACTCGTGTATATTATATTGATGGAGAGAACATTTTTTTTATTTTTTTGGAATGTCTACATAGAAATGATTGAAAACATAAATATAGACATAAAAATATGTACATATGTATGTTTTCTGTTAACAAAATTTAAAATGTATGTTTTAGACATTACTAATGTATCACTAGCGCATTTTCGGGTGAAATGGACAAATGTTACAGAATTCTAGACCTACCTTGTATTATACCGATCACCCCATAATCACTTTCTGAGTTGAGTTAGCGATATGCATATCCATCTGTTTGTGTGTCCATGTAAAGTTTTACTCAAAGTACTGGTCGAAAATGGAAATATATTTTGAAGAAATTTGGTAAACAGACCATAAGACGATTCCTATATAATATGTTAAAATAAGGTTTTTGTTAAGACCTAACCGCACAAAAAGTCCCCTATAAGCTCGATTTAAGAGCCAGATTATTATATAAACATATATTGAATAAACATCATATCAAAAACAATTAGTGTAGGTCCAATTTTAGTTATTCCTTTAAATCCATCATATTTTACTAAAATTTTGTTTATATTTGTTTTTGAAACACATAAATTATCTTACCAAATATAGACGTGATTGGACCTAGTTCTTATTAATTAATATATGGCAATCTAAATTATGCTCAGTTTTTGATGTCCAGTAACGACCTCAGCTAGTACGGTTGGACATAGGCTCTATTCCTAAGCTCTTGGAAACTAAAACTTTCTTCTTTGTTTTTTTTTAAGATTTAAAAAAAATATTATTTATATTTATACGGGTCGGACGTAACCCCTTTGAGTTCATTAAAATTGATACAAATGTTTTTCCTTACTTCCCGAAATATAACGGTGCCAAAAGTGAAAAAACGTTAAAGTCAATAAGGTGGCTCAATATTCTAAAGTTTATCTTTGGAAGTAGTTTACCTAGAAGTTCAGTTTACCTAAAACGTCATTTTGCCTTTAATATGATAAATAGATTTTTTTAGGCAAATGTCATAATCATATACAGCGGTATTCATACGCACAACGAGTACACAACTAGGATGTTTTTAGGCTAAGACTTTTTATCTTCTGACAAACTAAAATTTTAACATCCCTGTCTTAGTTAAAATCAACTCTGATTTGCTCTGATTTTTGTTATCAGTCGTTTTTTTTTTTTTTTCTTAAACCATCTCTAATTTTGATATTTGCACATCAATTTAAATATTAAAAAAAGAAAAAAAGGCTTAAAAAGAAAAATGATTTAAAAATGATTCGTGTTTATTATGAAAAAAAAAATATATATATTTTGTTTCGTAGAGATTTTTAATTAATTTATAATTATAATTTATAAAAAGATGTTGACAGAATTGTCAACAGGACAGCAGTTATTCAAGAGTTAAGTAGTATTTGTGCATAAGTTAGTCATAGTTTGTTAAACGGTGTTATGAATAAGAAATGCTTATTCAATGGATATGCAGTGTCTAAATTTTGGTTATGAATGCGGCTGATAACAATGAATTTTTCAGATAGAAATTATTAAAAAACCATCTTTGTTTTTATAGAAACACAATGAATAAGCAATTATATTAAATACTGGTCAAAAAAAAAGCAATTAACTTTAAATTAAAATTTTATTTCAACTTAAAAGTTAATAAGACTTTGCAACAGTCCAAACATTGTTGTACATTGTAATCTTTTTATTTAAAAAGCAAGTTGTTGCTAATGATCTTTTCTTTACTTGTGGTAAATTTAAGTTTTTTTTATAAATAATAATTCAAAGATAATTCAAAGACAAGTATATGATTTAGTATAAAAAAGTAAATTTTTTTTTTTTTTTTTTATTTTTTAAATAAATCACACGCAAATTCTTTAATATGTTTCAAAGTTTTCAAATTTCGTTACTTTTAGTTTTATAGAATGAGGCCCCTCCTATAAACAAAAAATAGTTCGTTATAAGATGCATATTGTTACCAAATATATAACATTAATTAAAAAAAAAAATATATATAAAATTTAACTGTTTTATTTATATCTCTGGAGCCAATTTAAACTCACTAATTACATTTTCCACAAGTGTAGGCAAGAATATCACTGACCTTTGACCTTTCGCAAATAATCATTAGTACAGAATTAAAGCAGTGAGAACCTAAGCAGATTCTGAATCTGCAACAAAACAATATGATTGGCAACAACTTCGATTGCGACAACAATCTCTTCAATATCTGTTTTTATATGCAAATTGCTTCAGCATTTTTGCTATTAAAATTTAAATGATTAAGGTAAGTCCTGCTTTATATTATTTGTCAATCGTTCTTATTATTCAAATACTTTTCATGTCTTTCCGGGCTTAAACTGGGATTAACATTATAATTAAATATTTTGTAAGATTTTTATGCAATCGGATATATTTAAGCTTAATTTTCAATGCATCACCAGGGTTAAGTAAAATTTTCAACTTACACAAAGTTTAAGATAGATTTTTCAGCTACAAGGGGGTGCACAATTGCTTGAACCACAACATGATGAACACCATCAAGATGATGTTGATGATGACGATGATTAAGAGACATGACCAAAAATTAAAAAAAAAAAATAAAACCAAATGAAAAAGTTACGCACGTATAGACCCACACAAGAAAATTATATGTACAAAAAAAAAACTGGTAACAAATATTAAAACAAATCATCGCTTAACCATCTTGAAGCCTTTGCAAAATGAAAAAATAAAAATGGAAATAAAGAAAAAAAAAACAACTACAGAAAATTGAGAAGCTTCATTTTGATGTCACTGTGTGCAGTGGTAATGTTTGTTGGTTACGTTACATAGTTTGAGAGGTCGTCTCTTATTTGGTTTTTGGTGTTGTGTTGTTTTGTGTGGAGTTGATGATTTTGTCTGACTATAAAGAGGGCTGTTGTGGCCTTAAGTTAGCATTCAGTCGTTGGTTCCCTACTTGAAAGCAACTAAATTTATTTTTTACTTTAAGTTTTTTACTTCTTTCCCCCACACACACAAGACTCACAACTATGAACTCCTTCTCCGTGGTAAGTTGAAGAAACCAAAAAAAAAAAAAAAACAATTAAATAAAAAAATGAAAAAACGAATTTTAGTACAAAGGATAAACAAGTGTAAAGGATTATTTGCTAAACGGATTTATGTTTCTCTTTATAGTTCTTGGTGTTTGCTTTGGCAGCACTAGCCGCAGCAGAACCACCATCAGGTTACAATTATCAGCGTGGTGGTGGCGGCGGCGGTGGCGGATTTGGCGGTGGCTTCGGTGGTGGCTTCGGCGGTGGCGGCGGTGGTTATCAAGCCGTTAGCGGTGGTTTCCAAACCAATGAAGGTCAAAATGTCGATCCCCAATTGCTCGAACAAGTTCGCCAAATCTTATTGCAAGAAGAAAGTAAATCTGGTGGAGGCGGCGGTGGTGGTGGTGGTGGTGGCTACCCTAGCTCACCCTCAGGATCTTATGGCGCTCCCTCGCCACAATACGGTGTACCCTCATATAATGGTGGCCGTGTTGTCGGCATTGATTTGGAGGGTGTACGTCAAGCCATCCAAGTGGCTCAATTCGCCCAACAGAGCCAACAAGCTGGTGGTGGAGGTGGTTATCCAAGTGGTCCTTCTGGCTCGTATGGTGCTCCTTCAAGACCCAGCGGTAGTTACGGTTCGCCTTACTAAGCTTAATCGTTGCTTAGTTTTTAGCATAATGTAGACTACATTTCAAATTCATCATAAAAACAATTGCTGCCAAATATTACGAAAAGACAAACAAACGCGCGCGCCAATTTAACAAATGCCCATGAAAACGGATACATATTTAATAATTTTGGGTTAACCGATTAAAAATAACATCACCAACCACCCAAAATCCAACAAACATCAGAGTTTAACTACAGTTTAAACGCAAGGGGGGAAAAAATCAAAACCTCCACCAATACGTGAAGTGATGTTCGTAGATACAAACCTGCAGTAAAACCTTTAAAATACAGTACGACGGTAAACACCATTCAATAGCCGGCAGTTTTTGATGTTTGTATTAAATTGTGAAAATATTTTTGTGTTGTTTAATATCCAAACCAAACAAACAATCAACAAAAAAAGAAAAAAGAAAAAAACAAACCCATGATTAAGTTCATGTTTTAACAATTTCATAATTCCGTTTTTCAGCAAAATTTAGAACAACTTTCCGGCCACCTTAAAATGATTTTCATTTTCAGCTTGTAATTCAAGCAAGAGTTTTAAGGTTCCGAATATTTTGTTTTAAGTTTTGCAATTTTCTTTTTCATACCAACCACTTTTCCAACTCAGTTACTATCTCTTTAAGTCCGCTCTAGCCGAAAACTCTATTTTCACTTATTTCCTCGGCTAGAGCATTGTTAATTATTGTAAATAGTTATTTCTCTGTTTTATTAATGTTAAACAAAGCATTATTTTTTAGTTATTAAGTGATTTATTTTTTTTTTTATAAAAATATGAAACAAACAAAGAAAGAAACAACAAAAAAAAAACATTAAAAAATAATAAAAAAATAGTAAATTTTGTCACCGTTAAAATCAAATGAGTTTTTATTTTTCATTCTAAACAACTCTAGGAAAATATAACACTAACTCTGACGTATGACAGCTTAACTTACTTCTCAATGGTAAAAAAAAAAACAAACATAAAAACATAATAATAAGATACACTAATGCTATGTTCACACGGACAGCAAGATTCGCGGTTCGCTCTCTCATTCACGGTTCGCGCCCGAATCATGATTGAATCTACATGATTCGCCATACAAAATTTTGAGAGCGAATCTACTTGGTTCAAAATGAACCTAATTGTGAACCTCGAAACATTGAGTGTCATCTCCAAGTTTGATAAGAAATTATCGCTAGTTTATCTGAACTAGCTGTCAAAAATATATAAACAAAGAAAAACAAAAAATTTATTTGTGCACTAAAATAAGTAGAAACATTTAACAAATAAAAAGTATATATTTACATATATATATTCAAATGAAAATTGAAAAAATGAAATAGTGAAACATAAAGTGTTGAAGGATATCTTGAAATATTTACACAAAAAATATAAACGTCAGAATGAAACAAGAACACTCGTCTGAACACCAAGGTTCGCAATCATGATTCAGAGAGCGAATCAAGTGGTTCATTTTGCAGCCTGAACATGCTATAACTGTAACTGATTCTGTCATATAAAAAAAAACAAAAAAGACATGCACTTTCTCTCTCAAATCTCTTATTGTAACAACTCTGACACACCTCTTATAACCCTGTTTTAGCTTGATATTGTAACAAATCTGTGTTTAATTTACAAATTTTAAATCCCTTTCAACACTTGTGTTTTTTTTTTACGTAATTTCCTTAAAACATACAATATGTATGTACATCATTGTTGAAATATTTTAATTATTATTATGTTTGCTTCTTTTGCCACTTCACTGACATAAATACTTAACTATTGTTAAGCACAAAAATTCCCCTAAAGTAATACAGTTTCAATTCACACAGTTTATGTTAGCGCGATAATCACCCAAGTGCTTTTTATTTGTAATTACATACAACAATTGTTGTCTGGAAAAAACAAAAGTTAACAATATAAATATTTATGTATGTAAGTAACATCGAGTTATTAAACTTTGTATTTTTTTTCGTCTTCTTCATAAGACGATTACATAAACAACAACTACAAACAATATTTATCAAGTGGTCTCTTCAAATTTCTCATAATACAATTTAAGACTGTGTGTCTTACAAATAGCTTGGCATGACTATAAATCCGTTAAAGGAAAATATTTCTTGTTGATTGCTTTACTTTCGTTTTTTTTACTTTGTTTCTTGGTTCAAATTTCAATCGTTACACTTACCACCATCCGGTAATGTGAGATTAGACAGAGTTTATTATATGATGTTTTTTAGGTAAGTATGTCAAAGGTTTAATGAAATGATCGTGTTTTTTTATAAATCGTTTTTTTTTTACTATAGATCATCAAATCTCTCTTAAGTCGCATTAAATTGGCCGTCCGTCCGTCTGTCTGTTGAAATCACGCTCATTCACAAACTAAACCATTTACCTGGGTACAGTTATGATTATATTTTCTGTGATTATTTCGAGTAGGTTGCTATTGAAAATGGGGTAAATCAGGCATCAGTTTGCCAAGATATGTCCATAAATACTACATGGAGTGAAAACTCCATGGCGTAACAAGGAAAAACCAGTTTCTTGGATTTGAAATCAATTTTGTTATCCGTTAAGTGAAATGCACTTCTTCCAACGATCCTCTAACATCTTGACACCCTTGAAATAATACGATTTTACAAACTCTTTAAAATAGGCTTCCGTCTCTGATAAGACTTCTTAATTAGTGGAAAATCTGTTTCCGTGGAGCCAAATTTTGAAGTTTGGGTCTAAAAAAAAAATCGCTGGAGGCCAGAACTAGAGAATACGGGGAACCAATTCGTAATGTAGACATACATTTTTCTGAACCCAAAGCAGATGAATGCGCTGGTGCATTGTCATGATGGTACAAGATTTTTTTTTTATTTAAGTGGGGTCGTTTTTTCTTAATTTCTTCATCCAATCTCTCCAATAACTCAACATAGTACTTGGCAGTTATCGTTTTTCCCTTCTCCAAGTAATCAATTAAAACCATACCACGTGCATTCAAAAAACATTGGCCATTACCTTTCCAGCCGATTGTTGAGTCGTTGACCGGGTTGGTCGGCTTTCGCACGGTTGTAACCACTCCACGGACTGTCTATTGGAGTCCGGTATATAATAATAAATCCACATCTCATTCAATGTTATAAATCGAACATATCCAAAGCATACTTTGAATCAAGAACACGTCTGTTTTTGTTCAGCTGTTGAAAATCGCGGCGCCCATCGAGCAGAAAGTTTTTTTCATATTTAAATGATCGTGTAATATATGCCGAACTCGCACTGTTGATATCTTATCATGCGAGCAATCTCACCCACTTTAATCTTTTGATCACTCAATACAACCTGATACACTTTTCCTGTGTTTTCTTCGGTAACTGCCTCATTTAGACGACCAGGACAATCTGCATCATTTGTGCTGTTACGACCACGTTTAAGTTCGGAATACCACCTTTTAACCATTAAATATGACGACGAAGATTCACCATAATGTTTATCGATACATTCTTTTTCTTGGAATGCATTTTTTCCCATCAAAAAACAATGTTTAATTAAAACACGAAAATTTGCAATCCATATTTTCTCAAATTTTAAAAGCAGCATCTTTTTTATAACGTAAAATTTTTTTCTAATTAATGAATTGTCATGAAATTTTGGCACAATTTATTCAATAGGTTGCCCTAATGAATAAACGATGTAGTATGAACCCACCTCTAAAAATATTTAAAAATTCAGAGTGTTTGTTGTAATAATTTAGTATTAAGTTTAACAAATTGATTACTTTTTCCAATATTTTCTTTACATTTGTAATGTAAGCGTAAAACCCATGTGTACAAATGGAGTTTTGTGAAATACATTTGGACTGTTTTGAAATACAAAGGGACAATTTTGAATTATTATTAAAATTATTTGAAATTATAAATCTTGTTAATATTTGTTACGGACGGAGTCTTGAGCAGGTCAAATGGTGGGGTATTATCAAATATATTAACTCTTATTTGGGAATAAGAGTGGTTGATAGAGAGTTGGCAGTTGCATCTATGACAAGTTGGATTACACTGTGGAACAAATTCAGGTTAGCAAAAGTTAGGTCGATTCTGAGAGTGAGGGGTTCACCCGTCACGCCGTATCGCGGCGTTTGTTTATGTTAGTTCAAATTTTTTTTTAAACTACCTTCAAACTTTGCAGTCAAATGCCGATTTTCAGCATATTGTTTATATGGTTTTTTGGCTATAACTCGTCGACTAATTGATATTTTTTTCAATCTGTAAAAGCCAAATTATTGCTAGAGACCTGTGCAACAATTAAAATTTTTAAAAAAAATTGATTTAGAAAATTTTTGTGGTGCTTATGAAGCAAAATGTTGGAAAAATTATTTTTTTTCATGCTTTTATTTTCCACAAAACTAAGACTTTTTTGCTTTCTGTTTGATCTATAATATGCTTTTCAGTTTCTTCAATAAATTTCATTTGAATATAAAATGGTCTTAGTCGATAATTTGCGTTAAAAATCCCAAAACCATTAAATAAATAGCGATTTAGGTAGAAGTAATTAAAAAGGGAAGTTCCAAGAATTAGGAATTAGTAAAACAACTTTTTTGTTTTCTACCACCGCACAGGTAGCGATTTTTTTTATTTCGTACAAGCGAACTAATTTCAAAAATGAAGATTCAATTAAGACTCGAAACTCAGCCGAAGCTGATGTCTTTTAATTCTCGCTCGGTCGTGATAAAATTAGCTATTAATTTTTTTGGAACTTATTTAAGTTTGTGAGTGATTTAAGTTAAGTGCATCGGTTTCATAAAAATAACAAAAAAAAAAAAACATTGTATGATAACGGGTGATTTTTTTGAGGTTAGGATTTTCATGCATTAGTATTTGACAGATCACGTGGGATTTCAGACATGGTGTCAAAGAGAAAGATGCTCAGTATGCTTTGACATTTCATCATGAATAGACTTACTAACGAGCAACGCTTGCAAATCATTGAATTTTATTACCAAAATCAGTGTTCGGTTCGAAATGTGTTTCGCGCTTTACGTCCGATTTATGGTCTACATAATCGACCAAGTGAGCAAACAATTAATGCGATTGTGACCAAGTTTCGCACTCAGTTTACTTTATTGGACATTAAACCAACCACACGAATGCGTACAGTGCGTACAGAAGAGAATATTGCGTCTGTTTCTGAGAGTGTTACTGAAGACCGTGAAATGTCGATTCGTCGCCGTTCGCAGCAATTGGGTTTGTGTTATTCGACCACATGGAAGATTTTACGCAAAGATCTTGGTGTAAAACCGTATAAAATACAGCTCGTGCAAGAACTGAAGCCGAACGATCTGCCACAACGTCTAATTTTCAGTGAATGGGCCCTAGAAAAGTTGGCAGAAAATCCGCTTTTTTATCGACAAATTTTGTTCAGCGATGAGGCTCATTTCTGGTTGAATGGCTTCGTAAATAAGCAAAATTGCCGTATTTGGAGTGAAGAGCAACCAGAAGCCGTTCAAGAACTGCCCATGCATCCCGAAAAATGCACTGTTTGGTGTGGTTTGTACGCTGGTGGAATCATTGGACCGTATTTTTTCAAAGATGCTGTTGGACGCAACGTTACGGTGAATGGCGATCGCTATCGTTCGATGCTAACAAACTTTTTGTTGCCAAAAATGGAAGAACTGAACTTGGTTGACATGTGGTTTCAACAAGATGGCGCTACATGCCACACAGCTCGCGATTCTATGGCCATTTTGAGGGAAAACTTCGGAGAACAATTCATCTCAAGAAATGGACCGGTAAGTTGGCCACCAAGATCATGCGATTTGACGCCTTTAGACTATTTTTTGTGGGGCTACGTCAAGTCTAAAGTCTACAGAAATAAGCCAGCAACTATTCCAGCTTTGGAAGACAACATTTCCGAAGAAATTCGGGCTATTCCGGCCGAAATGCTCGAAAAAGTTGCCCAAAATTGGACTTTCCGAATGGACCACCTAAGACGCAGCCGCGGTCAACATTTAAATGAAATTATCTTCAAAAAGTAAATGTCATGGACCAATCTAACGTTTCAAATAAAGAACCGATGAGATTTTGCAAATTTTATGCGTTTTTTTTTTTAAAAAAGTTATCAAGCTCTTAAAAAATCACCCGTTATATATTGTATTAAAAATGGCGGAACCAACATGTAAAATGGACCATTTTTGTAATGTTTGTGGACGTTTCATAGCAAGCGATGAAAAATGTGGCAATGCGAGTGATTTTTTTTTGGAACCCTATAAACAATATTTCTCGCAAGAGTTTAACACTGACGTAAACTATGACCCTAAAAAAGTTTGCTTTAATTGCTATTCAACTCTTATGCAATGGAAAAGTGAAAAGAAGAAGGCTATGCCTTTTGGTATACCAATGATGTGGTTATACAACAGCCCGCATCAAGAAGAAAATTGCTATGGATGTATCAATTACCATAAAACTTTGAATAGAAGGAAAGCAAAGAATAAAACTTATGTAGCAGTGCCAAGTGTCCAATTACCATTACCGCACTCAGAATTCGTTCCAGTACCAACATACCGAAATATTGATCTTTAAACAGATATCAGTACTACAACCGCCGCTGCTACGTCCATGGATTTCTTCTCAGAATACGACCCTGGTGAAGGTACATCCTATGAAACATCAAAGGACCCAATCCTAGTCAGACAAAACCTATTGGATGTAATTGTTGCAAATTTGTGTTTGACTCAGAAAAAATCAGAACTACTGGCTTCATTTTTGAAAGGAAATAATTTGCTGGCGAAAGGTACCTAAGTAACAGCATATCGAAAACGGCAAAAAGAGATAGAAAAGTTCTTCGATGTGAATGATGCAAAAAATTTTGCTTATTGCAACGATATTGAAAAGTTAATGGAGACGATAGGGTTAACCTATAAAAAAGATGATTGGCGTTTATTCATCGATAGTTCACTAATCAGCTTGAAAACTATTTTCGTTTCAGGTACAGAGGATAGAAATCTCCAGATGCAATACTCGCTGAAATTTGTTGGTGGTATAAAAACACCTTTGAAGAAGAGGAAGACGAGGAAAAAGAGGACGAAGGGGAAGACAAAGATGAAATTCCAGAATATCTGTTGGACGAAATTATCGACCTTTCTGATGATGATGACGATGACCAAGATATTAGAGAGAGCAGTGATGTTGATCCACAGCCGCCTGCTAAACGGCAACTGGCCAAACCATTAATTTAATTTTTTTACTTAAAACTCTTCATAACCAACATTTCAAAAATATATTTTTTTCCATATTTTTATAATTTCTTTTTCAATGTTTCTTCAAAACCAACACTGAACAAAATTGGTACATAAAAAATGAGAAGTAAATTAATATTAAGCTGGAAAACGCAAGTTTTGTACTACGATTGTTTTCTTTTCAAATGAAATTTATTGAAGAAACTGAGAAGCATATTATAGATCAAACAGAAAGCAAAAAAGACTTAGTTTTATGGAAAATATTTTCAAAAAGCATGAAAAAAATAATTTTTCCAACATTTTGCTTCATAAGCACCACAAAACTTTTCTAAATCAATTTTTTTAAAAATTTTTATTATTGCACAGGTCTCTAGCAATAATTTGGCTTTTACAGATTGAAAAAATATCAATTAGTCGACGAGTTATAGCCAAAAAACCATATAAACAATGTGCTGAAAACGGCATCTGACTGCAAAGTTCGAAGGTCGATTAAAAAAAAATACGAACTAACATAAACAAACGCCGCGATACGGGTCTTCTAATTTAGCCTCTATTTTCACCCCTCACTCTCAGAATCGACCTAACTTTTGCTAACCTGAATTTGTTCCACAGTGTTATTAGACATTTTAAGATCCATTCATGTGAGAAAATGGAGTATCCAAGGCGCAATCTCGAAAAAGTTTTTATTTAAAATTTTTCACTTTCTGTTGGATAAACTGGTACAGTGAGCCTTGGGTTTATAGTAGAATAGTGGTGATTAAGGACGAGAGATTCGTTTGCTTTTATTTTGGTGTAGTAGACTACACCATGTCTTTCTAACGAAGCATCTAATAAAATTGGTGCGTATGATGCATATTTAGCTGCAATGTCTGCTTTTTCGTTACCAGTAATGGCAATGTGGCTCGGAATCCAATGTATTCCTATTTTATCTTCGTTGCCAATATGGGCATCTCTAATTTTTGTAATTAGATGCCATTTGTTATTAAAAGGATTGATTATGGCCTTTATCACCGAATAACTGTCAGTAAAAATTATAGTTTTCTTTTTATCCGTTGTTATCATGCGTATATCTTGAAAAATAGCCCTGGCCTCGGTAGTAAAGACAGACGAGTGTTCGAATTTTAAATAGACGATATTAAAAAATTCATTTGACAATTTTGAAACAAATGTGTAGAATTTTGAAATATAAAATAATACATACATATAATATAATATGGAAATACAAATGAAATTTTCTGAAATATCCCTGCAGGAACCCTGGGTTCAAGTGTCTCCAAGTCACTACTTTTGTCTACTATTTTATTGACATTATCAACTAAGCGTCTACACTATTTACTTTGCTTTATCTGTCAAAAAATTTTTCATAGAGAAGTTGGGAGTTCTGCTTCTTTTTGATTTCTATAGTTTTGTTTGAAAAACAAGTGGTTGGATGAAAAACTAAAATTTTAAAACAAGATATAGAAAAATTCAATATAAAAGGTAAATAAAAATATATTTTATAATAAATCAAAGAAAAAAAACATTATAAGTAAACGAAGTTTTAAAGGAAAATTGAAAGAACAATCAAATTTGTGCAATGTCTACATATGGTCCCACTAGAACTACCTAGTCACTAGTAAATTTCTTTTTCCAATGAGAACTACCTAGTCACTACCTAATCAATAGTACCAAAGTCACTAGTGATTTGCAATGACACGTACATGTTAAATGTCTATAGAAAATTACATTGTCTGGGGTATAGTTGGTCAGTAGTACTGGTGACAAAGTCAATAGTGAATCAGTACTGTTTCACTATTGACATTTCCTGCAGGGAAATTTCAATAATTTTTAAATAACAATACACTTGGGTAATTTTGAAATAGAAATGAAATTTTCTGAAATACATTTGAAAAATTCTGAAATTTAAGTGGAAAACGTCTAAAATTTTTAAATAAAAGTAGAAAATTTTGAAATTTCAAATACATTTTTGAATTTGAAATACATGTGCAATTTTCTGAAATATTTTGCAAAAAATTTGATATACATTGAGTGACAATACAATGGAAACTATTAACAAAATATATTTCTGACGACTTGAAAGGACAATACCAAAGTATTGGATCATAAAATTAAAAACCCTTTTATTTATTCAAAAGGCCGTAACTAACATTTTTATTTTTTTTTTACAGGAGACGCAAGAACATCATAAAACAAAAACTACTTACAACTAATACCCAAATTTTAGAATCAAGCTTAAAAAACAAAGATGGATTTCTATTTATGGAAAAAAAAAAATATGGGAAAATATTAGTTTTTAAGTAAAAGGCCGTAACTACAATACAAAAAGACAATTTTGAATTTTTTGATAGGTACGGCCTTTTGCATTTTAGGTGACGATATGTTTTATTTATTAAAAAAGAAATAATATTAACATAAAATAGCTTAACTTCAGAAAAAAGTAATAAAACTTAAAAGTATTAATTTTTATGCTGTTGAAAAAACATTGGAAACCTCTCTTTTTTCTTTCCATAGGGGCCTTGCAATGTACATTCGTGACAATGTTGTGTACCAGTTCCAGCAACATTTTAACTGTAATGATGCAGAATTTAACTCACTTTGGGTTAAGTTCAAAATCAGGTCACACATTTTACATTTCGGGTTTCTTTATAGAAGCCCAAACATAGAAAGGGAGCATACCTATAATGGCTTCGATGCCCTTACTGAATCCATAACTAGAATCCTAGAGAGTTGCCCGAATAGCGAAATCGTAGTTGCCGGCGATTTTAATATTCAGAACTCTTCTTGGCTTCACCATTCGAGTCAAACAAACTCCCGAAGGCCATTACGTTGAGCTTTTCGCCGCGCATAACCACTTAGCGCAACTAGTGAATGAACCAACGTACATTCCGTGCATTGAAGAGCAAAGACAGAATACTCTCGACCTTTTTCTAACTTCACACCCTGACAAGTATAAAGTGAAAATACTTGCACCTCTTGGTAATTCGGATCACTGTACCATTTCCGCTTCTTTTTCGTACTCTGTACTTCACAATGTTTCAACACCAGCTATGAAACGCTCAATTTTCATTTACGAAAAGGCTCGTTGGACCGAGCTCAACGATTTCTTCAAGCATTTCAACTGGAAACTTTGTTTCCTAGATAATAATGTTGACGCTGCTACGATAATGGTGGAAAAAATAATAGTGCTTGGTATGAGATTATGCATTCCATCAAAGCGCATTTCGGCTAAACCTAATCAAAAGTCTTGGTTTTACCAGACTTGCAGAGATGCAGTCAGATCCAGAGAGGAAGCATTCAGACTTTGGCGTGAAAATAAAAATTCCGTCACTGAACTGCTACGCAAACAGGCGAGAAATGAATGTGCCAAAGTACTAAGGCGCGAAAAGTTTCTTCACGATCAGCGGCTTCGTGCTAAAGTTCTTTCTGCTCCTCGGGGCAGCAAGAGCTTTTGGTCATTTGTTAAAAGAGTAAAGAATAATGCTAGTTCTGCTATTCCAACTCTTATAAGGAATGACCAAATATTCACTGACCCGGTTGATAAGGCTAACCTTTTAGCTGAACTTTTTGCAAAAAATTAATTTTTGCCGGATAGCGATCAACCACTGCCCGAACTCGAAAGAGTATCTTGTACTATGCCTAAAATATTCTTCCGAGCAAGTGCAGTTAAAAGGGTTCTTTCGGATCTCAACATTAATAAGTCTCCGGGACCGGATGGTATACCAGCACTGGTGGTGAAACAGTGCTCTTCGACGCTAGCCAGTCCATTGGCGAACCTTTTTAGCCTTTCGTATCGTGCGGGAGTCTTTCCCTCTTGCTGGAAGGTTGCTAATGTCCAGCCAACCCCTAAAAAGGGTGCGGCTAATAACCCTGAAAATTACCGTCCAATTGCAATCTGCTCTGCGCTCTCAAAGGTGATGGAGAGCATGATCAATTTCCACCTTGTGAACTACCTAGAGGCCAACTCACTTCTTAATGTTCGACAGTATGGCTTCCGTAGAAATCGTTCCACGGGAGACCTGTTAGCTCTACTTTCTGAGCGCTGGAGTCGATCCATTCGCAATTTTGGCGAAAGTAAAGTGGTTGCTCTGGATATTTCCAAGGCATTCGATCGTGTATGGCACGGTGCATTGACATCAAAGCTTATTGCATTTTCTCAGAGACCGAAGAATACGTGTTGTTATTGATGGGGTCTCATCTAATGAGTTTCAGCTTAATTCAGGGGTACCCCAAGGTTCCGTTCTTTCTCCTTCTCTTTTCCTTATCTTTCTGAACGACCTTCTTGGCCAAACTTTTAACTCTATATACTCTTTCACAGATGACAGCAGCATTTGTCATTCATTTTCCTTTAATTGTAGGCTAAGCCTCTTGGTGGTTGGGGGCAAAAGGCGGACAATTAATGACACACTCAATCAAGACCTCTTAACAATCTCCGAGTGGGGTAAAGCGAATAGGGTTGATTTTAATGCGCTGAAGACTCAATGTTGTATTTTGACCCATAGGGCCATGGAATCAACAATGTCATCTGTATATATGGATGGTATAGGTATTGTGGAATCGGATACTCTTGATGTTCTGGGCATGAGAATTCAATGTGATGTTCGTTGGAACGAGCATATTTTTCAAGTGTCGAAAGAAGCATTCAAGTGTCTTGGTTTTCTAAAACGGTGTAGAAATTACTTCACTCCTTCTGATCTCCTTAAAATATATACCACTTACATCCGACCGAAAATGGAATACAACTCCCATATATGGGCAGGGGCTTCAAAGTCTATTTTGGAGCTACTGGACCGTGTGCAAAGGAGGGCGTTGGCGCTCATCAATGACAGTAGGGTATCCAATTCTATTGATTCATTGGAACACCGTCGGAATGTGGGTTGTGTAGCACTGTTCTATAGATATTACCATGGGAAATGTTCTTCTGAGATTAGCGAACTTATTCCAAGTGCCCGAGTTTCGGTTCGCTCTACCCGCTTCTCTAGTAGATCACATCCGTTTGTAGTCTATTGCCCAGTTGACCGCACAACGCATTACAGAGAGAATTCGTTTATCAGTCGAACTAGCCGTATGTGGAATAAACTCCCCGCAGATGTCTTTCCTGACAGTTATAATCTAATAAAATTTAAGTCAAATATCCACAAACACTGCTCCCTCTCTCCTCCTTCCCATAACCTATTTTGCTGAAATCAACACAATGTACTGCATTTGTAGGGGGCATCCCCTGAGTGTTGGTTAACAAAAAAATCATGGACTCCAAATTAAACTTGGACTTATCTGACCAGTAAATGCGTTGCTTATTGAAATCGACTATAATTTGCTTTCTTTTTTTTTTTTTTTTTTTTTTTTATTTTTGGTATTAAATTTAACGTTTAACGACACATTTAAAAAAAATAAATTAAGTTAAAGAAGAATAGTCAAAAGTTAAAAATTTGTGAATTAAATACTAGTAATAATTCCGTAATAATTTCGTAAATTATTAATTTTATTCTTTGAATAAATAATTGATATTTATAATGTTTCCTCCAATATGCATAATTTAGAAGGAGAACATATTTTCTTGAAAATTTATGCTTTTTATATCAGATGTGTGGAACAAAATCTCGTAACTGCTAATGTGGACAATTTTGAAATACATATTTGCAATTATGAAATAAAGTGGAAATAGTGAAGGAAAACTTATGAATAAACTCTCGAAATATTTAAGGATTTTTCTGTAGTCGGGATTTCCAAATTAAAAAAAAAAATCGTAATAATCGACATATACAGATCTATATTTAAGTTTATTTAGCAGTCAACTAAGTTGACATTTAAATATATTATTGAAAAAAATATATATTTTAATACTACAATTTTCGGCCTTAAAACAATGAAAAATTTATTGATTTTGATGGTGTACAATGTACATTACATATGTAGTTCAATAACATCAGGTCATTATTAAGCAACATTTTGTTTTTTCAATAACATTTATTGGTAACATCAACAAAAAAGTTGGCATTAACATCCAGCCAAATGTAAACATATTCTGCTCTCAATAACACAATGCCATTCACTCACTAGCTGCGCTTAATGAATGATGAAAATCGAGTGGAAGACTGCACTAAAAATATGTATCAATAGAAAAATTGCAATGAATAATAAACAAACCAAAAAAAAAAAAAAAAAAACAGCATTTCAAAATAAACATTTAGTATGATCATATTATAATGATGATCACGATGACTGACTGGTAGACCTGGCCTATAAAATTTTGCTAATGCTACGAGTGAACCAAATAATGACATAATATATGAAACAATTCAGATTTCAAATAATTTCAAATAAATGTATGAAAAGGTGTAACAGTTTGGGTTAATGGTTAGATAGATCTTTAAAGCAACTACTTGTAATCGAAAGTATGAACATTAAGTGGACACTTATTCGTATGGTATTTCCAACTAGCCATAAAGTAAATTTTAAAATTGATTAATAACTATTTTTACTTATTTTTAGAGAACGTATAATTTTCATCTTAAAATAAGTGCTACCCTATTGCACATCTTCTCTCTACATTTATGTATGATTATACAGAAAACGAAATCTTTCAACAAATTACAAACGCATATGCTTTTCGTATCATACGCATAATTATATGTAGTGGCCGCCGTAATGACTTTAAGAGCAGCCAGCTGTTGCTCAAGATGTTGCTTTAAGACGGCAGATTTATTTATTATGTCTCAAACCGTATATAGTTATTGCTACTGTTGTCGTCGTTGTTTTTTTTTTTTTTTTGTTTCAAATTGTCTGTGCTCATCACCTGTACATGCAATTGTACCCAGTTTCAAATTATATGAATATTTGCAATAATAAAAGAGACAGACAGACAGAAATAAAAGTACGTACAGCTGAGAGAGACATTCAAGCCAACAGATGAATGGAATTTTTTTTTTAGTTTTTAGCAAAAAGTGAAAGGATTTTCATCTCTTAAGGTTGCCAAATATTTGTTACTTGTTTCAACTAAAGTGGTTTTCATAGTGTCATCACTTAAATTTTGTATTTACAATTTCATTACATTTATTTCGTAATGCATTAATTAAATACATATTTGTATTTGATTTGAAAGCAATTGTTTTTTTTTTTTTTTTTTTTTTTTTGAAACAAGATGAATTTAGAACTTCATATTAATTTTAACATTTTTGAACAACTTTAAATCTATTCTAAAACCATGAATAGTTATCGATAAATCGATTTACAATATTATTCATTCACTAGAGATTGAAAACGATATTATTAAAATTAATTCCTTATAACTAGACTAGGGAACCCTTTCTATACAAAGAGCCAAATCAGAAAAGAATATAAAAATATTAAATTAAAGAGCAGCAAACATTTTTAGATATGATTTTTCATCATTATATCAAAAAGAGCACTTCGGCATCAGTATTTAATATTTTATCTTTTTATAATTATATTAATGATTTTTTTAGGTACTTCAAAACTAAACTTTTATTCATTTTGTTAAATATAAATAATTAGTTAGTAGTTTAATAGAAGTTGTTTTTATATATGTGTGGAATATGATTAAGAATTATCCTATAGGGCTTGTTTTGACTACTGATAAATGGATGAAATAAATATACACAAACCCAATTTGACCGAGATCTATATGGTAATTTGGATATTATGCCAATATAAGTCGATCTCATAGGGGTCATTTGTATGGGGCCTAGGTCTGAACATGAACCGGTCTTCACCCATTTCAGTAGCGGTCATTCTATAACAGATAGAAGGTTACATACTAAATTTCATCAAAATGTATTAATATTTGCGGCCTGAAATTTAATTACAAGGTTTATATGGAGACACAGACGGACGGATGGATGGACGGACACACAGACATCGCTAAATTTACTCAGAAAGTGATTCTGAGTCGATCGGTATGATATGGCGTATGTAATTTAACATATAAATAAAATATAAATAATCTAACCTATAAAAACAAAGTTTTTATTAAAATTCTTTCTTTTTTTATGCATATGAGTTTTGAATCCATTCGTGACTGTGCGTAACTTTGCGTGACTATTTTAGAATTAATCTTTAATCGATCGGATGAGGGGATGTGAGGTTTTAATCTCTCCGTGACTGTGCGTGACTATGCGTGACTATGTCAAAGTTAATTTTTTTTTTCATAGGAAGTCTATCGACCAAGTTTCAAATCGATCGGGTAAGGGGAAATGGGTTTTAAATCACTCCGTGACTGTGCGTGACTATGTGTGACTGTGTGTGACTATGTGTGACTGTGTGTGACTATGTCGCAGTTAATCTTTCTTTGCAGCAAGTATATCGACCAAGTTTCAGATTGATTGGATGAGGGGAAGTGAGGTTTAAATCACTCCGTAACTGTGCGCGACCACGCGTGACTGTGCATGACTAAGTCAAAGTTAATTTTTTCCACAGCAAGTGATTGGACCAAGTTTCAGATCGATCGGATGAGGGGAAATGACATTTAGATCACGCCGTGACTGTGCGTGACTATGCGCGACTACCCCAAAAATAATCTGTAGTCACAACAAGACTACTGGCCAAGTTTCATATCAATTGGATAAGGGGGAATGGGGTTTCCCCACGACAGACAGACAGAGAGCATGAGTTAAAAGAAAGTGTTTAAAAGCCAGAATTCATTTATTTAAAAAAAAAATTACTTTACAAAAATAAAATAAAAACAATAAGTTATTTCAAGCAGCAATGCTTAATTAATAAACCTGAAAATAAAAAATCTAAATTATTCATAGTTGTTCTATAGTGCAGATTCTACAAAACGTACAATTCTTAGAATAGTTTCCATATCTGTTTTTGTTAATTTTTTGTTGTCAACCTTTTAGCACAATTTTTAAAACCTGCGTCCCGCCGAACCATTTCAAACAAATTTTGTACGTACTCCGTTGGATTAAATATTCCAATTGGCGGGCCCTAACATTTTGAGAAACATTAAACTTGATTTTGTTCTTATTTGCAAAGCATTTCGAATGTCTGAGAGGATTATGTTCATATTGTTAATAATTAATAATTTATTACAGATTTTTCTAGAGATAAGCAATGTTTCCCGCATTCCACAACTTTCTCCTTAGTATATTGCTTTGGTATTGTCCCATGGTGATAAAGACTTAATTTTTTCATTTATTTCCGAGGATGGAATCTATATTACGCGTGTTTTTGAGACTAATCTAGAAGCCAAATCAGTTTGGACGACAACATGCTCATTTTGACTCATCATTTTCTCTCTTACTATTCTTTTGATGTTTCCGCCAACTCCTTCTATCACACCTTTTCCGTGCGATGTAGCAAAATATTACCAAAAAAGGGCTTTTTGTATTTTTTACTCAACATTGATGTTAGTTTTACCATATAACGGTTCTTAAATTCCGATGCAGGGCCGTCGCTTCAAATGATTTCCGCTGAAGGTAAATCTTCATTTTCTTTAAGTATCAAGTCGAGCAACTCATTTAGGAAAGCAAAAACTGTATCTTTGTCTATAGCGTGTGCAACATTTTGAGAACCCTATTTCGAAACTACGATTAAACCCTTTAAAAATGGAGAAGGCCTCCCGTAGATACATGTTCAGGTAATGCTTCTGACACTTCTTTTTAATGCTATCTTTCCAAACAATGACGAAATCATTTTTGCCTGGACAGGTATATACAATATCCGGGCGATAGTAAAATTCTTTCACACTTTCGTAGATTGTATTGTTATCTGAAACGCTTATGGTTGGACTTTCGGCTAGAGCAATGTTCATTTTACGAACTAATTCTGTAACTACCGCCTTTTTCTTTCTTGGTGATTGAGGCAGGGATTTTAGAGCCTTTTGAACAGCTTTAGATAAAGTTTGTTTTGACTTGTTGGAAAGTTCGGAACTTAAAGCAGATTCATCAAAACTTTCAATCTGAACCCGCTTTTTAGCCCTTTGAAATTCTGCTTGTCCCTTTCCTTAAGTCGTTTTACTTGTAGCTCACTCTTTGAAAGTTTTTCTTGTTTTCCCTTGCGAAGTTCAGGCATTCTTTTAGTCTTATTAGCGGTAAAATTTGGATATTCCTCCTTTCTCTTTCCACGAAATTTTCGCATACGGCTAGCACTTGTTGATGGTTGTTGATCAGTCATTTTTGTGAGATTGAAATTTGTAATACAAAAATTTCTTGTTCCTCGGCGTCACGTACGGACGATTAACTGGTACTACTTTTCAGTTATAAGGGAAACGTTTAATTACAACATTTTTTAGATTAATTTTTAGACCACTAGAAGTTAGCTATAAACCATAAAAATGATTGTATATAATAGGCTTATTTTACAATTATTAAAATAAAAACGAATTAAGCGTCACGTATGGGATATCGAAACTTATCTTTGTGTTATAATTAATTTCTCGTCATCAGAACAATTTACTAAAAAAATGGTTATGCAGTTAAATAAAGCTTACCACACACGTGACGAAGAAAAGAAAATTAAGTTCTAACTGATACACAATAGTGGCAGCCACCTCTCAAATGGTGTAAAGTCAAATGAAAAAAGCCTACTTGTTGTTACTATACTTGTTGTTATAATTTCAATAAATTATATTAGATTAGAACATAATCTCACTATGTAAGTGCAATAATATATACAAAATTAATATTTGGATAATGGTTTAGAGTTCCCATTTTTCATGGAATGCTCCTCTAGATGAAATATTTTCACTAAATTTGTCAAAAAATTCCTTGTGGTCAATTTTAGCGACATTATTACCAATCTTTAATTCAACACTCTTGAATTTCTGTCTTTCAATGGCCTGTAGAACCATTTCATAATATTCCCCGGGGTTATTGGGCATTGACTGAAACACACGGTATTTTACAATTATTAAACGATGAGCTTCTGGCAATATCTTATTTCTTGATTGCAATTTTTTTGAAAGATGTTCGAGTTCCAACAATGCTACCAACATTAATCCCATATTATGTATAAAATTTGTGTCACTTAATTTTATTTTCGATTTTTTTTTCGATTTACATCGTTTGATCCTTCGTCAAAATGCTTGTAAAATGCTTCATATTATTCCAAACAGCCATTGCTGGCCGTGTATTTGATGAATTCAGTTTTACACATTCTTGACCATTTTTTTCAAAAAAAAATTTTTTCATATGGCAGACTGAAGAAATTTGATTTACAATCAAATTAACTTCAAACTCCAAACGATGATTACTGCAGTGCAAAACTATTAGATTGGAAAACTTGTTAATTAGTAGTCTAGCTACACCAGATTTTCTTTGGAGCATAGTTGAAGCACCGTCACATGCAAAGGAAATCCAACTGCGTATCAAAAAATTATCATTAAATCCATGACGATATATAAATTGCAAAAACACCTCAGTAATGGTAGAAGCTGCGGTATTTTCTACTTCTACCAAGTCAAAAAACAAACTACTTACCTCCGTAGTTTCTGGAATTTTTAAACGCAAGCAGATGGATAAAGTAGATTTTCTACAAAATGTTGTAGACTCATCGATCAGAAAACCTATTTTTAAATCATTTTCTAGTATATTATTAACTAGTTTCTTTTTCATTTCATCAGCATCATCCATTCAGAGGCTGAATGGTCAGACTGTAAGATCCGTCTCACATTTATTCCATTTGCTTTTTGAAGATCTACTAAATCCGGTAAATCACTAAATGGACGATTCTTCTTTGCAAGATAATAAACAGTTATAAATATTCGGTATGTACTTACAGATTTTTTTAAAATAAATTTGGTTGAAACAATTGTTGTCGTTATTATAGGGGTGTTTCAGATTTTTCAGATCACGAGTGCATAATGTTTTAATTTTTAGATGTACGCGTTCAAGAACATGTTCTGTTTTTTTTTAGCAGTACATGTGCAAGAATACGAACTTAAAATAAAGCTACACTTGAATCTATATGGTTTATGTTTGTTCGAAACAAAAAATACGTGATAGAAACATGTTCGTGTACATAACGAAATATTAAAACGAAACACAGTCATGATTGTGTTCGGCACCGTACAAAATTTAGAAACACACATAATTGATATCAAAATAAAAATATGTGATTGTTGGTCTAAGCTATTTTTGTTTATTCAGTGTTTGTTTTTTTTTTCTGAACTTTGGTTTCAATACATTTATCTTTGGACAAAGTAACTATTTGACTGGCTTCTATGTGTGCAGTTGACAGCTTATGCGATGAAAGTTTTGTACGTATTGACTGTTGCTTTTTCTCTTTTGTGTCACCATATTCTCTAACGTTACAGTTGACCCATTCATTTATCAGCTTCAATCCCTGAGCCTTTGTTGCTCCCAAATCACCCGAATTGTTCTAAAGTGGAACAACTATATTTTCGATTGTATCAACAGAAATTTAATAGCATATGCATATTTTCTATTATGATAAAATATTTACTGTTAAGGCAATAGAATTCTAATCATAGTCAACGTGAAAATCGGTTACTAGCATTATCGCAATTTGGTTGGCAATAAATTCGGTAGCCACAATGAATTTGTTTTCTGTGTGTGTGTGCAGTTTTCTACCCAAATAATTTTATTTTTTATTTCCATAAGCTCCGATTGTACGAGTAATTCTACAAAAGATATTGCAGAAAAAGCTTTGATTTCTATTCGTTTTAAAATACACACAGAAAATAAAATCGTCAACAGAATTGTTCTAAAGTGGAACAGCTGTATTTACGAAATTTAAGAGCACTGAACCGTTTTCTATTGTAGTCAAATAGTTACAGTTATGATAACAGAATTATAATCGTAATAAACGTGAAATTCGGTCATTAAGTTCATCGCAATTCGGTTGGCAATAAATTCTGTTGTCTGTGTGTACATTTCAAAGGCTGCAATAAGAACTTCAATGTCTCTTGATACTTTCTAATAGCGAATATTTTACAATCTTTAACCTCCAAATTTAGCCTTGTCCGGTAATTTTTTAAACAAAACAAACAAAGGCACCTTTAAAACTATCTCTCCTTGCAATCTGAAATTCAAATTATTAAAATGTTCGGTCATATTAAATAAAAAAAATTGATATCAAGAGAGCGAGTTCGGTATATGTTACATGATCATTTAAATATGAGAAAGCTTCGATGGGTGCCGCGATTTTTAAGAGCTGTACAAAAACTGAAACGTGTTCATGATTCAAATTATGCGATTAATAACAATTGATGAGACGTGGATTTATTATTACTAGCAGATTCGAGCACTCGAAATTCGATTGCAATTTCTAGGCAACTTTATTTTTCAACTTAGCCAATTCACAAACCAACACTATTTTGGTTTATTATTATTGCGAATGAAGAAAACAAACACATTAACAAATTTAATAAACACACACATATACGTATAATTTTATGTATGGCTTAGTAGCAACTTTAAATGCAATTTACTCAAAATAATGGAAAAAATTAAAAAATCTGTAAATCTGCAAAACCGCTAAATAATATACGTTTGGACAAAGTCGGGATAAAACGGTAGAACAAAACATCAGTCACAAGAAATCGCCTAGCCTATTAATATTATAGATATACCGAACTCCAATAGGCAGTCTGCGGAGTGGTTACAAACGTGCGAAAGCCGATAAAACTGACCAATGACTCTACAATCGGATGGAAAGGTAATGGCCAGTGTTTTTGGATGCACGTGGTTAGAGTTTAATTAATTACTTGAAGAAAGGAAAAACAATAACTGCCAAGGACTATGTTGAGTATTGGACTTAAATAAGAAAAAATTCTGTACCATCATGACAAAGCAATTTTCTGCAGGCCTACAGCGATTATTATTTGTTCCCAAACTTGAAAAGTTGGCTCCACGGAGAGATTTTCCACAAATGAAGAAGTAATATCAGAGACGGAAGCCTATTTTGAAGAGTTTGACAAATCGTATTTTTTCAAAGGTATCAAGATGTTAGAGGATCGTTGGAAGAAGTGCATTTCACTTAACGGAGATTACGTTGAAGAATAAAATTGATTTCAAATCCAAAAAAACTGTTTTTTCAGTGTTAGGCCACGGAGTTTCCACTCCATGTACTAGTATCTAGTTCATCCAAAATGCAGCAAATAGTCTGTAGATCAACGTTCTAGATTTGATGAAATTTACTAATGATACAACAACATTCATTACTTTTTTAAATTTGGTATTATTCCCAAGAATATAACAACTAAATCTTCTTGGTTTATAATACAATGGAATGAAATAATCGCATGAGAAATGTGGATCAATTTAACAAACCCTTTATTTATTGCTAACATAGAACGTGCCTTGGATACGACATAATTAATATTTATATATTTATTCTCCAAGAGTTTTTGACGACTTTCTGATATGTCTACCCCTCGAGTGTAGTCATTAATTGCTAATATGTTACAGAATCATTTTCTATCCGTCCGTGTACATGTGAACCTTGTAATTAAACTACAGGTCGCAAATATGAATATATTTTTACGAAATTTGATATGTCAGCTTTTATCAACTATACGACGAACGCTATTGAAATTGGTGAAAATTAGTGCATGTTCCGACCTAGTCCCCATACATATGAACCCTATGAGATCAACTTATATTGCCATAAGATCAAATTGTCATATAGATCTCAGTCAAATTGGGTTTGTGACCGATGTTTTGTTCTATCGTTTTATCCCGATTTTGACCAAACGTACATTATTTGAAAGGTATTTCTTTTTAGCCGTTTTGCAGATTTAGATTTTTAAATTTTTTCCTTTAATTTGAGTAAATTACATTTAAAGTTACTACTAACACATATTTATTTATTTATTTATTTAATTCAGCTACAATAAAGCAACAGCTGAGCAATATTTACAAAAATATTTTATAAAAATAATACCGACTTTAAATACAGTTATAAACATAATCATTAGAGTTCAAATATGTCGTTAATCTTCTTTTAATAACATCAACATCATCGGATAAATCAATTAAAGCATAGTGTCTGTTCACTTCGGTGCAAATTCTTCGGAATGGATCGAAATTAATGAAATTTGATCTGTGGAAATTCAGGTAAACCGGCTCATACGATCGAAGTTGTCTGTTAGGCACATTTATACAAATTTTTCCGAGAAGGCATTCAGAATCAATTTTACCATGAACCAGGTTGAGGAAGAATGTTATATTAGAAATGATCCTTCTACTTTTCAAAGTTGGAAGCTTTATTAGAGCCAAACGACTGCGATATGGTGGAAGACTCAATTCCGCATTCCACTCAAGATATCGTAGACAAAATAGTAAGAATTGTTTCTGAACTGATTCAAGTTTTTTGATGAAAACATTGTACTGTGGATCCCAGATTACTGATGCGTATTCAAGTATCGGCCTGACCAAAGACGTGAATAGATTTTTTGTTATATAAGGATCATTAAATTCCTTTGCCCAACGCTTTATAAAAGATAAAACACCATTTGCCTTATTAACAGTCATTGTTACGTGAGAATTAAAACTTAGTCTTTTATCAAAATGAACTCCCAAATCTATGAACGATTCAACTGAGTTTAGTTTTGTGTCATGGATGACATAGTGGTTCGAAGATGGCGAATATCTAGAGAAGGTCATAGACTGACATTTTTTTAGATTTAATTCCATTAAGTTGACATTGCACCATTTGTAGAAGCTATTTAAGTTAGACTGGAGACGTATACTGTCTTCGTTGTTTATGATGGTGGAGTAGATTTTTACATTGTCGGCATACATAAGAATATTGCTATATTGAATAGACTTTGGTAGATCATTAATAAACAGCAAAAATAGGAGAGGTCCAAGGTGACTCCCTTGAGGGACACCGGAAGTAACATCTATATATTTCCATTTAGAGTTATTGAAAATTACACATTGCTTACGATGTTTTAAGTACGACCGAATCCATTTTAAGAAGTTCCCGGAGAATCCAATAGCATCAAGTTTCGCTAGCAGTAGATCATGGCTAACCTTATCAAAAGCTTTGCTAAAGTCCGTGTATATAACATCAGTTTGTTTATTTTTGCAGAATCCAGAGTTTATATAGGAAGTAAATTCCATTAGATTAGTAGTCGTAGACCGTCCTTTGCAAAAGCCATGTTGAGCTGGTGATAGAATTGATGACATTTCGTGTGATAATATATCAGTTATAATTTTCTCAAAAAGTTTAGGTATAGCATTAAGCTTTGCAATAATTAGTAGCATCACTGCGGCTACCAGATTTGTAGTGCGGAATAATAAATGAATTTTTCAACACTTTGGAAAGAAGCCGAATTTAAGAGAGTTATTATATATAAGAGTTAACGGGGTAGCCAATATTTCAGCACAATTTCTTAAGATACAGCTGGGAATACCATCTGGACCTGGATTAAGTGAACTTTTTATACTTCTTAGATTCTTCAGAACAGTCAACACGTCTAAGGAATATCATAGGGATATCGTGTGTTGTTTAACGTCCTTGTGGAAAATGTGGACGCAAAGAATTCAGCAAAAACATTTGCAATATCAACATCGTTTGAAAGGACAGTACCATTCATTTTCATAGTGGTTGGGTATGATGAAATTTTACGTTTGGAATTTACAAAGTTGTAAAACATTTTTGGATTTTTTTTTATATTTGAATTCATTTTACTAAGATAACTATCGTAACATTTTTTATTTTCTAGGTTATAATGACTTCTAGCTATAATATATAGACTTTGATCAATTTGGTTATTACTTTTCTTAAATTTCCTATAGAGCCTGTTTTTCCGATTTTTCAACCATGCTAGTGTGATTGTATTCCATGGAGGAGCATTTACATTAGCTATTTTTATTAAAGGAACAGTTTTCGTTATATTTGTTGAAATTATCTTATAAAAAGTTTCGATTACCTGATCAAAATTACTTCCATCGTTTGAAAATGAAATGATTTCAAGCCAGTTATAGTCAGATAGTAATTGATTTAACAACTGGTAGTTAGTTCGTTTAAAGCACAATGATTCAGAAAAACTAGAAATATTAGGTCTCTGTGGAAGTGGTGTGGATATTAAAAGTGTTGGATGATGACAATCCTCAGGAAAACTTAACGGACTTGTTCTAATTACACTGAATAGTGTAGGGTTATTTACGAACACGAGATCCAGCATTCTATCATTGCTGTTAGGAACGTCATTTATTTGGAAAACACACATATCAGCAAGAGATTTAAGGAAATCATGACTCCAATCAGTTTGGGTAATTTGAACTAAGAAATCAGTATCATCTAAGTTTATCCAAGATGTTGTCGGTATATTAAAGTCGCCAAGTAGGATCAGGTAGTCAGTTGGTCTTATTTTATTTGCAACATATCTAATAGCTAATGCGTGGTTTTCATAAAGTTGGAAATCGGAGTTGGGAGGTATATAAGAGCAAGTAATAAATAGTAAATTCTTTCCAAATTTTATGGCCACAACCACTAGCTCCAAATTTGAAGAGTTTTCTACGATGATTTCTTCAGCAGGATACATACTCGACACAGCAATTAAAACACCGCCACCAAGCTTTCCATTTCTATCTCGCATACATAAAATCATATGCTATATGCTATATGTGTTTTATTAAATTTGTTAATGTGTTTGTTAATGAGTTTGTTATCTTCATTCACAATAATAATAAACCATAAAAGTGTTGGTTTGTGAATTGGTTAAGTTGAAAAATAAAGCTGCCTAGAAACTGCACTCGAATTTCGAGCGCTGGAATCTACTAGTATCTATTAATCCGAAGTCTAAAAATAAGACTTGTAGGACAATGCTTAGCCATAGCCTCCATATAAAGCTACTTCCCGATCTTCACTTAAATCTAAGATATTGCACAGATTTTTCTCAAATTTGGTTTGTATATGCTTTTGCTAAAAATAAGTGACTTTACCAAATAAGGTCAGCATCAGTCCATTTTTCGACCTTGACCCCATATAAATATAATATCCGATATGAACTTTTTCATATCTGCAGGCAAAAAAATTAATAACAATGCCACTCAAATTTGGTTTAAGACCCTTTCTCAAAAATTCATAGTATAGGGTATCGTATAGTCAGCCCAGACCGACTATAAATTTCATACTTGTTTTGATTTAAAACTCCCGCAAATGACGCTTATTCTGCTCAAAACTCGACATCGCATGAAAAAAAATATGACTCTAATAACAAATTCGCTAATATTTCAAGGACGACAATGACGTTTTAAATCGGAAAATTTTAATTTCATATATATATATATATATATATATATATATATATATATTTATATATACATATACATATATATACATATATATATATTTAGATACAATCTTATAAAATCTCAACTACTTATCTAAATAAATTAGTCTTTATCAGACAGATGTAATAAAAAACTTATAAAGACAAAATTTGCCAATCTACAAATCTCATTTAATAAATGTCATTAAAGACAATTTTGAACCTTACCAACTATTGCGAAATTTATGCAAAATCATTCTTGATAACAATAAAAAAATACTAAAGTAACAAAACTTTATAAAGTCAACTGATTTGAAAAGATTTTATGTAGAAGCGGTGTTACTTCAATCGCGGGCCTAATTTGAGAAGGCGCAAATCGGAAGGAAACTAAAATTTTGTGCAATCAATGAAAAACCAGATAATAAGAACTCATTTAAATAAATTTTTTATACGGTTTAATACAAAAACAACTTCGCAAAATGACGATCTTAAATACTACAGTGGCCACGATTATAAGTGACATCAGTCAGTTCACTTTCAACTCGGTCGATTATACGGTTTTCATATTAATGTTGTGCATTTCCGCGACTATCGGGGTGTATTTCGGTTTCTTTTCGAAAGGTGAAGAGACAACTGAAGAATATTTACATGGTGGCAAACAAATGAAAACTCTACCCATAGCCATTTCCTTGGTAGCCAGTCAACTTTCGGGTATCTCAATTATGAGCATACCAGCGGAAATGTATGCATTTGGCATCAATTGGTTTTTCAACGTTGTCAGCACTGTCGTAACTGTACCCATTCTTTGTTGGGTTATCATACCAGTTTTTTACAATAATAACATATCAAATTGCTATGAGGTGCGTGAGTGTGTGTGTGATATTTTTTCTACTTTGTGTGTGCATGAGTTTGTAAAGGCAACGATCAAATAAACTCATCAATCACAAGGTTGTGTGCGTGCAACCGTTCTTTTTCGGCTACACTTACACGTTGTCGGCAATGACTGATGAAAATTAAAAAAATTTTGATATTTTTATTTGACGATTGATTATTTAATCGTTGCCGGTCTTGATTGACAATTAAACTTAATTTGCTTTGGATTTTTGTGCGGAAAAAAATTTTTTTTTTTCATAATTAAATATTTATTTAAAAAAAAACTTCATCTTAAAAATACCATAAAAAATCAACTAAATCAAATTTTTAAAATTAAAATAACAATAAATCATGATTTGATGCGAACGCTACGAAGTCAAAACGATAATAACGTGTTTATTTGGATGTTGCCTTTAAAGCTTCAAACACACTTCACTCCGACATATGCACTGATTGATGAGTTTATTTGATCGTTGTCAATGGTCTTAATATATCCTGTTCACTTTCAGTATTTACAACTGCGTTTTAATCGCAAAACTCGTGAGCTTTTGACTTTGGCTTTTATGGTAACACTTTTCTTCATGTTGCCTGTTTTTATATTTATGCCATCGTTGGCTTTTGCACAAGGTAAGTTTCAAATAATATAAGTGTTTTCATTCCCTTCATAAAATTATTTTCAAATATATAAAGTTTATTAAAATGATTTTATAGGAAACCTATGTGTTTAAACAAGATTAATAATATTTGAACTCTACGTAGATGATATTGTATATTTACTTTTTATAAGAATTACCATGCACAATAGTCCGATCGCGCCCATATTTGACTCTATTTCCCACATTAAACTAAGGATTCACAAAAAGTTTAAAGGCTCTCATTAACTTTACACTCAATATATTTGGCATGTGCCGCGTCAATTGGTACAATCCTTCCGAGTATAAGTACGACTAAAACCCATTAATAATTTGTGAACTGACACAATATTCAAAGACTCTTGCAGGCATAGTACTCTAGATATTTAATGATAGATATTTACATTTTATGCGAGGTGCCCCGCCCACTAATAAAACTCTACCAAACCTTCCACAGACCATAACAAAAAAATTTAAATAAAATACTGTAAATCGGTCGTGGTCGTCGAAAAGCAATTAATTTATATATCTTTAATAGTAATAGGCAAGGCGATTTCTTGTGATCGATGTAACTTTGTCAATTTTAAACCGATTTTGACCAAACATACCTCATTTGAAAGGTATTTCTTTTTAGCTGTCCACAAGATTTACAGATATGCACCGCCTGGAATATTTTTTTTTTTTTGAGTAAAATTCATTTAAAGTTGCTTCCAACGCATACATAAAGTCATACAATGTGTTTATGAAATTTGTTAATGAGTTTCTAAAAATTGTATACAAAAAGCCCTGTGTTGAATTGAAAAATAATGTTAGACATCAACCAATAACTCAATCGAAATTCATTATAATAATTGCATATCACACGCCCTTTGTTGAATTGTGAATGGCCTAAAATTAGGTAGCATACAAGCTTGTTCAAATACCTTTAAGCTCTTATTTCTGTGTGTTCAACAAATATTTATAATTAAATAAATTTAATGAAATAAATAGATTAAAAAAACATTGAAAGAAATCAATTGAATGAAAAATAAAATTTCCTAGAATTTGCATTCGAATTTCGAGTGTATAGTGCATATATATATACACTACCGTCCAAAAGTATTTGTCATACCTACTCCTTCAATTTCAAATGCCCAAACTCTTTGAATTTAAAACATATATTCTTTATTATTTATTTTTACTACTTACATAAATATTTTTTTTAACCACACTCTATTCTTAAATTTAGGATTCATCAATGTGACAACCTCCATTTTGTATAATTTCACGAATAAATTTTTGGAAAGTTTCTGGAGTGATCTGGTTTATTTCACAGATCTTCCTTAAATTTAGGACAGGTAGTTTGAATCTCCTGTCCAATTCATCCCACAGTAATTCCATTGGATTGAGGTGACTGTGGTGGGCCTTCCATAACTTCATAGGTTCCAGCTGCTTCCAGGGTCTCCAAATACTGCTTATAAATTTATGCTGAGGTGACTGTGGTGGGCCTTCCATAACTTCATAGGTTCCAGCTGCTTCCAGGGTCTCCAAATACTGCTTATAAATTTTTGCTGTATCTATTTTCGACCCACAATTCTTAATCCAGTGACCATGGCACGATCTTTGAGGATAGTTTTGTACTGGGTTTTATCGAGAATTCTTCCTTCGATTATGCATAACTCGCCAACGTTTTCGTCAGCAAGGCACTCCCAAACCATTACAGAATCTCCCCGGTATTTGACATTTGGCACTAGACATGCATCCGATGCAAGTTCTCCAGCCTCATAAAAACTTGCCTCTTGGAGCCGAACACTTCAAACTTCAATTCATCGTACCAAATCACTCCGCACCAAACGTTGAAAACCCAGTTTTCGTATTTTTACCCCCCCTCTAATCTTTTTCTTTTATATTGTGGGCGAAGATGAGGTTTTTTCATGGCGATTCTGACGTTTAAGCCAGCCGCTATAAGGCGTCGTTTTACTGTTGTCAAATTTATAACATTCGTTCGAATACAGTTTATATGGGCAGCTATATCTGGGAGGCTATATCTGTTGGACGGCGATTTCATTTACTTGTCGTTATTATTACATGATCCTTATTTTTATTCGATTTTTATTATATTTTAAGCGTCACATCTAAAAATTAAACAGCGCTTACGAAATATTTGAATTTTTTGAATAAATTGTCTTTTACTAGCTTAATGGGGTCATATTATTTTTTTCCGAAACCCTAGGCTATTAAGATAAAATATAACATCTAAAAGAAAAGTTCTGAACATTTCACAAAAATCTAATTTTTCTCGAAATCGGAAAAAAAAATCTTGTCAAAAAAATTCTGCGGAATTTACTTAAAAATTCACAAAGTTAATCTCTAACATGTACATTTTTTTAAATTTTGTTTAAGAACATTTTTTAAAATTTGAAAAATGTGTTTCCAAAATTTTATAAAAAAAAAAATTCCATTTCCATTCCATTTCCATTTCCAATTGCGAGACCAAGTGGTTAACAACGTAGTAATAAAACAAGTAAGAGTGTTAAATTCGGCTGTGCCGAATTTTTTGATACCCTCCACCTGAGTCTTTAATTTTTAATTTTTAATTTCCAATTTTTAATTTTTAATTTTTAATTTTTAATTTTTAATTTTTAATTTTTAATTTTTAATTTTTAATTTTTAATTTTTAATTTTTAATTTTTAATTTTTAATTTTTAATTTTTAATTTTTAATTTTTAATTTTTAATTTTTAATTTTTAATTTTTAATTTTTAATTTTTAATTTTTAATTTTTAATTTTTAATTTTTAATTTTTAATTTTTAATTTTTAATTTTTAATTTTTAATTTTTAATTTTTAATTTTTAATTTTTAATTTTTAATTTTTAATTTTTAATTTTTAATTTTTAATTTTTAATTTTTAATTTTTAATTTTTAATTTTTAATTTTTAATTTTTAATTTTTAATTTTTAATTTTTAATTTTTAATTTTTAATTTTTGATTTTTAATTTTTAATTTTTAATTTTTAATTTTTAATTTTTAATTTTTAATTTTTAATTTTTAATTTTTAATTTTTAATTTTTAATTTTTAATTTTTAATTTTTAATTTTTAACTTTTAATTTTTAATTTTTAATTTTTAATTTTTAATTTTTAATTTTTAATTTTTAATTTTTAATTTTTAATTTTTAATTTTTAATTTTTATTTTTTAATTTTTAATTTTTAATTTTTAATTTTTAATTTTTAATTTTTAATTTTTAATTTTTAATTTTTAATTTTTAATTTTAATTTTTAATTTTTAATTTTTAATTTTTAATTTTTAATTTTAAATTTTAAATTTTTAATTTTTAATTTTTAATTTTTAATTTTTAATTTTTAATTTTTAATTTTTAATTTTTAATTTTTAATTTTTATTTTTAATTTTAAATTTTTAATTTTTAATTTTTAATTTTTAATTTTTAATTTTTAATTTTTAATTTTTAATTTTTAATTTTTATTTTTTATTTTTTATTTTTTAATTTTTAATTTTTAATTTTTAATTTTTAATTTTTAATTTTTAATATTTAATTTTTAATTTTTAATTTTTAATTTTTAATTTTTATTTTTAATTTTTAATTTTTAATTTTTAATTTTTAATTTTTAATTTTTAATTTTTAATTTTTAATTTTTAATTTTTAATTTTTAATTTTTAATTTTTAATTTTTAATTTTTAATTTTTAATTTTTAATTTTTAATTTTTAATTTTTAATTTTTAATTTTTAATTTTTAATTTTTAATTTTTAATTTTTAATTTTTAATTTTTAATTTTTAATTTTTAATTTTTAATTTTTAATTTTTAATTTTTAATTTTTAATTTTTAATTTTTAATTTTTAATTTTTAATTTTTAATTTTTAATTTTTAATTTTTAATTTTTAATTTTTAATTTTTAATTTTTAATTTTTAATTTTTAATTTTTAATTTTTAATTTTTAATTTTTAATTTTTAATTTTTAATTTTTAATTTTTAATTTTTAATTTTTAATTTTTAATTTTTAATTTTTAATTTTTAATTTTTAATTTTTAATTTTTAATTTTTAATTTTTAATTTTTAATTTTTAATTTTTAATTTTTAATTTTTAATTTTTAATGTTAAATTTTTAATTTTTAATTTTTAATTTTTAATTTTTAATTTTTAATTTTTAATTTTTAATTTTTAATTTTTAATTTTTAATTTTTAATTTTTAATTTTTAATTTTTAATTTTTAATTTTTAATTTTTAATTTTTAATTTTAAATTTTAAATTTTTAATTTTTAATTTTTAAGTTTTAATTTTTAATTTTTAATTTTTAATTTTTAGTGTTTAATTTTTAATTTTTAATTTTTAAATTAAATTTTTAATTTTTAATTTTTAAGCTTTAATTATTAATTTTTAATTTTTCGTTATTGATTATTCATTTTTCATCTTTCATTACTCATTTTTCAATCTTAATTTTTCATGTTCCATTTTTCAATTTTCATTTTACACTTTCCATATTCCATTTTTCATAGTTCAGTTTCCATTTTAAATTTTTAATTTTTTAATTTTTCATCTTTCATTTTTTAATTTTCGTTATTCATTTTCCACTTTCCATTTTTAATTTTTCAATTTCCATTTGGCATTTTTCATTTTTCAATTTTCATTTTCCATTTTCCATTTTTCATTTTTAAATTTTCATTTTCCATTTTTAACTTTTCATTTTTCAATTTTCATTTTCCATGTTTAATTTTTCAATTTTCATTTTCCATTTTTAATTTTTCAGTTTTCGATTTCCATTTCCCACTTTCCATTTTTCATTTTCCGTTTTTCATTTTTCAATTTTCATTGTCCATTTTTCATTTTTCAATTTTCATTTTCCAATTTTCATTTTCCATTTTTAATTTATCATTTTTCATTTTTAATTTTTCATTTTTAATTTTTCAATTTCCATTTTCTAGTAGTCATTTTCCATTTTTGAATTTTCATTTTCCATTTTTCAATTTTCATTTTCCATTTTCCATTTCCATTTTCCCTTTTTCAATTTTCATTTTCCATTTTTCATATTTCAGTTTTCGTTTCCATTTTCCACTTTCCATTTCTCATTTTTCAATTTTCATTTTCCATTTTTGAATTTTCATTTTTCATTTTTCATTTTCCATTTTTCAATTTCATTTTCCATTTTTCATTTCGCATTTTCCATTTTTCAATTTTCTTTTTTCATTTTCCATTTTTCATTTTCCTTTCTCCATTTTTCATATTCTATTTTACATTTTTCATTTTCCATTTTCCGTTTTTCATTTTCCATTCTCAATTTTCTATTTTCCATTTTTCATTTTTCAATTTTCTTTTTTCATTTTCCATTTTTCATTTTCTATTTTCTATTCCCTATTTTTCATTTTCTATTTTACATTTTCCATTTTCCGTTTTTCATTTTCCATTTTTCATTTTTATTTTTTATTCTCCATTTTCCATTTTCATTATCCATTGGAAAATTTCCATTTTTCGTTTTCATTTTTTCTTTCATATTGGCGATTTTTTTTATTATAACGTGATAACGATAAAAATAAATATGTGGCAATACTACTAACATGAGCTATGTTATTGTGTTCTTGGTATTGTTAATATATGTATATGCATAATTTTTTGTGGCATTTTTTTATGTTGTTGTACAATTATAATGTTCAACCACTAAACTGTTACAACAAACACACTGGGTTTTATGTTTTTTTTAGAGATATCTACATATTTTTGCTCGTATCTAATCGCAGTGATGCCCGATGTAGCCCATTTTCAATACCAACCTGCTGGGAATTATGGCAAATTATATTTTTGTAACCTTATCCAGTGAGATGGCTTTTTTTGTGAACGAGCGTGATTTCAACAGACAGACGGACAGACGGACATCGCTATATTGACTCGAGCTGTGATAAGGATCAAGAATATATATACTTTATGGGGTCGGAAATTAGTTTTTCGATGCGTTACAAACGGAATGACAAACCTATATATACCCTCTCCCACTGACGTGTGGAGGGTATAACAATACTTCATGTCTGAGTACTTATAGATATAGGGACCAAAAAAATGATGGCTTTAATTAATTTCTTAAAGTTGAAAAAATTTCCGTCAAATTTCACGACTATTACTATTTCTTGGCGAGTTTTTATTCGATTTTGAAGCTATATAGCTTTTTAAAAAGATAATTTTGTACTGATATTGATTCATATAACAAAATAATAAACTGTAGGACAAAATTTTCAAAAAATCTTAAAAAATTCATATTTTCCTCATATAAACACACTTCGGGTACTTTGGGCCCCACTAGGCTAAAAAATTAAAAGCTAAAAAATTAAGACAGCAAACCTCATATAAAGGGTCCGCCATCTAACGTTTTTTTTTCAACTAGTGCTTATTTCGTGAATGGTAACACTTAGCTCATGTCTGATTTGACAGATAATTAGTTTTATCTTTCCGCTGAACGAATATGGTTGTGTATGGTTGTGGTACTTTGGGCCCGACTAGGCTAAAAAATTAAGAGCTAAAAAATTAAGATAGCAAACCTCATATAGATAACGCACATATTAACAGAAATTGGCAAGCGATGGATAATACTTCGAATAAAACATAAGATTCCGTTCTTTCACAATAAATGTCCAATTTTTTATTTTAAAAATGGCGGAAATTTATTTTCACACCTGATATTGTATGGATTTCATGTCATTTGTGACTGTAGATTTCGAAATTATTGAAATCTAATTAAATATTCATAAAGAAATTATTAATTTCCAAAAATATACTTTCTTCTCTACCACACTAAATTTAAATTAATTATTTTTAACAATATTTTTTCTCTTTTCTCTATCTTTCAGTAACTGGTATTAATATTCACTTGATCAATGTCGTTGTCTGTTCCATTTGCGTATTTTACACAATGTTTGTAAGTATTTTTTATTTTTTTGTTATTATAAATTTAATTGGATTATGTACATATCAAATGTATGCATAGCCGAGTAAAAGTGAACAAATTGTTTTCCCCGCGTTTCTAATAGAAGTTCCAGTTCCAAAATTGGCACAAATATATATTCAATATTCAAAAACTTAAGCCTCTAACTTTTATAGATCCTGAAATATGGTAACGTAAAAAGTGAAGAAATCGTTAAAAATTTACAAAGATCGGTCGACATAAAAACAATATACCTACATGTTCAGATGAGGTTCGTTTGGAAGGTATTAGAATCGCATTGAATATGATAAATGAATTTATTTATTTGTCAAATGTCAAAGGTCATATTCATATGTTCATGTGGGCTTACGTGCAAAAACAAGTTATCGAGAAAATAGCTGAATCGTAAAAAAGATGTAAGAATATTCTACACCATGAGTTTAGAGAAAAGATCCTAGAACCCACTTTGCTCAGGTCATAAATGGATACACTCATAGAATTTTGAAGTTAAAGTTTGTTGTTCAAGCAAATAGTTTTGAAAATGAAAATGAAAATTTTAGTTACCGAAGAAATGTTTTTTTAAAGTTTTCTAATAATCTAATTTTTTCCGAGTCGTTTACGAGTATGTATGTCACTTATTAAAATTTTAACTAAATTTTCCGTTTTGTAATTTTTTTTTTAATTTCAAAATATATTCTTAATTATACCCTCCACAGCACTGTGCATATGATATATATACATAGGTTTGTCATTCCGTTTTTAAAGCATGGAAAAAATTATTTCCGACCCCACAAAGTATATAGATTCTTGATCCTTATAACAGCTCGAGTCGATATAGCGATGTCCGCGTGTCCGTTTGTCTATTGAAATCACGCTCATTCACAAGATAAATCATCTACCTCGATAGAGATAATATAATATTATTTCCCATTATTTCTTTCGATGGGGTGTGGCACAGCGTACTTTTGCCCAAACTGATTGCTTTTGATGTTCGTAATGATTACTCTCGGTTTATATAGAGTTTTCTCAGGGATCGCACTATATGTTTTGTTTTAGATGGGGTTCAGTTAAACGCAGGGGTACCGTAAGACTGTTCCTTCTCCTTTACTTTTTTTTATTTTCTAATCATCTTCTATGTCAAACTTCCAACCCTACATATTCTTATGCAGACCACAGCAATGTTTGTCATTTATATTCATTCGATCAAAGTCCAAGTCTTAGGGCGGTTGGGGTATGAGGCAATATATGAATGACACACTCAAACAAGACCTTTTGACCATCTCTGAGTGAGGTCGAGTGAATAGGGTCGATATAAATGCTTGTTTTGATTAACCCATAAACGGGCCATGAAGTCATAAATGTCGTCTGTATCCATGGGTGGTGTAGGTGTTGAAGAATAAGACGTTCTAGATGTTCTGGCCATGAAAATTCAGTGTAGTGTCAGTGTAATGGGAAGTGTTCTGCTGAGATAAGTGAACTCATCCCTAGAGCCCATGGTTTTCTAGTAGATCTAAACGGATTACCGTGAAAATTCATTTATTAGCCGCATAAGCCATATGTGAAATAAACTTCCTGCTGAGGTCTTTCAGGTCACTTACAATATAAATAAATTTAAGTCATATATCCACAAATACTACTACTCAGCGCACTGCACCGCGGAATATTTTAAGTCCACGAAAAAAACTATTTGTGAATGTAGGCTAGGGGCGAAACAAAGTTCAATGGAATGCGCTAGATCTATATGTATGTAATTCAATTAAATTGTATTAAATTTTGTACAATATTCTAATATTTCAAACATTTCGATAAACCAATTTTCCGGATAATATCGGGTATATAACAATGTTTAGCTCTGTAAATCGTTAAAAAAAAACAGTTAAAAACTCCAAATGTCTTCTATGTCTTGGAACGTTTAACGTATATTAATCCAAAATTCAATTTAAAGGGTGGCATTAAGGCAGTTGTATGGACTGATGTAGTACAAGCCGCTATAATGGTGTTATCCGTAGTATTGGTCAGTGTTTTGGGTGCCATGAAGGTAGGAGGTTTTGGAGAAGTTTTTCGTATTGCCAATGAAGGTGGCAGATTAGATGTTAAGTAAGTGTTACGTCAGCGGAAACTTTTATTTATTAGCAATTTTTTTAATGTTAAATAATTTCTTTTCCCAACAGTTTTACACTTGATACTACAACACGTTCAACCATTTGGAATTGTCTAATTTCATCCATCATGATGTGGACCTCATATGTGGGTCTTAATCAAAGTTGTGTACAAAGAATTGTTTCCCTTCCAACATTAAAGGAAGCCAAACGGTAAGCGTTTAAGAGTTAATTTACACCATGGCAACACCTTTACATAGAAATTATTTAATTTATGCTTCCAGTTCTTTGGTTATTTTCGGTTTTGGTTTTGCTTTAATTCTGTTCTTCAATTGTTTCACCGGCATTGTTATGTATGCCCATTATCATAACTGTGATCCCTTGACGACTGGTTTTGTTAAGAAAGCCGATAAAATGATGCCGTTCTTTGTGCAAGATGTGGTTGGTAATCTTAGGGGAATGCCCGGTTTATTTATATCTTGTGTCTTTAGTGCTGCTTTGAGTACCATGTCAGCCGGCATGAATTCTTTGGCCGGTGTAGTTTACTTCGATTATATTAAACCGTACATAAAGCATACGGAAAGACGGGCCAATTTCGTTATGAAGGCATTTGTACTATTCTGTGGTGTCTACTGTGTTTTGGCCGGAACTGTTGTAGAGAAGTTCTCTTCAATTCTACAAATGTTCTATTCAATTAGTGGTGTTACTTTCGGTTCAATATTTGGCGTATTTTTATTAGGCATGTTAGTACCGCGTGCTCATGGTAGAGCCGCGTTTTATGCTGTGGTCGCCAGCATGTTGATCATGTTGATTATTGTTACAGCCGCCCATGGCAGGGTACATTATGATACATTGCCCAGATCCGTAGAATCATGTCCGGATTTGAATATAACAACAACGTAAGTGAAATTTTAATATATTAAAATTACAATGTTTTAATTGATTAATTTATTTATTTTAGCGCACCTTCCTTTATTCAACCGGATGCTGGAATTCCTTACGAAAAACCTTTCAATATATTTGATATGTCCTTCAATTGGTATGTTCCATTGGGTGCCGTTATAGTTTTTGCGGTTGGCATACCACTTAGCTATATTTTAACCCCGGAAAAGGGCACGAACTTCGATGTTAAACTTCTTTCACCCATTATTCAACCATTTGTTAAATATGAACTAACCCAAGTTGAAGATGAGTTGCCGGAAATTTTAAGCTCTAAACCAAAAATAATTTCATAAATATTCCTTATCATAGTAATATATAAATATAAGTTTATAGATATGTTCCTATGTACCATATAGATAAACCATAAAGATAAAGACATTAACCAAGTCTTGTTCTAGGGTCCTAGCCTTAACTTATTATGAAATATTTCCTTTTATTATCAATGACAAAAAGAGTTTAAATATTTTGATTAAGCCATGATGTATAACCAAAAGTTCTGAATTAATATAAATCTCATTAGATTATAAAACAAAAAAGAAATATTACACTATTCAACAGCCAAAAATTAGTAGAGACGAGAGAGTCTGAATCCGTGCTACGTCTTTTACATTGACATTTAACTTTAAATTTTAAAGTAAACAAGTAAGAGTGTTAAATTCGTCTAGGCCGAATATTTGATAACCTCCACATGCGTCTTATATGGCGTTCACCATACGAATTTTCGTGTTTTGAAAAAGAAAACAGTCGTTCAGACTTGATTTAGTGTGTTTTAGTGAAACATTTCAAAAATAAGAAACAATTGGAAAGTTGTAAAATTTTCAAAATGGTTGAAAATAATGTCATTAAATTGGCGGCCAACTAATGTAATTTTCTTAATGATGCAATCAATATATATTTTGGATTGTATTTCTTTTAATGTAATGACACTTTAATAGTAATGTTAAAAAAACAAGGATGCCAACTTGGCAAAAATGAGAAATATTGCACTGAACATGCGCAAAATTATTTGTTTTTATTTATTTATTTATTTATTTATTTATTTATTAAATTTGATTTTCTATTACTGTAATGGAATCAGCTAAGTTATTCATTATATTTAACACCAGTAACTCGTAATATAAATTTAAAATATTATAAATTACCAGTTTAATTATAAATTACCAGTAAATTACAATTTAAAACAGAGTTCAGAAAAAAACACACACTAAATACAAAACTCGTACATACATATGTACGTATATGTAGACAAACACAGTTCAGATCAACAAACACATATTTTAATTTTCATATCAATTATCACCCCTGTTCTTGAAACCAGTATCACAAAAAAAAAACTCGTAAATGAAAAAATTCTTATATCTACGAGTTTTTTGCTGTTCTCTAATTTCAATAAGAATATTATTTCTCGTTCTAATTCACATAGCAAAGGCTTTGTGAAATCAAAACAAATGCCCTTTTTTTCTACTAAGCAGGTCTTAAGAGATAAAAAAACTAATTGATATTTAAACTCTAACATGTTTTTTTATTGAATCTTGTCATTATTTTAGACATTAATTTTATGAAAAAAAATCGATTTTAAAAAACGTCTTTATTTTGCGCTGATTTAAAAAAAAAACTCGTAATAACTGGTCGATGTTAATAAAACACACTTTTTGCGATGATGCTGTTCTATAACTACAATAAAAACTTTTTATTTCCACAATCTATTTTCCATTATAATTTTTTCAATTATAACATAGATACTTATTGAACTAATTGTTGCAAATAAAGGAATTAAAAAAAAATTTTTCATCAAATCACATATTTTTATTTTTATGCATATGTTCGAAACAGTAGTGATGCCGGTCAAATCCAATTTATTTGAATATCGAATTTTTTTTTTGGTGATGCCTAATTTTTTAAAAATAGAACAGTTATTTTTAATTGAATGAAATTGAAGAACAAAAACAATTAAATGAACAAATAAGTTGTTATTTTAAAAGAAAATATTTTTTTTATACTTTTTCTATAGACTTAAGAAAAAACATGCACAAAATACTTAAAAGTTTTTTGTGAAACTGAATAAAGAACCATATGGCACCTCGGTTGCTAGATAACATATGTTCTTAACTCAAACATATGGTTCTTAACTCAAACATATGTTTCCATTAAATAAATAAAAAAAGTGGTTTCAAGAAACCCAAAATTTCAATTTCATGTTATTTTAAATTCACTCTTATTCAAATAACAACGTTTCAAGAACAGGGCTGTATGTGTGTTTCTAAATTTTGTACTATGCAGAACACAATCATGAATGTGTTTTGTTTTAATACTTGATTGTGAACACGAACATGTTTCTATCACGTATTGTTTTATTCGAATGTAGCTCTATTTTAATTTCGTGTTCTGTTCGAGTGTAGCTTTATTTGCAGTTGTCTTTTACATATGTGTTGGTGGTTTTAGAACAGAACATTGTCTGTTTGATGTGTGTATTTTCTGAACCTTGATTTAAAAACATTATAAAAATCAAATAAAGTATTGGTATAGTAATTTCCTAACCCCTTTTGCATTGCTTGTATTTTCAATAACATTAGGAAGTTGGTCCCAGAGAAGAATATTTAGCATAAAAAATTTGTGCAGAGGCATGGTCCCGGTATTTAAATTGAATTATTCGATTTCCTCTGGAAGATCTTACGAACTTTAATCGTTCAAAAAGATATTTTGGAGCCTTTGTTATAATAATTTTAAGTAGATATACATATAATATTTTTGAATAAAATATAGTTGTCATAAGATATGTGTAAGACATGACTCGAGTATTAGGATACATGATCAAATTTTCTTAATCCAAAGATATAGCGAATAATATTGTTGAAAGTTACAGTTAGCTTCCTGCTATCCCTAGAGTTGCAATCTGTGAAAACCTTAGATGCATATAGTAATGTTGGTAAAAGATATGTTTTAGCAGGTAGCAATCTTATTTTCGGTGGAATAGAGTGCTGTGTTAACCATAAGCTTCTTAAAATACTATAAATTCTGCAACAGAATTGATTAATATGATCTGAGCAAGTCAGAGTTTCATTAAATACAACACCGAGATTTTCTACAGAGTCCACGATGTTAATTTTAGTCTCTAAGGAAGACATTTATCTCATTCCCCAAATGCATCACTTTCTTCTTTATTATAATACACTTAGATTTATTTGGATTAAGTCGTAGACCATTTGCCGTTTGCCTAATTTAGAATTTGTTTGAGATCATAATTTAGTTCTTGAGTTTTGGAAATAATTGAATCTTTGGTACTACTTAAATATAGCTGAATGTCATCAGCGTACATCTGAATCTTAGAGAATTTAATTTGTTGTGGAAGATCATTGGCATATATCGAATAAAGTATTGGTCCAAAGATTGAGCCCTGTGGTATCCCTCTCATAACTTGCAGTGATTTCGACTCACCTCAACATTAAACACTTCGCTAAACACTTAAGTGTGAACCCAGTATTAAACGCAAGAGTACAACCAATGTTGGGTATGGCTACCATTTAAAACTGTTGCCGATACTGAAACCTTAAATTCGAATACCAATTAAATTTAAAGTTATTGCTGTTCTTGTTCTATAATAATTTCTTGTTATAAAAAATAATGATCATATCTTCCTTATAAAGAATTAATTACTACTAGCAGATTCCAGCCCTCGAAATTCGATTGCAAATTCTAGGAAATTTTATTTTTTTATTAAATAAAGACCCTAAAGGTATGCTAATCAATTATAGCCAATTCACAACTCAACACAAAAAACACTCATTTTTATTACAAACACATAAATAAATTTAATATTTATTTATTTATTTATTTATTTATTGATATCATGTACAACAAGAGCAAGTCTTTTAATTATAGTACAGGATTATATGTGGATAAGGGATCAACAATCTCAAAAATTTTATATGTATAGTAGTAATAATAATAAAGTTTATATAAAAAGTAAAGTATAATTATTTACCAACAGAAATAGCATAGATACAAAAAATATAAAAATAAAAAATAAAAAAAAAAAAAAATAAAAATAAAAAATTACATATATCACATAATCTATGGAAAATGGTTAAGTGAAAAAATTAAACAAAAAAGTTTTAAAATGCATTGCATTGCTATTAAGCTGTTGTTCATGTGGAATTGTATTCCAAAGACGAGCGGCATGGATAAAGAACTGCCATTCCGAAACTAAATGTCGATGTCTTGGTATGATGATTAGTTTGCCCCTATTCGATCTTGCAAACTGAATTTTGGCATACATATATTGCGGGTTTTTTGTATAAATAACTTTATGTATGAGTATTAGTACCCTTATCTTAAGTAAGTTTTCAAAAGATACTCCATATAAGCTTTTTACGAAAGCAGACACATGGTCGTATTTTCTTAACCCGTAAACATACCTAATGATGTTGTTGTATAAAACATCAAGCCTATTTCTGCTTATAGAGTCGCAACTAGAAAAGAGTTCACAACCATAGGTAAGTCCCGGAATAAGATAGGTCTTTGCCAGAAGTATCCTGACTCTTAAAGGTGTAAATACCTGCGTTGCCCAAAGCGTTCTTAATTTCACATAAGTTTGACATACAAGTAAATTTATATGATCGGACCAGGTTAAATTTTTGTTGAAGACTAATCCAAGATTTTTCGCTGATTGTACAATTTCAATTTTCTGACCATTTATAAGGATTTCAGGTTCGATATGCAGGGTTATGGTTCCTTTGTGTATCACCAAACATTTTGATTTTTTAGGATTCAGACATAAGCCATTAGCAGTAGCCCAACGATATATGGTGTCCAGATCTTGGTTGAGTTTTCCCACGCTTGCGTTGATTGAATTAACTGAGCCACTTAGGTACAACTGTACATCATCCGCATACATATGTACGCTGGAATGGGATATTTGTTGCGGCAAGTCATTTGCATATATGGAGAACAAAAGTGGTCCCAATATTGATCCTTGTGGTACACCTCTCATAAGTGACACCGGATTCGATGATGTATTGTTAACGAACACTGATTGAGTACGGTTTGTAAGGTATGATGAAATTAAATGTGTTGATGTTGGCGCAAAATTGAAAAAACGGTTCAGCTTCATACATAGCGTGGAGTGGTTTACAGTATCGAAGGCTTTTGAATGATCAAGAAGCACCAAAAAGGTTACTTTTCCGCAGTCTAACTCACGTCTTATATTTTCTGACACATCAGCCAAGGCAGTCACTCAGCTATGATTGGGACGGAAACCAGATTGCATATCACTAATAAGACAATTTCTGTGTACGTATGCGCTTATTTGGGAGTGCAGAAGCTTTTCTAGAACTTTTGAAAGGAAGCATAGTATCGCAATCGGACGATATTCTGTAGTAGACTTTGGAAGTGGAATAACTTTTGCATGCTTCCATTTCATTGGAAAGCAGCTTGATGTAATGATGGTGTTTAAAAAATGAGTAAAAAATGGTAAAAGAGATGGTAACAAAATTTTAACGAATTTTGGGTGTATGTTATCAAATCCAATAGCGTTGGACTTAACTGTCAAGAAGCTAGTAAGAACCTCAGATTGGCTGACGCAAGAAAACTCGAACATATTGTCTTCGGAAAAGGAGTTGCTACTGTTGACAAATGTATTGTTGTTGTAGAAGTGGTAATTTGTTGGTATTGTTGGTATATCCGTAAAAATCCTATTGAGTTCATTAGCATCAATAGGGCAATTATTATTCTTTTCAACATTACCAATTCCTATTTATCGAATAGTCTTCCAAGTTTGTTTAGAATCAATAGCGGAAATAAATCGTCTTGAGAAAAAAACAGATTTTGCATTTCTTATTTGAGTATTAACGTCTTTTCTAGCAGAACGAAACTCAGCCTTAAGTTGTAATGTTCTAAAACGTTTCCACCTGGAATAAGCTAAATCCCTACGTTCAATTGATTGTCGAATACTGGAGGTGAACCAAGGTTTATTTCTCGCCGTAATTATTTTTGTTTTCAAAGGGACAGTTTCATCATATAATTGTAGTACATTGTCTTCTAGAAAAGACAATTGTTCGTCAACCGATGTCATAAAGTAAATGCTACTCCAATTGATTTGTGAGAGATTCGCATACAATACGTTGTAATTCAAGTTATTAAAATCTCGAAAAGAGTAATACTGATCCTCACGTTGAAGAAGAAATTCATATGTTGTAAAGATTAAATCGTGTTTAGAGAAGCATGATGCAGAAATTTGGTCGTATAGATTGACTTTTGGCATGTCTCCTACGTATATATGATCGAGTAGTGTACTGCATGTGTTTGTGTAGTGTGTGGGAATAGTTGTATTTATTGGAGTAAGTCCTAGAGATGCCATGTTATCCTTAAGAGATGATTCCACAAGAATGTTAGAGTTAAAATCACCTAAAATTGCAACATCATTGTATGGCATGGTAAATGTCTTTAGCGTTGCAATGAAGTTAGAGAAATAAATTCGTTTATTAGGCCTATAAGCACAGCCAACCAACATTTTTTTAGCCAATTGATGATATATCGACAAATATGTACTCAACTTTATCATTTTCTTCTGCTTTACAGCGATATTTGCAAGTTATATTGTTTTTAATATAAATGGCTGCTCCACCTCCGCCTCCTGATTTTCTGTTAAATCTGAACACTATACCCGCTTAAACATATAAGACTATCCGGCAATGAGTCAGAAAGCCAAGTTTCAGTGACACAAACTATATCAACATTAGAGCTTTCGAAAATAAGTCTGAATTCATCAATTTTATTCAATAAGCTCTGTGCATTAATGTGGACGATTTTTAGGCCTTCCTTCTGGTTGGCAAGAATTTTTACCATGCTAATCGCAACATCTTTGGAACTTCCACTAAAGCTAGCAAAGTTGGACAATATAATGGCGTTTTAAATATAAATTAGCACTAAAAGCAACGCAATGTTTAGTGTTTGTATTACAAAGTTTTGAATTGATTTTAAGTTTTAAGAAGAAATCGAAAATAAATTTAAATATAAATTTAGTAAAATATGTAGTGTTTAATGAATAATAATACTAATAAGCATTTAAAAATTCCTCACAGAGTATGATTAACGATTTAGTTAGCGGCATTATCAGGCAGTATGTTATTAGCATCACAGCGCAAATGATCTCCCTCATTAAGAAAAAAAACGGTTTAGTATATCCAATTGTTCGATGCAAATAGGCTCATCCGTACTCAAGCGTTTTACATATACAAGAACACGGAATGAATACGCAGAGTGTAAAAGATTTTTCTTCTTTAGAAGAACTGCTTCGCGTAAGATTTTATAATTTCCATTTGTTAAATTTTCATGTACATAAAAATATTTATTTTTTCCATCTGGCTCAAAACCAAGAAGAGTTAGCATTAAGTTTGATCGATTTTCTCTCTTGTAGACATTTAAAGACTTCAGTAAAAAGTTTTTGTCGTATGGTGAAGTCAATTTAACAATAATGACGGCATCGGGAGAATTATCTTTATTTTTGTTGTTTCTGTTTTGTAGGCGGTATATGGATTGTAAAGGCGGTGTGGAAATATTTATAGTTTTGCAGACAGTATCAAAAATATTATATAGGTTTTCATCAGCATCATAGGGAACTCCATTAATACGCAGGTCATTAGCAGCAATAGAATTCGAATGTTTTATGCATTGTATTTTCAATTGTTTAATTTCTTTTTTCAATTCTATTATTTCGCCCGACACTATTTCGAGTTTAGAGACACGTTCAGTGACATCATTTAACTCTTCTCTTAACTCGCAAAATCTCTTATCAATTTCATTTATTAGACGATTTTCAGCATCCCTAATTGACGATGTTCGCCTTCTCAGAAGTGTCTTATTTTATGTATGTGTTAGTAGCAAATTTAAAAATCTGTAAATCTGTAAAATGGCTAAAAAAAATACCTTTCAAATAATATACGTTTGGTCAAAATCGGGATAAAACGGTAGAATAAAACATCAGTTACAAGAAATCGCCTAGCCTATTATTATTATAGATTTGCAAAATTGCATTAATTTTCTTTTACTAGAGTAGAAAACCTATAAGTTCCCTAAGCACTTCATAGACCACCAATGAAATTCATTATTTAACGCAGCCGGTGCCAGTGCGACATTTGGCCATTCTAGGTTGACAAAAATCTAATTTAAAAGATACTGGCTTAAAATTTTGTTTGATGATAATGTAAGACATAGCTAATATTGACAAGAAAATTTAAAAGAATCGAACAACTGCCACGCCCATTTGAAAATGAACTATTATTTTAAGAAGTTGTTGAAAAAATTTTAAGAATTTTAATGAAATTTTGTAAAAAAAAAAAACAAATGGTACATAATGACTTCTAAGATAATTATAAATAGGCGGTGTAAGAAATTGCCAGGCCCACTTTTTTTAATAGATATTTTAACTGTGTGTTGGACAACCCAGAATCACTTTCTGAATCGATTTAGCAATGTCCATCCGTCCGTTCGCCCGAATGTCCGTCTATGTAAACCTTGTAATCAAAGTGCAGGCCGCAAATATCAATACATTTTGATTAAATTTAGTATATGAGCTTCCATAAGCTATATGACGAACGCTATTGAAATTGGGAAAAATGGGTGCATGTTGAGACCTAGTCCCCCTTCAAATAGGCTTTATGAGATCGACTTGCCATAAGATATAAATTATCAAATATATATCAGTCAAATTGGGTTTGTGTGTGTTTATTACATCCATTAATTAGTAGTCCAAAAATAAAACCTATAAAACCAATTCTTAGTTACATTATAAAGCTGCTTCCCGATTTCACTTAAACCTATCAAAAACAAAAATGTTGCACAGATTTTTGTCAAATTTGATGTGCATATGTTTTTGTAAAAAATAAGTGACTTTACCAAATATGGTCAGGATCGGTCCATTTTTCGACCTAGTCCCCATATAAATATAGCATCCGATATGAAATTTTTCAGATCTACAGGCAAAAAAGTGAATAAAATTTCCACTCAGATTTTTTTTGAATTAGTTGGAGCTAAAACCAATTCTCTAAACACATAGTATAGGATATCGGTCTGGACCGACTACACTTTTCTTACTTGTTGTTTTAAGAAAATGTAATTTCAAATGAAAATTTATCAGTGGAATAGTATCAGTCTTTCCATTTTGTGGCCGTTTTTACTTGGCTGATACTTGTGTCTCTGGTGGAATCTACATATCAAATATCATATTCCTAAATTAGTTTGTTAAGAAGATACAAAAAGGTAACCTTTAACACTTACGGGCTGTTTTTAACCCCTTAACATACGAATTTCCAAAAGTTTTCCTCTCATCTAATGTCTCTAACTCTAGTAGAATCCACAAACTATATTTTATATCTGTTTGTTTAGAAGATAAAAAAGTACATTTTGCCCCCTGTTTGGCCGTCTTTCCTCCCCTAGTCGTTAGAAGTAGCAATAAAATCTTGACTGATGCCCACGCGTTCGAGTATGTTTACCAAAATTTATATATCTATAATATTAATAGGTAAGGCGATTTATTGTGACCGATGCTTGGTAAAACAGTTTTATCCTGATTTTGACTAAACGTATATTATTTGAAAGGTATTTCGTTTTAGCTGTTAATCAGATTTACAAATTTTTAATTTTTTTTTTTTTTTTTTGAGTAAAATGCATTTAAAGTTGCTACTAATACATACATAAAATTATGCAAAAGTGTGTATTTGTTAAATTTGTTAATGTGTTTGTAAACAAATATGAGTTTGTTTTCTTCATTCACAATAATAATTTAAAAAGTGTTGAATTGTGAATTGGCTAATATTGATTAGCATACCTTTGGGGGCTTTACTAAATGAAAAAATAAAATTTTCTAGAATTTGCACTCGATTTTCGAGGGCCGGAATCTGCTAGTATAGATTAATATGTTAAGAAGATGCAGAAAGGTACCATTTTTTTTACCATTTTTGACCCAATTTTGAAAAATTAATCCTGACCCCATGTTTGTTTCTCGGATGGAGTCTACACACCAAATTTCATATTCCTAGATTCATTTGACACCATTTTCCCTCTTTTCGTCGTTTTTACTCCCCTAATGTACGCATTTCTAAAAATCTCTTCCTAGTGGATCTTTACGCCGACAGGGCAACCTACAGTCGCAATTTCAAGTTTCTGAGTTAAAGGGTTTGGGCTGGGCGATGATGATCACGCACGCAAATCTTTTACATATATAGACAGAAGATAGATAGATAACAAATTCGGTAATATTTCGTCATATCGCATGACTGTGATTTTAACTTCCTAGTGGCGAGATCTTTTGGTAAACGGCAGAAACTTCTTTGTACACCTGATACTTGTAATAAACTTCTAAAGTAAAAAAAAAAAATATGTTTTTCTTATCTACGATATTTTAGAAACAGCGAGAGGATTTTTTCTCAAAATTACCAAAAAAGGTTTTCAATTATCAAAACATGGGACGTTGCCCTAAAATTGTTTTAAAATTCACATTGCATATATACACACACACACATATATATATATATATATATATATAGGTAGATATATATTTAGATCTCATAAAATCTCATAAAATCTCAAGTACTTATCTAAAGAAATTTGTCTTTATCATACAGAAATAATAAAAAAAAACTTATAAAGATAAAATTTGACAACAAATCTCATTTAATAAACGTCGATATTTAGTTAAAGACAATTTTGATACTTACAAACAATTGTGAAATTTAAGCAAAATCATTCTTGATAATAAAAAAAAAATACTAAAGTAACAAAACTTTATAAATTCAACAGAGTTGAAAAAATTTTATGTAGAAGTGGTATTACAATTTGAGAAGAACGCAAATCGGAAGGAAACGTACCGGGAAAATAACTAAAATTTTGTGCTATCAATGTAAAATTAGTTAAATTTTTATACAGTTGCATACAAAACAAAATGTCGATCTTAAATACTACAGTGGCCACGATTATAAGTGACATCAGTCAATTCACTTTCAACTCGGTCGATTATACGGTTTTCATATTAATGTTGTGTATTTCCGCGGCCATCGGTGTGTATTTCGGTTTCTTTTCGAAAGGTGAAGAGACAACCGAAGAATATTTACATGGTGGCAAACAAATGAAAACTCTACCCATAGCCATTTCCTTGGTAGCCAGTCAGCTTTCGGGTATTTCAATCATGACCATACCAGCGGAAATGTATGCATTTGGCATCAATTGGTTTTTCAATGTTGTCAGCACTGTCGTAACTATACCCATTCTTTGTTGGGTTGTCATACCTGTTTTCTACAATAATAACATTTCAAATTGCTATGAGGTGTGTGTATGATAATAATTCTACTTTGTGTGTGTATGAGTTTGTAATATATCGTGTTCACTTTCAGTATTTACAACTGCGTTTTAATCGCAAAACTCGTGAACTTCTGACTTTGGCTTTTATGGTAACACTTTTCTTCATGTTGCCAGTTTTTATATTTATACCATCTCTGGCTTTTGCACAAGGTAAGTTTGATTCCCTTCGTAATATTTTGAAATGTATCAAAAGTTTATTAAACTAATTTTATGAGAAAACTTGCGAATCCCGTATTACGTTTGTTTCGTCCTGGTACATTCGTAAATAATTAGTTTTTGCGTGGAGTTTAAACAAAATTAATAATATTTGAGCTCTACATAGATTGTATTACATATTCACTTTGTATGAGAAGTACCATGCCCATTAGTCCCATCCCGCCCATATTTGACTCTATTTCTTATATTAGTAACCTATGGACTCACATAAAGTTTAAAGGCTCACACTATCATTTCACTCCATACATATTTGCTTTGCATGGCATGTGCCACGCCCATTGCTACGATCCCGCCCAGTATAGGTACGACTAATTCCATTAATAATTTGTGAACTGATACGAAATTTCAAGACACCCGCTGTCATAGTACTGTAGATATTTGATGATAGATACAACTGTGATCATTGTAGTAGTTACACTAAGGTTATAAATTGAACTCATAATTTCCATATTAGCATATCTTTTAGAATGAAGCTATGAAACTTTTGATTGGATCAAAAATTCGTTTTATTGACAATAGAATCGAAAAACATGTGAATATTGATTTTTTTTGCATATCTATAATATTAATAGGCGAGGCGATTTCTTGTGACCGATGTTTTGTTCTATCGTTTTATCCCGATTTTGACCAAACGTATATAATTTGAATGGTATTTCTTTTTAGCTTTTTTAAAGATTTACAGATTTTTAAATTTTATCCTTTATTTTGAGTAAATTGCATTTAAAGTTGATACTAATCCATACATAAAATTATACATATGCTATGTGTATGTTTATTAAATTTGTTAATGTGTTTGTTAATGAGTTTGTTATCTTCATTCACAAAAATAAACCATAAAAGTGTTGGTTTGTAAATTGGCTAAGTTGAAAAATAAAGTTGCCTAGAAATTGCACTTGAATTTCGAGCGCTGAAATCTGCTAGTTTTCATAAAAAGAATAAGAATGTTAAATATATTTTTAAAAAAATATGCAAACTATGATAAAAATATGTAAAATATACCAAATGTTTGGAAAGTATGCTAAACATATGCAAAATATGCCAAAAATATGCAAATTATGCTAAGTAAATATATCTTAAAAATAAATAAAAAACGATTTTAATGCCAACATAGAAATAATTTCCATGAACTAGAGATTACGTTCTTATTTCATTATTTAATTTATAATATTATTGTTATTCTATATTTGCCTGGTACTAAAAATTGAGAAATGTAATAAGTTAATAATATAAAGATAATTTAATATTATCATTATAAAAAAGTGCAAATTATTTGATGTAAATAGTTGTAAAATATACAGTGATAAATTTTATTACCCTATACCACCATAATGTCAGGGTATAATGATTTTGTGCTGATGTTTGTAACTATCAAAAGAAGGGTCTACTTTTATTAAACAGAATCACTTTCAGAGTCGATTTAGCGATGTCTGTCTATCCGACTATCCGTCTGTGTAAACCTGCAGGTCGCTAATATGAATATATTTCGATGAAATTTGGTATATAAGCTTTTATCGGTAGTGAAAATCGGTGCATTTTCAGACATTGTTCCCCCTAAAAATGAGATCGATAAACTGTCATAAGATCCAAATTATTCTATAGATCTCGGTCAATTTTGGTTTGTGTGTGTTTATTACATATATTAATCAGTAGCCCCAAAATAAATCCTATAGGACAATTCTTAGTCATAGCCCCCATTTAAAAATGCTTCCGATCTTCACTTAAATCTATCAAAAAGCTAAAATATTACACAGATCTTTCTCAAATTTGATTTGTATGTGTTTTGCAAAAATTAAGTAACCTTACCAATTACGGTCAGGATCAGTCCATTTTTCGACCTAGTCCCCATATACAGTACCGGACAAAACTGAATCGAAACTGAGTTAGAAAACATTTATTTTTATTCACTTGTAATAGCATGTTCACACGGCAAAACGAACCACATGATTCGCTCTCTGAATCATGATTGTGAACCTTGGTGTTCAGACGAGTGTTCTTGTTTCATTTTGACGTTTATATTTTTTGTACAAATATTTTAAGACATCCTTCTACACTTTACGTTTCGCTATTTTATTTTTTCCATTTTTATTTGAATATATATATGTAAATATATACTTTTTATTTGTTAAATGTTTCTATTTATTTTATTGCACACATTAATTTTCAGTTTTTTCTTTGTTTATATATTTTTGACAGCTAGTTCAGATAAACTAGCGATAATTTTTTTTATCAAAATTGGAGATGAAAGTCAATTTTTCTAGGTTCACAACTAGGTTCAAAATGAACCAAGTAGGTTCGCTCTCAAAATTTTATAAAGCGAATCATGTAGATTCAAACATGATTGGGGCGCGAACCGTGAATGAGAGAGCGAACCGCGAATCTTGCTGTCCGTGTGAACATAGCATAAACACCCCTTGTATCAAAGAAAACAAAAAATGTAGAAAATGCATCTCCAAACACGCCATAAAAGACAACTTATTTGCCAAGAAAACGACGGTTAGAAAAGAAATAAGAAGATAGAAATAAAATGATAATTATTTGCCAAGAAAACGACGGTTAGAAAAGAAATAAGAAGATAGAAATAAAATGATAAAGTTTATTTTTGTTTTACTTTTTACAATTTCAAATTCTATCGGGCTTAAAAACACCCTTCACAAAGTAACATGTATTTATATTTTTATTTAAAAAAGTAATACTTATTTAAGTTTTGTTATTAGTTGTAGGCTTAACTCAATCTTTTTCAGATGTACCTTGCCTCAAAAATTCAGGGGGGTATAATTGCAAATAACAGATCGTTATAGATTTCAAAAAGGCCCTAAGTCAAGTCAAAGAATTTTTGAAAGATAAAGCCCTAACTCGTTTTTTTGTTTTGTTTGATTGGTTTTCACCGTGACACAGTAATACAAGGTAAATCGGTCAGCGCAGCTGTAGTTGTGCGTTTATATTTCTCAAGTATCAAATTCGCTTTAGGCGAGAAATAAGTTGATGAAAAATTGCGGCGGCGGCTAAGCAACAAATTTGTATGGATTTCATGTCATTTGTGACTGTTTATCGAAATTATTGAAATCCAATTAAATATTCATAAAGAAATTATTAATTTAATTAAATATGCTTTATTCTCTACCGCACTAAATTTATATTAATTATTTTTAACAATATTTTTTCTCTTTTCTCTAACTTTCAGTAACTGGAATTAATATTCACTTGATCAATGTCGTTGTCTGTTCCATTTGCGTATTTTATACAATGTTTGTAAGTATTTTTTTCTTTTTGTTAATATAAATTTAATTGGATTACTTATGTACATCTCAAATGTATCCTTACCCGAGTAAAAGTCATTTTTAACCAACTAAAAGTGGCGGAACAAAATTTATATCTCACGCTTCTGATATAAGGTCCAGTGTTCACGTTAAAATGGATCATCTTTATATAATCAAAGAGTGGAATTCAATAAAAAAATTGTATAAATATACAAAAACTTAAGCCTCTAACTTTTATAGATCACGAAATATAGCGGCGTAAACAAATCTGTAAAAACTTACAAAGGTGGGTCAACATAAAAATAATATACCTACAAGTTCAGATAGGGTTTCGTTTGGAACGTATTAGAATCCCCTATTATACAGCAAATGGATTTATTTATTTGGAAAATGTAAAAGCTCATATACATATGATCTTTTGTCTGGAAAGAATATCTCAAAGTGATATTTCTAATAATTTAAAGAAAATATATGTGACCAGGTTTATTATAAGGGGGCTTACGTACGAAAACAAGTTATCGAGAAAACAGCTGAAAACTTCTTATAAAGAGCGAGATTGAATAAAATATAATAGTAAGGAAACCATTGAATCTATAGTCCTTTATTTTTTATTTAACTGAAATTATATTAGACCTTACAAAAAATAATAATTTTTGTAGTTTTAATTACTACTTAAGAACTTATTGGCCTTTTCCGGAACCCTATTTTAAGTATTAACAGGAACAAGTAAGAAAATTATAGTCGGTCTAGCTCTTTATTGGACCAATGATTAAGAATTGTCCTATAGAAATTATTTCTAGACTACTGATTAATGGATATAATAAACACACACCAACCCAATTTGGCTGCGATCTAAAGGGTCTGCTAAATAACTTTTTTTTTTTTTTTGAAAATGCTATAAAAAAAACAACTGAATATTATCTCAAATTTCTTTTTTTATTTGAAAGTACAATCCTTCCTGTTAATAATGGAAAATAATTTCATTCAAATGGCTGCCTCGGCTGGCCATGCAGTAGCCTACACGATCGGTCCAATTTTTAAGCACATTATCGATTGTGTGCAGCTGTATTTCACCAATGGCTTCACGAATATTGTCCTTTAAAGCGTCAATTGTCTCTGGCTTGTTGGCGTAATACTTATCTTTGAGGGCACACTACAAATAATAGTCCAACGGTGTCAAATCGAAGCTCCGAGGTGGCCAAACGACATCAGCTCTGCGGCTGATAATGCGATCTTCAAAAACAGGTCACAAAACATCGAGTGTAGCTTCGGCTGTGTGGCACGTAGCGCCGTCCTGTTGAAATCAAATGTTGCCAATATCCTCCTCTTCAATTTTTGTGAACAAAAATTCGTTCAACATGGCCCAATAATGATCGCCATTGACTGTAACGGCCACTCCTTGCTCATTTTCGAAGAAAAATGGCCCAATTATGCCTCTGGACCAAAATCCGCAACAAACAGTGACTCGTTTTGGGTGTATCGGCTTTTCAATGTATGCGTGCGGGTTTTCTGTGCCCCAAATGCGACAATTTTGCTTGTTTACATACCCGCCAAGATCAAAATGAGCTTCATCTGAAAAGATGATTTTTTTTTGGCAAAATCGGCATCTTCTGTAAGTCGATCGCAGGCCCACTTAACGAAGCGAAAACGCATTGGATGGTCAGTTGGCTTCAACTCCTGAACCAATTGGACTTTGTATGGCGTCATACCAAGGTCTTTATGCAAGATTCGTCTCAATGATGCCTCCGAAATGTTCAATTCTTGAGAACGACGGTGAATTGATGTTGATGGCGCTTCACGCACACTTTCTGCCACAGCAGCAATATTCTCGGGTGTACGCACTGTTTTTAGCTTTTCACGCTTTGGTTTATCGATGAGGATGCCAGTTTCTTTCACTTTTTTCACAAGATAACGAACATACGAAGCTGACGGTGCTTCTCTTCTTCCAAAATCCGTACGCAATTTTCGCACACATTCTGCAACATTACCATGATTTTCAAAGTAATGTCGCAATATTTCCCAGCGTTGTTCAAGCGTATACACAACTATATTCGTTCAGCGGAAGGATAAAACTAATTATCTGTCAAATCAGACATGATCTAAGTGTTACCATTCACGAAATAAGCACTAGTTGAAAAAAAAACGTTAGATGGCGGACCCTTTATATGATAATTTCAATCTTATGGCAATTTATAGGGGTCATTTGTATGGGGATTAGGTCTGAACATGGAACGAGTTTCACCAATTTCAATACCGTTCATTTCATGACCGATAAAAGCTTATATGCCAAATTTCATCAAAAATATTCATATTTGTGACCTGTATTTTGATTACAAAGTTTACATGGACACACAGACGGACAGATGGACGGACGGACGGACGGACGGAAAAAACTATTTGTGAATCTAGGCTAGGGGTTAAAAAAAAGTTCGAATGGATCCTCTAGGAGGCATGGCACAGCCTAAAGTGTAATATAATCTATGTGGAGCCCAAACTATTTGTAAATGTAGTCTAGGGAGAAACAAAGTTCGATGGGATCCGCTGATTATATATGTAATTCAACTTTTTAAAATATGTTAATCCTTTCCTATCTGACGGTACTTATAAGTACCACGATGTTTAGCACTTATTACACAGACTTTAAAAGTGTGTGAGCCGTCGGTCGGTCTGAAGACCTTTTTTCGTACCAATTTGATTTTTAATGACGGAGCATATTTCGAAATTTTGAAGTCCGTAATTTTTTGTGAGTGAAAAACTACATGATTTGAAATGCAATTAAAAAATTTATTTAAAAATTTTATTGATATTTTTTTTAATAATACAATCTAAATTACACTAATATTATATAGTTATTTTTATTAGTATTTGTACGAAATATCTGGCTAAAACCAAAAGGGACTTAAGAGTACCGTCAGTAATTTTGAGTATGTTTTGAATTACCTACAACAATTACCTATAGAATGAGCTTTTAGCATGAACTTTTACATGGTTTACAACACACGTCCTGCTTGGATCGACGATTACTCTTCTCCGCCTGATCTGAATAACTCACTCATTTGTAAGACGAGGTCAAGAGAAAGATTTGCCACTATATTGGTGTAAAGACAAGTTATATAAGATCAGGCCAATGTTATCATGGAACCAGAGAATTAAGTGATGATGAATCTACGGTAAAATTCAAGGGTAGATCTGTAATCAAACAATATCTACCCATTAAGCCCATAAAGAGAGGATACAAATTGTGGTGTTTGTTCAAATAGGTTTTATAAAAAAAATTCATTACATATCATTACATATAGAGCAACGTGTTGTCCTAGAGTTGACTGAACAATACTGGGGAAAGGAAAAGGTTACATATTTTGAAAATTTTTCTCATCTATTTCTATTGAAACCGCAAAAAACTCATTGATGTGGTAGAATTAAATCAAACCGCAAAGGTATTCCTAATAACATGGCAAATGACTCCAAAGTAAAAAGAGTAGAGAGTGATTCGAGGTTTTCTAATCTCAATATTTGATATTGGAAATGGAAAGACAACAAAATAGTTCATTTAGTTTTTAATTTCCATGGCAATGAAAAAGACACCATTTTACGAAAGCAGAAGAATGGAGCCAAATCCTCTGTTAGTTGTGCCACATCTGCGAAAGATTGTAATACTTTTATGGGAGCTGTTGATACTGCAGACCGGCTGAGGGCGCTCTGTTGTGTTGATATTGATATTGAATTTTGATTAATCTTTGAAAACAATACAGTAAAAGACTTTAAAAGATCGTTAGCCCACGGGTTGATGACCATGAAAGAGTTTGATAAGATAAAAGAACACCCGGACGAAAGTTTTCAATCTCTTCTTCTAACAAAAGGCGCAAAGCCAACATTTGTAAAGGGTTTTTCAATAAGAGCGCTACAAAAGTTTTTTTAAATAAAACAAAAAAGGTTTTGGATATCAATGAAATTCTTTATTCCTGTGAAAGTACGTTCGATGCCATTATGTATGGAAATCGATCTATTTTGCATGGCCACCACGGGCACGCTTGCAGAAGTCCAGACGCTGAACCCAATTTTCGACGGTTTTCAAGCATAAATCGATATTCGTACGAAGTTCGTCAATCGTCGCTGGCTTGTTGGCATAGACCATAGACTTGACGTAGCCCCACAGGAAATAGTCCAACGGCGTCAAATCGAACGACCGAGGCGGCCAATCGACTGGACAATTTCGTGAGATAACACGTTCTCCAAACTTGGTTTCCAATAAATTGATTGTGACATTCGCTGTGTGGCTTGTGGCGCCGCCCTGTTGGAACCACATGTCCTCCAAGTCCATATCATCCAATTGGGGCCAAAAATATTCGGTTATCATTGAACGGTAGCGATTCCCATTCATCACGGAAGAAGTACGGCCCAATGACGCCGCCGGTCCATAAACCGCACCAAACCGTAATTTTTTCGGGATGCAATGATGACTCATGGAGTACGTGTGGATTGCTGTCTGACCAATAACGCATATTTTGTTTATTGACGAAGCCATTCAGCCAGAAATTAGCCTCATCGCTGGAGATGATTTTTCGATGAAAATCCGAATCATTTTCAAGTTGTTGCTCAGCCCAATTCACGAACATACGACGCTTCTGGTGGTCAAGCGGCTTCAGTTCTTGCGTCAATTTGATCTTGTAAGGATGTAGGCCAAGATCTTTTCGCAAAATTCGCCACAACGACGTCACAGAGATGCCCAACGCTTGAGAACGATGTGTGTGAGAGACACATTTGGGCTTTCTTCAACTGATGCCTCAGCGGCAGCAACATTCTCGACACTACGGGCACTTCTTTGTCTCACTGGCACGGAAACATTTTGTACTATGCCTGTGGATTCAAATTTTTCCACTAGACGCTCAATTGTTGATCTGCTAGGACGATTATGACGACCATAAATTGGACGTAGCGCTCTTAACGTTGAGGCCACTGACTCCGAATTTCGGTAGTAAATTTTAATAATTTCGACTCGTTGTTGGCTCGTATATCTTTCTATCATGAAATGGCAAACCTTACAAAAGAGCGGCAAGAAATATGGCGTCGTTTGCTGTCCCTGTCTTTCTACTTTTGTAGCGTCCCTGTTGAAAAACCCTTTAGAAAAAAGAGGACGATGCGAAGTTTGCAGCATGAAAATTATACAGTCTAAGCCTGACTCCAAATGCTCTAACTGCAATGTTTTTATGCGTAAATGAGAAAAAAATCTGTTTTGCTGAATACCATGAAGTATATAAATAACGTATACTCTAGCACACCTACGGTACTTTTAAGTCTAGGTTATAAAAGTTATTCCAAGGGTTAAAAGAAAAATATGAAAAATGATTTGTTTTGTTTAATTTGTGATACCTTTATAAAATAAAAAAGAACTAGTATAGCCCAGCACTCGAAATTCGAGTGCAAATTCTAGGAAATATTATTTTTTCATTAAATTTTTGTCTACCAATGTGTTTTTAATCTATATATATAAAAAAATGTACGAATATTTAAATGAGCCTAAAGGTATGTTTATCAATTTTAGAAATTCACAATTCAACACAGAGCGTCTGATATATAATTTAAATCATTCGCATTAACAGAGTGTAACGAATTATTATAAATATTTTATTTTATTTAATTTAATATATTTTTAAGACAGATTAAACATAAATTTTATCATTCTCAGCTTCTCCTCCATATGAACTATAACTATTCCAATTTTTACATTCCTCCGTGCGCGCATGTTGCTTAAAAAGGGAACTAAAAATTTACCTTCACGTATTAATATATAGATAATGAGTACTTTTTTATTATTTCTGGTAACCGGTAGGAAAGGGTTAACATTTCAACCATTTCGTTAAACCCATTTTCCGGCTCATATTAAGCTCTAGTTATATCTGTAATTCGTTAACAATTTTCATAAACTAAAAATGTATTCTATGTCTTGGAACGTTTTACGTATATTAATCCAAAATTAAATTTTAAGGGTGGCATTAAGGCAGTTGTGTGGACTGATGTAGTACAAGCCGGTATAATGGTGGTATCCGTAGTATTGGTTGGTGTTTTGGGTGCGTTGAAGGTAGGAGGTTTTGGAGAAGTTTTTCGTATTGCCAATGAAGGTGGCAGATTAGATGTTAAGTAAGTGTTACGTCAATGGAAACTTATTTTTTTTTAGCGATTTTGAATGTTAAATAATTTCTTTTCCCAATAGTTTTACAGTTGATGCTACAACACGTTCAACCATTTGGAATTGTTTAATTTCATCCATCATGATGTGGACGTCATATGTAGGTCTTAATCAAAGTTGTGTACAAAGAATTGTTTCGCTTCCAACTTTAAGGGATGCCAAACGGTAAGCGTTTAAGAGTTAAACTACAGCCATTATTCAACCATCTATACATATTTTTTAATTTATGCTTCCAGGTCTTTGGTTATTTTCGGTTTTGGTTTTATTTTAATTATGTTCTTCAATTGTTTCACCGGCATTATTATGTATGCCCGTTATTATAACTGTGATCCCCTGTCGGCTGGTTTTGTGGAGAAAGCCGATAAAATGATGCCATTCTTTGTGCAAGATGTGGTTGGTCATCTTAAGGGAATGCCCGGTTTATTTATATCCTGTGTCTTTAGTGCTGCTTTGAGTACCATGTCGGCCGGTATGAATTCTTTGGCCGGTGTAGTTTACTTCGATTATATTAAGCCGTACATAAAGCACACGGAAAGACGTGCCAATTTTGTTATGAAGGCATTTGTGCTATTCTCTGGTGTTTACTGTATTTTGGCCGGAACTGTCGTAGAGAAATTCTCATCAATTCTACAAATGGTCTATTCAATTGGTGGTGTTACTTTCGGTTCAGTATTTGGTGTATTTTTTTTAGGCATGTTAGTACCGCGTGCTCATGGTAGAGCCGCGTTTTATGCTGTGGTCGCCAGCATGTTGACTATGTTTATTATTGTTACGGCCGCCCAGGGCAGGTTACATTATGATACATTGTCCAGATCCGTAGAGTCATGTCCAGATTTGAATAAAACAACAACGTAAGTGAAATTTTAATATATTAAAATAATAACGTTTTAAAATTAATTAATTTATTTTAGCACACCTTCTTTAATTCAACCGCCGCCATTGGATGCTGAAATTCCTTATGAAAAACCTTTCAATATACTTGATATGTCCTTCAATTGGTATGTGCCATTGGGTGCCGTTATTGTTTTTGCGGTTGGTATACCACTTAGCTATATTTTAACCCCGGAAAAGGGCACGAAATTTGATGTTAAACTTCTTTCACCCATTATTCAACCATTTGTTAAATATGAACTAACCCAAGTTGAAGATGAGTTGCCGGAAATATTAAGCTCTAAACCAAAAATAATTTCATAAATATTCCTTATCATAGTAATATATAAATATAAGTTTATAGATATGTTGCTATGTACCATGTACATAAACCGTAAAGATAGAGATATTAACTAATTCTTGTTTAAGGGTCGTCACCTTAACTTATTATCACGGTAGTGAATTAAATATTTGCTCTTATAATCAAAGACAAAAAGTGTGGGAATAAAGTTCTGAATTATTATAAATCTCATTAAATTATAAAACAAAAATATTAAGAGCAATTATTCAACAGCCTTAAATTAGTAGAGACAGTCTGAATCCGTAGTCCGTTTTACCCTGCTACGTCTTTTATATTAACATACAAATTTAAAAAAAATTCAATTTTATTTTTTGACTTTAAAATTGTCAACCAATTGTCCGTACACCGGATAGACCAAAACTTATTTCACTATCCAGAGAATTGACTTTGTTTCAACAACAAAAAACCTTAGTGTAACTTTTAATAACACTCTAACTTGGTCGAACCTTATTCAAACATACATAAAGCTCAGACTCTATGGCAGACTCACGCCTTTAAATATGAGAATATTTCAAGTCGAAACGTATTTAATTCCCGGCAATTTACACGGGTGTGAACTTTTTGCAAGTTTTAATTCTCACAGTAAAGGCAAAGCTAATGTTTTATATTTTATACTAAGAAGGTCTGTTGGAACTTCTTCTGTCAGGAATAAGCTCTTCGGCGTATCATTCAAAAATCTGGTGAAAATTAGAATAGTTTTGTTTCTTCGTAAAGTAATTTTCAGCGCAAATCGCTCTACCTGTATGAAAATCTCCGGTTTGCCAAATCAAAACCGGAAACAATTTTAAATCTACCTCATCATCGTTCAAATTTTAAAAAACTTCTTTTTAAATATTATGCGTAGTAATTTTTTTTTTTAATTAATTAAATTTACTTATAAATTTCTTATTTTTTCGTAATTGTTTTCTTGGTTATAGTACGAGTATTCATTAAATTTTTCTTAAATATTTTTCTGTATTTTTATACCCTATACCACTATATGGTTTGGGTATAATGACTTTGTGCTACTGTTTGTAACAACCAAAAACATTTGACCTACACCCATCTTTAATTATACCGATCGAATCAGAATCACTATCTGATTCGATTTAACGATGGCCGTCCGTCCGTCCGTCCGTCTGTGTGTCCATGTAAAGCTTGTAATCAAACTGCAGGTCGCAAATATGAATATATTTTGATGAAATTTGGTATTTGTTCTTTTATCGGCCATGGGATGAACGCTATTGAAATTGGTGAGAATCGGTCCATGTTCAGACCTAGCCCCCATACAAATGACCCCTATGAAATCGACTTAAATTGCTATAAGATCCAAATTATCATATAAATCTTAGTCAAATTGGGTTTGTATGTAGATATTACATCCATTAATCAGTAGTCCAAAAATGATCCCTATTGGGTAACTCTTAGTCATAGGCCCCATATATAGCTGCTTCCCGATCTTCACTTAAATCTATCAAAAAACACAAATATTGCACTGATTCTTCTCAAATTTTGTTTGTATATATTTTTGCAAAATACAAGAGACCTTACCAAACATCAGGATCGGTCCATTTTTGGGCCTAGTCCCCATATAGATATAGCATCCGATATGAGTTTTTTCATATCTGCAACCGAAAAAATTAATAAAAATCCCACTCAAATTTGGTTTATGCTTATTTTCTATATCCAGTTATTGGGCCTAAGAGATAGGGTCTCTAAACGCATGGTATAGGGTATCATATAGTCGGTCTCGACCGACTATAATTTTCTTACTTGTTGTAATTGAATATGTATGTATTATGTAAAGCAGGGGTTCTTAACCTGTTAGGTGTAACTCCCCAGGGGAAGTGTGAAGATGTCTTCAGGGAGGTACGAGTATAACATATTACTAGCAAAAATTTAATTTATAAGTATATTTCGAAAATAAAATAAGTACCTATGAAAATTTAGAACATTCCCTTTAAAAAAAAAAAAAAACTTTGTGAGATTAAAAAATTTTAAACTTATCAATGAATATATTGAAATTAAGTGCAAAATGTGTTTATTATTTATTCAAATAAATTCGATGTTAAATTGTATTTTTTAGATCTCTTTCGTAGGCTTTGAAACTGCGAAACAAATTATTCAGTATATTCAAATAAAGTTGTTGTTTCTTAAACCTTTGAAAAGTGCAAAATATATAATCTATATATATATAATTAATAATAGGTAAACCGATTTCTAGTGACCGACGATTTGTTAAACAGTTTTCTTCCGATTTTGACTAAACGTATCTTATTTGAAAGCTATTTCTATTTAGCTATCCACCAGATCTAGAAATTTTTAATTTTTTACATTCTTTTGGAGTAAAATGCATTTAACACATACATAAAATTATACAATGCTAAGTGTGTGTTCCCTATAAGCAAATCGGTAGTTGACTACGAAAAAAACACACTTTTAGTTAACTTTTATAAGCTAACTACAATGTTATGCAAAACTTCCCCAAAATCGAAGCTTGCATATTCTGTGCAGTTATATTTGTTGACATTTGTTTAGATATTTGGACGTGTTTTTGACATATTCTTATCTGTTTGTTTTGGAGTGGTTTTACATATTTTTCATTGCCAAAATCAGTACTCGTGCGTGTCACTTCCAAATGTCAATCGTTTCATCACGCTAGGTTTCCAAGCAGTTCCTCAATGTAAGTATTAACTAAAAATGTACACAACTTGGGTCTAATAAACAATGAATATAAAGAAAACAAAAGAAAGCAAATCACTATCAAGGTTGTTCCAACCACAAATAACTTTTCGAAGAAAGATTTAAAGATATTCAAATTATAAAAAACCAACAGAGGTTAAATTAATTAATATAAAGGGCCCGCCATCTAACGTTTTTTTTTTTTTTTGTCAACTAGTGCTTATTTCGTGAATGGTAACACTTAGCTAATATCTGATTTGACAGATAATTAGTTTTATCCTTCCGCTGAACGAATATGGTTGTGTATACGCTGGGAAATATTGCGACATTACTTTGAAAATCATGGTAATGTTGCAGAATGTGTGCGAAAATTGCGTACGGATTTTGGAAGAAGAGAAGCACCGTCAGCTCCGTATGTTCGTTATCTTGTGAAAAAAGTGAAAGAAACTGACATCCTCATCGATAAACCAAAGCGTGAAAAGCCAAAAAACAGTGCGTACACCCGAGAATATTGCTGTTGTGGCAGAAAGTGTGTGTGAAGCGCCATCAACATCAATTCACCGTCGTTCTCAAGAATTGAACATTTCGGAGGCATCATTGAGACGAATTTTGCATAAAGACCTTGGTATGACGCCATACAAAGTCCAATTGGTTCAGGAGTTGAAGCCAACTGACCATCCAATGCGTTTTCGCTTCGCTAAGTGGGCCTGCGATCGACTTACAGAAGATGCCGATTTTGCCAAAAAAAAATCATATTTTCAGATGAAGCTCATTTTGATCTTGGCGGGTATGTAAACAAGCAAAATTGTCGCATTTGGGGCACAGAAAACCCGCACGCATACATTGAAAAGCCGATACACCCAAAACGAGTCACTGTTTGGTGCGGATTTTGGTCCAGAGGCATAATTGGGCCATTTTTCTTCGAAAATGAGCAAGGAGTGGCCGTTACAGTCAATGGCGATCGTTATCGGGCCATGTTGAACGAATTTTTGTTCACAAAAATTGAAGAGGGGATATTGGCAACATTTGGTTTCAACAGGACGGCGCTACGTGCCACACAGCCGAAGCTACACTCGATGTTTTGCGCCCTGTTTTTGAAGATCGTATTATCAGCCGCAGAGCTGATGTCGTTTGGCCACCTCGGAGCTGCGATTTGACACCGTTAGACTATTATTTGTGGGGTGCCCTCAAAGATAAGTGTTACGCCAACAAGCCAGAGACAATTGACGCTTTAAAGGACAATATTCGTGAAGCCATTGGTGAAATACAGCTGCACACAATCGATAATGTGCTTAAAAATTGGACCGATCGTGTAGGCTACTGCATGGCCATCCGAGGCAGCCATTTGAATGAAATTATTTTCCATTATTACCTTCCGGTTGTACTTTCAAATAAAAAAAGAAATTTGAGATAATATTCAGTAGTTTTTTTTATAGCATTTTCAAAAAAAAAAAAAAAACTTATTTGGCGGACCCTTTATATATTTAGTTTTCAGATACTATACAAAAGCTTCAAGGTAACTTAATTATTGGTAACATATTTTCCTTTTTAACTAACGAGGGCATCCTGATTTTGAACATTCAGGCAATCGATAAGGTGGAAAAGGACATAAGAGATGCTCTAAGAATTATAAAATAACGCCATATCCATTCGGAATGCATTCGAAACAAAAAAAATTAAATCTATAATATCCTCCACCTGGGTTTTACGTTTATATCAATATCTGGACTTATTTTACTATTTATAACAAATGTGCACAAAATATTTGAAAAATTAAACAATATGATAAATTTAATACTAAACTTTGTTGTATTTTTACATTTATATTTCTTTTCGGGGTTTTGCTTGTGACTAAAATAAGCTCACTAATATTTGATAGTAATTAAGTCAACTTATAGCCAACTATAATATATAAAATATAATTAGTTTGTAGCTAACTATAAATTAGGTAACTTTAAGTTAGTTGAAAAGTCATGCAGAGTCGGACAATTGACTAACGCCTAGAACATCGCAATGTTAAAATAGTCAGTTTGCTTCATTGAACGTAATCTGTGACGGCCGTTTATTTTGGTTACGACTGTACTTAACAAAAAAAATGTACAAGTCTTATTAAGCGAAACGTTATTTATTTTGCAATGTAACATTTTTGCAAGAATCCCGTTTCGTCAGTATGAGATTTGTATGTATGTTTGTTTTGTTTTTTTGTGCTGTACCATTTAATAAACAACACCTTATATGGTAATGTCGTTTGCCAATATTTTTTTATTGCAAGAGAAGAAATTCTATTTTTAAACAGTTTATTCATGTGTAAAGCTTTTACTCGTTCTCATTCCCACATATGTATGTTGTCAGCCATTAACATCGGCTTACTTTGTTCTACGCATAGTTAGATGTAGTATTTTTTTACATAGGGAATTTAGTGAATGTATGAGTATTAGTTACATGAATATGAATGTTCTCAATGAATGGTTGCGAGTTTTTTTGAAACAGGTTTTTATCTTGAGATAAATGAATAATTTTGATTTAGGGAGTTGAATCTGAGAGTTGAAAAAGAAAAGGTTGAGGAAAAACCTGACATTAAATTAAAATTAAAATAAGATTAGTTGTAGTAAAATAAAGTTAAAGTAAAGTTAAAAATAAGACATAGTGTTAATAAAATAGATTATCATTTAATTCTTAAATTAAGTTTCGTGGACTGTTGAATGTAATCGATTAATTGATGAAAATAAAACAATTAAACAAAATTTATAATTATTAAAAAAAAAAACTAAACTAAAAATTAAATTGAGTTAAGAACTAAAGTGCTATAAATATAAAATATTAAAGTTCAAATTATAATTAAAATTAAAAAAAAAAAACATTCTTGACATAAACCAAATAAGCAATACTACAAAATTCCTTCAAAATTAATTGTTTCTTCTCTAAGACTGGATATTAATTAACTTAAATAAATAAAACCACAAAATATTGGGTACCTGTTAGATAAAACTAAATTAAGGAATTAAATTAAAGTTTACCTCCTAAACCAATTAAGCCTATACAACAAATAGAAAATAGTTCTTTGGTGTTTACTCCTATTTTTTTATTGCAATTATTGACAGTTTTTTTTAAATCGCACGTGAACATCTGTAGTGCGGTTTCCCTGGGTCTTAACAAGATCCCACCCCTCCGGCGAGTTAGGCCCCCTGCCAGCACGTGCGACCCGTTAAGGCTCAGGGAAACGGAAGCGGAAATTCTACCACCAGAACCGTACCATTACAAATCCAAGTATCAACCACCACTAGTTGCGTAATAGTTAGATTTAAGTGCATTAAAAGTTAGTTGAGTTTCCGGCAGGGTTTACTAAATTTCTTAATGTGTTTGTGAGTTTGTTTTCTTCATTCGCAATAATAATTGTGTTGAATTGAAAAATAATTTTGGACAATAATTGAACATAAACCAATAACGACAATAATCGACATTTAAAAAGTTTTGAATTGTGAATTGGCTAAAATTGATTAGCATACCATAAGGCTCATATAAAATAATTTATTAAAAAAAAAAAAATTTCCCAGAATTTGCAAGCAAGATATCAACTGACATATCTTCTTGCAAAGAATAAAAAGAAACACTAATCAAGCCTTGTAACCTTGAAATGGTGGAAGCTGCTCTTGGAAAGCAACAGAAGGACCAGAATGCTAAAATACCAGTTTCAAACGACATAATCAGAAATCGCGTCGTGGATATATCATCGGATATTTTGTATCATCTCATCGAAGAACTGAAAAAAAAACACCTATGCATTTCGGCCTAAAACTGGATGAAAGTTACTTGAGCAGCTTAATGCAGCCCACTTGTGAACTTTGTTAAATATGCCGCCGAAACAGGTTTTACAGAAGAATTTTTGTTCTATCGTTCGCATTTAGCTACCTCATAAATTTCATTTATTTACCAGTTAATTGATGAGTTTTTTTTTCAGAAAATGGTCTCGATTGGAAGGCAAAGTTGGGATTTATATGCACAGATGGTGCACCTTCCACGTTAATAGAAAAACTCGGGTTTTGGAGCTTTGGTTCGAGCGGTAGCTCCACATGTTTTGGTTATACGCTGCTTTCTACATATCCATGCATTGGCATCACAAAGACTAATGTCAGTAATGAATATTACAGTTCAAACCGTAAATTTCTTTCGATCTCGAGCGATAAATCACAGGCTTTTCAAAATATTATGGCAAGAAGTTGGAGTTGAAGTTGTTATGAAACTTAAAACGAAGATAATAATATTTCTTCGATAGAGAGAGAAAATAAACTATACCTAGAATTTGAAACACACAATTTTGCGGTGTCATTGGATCATCTTGCAGATATATATCATTATTTTAACGTTTTGAACATTTCACTTCAAAGATCAGAAGTAAATATTTTAGATGCAAATGAAATGATTACAGATCTCCAGCAAAAATTAGCTCTTTAGAAACGCGTATCAAAAGATAAATATGCAAATTTCCCGACTCTTGAAATGATTTTCGTAGATGAGGACTTATTAAGGGTTAAAACCGATATTTTAGAACATTTGGAAAATCACAAAATCTGTTTTGATAAATATATATACATTTTTTTAAGACAATTTGAAAAACAAGTAAGAAAATTATAGTCGGTCTAGACCGACTATACGATACCCTATACCATGCGTTTAGAGACTCTATCTCTCAGGCCCAACTAACTGGATATAGAAAATAAGCATAAACCAAATTTGAGTGGGATTTTTATTAATTTTTTCAGCTGCAGATATGAAAAAGTTCATATCGGATGCTATATCTATATTGGGACTAGGCCCAAAAATGGACCGATCCTGACCATGTTTGGTAAAGTCTCTTGTATTTTGCAAATATATATACAAACAAAATTTGAGAAGAATCAGTGCAATATTTTTGTTTTTTGATAGATTTAAGTGAAAATCGGGAAGCAACTCTATATGCGGCCTATGGCTAAGAATTGTCCAATAGGGATCATTTTTGGACTACTGATTAATGGATGGAATATATACACACAAACCCAATTTGACTAAGATTTGTATGATAATTTGGATCTTATGGCAATATATGTTGATTTCATAGGGGTCATTTGTATGGGGGCTAGGTCTGAACATGGACCGATTCTCACCAATTTCAATAGCGTTCATCCCATGGCCGATAAAAGATTAAATACCAAATTTCATCAAAATATATTCATATTTGCGACATGCAGTTTGATTACAAGCTTTACATGGACACACAGACGGACGGACGGACGGACGGACATCGTTAAATCGAATCAGATAGTGATTCTGATTCGATCAGTATAATTAAAGATGGGTTTAGGTCAAATATTTTTGGTTGTTACAAACAGCAGCACAAAGTCATTATACCCAAACCACATAGTGGTATAGGGTATAAAAACGAAAACTAGAAATCGGTTGTATGCTAGGCATGAACTGAGTTTAGCATTGTCCAAAACTGTTCCACGCTCACCTTGCTGACGTGAAACAACAACAGTCATCCCTTTAATGCAGTTCCAGAGATATTATAAAAATGTTTTTCTGCAAGTTTATGTAATAACAGAAATCAAATTTTGAATTTTTTTTATATTTTTGCATTTTTACTTCCAATTTCCACTATTCGTATTCCAGTTTCGTAAGAAATAACGATTGTTTGTTTGGACAGAGTTGTATCTTCTGAAACTAATACCAAGTAAAGGCCTAGTTAGCCACACGTTTAAATGTATCTGTACCGTAAATGTAACGTTGGCACTTAGTGCAGTTATAGAACGTAAAGAACGAACCAGCATGTTGCTGTGTAAAATTAACTAAACTTTAGCAGCTGTTCATAAATGTCATGTACAAACGTAGCAAAAATCTATTTTCAACAGATTGGGACGTTCCGGTTACGTGACAGTTGAGTTCGTTAACTGCTCTTATTGCTTTTCATGTAACAGAAAAACACAGCTGACACGTTACGGGTGGCTAACTAGGCCTTAAAAGCTGTATGGTATGAAAACTGATTCTTAACCACACGGCTCGTAGGCCTGACCTTAGATGAGTGTGTTAAAGCGCTGACCAAAAAGTGCAAGTACGAGTGTATGTGAAGGTTCAGGGTTCAAACCTCACGGCCGCCCTAAGTAGAAACAATTTCATATAGAAACAATCTGTTCAATTATAACATAACAATTATCACAATGTTCAATAAATCGCTGATGAAGGCTGAAATGCCAGAATCCGGTCCGATTAAGAATACAGTGTACTTATGAATTTTTGAAATATATGCTTTCTTCTTCTCTACCACGCACCATTGAAACAAAATTAAAATTTGCATATTAATTACAGAATTAATTGCAATATGTCTGAAAAATGACTACAAATCCAACAAAGAAATAAAATAATATTATACTTAGAAACATGTTTTAATTTTTTTTATTTTGTGAATATTCATATGAGAGATGAGAAAAATAAATTCACTTTTAGGTGAGGTATGAATAATGAAAGATTAAGAATCCCTAATGTAAAGCTAAACTATAACTAATAATTGTGTTCCCTTAGCATAATTATTCCCGAACTGTAATTATAAGATTTATTCTTGTTGCACAGGAAAGCATATCTATAATATTAATAGGCTACGCAATTTCTTGTGACCGATGTTTTGTTCTACCGTTTTATCCCGATTTTAACCAAACGTATATTATTTGAAAGGTATTTCTTTTTAGCCTTTTTACAGATTTAAAGATTTTTTAATTTTTTTCTTTATTTTGAGTAAATTGCATTTAAAGTTGCTACTAACACATACATAAAATTATAAAATGCTATGTGTGTGTTTATTAAATTTGCTAATGTGTTTGTAATAAAAATGATTTTTTTTCTGTGTTGATTTGTGAATTGGCTATAATTGATTAGCATACCTTTAGGGTCTTTATTTAATGAAAAATAAAATTTCCTAGAATTTGCACTCGAATTTCGAGAGCTGGAATCTGCTAGTACATACATTAATAAAGAAATATTTTCAGCAATTTCCATCATTAGCCATTTCACCAATCTTTGAATGATTTTTATTTTTTGTACTTATTTTGAAATGAATTAAAATGTACCAGCCAAACAAATAAATTGATAAGAATGGAAAATGATCTGATTTTAACAAAATTTATTCAGATTTTTTTTTATTGGTAATATGTGTGTGGTAAAAATAAGAAATGTTTAGATTTTTTGTTATTGCAATTATTTAAGCCACTGTGTTGACTTTTAAAAAAAAACTTTACTTGATTCAAATCGGGTATGTATTTTTCGAAATGTAATGAAATATGTTATTATTTGTATGGTGTATGGACAGGACAATTGATTGTGACATGTATTATTTTTTTTTTTTTTTAATATTTTATATTCAGGTGACTTTTTTGGACTTCTGCTCCAATATAATAAATATAAAAGTATCCCCAGATTTATTATATTTACGAAAAGCCAAAAAAATCTCTAAAATATAAATAATTTAAGAAAAAAAATTAAAAAAACAATAATTTTTTAAATAATATAAAAAAAAATATAGTAATAAATAAAAATATAAGTTAAAAAATTTTAAATTATTTTAATAAAAAAAATTTTTTTTTTTTTTTTAAATTCTCAAAAATAACATTTTTAAATTTAAAAAAATATATAAACTGAATTTTAAAATATTCAGTTCAAGATCCTAACGTAGCCGGGTCAAACACCACCCATCACCCTGAGTACACTTGTCTCATCTCTGCTCTTTACCCAAAGTGTTTATTTATAGAACAGTGTTATTAAATAAACCCAGCAAAGAATAGATTACCAAACAAAACGGTATCTATAATATTAATAGGTAAGGCGATTTCTTGTGACCGATTTTAAGCTATTACTTATCAACCAATTTTTACAAAAATATACCATTTAAAAGGCAGTTCTTTTTAGCTATCCACCATATTTACAGATTTGCACCATTTTGAACATTTTTTTGGAGTAAAACTCATTTAAAGTTGCTACTAACACATACATATACAATGCTGTGTGTGTGTTTATTAAATTTGTGTTGAATTATGAATTAGTTAAAATTGATTAGCTTACCTTTAGGCTCTTATAAAATTATAAAATTATTCAACAAATATCTATATTGAAATTTAATGAATTTTATTTCAAAATTCACAATTTAATGAATTTTATTTAAATAATCATAATTGTTTTATACATATATCGCACACATAGTTCAAAAGTGAAACAATTAAAATATAAGGAAAGACATAACATAAAAAAAGACATAACTACTTTTTAGCAACAGTTAACAAAAACAAAACACACTGATATTTTTTTTATAGATAAACAAGTGTATTGTGCATAGTTTAAGCATGTAAACCCGAAAATGTAAATTTCGAGTTGAGTCACTTTTGAACTAGGTGTGCGATATATAGATTAAAAAAACATTGTAAGAAAAAAATTTAATGAAAAAATAATTTTTCCTAGAATTTGCACTCGAATTTCGAGTGCTGGGCTCTGCTTGTATAAATAAATACAAATAAAAATCAAGAAGTAGTTTCGTTACTTTTATTTCCTCATATGTTTACAAGATATATATTCAAAATAAAATGTTTAAAAAATATGTATATATATGAATTTACGACTCCATGAAGTATATACTCTTATTCTTTGTCCTTATAATGGCTTGAGTTGATATAGCGATGTCTGTCTATCCGTCCATGCGTCCTTCTGTCTGTCTGTCTGTTGAAATTACGGCCATTCACAATATAAACCATTTACTTGGCTAAAATTAGAATAATATTGTTTGTTGTTATTTCAAGCACGTAAACCGGGCATCATTGTGCCAAGATATGGCCTAAAATATGGAGACACCTCAAAAAAATCCTTAAAATTCACTTAGTTTGTTGTTATATTTTAGTATTGAGTTTATTAAATTGAATAATTTATCAAATATTCTGTTTATATTTTTTAAAAATAGTGGAAAAAGTCCCGATATTAATTGCCGGATTATGGCAACTATTACTGCCAGAAAAATAATTCGTACATTTGCAACTAGTGGAATATCATGAATTGTGTAACGACGTACAGGTCTGCTATATCGATTTTATATTAACATATATAATCTTTTTGAGGACTGTATTTTCAGATTAGTCACAAAATCAAAGAAATCGGTGCTGACTAGAGAAATATTAATCTAAAGCTTAGATATGAGGGTCAATCTCTTCACGAAGTAAAGTAACTTACTCAAGCAGTATTTATTAATACTAACTGCTTCCAGCGCTCGAAATTCGAGTGCAATTTCTAGGCAGCTTTATTTTTCAACTTAGCCAATTCGCAAACCAACACTTTTATGGTTTATTATTATTGTGAATGAAGATAACAAACTCATTAACAAACACATTTACAAATTTAGTAAAACACACATAGCTTATGTATAATTTTATGTATGTGTTAGTAGCAACTTTAAATGCAATTTACTCAAAGTAAAGGAAAAAATTTAAAAATCTATAAATCTGCAAAACGGCTAAAAACAAATACCTTTCAAAATGCGAAACGGTTAAAAAGAAATACTGTCAAAATCGGGATAAAACGGTAGAACAAAACATCGGTCACAAAAAATCGCCTAGCCTATTTATATTATACATAGATTTCAAATTTACGAATACTTTTTCATATGAATTTTTTATTTTTTTACGTTGTTTACCTGCATAAAACTTGTTAATGGCAATAACACTTAAATAAATTTTTTTAATAAATAGCTTAACAATTTATTGGGAAAAAAATTTAGCTTGTTAAATTTTTCTTATTAATTTCGTAGTATGTTTGTTTTTTTATTTTAGAAGCACGGATACTTTTTCAAGCAAGTGTATTTCAGAAGATTATACATCAATTGTGGCGCTATAAATTTTAAACTATGACATTTAAAAACAAATTCCGAGAATTACTATCTTTTTTTTTTCTTAATCTCAATGAGATGACACTTTATCACACTTTATGTTTTTACCACACAAAAAAATTAAAACAAAACAAAATAAATACTACTTAGTAATTCCCATTTGGGCGTAGCAAAAACATTAATAACTTTTGGAATTTCACAGTTTTATAACTATTTTTATCTTACAACACGAGATGTACTGTGATCGTCAAATAAAGTAAACATAGTTACTGTGATTAAAAGCTTTATTAAAATGCAGTAATTTACACAAAAGAAAAAATAAATGTAAGGAATTCAAGAATCTATAATATTAATAGGCAAAGCGATTTCTTGTGACCTCTTCTACACTTTTAGTTATCAACCGATTTTGACAAAAAATATTCCATTTGTAAGGCATTTCTTTGCAGATGTGCACTATCTTTACAGATGTGCACCATCTTTACAGATGTTTTTTTGGAGTATTAATAATTTAAAGTTGCTACTAACACATACATGAAATACATAAAACTATACAATGCTGTGTGTGTGGTTACTAAATTTGTTAATGTTTTTGCAAAAATTTTATATCAAAAGCCCTGTGTTGAATTGTGAATTAGCTAAAATTGATTAGCATACCTTTGGGCATAAAATTATTTATTAACAACCCCATTTATATATCTTCTGTGTGTTCTACAAATATTTATAATAAAATTTAATGCATTTTTAAAAATACACAATTTCATGAATTTTATATAAATACTTACTAATTTTTTATATATATAAACATTAAAAAAAAAATTAATGAAAAAAGAATTTTCTAGAATTTGCACTCGAATTTCAAGTGCTGGGCTCTGCTAGTTATTTAATAATAACTGAACTCAATAAAAACATCAAACAAAAGTAATACAAAATAGAAATAAATGCACTTTATTTACAAAATGACCAAATCTTACGCGTCAAAAAAAGTAAACAACAAACAAAAGGCAACAGTACTTCAATACGGAAAGTAAACTTTTAAAATTTTGTAATATTTGGTTTATTTCCATTTGGCCTCAAGCATCTCATTTAGGCATCGACTCTATACGTTTTTTTTTTTTTTTGTTACATCAGGGAAGGTTTTATTCCCTTCTTCCTTTATAATCTTCTGCCGTGCTTGAAATGGCCCTTTGCACGATTTTTCTGTCAATGTGTTCCCACAGATGGTCGATCGGGTTAAGGTCCAGGCAGATGATGAATGGAAATTCATAAGATTGTTCTGATTCGCCTTGGATATGTATGGTTTCCTCCGTAGTATCTTTTGTGAAGCGCTCTTCTAATTGTACTCGCACTTACTGGTTTGCCTGGTGCCTACTGCATTTTTGGCTAGATATGTCTTTACTTCTCTTACTACATCACTAACATCAGTACCACCGGGTATCAGACGATGTTTGCTTTCCCATAGTGAGATTACTTTCTTTTACGTCGTTTAGTTATTACTAGTATAACCCAGCACTCGAAATTCGAGTGCAAATTCTAGGAAATATTATTTTTTCATTCAATTTTTGTCTTTAAATGTTTTTTTAATCTATATATATAAAAAATTTATGAATATTTAAATGGGCCTTAAGGTATTTTAATCAATTTCAGCAATTCACAATTCAACACAGAGCGTCTGATATATAATTAAAATCATTCGCATTAACAATATATTTAATTAATATATTTTTAAGACAGATTAAACATAAATTTTATCATTCTCAGCTTCTGCTCCATATTATAACTATGCCAATTTTCACACTCCTCCGTGCCCGCATATTGTTTGATAAGGGAACTAAAAATTTATCTTCAGGTATTAATATATAGATTAATAAGTACAAATCAACTAAAAACTAGTAAGAAAATTATAGTCGGTCTAGATCGGCTATGCGATACCCTATATCAAGCGTTTCACTTCTTTGTTGCAAAAACAAACACAAAACAAATTTGAGAAAAATCTGTGCCATATTTTTGTATTTTATAAGATATCATTTAGAGTAAACGTGGTGCGAAAACGATCCATAGTTGTTCGAATTAGCCGCTCTGATCGACGATTATGACTGCCATAAAATGGACGAAGTGTACGATAAAATTGACGAATAGAATCATTATTTTGATATAAAATTTGCTCTCATGTAGGTCTATTCATGATGAAATGGCCAACCAAACTAAACAAAAAGTAACTATCAGCTGGTAAATCAGTTGTCAAATAAAGCTGTGTTACCAACTCGAGGTTGTGAACCTCTAAAAAAGCACCCTTTAGAAACTGCAACAACTTTTCGGTATTATTGGGTAAGCTACTTCTTAATTCTGATTTTCAATTGATATTTTCTGAAATTCAATTGATATTTTGTGAAATACATTTGATAATTTCTGAAATACATTTGATATTTTCTGAAAATCAATTGATGTTTTCTGAAAATTAAGTGATAATTTCTGAAAATCAATTGATGTAAATATTTAGGAAAGCATTTTTTTATACAGAACTTGATAAGGCATCTGAATTTTTTCAGATTCAGCTCACAAAAGCCATTGAAATACGAGGGCAGATCAATAAGTCTGTGACTTTTCCAACTTCCCTCGTAGTTATGTGAAATGCAACACTGCTCCCACCTGTAATAGACTACTGTAAAGTTTTGAGCAAGTTCCGCCATTTACTTTGCGTTTAACAGCTGTGGAGTTGTTTAACCGCAATTCGAATGAGTGGATGAAACATGGATCCATTACAAAACTCCGGAGACCAAGCAGCAGTCTAAACATGGGTTTCTCCGGGTGAACCGGCTCCGAAGAAGGCCAAGGTAAGTTTGTCGGCCAATAAGGTGATAGCAACAGTTTTTACCACATCGATTCCCTTCAAAAGGGAAAAACAATAAGCGGCGAATATTATGCCAACTTATTGGACCGAGGATTTAAAAAAAAACGACCCCATATGGCCAAGAAAAAAGTTCTTTTTCATCAAGATAATGTGATCACGTGTGCAGTCTCAATGGCAAAATTCCATGAATTGGGCTACGAAGTGGTACCTCGTCCGCCATATTCTCCGGATTTAGCCTCCAGTGACTATTTCCTATTTTCAAACCTAAAAAAATGGCTCGGTGCAAAGACATTTAGCTCCAACGATGAAATTAATGTTCAACCAAATGCCTATTTTATGGACCACGAAAAATCCTATTTTTTGGAAGGGATACAAAAATTGGAGAAACGTTGGACTAAGTGTATTGAGCAAAAAGTCACGGACTTATTGATCCGCCCTCGTATTATCTAATTTCGACAAGTTTTATTTATAGATATACAATTTGAGATGATATTAAATTACCCAAAACATGTATACGAGTAATTTCAAGTCAAACCGTAAAATATGCAAACAATTAAATTAATTTATCACAAGAATTTACGAGGGTGGTCCCCGAACAACCCGACCTGACGTATAGATGGCGGCAGTAGTTTGAAAAAATTTCAAGGCGCCAAATTGTTTAGTATTTTTTTTGGAGGAGTCAAAAGTAAACGATCTCAGTAAATTTGTAAACATGGAAGAAATTGGTCACCGTTATATAATTCAATACTTAAAGTCGAGCTAGATTCTACTCTGGGGAAGTCTGCACCTTGGTGTATGGCTATAAAATATTGAGTGGCAGAGTTTAAACGAGGCCGTACGAGCTGCCAAGTAGTCGATAATTAAGGTGGACAAGCCAAAAACGGCTAAGAAAATCCACAAAATGATATTCGATGATCGTCGGTTGAAGATGCGTGAGCTAGCTGAAGTGGTAGGCATTTCAAAAAGTGCTATACATCGCCCAACAAAAACAGCGTCGGAAAGGTGTTTCAATAGAGTGGTTGGCGATGTTTCACTGCAATGAAACCGAGTTTGTGCGTCGATTCGATACCATGGATGAGACATGTGTCCACCAATTCACATCAGAGACAAAGGAACAGTCAACACAGTCGACTGAAATAAGAGAATCGTGTCCAAAGAAGACAAATATATTTCCATCTGCAGTCAAGGTCATAGTGTCTGATTTTTGCGATGTGCGTACGATAATTTTTATTGATTATTATCAATCAACGGTAAGCATTATGCCAACATATTGCAGCGTTTAAGTGATGAAATTAAAGAAAAATGGTCGCATTTAGCGAAAAAGGAAATATTATTTCATAAAGACAATGTACCAGTTCACACATTCACTATTGTAATGGCCAAAATCTTGATGATTTAACTACCAAAAATATTTGAACTAGACCCATATTTAATTATATCGATCGATATCGGACGATGTCCGTCCGTCCGTCTGCCCGCCCGCCTTTGTGTTTATGTAAACTTTGTAATGAAACTACAGGTCGCAAATATGAATATATTATAATGAAATTTGGTATATAAGCTTATATCCGCCATAGGACGAACACTATTGGAATTGGTGAAAATTGGTATATGTTCAGACCTAGTCCCCATACAAATGACCCCTATGAGATCGACTTAAATTGCCATAAGATCCAAATTATCGCATAAATCGTAGTAAAATTTAGTTTATGTGTGTTTATTACACTCATTAATCAGTTGTCCAAAAGTAAAGCCTGTCGGAGAATTTCTAGTTATAAGCCCATTTAAAGCTTCATACCGATCTTCACTTAAATCTTTCAAAAAAACAAAAATATAGCACAGATTTTTCTCAAGTTTCGATTGTATAAGTTTTTGGAAAAAAAAAAGCATCTGTACCAAATATGGTCAGGTTCGGTCCATTTTTCGACCTAGTCCATATAAACCTACCATCCGCTATGAACTTTTTCATATCTGCAGGCAAAAAATTAATATCAATGCCACACAAATTTGTTTTATGCTTATTTTCTATATCCAATTAGGTGGACCTAAGACCCATTCTCTAAACGTATGGTATAGGGTATTGTATAGAGCGAATATAACTTTCTTACTTCTTTTTTACTTCCAAACTTAAAAAATGGCTCGGTGGTAAAAGATTTCCCAACAATGAAGAGGTGGAGTCTGCGGTTGAGTAGTTTAAAATTCACTTCAGCTCCTCCGATGAAGTTAATTGATGATCTACTGAATTTTTTGACAAGAAAAAAATTTTGACTTTTAAGTTCTGTAATTTACTCTCGTTAAGTTTGATTTATATCCACTAATGTATGTACAGTGACACTGAAAAGTTACATACCCTCTCGAAAAAGTGAATATTTTAAAGTTGAGATTATTTGAAATAAAATAAGCAACCAAATAAAATTTGACTTCCATAACAAATCGTTAATTCAAATAAAAGATATTAAACTTTTGCAACACAGATACGTTTGCATACGTCTAGCGTTCTTTAATAGTATGAGTCGTTTTGAATTTCCGGTGAGGTAAACTTCAACCAAAAAACTAAATAGCAAATGTTTACAATGCGGTATGGTATGTACATACAATTTTTTTTTTTTGTGTTACTGTACATGAAAAAAGTTCTTATTTTCAGATAACTACATATGTATAATATTTCATTTAATAAAATATATCCTTACTCATTTCATAAACATAAATCTCTTAATTAAGTAAATACGTATTTTATGTACGTACAGAAGTACTTACATCAGTAGATAGTTATGAAAAGTTCATTCCTCTGATAAGATCTACTTACTGGCATTTCATTAAAAGTGTGAAAAAGATAATCTTAAACTTAAATTTCACAGCATCTAATACATCAGAAGAGTTTTATTTGCGAACACAGGCTCCTGTCGATTAAGGAAATGACGGAAAATTAAAAAAATAAAAATAATTTAAAAAAAAAAATAATATTCCGCGTTCTTTTTTTGTAAATTTATAATTGAAAAGAAGATATATATTTTTTTAAAGTGTTTTCAAAAAAAAATAAAAATTAAATCTGGCTGTAATGTTTACAAGTACCATGGCTACTGTGGCTGATGTTTCACCAAAAAGTTTTACTTTCGGTACCGTGGATTATGTTGTGTTTGTTTTTATGCTTTCCATATCGACCGGTATCGGTGTTTATTTTGGTTTCTTTGCAAAATCAAAAAATACAACAGATGAATATTTAATGGGCAGCAAAAAATTGAAAACTTTACCCATTGCGATATCCTTAATAGCGAGGTTAGTATTTTATTTACTAAAATTGTATTCGGTACAGTGTATTTTGAATCACTGTAAATCTATAAGCAAAAATAAACGAGAAAGTCGGTCTAGGCCGATATGAGGAAAAGTATCTTAGACTCAAAATTACTGGGTAGTCATTAATCGACATCAAAAATAACAATAATCCAAATTTAAACCATATAGTAAGACTGGCATAGGTTTCTATAATGAGGACCATTCTACTGGTAACTCTGTCTTTCAGGCTGAATTGGTCGCAGTGTTGCCATTTTAGCATTTTAGTTACTAGATTTAGCAACTTTTTTTGTTGCTTAGCATCCAAAATTTATGAAAAGTTGCTAGATGCTAACTTAGCATCTTTTTTTATTTTTTATCATTATTTTTGAATATATATTTTTAATTTTAATGGTATTGATATGTTAAAATTTCTCAAAGTGTAATACGAGAAATTTGTGTACTACTCTTTTTACACTCTGCTCGTTTCTTTCAACAAATATAACAAAACATTTTGAAATAGAAGAATGTAAACAGCAACAACAGTTTTTAATGAATTAAAAAGTCGATTGCCAAAAAATATAATTGCATTAAAAAAAATTCCAAAATTTTCAATACAAAACACATTAAACCGGGTAAAAAAATCGATAACCAATATATTAGAAGAGTTTAAATTTAGATTATCTGAAGCAGAAAAAATTCAAATCCAATTGAGTTATCTCACAGAACAATATTGGGATACAACACTGAATACAACCTCCTTATGGATTGAAGTAAACAAAAATTCTATTGGCGAAAGTCCATTTAAAGAGTTATCCACATTTGTATTGTCTTTATTTGTTTTGTCTTTCTCAAAAGCCGGAGTTGAACGTTCGTTTAATTTAATGACTTTAGTTAAAACCAACAGAATAAAATCAGAGTTGCTATGTTCTGTAATACGCATAGAAGAAGGTTTGAAATTGAAAAATGGGTGCTGTTACACTTACAATATACCGAGCGATGTAGTTGAAAGTCGATCGTCAGAAAAATATCAGAGCCAAGAAGAACTTGAAGATTAAGACATCACAGAAATATTAGTTTTCACAAAGCAATTATTGTAACTAGCAGATTCCAGCCCTCGAAAATCGAGTGCAAATTCTAGGAAATTTTATTTTTTCATTAAATACAGACCCTAAAGGTATGCTAATCAATTATAGCCAATTCGCAAATCAACACAAAAAAAAATCATTTTTATTACAAACACATTAACAAATTTAATAAACACACACTTAGCATTGTATAATTTTATTTCATGTATGTCTTAGTAGCAAATTTAAATGCAGTTTACTCAAAATAAAGGAAAAAATTTAAAAATCTGTAAATCTGCAATCCGGCTAAAAAGAAATACTTTTCAAATAATATACGTTTGATGAAAATCGGGATAAAACGGTAAAACAAAACATTGGTCACAAGAAATCGCCTAGCCTATTAATATTATAGATATACTCGTATATTTTGATAATGTAAATTCTGTTATATTTGAAATTAAAAAAAAAATCTCTAAAATTAAAAATATTTAATTTAAAATATTTAATCAAAATAATTTTATTTAAAATTTTAAAAATATAAATCGAAACTTATGTTTTATATTCATTTTTTCATTTAAAAACCAAAGAATTAATTAATAAGTACTTAATTCTTCAATCAAAAGGTAATGGAATTAAAAAAAAATTTTGCATCTTTTATTTTGACTCAAGTACGTTTTTGCATCTTTTTTTTGCAATTTAGCATCTTTTCAATTTCAAATTATGGCAACACTGAATGGTCGCAATAACGGAATATATTAGATCTATTCACGCACGGGGAATCCCAAGTCCCGGAGACGTGAAAATATTTATATATATATATATAGCGGCTATCAGGGCGATATCCTCAGACAAAACTAGATGAAGGACTGTCCTCAAGTGTAAGGAGGAGACTGCTAACTTCAGCAGAAGGGGCAGAATTGAAATCGTTTCGATCCCAGGGAAACGAGATTGCTGACGAACTGGCCAGGAATGGTTCTTTCCTAGAGGGTGTTAATTTGGAAAACACAATACCTTTAGTTTCTCAAATTGAAAATTTCGGACTGGGCGACCAATTCGCATGCATCAATTTGGGAGGGAACTGACGTGGATAGGGTTACGAAGATATTATGGGACACTCCCAACACTTCAAAGTCTAGGGCAATCCTTAGTCTCAGTAGAAGTGAACTTAGTAGGGTAATTGGCATCCTCACTGGACATTCTGAACTGAGGGCTCGACTATACCGTATAGGACGGGCAGAATCGGCCACATGTAGAGCTTGCGGAGAGGATGACGAAACCCTAGAACATAACCTTTGTTACTGTCCTGCATCGACAACGACATCTTACCTGGCGGGTCTTAGGGGGATACGCTGGAAAACACTCAGGAAATTTGCTGATGAAACCGAATTTCATTAACTTAGATAGGGGTAGATAACCGAATTAATATGGCTTACGTGTTTATCCGGGGAAAACGGATATGAGCTATGTGTATAGCTGACACATACACACTTTTTTATCGAAATTTTCCATGACCATTTTGCATAAATGTAGCTGAATTTCGTTGATGCAGCGTTGAATTTTCTCCTCCAGTTGTGGGCTTCCGGGCATAGACCTCTGACTTCAAATAAAATCATAAAATGAAAATCAATTGCGTTAAATTGCACGATCTAGGCAAAATGCGCTTCATCGCATAGGAGGCTTTTGTTCGAAAAATCAGCATCAACTTGTTGATGTTCAATAAATATTCAACGAACTCTCTTCTTTTGGCATGGTCATTGGGCTTTAGTTCTTGTGTCAATTGAACTTTATAAGCGTGGAGACTCGGATCTTCTGTGAGTATTCGCTGTAGAAAGATTCTGAAATTTGCAATTCATGTCCTCGACGCCGAGTTGACTTTCACCAACACTCTTACGCACTGCTTCGTATTGACATTTGAAGGGCTCCTTGTTTTTCAATGACATATGTGAATTTTTCACTTACTGTCTTCACAGTTGACGAAGTTAGTTCAATATTCCGCCTATATTTTATACGAATTTTTTTAACTGTAGCCGCCAAACTTTCATTTTTTTTAAAATAATGTTCAACAATGAAAAGGCATTGTTCTATCGTGCAGTGCTTCATTTTTACTTACCCTAAACTTTAGCTGTCAAACTGTATTTTTTCTATTGGTTGTCAATACTTTACTGCAAATTCAAATCTTGCGTGAATTTTTGCCAGTCCAAAACCAACAAATTTGGGAAACATTTTCTTTATTTTTCCGCATAATCTCCTTTTATGTCGAAACACTTTTCCCATCGATATTCAATAGCTTCGATATCCCGTTTATAGTAAGAACTGTCTGACTCCTTAAAATAGCCCTCAACCACAGACTCCACCTCTACATTGTTGGGAAATTTTGTACCATCAGCTATTTATTCAAGTTTGGAAATAGAAAATAATCCGAGGGAGCTAAATCTGGCGAATAAGATGCGTGAGGAAACGATTTGAACTTTAATTAATGGATTTTAGACATGACAAAATGCGGCCTTCTTTAATTTCATTACCTAAACGCTGCAATAAGTTACCATAATACTCGCAGTTGATTGTTTTCCCTTTTTGAAGATAGTCAATAAAAACTAGCAGATCCCAGCCCTCGAAATTCGAGTGCAAATTCTAGGAAATTTTTTTTTATCATTCAATTTATTTCTTTCAATGTTTTTTGAATCTTTGTTATTCATTAAATTTATTTCATTATAAATATTTGTTCAACACACAGCAATAAGGGCCTAAAAGTATTTGAACCACCCACTTAGAGGTATGCTAATTTTAGGCAATTCTCAATTCAACACAAGGGTTGCAATTATTATAATGAAATTCAAATTTAATAAACACACATTAACAAATTTAATAAACACACACACAGCATTGTATAAATTTATGTATGTGTTAGTAGCAAGTTTTAGTGAATTTTACTTTTAAAAAAATGTTCCGGGCGGTAAAACTGTGGACAGCTAAACAGAAATACCTTTCAAATGTGGCATGTTTGGTAAAATTGGTTCAAAACTGACAAAATTACATCGGTCACAAGAAATCGTCTTATCTATTAATACTTTAGATTATCCCGCGCATCCCAAAAAACAGCCGCCATAAACTTGCCTGCAGATATAACTGTCTTCGCCTTCTTTAGACACGATTCTCCCACTTAAGTCCACTGTTTTGACTGTTTCTTTGTCTCAGGTGTGAAGAGGTGGATCCATGTCTTATCCAAGGTTACGAATCGACGTAAAATATCGGCTTTATTGCGGTGAAATTTGCCAAGCACTCTATTTGAACATATTCATGACGCTGTTTTTGTTTTATTGTGAACAAACGCGGCACCCATCTTCCGGACAGCTTTCTCATCTTCAAATTTTCGGTCAATATGCGATGTATAGCACTCTTTTTTAATGCCTATCATTTCAGCTAGCTCACGCACCTTCAGCCGACGGTCATCCAACACGGCCTCGTACGGCCTCGGTAAAACTCTGAAACCCAATATTTTATAGCCGGAAACGAATGAGCAGACTCCCCCAGGTAGAATCTTGCTCGGCTTTAATGTTTTATAAGTTTTCCACTTTTCACCAAAGTAATTTTTTTCAAACTACTACCGCCATCTTTTTTGTTGAATAAATAAATAAATATTGTGATATAAATCTAGAATGGTATCTATAAAGACCCTGCAGATTAAGCATCGTAGGTTTCGTTTTAGGATGGGTTAAAGGTTGAATAAAGTTATATAACTAAGAGGAGTTTTATACTCATTAAAAAATGATTGTTTGCCATAGAATTTGGGACCAAATCGATAATGATCTGAGACATATCGATGAAAAAATTTATTTCATTCTGTGTTTATCAGTTTAAAGGTTAAGGTTAAAGGTTTTATTTACAACTAATAATAATCTATGTCTTCCTTTCGCTTTCAGTCAACTTTCTGGCATAGCTATTATGGCAGTACCAGCGGAAACTTACACTTTCGGTTTTTCCTACATATACTTTGTATTGCCCTTGATTTTAGTGTTTCCCGTCCTTAATTATATTATTATTCCAGTATTCTATAAAAACAATATATCAAATTGTTATGAGGTAATATAAATTAACAAAATATATGCACCTAAAATTAAAAAAAAAATACTAATTTATATTTTGCAGTATTTAGAAATGCGTTTCAATAAACGCACACGTCAATTGGTGACAGCGGCCTTTGTAGTTAATGCCTGCCTTATGTTACCTGTCTATGTATTTGTACCAGCTCTGGCATTTTCACAAGGTAAAATGGAAATAGATTTATAATTCAACTGACGGAATTGAATTAAAATTCATTTTCATTTGCAGCGTCGGGCTTAAATATTCATTTAATTAACGCCGTAGTCTGTTCAATTTGTATATTCTATACAATGATGGTGAGTTTGGCCACATATATGTAATTAAGAAATCTTAAATTGATATCCGAAATGATTTCTTTTATTTTGTTTTTTTTTTTTTTTTGGTTATTTTATAGGGAGGTATTAAAGCCGTGGTTTGTACTGATGTTGCACAGGCTGGTATTATGTTAGCATCTGTAGTTTTAGTTGGTGTTTTGGGAACTTTAAAGGTGGGCGGTTTAGCAAAAGTTATTGAATATGCTGATGAAGGCGGTCGTTTTTATTTTGAGTAAGTTTTTTTTATTTTATTTTTTATTATTTTTTTTTATTTGATTTACTTATTCTTGATTGGTTTGTTAGTTATTCTTTCGATCCCCGTGTACGATCGGCTTTCTTTAGTATGTTCACTGGTGGTTTCGTAATATGGACTGGTCACATTGGTTTAAATCAGAGCTGTGTGCAAAGAATTGTATCATTGCCCTCAATGCAACAAGCCCGCAGGTAAGTACAATTATTAATTTTCGTTTTCATTAATAAACAAGTAAGAAAATTATAGTCGGTCTAGACCGACTATACGATACCCTATACCAAGCGTTTATAAACCCTATCTCTTAGGCCCAACTAACTGCACATTGAAAATAAGCAAAAACCAAATTTGAGTAGGATTTTTATTAATTTTTTTGGCTGCAGATATGAAAAAGTTCATATCGGATGCTATATCTATAAAGGGACTAGGTCCAAAAATGGACCGATCCTGATCATGTTTGGTAAAGTCTCTTGTATTTTGCAAAAATATGTACAAAAAAAATTTGAGAAGAATCAGTGCAATATTTTTGTTTTTAATAGATTTAAGTGAAGATCGGGAAGCAGCTCTATATGGGGTCAAAGGGATTATTTTTGGACTACTCATTAGTGGATGTAATGAACGCATACAAACCCAATTTGAGTAAAATCTATATGACAATTTGGATCTTATGGCAATTTATGTCGATTTCATATGGGTTATTTGTATGGGGGCTAGGTCTGAACATGGACCGATTCTCACCAATTTCAATAGTGTTCATCCCATGGCCGACAAAAGCTTATATACCAAATTCCTTCAAAATATATTCATATTTGCGACCTGCAGTTTGATTACAAGCTTTACATGGACACACAGACGGACGGACGGACGGACGGACGGACGGACATTGTTAAATCAACTCAGAAAGTGATTCTGATTCGATCGGTATAATTAAAGATGGGTCTAGGTTAAATATTTTTGGTTGTTACAAACAGCAGCACAAAGTCATTATACCCAAACCACATAGTGGTATAGGGTATAACAACTAAGAGAATTATAGTCCGTCTAGACGGACTAAATTATTCAAACAGTTTACTAATTCCCAGCCATAGATCAATGCTGAAGTTTCTGTCACGCCGAATTTCCCATTAAATTCATGAAAGAAACTTAGATATTTGTTTTTTTTTAATTTAATCTATTAAAATAAATAAATTACAAGTCACTGACAAAAATATATGTATATATTTATAAAGGGTGATTTTTTAGCTATTATCTTCTTGGCAACGCTGGTTTAAACAGCTGACGCACGTTTCGTGTTTTGTTTCATTGTCAAACATCTTCGGTTTGGTCTATAATTTAACCATGAATCGGCTTACAAACGAACAACGCTTGCAGGTTATTGAATTTTATTATCAAAATGCGTGCTCTGTTAAGAAATTTCATCGTGCGCTTCTTCCATTTTATGGTCAGTTTAATCGACCCACTGAAGCGGCTATTCGGGCTATTGTGACTAAATTTCGCACCAAACTTACATTGTTGGACATTAAACCACCAACACGCTTACGTAGAGTGCGAACTGAAGAAAATATCGCAGCTGTATCGGCCAGTGTTAATGATAACCATCAATTTTCTATTCGTCGCCGTTCGCAGCAATTGGGCCTCTGTTACTCAACAACGTGGAAAATTTTGCGGAATGATTGAGGTGTGAAGCCTTTCAAAATACAGCTGGTGCAAGAATTGAAGCCGAACGACCTACCGCAACGTAGAATTTGTGGTGAATGCGCTCTTGGAAAGTTGGCCGAAGATCCACTTTTTTACCGAAAAATTGTGTTCAGCGACGAAGCTCATTTTTGGCTCAATGGGTACGTAAATAAGCAGAATTGTCGATTTTGGAGTGAATATCAGCAAGAAGCATTGGAAGAGCTACCAATGCATCCAGAAAAAGTCACAGTTTGGTGTGGTTTATGGGCTGGTGGCATCATTGGACCGTACTTCTTCAAAGATGATGCGAATCGTAACGTAACTGTGAATGGTGAGCGCTACCGAGAGATGATATCCAATTTTTATTTTGCCCAAAATGCAAGAGCTTGACTTGCATGACATGTGGATTCAACAAGACGGTGCCACATGTCACACAGCACGCGCAACAATGGACTTATTGAGAGGCGAGATCGGTGAACATTTTATTTCACGTTCGGGACCGGTCAATTGGCCGCCTAGATCGTGCGATTTAACGCCTTTAGACTATTTTTTGTGGGGCTATGTTAAAGCTCATGTCTATACAGACAATCCCGCTTCAATTGACGCATTGGAAGACACCATTGAAGCATTTATTCGTGAGATACCGGCCGAAATGTTGGAAAGAGTATGCCAAAATTGGACTGAAGCGCAGTCACGGTCAACATTTGCATGAAATAATCTTCAAACATTAAATTATATGGACCGTACTATCGATTAAAATAAAGATTTCATGCATTTTTCTGAATTTTATGTGTTTTTTTTTTGAAAACTTTCCTATAGCTCTTAAAAAATCACCCTTTATAATCCATATAAATTCGTATAAGGAACAAAGGGCCTCAATAATTGATTTCCATCGATCTCTATCTAATGATGCTCTTTTAGCTACACTTCATGTTATGCCAACGGTTTGTAATTCCGCTTGTACTTGGCGCTTCCAAGTATTTTTAGGGCGTCCTATTCTTCTTGTTCTCTGTGGGTTGAAGTCCAAGGATTTGTTATAGATGTCATCGGCTGGTTTACGTAGGGTATGACCCATCCATCTGTATTTGCGAATTTTAATTTCATGCTCAATTGGGGGCTGTAGCGTTCTAAACCATAGCTCTGAATTTGTTATTGTTTATTTATGGCTAGAATATTTTGAGGATTATGCGAAGGCATTTGTTGACAAAAGTCTGCAGCTTTTGGACGTATGAGTTTTTGAGGTTCCAGGTCTCCGAGCCATATAGCAGAACCGACTTTACATTACTGTTGAAAATTTTAATTTTGGTGGATAGCGCGATGGTAGCTGATCTCCAAAACTTATTGAGGATTCCAAATGCTTGTTTGACTTTAGTCAGTCTGTTATTTATATCTTCGGAACAACCGCCAGAGATCGATATGATGCTGCCCAAATAGCAGAAAGAGTTAACATCTTCAAGTTGTTTCTCTTGCAGTGAGAAACGGTGGTCATTAGTGGCATTAAAACGCATTGATTTCGTTTTTGCGCTATTTTTAATCAGTCCTGCACTTAACTCTTTTACTTTGATGCTATCCAGCAATTGTTGCACGGTATGCTGGTTGTGGGTTAATGTCGTCTGCATAGTCTAAGTCGGTAAGCCTTCCAGCCAAACCCATAGTAATTCCATATGTAGGATTTACAGAGTGGCCCATTATAACATCAAGCACGATGTTGAAGAGTAGAGGATATATAACACATCCCTGTCTCACACCCGTTGTCTCGCGTCCGAATATAGACATTCTACAATTCGAATGATCTTGTCAGGGATTCCTTTACACTTCATCGCTTTCCATATGGCAGAGTGATGGATAGAATCAAATGCGCGTTGAAAATCTACAAATATTAAGTACATATGTGATTGCCATTCCACTGTCTGCTCAGACCTATTTGGCCTGAATCCTGCCTGCTCATTTCTCAAATATGTCTCCAATGATATGATCTTCTTAAGCATATTTAGTAGAGCGATTCCTCTCCAATTTTTGCACTCCATCTGGTTACCTTTCTTTGGGATGTTGATTATTAGACCTTCCTTAAGAGTCCTTGAAAGCGTTTCGGACTGCCAGAAGTGTTCCGTTTCCGACTGCCAGAAATGTTCTATTAATGGTTGAATTAAGTTTGCCGAAAGGGATTTATCAGCTTTAAACAGTTCTGGGGGAATATTATCGGGACCTGCAGCTTTGTGATCTTTAAGCGCTGTTATTGCTTCTATGATTTCATCAACGCGTGGACATAGGGTGTTAATATCTTCTCGCTGGTTATGATGGGATTGTTGACAAATTTCGATTGGCTCTTCGTTGGCACAATTCAAGATATTCTGGTAGTGGTATACCCAGACTCGTAATTGACCCTCTTTTGTGTACTCAAAGGCCTCATTTGCATTACCCAAGGGCCTCATATTTGAGAGATTGTGACCGGCGAGTAATTTGATGATTCTATACATATCTTTCGACCTGTTGGAGTCGGTGGCCTTTTGCGCCTCTGCAAATAAATTTTCTGTCCACTTTCTTTTGTCATTTCTGGCACTCCGTTTAACCTTGCGATTTGCGATATTATATTGTCTTTGAAGATCTATCTTGTCTTGTCGAGTATTGGCGTTGTTGATAGATGATTTGGTCACCCTTCTATCTTTAATAAAGTCCCAAGTTTGCTCAGATATCTACGGTTTAACGTTTTTGAATGGATTACCGAGAAAAGCATTGCTAACTTCTTTCCAATACGCGTCGGGATTTGAACCATTATTTAGCATATTTGCTGTTTTTATTCTGAGAGAAATTAAATTCAATAGCCCATATGACCGAAATTATATGCTTAGAATGATAACTACACATATTAAATCAACCAAATCTTCATTACAACTAAATCAAATCGGAATTATGAGTTCAAAACCGTTTTTCGTCAACGAAAATCTCACCCCAGCAAACCATCGCATTTTAATCGCTGCTCGTAAGTTGAAAAATGAAAATAAGATATCGTCTGCTCATACAAATAGGGGCCTTGTATATATTCGAAAACTGGGAAGCGATGAATCATTATGTATACCCTCAATAGAAATATTAAAAGAGTTATTTCCTTTTCGAAACAATGATGAATTTCATGATGAAGCGATGCCAGATAGAAATGATGGTGCCTGATATATTTTTTATAAAATTTAACAATTTTCTTATCACTTCATACATTTTATATAAATATTTTTTGATTTTCTACTTTTTATCTAAATTTTTTCATTTTAAAATAACTTTAATCTATTTCTCCTTAATTTTTCTTTGCAATTATTTTATTAATTTTAAAATTTGTATTAGTTTTGTTCCTTTCTTATTACCATTTATTCTAATAACATACAATTGTGTTGCTTTCAAATCTGTGATATATGATCTGTGGTAATAGTTATAGTTCCAAAGATAACGTTTTTAACATGGTAAGGATTCTGGCGAAACAAAAATCTGGACTCAAAATTGTTCATATAAATCCACAAAGTCTTAATAACAAGATAGATGAGTTTAGATACATTTTTGTTGCCTCTGGAGTTGACATCATCTGCGTATCTGAAACCTGGTTCGATTCCTCAGTCAATGATTCAATTTTCAATTTGCCGGGATTTAAACTATTTCGTGCTAATAGGATAACAAACGCTGGTGGTGTCTCAATTTATGTGAGAACGGAGATTGTTGTGTAAAGCTAAGATCAGAGCCTACTAGTGAGATTGAGTACCTATTTCTTGAATTAAACACGAAGGATAAAGAAAAAATTCTTATCGCCTGCGTATATCGACCGTATAACTTTATTGATACCAAAGACTTGTTTAATAAAATTGAATCGCTGTCCTTATTGTACAATGACGTAATCGTTTCTGGTGATTTCAATAGTAACCTGCTAGTTGATGTCACTTTCAGAGCCCATGCAAACGATCGGTCTTTTGCCTGTTAATACGATCGTTCCAACCCATTATCCAAGTGGCTCGAACAGTTTACTTGATGTATTCTTTACTAATCATAAAAGCAAAATACTGCTTTACGATCAATTTTCTGCCCCTGTTTTTTCGAAGCATGACTTAATATTTATGATATATCATACCTATGTTAACTATGAAGATGTACATTACACTTATAGAGATTTTCGTGGCATTGAATATACAGCGTTAAACCAGCGTATTGATTGCGTTCATTGGGATTCAATTTATGGTCTTGAGAATGTTAATGATCAAATTGCTTTCATTCAAAATAACCTTCTCACAATATTTTATAAAATTGTGCCTGAAAAAACAAGAACACTTAAACCTATACAGCCTCCTTGGTTTACTTCAATTATAAAACGTTTAATTGATGAACGAGATCTCACTCGTCTTTTCGGTTTGCTCGTTATATTAGCGCATACCTTAAGTTAAATTTCTCCCACTATAAGATGATAGTCGCTGCCAATATCGGCTCCCCTTCTATTCAATGAGTGCCTCCACATTTTACTTACACTAACAAAAATGCTTAGCTATAAAAACCAAAAAAAAATGGTGGAACACTGAATATTACCAAATTCAGTGTTCCTAAAAGTATGCTCAACTATTTGAGTGCTTAGAGAATTTTTTTTTAATTAAGCATCAATTTCACTTAGCAAACTGAAAGTACTTTCAATAAAAAAATTTTCCGAAGTAAATTCAGTACCAATTCAATTCCACTTTCGACCGGAATTGAGCCAGAAATTCATCAGAAATTTTCAAGAACGTAATCTATATTCTGGTTCAGATATCTCTCATGCTTGGTTATTTATTAAATATTTTCTTCTTTCCAGAGCCTTAACTATAGCTGGGATTGGTGTCGTTATAGTCATAACTTATAATTCTTTCATTGGCATTATTATGTTTGCACGTTACTTCGGATGTGATCCAATTTTGGGAGGTGTAAGTAATTTTTTTTTTTTTCATATTTATAATCTACACATATTTAATCATATTTAATAATTTCTACAAGGTTGTCGACAAAGCTGATAAAATGATGTCATTCTTTGTACAGGATATTATGGGTCACTTAAGTGGTATGCCCGGTATTTTTATATCCTGTGTATTCAGCGCTTCTTTAAGCACTATGTCGTCCGTGTTGAATTCTGTATCGGGTGTGGTGTATTTTGCCTATATCAAACCATTTATTAAACACACCGATGCTAAAGCCAATGCTATAATGAAATTATTTGTAGTTGTTATGGGCTCTTATTGTATTTTGGGTGGTTTAGTGGTACAAAAATTCAGTTCGATTCTACAAATCATCACTACTATAACTGGCATAAATACGGGTGCAGTAGTGGGCGTGTTTTTATTGGGCATGTTTGTACCCAGAGTAAATGGAAAGGTAAGAAAATATCAAGTTTTTCGTATAATTATATTTAGAACAACATTTTAGAAATGAGTCTTCTATTTCTCACTTAAGGTGGCACTGGCCTCAATAGCTTTTAGTATTGGTACCATGTTGTGGATTATTATCAATGCTCAAATGAATTTCAGGGATGGTTATATTAAATATGATCCATTGCCTACATCATTGGATAGATGTGATGCTCATAACTTTCAGATAATGGTTAAAAATATGTAAGTATGGAGCTATTTTTTGAAAATTGATAGAGATTATTTTAAAATACAGGCCGATAGTCAAGTCGGCGGATAATGTCAAAAATATGTCAAAGAAATAATTATTTTTTAAAATTTTTGACACTATCGATTATTTGTTTTAGACAAAGCCCATTTTGGGGCATTAATTTATAATCGTTTGATTCAGAAACGCATTTCAAATGTTCGCTTAGAAAACTGGTACTGAAAACACTGAAAGAGTTTGTTTTTCTATTCGATTTCGTTAAGTCTAGGAAATTTGTATTAACCCATTCGATCCCAAAATACGAACAGTAAAAAATTTGTTGAATAATACTTCAATTAGGAAGTGTCATTTTGGAGATGTACCAATGCGAGGACTACTAGGCAATAAGGCAATAATAAATAATACCTAAGAGTATACTAATTAAAACTTCAAGGGGAGCACTCGGACCAGATACACGTTTCTTTTCAAAAACCAAATTTTCCGCAACTGTGTATACGATTGCGGCAGTTATTTTTTTTCGATTTTCATAATTTTTTTTTATTAGTTTAATGTGAATTGAAAAAAGTCAGGAATTTTATTTTTATTTCTCTATAATTTATTTGATTGAAACCAATTTTTGTAGTGAAAATACGAAATTCTTTTTTCAATGCTACAGAAAAAAAATTTCAAATCCATTTTTAAATAAATTGCTTTAATTCAGATTGAAAGAATTTTACCAGCTTTTAAACAAAACAAGGAAGAAAATTATAGTTGCTCCAGATCGACTATACGATTACTTATACGATGAGTTTAGAGAAACTGTCGTAGGTTCAACTAATTGGATATAAAAAATATCCATTATCTTGTGAATATGAGTGGAATTTTTAAAAATTTAAAAATTAGCCGATATAAAAATTAATCCAAAAATGGACCGATCATGACCACGTTTGGTAAAGTCACTTATTCTTTGCAAAAAAAAAATAAAAATAAACAAACCAAATTTGAGGAAAGTCTGTGCAATATCTTGTTTTTTTTACCATAGATTTAAGCGAAAATCGGTAAGCAGCTTTATTTTCGGTCTACTTATTATTGAATGTATTTAGTAAGCACATACAAACCAAATTTTAACAAGACCTATATGATAATTTGAATTGGTTTTGTCCTACTGTGAGCGTCAAAAGAAAGTAAAAAATGAAGTAATTAACATAAAATCAAAAATAAATGTAAGGAATGCAAGAATTATTTCATAATAGCTGAACTTAGTAAAAACATTAAACAAAAGTTATACAAAACAGAAATAAATGCACTTTATTTCAAGGTTCAGAAAATACACACACAAAAAATACACAATGTTCTGTTCTAAAGCAGCCAACACATATTTATATTTTCATATCAATTATGTGTGTTTCTAAATTTTGTACGGTGCCGAACACAATCATGACTTTGTTTCGTGTTAATATTTCGTTATCTACACGAACATTTTTCTATCATGTATTTTTTGTTTCGAACACACATAAACCACACAGATTCGAGTAAAGCTTTATTTTAAGTTCGTGTTCGTGCACGTGTACTACTAAAAAATACAGAACATGTTCTTGAACGCGTACATCTAAAAATTAAAACATTATCCACTCGCGATCGAAAAAAAAACGAAATTAAGTCATATGTGTGTTCGAAACAAAAAATACGTGATAGAAAAATGTTCGTGTAGATAACGAAATATTAAAACGAAATACAGCCATCCATGACTGTGTTCGGCACCGTACAAAATTTAGAAACACACATAATTGATATGAAAATGAAAATATGTGTTTGTTGGTCTGAGCTATATTTGTTTACATACTAGCAGATTCCAGCCCTCGAAATTCGAGTGCAAGTTCTAGGAAATTTTATTTTGTTTCATTAAATAAAGACCCTAAAAGTATGCTAATCAATTATAGCCAATTCACAAATCAACACAAAAACAAACTCATTTTTATTACAAACACATTAACAAATTTAATAAAACACACATAGCATATGTGTAATTTTATGTATATGTTAGTAGCAACTTTAAGTGCAATTTACTCAAAACAAAGGAAAAAATTTAAAAATCTGTAAATCTGCAAATCGGCTAAAAAGAAATACCTTTCAAATAATATACGCTTGGTCAAAATCGGGATAAAACGGTAGAACAAAACATCGGTCACAAGAAATCGCCTAGCCTATTAATATCACAGATAAGTACGAGTTTTTTATTCAGTATGTATTTTATTCTGAACTCTGCTTTATTTCGAAAATTACCGAATTTTACGCGTAAAAAAATGGTAAACAGTTGTAACACTTACGCTTGACAAATTTATACTGATCATGTGTTTTACTTTACTAAAAATCATTTTAAGTTAATTTGTACTAATTAAAAATAACTAAAGTAATCTCACAATGGGAAAGCAAACATAGTCTGATACTCCGAAAATTATAATAGATTTAAGATAAAAAAGTAAATCCTTGCATGAAATTGGCGAAATTGTGAGTAGGAGCCAGTGCACAATAAAAAAATAGTTAATATATACGACTATGAGGTTGAAGATATACCGAGATCTGAACTTCCAAAGCGCTTCAGTGGTACTGAAGTTAGAGCTGTAGTAAGAGAAGTATCTAGCCTAAAGTGCAGTGAAATTATCAGAAAACGTAAGGCAGACATCAGGCAAACCAGTAAGTTCGAGTACAGTAAGGAAATCGCTTTACAAAAATTACCTACATGGAAAGATACCATGCAAGAAACCATACATATCCAAAGCGAATCAGAGCAAGCTAATGAATTTCGATAAAAAGTACAAAAATGAGGCTCTATCTTTTTGGGAAAGCATATTATATTATATTTTCGGCGTAACCAACTCTATCAAACACGGTGGAGCTTCAAGTATGGTTTGAGGCTATATGGCGGCAACAGGTGTTGGTAATCTAGTTTTTATTTACTCTACTATGAACCAAATGGATTACTTAGCCATTTTAAAGAACAATATTGCCCCTAACACCGAGAAATTAGGCTTGGCTGGATACTGGATCTTCCAACAGGACAACGATCCAAAGCCTACGTCCAAAATTGTTAAAGAGTGGTAATTGTACCGGACTCCTAAGACACTTGATCATCTGCCGCAGTCCCTGGACCTTAACTCGATCGTGCATCTGTGGGTACACCTTGACAGAAAAACCAGACAAAGAGTCATTCCGTGGAGAGCCTACTTAAAGTAGGCTCTATAGGAAGAATGGAGTAAAATCTTTCCCGATATAATAAAATAAGTTGTCGAGTCCATACTAAATGAGTGCTTGAGGCAAAATGGAAAAAAACCAAATATTAAAAAATTTTAAAAGTTTACTTTTTGTGTTGAAGTTCTGTTGCCTTTTGTTTGCTGTTTACTTTTTTGACGCGGCAAATTTGGTCATTTTCTAAATAAATTGCATTTATTTTTTTTTTATTACTTTTGTTTAATGTTTAAATTTAGTTCAACTATTATAAATTAATTCTTTAATGCCTTACATTTATTTTTGACTTTCTGTTAATTCCTTAATTTTAACCCTTTCACGACCAACCCTAAACTGCTGAAAAATTTTTATTTTTTTTGTGGATTCGTACTTAACGACCCAACATTTCTAAACAAAAGTGTCGTCAAAAATATTTTTTTTTAATTCCTTCAAGGAAAAAATCCATGGGCCATATATATCCCATTGGTCGTCAACGGTTAAAATTAGCAACTAATTTACTCCGCTCAAAGCAAGTCAGTGATTTGTGTTTTTATTTTTTACATAAATAACTGTAGCGTTGATTTTGTATTTGTTGTAAATTTTTAAATATAGATCACAGAGAATCGATTACTACTTTTTTAGTTTGTACTAAAAATGGAGAGGAAAATCGTTCCTTATGTAAAAACCTTTTTGTTTCACAAAAAACTGTAATTGCTTCGAAGATTACCATAATTGATTTTATATTTTTGAGATATTTAGAATTAATCTTTTTCTAATGCCCGTTTTCTCAATAGGCGATTATCTTTTATCCCAACGAGAAACTGCCGATTAAAGAAATTTGGTTTTCTCAATGTCTGATTTGCTTCTATTTTGTCGCAAAGCTAACCGGCACTCATCTGCCAATTATTTATTTATCGTACAGATAAATTATTCTTCCAACTTTCATATCAATTTTGAGAAGCATTGCCAACTGAAAATAATTCCCCCAACTTTCATACGTATTTTGAGAGGCATTGCCAACTGAAAATAATGTTTTTGTCGGTACATTGAGAAAACCAAAATTGTTAACCGGCAGTTTATCGGTCCAATAAATTTATGTCCTGGTTAAGTAACAGGCAGTTTGACGATACATTGAGAAAACCGGCATAAGTCTTTTTATTTATAGTTTAATTAATTGTTGATTTAATATTATGAATTTTTTTAATTTAATAAAAATATAAAACTATAAAACATCTTTTTTACCCGTACTGAATTTTGCTGAATAATAAACCGATTCCAAATGTTTTGGTGTTTCTGAAAACCATAAATACTGGTCCATGTTATATCAAAATTTTAATGTTTTCGGTTCAATAACGTCCGAATTAATGACGTCCAAATATCATAAAAAAAACACAATTTTAAGACTTTGGGGTCACCGTCTTAGGTCCTGAGAACACATGTGCCATTTTTTCTTTTTTGGTATGGTGTGAAAGCTAAAACTATCCTCTGTCGACTCAAGTCAGCTTTAAAAAATGGGACATATATATCCCATTGGTCGTGAAAGGGTTAATAAAACTTTTAATATGTGGTACTAAAGTGTTTACTTTCTTTTAACGCTCACAGTATGTCTGAGCGGAATTGAGAAACTGCTGAAAAAATACTCCACAAAAAGTGAGCATAAGACTATATCACCGCTTTCAAAAAAAATCGCTAACGGAATTTTCGAGATTAGGCGATTTGGGCGATTTTTCGCGAAGAATTTTTTGCGATTTTTATTTTTTTTACTTTTTTTGACATGTTTTTTTGCGTTTTTTTTTTTCCATAATAAATAAAGTTGGGCTTGAGAGTACTCAATAAACCCTATTGAAAGAAAAAAATCGTTGGAGTGGTTTTCGAGTAACGACCATTTTTTTTTTGTATTTTGATCTTTTGATCGGCTTACAATGTCGACAGTTTTGTGAAAAGACACGAAAAATGTCAGAGAACCAATTCTATCAGCCAGCCATCGAAAATTCGCCGTTATAATCGGAAAGCAATATCATATGATGATGTTGATTGTCCGCAAATTATCCGTGAGTACAATGCACACATAGCCAGTGTCGATCTAATGGACTCTTTTATGGGTCGCAATGGATTCAAAACCAAAACACCAGAAATGGCAAACGCATTCGTTTTATATCGAAGACTCAATGCTGAAAAAATAGATCCGCTGATAATGATGAAAGGCTGAAAGACATGGCAGTATATGAATTTCGCTTGAGCATTGAGAACTCTGTGCTTATCAGTTGGCAGTCCATCATCCGCTGCAGATCTAACTACCAGCAATAATGTTGCTAAAAAAGCAGTTCATCCAGTGGGAAGTCTGAGATTCGATCAAATTAATCAAATTCCTCAATGAGAATAAAAAAATCATGTAAATTGTGTAAGAAATCCAATTCACCTGCTTTGTAACAAATGTAGCACAAATTGTGCTTTTTGAAAGTAAAAAACTGATTCAAAAAGTACAACGTACCCGAATGATTCATTGTGTATTAGTTTTTAGCTGTTTAGGTAAATGTATGAAGCATTTATTTGAATAAAAAAGACTTTTTTGTACACGAATTAAACTCCACATGAGTTATTTTCACCTGGAGCTTTCAAGTAAAAACTTTTTGAAAAGTGTAGTTCATATTCGTGTTTTTCACTCTAAACCCAAAATTCTCATATTAAAACCTTGTATTTCTATTGCAGTGGTAAAAGTGTTAAAAGTAAATAAAAATAATAAATAAATGATAAATTTTTATATTTAATCAGCCAATTACGAATATTCGCAAGGAATTTCTTTCTCACGTAAAATACTTTTCTCGAGAAAAAAGATCCTCCAATTATAAATTCCGCGTGAACAAAAAATTAATAAGTGGCATCATCGAATTTCGAAGCCAAATGTTTTGCTTATCTATATATACATATATATAATATAATATTAATAGGCTAGGCGATTTCTTGTTACCAATGTTTTGTTCTACCGTTTTATCGCGATTTTGACCAAGCGTATATTATTTGAAAGGTATTTCTTTTTAGGTATTTCTTTTTATTTCTTTTTAGATTTACAGATTTTTAAATTTGTTCCTTTATTTTGAGTAAATTGCATTTAAAGTTGCTACTGACACATATATAAAATTATACATACGCTATGTGTGTGTTTATTAAATTTGTTAATGAATTTGTTATCTTCAGTCACAATAATAATAAACCATAAAAGTGTTGGTTTGTGAATTGGCTAAGTTGAAAAATAAAGCTAAAAATTGCACTCGAATTTCGAGTTCTGGAATCTGCTAGTTGACAATTTATTTTAAATAAAAATGATTAACATAGCTATGATGCCAGCACTTGTAGAGGAAATTGTTGTTGTCGAATAACAACAACAAAATTGCTAAAGGATTGCTAGAAGTCAATTGCGGGCTGAATCTATGGAAAACGCAATCAATGTCTGAATTGGTTTTGATTAAAGTTAACAAAAGTTGAAGTTGGGCTTTATTTGTGGTCTTCAACCTACAAGAACAATAAAATATTAATTTTTTTTATTTAAATTTTGTTTTATCAAAATACTTCTTACATTTTTTTTTTTAGCCAAATTCAAGTGCATTGAGAATATCTACTTTTTCCCATCGAATTTGTTTTCCAAAGGAATTTTTATTCATAATAGGGGAAAAGGGAGAAGTGAGAAATTTCATGCGAGAATCATTAGGAGTTCTTTTAGATCTGATACATGTTGTCCTGAAATCTGAGTGCACAGATTCAGATGGCTGTTCACTCCACAGTCCCAGACAGTAATTGGTTTTAAAACAAAAAAAAAACACATCCCGTCAAATATTATTTGTTAATGAATAAAGTTTAAGGTCATCTTTTTTAAAAAGAGTTCAATATACTTCGCAGCATTCATATCTAACTTTTCTCCAAAACAAGAACTTACAACAAGCTTAAGGTATTTGAAAACTTCAGAGAAAGTTTTCAAGAACACTAAAAGTTCCTCTATGCATTATTTCCATTCGAATTTTGCAAGACTTAGCCCAGTCTAAAGCAATATCAGGAAAAAAAACGAAATACAAAAAATTAAAAATAAAATGATCGTTACTCGAAAACCGCTTCACGGATTTTTCTTGTTTCAATAGGGTTTATTGAGTATTTAAAACACAATTTTTTTTTATCTCAAAAAAAAAAGTAAAAAAGAAAATAAAAGCAGAAAACACAAAAATCCAATTTCGAAAATTCCCTTAGCGATTTTTTCTTTTTTTCTTCTTAAATCAATGACATTGTGCTATCAAGCCCTATAGTCACTTTTTGTGGAGTATTATATTCATCAGTTCGTCAATTTCGCCCAGGCGTGGACCGGCAGAAGCTTATATACCAAATTTCGTCAAAATATATTCATATCTGGGACCTGTAGTTTGATTACAAGGTTTACATGGACGCACAGACAGACAAATGAACAGACTCAGGAATTGACTCTGAGTCGATCGGTATAATAAAAGCTAGACCCAGCTTTAAGTATCTTTGTATTTTTGGTAGTTCCAAACATCAGCACAAACTCATTATAACCTGACCACAGAGTGGTAGTATAGGATATAGAAATAATCATGAAAATCCAATAAAAAATTACTACAGTTTTCTTATACACAGTAGAATAACTCCGATAGGGAGGTGTCATAACTAACTACGCCTTCACCCGCTTGAATAACGGATTATAAATTTAAATAATCTGTTTATAAAAAAATATTAAGCATTAACACATTAGGTACAAAAATATATGTATATTAAGTAATTGACGGTAAAATATTGTTGAAAATCGTTTAACAAAAATACAGGTATACTAAATCGGTTGCTCCCCTTAAACCATTTAACATGGTTATTACCCTTATTTATAATAATTTTGAATTTCTTTTCCACAAAAATTTTACCGCAATTAATTATAAATAAAAGAGATTGACAGCAAATTACAAACAGAGGTGATAAAAAATTATAAATTTTAATTTAAATTTTTTGCGCTGTTTAGGGAAAAGATTTTTTCTTAAAATGACGTAATGGCATGGAATCGGTTGAACTATTTTGTCCATCTCCAAAATTTTTATAAAATAAAACTAACATGAGATAACTGAATAAATCGAATAATACTCGAACTTTTTTTATCTTTTAAATCTCCTTCTAGCACCAGCACCGGCAACCCTATACCTTTCACCACTAACGAGCAACCTTTGGTTACTACAGCCTTTTCTAGTAATCGTGATTTTTCCATTTATGACATAACGTTCTATTGGTATAAACCATTGGGAGCATTTTTGGTATGGTTGGCAGCTATACCGTTAAGTTATATTTGGAAACGTGATAAGGATGATAAAATGAATCCGAAATTATATTCACCATTTGTTAAGAGATTTTTAAATCAACCGGCTGCTTCTGAAATGGAGGAATTGCCATTGAAAACACAGGATACTGGCGGTGATGCAACGATTGTAGTATCGGATTTTCAAAATACACATGGTGTTAAAAGTTAAATATTAAAATGTTATCAATTAGTTATATTATAAAAAATACTAGTATAGCCCAGCACTCGAAATTCGAGTGCAAATTCTAGGTAATATTATTTTTTCATTCAATTTTTGTCTTCCAATGTTTTTTTAATTTATATACATAAGTATATAAAAAATTTATGAATATTTATATGAGCCTAATGCTATGTTAATCAATTTTAGCAATTCACAATTCAATACAGAGCGTCTGATATATAATTAAAATCATTCGCATTAACATTAATATATTTAATTAATATATTTTTAAGACAGATTAAACATAAATTTTATCATTCTCAGCTTCTGCTCCATATGAATTATAACTATGCCAATTTTCACACTCCTCCGCGCCCGCATATTGCTTAAAAAGGGAACTAAAAAATTTCCTTCACGTATTAATATATAGATTAATTATATGATTGTCGTTATCAGAAATTTAATTTATAATAAAATGAGTAAATTTTGGATATTTTCTTTTCTATTTAAGAAAACGGCAAAGTTTAATTCCTTAAGATACCAAGGTGAGTAAATAGTGGCGGCTTACATTAGACACTTCATATAGATCGGACGGCTAGCACTAACTAATGTCAATTTCTTTTATCTAACAAAGATTGTTGAATTTTTTTACCGTTACTTCAAATAAAGCGTGCTCTTTTTATAGAGGTTCACAACTTTGAGTTGGTAACACTCAAGAATTGTAGAACTAAAGATTACGTCATCCGAATGTTTCCCCGTTATATGACGTAGCAAGGGTTACCAAGTCTATTTCATGTGTGAAAATTATAAAATCTTGCGAAAAATTTAAGTTTTATATGATAGTTGGCATCCCTCCAATTAAAATCACTTCGTCAGTTCTCTAAAAAATATCAAATCACAAATTTCGCTTTATAGTTTATTAAAAACAATTTTAAAATAATTTAAATTAATAAAAACATTTAAAAAGTTGCAAGTTTTAATATGATTGTATTTTTTTTACTAAAGCTAAATTTAAATATAGACTTCGGTCATATATTCTGTGGTACAACGAAGGCATTGCAAATGTGGTTTCTTCAGGTACTATACTTAAGGGTATTAATCCTAGCATCCAAGAAGATGTATTTCAGTCAGAAAATAATGAAAATGAGTTTGAAGACCTGCAGTATGACGGTTTGGAGAATTTGGGCGGATTTGCAACAGATTAAAAAATGAAGCCCCCTAATCCTGCGGTTAACATCTAGAAGACTCGACCTAATACAAACGCTGAAATCATGTGATGCAATGTTTTTCAAATTAAATGGCGAAAAATTGTTGCTTACAAGCGGATATTTGCATAAAACAGTTGTTAGAAGCAAAGGGCATTGAAGGAAGTTAAGAAGTGAAAAAAACTTTTCTTATATGTAGAATGTACCTTAGAATAAGGTTACTAAATTCAGAAATTGCTCAAAATATCAATAAACGAAAGAGGAAATTTAATAAAATTACAACGTAGTATAAAAATATTTAGTAACCTTAATTTAAAGTACAAACAATGGCTTTAAAAATTTGTTGAAATATTGTTAGACCATTTTTATTTAGTGAATATAAAATAAATTAATTAACAAATTTATAAAAATAAAATATTTTTTGCTAACAATTAATTTGATGAGAAAAATTATAAATTCTCCCACTGTTATAATGTTATTGTTTATGTAAATATAAACATACACAGAAACATAATAATTTGACAGCTAAAAATTATTAGTTATTTCATTCTTGGTATCACTGTTTTATTTGACAACCGATGTAACAGCTGATAGTTGCTTTTTGTTTAGTTTGCGATTTCATCGTGAATAGACTTAAGGCTTAGTTAGCCATGGGTAACGGTAACAGCGCAAGTCAGCTGATTCAACCTGCCTTATGAAAAACACATGCAAATGCTTACCTAACTTAAGCTAAACGTATCGTATCGTTAGTTTCTGTTGATTTTAGATTTTTGCTACGTTTGTACGTGACATTTGTGAACAGCTGATAAAGTTTGGTTAATTTTACACAGCAACATGGTGGTTTTTTACGTTCTATAATTGCACTAAATGGCATCGTTACGGCACATTTTAACAACGTGTGGCTAAATAGGCCTTTACACGACAGTAACGTTTGCAAATTGTTGCAATTTTTTATCAAACTAATGGTTCTGTTCGTCAAACCTATCGTCCCGTTTGTCCACTTTATGGTACTCAAAGTCGTCCATCAGAGCGGTTAATTCGAATAACAATGGATTGTTTTCGCACCATGTTTACTCTTAATGATAATGTGCATCCCGTAAGACGCCAAACAGTGTGTACATAACAAGCTGTAGCCGCTGTGTATAGCAAAGCATTGAAGAAGACTCACATCAATCAATTCGGCGCCGTTCTCAGCAAATGGGGATGTGTCCATCCACTTTATGAAAGATTTTACAAAAGGTTCTTGATTTACGCGCTTGTAAGATTCAACTTTTGCAAGTATGAACACCAAACGACAATCGTGTGCGCCATCAGGGATGAAACTCATTTAACAATTTTATCCAAACACCATTACATTACAGCGCTTTATGGGCTGGCGGGATCATTGGTCCATATTTCTTCAAAAACGATGATGGGCAGAATTTTATTTCGTAGCTCAATTAGCTGGCATTAATCTTGCTATCATGTGGTTCCAACATGACGGAGCCACAATCCACCTAGCGCACGCTACAATTAATTTATTTATTTTCTTTGAGGTTATGTAAAGTCAGTCGTCTACGCCGAAAAGCCAGAAACAATTGAACATCTGAAAATTAAAATTCGACGAGTTATTGGCGAAAGCGTTATCTGGCCAATTTATTATAAAAAAATTTCATTTTTTAACTAATAATGCAATCCCGATAGGTAATAATAACTAAGTGTGTAAATTGAACTCATTTCTAAGATCCAAGAACCCCAAGTCGAATATTTATAAAGCGTTAAATAAATTTATAATTTTTTCTATGGTTTTATTTCTTTGTACTTTCTACTTCATAATCCAAATATCGGCATTTTCTTTTTTGTTAATCAATATTTTATATAAATTAAATAATTTGATGTATGTATTTAACGACATTATGTTTCATATTTTATGGTTATGTATTAGGACTTAGGTGAAGAAGCGAAAAGTCTGCTACTGGGCAGAAATAATGCAGAAATGAATATCGAATATTTGAAAGCAATATTCCAACTAAATGAATAATAATTATAATTTACGTTTTCTGTTGTTTATAATAAAAATTAAAAAAACTTCTTTATAAAAAAATATGTATGATTAATTTTGTAAAGTCGCTACAAGCCAAATGTATGAAAATGAAAAACACTTAAAACTCCGAGAATAATCTTTTTTGAAGTAGCTTATTTATTGCAGTTTTCAAACCCATAAACAAAAAAATTGTTAATATATTTAAACAAAATGTTTTAGAACAAAAACAAAAAATGGGGGGGGAAAAATTGGGCAAAAGTCAAACTAGGACAGTTAGCAACACTGTTTAATTAATAGTTTTAAGTGCAACCTACTTCATTTAATATTTGAAATTGAGATTTTTGAAGTTTAAATAATACTAGCAGATTCCAGCACTCGAAATTCGAGTGAAATTTCTAGGCAACTTTAGTTTTCAACTTAGCCAATTCACAAACCAACACTATTTTGGTATATTATTATTGTGAATGAAGAAAAAAAAACTGATCAACAAACACATTAACAAATTTAATAAACACACACAAAGCATATGTATACTTTTATGTATGTGTTAGTAGCAACTTTAAATGCAATTTACTCAAAATAATTGAAAAAAATTTAAAAATCTGTAAATCTGGTGAACAGCTAAAAAGAAATACCTTTCAAATAATATACCCTTGGCCAAAATCGGGATAAAACGGTAGAACGAAACATCGGTAACAAGAAATCGCCTAGCCTATTAATATTATAGATTTAAAGAGAGTTAAGTTTAATTTTCAAAATGGAAAGACGAGAGGTCACACTTCTATGGAAATCTGAGAATTGATAATTAAACATGCCCAGGACGGAAAAACTGTGCATGAAATATTTAAACTTGTCGATAGAAGTCACTCCACTGTTCAAGATATCATAAAACCCTTTAAAACTTTGAATCAGGTCACAAATAAGGCAAAAACAGCGCACAACAAGATTTTTACTGCCAGAAAGAGCAATCCTTCAATCATCAAAATCCATGTTATGGTTTTTTTGAATTATAGTGATCAGCGAGTTTAAAAAAATAGTTTCGAGAAATTGTTAATTATCTTGGAAACTATTAATCAGATTGATTTGAAATTTTTAGAGAACATTTTCCAACATTTTGCATTTCACCCCTTAAGTAATATTTAATATAAATTCATTTTTTTTTGCATTAATATTTCAAATGCACGAATACTTTTTCTTATGCTTTTTTTCTGGGTTTTTTTCCTGAATAAAATTTGTTAAGCCAATAAAAAAAATCTAATAGCTTAATAATTTATTCGAAAAAAAAAACTAATTCATCCTAGTTAATTTTTTTATTGTTTTCGTAGTATGAGTTTTTTAGGTGTACGGCTACTTTTTCTAACAAGTGTAAAATGTGACAAGCTTTCTCTCGTAATATTATTATTTAATTTCTCCTTAAAATGTTTTTCATCATAAAAGTTTTCTCCTCAAAAATATTTTTCCTAAAATGTTTTTCTTTTTTTTTTACTTGAAATTTGCTTTGGGTCAAGATTAATAGAGATCAGTTATTTTTGTTTTAACATAAAAAAAGTCTATAAAAAATAAAAAAATTTTTATTAAAAAATAAAAGCAAAATTATTAGAATATATTAAAAAAAGATGCAAGGTAGAAAATTATAGTCCGTCTTGACTGACCTATACCATTTTTTTTTTTTTTTGTATTAATATTTCAAATGTACGAATTCGTTTTTTAAAAAGAACTAATAAATAGCTTAATAATTTATTAATCGAAAAAAAAATAATTCAGCTTAGTTAATTTTTTTTCGTTTTAGTTTTAGGTCTACGGATACTTTTTCTAGCAAGTGTATCTCAGAAGAAAATACGACATTTGCGGCACTTTAAATTTTAATCTACGAAATTTTAAAACAAATTAAGAGAATTACTAACGTTTTTTTTCTTTACCTCAATGAGGTGACACTTTATCAGACTTTATGTTTTTATCACACAAAGATATTAATATTTATAGAATAAATACTACTTGGTAATCCCCATCGTGCGTAGCTAAAACATTAATAACTTTTGAAATTTAACAGTTTTATAACTATTGTTATCATACGGCACCAGACGTATGATATTTAATATTTATTTTGCATGAGTGGTGGTTGCTTGGGGTGCCGCACATTGTTGTATCCTAGGCCAAGAATAGTCAAAGCAAATGTCTTGTAATCAAAGTTCAGAAAATACACGCCTCAAACACACAAAGTTCTGTTGTAAAGCAGCCAACACATATTTTTATTTTCATATCAATTATGTGTGTTTCTAAATTTTGTACAGTACCGAACACAGTCATAAATTTGTTTCATTTTAATATTTGGTTGTATACACGAACATGTTTCTATCACGTATTTTTTGTTTCGAACACACATAAATCACACGGTTCGAGTGAAGCTTTATTTTAAGTTCGTGTTCTGTTCGAGTACAGCTTTATTTTCAGTTCATGTTCTTGAACGCGTACAGCTAAAATTTAAAAAATTATCCACTCGCGATCGGAAAAATCTGATACACCCCTATAAAAACGACAACAAATGTTTCAACCAAATTTATTTAAAAAAAATCTAAAATAATTCATTAGCAGTTATAAAAAAATAAAAATAAAAAGATAATAATAAAATAGGAAACAGATAAATTTATATGTTGTTTATGAATTAATTTAGTTTTTTTTTTATTTTTGTTATATTTTTATTTTTATGTGTGTTCGAAACAAAAAATACGTGATAGAAATATGTTCCTGTACAGAACCAAACATTAAAACGAAACATATTCATGATTGTGTTCGGCACCGTACAAAATTTAGAAACACACATAATTGATATGAAAATAAAAATATGTGTTTGTTGGTCTGACCTGTGTTTGTTTACATATATGTACGAGTTTTTTTATTCGTTGCGTTTTTTTCTGAACTATACTTGTACTAAAACAAAAAACCACGTGAGTCCGATCACGGGGAGATGTGTAAACATCTATACGCTCAGGGGGATAAAAAAATACAAAAATAAAAAAATAAACATTACAATAATAAAAAATAACTAATAATATACAAAAATACAAAGTGTATCAAAGCATAAAGGAGGTAATATTAATTATATTAAGAATTCAATAACCATTAGGCCCCTGTTTTAGAACAAAACGTTTTTATAACGCTATTCGCTCCCTTATTTTATCTCCAAACACTTCCTATTGAAAGTGTGCCTTAATTTTATCTCAGAACACTTCCTAATAAAATCGTGGCTTCATTTTATCTCCATACTGTCATTTGTTTAGTTTTTTATTTACGTTTGATTAGCATTAATATGAAATGCAGTGATATTTGTTTAATATACATATCTATATGGAATAAACTGTAATGTTGTTAATAATTTTGAATGATAGAGGGAATTAATTATATATATTTTAATAAAACGGCAGAATGTTTATAAAAAAAAGAAGAAATATAATGCAGAAAACAGCGACAAAGAGGTTATTAAATGTCACCAATACACTCATACCTTACACTGCTTTTGTTTTATATCTTACTTTTTACGCTGCGTTTGTGATTGTATTGTGAAATAGATTTTTACCCCCCTTAGCGTATAAATGTTTACACATCAATAAATTAATTTTTGTAGGAATACATCCTAAATAAAATGAATCGTAAGCAGTTTTTTTATCTGTAGTAGTTTTTTAGTTACAGCACTTTAAAGTTTGTTAAAAATACATGTACTTCTAAGGGTTAAGTCGATAACACAACATTTTCGGAAATGCTGTTTTTATTGCCATAGGCTTGCCATAGGGGTATCTCCCGTTAAAGGTCAACCACGTGTGAAAAATTCAGACTGCTCAGAAAAACTCTTTATTACCTAATAATAGAGCTTATATATATATATTTTATATTAATGAAAGCATTTTTTTTATGTGTAAACATCTATACGCGCAGGGTGGTAAATTTCTATTTCACAATACAATCACAAAAACAGCGTAACATGTGACTTTACATGTTACGCTGTTAGCCGTAAGACAAATCGGTGTGACTTATGATTGTATTGGTGAAAAAATAATTATATAAAATTGTTTCAGCTAATTCAACAACCCTTTACTGTAAAATTTTAAAAATTTCACAATATAAACGTATAACATATACATAATTCAACAACCACACAAATTTGCTATAAGTGATACATAGATGACGCTTTCTGTTTGATTTTAAAAAAGTGACATAAACAAATCTTTAATTACTAGATACTTACACATCTCTCCTGTGAACCGACGAACATGATTTTTTTTTAATTTGGAGCCGAAATATACAACGCACATCAAATGAAAAAACCCAGCAAGCAAATTTTAATTTAAAAAAAAAACATGATGGACTCAGAAATTCTCGAAAAACCTGAAGTCACAAAAATAATGAAGAATTTGATAATATTTTAGAGGCTACGATTGAACAATTTTCGACAAGATTTATACAATTTCGACAATTTGAAGAAACTTCAAAATTTATTACACGTCCAGATCATATGGGGGTTTCATGTCAAGTGCACCAACTTTTGAAACCGATGTCTTCCGATCGGAAGGTTAGTCCTATTGGATAGTAGTTTATACACAATTTTTCAACAAGATCGGTCCAGATCTCTCTGAGTTAGAGGGGATCAAAATTTGTCATTTTGGCCGAACAGGTGTTTTTCTCATCCATGTAACTTATTACCTATTGTTCTTAGAAAATTTTCTCCCAAATAGTTTAGATAGCTGTTTCTTCAATATTTCGGAAAAAAATACTTTAAAAAAAAAAAAATTGCATTTTTTGCCTTTTTTTGAAAAAGGGCATTTTTTCCATAAGAAAGCTTAGGATTTTTCCTTTAAGAGTTTTTTGGTCGCTTAGTGGGATGGGAGTGGGATATCTATCAAAATAAATGTTTTGTAACTCAAGACAACGGTTTTTCAATTTTTCACAAATGCACTATTTTGAATTTTTTCCTATCTATGTGTAAAACCTTACAAATAAAACTTATACTGAGAAACTAGACAAATTTACCTTTCCGAAGGTATGTAATATACCTAACTAAAATTTTATACCCTCGATACTGTAATACCCAGAATATGTTAACCTCAGGAATAAAATCACTTTTTTTCTATAGAAATGTTGAAAAATTATTATTTTTTATTTATTTGTAATAATAATTAAATTAATATATAATAATAATTGGGCAATTCACAACAGGTGTTGTATCGTTGTATCTGTTGTATCGTGTATTACTTTACAATAGTATAAAATTGTTGTTGGTAATTTTCATTGCGAAATCTGATACAACGATACAACTTCATTTGCTATGTTTAGTAAATGTTGTGTACTGTATCATAACATATCAGTCCCAAGTGAATGACAGTTTTTATGAAAAAGAAAAAACAAATACATACAATTTAAACAGCATAAATATTATAAAATAAAAAATGGCAAATAACGCAAATAACGCAAATACATCGGTAAGTTTATTTACATAAAAATTAATGTTTATATTTTTAGTATGTATTTTCTCTTTCAGTTTCAACCAAAACATTTAAAAATTTTTTTTTATTCTTAATTAAAATGGAAGACATACGTAACTAAAACACCAGGGCATATATTATGACCAAAAAGCGAACACCGACACGTGCTCTCTCTTGTACGAAATAACAGAAGCGACGAAGCGACCTTTCATCGTTGGATCGATAATTACTAAACAAAACGTTTTACATTATGAAAATACAACTGACTGTTCACAACAAATGATTGTATTGTGTATTTTAATACAAAATACATCAATGAATTGCCCAAATAATATTAAAAATAAAAAGATAAATAATTTAATAAAATTAATCTTAATTACATTAGATCCATTTATATCATAACTATTTTTATACTTAATTTATTGTAGCTGATGAAGTATTTAAGTCTTGTAAATTTTTAAATACCCAGTCTTTCATCCAGCTTTTTTGTCGACTTTATTTACTGCGTTTTTTTGTCAACCCTTTCTTGGCGTTACTAGGTTCTGCTGTTGATTTCGGTGCTGGTTTATTTGTTGGCTTTGGAAAGAAATCGCATTGAATAGAGGCAGAAAACTTTTTCAATTTGAGTCTTCCATCGACAAGCGGTATAAAAGCATGGTATTGAGCGGTGCCATCGATTGTTACCGCAGCATCGAATCTGCTCTTCAATGTTTTCAATGTTTCCTGATGATCCTCTTTGATACTAAAAACTATTTTAGTTTCTTTACAATAATTCTTTGCCCAATGGAATAAAGCAGTCGCATCTAAGATGCGATCTTGATGAGAGCACTGGAGGCTATAATTCGCTGCATTTCTTTTAAGGTTTGCTGCAATACCATCACATGCTCCTTTACCATGAGCAGTAGGATGAAAATGCCAATCTGCTGGCATTCCAAAATCTTTTTCATGACCCATAAGATTTGCGAAGCTACTTTTGTTTTTAAAAAGTTGACGAGCTCCGTCCGAAACGTAGTATACCTTCTTTAATTCAAATTTAATTCAAATTTCACCTCCTCAATATATTCGCGATCAAAAGAGTTGATTAAATTCTCTTTGATGAATGTGGTTTCCGGGCAATTTAAACTTCACTTAAGTGGCAAGAAGTTGTTGCATTAGGACACATAGTCAATTTAAGGCAATCGCGGTAATCGTGTAAATCTTCTGCCGAATCATCTGTTAAATACTTTAAGTTGATTTCCTTCAACATCAGTTTAACATTTGCATGGTAAATGCAAACGCATACTGTGTGAGTTCCGCTGCTTTCTGCCAAAACGCAATGTTTTGGCCTCATTTGGGTAAATTTCGTGAAGCCAATTTTAAAATCCTCGTGTTCAGATTGAAATGTTGCAAATAACTCTTTCAGGTTACAGAGAACCATTCTTTTCTGTTATGTTATGAAGGTATGTTACATACCTTCGGAAAGGTTAATTTGTCTAGTTTCTCAGTATAAGTTTTATTCGTAAGGTTTTACACACAAATAGGAAAAATTCAAAATAGTGCATTTGTGAAAAATTGAAAAACCGTTGTCTTGAGTTACAAAACATTTTTTTGATAGATATCCCACTCCCATCCCACTAAGCGACCAAAAAGCTCTTAAAGGAAAAATCCTAAGCTTTCTTATGAAAAAAAAAAATGCCCTTTTTCAAAAAAAATGCAAAAAATGCTTTGATTTAGCAAAAAAAAAAAATGTCTAAAAAAAATTTTTTATTAAGTATTTTTTTCCGAAATACTGAAGAAATAGCTATCTAAACTATTTGGGAGAAAATTTTCTAAGAACAATATGTAATAAGTTACATGGATGAGAAAAACACCTGTTTGGCCAAAATGTCAAAATTTGATCCCCTCTAACTCAGAGAGATCTGGACCGATCTTGTTGAAAACTTGTGTTTAAACTACTATCCAATAGGACTAACCTTGGTGCATATTTCATCCCGATCGGAAGACATCGGTTTCAAAAGTTGGTGCACTTGACATGAAACCACCCATATATGTATGTACATACGAACAGTTAAGTTTAACGAAATTGGAGTTCATGAGATGCAATAGATGGATTTTCGATATGGAAAAAAAAATTCATAAATTTAAGAATAATTTTGGAAGAAATTGAATGAGATCGATTAATTGTAGCAGTCCATAGAAATGCCGAAAATATATTCCAGAAAATATTTCTTGCCTTAAAAAATAGCAATAGCTATTTTAAAAATTTTTTCATCTACTTATTCTTGTGAAACATTGTTTTCATCAATGAATTTCATTAAATCAGTAATGAGAAATAGACTCACAGACGATAGCAGTACTTCATGTATTTTATATTTTTTTTTATATATTTATTTATTTTTTATTTATTTAATTGAATTATTAGAACAATAAGAATATAATTCTTTTATAGTTCAAAAGTTATTACATAATGAAAGTCATAATTAGTGCATTTTTAAAAAATAATAAAAAATTAAAATTAAAATTTTTAAAATAAATATAGCAATATAAATTTAATATTACAAATGGGGAGTTGATTATCAAGGTCAAGGACTAAAATGAAATATAAGTAAATAAGACAGCAATTTAGAAAATTAAAGTTAAGAAATTTAGTAGTTAGAAAGGAAAATATTTAATTGTTTCTAGTAATGTATTCAAAAAGTGATTGCTTAAAGGTGTTCCAAAGTTTAATGGTATTAACGAAAAAAAATCTGCTGGTGTTTAGGTATCTGTATCGTGGAATAATCAATGTCATACATCTTGTAGACCTACCGAAATAAAGTTTTTCATACAGATATGCGGGTGTTTTCTGGTGAAGTGATTTATGTAGGAATAATAAGTTTCTCATTCGAAGAAAGTCCACTAAGTCACAACCAAGTATCATTTTTGGCCACCCTGAAATGCTACTAAACCGCCGCAGACCATAGACATATCGTGTAGCATTATTAAAAGAGACCTGCAGCTTATGCAAAGAGTGGGAGTCAAGTTTGCTATAAACTTCAGCGGAATATGAAATTAGTGAGACTATCAACTGAGTTATGAGTTTTCGCTTAATTTTAATTGGTGTAAAGTTGGAGGACAATCTAAGGTTACGAAGGGTAAGATACAGATTACGTACTATATTATTAATATGATCACCACATGAAAGGGTGGAGTTAATATAAAGAGCATAACTTCCCAGGAAAATTCCTGGAAGTGAATCAAAATTAAGTTTGTATCTACTAATTGGTAAAACAGTTGATTTATTTGGATTAAGCAGTAGATTATTCACATCTGCCCACTTCCCTATTGCTTCTAAGTCTTTGTTAACTTTGCAACATGTTACGTCGATAGAATCAGTTTGATTCGAGATGTAAAGCTGTAAATCATCAGCATATGCATGAACTCGGACGTATTTGCAAACACTAAAAACATCATTTACAAAAATACTGAATAAAAGGGGTCCAAGAACAGATCCTTGTGGGACCCCAGATGTAACCATCTTCATACAAGATTCCCTATCATATTAAAAACTACGAATTATGAGCCAGATATAGAATATTTATCACCAATGATGAAATAATGAAATTTTAAGATATTTTTTTTTGCAAATAATAATAAAAAATTGCATTCCTTAATTATTCTTAATTTATTTATATAACTAAATAAAAATTTGTATTTTCTTATTTGATTTCAACCATATTTTAATTTTAACTTTTTTTATTTAAAAAAAAATCTATTAACACAAAAATATTTGTTTATTATCATAGTTCTGAAGTTTATTTAAACCAACATATTACTCATTGGTTTTATATAATTTTTACGGCAGGCGTCATTTTATTTTATAAAAAAAGATATTTATGACACGACGCACATTGGGTTGAAAAGGGTCAAAAGTGAGGATTAATTCAAAAATTTAAATGAGTATTTTGTAATAAATTTTTATACCGGGTAACAGAGTATAAAATGGGTCATCACTAACTGTCAAAATTATTGTTCTAAGTTGTTTACTTTTCTTGCTATACTCTCTCAAATTTCAACAATTTTTTTTAATTTTGCTCGAAGTGGTAAAAAGTGAAAAACGAGATATTTCAAGTTTAATTTTTTTTAATTTTTTTTTTTTAAATTCTAACTTTTTTTCAAATGGATGCATCAACTTCAGGTATTTGACTGTATTATTAAAAAAAAATTTTAGATAAATGTTTTAGAAATATTTTTAATAATTTTTTGAAAATTGTCCTAAAAAGAGGGTATTTTTTAAAAAGAGATTGAGTTTCAACGTAATTCTGGATGAGATCTGGTAAAATTATGTACATTGTAGTAAAATATGGGATTTGTACTTGTGTATTCCAGAAAAACATTTTGCAAATACTTGCCAACGAATTTAATATTCAAGTTTTTATTAAAAGCCCCCAGCATAAAATTAAAAAAAAATACTTGAAAACACAACAGAAAAAATCTTTTTTTAGTTTTTGTTTTGTGTTTATTTTCGTAGCTGTGATTGTTATTGTTGCTGTTGTAAATGTGTAACCCGTAATCCGTGGTATTATATGCCTCCAACTTAACATAAATTCCTTATTCACGGGCCAGAAATAGTAAGATACGCCTTGTTGCCAATAGGTCAACTATCTGAGGAAGCTCAAGAAGCTAGAAATAAAGATTTTAAAAATTACAGAGAACACTATTCTAGTAAATGCAGTCGGGAGAAGTCAAATGAAGATATATTGAATAGGTTACTTCTTAGTTCGGATCCTTTATTTACCACTAAAAGCAAAAATTATGCCAAAAAAATATATAATATACCACAGATGGCACTAGATTTATTAATTTTGCCCAAGATTTCTGATGAAGAAGAGATTAATGAAGATATTGATGATGATAATTATGAAGATGCTGATTATATTTATGAAGGTGATGATAATACGGAGGATCCTTGATTTTAATTGTATATATATATATATATTTAAGTTTCTCTTAAATAAGAACAATATAAAATAATAAATAAACAATAACAATAAATGCATATAAAATGTTCAATTATAAATGTAGCAATATATTCAATATTAATTGAATTAATTTTTTTTTAATTTTTTTTTTTAATTTTTCTGAAATGGTTGTTTGTTTTGTGCTTATAATTATTCATCAATAAAAACATAATATTATTTTATAATGTGAATTTTTTGAGTTAAATTTGTGGAATTGTGGAATTTGGAAAATAAAATCGGATTTTAAATTCAATTTTTATAATATAAATACATATTAAATATTTATTCCTTTTTTATTTTTAAAAAAAATTTTATTTTTTCTAAAAGCACATTAACTAAGTTCTAACTTGCAATTTCATTTACTAATTTATCGCTTTTTATTCCAAAGTTACAGCGAAAATTGTAAGAAAATATAATTTTTTCCAAAACACAAAAAAGCTCCTAACGGGTTAAAACAAATTTTTTCCACTTTTTTTTAAATGGTGGTTTTTTATGCATTAATGAATATCCATTAAAAAAAAATTAACAATATTTTGAAGTTACGTCTTCCCTGAATTAATCTTCACTTTTCATGCTTTTCAACCCACTGTGCGACGCAAGCTAGAAAAGGTTCATTATCACTGGTATATGGTATCATATAGACGGTCTAAACTATATTCGGTCTTACTTTTTTTTACTGCAATTGTAAATATTCTGCTTACTATGAGAAAATAAAAAAATAATTATTTTTGAAAGTTATTTGAAAAATAACAACCCAAAAATACTATACAAACTCTACCATCCAGAAAATTTCCGAAATTACGAAAAACAAATTTTCCGATTATCGGAAATCAAAAAAGGCCGGGAATTTCCACACCTCATATACAATTGATAAACAAATTTTTCATTGCCACTATATATTTTCCAATGTAATTAATGGTCAACTTTATAAATAATTTTCTTAATCTTCTTTTGTTTGCAATTAAATTTTAAATACTTAAAGTTACACTCATTGGCGTAGCTAGAGCATATGAGGACGCAAAATATCGAGCGAGAAAAATTAACACAACGGTATAAGCCGACCCTAAAGCATTAGTTTCGAAAAAGGGTCTAAGGCTCAACTGTACTAAGGTCATAAATGGATATAGAAAATAAGTATAAATTAAATTTAAGTGGCAATGTTTTCAATATGTGGCCTGCAGATATGACAAAGTTCACATCGGACCCCATTTTTATATGGCGACTTGGTCGAAAAATGTACCGTAAATTACTTATATTTCTCAAAACCATATATAAACCATATTTGAGTAAATTTTTGTTATTTATTTGGCTATTGATGGATTTAAGTGAAGATCTAAAGGTAGCTTTGTATGGGGACTATGACTAAAAATTTATTTTTCGATTGCTGATTTACGGGTAGAACCAACAAAAAGAAACCAAATTTGCTGTATATATCTGTGATAATCTGGACTTTAGAGTAATTTTAGATGAAACCATAGGAGGCATTTGTTTAGGGGCTAAGAATTTTAATAGCGATAGTCCTATGGCATATGTACCAAATTTCATATATAATCTATATACATATATAAAAGCGAAAGCAGGTATGTTTATCTGTTTGCTTGTTTGTAGCTTATAGGAGGCTAAACCATTGGGCCGATCTTCCTGAAATTTTTACAGAGTCTAACTGTGTATCTGGAAGGAATTATAAGTTATAAATTTCATTGATATTTTTAGTGTGCGTTGCAGCTTCCACACAAAGTTAACTTTTAATGATCTTAAACCGAACAATAAATGACTAATTATTCCAATACAGAGCAACAATACATAACAATAAAATACAACACATGAGGTACAATGCATTTGTGTAATCTGTTAAGATTTCACATGCCATTACAGTTCCATCTAGAGGACAATGGCAAAAACAAAGAGCTGTTCACATTACAAGACTTGTAATTGATCTGGCTATGTTAATGTAGAGAAAGCTAAAAATTGGAAAAGCTCAGCTTGTTCGTACAAACTCTCGTATATAAAAAGAAAAACATTTCTCATGTTCTTTTCTTTCAAATGTTGAGTTAAATAGTTGATTAAGCATGAGTTGAAGTAATAGGCGGAAGGATGCTGAAGATGAACAAGTGGCTTTGTTCGAAAATAGCTACTCCATCTAGCGCTGTCTTCAATTTTTTTGTTTCCAATATTTCTCTTACATTACAAAAATTATTATCTTTCTTTCATTAGAAAAATATATACATGATCTTAAACCGAACAATAAATGACTAATTATTCCAATACGGATCAACAATACATAACAATAACATACAACACATGAGGTACAATGCATTTGTGTAATCTGTTAAGAATTCACATGCCATTACAGTTCCATCTAGAGGACAATGGCAAAAACAAAGAGCTGTTCACATTACAAGACTTGTAATTGATCTGGCTACGTTAATGTAGAGAAAGCTAAAAATTGGAAAAGCTCAGCTTGTTCGTACAAACTCTCGTATATAAAAAGAAAAACATTTCTCATGTTCTTTTCTTTCAAATGTTGAGTTAAATAGTTGATTAAGCATGAGTTGAAGTAATAGGCAGAAGGATGCTGAAGATGAACAAGTCGATTTGTTCGAAAGTAGCTACTCCATCTACCGCTGTGTTAAATTTTTTTTTCCAATATTTCTCTTACATTACAAAAATTATTATCTTTCTTTCATTAGAAAAATATATACATGATCTTAAACCGAACAATAAATGACTAGTTAACTTTTAATATCATATATCTGTGGTTACAAGCATTAACCGCCTAAGTCGAAAATCATGCTTTCGAGAAAAATAAATTTTTATATAAATGTAATGGGTCTTCATTACGACTTAGGTCAGTATGTTTTCATAAATAACTTTCAAGAGAAATGGTGATTTCACGTAAATATAAAGCGTTGTTAGTAGAATATGATAACATACATAACTCAAATCGTTGTTAACTCGACTTAGGCGGTTATCGCTTGTGACCACAGATATGTATATTGAGTACTATGACAACGAGAACTTTACAAATATGTCTGAGGTCATCTATTAGTAATGTGAGTAGTCTTACAAAAATCAAATAGGCGTGGCACCCCCCATACAAAGTATATATTAAATACCATATATCTGGTGTACTGTAATAGTGAGACCGTCGGGACTTTGCGCCCATACAAAATAGATATATAATATCATACTACTCAAGTTACTATAAAAGGGAAACCCTTTGCAAATCTACGAGTCCATCAGATATTAATGTGAGTAGTCAGATAAAAATGGGCGAGATAGTATTAGTGGGCGTGGCACCTCCTATACAAAAAAGTATTTAGTACTATGAAAGCGACAGTCTTGAGACTTTTGACAAGTATATTAATTGCCAATGTAAGTAGTCGTGGAAAACATGGGTAGAATCTCCAAATACAAAAATTTCCCAAATCAAAAATCGGCAATATCAAAAATCACAAAATACAAAAATCGCCAAAAAAAAAAAAAAAAATACAAAAATCGTCAAAACTAAAAATCGGCAAAAATCAAAAATCGCCAAATATTAAAAATAGCCAAAACCAAAAATCGCAAATATAAAAATTGGCAAATGATGTTCTAAATTCAAGACCAATCGTTAAGTGTCGCCGGATTTAATTTGGAAAATCCATGTTGTTCTCATGGGCAGTTATATGGAGCTTGCTCCAAAGTGGAGCGCCGAAAAATTTTATAACCAAAAATTTTATAACTTTTGCAATACAAACTTCGTAGGAAAGATTTATTATGATAACATATATGTCAATAAGTCTCTTTAAGTCATAGCGAAACACGAAATGTGGATCAAGGTCAACTTTTTTGTTAGCTACAAACATATTATACCCTGGCCTCAGAGAAGTGTAGGGCTATAAAAATTCAGCACAAATTAACAAACAAGTGTGTAAAATTACGCTGTGCCCAATCTTTGTCAACACTAAGACACAAAAAAGGCTAGATTTCACATATTAATGGCTAGATTTTTTACAATACTGGGGCCAAATCACCGCATTCGTTATCGAAATTTTTCTATCGAAATCATTTTTGTATTTCTCAAAATAAAATACTAAGAATAATTTTTCCTTGTCACAGTTAAAGAATTATGATCTCTGGTTAAGAAGAAAAGCGAATCGTGGTCGAACGTTTGTCCGTCTTCTTTAAATAATAAACCAAAATATGGAATTTCGATTGATTTTACTCGATATCGAATGCAGTGATTTGGCCCCTGTTTAAAATTAATAAGATAATTAACAGAAATTTTAGGTATTTTCGTGTTTTCTTTCTAATTGATATTAATTATTAAATGCAATCAGCATAAATGTAAATACATACAATTACATCTTTGTTTGTTTAAAGAGAGTAAGAGTGTAACCATCTTGATTATTCTATTACTCTCATTGAGAAACATTCGTTTATATGTATAAGGAAAAACCAAAAACAAAAAGCAAACAAAAATGTGTATCTATGTATGTATATGCACAAGTTCTGTTACGCATAAAAATTGTTTACTATTTATACTTTTTGGGCTTAGAGGCTCCAAACTCAATTCCAATCTGCTTGAAATAATGACAAACAATATTATCCTAATTTTACTCAGGTAAATGGTTTTTTTTTTTTTTTTTGAGAATGATCATGATTTCAACAGACAGACGGACATCGCTATCTCGACTCGAGTTGTTATAAGGATCAAGAATATTTTATACTTTCTGGGGTCATAAATAATTCTTTGGATGCGTTAAAAACGGAATGACAAACTGATATACATATACCCTCTGCACAATGCTGGGGAGGGTGTCATAATATAACTTAAAGCTAAGTAAGTTTAAAAATTTTATAAATTTAAAAAATTTACCTTTACAGACAAAAAAAATTGGGTGGAAATTTTTAAATTTTGTGCTGTTCCAAGATTTGTATACAAATAACTTTTTTTTTTTTCATTTTATTGTACATATAAAAAGTAGAAGAAAATAAGTACGAGGGAATAAAAAAAAATTATACTAAAATGCTAATAAACCACCCTCCCTCCCAACTTTCTACGCCCTTGGATATTTTTTTTTTATAGATTAAAATACATGTAGGAAAGTTGGTTTTTTTAATCAGTTGCATTTCATTGTTGGAGAGAGATAAGTTAAAAATTTTCAATGATCGTTACACATGCATACATACTGGTAATTGTGAACAGATTATTGTCTTCAAACTTTAAACAGAATTTAAAAAGTTTGCAAAAATGTCTTGTCTACACTGTTTGTAAAGCCCATAACAAAATTATATTATTTATAATGATTACTATTTACATATTTATTATAAATATGAAATAAAATTATAAGGATGTATGTATGCTTTCAACAATTTATATTTCAAGATCACTTTCAGTCCGAGTAGAAATATCGTCGAATTGGTATGCAATTTCAAGTGAAATTATTTTTCGTTTAATAATGTTAGATAGTTATAGTCAGTCTAGACGGAATACGTATACGATGTGTTTGGGAAAATAGTTTAAGGTCAGAAGAAACATATGTCGATCACATTAATTACACAGGCCCACAAAATTATATAAAACTTTAGACATCGGAACACATTATATTTTGGAGTAATCCTAACCTATACTTGGGTTTGTACACGCTGTTTTGCTATATTTTTTACACGTTGGTTTTTTTACGCAAAACTCGTTAGGCCAAAGACATTGGCATCAAGAAACGTATTGAGGGGAAGTGGAAATATTAGATGCCTAACGAGTTTTGCGTAAAAAAACCAACGTGTAAAAAATATAGCAAAACAGCATGTACAAACCCAAGTATAGGTTAGGATTACTCCAAAATATGATGTGTTCCTTTTGTTTCTTGATGCCAAAGACCTTGTCACCTTTGGTCATAGGGTCTGGAGTTTTTAAAGATTGAAACAAATATGTCATTCTGTAAACCAGGGACCGAAAATAATAGTTAATCAGAAATTTTTTAACAAAAACCAGTATATAGACGTAAAAATGTCGGACAACTGATTCAAGCATACAATTTTATCCTTATGAACTCGGCTTTCCGAAAATGCTTTGCTTTTTACAGAAATATAAATTATTTTTTCATTTAGATTTTTTGGACCAAATATTTTTGGAGTTTTTTTTTTCGAAAAGAAATGATAGCTTTTATTTTTTTGAACAGCAAGAAATATCTGTGGTTTTCTAGAATAACCGCGTATGTCATAAAATCAAAATGTTCAGGGGAGCCAAAAAACGTTATATTTGAAATTATTGGCTCGATATAAAGTTTTTAGAGCTTTTTATTTAACAGTCCTGTAGATATGGGCAATAAATACTTTATATAAAATTTTGATTCAAAAATCTGCAGAGGAATAGATCTTAGAGAAGGACAAAAAACAGTATGTAAATAACACTTACAGTGTGTGCAGATAAAACAACTTCTGTCGACAAACGTCGTTTTCTTTGAAAAAGAAAACTACCAATGCAACCATCCATGTAGACATAAGTTCTTGCTACTTGAAAAATAGATTTTTTCGTTCGTCAACAAAAAGTTAACGGGACTTAGGATGAGAATATATCAACGTATCAAGAATAATAGTGAAAAATAACAGAAATAAACACACAAGTTTTTATAAGTGGTTATAAACTGAAAAATAATCAAAAGTTACTTTGCATTTTTTTTTTTTTTCATTAATAACAACGTATGTCGCTATGTGTCGTTTTCTGAGAAAATAATTTGTCAGCGATCAAACGTAGGTTGACATACGTCGATAGTGCTGTAAATTAATTTAATAAACATTTAAGTTACGTCGTTATTTAAAGAAAAAACTCAGAAATGGTCAATATTTTTTTCTTTTTTTAAATTTAACACATGTAAAGAGCGTTAAAAATTAATATATTTGGCATCGTTAACTCAAAACTGACAAAAATGGACATACGCGGTTATTCCAGAAAAACACAGATATATTTTTTTTATTTTTATTTTCGAGCAAAAATCATTTTTTTTAAACTCTTTCTTTTAGCGCAATCTCTCTGTCTGTCTGTCTGATCTGAAACTTGGCCCATTGTCTTGTTGTGACTACAGATTAATTTTAGGGTAGTCAAGCACAGTCACGCATAGTCACGCACAGTCACTGAGTGATTTAAACCCATTTCCCCTCATCCGATCGATCTGAAACTTGGTCCATACACTTGCTGTGAAAAAAGATTAACTTTTACTTAGTCATGCACAGTCACGCATGGACACGCACAGTCACAAATGATCTAAATGTCATTTACCCTCATGCGATCGTTCTGAAACTTGGTCGATATACTTGCTGTAAAGAAAGATCAACTTCGACATAGCCACGCACAGTCACGCATAGTCACGCACAGTCACGGAGTGATTTAAAACCCATTTTCGAGAATAAATTAACATTTTTTTGATTTTTGTTTTTTTCTAAAAGAAATAAAAATTTGTTTTCTTTATTTTTCGAGCATATATAACATATGTATTTCTTAACTCCATTTTTTCGAGCAGAAATAAAATTTTGTCCATGCAAAAGTAACAGATTTAATTTTAAAACACTAAAAAAAATTCTTTACTCAACATTCTTTCAAAAACTTTGAAGATGTTATAAATTTTATAAAATAATTTGTAAAAGATATAAAAGAAATCGACAATTTAAAACTACAAAAATTTTAAAAAAAGAGACTAAACTGATTTATTTCACGGAACAGTGAAATAAAGCCATAGGCAATAAGGCCATATGGCCTTATTGCCCATCTTATTGGGAAATAATGCCATATGGCTTTATTCCCACAGGGGGAGTGAAACAAAGCCATATTCATTTAGTGGGCAAAGTGGAAATAACGCCATATTAGTTTTATTAAATTTTTCTGCTACAAACTGAGGTTTTTTAAGATTATTTCTCGTTTAAAATGTTTTCCTGTTGATTTTTTTTTTGTGACGCGCTCAGGAAACTTACATTTAGCGAAGCCACCTGCCGCGTGCCGCCGGACCACCGCGACGCAGGTCCGGCGGCGCGGTGGTCCGGCGGCACGCGGCAGGCCCCAGCGCTTTAAATATGTTAATCGATATTTAGTTAAATTATTTCATAAGAAAATAAAGACAGTTAGTTGATAAGTTGTAACCCTTTTCCTTTTTAAAACTAATTAAAACATACCTCTCGCATACTCGTTTGTATGCAGCGCAAATGCAACTTAGCGCATTCGTGTGACCGATAACACCAGCGTTATCGATGCAACCTTTTTTTATTTTATCAACAGCTTTTAATTCATTATATATTAACTCTTGATTGCTATGAATATGTTCTTTAAATTTTTTTGGTTAAACACATATTTTATCGGATAATATGAACTCCATTCTCGAAGAACATTCCTTTTTATAACACGTGTAATAAACCTTATTTTCTTTTTTTGCAAGTAAGAAGTTTTTTCTAGTAATGCGCTTTGTTTATTAAAACAGAGAGTTGCGACACTGGTTATGAATGAAGAACCGTTAGTTTGTTTTAGTACATTTTTTTTAGTTTCTACATACTATTAAATTATCCGCGTGTTACAAGAAAAAATAAAAAGTTAAAACAAATAATAAAATGGAACAGGAACAAATTTTTGAATATGTTTTGATACCTGGATTTAGAGCATCCAGCCAATTACTATATATTAAAGATGAGGAACAAATATTTAAGTATAAATATAGTAAAAATAATATTAAATATTAATATTGTTATGAAAAAAACTGCAATGTCGGTGTTTCGGTGGACTTTAACAACACTATTTACTGTCGTAAAAGTGGAAAATTCCAAGTTCACAATCACGGAGCTCAAAGTGAACTTTTTGGTAAATTGAAAGTGATCAATCAAATTAAAAACAGTGTTAAAAAAGCTCCAATTAAGAGATCCATTGTACGTGACATTTTCGATCACGAGTGTAAAAAATTTAAAGAAGATTCAAAAACAATTGAATTTGGAAGAATGCGTAGACAACTCTACAACTTAAAGCAAGAACAATTTCCTAAATCTCCAATGACTTTCAGTAATATAATTGACACATTTAAAAATGAAGAAGTCATACAACAATTTGCTATGTCGAGATATGAAGGCGATGAAAAATTTTATGCTGATACAATAATAGCTGACAATTTTGCGTATAGCCTGTTCGTTTCGCCAACAATTACGAAAGCTATAAAATCAATGAGCATGTCTGAGCCGCGAAATTATATATTAGATGGAACTTTTAATGTGGTTCCAATGTCGAAGGAATTCAAGCAATTGCTTATTATTCATTTCGTCCATAACACACATGTAAGTTATAATAGTATTGTTAGATTCATCAATATGGAATAAAAAAAATATAAAATAAATAATTTTCTTCTTGTTTTCAGGCGTTTCCATTCATATACGTGTTGATGTCCAAGAAATCAGAGGAATCATATACACATTTGCTCCAGTATTTAAAATCTAATATATTAAATTTCGAACCAAATAAAATTATAACTGATTTTGAAAGTGCTTTGCGTAATGCCATTAAAAAGTTATATCCAACAGTAAAAATGGTTGGTTGTTGGTTCCATTATACAAATGCATTACGGCGAAAAGCTTTGAAAATTCCTGGATTCATAAATGCATTAAATACGAATAATCAGGCTAAAGTTTTCTTTAACTAATTTCTGTATTTGCCATTGTTGAAACCAAACGATATAGCAAAAGCATATCAATCTTTGAAAGCAGATGCAATGGACGAAAAATATGTTAAAGGAAGTACCTCGGAAAGTTTTTTTCAACCATTCATAAAATATTTTGAATCTTACTGGATGAAAAAAGTAAAAGAACAATTCTATAGTTATAATTTTAATAATATTAATATTTCTTCTTTTTAAGGAAAAAGTAACCAATTTCTCCGTTTACAAAGAGCCGATGCGAACAAGCAACGGAGCAGAAAGCTTCCATAATCAGCTTAGCATGAAACTACCAAAGCACGGTAATTTTTATAAATTTATGGACTCCTTATGCGATTTAGACGCGGCTAAATCAAGCGATTTCTTAAAAACCATTTCTGGATGCACATCTTTATACGCAGAAAAACGGTGTTACTTTGAAAAGGTAAATCAGTTTATACAAAAGCGGTATCAGTTATTAAGCGAAAAGAAAATAACACTGAACACTTTGCTCGCACAGTTCTCTAAAATGAAGAACTGCATGGTTGAGGAAAGTTTCGTTAATACGATTGACAGCGATGACGATGAATCTGATAGCAGCGAAGAAGACAGCAGTGATACTGAAATAGATGAACGTCATTGTCTGTCATGCATTATATGTTGTGTAAGAGAAAGGCAAATACTGTTTGATCCATGCAAACATTTTAAAATTTGTCAAACCTGCTACCAAGAATTGAAAGAAAGGGCTGAGAAGAAAGGAACACAAACGTTGTGTCCAATTTGTCGTGCGATTATCAAAGAAGGCACATTCATATATTGTTAATTAGAATTTATTAACATTTCCTTTTGTTAAATGAACTTAATTCTTTTTTTGTAAAAACTTATACATTTCCATTTTTTGTAAAAAATTATAAACATTTCCATTTATCAATTGAACTTATTTTTTGTAAATATTACTATAATAAAAAATTATAAAATGAGCAATAAGGCCATAATGGCTTTATTTCACTCACCCTGGGGAAATAAGGCCATATGGCATTATTTCCCAATAAGATGGGCAATAAGGCCATATGGCCTTATTGCCTATGGCTTTATTTCACTGCTCCTTATTTCACATTGAAATACATAACTCAGTCAAATGAATACTCGTTTTTTAAATCAAGAAGTTCCATACTCAAATGCGCAAGTCGATGGTGGGTTCAGTGTAATAATTTTTTTTTAAACAAAATAAATCAATTCTTTAAAACAAATTAAATTTGGACTAAAGATTAAAAATGCCTGTTGCATAATTTATAAAATCCTATCAAATGTTCCTCTTAAAATTATTTCTCTTCAAAGATAAAAAAATAGATTTTATAGTAAGTAAAACAATGCTATGACCTGAAAATGAGGAAGAAAATGACACGTTTTTATTTGCAAATCAACAGGTATAAGAACATTTTTTAACTTATTTTATTTTAAATTTGTCGGTGTTCCCACTCTAAAGCAAGCTACATATTAACACCACATATTACACTTAACGATTGACGAGTAAGTATTATTTGAATTTTTTTTATTTTAGTGATTTTTGATTTTGGGGTTTTTGATTTTCGCGATCTACGGTTATGGCGGTTTTTGATTGTAGCGATTTTTGATTTTCCCCGACTACTCACATTGGTATTTAATGTACTTGTCAAAAGTTTCCAGACTGTCGCTTTCAAAGTACTTCATATTGTTTTGTATGGGAGGTGATGCGCCCACTAATCCTATTCCACCCATTTTTTATGTGACTACTCACATTAATATATGATGCACTCGTACAGTATCAAGGGTGCCACGCCCACTGCTTCGATCACGCCCATTTTCTGTTCGAATTATCACATGAATAGCTTATGGGCTCACGGAAAGTTCCAAGACCCTCACTATTACAGTACTCCAGATATATGACATTGGGCGGTTACTGTGGAATGTCATGTACAACCAGGTTCTTGAACTTGAGATTCCAGAGGAGGCCGACATCATAGTATTCGCAGAAGATATAGCCGTCGTATTCTGTGCAAGCTTCCTGGACGAAGTGCAACTGTATGCGAACGAGACGATACGTTTAGTAAGGACCTGGCTCGGAATGGTTGGACTTGAACTTGCCGTTCGCAAAATGGAGGCAGAAGGTGGCGAGGATAATGCCAAATACTGGTGGGCCCCGTCAGAACCGAAGGATCCCAATCGCAAGGGTAGTGAACTCCATATTGCTGTATGGAGCCCCAATCTGGGCAAGGAATATTAGAAACTCGTCAAAGCGAAACTTACTCTCGTTGTATAGACGCAATTGTCTGAGAGTCTGCAGTGGGTACAGGACCATATCATTGGAGGCAATAGGTCTGCTAGCTGGAATGATACCAATCGCTAGCAGAGGAAACACAGACAGTCTATGTCGAAAGGGGGGAAAAACCCGAGGAAAATAGACAAGAGAGGCGGCGCGTGGAAAAGGGGACAATAAACCAGTGGCAAAGAAGGTGTGACAACACACCCAAGGGGAGATGGGCCCACAGACTAATATCAAGTGTTAAGAAGTGGATAGACCGCAAACATGGTGAAGTTAACTATAACTTGATGCAGTTCTTAACAGGCCACGGAGGTTTCAGGAGCTACCTCTTTAAATGCCGACATGATGATTCACCACTGTGCTCAAGATGACCGGAAATAGGTGAAGATGCAGAACATGTTTTCTGTCCCAGATTCAAGGAATGCAGGCGCATAGTGATCAGGGAAATTGGTCAGGATATAGACTCGGAGCACATACAAGATGCATTGCTAAGATCGGAGGAAAACTGGAATTCAGTCTGCAACTTTGTAATCAGCATCAATCAGAAACTACGCATGGAAGAGACATGCGTAAGAGGGTAAGAGCATCCATAGCTCGGAATTCAGGAGTAACCTAGAGCGCTAACTAGCCCCGCGAAGTAATACCTAACGGCAGTCCCACGGGGAGAGTGGTTGAAGAATGGGGAGTAGGTTTTTTTCGGAGTAGGCGGCCCACACGGGTTGAATCTCACATATTAAGGACACCATTCATATCTTTAGAAGATTTTTCCGCCCCCAGCAATTACAGAAGAAAAAAAGATATATGACATTTAATATTTACTTTTTATGGTAGGTGCCACGCTATTCGGTCGGACCCCGCCCATTTTTTATCGGACTAATCACATTATTGATAGATAACCTCACACAAATTTGCAAAGCTGTCTCTGTCATAGTACTCGAGCTATATGATAGTGAATAATTACTTTGCATGGGAGGTGCCACGCCCATTTATCCGATCCCGCCCATTTCCGGCATGACTACTAACATTAATAATAGGTAACCTAACACAAATTTGTAAAACTCTCCCTGTCTTAGTACTCAATATACATATATGACATTAAAAGTTAACTTTGTATGGGTGGTGCCCCGCCCACTAAAAATTTTATAACCCATAGTTCCCTCCAGATACACAGTAAGACTCTGTATAAACTTCAGGAACATCGGCCCAATGGTTTAGCCTCCTATAAGTTACAAACAAACAAACATACATACTTTCGGTTTTATATATATAGAAGATTATTTATGTACAATTTGAAAACGTCTCATTAAATTATCTCAAATGTACAAATATTGCAAATATTGTAGATTTTTTTATAATTAATAAAAAAATAATTTTGTTTTTTTACAAACATATAACTAGCGCTTTTTAGTGCTGTTACTTTCATTCTAATTCAGCGCCTTTTAGCGCTTTTTGGGGTGCTGTTCTGGCCTTTTTTCTTGGAAAATTTTGGCATCGCTGATTTTGAGATACAGAAACGTCTAGCGCTATTTAATAGTAGCTTTACAATTCTACAAAAGTTTTTGGAAAAAACTTGGTTTTTCCGGTAAGGTAATCTTCAACCTAAAAACTTAACAAATTTTTTTACAATGCGTTATGACTTTGCATATGTATATTTCATTTAATAAAATGTATCCTTACTCATTGCATATAAATCACTTAATTAAATACGTATTTTATGTATGTACAAAAGTACATTAGTAGATAGATAGGAAAAGTTCATTCCTCTGATAAGATCTACTTACTGGCATTTCATCATAAGTGTGAAAAAAATAATCTCAAACTTAATAATCTCACAGCATCTCTTGTACATCAGAAAAGTTTTATTTGCCAGCACAGGCTTGTCGCTTAAGGAAATGACGGAAAAATTGAAAAAATAAAAATAATTTAAAAAAAAAAAAAATATTCCGCGTTCTTTTTTTTTTGAAAATTTATAATTTAAAAAATATATTTTTTTAAAGTGTTTTCGAAAAACTAAATCTGGCTATAATGTTTTCAAGTACCATGGCTACTGTGGCTGATGTTTCACCAAAAAGTTTTACGTTCGGTGCCATCGATTATGTTGTATTCGTTTTTATGCTTTTCATATCGTTCGGTATCGGTGTTTATTTTGGTTTCTTTGCGAAATCAAAAAATACAACAGAAGAATATTTAATGGGCAGCAAAAAAATGAAAACGATACCCATTGCAATATCCTTAATAGCAAGGTTAGTGTTTCATTTACTAAAATTTAAATATACAGTGTATTTTGCAAAAGATGTCTGAAATTCGGCGCACGTGAGTAAATGACTATAAGAGTCTATAAAATTAACAAGAAAGTCGGTCTAGGCCGATATGAGGAAAAGGAGCTTAGGTCCAACATTACTGGGTAAAGTCATTAATCGACATAATAAACCATAAATCATAAATAAGAGATCAAAGAATCTTAACATACGTTATTCTTCTTTCTCGCAAGCATTATTTGAATTTTTAAGAGGGCAGTCCCAAAACAACCCGACCTATCGTATAGATGGCAGCAGTAGTTTGAAAAAGAAGTACTTTAGTACAATGTGGCAACCTTAAAAAACATATGTTTTAAGTTTCAAAGTGCCACGTTGTTTAGTTTTAGCGAATTTGTAGACATGGAAAAAATTGGTCACCGTTTTATATAATTCAATACTTTCAGTCCAACCAATATTAAAGCCGAGCTAGACTATATTCTTATATTCAAAATGAGCTATTTACATTTGACAGCAATATTAATTTTCGATTTCAAACTGTTCTCTGATATAACTGTCAAATATAATATTAATTTTGATATCATACATGATTAGTACGACTATTTCTTAATAGACTTAATAGATATTGTAGCAACTCAATCTACATACAATTACTTTCAGATCTTATTAATAAATTAGTTTTACACGCTCTCTTTAAAATAATTATTGATGCAGATATCACTTTTTGAATATAAGCCCTCGATATATAAATTTGTTTATGCTGTATTAAATATAAAAACTAAATAATGTAAATATTTTCATAAAATAACGAATAAATTTTAGGAATTTTAGAATACATTAAATTTGTTTTATTTAAAAAAAAAATCCTGATGAAGAAAATATTTATAGATTTTAATATACAGTCAATTTGACATCAAGAGTATGGTTTATTAATTAATTTAATTGAAAAGCAATTATTAATATCAAAATTTTTGTGAAAAATTATTTTTTTTTTTTTTGATAATTTTTACATATAAATTCATATTTGAACTTTGAACTCAATGCGCGTCCAGAAAGCATTGTCCGACTTGGCTCATATTTTGCGCACTAAGTTTTAGATCAAGTGTCATAATAATCCGACCCGCACGTCTTGAAATTCCAAAGCTGTCACCCAATGGCTGTCACCCTAATATATACATGTAGATAGAAGATTGACATGGAAGAAACATATAACGGCTAAAAGAATTCACTTAATTTTAAAAACGAGGCTCATGTATTATTTTTTTATGTCAAAACTCAGAGCTGAGCCTTGAAAATAAAATTCTGACAAACAAAACCATTTTAAATCCTGTATGGACATATGGAATTCAGCTTTGGAGTACTGCAAGCAACTTCCACGTTGAAATTCTGCAACGCCACGATTTTAAAATCCATAGAATGATTGTTAAAGCTCCTTGGTTTGTAACCAATAATAACATTCATAAAGACTAACACATACCAGAAATAGGAGATGAAATTAATGTTTACCTCTAGGTATCTTGAAAGACTGAGTAAAACTACTCGCTATTAGTGTACTAGATGACATTGATGAGGTAAGCAGACTTTAAAGGCACAACATTTCAGATCTACCTTTTAGACATTAATAATTGTAAATATACAAAGAGATAACAGTAAAACAGATGTAAATATTTCATATACATATATAAAAGCGAAAGTATAACTGTTTGTTTCTTTGTAGCTTATATGAGGCTAAACCATTGGACCGATCTTCCTGAAATTTTTAAAATTTTTTTAATTTGGGCGTTGCGTGGCACCTCCCATACAAAATTAAATTTTAATATCATATATATTGAGTACTATGACAGGGAGAGCCTTGCAAATTTGTGTGAGGTCACCTATTATTAATGTAAGCAGCCATACCGAAAATGGGCGGAATAGTATAAGTGGGTGAGGCACCTCCCACACAAAGAAATTTTTCAATATCATATATCTCGAGTACTATGACACTGCTTTGCAAATTTGTCTCAGTTCATATATTATTAATGTGAGAAATCTAACAAAAAATGGGCGGGATCATATCAATGGGCATGGCATCTCTCATACAAAGTAAATATTAAATGGCATATATCTGGACTACTGTAATAGTAAGAACCTTGGGACTTTGCGTGAGTCCACAAGTTAATCATGTGATTAGTAGCACAATAAATTGGCGTGATCGGGGCAGTGGGCGTGGCACCGCCCATACAAAGTTATTGTATAATATCATATTAGGGAAAGCCTTGACACTTTGTACGAGTTCATCAGATATTAATGTGAGTAGTCGGATAAAAAATGGGCGTGATAGAATTAGTGGGCGTGGCACTTCCCATACGTGATCAGAGCAGTGGGTGTGGAAAACTGAAAGTCTTGACACATTGTACGAGTCCATCATATCTCAATGTGAGTAGTAAGATAAAAAATGGGTGGGATGGAATTAGTGGGTGTGGTATGAAGTACTATGAAAGGGACAGTCTTGAAACTTTTGACAAGTACATCAATTTCCAATGTGAGTAGTAATAAAATCGCCAAACACAAATCGCCAATACCGTAAATCAAAAGCAAAAATCGCGAAAAACAAAAATCGCCAAAATCAAAAATCTGCAAAAATAAAAATCGCCAAAATCAAAAATCACAAAATCAAAAATCACAAAATCAAAAATCACTAAAATAAAAAAATTGCTATAGGTGCTATTACATGATGTGTTTTTTACATATGTACTGTCAAATTTTCCCACAACAAAAGTTGTTGACATCGTGTGATATATATGAAACATTGTTTATGTACAATACATGAGGAAAGTCACATGTACATTTTTCAATTAGAACAGGTTCTATTTTTGCATGACAAACATATGAAAATACAACACTGCTTGTGGCGAAAGAAAAACAGAGTAAATTATAAAGATTAATATTGAAAGAAAAATAAATTGTTTAATATTAATTAACAATTAAAAAATATATAACTTTTTTTTAACAATAAATTTTTGTAAATTCACAAATTAAATCGGCTGTTGTTTATATTTAGAGGTTATGTCATACGGAAATACATATGCACGTGTGATAGCATAAAGTTATGAATCGTATGTAAAAGACAATTTTGACAGACATGAGGAATTTCATATGGATAAAAAAAAGTGACAGTACATATGTAAAAAACACTTTGTGTAATAGCACCTTAAATGATATTTTAAATTCAAGGCCAATCGCAAAGTGTTGCCGGATTTTATTTGAAAAATCCATGCTTTTCTCATGGGCAGCTATATGTAGCTAGCCAAAAAAAACTTTATAATTTTTGGACCGAATGAAAAAAACAAAAAACATTGTATATGAGCAAGCATTAAAATAAAAAAAATATAAAGTAAATAAAATAAAATGTTTTAATTGCACAATACAAACAAACTTCGTAGGAAAAATTGATAATGGGAGCATACATGTCAATAAGTCTCGGTAAGTCGTAGCAAAGCACGACAGGGCATACTAGTAAATTTATAATAACTAGCAGAAATTTTATTTCTTCATTCCATTTTTTCTTTCGATGTTTTTTTTAATCTATATATAAAAACAAAATTATGAATATTTAAATAAAATTCCTAAATTGTGAATTTTTAAAAAAAAATTCATTAAATTTCATTATAAATATTTTTTGAACACACAGAAGATATATAAATGGGTTTGTTAGTGTGTGTTTACACGTGAAAATTTTCTTGCTGAAAGTCTTGAGTTTATAGGTGAGACGGGAGAGAAGAATGGCAGGGGGTGCATACTTTCATGTACACTGAAATTCTCTTTTATTTCTTGCTTCGTAATTGTCAAAGTGAAGTTATTTTACGTTTTCTTTCATTTTTATGTTCGTTTGTGTTAAGAAAGATAACAAATTGAAATAAAGTTAATTTTAATGAAATAAAATGATAAAATAAATAGATAAAATGATAAAGTAAACATGAACAAATCTTGAATTTAAGTATAAAAATCTCAGTGTGTAGACACGGATGAAAGTTTAAAAGAGAATTTCAAACAGTTTCAGAAAGAAAAATTTCATGTGTAAACCGGCACTTAATATATAATTTTATAAGAGCCAATTTTAACCAATTCATACACACACACACACAGCATTGTATAGTTTTTTATTTGAAGCTTAAATATGTGTTTCATGTAAGTATTAGTATCAACTTTAGATGATTATAACTCCAAAAAAATTTACCAGATGGTACATATTTGTAAAGATGGTGCACATCTGCAAAGAAATACCATTAAAATGGTATATTTTTTGTCAAAATCAGTTGATAACTAAAAGCGTAGAAGAGGTCGTTAGAAATCGCCTTGCCTATTAATATTATAGATAGATCAAGTTTTATATAAGTTATGCTCGTACATTTTGTACGTACTTATATTAATTAACTAACTTGATAATTATTGTTAAATAGATTGCAAATAAAGATTTAAAAAAAAGTTTAAAGATTGTATTTACAACTAATAATAATATATGTGTTAATCTTTCGTTTTTAGTCAACTTTCTGGCATAGCTATTATGTCAGTACCAGCTGAAAATTATAGTTTCGGTTTTACCTACATATACTTGATATTGCCCATGATATTCGTGGTTCCCGTACTTAATTATATTATTGTTCCAGTATTCTATAAAAACAATATAGCAAATTGTTATGAGGTAACACATGTAAAAAATTTTTAAAAATAATACTTAAAATTAAAAAAAAAACTAATTTATCATTTACAGTATTTAGAAAGGCGTTTCAATAAACGCACGCGTCAATTAGTGACAGCGTCATTTGTAGTCAATGCCTGCCTGATGTTACCCGTCTATGTATTTATACCAGCTCTGGCATTTTCACAAGGTAAAATGGAATTAGATTTATAATTCAACTGACCGGATTGAATTAAAATTCATTTTCATTTGCAGCGTCGGGCTTAAATATTCATTTAATTAATGCCGTAGTCTGTTCAATTTGTATATTCTATACAATGATGGTGAGTTTGATCACACTCGTATAATTAAGAAATTTAAAATTGGTGTCCGAAATGTGTTTTGTTTTCCTTTTTTTAATTTTCTAGGGAGGCATTAAGGCCGTGGTTTGGACCGATGTCGTACAGGCTGGTATTATGTTCTCATCTGTTGTTTTAGTTGGTGTTTTGGGAACTTCAAAAGTGGGAGGTTTAGCAAAAGTTATTGAATATGCTGATGAAGGTGGTCGTTTGAATATTGAGTAGGTTTCTATTTATTTTATTTTTTTATGATTTTTTTTAATTTGATTCACTTAATTTTCATTGGTTTTTAGTTATTCTTTCGATCCCCGTATACGAACGGCATTTCTTAGTATGTCCAGTTGTAGTTTCATAATATGGACTGGTCATATTGGTTTAAATCAGAGCTGCGTGCAACGAATTGTATCATTGCCCTCAATGCAACAAGCCCGCAGGTACGTAAATTTATTGATTTTCATTAATAAACAACTAAGAGAATTATAGTCGGTCTAACGTTTTAAATGATACCCTATATCACCTACTATTGATAGGGCAGTAAGTGCAACTAATTGGTTATAGAAAATAACCATAAACCACATTAGAGTAACAATGTTTTCAATATGTGGCCTGTAGATATGAAAAAATTCATATCGGATGCCATTTTTATATGGGAACGAGATCGAAAAATTTTTGCAAAACTCATATACAAGCAAAATTTGAGATTAATATGTGCATTATTTTTGCTTTTTGACAGATTTAAATAAAGATCGGGAAGCAGATTCATATGGAGGCTACGACTATAAATGGTCATACAGGGTTTATTTTTGGAGCACACAAATCCAATTTAACCGCGATCTATTTGATAATTTGAATCTTAGGGCAATTTACGTAAATCATAGGTCTGAATTGAAAAAAGATAATTTTTCCAAATCAATTTCATGACCTTCAAAGATATTAAAGTGTGTTTTTCAGTGTTTTTCGGAACCAATCGAGATTTGACGTGTATGAGGCACAAAAAATATTTCAAAATTATGTTGACTGATCCTTTTGAAATGACAGGAGTATTAGTAAGATCTCTAATTGTCAATCGACGATTTTTCAGCACCAAATCTGATTTATTTCATGTGTTGTTCATCAGTTGATGTTTTTCTCGTCTGGAGCGCTTTCTGCCTCTAAGGCTTTCTCTGCCTTCTTGGAACCGTTTGTAAATTATGAAAAATCCTATTTTGTTTTTTCTGGATCCAGCTCTGGGTTATCAAAAATACCCAGCTCTGTGGATCCGGGCTCCGTCTCCAGCTCCGCCTACGCAGCTTCTAGCTCATATTAAAATATATTTTTTCTTAAACTAAATTTTCAAAATGCAATGAAATTTCCTTGGTAAGAAGCCTAAAAGTGTAGTGCTTAGAGGAATTTTTTAATTAAGCATCAATTTCACTTAAGCATCAACTTCACAAATTGAGAGCAGTTACAATGCGAAATGAAAAATTTTTCTAAAGAAGCAAAATACTAATTCAGTTGCACTTTCCAACGTAATTGAGCTAGAAATTCATCAGATCAAATGTTTTTACTGTAATTAAATCAACAGCACATCTTTTTCAGGAACGTAATCTATATTCGGCAGGATCACTTAAGAGAGTGGCAACACTTAAGTGATATAAAGGGTCCGCCATCTAACGTTTTTTTTTTTTCAACTAATGCTTATTTCGCGAATGGTAACACTTAGCTCATGTCTGATTTGACAGATAATTAGTTTTATGCTTCCGCTGAACGAATATGGTTGTGTATACGCTTGAACAACGCTGGGAAATATTGCGACATTACTTTGAAAATCATGGTAATGTTGCAGAATATGTGCGAAAATTGCGTACGGATTTTGGAAGAAGAGAAGCACCGTCAGCTCCGTATGTTCGTTATCTTGTGAAAAAAAAGTGAAAGAAACTGGCATCCTCATCGATAAACCAAAGCGTGAAAAGCCAAAAACAGTGCGTACACCCGAGAATATTGCTGCTGTGGCAGAAAGTGTGCGTGAAGCGCCATCAACATCAATTCACCGTCGTTCTCAAGAATTGATCATTTCGGATGCATCATTGAGACGAATTTTGCATAAAAACCTTGGTATGACGCCATACAAAGTCCAATTGGTTCAGGAGTTGAAGCCAACTGACCATCCAATGCGTTTTCGCTTCGCTAAGTGGGCCTGCGATCGACTTACAGAAGATGCCGATTTTGCCAAAAAAAAAAATCATCTTTTCAGGTGAAGCTCATTTTGATCTTGGCGGGTATGTAAACAAGCAAAATTGTCGCATTTGGGGCACAGAAACCCCGCACGCATACATTGAAAAGCCGATACACCCAAAACGAGTCACTGTTTGGTGCGGATTTTGGTCCACAGGCATAATTGGGCCATTTTTCTTCGAAAATGAGCAAGGAGTGGGCGTTACAGTCAATGGCGATCGTTATCGGGCCATGTTGAACGAATTTTTGTTCACAAAAATTGAAGAGGAGGATATTGGCAACATTTGGTTTCAACAGGACGGCGCTACGTTCCACACAGCCGAAGCTACACTCGATGTTTTGCGCCCTGTTTTTGAAGATCGCATTATCAGCCGCAGAGCTGATGTCGTTTGGCCACCTCGGAGCTGCGATTTGACACCGTTGGACTATTATTTGTGGGGTGCCCTCAAAGATAAGTGTTACGCCAACAAGCCAGAGACAATTGAAGGACAATATTCGTGAAGCCATTGGTGAAATACAGCTGCACACAATCGATAATGTGCTTAAAAATTGGACCGATCGTGTAGGCTACTGCATGGCCAGCCGAGGCAGCCATTTGAATGAAATTATTTTCCATTATTAACCGGAAGGATTGTACTTTCAAATAACAAAATAAATTTGAGATAATATTCAGTAGTTTTTTTTATGGCATTTTCAAAAAAAAAAAGTTATTTGGCGGACCCTTTAGTAACAACTTATGGATCTACTCCAGATATCTGTTATAATTAGTTATTAATCAAGTATTTTCATCTTTCCAGAGCCTTAACTATAGCTGGGATTGGTATCATTGCATTCATGAGTTTAAATGCTTTCATTGGTATTATTATGTTTGCACGTTACTTCGGATGTGATCCAATTTTGGGAGGTGTAAGTAATTTTTTTTTTTTTATATTTATAATCTACACATATTTAATCATATTTAATGATTTCTACAAGGTTGTCGATAAAGCCGATAAAATGATGTCATTCTTTGTACAGGATATTATGGGTCACTTAAGTGGTATGCCCGGTATTTTTATATCCTGTGTATTCAGCGCTTCTTTAAGCACTATGTCGGCCGTGTTGAATTCTGTAGCGGGTGTGGTGTATTTTGACTATATCAAACCATTTATTAAACATACCGATGCTAAAGCCAATGCTATAATGAAAGTATTTGTAGTTGTTATGGGTTCTTATTGTATTTTGGGTGGTTTAGTGGTACAAAAATTTAATTCGATTCTACAAACCATCACTACTATAACTGGCGTTAATACGGGTGCTGTAGTGGGTGTGTTTATGTTGGGCATGTTTGTGCCCAGAGTTAATGGAAAGGTAAGAAAATTTCAAGTTTTTCGTATAATTATATTTAGAAATACATTTTAAAAATGAGTCTTCTATTTCTCACTTAAGGTCGCACTGGCCTCAATAGCTTTTAGTATTGGTACCATGTTGTGGATCATATTCAATGCTCAAATGAATTTCAAGGATGGTTATATTAAATATGAGCCATTGCCTACATCATTGGATAGATGTGATGCTCATAATTTTCAGATAATGGTTAAAAATATGTAAGTATGGAGCTATTTTTTGAAAATATTTATTCAACCAGCAAAAATTTTGGATAGATTATTTTGGAAGTACATACTGACCGAATATCAAGTCGATGGATAATGTCAAAATTGTATAAAAGAGATAATTATTTTTAAAATTTCCATATAATTTCGTCACATTATCGTTCGTTTTATCTATTTTTTTTTTTTTTTTTTTGTTATAGGCAAAGCCCATTTCTGGGATTTAATTTTTAATCGCCTGATTCAGTAACTCATTTCGAATGTTCGATTAGAAAACTTTTAATGAAAACACTGAAAGATTTCACTGAGTAGTAAATTTGCATTAACCCATTCGATGCCACAATTCGAACCGTTAAATATTAAAATTTTTTAAATAAAATTTGTCGTATAAAAGTTCTATTAGGAGTAAAATTACTGAATGAGGAAGGACATTTTATTAGGAAGGTTATTTTGGAGATGTACCAATGCAAGGATTACTAGGCAGTAAGGGAATAATAAATAATACCTATGAGTATACTTATAAAAACTTTAAGGGGAGCACTCGGACCAGAAACAGGTTTTTTTTTTCAAAACCAAATTTTCCGCAACTGTGTGTACGATTGCGGCAGTTAACATTTCCGATTTTCATATTCTTTTTTTTTTTTTTTTTGTTTGATTGTGATCTGAATTGAAAAATGTCTGGAATTCTTTTTAATCCCTTTGTATAAACTCGTAGTGTCTGCTTGTCGACAAAACTTTGAATCGATTTTTACCCTTTTCTCATGAAATTTTGCGGGCAGAGTTTTTGCAAAAAAAAAAAAATAAGGGGAGTATAATAAAGACTTGGTTTCTATTGGTTGTTTTTTTTATTTCTATATAATTTATTTGCCTAAAAACAATTTTTATAGTGAAAATATGAAATTTTTTTCAATTCTACAGACAAAATATTTCAAAACCTTTTTTAATAAATCGCTTTAATTCAAATTGAATGAATTTTACCAGCCTTCAAACAACACGAGTAAGAAAATTAAAGTCGCTCCAGATCGACTATACGATATCCTAAACTATGAGTTTAGAAAAAGAGTCGTAGGTCCATCTAATTGGATATTGAAAATAAGCAGTAACTTAATATGAGTGGAACTTTTAAAAATCTGGTGTCTGCCGATATAAAAAAAATTTATATTTTTATATGTGAACTAGGTCGAAAAATAAACCGATCATGACCATATTTGGTTAAGTCACTTATTTTTTCCAAAAACATAGACAAACTAAATTTGAGAAAAATCTGTGTTTTCCATAGAATTAAGTGCATATCGGAAAGCATCTTTATATTCGGGTTATGACTAAGTACAGGGTTTATTTTTTGACTATGATTAATGGGTGTAATAAAACCACACAAAACAAATTTGATCAAGATCTTTATGATAGTTGGGATCTTAGGGCAATTTAGGTCGATCTCATAGAGGTCATTTGTATGCCCCTATTTTCGCCAATTTCAATTGTGATTGTCCTATGGCCAGCAAAAGCTTATATACTAAATTTGATCAAAATATATTTCTATTTGCGACCTGTAGTTTGATTATAAGGTTTACATGGACTCACAGACAGACAGACAGACAAATGGATGAATGAACATGGCTAGAACGACTCAGAAAGTGATTCTGAGCCGAGATTGGTATAATAAAAGGAGGGTTTAGACAGTTTGGTAGTACCAAACAGCAGCAAAAACTCATTTTTCAGACCACAGAGTGGTAGACGGTTTAAAAATAATCAGGTTCGAGTCCCGCAACATTTCCTTGTTGCAATGACCGGCTCAATCTCATTCCAATTGAGAATCTTTGGGGAGTATTTTATAACAGAATTTTCGGTGCCTCAAAGCAGTATGATACTTTGAAACAGCTGACATAAGCCGTAGTAAAGGAGTGTGAAAGAATAGACTTGGCGTCTATTGCAAATAACAGAGGCAAGTGCTTAACAAAAACTGAATATTAATTATTGAACATATAGCCATTTTACTGAGGTAGGACAACACCGATAGGGAAGCGTCACAACCAATTACGCCTTAACCTACTTAAGCAACGGTTTATAAATTGTAAAAAAATTTGCAGTTTCCACATCTTTTCCAATTGAATTCCAAAAAATATCAATGAATTTTCAGAAATAATCAATTGATTTTCAGAAAGTATCAATTGTATTTCGGAAAACATCAATTGATGCTCAGAAAATATCAATGTTTTCTGAACCAGAATTGATGTTTTCTGAACCAGAATTGATATTTTCTAAGCATCAATTGATGTTTTCCGAAATACAATTGATACTTTCTGAAAATCAATTGATTATTTCTGAAAATTCATTGATATTTTTTGGAATTCAATTGGAAAAGATGTGGAAACTGCAAATGTTTTCTGAACCAGAATTGATATTTTCTGAAATACAATTGATAATGTCTGAAATACATTTGATGTTGTCTGAAATAAAATTGGTAATTGATAATTCTAAAAATCAATTGATATTTTCTGAAATACAATTGATAATTTCTGAAAATCAACTCATATTTTCTGAAATAATATTGGAAAATGCATTAATCCATAAAGGTTCAGTTTCTTTGAGCGGGACGATGGATATTGATAATATAATCCCTCTATCAGATCTGTCTAATCTGATTCAAGAGGCTGCTAATCTTGAATCAAGGACAAGGTGGACGCATCTGACCTCTTGCAGAATATCCGAGATCCTGTGGCCCTTGCTTAATCCAAGGAGAACGAAATTACTCCTTGGTTTTGGTAAATGGACAATCAGCCTACTTATAGGAGTACTCACTGGACACTGTGAAATAGGGGCGGATGGCTGAACACATAGGTATCCCGAGAGCTGATTTCTGTAGGAGGTGTATGGATGTGGACGAGGAGGAGTCAGTGCAACAATTGCTGTGTGAATGTCCAGGACCAAAGGAGCGACGCCTTAGATATCTAGGGCAAAGATTCTTCGATAACCTGGGCTGCATAGTAGACGTTCCATTCGGCGACTTGTGGACTCCTTGAGGGAATCTGGTTGGTTCAGGAGGGACACATAACGGACGAAAGGGGACTTTTCACTTGTTCTTTTCTTTTCCATACCCCTTACACTATATATCTGTACTTTTTAATCTCTTTTCCTATCTCTACCTTTCCGGCACTTTCTAAAGGGTATCATAATGGGCCACATGGCCTCCGAGTGCACCTGCCTTCGGGCGGGCGACCCATCTAACCTAGCCTAACCCATAAAGTACAAAAATCAAGTAATTAACTGAAAAAAAATTATGAAAATCATTTTAAAAAATATATAGACATTCTAAATCGATTGCTCCCCTTAAACCATTTAACATGGTTCTTCCCTTTATTTTTAATAATTTCGAATTAGTTTTCCACAACCATTCTACCGCAATAAAAATAAAAATAAAGAGATTGACCGCAAATTACAAAAAGAATACCTGGACTTATTGCACATTAATAACAAATGTAAGCAAATATTTGAGAGTAAACAATTAATTTCAACTAAATACTAAATAATTTCAACACACTAAATTTTTAACGTTTTTTGGAAGTGTCTTCATATTTTAGGACATGGCACAATGATGCCCGATTTACCCCCATTTTAAATAACAACCTGCTCGAAACAATAAAAAACAATATTATTCTAAATTTACCCAGGTAAATGGTATTTTTTGTGAATGCGCATGACAGACAGGCATACAGACAGACGGACAGGCGCACAAGCTATATAGACTCGAGTTGTTATAAGTATCAAGAATAAATAGTTTATTGGGTTGCAAATTATTTTTTTAATGCGTTACAAACGGAATTACAAACTGACATATACCCACTGCCCAGAGGTATGGAGGGTATAAAAAAACGACGAAAGTTCCATTAATTTTTTTTACAACGTGGTAATATAATCCATGGAATAATTGCAAAAAGAAAACAAGTAAGAAAATTATAGTCGGTCTAGACCGACTTTACGATACCCTATACCATGCGTTTAGAGACCCTATCTCTCAGGCCCAACTAACTGGATATAGAAAATAAGCATAAACCAAATTTGAGTGTGATTTTTATTAATTTTTTCGGCTGCAGATATGAAAAAGTTCATATCGGATGCTATATCTATATGGGGACTAGGCCCAAAAATGGACCGATCTTGACCATGTTTGGTAAAGTCTCTTGTATTTTGCAAAAATATATACAAACAAAATTTGAGAAGAATCAGTGCAATATTTTTGTTTTTTGATAGATTTAAGTGAAGATGGGGAAGCAGCTCTATATGGGGCCTATGACTAAGAGTTGTCCAATAGGGATCATTTTTGGACTACTGATTAATGGATGTAATATATACATACAAACCCAATTTGACTAAGATTTGTATGATAATTTGGATCTTATGGCAATATATGTTGATTTCATAGGGGTCATTTGTATGGGGCTAGGTCTGAACATGGACCGATTCTCACCAATTGCAATAGCGTTCATCCCATGGCCGATGAAAGATCAAATACCAAATTTCGTCAAAATATATTCATATTTGCGACCTGCAGTTTGATTACAAGCTTTACATGGACACACAGACGGACGGACATCGTTAAATCGAATCAGATAGTGATTCTGATTCGATCGGTATAATTAAAGATGGGTGTAAGTCAAATATTTTTGGTTGTTACAAACAGCAGCACAAAGTCATTATACCCAAACCACATAGTGGTATAGGGTATAATGATAAATAGGAACGTTATCGCAGTAGCATCGAATCGGTTAACTGTTTTTCCATCTGCACAATTTTTATACAATAAAATTAACATACTTATGTTTCGACAGGGATAGCCGAATTTATATAATAAAACTCTAATCTCCTTGCTTATCTTTTAAATTTCCATCTAGCACCAGCACCATCACCCCTATATCTTTCAACACTAACGAGCAACCTTTGGTTACTACAGCCTTTTCTAGTAATCGTGATTTTTCCATTTATGACATAACGTTCTATTGGTACAAACCGTTGGGAGCCTTTTTGGTGTGGTTGGCGGCTATACCGTTAAGTTATATTTGGAAACGTGATAAGGAAGATAAAATGAATCCTAAATTGTATTCACCATTTGTAAAGAGATTTTTAAATCAACCGGCTGCTACTGAAATGGAGGAGTTGCCGTTGAAAACACCGTATCCTTCTTTGGCTGACGGTGATGCAACAATTATAGTATCGGAATATCAAAATACAAATGGTGTTAAAAGTTAAACATTAAAATTTTATCAATTAGTTTTATAATAAACAATAATAATTACTAGTATAGCCCAGCACTCGAATTTCGAGTGCAAATTCTAGGAAAAATTATTTTTTCATTAAATTTTTGTCTTCCAATGTTTTTTTAATCTATACATATATGTGACCTTCTCCGAGAAAAGGGGCCTAGTGTGTGAAAATTAAGTTTTGAGAAAAAACGCATTTAAAGTTTCTACACCCTTTTAGGTACCAGAATCCACCGTTTTTGACACAACCCGTTTTTTGACACACTAGGTCCCTTTTCTCGGAGAAGGTCACATATATTAAAAATTTAAGAATATTCAAATGAGCCTTAAGGTATGTTAATCAATTTTAGCAATTACCAATTCATATAATTTAAATCATTCGCATTAACATGGCGTAAGGAATTATTATAAATATTTTATTTGATTTTTCATACAGATTAAACATAAATTTTATCATTCTCAGCTTCTCCTCCATATGAACTATAACTATGCCAATTTTTACAATTCTCCGTGCCAGCATATTGCTTAAAAAGGGAATTAAAAATTGACCTTCACGTATTAATATATAGAAGATATCATTGTCGTTATCAGAAATTTAATTTATAATAAAGTTAGTAAATTTTGGATGATTTCCTTTCTATTTAAGAAAACGGCAAAGTTTATTTCCTTAAGATATTTTAGACACTTCATATAGATCGGACAGCTAGCACTAACCGATTTCTTTTATAAAGGGTGATTTTTTAGCTATTATCTTTTTGGCAACACTGGTTTAAACAGCTGACGCATGTTTCGTGTTTTGTTTCATTGTCAAACATCTTCAGTTTGGTCTATAATTTAACCATGAATCATCTTACAAACGAACAACGCTTGCAAGTTATTGAATTTTATTATCAAAATGCGTGCTCTGTTAAGAAAGTTCATCGCGCGCTTCTTCCATTTTATGGTCAGTTTAATCGACCCACTGAAGCGGCTATTCGGGCTATTGTGACTAAATTTCGCACCAAATTTACATTGTTGGACATTAAACCACCAACACGCTTACGTAGAGTGCGAACTAAAGAAAATATCGCAGCTGTATCGGTCAGTACTTCTTCAAAGATGATGCGAATCGTAACGTAACTGTGGATGGTGAGCGCTACCGAGAGATGATATCCAACTTTTTTTTGCCCAAAATGCAAGAGCTTGACTTGCATGACATGTGGATTCAACAAGACGGTGCCACATGCCAAACAGCACGCGCAACAATGGACCTATTGAGAGGCGAGTTCGGTGAACATTTTATTTCACGTTCGGGACCGGTCAATTGGCCGCCTAGATCGTGCGATTTAACGCCTTTAGACTATTTTTGTGGAGCTATGTTAAAGCTCGTGTCTATACAGACAATCCCGCTTCAATTGACGCATTGGAAGATAACATTGAAGCATCTATTCGTGAGATACCGGCCGAAATGTTGGAAAGAGTATGCCAAAATTGGACTAAGCGGATGTACCATTTGAGGCGCAGTCACGGTCAACATTTGCATGAAATAATCTATAAACATTAAATTATATGGACTGTACTATCGATTCAAATAAAGATTTCATGCATTTTTCTGAATTTTATGTTTTTTTTTTTTTGGAAAACTTTCCTATAGCTCTTAAAAAATCACCCTTTATAACAAAGATTGACGAATTTTTTACTGTTACTTAAAACAGTGCCTTTTTACAATTTTTGGATTAACAGGGGTGGTCTGTGTTAGATATCAGTACCCTACAAGAAATGAATGACTGAAACTAACACATAAGCAATTTTTGTACTAACACACTTGCAGTTTTTTTCTATTTAAAAACATATGACTGTCATTGTTGCTGTTGTAGAGTTGTTTTTGTTAAGGTTTAGGAAAGGTAAGTAATTAATTAAATTAAAAGTTCAAGTAAATTTTTGTTGTTTCTTTAGGATTCTTCAAAATATGTCAGTGAATTCGTTAGTGCCATTCTCAATTGTGTGGCACGTCCCTCCATTATACCCTTCCACAATTTATTTTTTGCTCGCTTGTGGCCTATTCCTGTTGGATCGTTAAAGATATTGCTGTAGAATCTTCACAAACTTTCACTCTAGAACTTTTATACCTCATTTGTGTAAAGAATTATATTGTGCGACAATATGTTATATCCTGAATTTCGATTTTGAATGCTGTACCAGAAAATAATATGGTTATCTATTTGATATTATTGATGGACTTTTTATGATGTTAGAAGATAATACACAAGAAATATAATTTTGTGAAACAACGCTGACACAGTTTATTAAATCGATTCGTAATGATTCCAGTTAAGTGCGCATGGAAGACACTATAAATATATTGTTAATACATGCGCAATCACCAAATGAACTTAAGGTAATGCACTGACATTTTATTAAAAATTGTAGCTAGAAACAAAGTAAATCTTCCTTGCAACATTTTACACTAATCCTTATATCTATCTTTCAGTCTGTTGCCATAACATGGATATGGGAGTTTGTTTTAATATTTGAATGTTTTAATTTATGCCATTCTGGAATATAGTGTCTGGAATATGATGTTGATAATATGAAATGAAATTAGTTTCTTCATCACAATATCTCACACACCGTTCTGTACAAACAAAGGTAGCAGTATTTGAATGGATATATCATTTACTCATCAATTTTCTAAATGAATTGTATCAGGGTTGGCCGAAATTGTTAATTCACAACACTTAAAAGGTAAGCTTCAATATAAATTGTTGATATATAATTGTTATAACAAATTGTTTTCTTTAAGAAACTACTGATTGCATGAAAGCCCATTACCGGAAATTTCTATTGAGTTTAGGGATGTTTCGAGTGAAAAGTCAGCAAAGTTGTTTAAATATATGTTTTAAGTTAAGCCCATTGTCCTGTTTCAACATTGTCTCAAAGTTATCACCATGTTTCGGAATTAGTTATATTGTTGTGTTTTTAATATTTAATGTTTATTTTTAATTTTGAATTTGATTTTTAATACAATAAATAAATATAAAAATAATAAGTCGTGTTTCATTATAATCAAGCGTGACCGGTCAATGATGATGTATATATCCATCAAGTGTGACCGGTCAACGATGATGGATATATCCATCAGTTCAGATATATATTATATGGTTTACATACTTTCATAGGTTAGAGTAAGATGCAAAATCACATGTACACAAAAATTTTGGTCAGTTTTGGCATATTTGCTTTAATAAAATGATAAAACTTTGTTCTACGCGATGACCGACACATCAGTCAGTAGTGACGACATATCACCGGTCAAATGACCGTCACTGTTCTTGTAGGGTTGTAGTCCTAACAAACAGCATTGCCAAAAATTTATAATTTTTCATATAATTAATAATGCAATCCCGAGTAGGTAATGATTACAGCCGTATCCATAAGTTTATGTTAAGCACGCGATATGCGCTACGCACAACGAGTTCACAACAAGACAGTGAATTAAAGCTTTTTTCGGGTAATAATTAGGATGACGCTAGTTCTAGCTAGACAAAATGCTAGGTTATTACGACGTATGGATCCCTACACAACCTATGCCTTCGAAAGTGAGGTAAGGGAGAGCCATTTGATTTCAATCCTTAAAACTCTCAAACAGAGTGGTTATGTTATATAACCAGAAAGCAACCACGATGATCAAAAATAAGCCATGCAACGAGTTTCATTTATTCGTTGAAACGTTAATTACTGGGGAAAGCATGCCCTTGTGGAACACAACCCAACTACATGCCGAGCATTAACAACGAAGTTAAAAACACAAAAACCGCAACGTGTTTTCTCTTACTAGGAAGATTTGACGCGACGAAAACACTGTTTATTCGTTGAAGCGTAAATTATAGGCACTTGTCAAACACACTACAGATCATCTAACTGGAAGAAAAGGTTAGGAAGAAAATGTTATTCGTAAATTATAACCTAATAAATGTCAAACGTCAGGATATTTTATCAAGACAAATTCAATCCCGGTGGCGGAGGATAGTTTGTACGAAAAAAATAAGATTCGCTATTTTTAAGACAAGTGAAGCAGACAGGAACAACAGCGTGTAAGAGGAGCCAATTACTCATGTTCCAAAACAATTTGAGCAGGACTACAATATTTATATCAGGAACTCAATTAATTTTTGTTATCGTTTTTATAAAATTTTATTTTTTGTTTTAAAAAATCAATGTACTTCAGAACACTATTTTGTTGTTTTAGAGAGATTTTTTAATTTATTTCGTTACTTCTAATAGATAATGTCAATTAGTATTTGTACATACATAAGTTAAACATAGCTTGTTATATGGTGTTTTGAATAAGAAATTCTTATTCAATGGATATGCAGTGTCTAAATTTTGGTTATGAATACGGCTGTAAATGTGTAACTCAAACTCATTTCTTAGACGCAAGAACCTCAAAGTCGAACATTTATAAAGCGCTAATGGAATTCATAAGTTTTTCTATGGTTTTATTTGTTTGTTTTTTCAATTTAAAAATCCGGACAGCAGTATTTTATTTTATCTTAATCCATATTATACAGTCGCTTACAGCTTATTTGATGCAGATAAATTTTATATGTTTAAAAATATATATTTAAAAATTTTGTTCTGAAAATACAAAAACGACATATGTGGTTTAGTTAATAATTATGCGTTATTTATATTTACCAAAAAAAAAGAAAAAAATTCTGCTTTAAGTTCTCTAGAAACTCAAAATACAAAATAAGGTACGAAATTCAGGTCACAGCTTAAATGATACAATTTTAAAAAACATTAAATAAAAAAGGATTTACTGTTATTTTAATATTTTTTTCAATTGCTTAGTATTCAGTAGGATATCCTTTATTATCAATAACAGCTTGAATTTGCAATTTCATCGCTCTTTGAATTAGATTTTCTCGGAGAAGTTTCACGTACATGTTTAAATTAAATTAAGCATTTCAGCAATTTTCCGTGGAGTGTGCCCATTCTTATAGTGCTTTAATACTAACTCACGGATTTCAATGGATGTGCGCGGTGTCATGGTTGAAAAAATTCACTTATTTTTATTTTTTTAATGCGTATCAGTCAAAAACACAATTAGAAATGATTGCAGATAATAATTTTAAGACATTAAGCTGAAGACAACAACAAGGATAACGGTAAAATTAACTGCATCATTTAAGCTGTGACATGAGTTTTGTACCTTATTTTGCATTTTTTAGTTTCTTGAGAGCATAAAGTACACTTCTGTTTTTGTTTTTTTGTTAAATAAAATTACAACACTATAATATACCAAACCACATTCTTTGTTTTTGTATTTTTAGAACAAAATTTTTAAATATATAACGGTTTTTGAAAAAAAAAAAACATATCTGCATCAAATAAGCTGTGAGCGACTGTATATAAATTAAACAATTTGATGTATTTAACGACGTTTATATAAAAAAAAATTAAAAACACTGAATGTACTCGAAAAGATAAGTTGGCAACGCTGCTAACAAGTTCAATTAGCATCATAGGTAGAGATTACTGTACAAAATATTTTTTGAAACATTCACACAAACTTAAAATCCTTGTATTTTTTGGGATTTTCAAAACACAATTTATCAATTATAAATTGATACGAAATACATTTTTGGTTGATTATAAAATGAAAGATTGACGAAAACCATGTAAGAGTGTTAAATTCGGCTGTGCGGAATTTTTGATACCTTCCATCTGTGTCTTAAACTCAATATGTGACCTTCTCCGAGAAAAGGGACCTAGTGTGTCAAAAAACGGGTTGTGTCAAAAACGATGGATTCTGGCACCTAAAAAGGTGTAAAAACTTTAAATGCGTTTTTTCTCAAAAATTAATTTTCACACACTACATCCCTTTTCTCGGAAAAGGTCACATATTATAAACAATGTTGGATGCGGTTACCATTTTAATACAGTTGCCAACACTTAACCTATAAATTCTAACTAGCAGATTCCAGCACTCGAAATTCGAGTGCAAATTCTAGGAAAAAACAAACTCATTTTTATTACAAACACATTAACAAATTTAATGAACACATACATAGCATTGTATAATTTTATGTAGCAACTTTAAATGCAATTTACTCAAAATAAAGGATATAATGTAAAAATCTGTAAATCTGCAAAACGGCTCAAAAGAAATACCTTTCAAATAATATACGTTTGGTCAAAATTGGGACAAAACGGTAGAACAAAACATCGGTCACAAGAAATCGCCTAGCCTATTAATATTATAGATACCATTTAAATTAATTACCCGGCCAACCAGAAAATGTGATGACAACTTTTTGTCGACATATTGTCATCAAAAAGGTGTATACATATTGTTAACGAAATTTTACAAACAAATTGTCGACAATAATTTGTTGAAAAATTGTGATTGCTGTCCTAAACGTTATTCTAGAATAAGATTATTTTTTTTTAAGTGAATAAGACTGTTTTTATTTTTTTTTTAAGTGAATTAGACTGTTTTAATTTTATTTTATTTTTTTAAGTGAATAAGACTGTTTATATTATATTTTATTTTTTTTAATGTATAAATCGTTATTCTAGAATAAAATTAATTTTTTTTATGTGTATACATCTATACGCGCAGAGGGGTAAATTTCTATTTCACAATACAATCACAAAAACAGCGTAACATGTGAGTTTATATGTTACGCTGTGAGCCGTAAGACAAATCGGTGTGACTTATGATTGTATTGGTGAAAAAATTATGATATAAAATTGTTTCAGGTAATTCAACAACCCTTTACTGAAATATGTTAAAAACTTCACAATATAAACGTATAACATATACATAATTCAACAACCCCATAAATTTGCTATAAGTGATACATAGATGACGCATTCTGTCAGTTCGAATCTAACTCTCTTTACGAACGGTTGTGTAAAAAATCAAAGCGCTTAGAGTACAACTATTTAAAATTAACAACAAGTGTTTATTTTTGTTTTTGCAATTGCCTATTCTTGATCTCATTTGAACTCACGTGGTGGACAATCCAGCTTTAAAACAGGAATAAAAATTTTGCGATGGCCCGAGGGGCCAAATCATCAAAAAGAAAGCTTGTGAATAAGAAGATGACAAAACTTCCTCCGGGTTTTGTTAACCCGAACATGGCGTCAACTTCAAGCAACAGATTTAGCCTGCTTGCTGGCCTCAATGATATGGACGTAACTCCCGTATCAAATATTAACGATGTTAAGGAACACAAACCTCCACCGATTGTTGTAGAAGCTAACGCTTCATTTTCAGAAATACAAAAGCTGCTTGGTAAGGATTGCATTTTTAAACGTACTTCAATTGGTACCAAAATTTTTGCTCCTAGTAATAAAATGTACGAATGCTACAAGCAAATACTTAAAGAGAATAAGATGGAGTTTCATTCTTATGGCTCCAAAGAAAATAGGTTATACACCACCTTTTTACACGGTTTACCCCGCATAAGCTCTGAGGAAATCTCCAAGGAGCTAAAAAACTACAACCTATCCCCCTCTTCCGTAACTGAAATAACCACCAAATTCAGTTCAAACAATAATGCAGTTTATAAAGTTCAATTTGTTCGTAAAAATTTTAATCCAACTGCTTTAAAAAATGTACGAACAATTTCTAATATTATAATTTCTTGGAAAAAATATAAATCGAAATCCAAGAACAAACCAACTCAATGCTGGAACTGCTTGATGTATGGCCACGGCGGCGAACATTGCCATCGAAGCGCTGCGTGTATGATATGTGCAGAACAACATCATACAAGTGTGTGTCCGTTTAACACAAATGAAAAAAGACCAGCTGTTTTTACATGCTTTAATTGCAAAAAACAAGGAAAAGAAAGAACTGATCACTCTGCAAACGATATCAACTGTCCGTTACGTTCTCTCTATTTGGAAACTAGAACAAGAGTTACTTCTAAAAGTCCGAATAAAAGCAGACAACAACAAAATAACTCATTTCAATTTAATGTGGGAGATTTTCCTAACTTAAGAAACAACAACACAAATTGTAACAATTACATCAATAATAACAGCAAAGCTACATATGCTAATCAGCTGAAAAAAAACAACGATTTATTTAGCATTGATGAGCTTTTTGATATTTTCACTACAGCTATGGATGATTTGCATAGGTGCACTTCAAAAGTACAACAAATCAAAGTTGTAATGTCAATGGTAAAATACGCCCATGGATTATACTAATAATTTAAACGAATTCAAAATGCTTCACTTGAATGCTAATGGCATTTCAAACTTTTCTAAATTAAAACAATTTGAAATACTAATTGAAAGAGAAAATATTAAAATAGCGTCTTTGAATGAAACATTTTTTTCAGAAAATCATAGACCCTATTTTAAAAATTATTATTTATATAGAAGTGACAGAACAGATGCAAGAGGAGGAGGAGTAGCTCTGTTAATTCATAAATCTGTCGCTCATAAAAACCTCTTTATATCAAACACTTCATCAATCGAAAACATCTCAATTGAAGTTATTATAAATAATAGACCTATTGTTGTATCTTCGTTATATTCACCAAGATATACCCATAACTTCTGTGCTGATATCTTGAACCTAACACCTTCCACCAAAGAATACATAGTTTTTGGTGACCTAAATGCCAAACATTGCTCTTGGAATTGCCGTTCAAATAATACTGCAGGAATCGCACTGAACAATCTACAGCAATCAAGCAATTTTTTTATACACTATCCTAATAGTCCAACCCTATTCCCCCATCAACACAATCGCGAAGCATCTACAGTCGATATTATTTTAAGCAATACCGCTTTAAATATAGACGTAAAGACAATGGATTACGAAATACCATCAGACCATCGCCCCATTATGTGTACACTTAAAAGATCAGTGGCCTCGCAGGTGGACCTCAACTATTATGATTATAGTGCAACCAACTGGAACATTTATATGAATTTTTTAGAAAATAAAATCTCGTTAAATTCGGATATATACAATACCAAGGTAGTAATTGATCAGGAAATACAAAAATTTATAAATGTAGTTTTTGAAGCAAGGGATGCGTCTACACCTAAAATAACTCAACAAAATAATTTCACATTACCAGAAAGTACTGTGAAATATATTAAACTAAGACGAAGCTTTAAAAGAAAAAGCCAACGATCTTCAAATATAGCCGAGCAAACTTTTTATAATCAATGTACTAAGTTTCTAAGTAACATGATTGATAAATGTATTAATTCGGAACGCAATAATAAATGGTGTCAATTATTATCCAATTTAAAACCAGGTGATAAATCATTTTGGAGAATAAGCAGGAACTTGCGAGGAAAAGGAAATCATCAAATCTCTCACCTTGAGGTTGGAAATACAAGGATAACATCTGATAAGGACAAGGCTGAAGTCCTGGCAAATACATTTGTCAAAGCAAATAACCTCACTTCCAATTACAACCACTCAGCGGATATAGTAATAAATACAACAGTAAATAATTTTGAGAAGGAAAATCCCAGTTCTGAGTCAGCAATTTATACATCTCTAGAAGAAGTAATGAATATTGTCTCATTCATCAATAAAACCCTCAAAATCTCCTGGTTTTGACAATGTTCCCAACCTGCTCTTAAAGAAACTACCACTCAAAGCTCTAAAATTACTGGTTATAATATTTAACAGCTGCATCAAACTCAACTATTTCCCAAACCATTTCAAAAATGCTAAGGTTATAGCTGTCAATAAACCTAATAAGCCAAAAAATAACCCAAATAGCTATAGACCTATTAGTTTATTAAGTAACTTAGGTAAAATATTTGAAAAAATACTACATTCTCGTCTTAGTGAATTTGTAACGACCAATTCTATTGTTGCTAAAGAACAATTTGGATTTAAAAAAGGGCATAGCACTACTCACCAAATAAACAGAATTAAAAATCAAATAATCAGCAATAAAAACAATAAACGTCAACGGGTCTAATATTGTTGGATATCGAAAAAGCGTTTGACACCGTTTGGCATAATGGCCTAGTATTTAAACTTCTTGATGCAAATATACCAAAATATTTATGCAAACTTATTTCAGATTTCATTCACGGCAGAAGCTTTAAAGTTGCGATTAATAATGAAACATCATCTCCAAAAACCATCACCACAGGGTTACCTCAAGGATCAGTCTTGTCGCCATTGCTTTACTCGATATATACATCCGATTTCAAATTTCCGAAATATATGAAAGTTGCTTACTACGCAGATGATACTGCGTTAATTTCTTCAAACAAACTTACAAGTGCACTCCTGAAGAAAATGGAAAAGGGACTTGTTAATTGCAGTAAATATTTTCACAAATGGAAAATTAAAATTAATCCAAACAAGACCCAAGCAATTATTTTTCCGTTCAACAAATCTCCCAAAAGACTGCCAAGACGTCATCTTCATATTGGAAATAATACCATAAATGTACTTAATCATGTCAAATATCTCGGAGTTGTCTTGGACAAAAAGCTTACTTTTAAACAACATATTATGGCTTCGTGTCAAAAAGCTATAAAATCATTTAAAGCATTATGGCCACTACTAAATAGAAGGTCATTTCTAAACCCCAAAAACAAAAATCTACTCTTCAAAAGTGTTATAAGGCCGATATTAACATACGCGTGTCCTATTTGGAGTGACGCTGCCAACTGCCACCTAAAACGCTTACAAATTATACAAAACAAATGTCTTAAAATGATAAATAAAAAGCCCTGGAGGTATCCTACAAATCTTCTTCATGAAGAAACAGGTTATGAAAAAATTATCGATTTCATTACAAGGATTAACAATAATTACTTTGCCAAAATTGAAAATTCCTCTTACCCACTGATAAGAGAATGTAGAGAAATAACGTAAAATTAAAAAGAAATCACCAAATTGAAAATTATATGCTTATAGAGGTCTATTATTTCTAATAAACCTTCTATAAGCATATAAATATTTTCAGATAGTATTTGAATTTATTAAATCATATAAAGGTTTTTTCCCTCCCATTTTCCTTTAAAAATCATTAAAAAATAAAATAAAAACTATTTAATGTCTTTAGATCCTATATATTATTTGTTGCAATATCTTTATGTAAAGATAAGATCTCATATGTAAATTTCAAATTTGTTAAAATATGTAAATAAAGGAAGAATATATAATTGAAAAAAAAAAATTGACGCATTCTGTTTGATTTTAAAAAGTGACATAAAAAAATCTTTAATTACTAGATGTTTACACATCTCCCTTGTGATCGGACACTCATGATTTTTTTTACTCAAGACTGTAATATTTTTTTAATGTATAAATCGTTATTCTAGAATAAGAAAAATTTATTTTAGTCAAGACTTAATATTTTTTAATATACATATAAATCGTTAAATCTATAATTATATTAATTTTTTTTCAGAAATAGCCTTTAAAAAAAATTGTTTTAAGATTGGGATAATTTTTGCATAAATTTACTGAAAAATTTGTTGACAAAATCGTCGACTAAATGTGTCGATTTTTTTCAACAAAAATTTTCACAAATAAATGTCGACCATCCACATATTTTTGTCAACATTTTGTGACAGTTTGGCTGGCCGGGTTGTGAGCAGTTTTAATTTTTATTAAAATCTCTAAATAATTATTAATGTGTAAACATCTATGCGCTCAGGGGGGGGGTAAAAATCTATTTCACAATACAATCGCAACAACAGCATAAGGGAAAATCGGTGTGAAGTATATGTAAGTGTATTGATGCAAAGATTATGATTTAAATTTATTTAGCTGATTTAACAACCAACAGAAAGCGCCATGAATGTATAGCAAACAACTGCAACCAAAAGTAAAGGGTCCGCCATCTAATGTTTTTTTTTTCAACTAGTGCTTATTTCGTGAATGGTAACACTTAGCTCATGTCTGATTTGACAGATAATTAATTTTATCCTTCCGCTGAACGAATATGGTTGTGTATACGCTTGAACAACGCTGGGAATTATTGCGACATTACTTTGAAAATCATGGTAATGTTGCAGAATGTGTGCGAAAATTGCGTACGGATTTTGGAAGAAGAGAAGCACCGTCAGCTCCGTATGTTCGTTATCTTGTGAAAAAAGTGAAAGAAACTGGCATCATCATCGATATACCAAAGCGTGAAAAGCCAAAAACAGTGCGTGCACCCGAGAATATTCTGCTGTGGCAGAAAGTGTGCGTTAAGCGCCATCAACATCAATTCACCGTCGTTCTCAAGAATTGAACATTTCGGAGGCATCATTGAGACGAATTTTACATAAAGACCTTGGTATGACGCCATACAAAGTCCAATTGGTTCAGGAGTTGAAGCCAACTGACCATCCAATGCGTTTTCGCTTCGCTAAGTGAGCCTGCGCTCGACTTACAGATGCCGATTTTGCCAAAAAAAAAAAAATCATCTTTTCAGATGAAGCTCATTTTGATCTTGGCGGGTATGTAAACAAGAAAAATTGTCGCATTTGGGGCACAGAAAACCCGCACGCATACATTGTAAAGCCGATACACCCAAAACGAGTCCCTGTTTGGTGCGGATTTTGGACCAGAGGCATAAATGGGCCATTTTTCTTCGAAAATGAGCAAGGAGTGGTCGTTACAGCCAATGGCGATCGTTATCGGGCCATGTTGAACGAATTTTTGTTCACAAAAATTGAAGAGGAGGATATTGGCAACATTTGGTTTCAACAGGACGGCGCTACGTGCCACACAGCCGAAGCTACACGCGATGTTTTGCGCCTTGTTTTTGAAGATCGTATTATCAGCCTCAGAGCTGATGTCGTTTGGCCACCTCGGAGCTGCGATTTGACACCGTTGGACTATTATTTGTGGGGTGCCCTCAAAGATAAATGTTACGCCAACAAGCCAGAGACAATTGACGCTTTAAAGGACAATATTCGTGAATATTGGTGAAATACAGTTGCACACAATCGATAATGTGCTTAAAAATTGGACCGATCGTGTAGGCTACTGCATGGCCAGCCGAGGCAGCTATTTGAATGAAATTATTTTCCATTATTAACCGGAAGGATTGTACTTTCAAATTAAAAAAGAAATTTGAGATAATATTCAGTAGTTTTTTTATAGCATTTTCAAAAAAAAAAAAAAAGTTATTTGGCGGACCCTTTATAACAACCATAGCAGTTGCCTGCTATACATAGATGGCGCTTACTGTTTGTTTTTAATTAATGTGTAAATAGATGTTTATACATCTCCCCTGTGATCGGACTCGCATAGTTTTTTTTTAATTTTGTATTGAGAAATAGATACTTTTTTTAGGAAAATATACTATTATTTTATTATTTTTTAATTTCATATTGGCGATTTTTTGTATTTATTTCGAGGTAACGTTAAAAAAAGTTAGTGCCACACTTTTACGTATTTTTTTTTAATATTTAACAAAATAGCTTTTTAACGAATTTGATATTCGCTTTGGTATTACAGAATTATATTTACGAAATGGTACTTTTTGTTGGCCGATTCGAAAAAATTTCCGGGCGTTAGAAACTAAATTTTCGAAAATCGTACTGCAAAATACAATTTGTACGTAAGCGTTGCCTTCGGAAAATACAAATTGGCATCATCATGGGTAGAGGACTGTCGCATACTTTTGCCAGCAGCGCATCCTTAAAGGCAATATGTTTCGGAAAGCAAACTGTCACAATGACTTTTCTGGGTGTTACTGCACAATTCAATTCAAAAAGTTAATTTACAAATTCAAACAAATGATACTGTGTAATACTATCATATTTTAGAAAATGTATTTCCTTTTCGTAAATAAAAATTCCACTTTCGGAATGCAACTATTTAATATGAAAATCAACGTTAAAATCCTTAAAAACATTCATATTTTATTCGAAAGCCATTTTACAATAGTTTTTAGTAAATATTTTGGTTACTAAAATTATTATGTTGTTTGTAATTAAAGGAACGTTTCAAAGAAAAATTTATACACTAAACCAATACAATTTGAGTTGATGATCGATTTTATTGTGCAAAATCCCTTTTTGGCAAAAGCATACCTATTTATTCAAGATGCAAAAACCAAGGATGCAAAATTATATAAAGATAAAAAAGTCGACGCTGAAAGTGGCACCTGTGGAACCGTCGGAGGTCAAGCAATTTCAACTCCCTTACACCACAAGATCTTTTATTAATAAATGTATTTGTCACCGGTTTGAATAGAGCGAGATTTTGGAATTAAAACTACAAGCACTGCATCCTCAACAATTGTTGTTGGCACAGATGTCGCAAATGAGGAGGCAAGCAATTTAATTATAATTGAGGAAACAATTCTAGTCTCCGGATCAAAATTGTAAGCTATAAATGTGCTTTAATGAGACTCAAATGTGTAAATATACACTAATATAATAATTATAAGCTTAAAGATTTACTCACCTTTTATCATTGACTCATTATATGTGAATTATTTCTTATCTTTAGATCCTTCTTCTTTGTTATATCACCTTGACAAAACCACGACAAAACACAATTCATTTTATTTATTTTACAAAAATTTTAAATGCTTCTTATTACTGTTTAACTTTTTCTTTTGAAATTAAACTTTATTTTGCTTGTATCAATTTTGATATTTACAACCAAGTGCTGCCAAGTTTGGGTTGTTTTTTTCCCGCGAACGCATAAATACAACGTTGTTAGCTAGTCAAATTATTAATCAGTACAATTTCATTTTCAAATTGCGAAAAATACATAACAAATTTAGATGATTCTTACGTTTCTTTGTCGTTTTGACATTTGTTTTATCCGAATGTCATGGAATAATAAAATGGCTGCACGCGAATCGTGGGCGACTCGCTTATATCATACAATGTTAGCTTAAGGTGCTATTACACGATGTGTTTTTTACATATGTACTGTCGCTTTTTCTATCCATATGAAATTCCGCATGTCTGTCAAAATTGTCTTTTACATACGATTCATAATTTTTGGTATCACACGTGCATATGTATTTCCGTATGACATAACCTCTAAATGTAAACAACAGCTGATTTAATTTGTGAATTTACAAAAATTTATTGTTAAAAAAAATTTTATGTATTTTTTAATTGTTAAGTAATATTAAACAATTTAATTTTCTTTCAATATTGATCTCTATAATTTACACTGTTTTTCTTTCGCCACAGTGTTGTATTTCCAAAAATGTACATGTGACTTTCCTCATGTATTGTACATAAACAATGTTTCATATGTATCACACGATGTGTACAACTTTTGTTGCGGGAAAGTTTGACAGTACATATGTAAAAAAAACACATCGTGTAATAGCACCTTTAGCGGCCAGAGTGGTTTCAAAGTTTTCATTTCATGCGAGAAATTTACGTGTTTGTTGTAAAATCACGATTACGGCCGCATGCGAGAAATCATGCGGATTGTTGCACTGCTGATGCAATTAGTGATGACACTCTCATTTCATTTTCGTATAGGAAACTCTGTTCGATAAATGATATTCACATTACCGAAAAAATTACGCAGTCCCCGATTTTTGGTGATTTCAGTTACGAAATTAAATATATGCACATATTTTGAGCAGTAAAAACACGCAAACAATATGCACAAATTTACTGAATTTACGAGTTAGATTGGACCTAAGACCTTTGCCCGTATAATGGGTATACTTTTAATTTGTTTGATAAATTTAGTAACTATAAATCTTAAAAAATTCTATTTACATGTGTAACATACAAAAATTGCATATACATATATATAATTTTTTTTTATTCCTTAAAGCGATGATTTTAAATGATTAACTCTTATCATCTTTGCAGTGCCATATCGTAATTGAAGATGTTTGATAAAACATAAAATTCGCAGACAAAAACACCAACATTTCTTTTATTTTACATGTTAGACTGTATTATATATTATTTTTTTTTTTTTTTTTTTTGTTTCATTTAATTTTGTTATAAGAATTTTATACTTAAAAAAAGAGACACATTGATCTCTAATATTATATTGCTCTTATATAAACGAAACTAAAAGAATTGAATTGAATACAAAAAAACGATTCCAAATTACATTACAAGTTCAAAACTACTACAACAAAGATTTAAGGATACAACATCGATTTACACTTACAGTTAGAGAAAAAAAAGAGTTAAAAACATAAATTTAATGTTATATGGGGATGTGGAATCTACATTTGCATTGTATGTATACTAATAATTCTATGTGTGAGGGTGTGTAATTCTAAACAGAATGAAAAATTGATTGTAATTAGGTTTTAAGACTGAGTTTTTTTATTATTATTTATTTTTGTTTTGCTCTTTGTTGAACTTTATTTTTTAAAAATTTTTATTTGTAGACATAAAACTAGCAATCAAGTATATTTTATATAACTATATTTTTATATAAAGAAATAATTGTTTATTATACATTTTTGAAAATAATGTATGATTTTTTGTTTATTTATTATTTTTTTTTTTTTTTAAGAAAGTAATAAAAATTAAATTATTTCAAATTTAAAAAATTATGTAAAGAAAAGAAGACATCTTTAACACTTCTTTTGAGGGGGGGAAATTATTAAAAAAAAAAAAAAAAAGCAATTAAAAACTAAAAATCATAAAAACACACCATGCCAGGCGGAGGGGAAGTTGTTGATATTAAAAGGGTTTTTTATTTCTGTTAAAATGATATAGAAGATATTTTTTGTTTGTGTGTGTATGTGTGCAATTTGTAAAGCTATTCTAATTGCAAGTTTGCGGCGTCGTTACAGTGCTCTTGTCGTTAGCCGCTGAAATAGGGGGTGATGTGGCAATTTTTGGTTCACCTGTTAACAATATGTAGAAAAAAAAATATATAAAGATAAGATGAAGAGTTAAATAAATATTAAAATAATATGAATTTTTATACACTAAGATCATCAAAATAATGCATTCTTTAATTAGATTTAACATTTTTAAATAAATCTTTATTCTAATAAATGTCAAATCTTTATTTTAAGAAATGTATTTTTTTATAATTTCAAAAAGATTTTCTGCACTTCTGGTCTATTTTTTTTTTTTTCAAAAAACGTGACGTAAATAAGAATTCGTGAAATATTTAGAATTATAAAGAATTTATACTTACATAAATCATTTTCATTTTTAGCTGCGGGTGTAGTAGTTTCTGCTGCATTTTTTTCATTGTTAGCAACGGCAACGTCTGTAGCGTCTGGTTCGCCTGCCGCTGATTTAACATTTATTGAGTTGGTGATAACAACATCAGCAGCAGCAGCAGCAGCAGCAGCACCAGCAGCAGTTTCTACAAAGCTTTGTTTGACGTTGTTCTTTGCAACCTCTTCACTATTGTTGAATTCAATGATCTTTGATTCTTGGCTATTTTTTTCGCCTTCAACTTGAGGTGGTATTTCTATAACTTCTGTTACGTCGTCCTCATCATCGTCGTCCATTTTTTCTATAGCATCACTACTTTTTGAGCTCGAATCAACTTCCATCGGTTCTGGTGTGGGTTCTTTTGAAACCTCAATTACCATAGGTTTTTCAGCACTCATGTTAGGTTCTTCTTTTTTCTCTTGCTCCACTGTGACAGAAGCAGATGAAATAGTTGCATTCACACTTTCCTCTGGTTTTGTTGTTGCTAAAGCACTGTCATTTTTGGCTGCTGATTCACATTTTTCAACGACTTTCTCTGTGTGTGGAGCGTTTTTAGGTTCATTTGCGATATTTTCTTCTGACGTCTCTGCTGCCACTTGACTTTGTGTTTCTTCAACAACCGATTCTAAAGCTGTATCAGTTTTGTCTTCTGCTTTAGTCTCATCAACTTTTTCTTCCACCTTCTCATCTTTGGAGGTGATTTCCTTTTCCTCTACACTACTTTCTGGAATATCCATAGATTCTGTCTCTTTAGCAGCTGATTCTTCTGAAACATCTTTAACCTCTTTAGCGGCATCAACTTTAGATTCTTCATCTTTAGCTGCCTAAAATTGTGTTAATAGTAATTTTTTGAATTTTATTCAATATTATTTTTATAATTTCTATGAATACACACCTTTTCCACTTCCGTGACGTCTTCATCTTCCACATGTTTATCTTCCATCTCTTCATCTTCGTGTTCTTCCATTCCAGCTGTTTTCTTGGCCTTAGCTGGGGTCTTCTTTTTACTGGGTGTTGGTGTTTCATCTTCAGCAGCAGCTCCATCGACCGCTGTATCTATTTTACGTCCACGCCCGCGTGCACGAGTTGGAGTCGACGCGCCACTGGCTGGTGAAGAGCGTGCCTTTTTGGCGGGTGGTGGTGTGGCTGCAGCAGCTGCTCTAGTTGGTGTACCACGTGTACTGGATCGTGTTCGTCTGCCACCTTCGATTTCTAGGTTACCGCCCATATTTTTCACCAACTCCTCGCTTTCTTTTTGAGCACGTTCAATAAATGTCAAACGTTTCGATGGCGTACGTTTAGCCTTAAATGATAAATGAATAGGTTGGTTTATGGGATTAACATTTCTTGTATGATTAATCTATGATTATTTTATTTAAAGGGGGACGGGCATTTGGTCTTAGTTTAAATAACACTGTATAACACAAAAAAAATTACAAGGTCCGGCCTATAAATTTTGATAGAGGAGACAAAAAAAGACACATGTATCGGCGTTTTGAAAGTTTACATCCGAATTTCATTTGAGACACAACAAAAGAGAGCTTAGGGTTAATTTTGCATCTATTAAGAATTTTATTTTAAAGTACCCCAAAAATTTAGCATGAAAAAAAAAATTGAAAAATAAAAATAAAATTAACCCTAAGCTCTCTTTTGTTGTGTCTTATTTCTGACTTTCTGGTTTAATTTTCCGTTTTGGTGTATTCAGGAACTTATAGTAAAATTTCACGGCGAATATTTTTGCGGAACATTTTAAACTCTTAAATCACTGTTTTAATGGTATTTTTTGCTCTTTTAAGAATGTGCCAGAGCTGGGAAACTTTAATAGCCCTCAAATGAAATTCAGATGTAAACTTTCAAAGCACCGATACACACGTGTCTTTTTGTTTTTGTCTCCTCTATCAAAATTTATAGGCCGGAACTTGTAATTTTGGAGAAAAAAAATTTATTTTGTTGTACAGTGTTATCGAACTATTAAATTAAATATTGCGGTTTTATTTACATTATTTAAAATCTTAAAATCGTCTTTAAAAGTTTTAGCCAATTCAAAAAATTTTGATTATTCGAATAAATAAATTCGCCGTAAGTCCTAAATGATGTTTTTTTTTTTTTTTTTTTTGCAAAATTGTTATCGAAAGATGATAACAAACTTATTACAAAAAAATACAATTAAAAAATTGAGAAAACAGAAATAAAGTGAAATCAATTATACGAAAGGTTCGTAAGGAAAAATGTTTAAATTTTTTGATAGTTGTCATCAGAAACAGTTGCAGCGTAAGTTCAATTCAATTAAGGCCTAGTTAGCCACCCGTAACCGTAACCAACCGTGTCAGCTGTTTTTTTCTGTTACATGAAAAGCATTTAGAGCAGTTACCGAACTTAACTGTCGGTAACCGGAACGTCTCAATCTGTTGAAAATAGATTTTTGCTACGTTTGTACGTGACATTTGTGAACAGCTGATAAAGTTTGGTTAATTTTACACAGCAACATGCTGGTTCGTTTTTTACGTTCTATAATTGCACTAAATGCCGACGTTACGATACAATACGGTTACATTTTTACAACGTGTGGCTATCTAGGCCTTAATATATTCTTCCTTTATTTACATATTTTAATAAAATTTTATATTTGCATATGAGATCTTATCTTTATATATAGATATTGCAACAAATAATATATAGGATCTAAAGATATTAAATAGTTTTTATTTTATTTTTTAATGATTTTTAAATTATATGATTTAATATATTCAATACTATCTGAAAATATTTATATGCTTATAGGAGGTTTATTAGAAATAATAGACCTCTATGAGCATATAATTTTCAATTTGGTGATTTCTTTTTAATTTTACGTTATTTCTCTACATTCTCTTATCAGTGGGTAAGAGGAATTTTCAATTTTGGCAAAGTAATTGTTATTAATCCTTGTTATGAAATCGATAATTTTTTCATAACCTGTTTCTTCATGAAGAAGATTTGTAGGATGCCTCCAGGGCTTTTTATTTATCATTTTAAGACATTTGTTTTGTATAATTTGTAAGCGTTTTAGGTGACAGTTGGCAGCGTCACTCCTAATAGGACACGCGTATGTTAATATCGGCCTTAAAATACTTTTGAGGAGTAGATTTTTATTTTATTTATTTTATTTTATTTCATTTCTAAAATATTTTACAAATTAATTTATAAAATATTAAATTAAAGGCGCAAGGTTTCTAAGACCATAATGCGCGAATATTGACTTAGATTACAGTGATGTTTTGTTTAACTAAACATTCTTTTACTATTTTAACTTTGGAAAGGTTTGAACAGTCTAACACTTCTATAAGAGGGTGATCAGTCTTCGATATAGGGCAATCGGCTAAAATGTGTGGGATGTCTAACATTGTATGACACAGGTTGCAACTTGCTGGATCTGTATGTTCAAAAAGGTGTTTAGTGTTGAATAAAGTTTTTCCAACCCTCATACGAGCAATTGTAATGCAATCATCTCTGCTGAGGCTAGCGTGGTATTTAGGTCTATTGATGGTGTGGTTATGTTGTCTTAAGAAACAATATGATTCTCGCCAATGTTGACTTTGATTTCTTTTATGCAGCGCTTTATATGGGTTAGTAATTATATTTGGAAGACAAGGTACTTCATATATTAAGGGTGCTTGCAGCGCTTGCTTAGCGGCCATATCAGCACATTCATTGCCTTGTATACCTATGTGTGCTGGTATCCATAGTATAGTGATATGGTGGTCTGTGTTGGGATTCATTAAAATATTGTTAAAAAAAAACACCCTTTTTGTTATTGGAAAGTGCAGTAATAGCGCTTAAACTATCTGTACATATAAGCGTTGTTTTGCGTTTTTGTTGAGTGGCATATTTCACCGCAATGCTAATGGCGGTAAGTTCGGCTGTAAAGATTCCCGTGAACATTTGTAGAATACCCTGTTTAATAATAGAATAGCCAGATGTTGATATGTGTTCTATCACGGCATACGAAGTCGCACCATTTTGGAAGGAGCCATCTGTGTATAGCAAAAGATCAGGTGAAATTTTTGCTTTCTTTTCGGCGAACATGGTTTTAAAACAAATCGAACTGGTTTTAGTTTTTTTAAACACAGCAAGTTCAGCATCAACACTGACTGTAATTTTTCGCGATATTATATGTTCAGGTTTATGTGGGATAGGTATGTGATTTGTTTTTAGAAATAGAATTATACTATTGACGGAGCATTTATACTTGTATGACGATAAGTTTAAGTAATGCCAAAAGTTACGGTGTATGCCCTCTTCCGGGTCGGTGATTGACCGTGATGAAAGGTTAACAGCAATCTTTTCTAATGTTGTTCGAAAATCAGCAGATCTGGTTTCAATTCTGAGGGCATCAATAGGTGTTGTGCGCAATAAGCCAGATGCTGTTCGGAAGCAGTTGTTAATAGAAGCATTCAACTTATTTATGTTCTGTTTCGAGGTCCATCCATATACTGTAATTCCATGTTGAATTAGACCGTAAACAAGTGATTTACAGATATCTATAGCTGTTTCTATATGTGGGCCTTTTTTCCTAGAACAGAATAGTTTTAGCAAATTATTTATTTTGCTCATCTTTGCAATTAATCTTTTGATGTGTTCGTTCCAAAGGAGATTTTTGTAAAAATAATCCCCAAAATTCTCATTCTCTTTTTGTATTGAAGTTGTGAGCCATCAATAATAATTGGAGGAGGACAACAGTTTTTTTTTTTTTTTTCTACAAACATGCAGAATTTCCGCTTTGTTTACTGGAATAGTAGCGCCCCTAGAAGTAGCCCATTGTTGAACTGTGACGTTTATACTTTTTATTTTATTATTGACATCTATAGGAGTTCAGCTCATATAGTTGCAAGCTGATATGGTCTTTTCTATCTTATCGTAGTTTATTTGTACAAATGGGTCACCAGAGTTCAAATTTTTTGAAGTTAGTAGACATTCCTCAATTTTAGGACCACTAATGTTTTTATTGTATATTACTGACATATTTCGAGTTTTATCATTCTTAATATGCTATACTTATGCTAATGATATACAGTTTCTAGCAACTTCGGAGTTATCTAATTTTCCGAATTTTGAAGATCTTATTAATCGGGATCTTAAGTACATTGTGGAATGGTCTAATCAGAATTTTTAACGAGTTGAATCCATTAAAATGCAAGGTTATGCTATTTTCGAAGCAACTTAGTATAAATTTAAATATCTTGCTAGGTCTCATTCTTGACAATAATCGTTCATTTGATCAATATGTGAGTTTTGGTATATCAAGAGTTTCCTGGACCTTGCGTAGAATTTATAATTTTGCCTATTATTTACCATTAGCTGTCAGACACCGCGTGGCCTTGGCTTTGTGCCTCCCATTGTTTCTGTATTGTATGGAACTTTACTCATGTACTTCAGCCAGGAATATTGAACGATTAAGAAGGTGCTTTAATAGAGTTGTTCGTCACATTTATGACCACTATGTTGGAGAAAGTGTTATTGAATTTCGTAAAAGCGTATTGGCATATGATTTTGGTCAATATATTGATTTAAGGCAGATGATATTCTATTTTAAAACAGCGAAACATGGTAATCCTCCATTCCATTTTGGATCTTCAAGTAGAAAGCACACTTTGTGCCAGGCACACCTCCCTTTTTATGAGTCGATCTTTGTGGAATTATGTGCTTCCTTAACAGGGTCGAAGTTTTTCACCAACGTTGTCTAGCTTTAAATATATTTTCATATCTAATTTATAGTTTCCACTATTACAGACTGTAGCTACCAACTCTTCGTGGTTAAGTAATGAATAATGTTAGGTTTGTGCAAATAATAAATAGGATGTAATTAATTTTCTGGGGTTTTTTATATAAACTATTGTTATTGCATTGTTATTGTATTGTAGGTTTGCCACTTTTGGCCCAAAGGGTTTACAACAGTGTTTTTAAATAAATAAAAGAAATGTATAAAATCTTAACAGTTATTTAAATATTTATAATTTCTAACATTATCCTTCAACAGTTTTTTAAGCAAAATTGTATTTTTTAATGTTTTAATCTTATAATTATTAAGGGTTTTCACTCTTGGTAGTAAAGTACCCTTGTAACCCTTGTAAATATTGTAGATATAGTAAAATTACTACTATTTACAACACCACAACAACAAAATATATGAAATTGAAATTTACTACGCTGTGTTAAAAGTACAAGGGTAGAAGCTATAGTACATCTACAAGACTAAACATTTACAAGACTGATACAGCTCATTGTTGAGCTGCCAAAGCAATTGTTTATTTTTTTATTTTTCATTTTGTGGTAAATGAATCAAAATAATACAAAACAAGTAAGAAAATTATAGTCGGTCTAGACCGACTATACGATACCCTATACCATGCGTTTAGAGACCCTATCTCTTAGGCCCAACTAACTGGACATAGAAAATAAGCAAAAACCAAATTTGAGTGGGATTTTTATTAATTTTTTTGTCTGCAGATATGAAAAAGTTCATATCGGATGCTATATCTATAGAGGGACTTGGTCCAAAAATGGACCGATCCTGATCATGTTTGGTAAAGTCTCTTGTATTTTGCAAAAATATATACAAACAAAATTTGAGAAGAATCAGTGCAATATTTTTGTTTTTTAATAGATTTAAGTGAAGATCGGGAAGCAGCTCTATATGGGGTCAAAGGGATCATTTTTGGACTACTCATTAATGGATGTAATGAACGCATACAAACCCAATTTGAGTAAGATCTATATGACAATTTGGATCTTATGGCAATTTATGTCGATTCCATATGGGTAATTTGTATGGGGGCTAGGTCTGAACATGGACCGATTCTCACCAATTTCAATAGCGTTCATTCCATGGCCGACAAAAGCTTATTTACCAAATTTCATCAAAATACATTCATATTTGCGACCTTCAGTTTGATTACAAGCTTTACATGGACACACAGACGGACGGACGGACGGACGGACATTGTTAAATCAACTCAGAAAGTGATTCTGATTCGATCGGTATAATTAAAGATGGGTCTAGGTCAAATATTTTTGGTTGTTACAAACAGCAGCACAAAGTCATTATACCCAAACCACATAGTGGTATAGGGTATAAAAACGTATCCAGATGACCCGAATCTGTATAGGACAATTGCTAACTGGTACGCAACTGGAAATTGTTCACATGAATGGGGTTGGTTAAATTCTGTACCTCCTGAAATCATAGAAACCAGTGTATGAAACTCAATTCGACTAAGCCTCAGCATTTGCAAAAATCTGTTGTCATATAATTGGGTTAAGACATTTAGTGACCACTTCATTGATTTTGGAACCGAATTCCAAGCTCCGCGGCCGTACACTTTAACTAAAATAATGTCATCTAATTCTTGTAAAATGTGGTCAATCGCATCATGTTCACATGTATCTACAAAAGGAGAGTAATTATATTTTTGTATTGTTTTTATTATTGCAAGTAATACCGTACCCTCAACATCCAGAATCTCTGCAAATTATATTTCGTTAACTACATTTTGTTCTAAAAAATTTATATTTTTTTCTTTTTCCATAATTTTGGGCATTTTACTTATCTGCAAATTCTTGTTGATAGTTTGTTTTCAAATTGATAAAAAAAAAAAAAAACAAAACAAAAAACAGCTGATTCATTAGTTTACAATACACAACACAAAAGACGTTCACGCTTTGTAGTATAAAATCGTTGTAAATATAACAGGGTTGTAAATTTAACACCAAGAGTGAATACCGCTATTATTTACTACTGGTCTTAAGCAAAAGAAAAATTGTCAGAAATACTCTATGAATAAATCCATAATTTCAAAAATTATCAAGAAATATTGAAAATAAGGTACGGTGAAGACTCAACATTTAGGCATTAGAACACATGAACTGGTCAAAAGGGAATTGGAATACGATCGAAACTATTTTTCTATTTTCTAAAATAAAATACTAAGAGTAATTTTACTCTGTCACAGCTAACGAGTTATGGTCAATAGTTAATAGTAAGAGTGAAACGAGATCTGACCATTGTCCGTCTTCTTTAAATAATAAACCAAAATATGGATTTTCGATTGATTTTACTCGATATCGAATGCGACGATTTGACCCGTGTTCTCTTTGCATATGAGTTCAAGTTTAATTTAAGAAGACATGATGGAAGAACGTTTGTACGACGAACAAAGGGAAAAGACTTGACCCAAAATATACAAATAAAACTGTTAATGTTATTTTTTTATTATTTTAGTTTTTTAGAATTATTCTGCTATTTAATAAAAAAAAAAACAATTCACTAATCTTATAAACTATGGATTATTATTTAAAAATGTTTTTTTTAACAAAAATAATAATTTTACGTTTAAATGCATAAAAGCTATTTTCATTTTTTAATTCTAAAGGAATTTCTTTATATAAATTAAGATCTTTATAAAATAATAAATTTTTATAAAAATTTGTTCTGCTAAGATTTAGCCTAAAGTCGCTAGAATTACGTAAGTTGGTGTGGGGTTGCTCTTTAGGCCAAGGAATGAGTACAATTCATGTAGTAAAAGATACTCTAACTTGAATTGGATACAAGCAATTAATAAATGACGTAACGTATTCATACGTGGAAGAAAATATGCCCTGTGTCTGGAAGTTCCAAAACACACCTCCAAAGTTGTAACCGAATGGCTACAATCGAATGCAGTTAATTTTTTTTTGAATGGCCAGTCCAATCACCAGATCTCAATCCCATAGAAAATCTATGGGAAATTATAGATCGAAAAAAATACCGACACGAAATTACATAAACAAGACAGATCACATAGCGGCATTTAATTTAGTGGCAAAAAAATTCAATGGATATCAGCATCAATTTAATTGACTCCACGCCTCGGCGTTGTGAATAATGGATACCCAACAAAATATTTAAACCAAAAATAGAGGGAAAGTTTTCAATTATTGTATAGTAAAGGTGGTTTCCATTGTTTCGTCAACCGCATAAAAATTAAAGCGCTGACCAAAAAGTGCAAGTACGAGTGTATGTGAGATAGACGCAGGTTCAAACCTCACGTCCGCCCTAAGTAGAAAAATTTCATATAGAAATAATCTATTCAACAATCGCTGATGAAGGCTGAAATGCAAGAAACCGGTCCGATTAAGAATACAGTGTACATAGTTATGAATTTTTGATATATGCTTTCTTCTTTTCTTAATTTTTTTTACTTTAAATTAAGCTATTTTATGTTAATATTTTTCTTTCTTTTTAAATAAATGTAACACACAAATTTTTAAAATAATTAAAGTTTTTAATTTTATGATCCAATAGTTCGATATTGACCGTTGCATTTCTCTTTCTGAATGACCAACATGTCGAGAGTGTTGTGTCAAAATTTCAAGTAAATCGGGGCAAAACTTAAAAAGATACAGAGTTTCCAGCGACCGGCCCACAGTGGCTGAAAATCATTTTTCATTGGCCAAAATTGTGTAACTTTTGAATCGATCAAAATATTTAAGTAATTTTTTTCTAATGGATAGACATTTAGTTCAGCTTGATTCAGTTTTAATTACATTAAAATTGATTGAGGACTTTTTAAGGAATTCTAGGATAAAGTTGAACTTTTGATTTTTTTTAACTTTTAGAGTGAAATATATTTATTGTTTTATTTATTAAAAAATTTAATATATGGATTTTAATAATAATTATAAACATTTTTTTAAATAATGGGATTTTTTAATATTACACTCAAAAAAAATTTTACACTCAAAAAAAAAAAGTAAAATCAACTGGAGATTTTGCTATTATTACTGAAAAATTAAAAATTTTTTGTTGTCAAATTTGCAAATTTGTTTACACTCAAGGAATATTTACACTTAAAAAAAACGTTAATATCTAAAAATCGTGCTTTTACTACAGAAAAATTTATTATTTTTTGCTGTTAAATTTGATAATTTTAAAAAACAAAACTGCAATACATTTTAATTGCATTTGTAACAATGGTAGGTTCTGTTTATTATTATTTTTTTACTAATACTATGTTTTTCGTACTTAAATAACAATGAAAGGCAATTATAATAATTATTCATTTGACTCAAATATTCATTGCAAATATTACATATTTTGTTCGGTTCTTTAGTATTATTATTATTTAGTATTATTTCTGTTCTTTAGTATGTTTTGACTTCTTCATCTAAATCCCGATATTCCACTTTCCATTGATTTCGAATACTGGAGAACGGATCTGACGTTGCCAATAATATATTAAATAGATCTTCATTTGTAGAATTTGTGCTTTGACGAAATTAGATAATTGCTCTTGTATTTCGGTGCTACACGAATTTAAGCTTAATTTTATTTTAACGTAACTAAGAACATCTTCCTGGTTTTTGTTTCTAAAATACTCTTCGGCCAGTTCTTTATAACTGAAGCTCTCCATATTTTTCTGAATATTTTTACTTGCGACTGTTATTACTGAAATATATTAGATAAATTGAGTTTATATTCAAATGTCGCTTTCTTATAAGCCTTTTCATAAGCCATCATACTATGTTTCTAGGTAAAATAAAAAGGTAAGAAAATGGCACCAGTACATTACTACCTAAAATAGTATATAAAAAACTCACTATACAAATGAATTACCTGTGTGTGTTTTCTTTACTACTTGCATTAGTGCATTGTTAGGTAAAATAAAAAGGTATAAAAAAGGTATGATAATAAAAAAAAACCCAGGTTACTAATGAATTACATCCTCTGTGTATTGACATTCTTGCTTACAAATATATTATGAAAATAGAACAAATAATGACTATTATAAGCTATAAAATACTTAAAGCACAAATTTAATACACCATTGTATACGAGTACTTATAGGGCTGTTTAAATTATCGTAATTTAAATTTTTTTTGAGTAATTTCATTAAAATGAAAAAAGTGTTCTACCCGCGGGTCGTCACGGGTGTAAAAGTATATATAGGGTTAAAGAGGACACTTTCATCTTTCTCCAGGTGGTATACGTTTCTTGTTCCCTTTTGTTCTATTCCACTAAATTTGAAATTTGAGAAAAATATAGTAGTTTCATAAATATTCCATAACGCCCTTAATATTAAACGGCAGAGCTGTGACCACTTACAACAACTAAAGACAATCCTACCAACATTATAAAAAAGACTGCAGGTCATTATCGATGACAGCTTGCGAGTAGTAACCATTTATTTTTGATAAAAAACAAAAAAAAGCACCTTTTTCTGAAATTAAAAAAATAACAGTTGAGTTTGACAGCATGTTACGCCCACAATTTGCAATAGTTTAACCTAATTTGTTTGGCTACCTTAATCTGGATATATTGGCTACAAAAAGGCATTAAAATTTTAAAAATCGGTGACAAAAAAATTAGACTTTTGGCCAATGAAATCAAAATTTCAGCCACAGTGCGGTTTTTAAAAAACTTTAAATCGATTTTCTCGCAAATAAATGTTCGAAGTCCGTGAACATCATAACTCAAAATCTACTTGACCGATTCTTTTGAAATTTTACACATTATATCTACACATAAATCATAAGGTAACCATGAAGAGCTTTTTTTCCATTTTCTTCCCCATTTTTTAACATCAAATTCCCGTAATTTTATAGCTAAAATCGTGTTTTTCACTTCAAAATGCTGCAAAAAAAAAACTCTCCGTCACTACCTCTGGAAACATGTCACCTTTTAAACGCATTTCGATTTTTTTATTTCACATGATCTGGTAACGAGTTATGATGTTCACCGCAAAACAACAACACCTCCGGAGATTCGCTGTCACGGACTTATTTATTAAAAATTTTTAATTGAAAATTTTATCAAAGATTCTTTAAATGTTATGCTATAACGTGTATATTAAATATACATATAATACAACATTATTCATATATCTTCAAAAAAGAATTATGAAAATACGACTTATTTACTTTTAAAACCTTACCCCCAACCTTAGTCATCAAAAATATATTTTGTTCAAAGTTTCCATTGTATTGTCATTCACTGTAAATAACAATATTAAAAACAAAATTTAAAACATATTAATCACATTATGTGTCAGGGTGAATGCGGGTTACCACATATTTTCAATAAGATAATTTGGTTAAATTATTTGGGTGAAAATATGGCCACAACAAACAAAAATTGATTTTTCAATATGAGAAAAAAATAATTTTTCGCGCATTATTTTATAGTGCGCAGTGAAATGAAAAAAATAATATAGAAAAAAGAAAATCAGCACTGTACTATAATATGCTCAAGAGATTTTCTTTAGTCTATTGCAGATTTTCAACGTAGCAAAAGCTAAAAAAAATTACAATACTGCGAAATAGTAAGTAGTATTTTTTTCCTAAGCCATGGAAGAAAACTATTAAAAATGTTTGGAAACAAAACTAAAAGGCCAAAAAACGATCATGAAATGTTTTAAAATAATTAGAAATTAAAATTTAAAAAAAATAATAATAATAAAGCACAACGCTTGAACAATGTGGAAAATCGAAAGATTTTTTGCTTTTCTTTTTTAACAAACAAGAACAAGCAAAGTGTAAGAGAGAGAGAGAGGGAGAGTGAGTTAAAGTGGTTTGATATAATTTTGATTATTAAATTTTATAGTATTTTCTGCATCTAAATTTTGAAGAAAAACATCAAAATTTAATTGAGAAAACTATAAAATTTGATTAAATTGTAAATTATTTATGTAGCCAAAAAGAACTTTGTTTAAAATTAATAAAGGGATGGGTAGCATATTTCAAGTTTCACCCCTTGGGGTTCATAATATAGATTTTTACAATTTTACAATGGTTATGACCTCCCAAAAAAAGCTACCCTGGCTTTTGTAACACATTTTTTCCTCAGGACTATTTTGTTAAGATTTCATAACGATTTCATATGATTGTTTTTTTTATTTTTTATTGTAGAGTCCTCAACAAAATGTCTTTGCTAAAACGTTTTTGTGATGTAGAGCGTGAGTCGGCCTATGGTCGGGTTTATGCCGTATCCGGACCAGGTAATAAGTTTTTAAATATTATTGCTTAATCTATAGTACTTTTTTTTAAAAATGTTTTTAGTTGTAACTGCTGAATGCATGTCTGGCTCTGCCATGTACGAGCTGGTACGTGTGGGATATTATGAACTGGTAGGAGAAATTATTCGACTTGAAGGTGACATGGCCACCATTCAGGTTTATGAAGAAACTTCTGGTGTCACAGTAGGCGATCCTGTTTTACGTACTGGCAAACCTTTATCGGTCGAATTGGGTCCCGGTATTATGGGCAGTATTTTTGATGGTATTCAAAGACCTCTGAAGGATATTGGCGAGATGACTAGCTCGATTTATATACCCAAGGGTGTAAATGTACCATCACTTTCACGTACCGTGTCTTGGGAATTTACTCCCATGAATGTTAAGATTGGTTCTCATATAACGGGTGGTGATTTGTTTGGTGTTGTAGCTGAAAATACTTTGGTCAAACATCGTATGATTGTGGCACCTAGAGCGAAAGGTACTGTAAGGTATATAGCACCACCCGGTAACTATACCGTGGACGATGTTGTTATGGAAACTGAATTTGATGGCGAAATTTCAAAACACACCATGTTACAAGTTTGGCCAGTACGTCAACCAAGACCTTGTACGGAAAAATTACCCGCCAATCATCCCTTGTTTACGGGTCAGCGTGTTTTAGATTCATTATTCCCTTGTGTCCAAGGTGGTACCACAGCTATTCCCGGGGCCTTCGGTTGTGGCAAAACTGTCATTTCACAGGCAAGTATTTTTTTGACTTTTTATTAAATGGGTTTAAGGTCACTATATGCTTTTATTTATTTTAGGCCCTTTCAAAATACTCAAATTCGGATGTTATTATTTATGTGGGTTGCGGAGAACGTGGTAATGAAATGTCTGAGGTGCTGCGTGATTTCCCTGAGTTGACTTGTGAATTTGAGGGTGTTACGGAATCTATAATGAAACGTACAGCATTGGTGGCCAATACTTCTAACATGCCGGTAGCTGCTCGAGAAGCTTCTATATACACGGGTATTACTTTATCGGAATATTTCCGTGATATGGGCTATAATGTAGCCATGATGGCCGATTCTACCTCACGTTGGGCCGAAGCTTTGCGTGAAATTTCTGGTCGTCTTGCTGAAATGCCGGCCGATTCCGGCTATCCAGCCTATTTAGGTGCTCGTCTAGCCACCTTCTATGAAAGAGCCGGTCGTGTAAAATGTTTGGGTAATCCTGAACGTGAGGGTTCTGTTTCAATTGTTGGTGCTGTATCACCACCTGGTGGTGATTTCTCCGATCCGGTTACTTCGGCCACCTTGGGTATTGTACAAGTGTTCTGGGGTTTGGATAAAAAATTGGCTCAACGCAAACATTTTCCCTCCATTAACTGGTTGATTTCATATTCAAAGTATATGAGAGCTTTAGATGAGTACTACGATAAAAATTTCCCCGAATTCGTTACACTACGTACTAAAGTTAAGGAAATTCTACAGGAGGAAGAAGATCTCTCCGAAATTGTACAGTTGGTGGGCAAAGCTTCTTTGGCGGAAACAGATAAAATTACCCTGGAAGTTGCCAAACTAGTAAAGGATGATTTCTTGCAACAAAATTCGTACTCTCCCTATGATCGTGTGTGTCCTTTCTATAAAACAGTGGGCATGTTAAGAAATATGATAGCATTCTATGAACTGGCCAGACATTCTGTGGAATCAACGGCACAATCCGATAATAAAGTAACTTGGAATACAATTCGAGAAGGCATGGGCAATATAATGTATCAATTGTCCTCAATGAAATTTAAGGTAAACTTCAAAAAACAAGAAATTTTATCTTTGAAAAACTTTAAAATTTAATAATTTCATCGTTTATTTCAGGATCCTGTTAAAGATGGTGAAAGTAAAATCAAATCGGAATTTGATCAGCTACATGAAGACATGCAACAAGCATTCAGAAATCTAGAAGATTAAACATAACTCTAACAACCTTTAGTAAATGTTGAACAAGTTGTTTGTGATTCCCAAAAAAAAAGGCCGATCTTTAAACAAAAAATAAAATTGAAACCTGAACAATAATAAAAACATATTTACAGCCAAGTAAGTTTGTCATTATAAAATTTCAATTTTCTACAATTACTTATACCATTAAAATAATTTCAGTTTTCATGGCCGGCCGCATCAAAAACAAACCCACTCAACAAATTAGAACAAATTACAGAATATGATTAGAAATATATTTATGTTTTTTTCCTAAAAATGTTGTTCATCTAATTCATGTTGCTTTTTAAATATAAATTATCTTTAATGTATAGCTATTTAAATCGAAATTGAAGTTAGTGTCTCCCCTCTTATGATTATTTAAAAAACGTTTAATTTACAATATAAATTTAAATCGTTTGAACAAATAAAATACCTAAAATTTAAATTTAACTTACATTAACTTTTACCAAACAACGTATATATGTTAAATATTATATGTATAATGTATAAATTATGAAAATCTATAAATAAATTATATTAAAGTTATATGAAGTTAAATTAACTTTTATTGCCCATTGAAACAAATGGGAAGTTAAAAAGATTTTATTTAGCAAGATTGCAAATTAAGAGTTATTGCAATAAAAATATGTACAATGAACTAGGATTACACTAGGCAACAACCGAAGTCAACTTGATGTGCGATTTTTTTTTTGTATGTATTGTGTCCTGCTAAATTATAAAAGGGCAATAAAAAAATTTATGGGCAATTTTTATGTTTCGTAAATTTTGCTTTACCCTCCACACCACTGTGCAAACTGTATATAGGTTTGTCTTCCGTTTGTAAAGCATCGAAATAAATTTCGGAGACCCCAAAACCATATATTTTCTAATCCTTATAACAAGGGAAGTTGATTTAGCGATGAACGTCTGTTCGTCTGTCTGTGGAAATCACGATCACGCCTTCAATTACTAAGCTAGACTCTTCGTGGTTGCATAAAATCGTTTATAAACATTCCAAAGGAGTTGCCATAGTCTTGTCGTGACTACAGATTAATTTTGGGGTAGTCACGCACAGTCACGCGTGGTCACGCAGTGATCTAAATGTCATTTCCCCTCATCCGATTGATCTCAAACTTGGTCCATACACTTGCTGTGAAAAAAGATTAACTTTGACTTAGTCACGCGCAGTCACGCGTGGTCACGCACAGTCATGGAGTGATCTAAATGTTATTTACCCTCATCCGACCGATCTGAAACTTGGTTGATATACTTGCTGTAAAGAAAGATCAACTTCGACATAGTCACGCTCAGTCACGCATAGTCACGCACAGTCACGGAGTGATTTAAAACCCATTTTCCCTCATCCGATCGATCTAAAACTTGGTCAATAGACTTGCTGTGAAAAAGATTAACTTTGACATAGTCACGCGCAGTCACGCATAGTCACTCACAGTCACGGAGTGATTTAAAACCCATTTTCCCTTATCCGATCGATCTAAAACTTGGTCAATAGACTTGCTGTGAAAAAGATTAACTTTGACATAGTCACGGAGAGATTAAAACCCCACTTCCCCTCATCCGATGGATCTGAAACTTTGTCCATAGACTTATTGTGGCCAAAGATTAATTTTAAGATAGTCACACACTGTCACGGAGACTTCAAAACTCATATGCATAAGGAAAGAAAGAGCTTTAATAAAAACTTTGTTTTTATGGGTAAGATTATTTTAAATTAATGTCTGGAATTTTTTTGCCAAGAACCATTTAATTTTTTTATAATTATCGTATGACTTCTAAGGTCTCAAAAAATTCTTATATGGATCAAAATTTGAGCATTATAACGCCGGAAGTGTTTACGAGTTTTTTTACTGTAGTAAAAGAAAAATAATGCAATTTCTCAAATAGTAATTAATTATTTCTATAGAAGATTGTTGTTGTTTATAACAAGAAATTATAATAGAAACTGACCAAGAATTAATGAAATTAACTTTAAATTTAATTGGTATTCGAATTTAGCCGGTTGGTTGTAATGTTGAGTTTAAGACGCAGGTGGAGGGTATCAAAGATTCGACACAGCCGAATTTAGCACTCTTATTTGTTTGTTTTGTATTTTTCTTTTTTTGTCAAAAGTAGTTTACCACTATTTAAACTTTATCTTAGAAACAACTAATCTGTGGTAACTGTAGATTTGAATACACACTTGCTAGAAAAAGTATCCGTACACTTGAAGATGAAAATTTTAAATATTAACAAAATAAAAAAGCAAGTAAGATTGTTAAATTTCTTTGATGCCCTCCACCTGGGTTTTACGTTTGCGTTAATAGCTGGACCGGTATGGTCAATTTCAAAATATGTATATTTTTCGTATGGATGCAGGTCCCAATTTAAAAATAAGTTTATTGCTCGAAGTTTACTTGATTTTGTTTCTGATTTTGGTTGCAAGGTTTTTGAATGGAATTATTTTGCAACCTTTCACGGCAAAGGTGCGATCGATGGGGTAGGAGCAACCATAAAACGAAAAGTTTGACAGATGACAAAAGCAAAAAATATAATTTTAGACAATGCCTTTTCATTTTATCAATGTGCTCGAAAGAACATCGATGGAGTTAATTTATTGTACATTTCCTCAGAGCAAGTAGACAAGTCCACTACTTTGAAAAAGTTGCCAAAAAAAAAATTGGTATAAAACTAGTATATTATAATATAAAACATATAATATACTAATCTAATTTTCTACGAGTATACATCTTGTAAATCTAATCATGATATAACAATAAAAAATACTAGCAGATTCCAGCGTTCGAATTTCGAGCGCAAATTCTAGGAAATTTTATTTTTTCATTAAATAAAGACCCTAAAAGTAAAAATCAACACAAAAAACAAACTCATTTTTATTACAAACACAATAACAAATTTAATAAACTCATAGCATTGTATAATTTTATGTATGTGTTAGTAGCAACTTTAAATGCAATTTACTCAAAATAAAGGCAAAAATTTAAAAATCTGTAAATCTGCAAATCGGCTAAAAAGAAATACATTCCAAATAATATACGTTTGGTCAAAATCGGGATAAAATGGTAGAACAAAACATCAGTCACAATAAATCGCCTAGCCTATTAATATTATAGATACTGCACTTAAAATCTGTTTCCACTTATAATATCTAAATTTGATATTTTATTTGCGTTAAATAATTTCTTAAAAACAATCTTAACTAAAAATTTTCTAATGGAAATTTAGTTATGATAGTAAAGAAAATACGAGAGATTTTTAAATTTTATAACTTGGAAAATAAACTTATTTCAAAACCTTCGAAAATAAGTTTTATACAAAAAGTCTTGCCCAATTCGCAGAGTTTTGTAATTTTGTAATCCAAGTCTCAAACTCGCTTCTGTTTTTCGTAACGATTATTGTATTTTTTTAATTAATATAGTGCTACTTAATTCCTACACATCTATAAGAAAACATTTTAAAAAATTTTGATTTTTTCATTATTTTCTTTAATGTTTTTTCGTACAAATGTGATAGAAAAATAGTTCTAGACCAAGATAATCAGTTCAATATGTGATAAAAAAAAAATATATAAGAAAACTGGTTCCCTTGAAATTTCTTCAGAAAGAGGTCGCACAAAAATCATAAGACGCTCGATTGGAAAGGAAGATCGACCTGATGGTAAAGCTTGACCCAAAAGCAAGTGCAAATAGCAGAAAACATTAAAAAATATGAAAATGGTTTGCGCACTTACCATACGGAACTTTCTGCATCTTAACCAATATAAGGCTTGTGTTCCACGTAAGAAACCCTTCATATCAAAAAAGAATATAAAACTACGTTTAGATTGTGCCACCAAATATATAAATAAGTCATATGACTACTGGAAACAGTAATATTTACGGACGAGAGCAAATTCAACATTTTTGGGTCGGATGGTAGACGTTTTGTATGACGGAAAGAAAACACCGCGTTGAAGTTTAAAAATATGAAAGCAACCGTAAAGCATGGTGGAGGCTCTGTGATTGAGTGGGGTGTGATGGCATCCGGAGGTGTCGCAAATCTTGAGTGTTTGTTGAAACCAGAATCTTTTAAATATTTTAAAAGAAAATTTAAAAGTGAGCGCAACTAAATTAGACAAACAAGACGACTTTCTGTTCCTACACGATTATGACCCGAAGCACTGTTCTATGGTTGTGTGAGAATAACTGTTTTACAACGTGAAAAATTTGATTCCACACCCTCCCCGGAGCCCAGATTGAAACCCCATAGAAGATTTATAGGGGATTTTAGAAAAAAAATAAATCGGCAACACACAATTACGAGCAAACAAATGCTGAAAGATATTATTGTGGAGGAATGGCGAAATATTGGCCCTGAAACCACGCCGCTTAAGAGAAGTAATTGCGGCCAAATGACATTATACTCGCTATTAAGTGTACATTTTCTCTGAATTTTTTTCTTGTGTACGGCCAAATTTTTTGTGTAAAATAAATGTTGAACTTGTTAATACCATTTATAATTTTTAATTTATAATATTAATAGGCTAGGCGATTTCTTGTGACCGAGTTTTGTTCTACAGTTTTATCCCGATTTTGACCAAACGTACATTATTTGAAAGGTATTTCTTTTTAGCCGTTTTGCAGATTTACAGATTTTTAAATTTGTTCCTTTATTTTGAGAATATTGCATTTAAAGTTGCTACTAACACATACACAAAATTATACATATGCTATGTGTGTGTTTTATTAAATTTGTTAATGTGTTTGTTAATGAGTTTGTTATCTTCATTTACAATAACAATAAGCCATAAAAGTGTTGGTTTGTGAATTGGCTAAGTTGAAAAATAAAGCTGCCTAGAAATTGCACTCGAATTTCGAGCGCTGGAATCTGCTAGTTATTATTAATACTTATTGAATTTCAAAAAAAAATACTTCATTCGAACCAGGTAAGTATTTTTTTACGTATAGTGAAAAAAATTGTCGCCTGTCTGGCCTAGTGTAACAACTAACTGGTCTAGTGTACAAACAAAATTTGAGTAAAAGATGTTTCACTTGCAATTAGATAGATAGATTCAAGTGAATATCGGGAGGAGGCTGCTTTATATGGGGACTATGGACTAATTTAATCCTACACTCTTAATTTTATGAATGATATACATATAATAATCTAGATTACAGGGCAATATTGGTCGCTACCGTATGGGGCTAAGACTGATCGATCTTCATCAATTTCAATAGCGACCATCGTATGGCTGATTAAAGCTTATAAATTCTATCAAAACATATTTATACTTGCGCTCTGAAATTATTTTAAAATATGGTATACATAATATGATATACACAGTTGGTTACCATAATTTATTTTCGTTACATTTGTGTTTGTTGTTTAGCTTTTAAAGAAAAATACTAATAATGTTTTTGATTTTGCACAAGACAAAATAAATATAGGTTCATATAAGTTTGAGTGATTTATATTTATATTTAATCCTTTAATTCCTAGGAGGAACATAGGGCTGTTGAGTGATTTACATGTGTCAATCAAGAAAAAATTTTTCATAAAATCGTTCTTAATTTGATTGTCAATGTGTAACAAGTGTTTTAAATCTAAAATTTTATGAACATTTTTTAAAAATCGATAGAGGAAAATTTTTATCAGCAGCAGAACAAAGTAAAATTTTGGCCTTCAACGATCAAAAGCTTTCAAACCGCGCAATAGCCAAAAAAAAAAAATTGGAAAGACCTTTAATGTTGTTAACCATTTTCCAAAATTAAGATCAAATTATGCTACTAAAGAAAGCACTGGCCGAGCTCCGAGACTGTCTCCACAAAAAAATCTTGACCTTCCGCTGTCCACCAGAGGAGTTCAGTAAATTTCACAAAGCTCGGAAAACTTTGTTTTCACAAAAAGATTGGCGTGTCCTGTATTGAAAAAATTCAACAAAGAGAAACGACTGACTTGGGCTCAAAATCATATGGATTATGGTGAAAAATGGAAAAAAGTCCTCTTCAGGATTTCAATACTACAGCGGACTTGTACAAGGAGAAAGAAATTTTTATGGTGGCACTGTGATGATTTGGGGAGCTTTTTCTGTCCTAGAAAAATTCACCCTTGCATGGATTTCTACTCGAATGATTTCAGAAAGCTATGGGGAGATGCTGGAGATAAAATGGGTCCGACTGCATCTCCCAGCAGGATAAGGCCACGATTCATAATTCGCGTACAACTAAGGAATGGTTTTTGTCAAAAAAAAAAAAAAAAAAAAAACAATGTTTTGGACAACGCGTAGCGCAGATCTTAACCCCATAGATAATCTATGGGGAATACTAGCACGAAAGGTATATGCCAATGGGAAGCAATATTCAAGTGTTTTTGAGCTAAAAAATACTATAAGAACTGCATGGTCGGAAATTATGGTAGATGTTTTAGAAAACATGATGACTAGGAATAAAAGTAAAAATATTATACGCAATGCCAGGAGAAATTTTTTTACAAATAAATTTAGGAACACGAATGCTAGAGCTATGTGGAATGTTTTAAGTTCTGATCCTTTCGAATAATATGATCCTGATGAACTTAATAGGAAATTTGATATATATTTTTGACCCGGTTAATGATAATTTAAATTACAGTGAATATGGTATTACTTTTCGTCTAGTAATATCATATTTCCATTAATTCACACCCAATTTTTGTATCTTGTGAACAACATTCTTACATATTCTGTCTTTCCGGAAGAGTGGAAAGTGGCTAAAGTTGTCCCAATTGGCAAAAATTGTTCGAATAATGATAGTAATGATTTAAGACCAATTTCTATTATTCCCATTCTATCAAAGAAAGTGGAGTATGTTATGAAGGTACAAATGATGGAACAATTAGAAGATTCTATTAGAAGAATTGTTGATAAGGATCTCGTAGGAGTTTTAATATCGCTTGCTTTATCTAAACCCTTTGATCGTGTAAGTTATTCAATATTAATTCGAAAACTGCAATTTTTTTTTCTTGTATGACATGTCAATTAATTTTTTTCATATTTGACCAAGTAAACGTCAGTTTACACATCGTAAAAAAAAACTGGTTCTGATTGGATGGTTGGAACAAGTGGGATTCTGCAAGGATCTTTTATAGGGCCCTTACTGTTTATGTTATATATTAATTATATTTTCTCAATCATTGAAGGGTTACTGAGTGGGTTTCTAGCTCGAACCTTTGCATTAATACTTCTCAGACTAAGCAATGATATTTTAATCACATTTTTCTGAAATGTCTCGATTATGATTAATAAAGTAGAATTAGTTGAGTCTATGAAATGTCTTGGAATATTAATTTATTGCAATCTTCATTTTGACCGCCATATTAATATTATTATCTTCTAAAGTGAACTTTATTTTAAGACGGGTGTATTCCGTAAACCTTCGTTTACCTCTACATTTTAGGAAAAGTATCGCATGCATGCATTATTAATGTTGAATATTCTTTATTGTGCTGAAGTATTTACGGGATCTATAGGTAGAGAGATTCGGAAATACTATGAGAGTCAAAATAAAGTATTTACACAGGTTAAAAGTTTTATTAAAATGAAGTAATTAACACAAAATCAAAAATTAATATAAGGACTTCAAGAATTATTAAATAATAGCTGAACTCAGTAAAAACATTAAACAAAAGTAATACAAAATAGAAATAAATGCACTTTATTTAGAAAACGTCCAAATCTTACGAGTCAAAATAGAGTAAACAGCAAACAAAAGGCAAAATAACTTTAATACAAAAAGTAAACTTTATACATTTTTTAAAATTTGTTTTATTCTCTTTTGGCCTTAAGCAAATCTTTAAGTCATCTAGGCATCGACTCGACAAGGTTTTTTTTTATATCGGGGGAGATTTCTCCATTCTTCCTTTAGTACCTTCTTTAAGTCTGCCATGTTTGAAATGGCCCTTTGATTTTTCTGTCAAGGTATTCCCACAGATGGTCGATGGGGCTAAGGTCCAGGGACTACGGCAAATGATCAAGTGTCTGAAGAGTGCGGTACAGTATCAACTCTCAACATTTTAGACATAGGTCGTTGTCCTGTTGGAAGATCCAGATTCCAGCCAAGCCTAATTTCTCGAAGCTAGGGGCAATATTTTCGTTCAAAAATAATAAGTAAAACATTTTGTTCATAGTGGTATCAATAAAAACACACCCAAACCATAGCTGAGCCTCCACTGTGTTTGACAGTGTTGGTAACATACTTTTCTTTGAAGGCTTCATTCTTAGCACCCCATATTTTTGGGGGCCTTTTCGCTCTGAAAATTTCGGATTTGCTCTCATCTGTATATAATATGTTTTCCCAAAGAGATACAGTCTCATTTTTGAACTTTTTATCGAAACTCATAAGCTTGGATATGTATGTCTTTCTACATGTATGTTACACATTCAATGTTTAAAGGAATGAAATGTAAAAAAATATAATGAAAATACGTCATCTGCAACCTCTTCAACGAATCTTAATAAATAAATTTATACATTTATAAAAAACACTTGTATTTTTTCTCTCAATTTATCATTACTTTTTAAGAAAAATGCTAGCACGGTGAGTGTGAAAATTTGCACAGTTAGAGTTCATATGGAGGAGAAGTGCCGAATGATAGAATTTATGAATGTTTATGTCTTAAAAATATATTAAATTAAATAAAAACAAGTATGAAAATTATAGTCGGTCTAGACCGACTGTACGATACCTTATACCATGGTTTAGAGACCCCTATCTTTTGGGTCAAACTAATTGGATATAGGAAATAAGCATAAACCAAATTTGAGTGGCATTTTAATTAGTTTTTTGGCCTTCGGATATGAAATAGTTCATATTGCATGCTATATTTATATGGGGACTAGGTCGAAAAATGGACCGAACTTGAGAATATTTGGTGGTCACTTCTTTTTTGCAAAATCTTTTGCAACCCAAATTCGAGAAAAATCTGTGCAATACTTTTGATATGTTTAAGTGAGATCGGAAAGCAGCTTTATATGGGGGCTATGACTAAGAATTGTCGTATAGAGATTATTTTTGCACTACTGATTAATGGATGTAATTAACACACACAAACCCAATTCGACCGAGATATATTTGATAATTTAGATATTATGGCAATTTAAGTCGATCTCATAGGGTCATTTGTATGGGAACTAGGTCTGAATATGAACCGATATTCACCAATTTCAATAGCGTTCATCCTATGACCGATAGAAGCTTATATACTAAATTTCATCAAAATGTATTAATATTTGCCCCCTTTAGATTCATTACAATGTTTACATGGACACACAAACGGACAGAAAGGCGGAGATCGCTTAATCGCCTCAGAAAGTGATTCAGAGTCGATCGGTATAATAAACGATGGGTCTAGGTCAAATGTTTTTGGTAGTTACAAACATCAGCAGTCACTAAGGGTAAGGGAATACACAAAATAAAAATAAATGTTAGATTTAATGTTATGTAATTTTTGAGAAACTTGGGGAGATTTTTTATTTTGATCGGGGTACCATTACTTTTGCTGCTGACTGTATCTACATAGATTAAAAAAACATTGAAAGAAAAAAAAATTTTAAAAAAAAATTCCCTATAATTTGCACTCGAATTTCGATTGCTGGGCTATACTAGTATTTAAAATGTCAAAATTTAACTCACATTTTAAATGTTTCGAGGAATTAAAAATTTAAAAAAAAAAAGTTGCTTGTACCAAGAGTTATGATTATTACGCTGAACAAACAATTTGCAAGTTTTAGCTAGAGTTTAGCTGATTGTATTTTTATCATCTAAAATGCAACAGGCCGCAACTACAGCGATTTTTTTTCCTCAACAACGTTTATTATATTTGTTGTTGCCAAACATAAATATAGGAAATCGGTCTGCAAGTATGGCTGAAGTCTAAAAAAATATTTCAAGATCTCTATAAACAAGAAATTTTTGCAGCGATTTTTTTTATATATAGATTTTTAAACATGTATTTTTAAACGTTAGTCACATGTTGCAGGTTTTATAGACGTAAAAATTCTTCAGCAACACAAGCTAAAAATGAGGACTGAATGCATAAGTCTTTCACAAACTTTTTGGTAAAAGAATGCAGTAGGCAATTGTATACAAAAAATTTTATTATTTTAAGTGGTTAGTTATATGGAATTTAACATATTATTTCACATAAAACCGAACTGTAGCTTTGCTAATGTTTTGTGTAACTAATACACATAAACTAACGACTATAAATATACTGTGAGCGTCAAAATAAAGTTAACACCTTAGTTCCTCATATTAAAAGTTTTATTAAAATGAAGTAATTAACACAAAATCTTAAATAAATATAGGGAAATCAAGAATTATTTAATTATAGCTGAACTCAATAAAAAAATTAAACAAAAGCATTACAAAACCGAAATAAATGCACTTTATTTAGAAAATGACCAAATTTTACCCGTCAAAAAAAAGTAAACCAGCAAAGAAAAGGCAACAGAACTTCAATACAAAAAGTAAACTTTTAAAATATTTTAATATTTGGTTTATTTTAATTTGGCCTTAAGCCCCTTATGTAGTCTTTTAGGCAGCGACTCGACAATTTTTTTTTTTGTTATATCAGGGGAGATTATGCTCCATTCTTTCTTTTGAGGCATCTTTAAGTTTCCCTTGCTTGAAAAAGCCCTTCGACCTATTTTTTTGCCAAGATTTTCCCACAGGTGCTCGATTGGGTTAAGGTCCGGGGACTGCGACGGTTGATCAGGTGTCTTAGGAGTCCGGTACAGTAGCCACTCTTTCACAATTTTAGATGTAAGCTTTAGATCTTCCTGTTGGGAGATCCTATTTCCAGCCATGTCTTATTTCTCGACTCTAGGGCCAACATTGTCCTTCAAAATGGCTAAGTAATCTATTTGGGTCATAGTGGAGTAAATAAAAACATAGTTACCAACACCTGTTCCCGCCATATAGCCCCAAAACATAACAGAACCCCACTGTTTATAACAGTTTTGGTAACACACTTTCCTTTGCATGTTTCATTCTTAGCACGCCATAATTTTGGAGGCTTTTTCGCGCCGAAAATTTCGAATTTCCTCTTATCTGTATATAACATGCTTTCCCACAAAGATAGAACCTAATTTATCTACTTTTTATCGAAATTCATTAGCTTGCTCTGATTCGCTTTGGTTATGTATGGTTTCTTGCATGGTATCATTCCATTTAGATCATTTTTGTGAAGCGATCTCCTTACTGTACTCGAACTTACTGATTTGCCTGATGTCTGCGTTATGTGTTCTGATAATTTAACTGCATTTTAGGCTGAATATGTGTCTTCACTTCTCTTACTACAGCTCTGACTTCAGTACCACTAAGCTGCTTTGGGCGTCCAGATCTCGTTAAATCTTCAACCTGATGGTGTTTGGCGCATTCATCAACTACTTTTTTTTATTGTGCAGTGGTTCCTACCCAGAATTTCGCCAATTTCACGCAAAGATTTACATTTTTCTTTTTGATCTAAAATATTTTCGGAGTATAAACCCATAGTGAGAATATTTGCTTTTACATCTTTTTAGCTATTATTTAGTACAAATCAACTTCGAATGATTTCCAGTAAAGTAGAACACGTGATCAGTACACATTTGTCACAAAAAGTTTAGATTCTTCCCCGAAATATAAAAAAGCGTAAATGTTACCACTGTTTACTTTTTTTTGACGCGTAAAATCTGATGCATTTTCACTTTCGAGAGATTTGTGCAATATTCCCAATTGATTTGATTTCATGTTTTATGGTAGTCTATCTCTAAATGGTATAGTACAAAACTCTGCAATATTACTTTTTACGTAAGTCAATAATAATTTTGTTATAAGACAATTTAAAGATTAAAAATTGCTGTTTACTTTATTTTGACGCTCACAGTATATTAAATACGATAATTTTCGGATTTTTTATGTTTGTTCTTGGGTTTGTAAAAATGTTTGTCATAAAAAAACGTAACTAATCTTATCTAAACTTAACTTTTACAAATGTGTATTCCCTCCTAAATTTTTATTTATTTCTTTTAAACCCGTTGACCTATATGAAATTTTTACATCTACATACAAGTTTTATTTGTATAAACCAGAGTTCAGAAAAAAACACACACTGAATAAAAAACTCGTACATATATGTAAACAAACATAACTTAGACCAACACACACATATTTTTATTTTCATATCAATTATGTTTGTTTTTAAATTTTCTTCGGTGCCCAACACAACCATGACTGTGTTCGTTTTAATATTTCGTTATTTACACGAACATTTTTGTATCACGTACTTTTTGTTTCAATCACACATAAAGCACACTTTTTTGAGTGTTGCTTTATTTGAAGTTCATGTTCTGGTACGTGTACTGAAAAAAAAAACAGAACATGTACAATAAACAGGTTCGAGTTCAGTTATATTTTAAGTCGTGTTGTGGCTCGTGTAGTAAGAAAAAACAGAACATGTACAATAAACAGGTTCGAGTTCAGTTATATTTTAAACCCGACTTAAAATATAACTGAACTCGAACCTGTTTATTGTACATGTTCTGTTTTTTCTTACTACACGAGCCACAACACGACTTAAAATATAACTGAACTCGAACCTGTTTATTGTACATGTTCTGTTTTTTTTCCAGTACACGTACCAGAACATGAACTTCAAATAAAGCAACACTCAAAAATGTGTGCTTTATGTGTGATTGAAACATATTTTTATATTTTTATATTTTAAGTCGTGTTGTGGCTCGTGCAGTAAGTAAAAACAGAACATGTACAATAAACAGGTTCGAGTTCAGTTATATTTTAAACCCGACTTAAAATATAACTGAACTCGAACCTGTTTATTGTACATGTTCTGTTTTTTCTTACTACACGAGCCACAACACGACTTAAAATATAACTGAACTCGAACCTGTTTATTGTACATGTTCTGTTTTTTTTTTCAGTACACGTACCAGAACATGAACTTCAAATAAAGCAACACTCAAAAATGTGTGCTTTATGTGTGATTGAAACAAAAAGTACGTGATACAAAAATGTTCGTGTAAATAACGAAATATTAAAACGAACACAGTCATGGTTGTGTTGGGCACCGTAGAAATTTTAGAAACGCACATAATTGATATGAAAATAAAGATATGTGTTGGCTGCTTTTAAACAGAACATTGTGTGTTTCATGTGTGTATTTTCTGAACCTTGGTATAAACGCATCATCCATATAAATGCAACATCGTAATTATTTGTATTTTTAGCTCAGGTTGAGTTTTTTGGATGTCAATTACTCTTAGTTTAGTTAAACTAGTATTTTAAATACTAATAACTTTCAACAATTTGATTAAAGCATCGTGAGTTTATCTACACTAAATTTAATTTGCATACAAAACCTCAGTTTTATAACTATAAACCATTTTACGTAAGAGTTTAACCAAATTTTAACTGATATACCAAAAACTGGCTCTTAGTTAATGCAACATTTGCAATTGTTGGGCTCATTCTATAAAGCGAACCGTAACAAAACGTTTAAAATTTGTTTGAAAAATATTTCAGTTTCGAATTTTTCATTAAAATTTACGTTAGGTTTTACATAAAAAAAAACGATTTTCTTCTTTATCTTTTTTTTTAATTTTACTGCGAGTTAAAACTTTCTGAGTTAATTGTTTTCAATATTTAAACTCGTTTTATTTAACAAGCATATTTTCACTTGAGTAGCAATGAAACGAGATTTTTATTTTCAATTCGTGCATTAAGCGAGGTCGCATGCTATAGTAAAATGATTATGCCTGGTTTTCATATAAACTGTCAACAAACAATTACATCAACTGACATCCCGTAATTTTCTATTAATAACGTTTACATTACATTTTATAAACTATCAAAAAAAATTCGCCTGTCCAACAAAAACAAATTGCCAATTGACAATAATTGACAACAATTGTCATTGAAAATGACATAGTGAAAACCAGGCATAACACGCTCTATTATTGCAGACTATATAAAATCAGCTTGTTTTGTAACAATGCTCTGCAACAACACTGTTGTTTAAAAATATACAGTCACACGGATAATATGTAATACATACGCCCCATAGAAATGGTGTTTAAGAAAAACTGCAACAAAACGTCGCATTAAATATACGCTTGTCTACATACACTTAAAATACATATGGCAACACAGATAATTATACGTACGAAGCGAAAAGAAACGGTATTTTTAATTTAAAATGGTAAATTAAAAGAAAATGTACATGAAGCTGATTAAGGCTTATTTTGTAAATTAATTGGTGAAGTTTGCGGTCACAAGAAAATTAAAATTGTCTTATTTTGGTGAAAATTAGTCGAAAAACGAACGGAACGCGAGAGCACATAATAAAATTATGAAAAGCCGTGAATTCATTCAACAGTGCAGACAGTGTTAATGAAATGTTCTGAGTCGAGATCATTAGCAAGCAAGCAACCCTATACCCGAGTTGCCCGACACATAAAAAAATTTTTTGGATAAAACACCAGAATGATCCCAATATTAATGTACATTCTGAAACTATTCTAAGTGTTTTGAGAAAAAGCGAATCCATAGCCGAGAACCGAGATAAAAAACATTTAGAAGAGAAATTAACAAAAAGAAGTATAACGCAGCCGGCATTATAATACCCAAAGTTTGTTCCCTAATAGAATGTTTTGAGACCTTAGAAATTATACGATAATTACAAATAAATAAGTAAATTTTAAAATATTTTTATCTGAATTAGCTAGTAATATGTTAATTTAAGGATACATTTAATGCAAAAAAATAAATAAAATAAATAACAAAAACAGGTAAGAAACTAAAATAGAAATTTACTTTTAATATTTAATTGCAAATTCTAAAATTTTAATTTTATAATTTTTCAGTTTCCTTTTTTAACTTCTAACTTTTACTTTTAATTTTTAATTGTTAATTTTTCATTTTTAACTATTAATTTTTAAATTTTAATTTTTAATTTTTAGTTTTTAGTTTTTAATTTTTAATTTTTAATTTTTAATTTTTAATTTTTAATTTTTAATTTTTAATTTTTAACTTTTAATTTTTAATTTTTAATTTTTAATTTTTAATTTTTAATTTTTAATTTTTAATTTTTAATTTTTAATTTTTAATTTTTAATTTTTAACTATTAATTTTAAAATTTTTAACTTTTAATTTTAAATTTTAAATTTTTAATTTTTAATTTATAATTTTTAATTTTTAATTTATAATTTTTCATTTTTAGTTTTTAATTTTTAATTTTTAATTTTTAATATTTAATTTTTAATTTTTAATTGTTAATTTTTAATTTTTAATTTACAATTTATAATTTTTAATTTTCAATTTTTAATTTTTTATTTTTTATTTTTTATTTTTAATTTTTATTTATTTATTTTTTTTAATTTTTAAATTTAAAATTAAAATTAAAAGCAACTATTCGCCAACAATTTAAATATAAAATTTTAAATTTTTAATTTTTCATTTTTATTTCTTAATTAATTTTAATTTGTGTGAAAAATGGAAGTCAAACAAAAAATTAAATAAAAAAATAATAAAATGAAATAATAATAATTTTTCACAGCGAAGTAAAGAATTAAGAGAAATGTCAAATAATAACCTGCAGCTAACTTCGTGTTTAAAATTACGAATGGCACAAGAAAACGAGTTTCCGAGTACAAGCAACTCCGTACCAAATACTACTCTTCTTTCCCCTCTCTCAAAAGTTGAGCAACAAAAATTGCATCGTGTGAACCGGGACTTAGCCGATTTATTAACTTTTATATAGTTTATAATATCTTTTATTCTAGAGAAATATGAATCAATATGTTAAATTCACCACATAAAAATCCACAAAAGTAATTAAATACAATATTATTATATTTAGCAATTCATTTATGTCAGTTATACAATTTATTCGAGAAAATATTGGATAATTTAAGATTTGTGATTAGAATTCAATGTGAAAAAAATAGTTAAATAAACAAAAATAATAGTAGTTTTCATTGACTGAAGCAAAAATACGATTTATGTTACTTATATTTTACACAAGTTTTTAGAAAAAAATTTTCATATGTATCTTCTGGTAAATATTTTATAACAATAAAATTAAAATTAAAAGCAACTATTCGAAAACAATTTCTTATTCACGATAATATTGAGGCCGACTTTAGCATCGGATTAAAAAATCTTAACTTTTTAATTTAAATGGTAAATACATAAGTATCTATTATTATCAACTTTCCTGTTATTTTTATTTTTTCGCCGCCATCAAATAATACGCTAGGAATTGAACCTCCGTCGACGAAAAAATTTTTATATTTTGTTACGAATGAATAAGGGAACAAGTTGAATTTACGGTCGACACCTCGATTTTATAAATTTTTTTAGAGTGTGTGGGGGTGATTCTAGGGAAATAATTTTTTTTTTCTGTCGAGCCTATTTTCGGAGTTATGGGCCGACCAAATTTTGATTTGATTTCTATATAACTTTGTTAGTTTTTATCAGATTTCAGCAATATATACATCATTGGAAAGCTTACTTGAGGGCCTTTTTTCGGTCCTGACAGGGTTAACTGGCCAAGATATACTTAAAAATGAAGCTTGTGGACACAGCTTTCATCTAGTTTTTGTAAACACCAGCGTTATAAAAAGCATTTTATGAGATAATGCCACTATTTCCGGAAAAAATACAAAAACTGAAATAGGTTCATAACGGGTTAATGGATTTCGAATTTTGAAATAACCAAAAAAGGCCCTCAAGTAAGCTTTCCAATGATGTATATATTGCTGAAATCCGTTAAAAACTAACAAAGTTATTTATATAGAAATAAAATCAAAACTTTGTCGGTCCGTAACTCCAAAAATAGGCTCGACCGAAAAAAAAATTATTTCCCTAGAATCAGAATAAATAGTTGTACAAGCGGTAAAAATTTAGAACGGATCGGGGTGTCGACCGTAAACTCAACTTAAGCCAAAAAAATTTAAATAAACAAGTGGCTTTCAACATTTTTTAGAGGTCTCCAACAATGTTCGCCATAAACTGGTGTAATGTGACCCGATTTCCGCAACCTGAGGTCGAATCGTGGCATTCGCTAGCGAAATTTTTTGACCGAAAATATTTTTTTATTTTCCAAAACAAAGTACAAATAAAAGATTTTCTGTCACAGTTAAGTGTACAAGTAAAACGAAGTCTGACGTTTGTCTGTCTTCTTTAAATAACCAAAATATGGAATCTCGATTGATTTTGCTCGATATCGAAGGCAGCGATTAGCTCCCAGCTCGAAATAAATTTTTCTAGCTAAATAGTCCATTTTTTATATAAGATTGCAAAACGAATATAGCTATATCAACTCAAGTTTTTATAAGATCAAGAATATATAAACTTGAAGGGGTCGCAAATCCATATTTAGATGCGCTAAAAACAGAATGACATACACGGATATATTGTCACATACAGGAAAGGATATTAAAACCATTTTAAATTTTGTGCGAAAAATAACGTCTCAAATTTATATTTATACATACAAACTTTTAACAATCTGGTAGCGTTAGTTTTTAAAATATGTAGAACCAATTGTGGCAACTCTGCAACATCAATAAAAAAAATAACATAACAGAAGAAAAACAGAGCATAACAGCAAAGTACAGCAAACACAAAACACATACAACAAATACAACGAATGAGTATTCAAAACATGAACGAATAAAAACAAATTGATAACGTATTATATGAAAAAATGAAAAAAACCCATGCTATTGAAATGAATAAGTTTGGAATATTGGATACACAAATAAAATCACTACCTCGATTTACATTAATCGTACCATAGATGCAGTGACTGCGGGTGTGGTGATAACGTGGAATTTATTTTGTATTATTGATATTACAACATTTAAATAAAGACCACAAGCAAAGATGTGAAACAATAACGGTCGACAATAAATAAAACGCCGCTCGATTGATATGAAATTGTATTTGTTTCTTTGTGTGCATTTATGCATACGTGTACGTGTGCATGTATGCTAGTTTTAAAACGATGTTTAAACGATTATAGCACAGTGGCAGCGTCAGATCATCAACATAAAATGAAATGCTTTCCAGATTGTTCCAATAAAACACGCGGGAAAATATCTACACTTATGTTGGCAGCGCTGCTACCTATCTCTGTATTTGTTTCTTTTTTTACTTTCTTGTTTGCTTTAACCTATAATACACAAAACAACAAAAAAAAAAAAAAAAAAAACAAGTAACACGACTAAACACAAACGACGAGTACTAAGAATTCGAATCTACGAGGTAAGCTTTATCACGCAACCTTGTTAATTGGACAACCCGATTCGGGTTGTCGTCATTCAAATACAAACATAAAGTAAATACTTACCGGAGTCTTTTTATTGTCCACTTTTGGCGATGTTTCTTCCTCTGCTGCCGGCTTCGTTGTTTCGCCTACTGCTGGCGGTTTCGATGTTTCTTCCTCAGCCGTCAGTTTCGATGGTGTTTCTTCCTCTTTCAGTGTTGGTTTATCTTCCATTTTTGGAGATAATACTAATTCTGCTGCCGGTTTCGGTGATGATTCCTCGGCATCATCGGTTATATCGACGGCAGCTACAACAGTAGCAGCTTTAGCTACAACAGACTCTTCTATATTATTGGTTATATTTTCCACAACCTCTGTTGTTGGCTGCGCTTCTTCATTAGATGGCGCGCTATTTTGTTGTTCACTCACGTTTTCTACTACTTCCGACATGTTTATTTCTTTATTGTCTTCTCCTTACGTAAAATTTATACTTTAATTTATTGCAAATATGCAATTGAAAAACGTTTGTGCAAAAAGTTATTTTTTTACTTTGTCACCGCACACTTCTCGGTATATTTGTCGAGAAAACGTAGGCTGCTTTGCTTGTATTTATTTCACACACAACTACAGGCGCACAATTTTTTTACTGCTTAATATTTTATACTTTTTTCATTAACGCGCAATTTTAAAACACTATTTGTTAGTTTACAAGTGAGTTTAACTACTTTTATTGGTTTAAAACACTTTATTGCAAATTTATTGAATAGATTTTATAATTTTAAAAAATGAATTTCATGTGTAAACAGAACAATTTTGATAAAATAAAATTTTCCACTTCACCAACGTAACGCCGCGGACAAGTATTGTTCACACTACGCTCACAAGTGGTGAATGTCGCAGTGGTGACAATTGACTTTTTTTCAAGTGCAGAGTCGTATTTTGAGTTTAATAAATACATGGTTGCAATAGAAAATTTGTGTAAGCCCCGACAAAGTATTCTCGTTGAGAACACTCAAAGAAAATAAAAAATATGTAAAATATCTTCATTAAATGTTAATTACTGTTTTTTTTTTGCCGATAAAAAGTGTATTATAATTTATTTAAGATTTGTTTTTTCTGGATAAAATAAAATGTTGAATATAAATATTTTATATATTAATAATTAATAAATATTAATAAACAAAAGTTTTTATATATTTTATTGCTTTATATTTTTACACAAGTTAAAGCGTTTCTACAAAAGCACCCTTTCAGAAAACTGAAAAATGTTGATAGCATTTTTTGTAACATTTTTCACATAAACTCTCTGTGATTGCTGAGGTATAAAAATTGTTTAAGTAATTTTGAAGACGTCGAGTTCACACTCGTCGTATACGATTCTTCGAAGTACTTACAGAAATTAACAAAACCCTATTGGGTTTTGCTGTTCGGAATTTATGGCCTCATGTATATTTGGCTGTTTCGATTTATGGCCCCATTTATATTTGGCTATATTTAATTTTTCCAAAGAACATGAAATTTTTTTACGGCAAACAATTAGAATTTTGTTTTCTTGTCGTCGGTACAATTGTAGCTATAGACTAGGAGAAAAGGTGTAAAACAAACTAACCCAAAAAAACTGCCTCAAAATTACTAAAATTTTTCATCCACAAGGATCTCTTTTTTTAAAGTTTATTTCCATCAAAGTAAAAAAAAATATATTAATTTTTCAGGGGCCTAATATCGCATTCGTTATCGAAAATCTTTGATTCAAATTTTTATATTTTCCAAAATAAAATACTAATAATAGTTTTATTCTTGCTCAGTTAACGAAACGAGATCTGCCGTTTATCCGACTTCTTAAAATAATATAATATATATCGAATGCGGCGATTAGCTCTCAGCTGCATTTGACATCGAAAATTCTAGTAATTTATGAAAAATGTAACAAAAGGCAAAAACATGAATTAATATCCATTGAAGCTGATGCACTCGATGAAGCCACCAAAAAACTTCTGCAAACAATACATCCAGATTTTTCCCAGTGATGAAGAAAATGTAATTTCAATGTCTTGGATGCATTGATTTTATAAAAGTAATTGAGCATTGTTTTCATAAATTTCTTTGCTTCGTCTGGCCTTGCAATATTCATTCCTAAACGCCCTCGATTAAAGCTTTTAGTGTACCCATGCTCTCCGGTGGTTGTTTGACAGCACGTTCCTGAAAGATTCGCTTTTCATTAATATTTTTATATCCGGCCCATTGAGAACACCTTTGAAGAAAAGGCAATACGAATAGTGCGAAGTGAACAAACAAAGATATGAGTTTGAGCTTTGGAAAGATGTTTTTCAAACAGTCAAAAACTTCCTAGTTATCACAATTCACAATTTTATATGCAGTGACGGCAGCAATTTTCATAGATAACTTTATTAAAAGTTCATTAACCAATTTTAACCGCATTTCGTTTTCGAGTTATTTTTCTCCAGTCGTTACACTGTCAGTGATAGACTTTGCTTCGAGAATCCCAATCACAGAGGAAACAAAAGAATTTCGGAAAAATACCTTTTGAAATAACACCTTGCAATATGTTAAAAAATTTCAGGTCACAGTAAATCTTCCATTTATTTCTATTATATTTGATTTTCTTCAGTATATTGTCCAATGTTTTATTAGACTTCTTCATATTCGTACCTAATGCTAATAGAATTGACGGTTTTTTGTTTGTTTTTTGCAAAAGCAAAACCTTCAAACTTGAAACTAGCCGTCAATGAATAATCGTCAGCCACAAGCGTTATACGTCAATATTTAACGTCAACTGTATATAAATGCTGAAATTCAGCTTGTCGTTTCCGGGATGGTGAATGCAGCAGTGGTGACAATTTTTTTAAAGTACAGAGTCGTATTTAGAGTTTATGAATTACATGGTTGCAGTTGAAAATTTACGTAAACCCTGACGAAGGAAGCAAAAAGTATTCTCGTTTACTCCCGGTTCACACAAGGCAATTTTTGAGTTTGTTGGTACGGAGTTGCTTGTACTCGGCAATTCGTTTTATTGTGCCATTCATAATTATAAACACGAAGTTGTTAGCTGCAGCATGCTAACATTTCTTCTAATTCTTTGATGCTCTGTGAAAAGTGATCATTAGTATTTCATTTTATTATTTTTTTTATTATTTAATTTTTTCTTTGACTTAAATAATTGCACCAAATAGATTTTTCTCTTTTTACACAAACTAAAAATGAACTGTCAAAAATGTAAGAATTTGAAAGCAAGAGAAAACGAAATGTTGCGGCTATAAATTGCTCTGTGTGAACATTAAGGCAACTTTGAATTGAAAAAAAGTTGCACAACAAAAATTGCCTTGTGTGAACGCAGACATAGAACTCTCAAAGGCAATAAATTTGTAATAAATGCTTTGAAGTTACTTAAAAATATCTCTAAAGTTAAAAGCTGTTTAACTATATTAATTTGTGCTTTTTGCCGAGAAAACGTATTTTATAAGTAATTTAAGAGTTGTTTTTCTGCATAAAAATTTAAAAAAATATTTTATATATTGCATGTCACTGTCGAAAGTATCGAATTAAATAATTCACATTTATTTTTGTATATGTACTTTAATTTTAAAATTTTTATACAAGTTAGAACGTTTCCACAAAAACACCACTTTTAGATTGCTAGAATATTCAAATTTTTAAATTAAATTCATTCTATATTAAAACTAACATATGTACATAATTACCAAAAAGTGTTGTTTAGATAAGTTTAAATTCTTAATACATAATTAATATTTTTCAAATATTGAAACGTCAAAAAATAATATTTTTTTAAAACCCCCCCCCTTACAAAACCCCTAAAGAACAAATTTGTACTGCCTAATAATATAGGGAGAACCCCAAACTGGCAAAGTTATCTGTTAAGATACTTTTTTACTTTCGTTTATAATAATGATTGGTTAAACGAGATACATAATAATGGATAACCAAATGCATATATATACTGTCCCACTGGAAAAGTTTAATTTTTTAAAAACGAATATAAAGTGTGCCGCATAAATCTAGCACAAGGCCATGCTTTCAAATGATTGTTCTACAATTTAATTTGTGCTGCCTCACTAAAACGTTACTCTTTAAATATAATAATTGTTATTATGTAGTTAATGCTCTTTTAAGAACAATTGCACGTTTATAACCTCTCTATTTTATTTAATGTTATCAAATTCAATTGGTCATAAAAGCCGTTTCATAACTATAATACAATAATTCATTTATATCATTTCATTGATAATATGCGACAAGGGTTCAAAAATTTTAAATTTGTCAAAATTTTTTAATTATAAAAACAGAAAAAAAATTATGCCACATGCAGCTTTTTTAAGGCAAAATATTGGCTCTTGAATCTGAAGGTTTCTCGAAAGCAAAAGTAGCGTTGAAATTTGCAGAAGCCGGAAAGTTGTATACAATTTTCTTGGAAACCTTGGTTATGGAAAAAACAGAACTGTACCGGAGCAACATCTAAACCTATCTCACTAACATATTACGTAAATGTGAAACTAATCGACACAATGGTATGTATGATATATTGTAGCGCCACCTACTGGGAATGCTCGTTATTAGGAACCATTCTCGCAACCTAATTGACAAATGTTGCGAATATGAAGTCAATCGGTGGTGTTTGGCGCCTCATATATGTAGTTTGTAAAGTAAAACATTGATAAATAAACAAATTATTCAGTAAAATAAGAATCATAGGTTTTTATATACATAAGATAACATAATACAAACAATCATTTATCCACTCTCATTTATTTAAATTCAATAAGCCATCAGCATATTGAAATTCTGGACTGTTTTCATATTCACACATATCTAACGCAATGACACAAGACTCCTTGACTACACGTTTATCATCTTCAGCATACCGACTCAAGATATCAATACATTCCTCAGTGGCAATAGCTCCCAAAGCTTCAGCACATTCATGGCGTACCATTTCGTTTTCTAAATGATCTTCAAGGTTTTCCTTCAAATATGGAATACTGCAGGGTTCCTGCAACTGACCCAAAACAAAAGCCACCTCATGTCTAAACAGAGCTGAGGAGTCTTTCAAGCCTTGAGTAATGGCCAATACAGACTCTACGGTACGAATATTACGCAAACTAAACATTGCACGATATCGATCAAATAAACTTTGTTTAGGATCCAGATAGATTGTCTTGAGTTCGTCAACACTTTTATTTTGTTCAGCCGGTGGTGATGGGTCGACTGAGGCATATGGATTATTATCCTTAACATTTTGACCACTTTGTAACCATTTGACACGATCTAATGCGATTGTGCACGTTTCGGCTACCTCGACAACGGAATCATTTTTATATTTTTCCAAAATGGGTATAATATCAGACGCACCTATTGCACCCATAGCTTCGGCAGCTTCATGACGTACCATCGGTTCTTGAGAAACATCTTCCAAGACCTTGGTCAAAATATCTAATGCCTTTTTATCCTGCATTTGTCCTAAACAATATGCCAATTCATGTTTTAGCAAAGCTGAATCATCCGTAAATCCCCGGCTGATCTCACCAATAGCGTCAGCACCACCAATGTTTTTCAATGTGAAAAGGGCACGAAATCTTTCTTTTAATGGTCTTTCTTTATTATTTAAAACACTGCCAATTGATTTAATTTGTTCTTGTGATACCATTATTGTTGATTAATTTAGTTAGTATTAATTTAAAATATTTATTTATTAAAATCCAAATTTATTGTTTACTTTTATATGTGTCGAGTCTTTTTTTGCAGCACGTGAATAACAATAAGAAAATATTAGTTCAATATAATAAAGAAATATCTGAAAGAGTTGCCAACTCATATCCCTGACGATTAAATAAGGATTTTAGAAATAACAATTTCACAAACTTCATCTTTGGAGTAGAAAATTTTGGGTGTTTTTGACTTTGACTGGTACATAACTTGATTATTAAGTATCGGATTTGAGAAATATATATGTCAATTGAAACTTTTATTTTTTATGTTCGAAATCCAATGACCATAAGTGGTGCGCCGAAATTTGTCAATCAGGAAAAAGTAGCGATTTTTTCTGATATGTAAATAGTTTCATGGGGATTTAAAATCTTACGTTTACATAAACATCAATATTAGTAATACATGGTCTCCAGATGGTTATTATTATATATTTACTTTGTATGGAATTAACCATATGTTTTTGACACTCGCTATGATAATACTCTAGATAAGTGATAAATATTCAAGAATGATATAATATCATCATTCTCTCATTCTTGATAAATATTAACTTTGTATGAAAGGTGCCACGCCCATTTATCCCATAGGAACTAAAATATCAAACAGACTTCCAACTGAACATATGTTGACAGCCTTAGCTCGATAGCTGATATGGTTCCGGAGATCATTCGTTACAAACGATTTTATATAGAAAGATATGTCGTATTTTGAGATGAGTCTACATCAAAAAAGAAAAAAATATTCAAAAGGTTCACAATTAGTTAATGGGTTTCTAAATTTATTTATCGGAAGGCACGAAAACAACCTATCCAATGATGTTTATATGTATACATATTTTAAATCATTTGAAACTTGATAAAGTTATATCAAAATATATGTCAAAACATTGAGGTCCTCAACTCGAAAAATATGAGCTCCAAAAGAAACATGTTATTGTACTCAGCACTACAAGTTTTGCCAACGGTTACAATTAGTGTGCATAAGCTAGACTTTAAAGCCTAGTTAGCCACACGTTGTTAAAATGTAGCAGTACCGTAAATGTAACGTTGGCATTTAGTGCAGTTATAGAACGTAAAAATTGAACCAGCATGTTGCTGTGTAAAATTAACCAAACTTTATCAGCTGTTCACAAATGTCACGTACAAACGTAGCAAAAATCTATTTTCAACAGATTGGGACGTTCCGGTTACGTGACAGTTGAGTTCGATAATTGTTCTAAATGCTTTTCATGTAACAGAAAAATCAGCTGAGACGTTTGGTACATTTGGTTACGGTTACGAGTGGCTAACTAGGCCTTAAAGGCCTTTACAAAATGTCTGTTGTTTTTTAAATTAATTTGTTGAGTATATCTGTTCCCCTGATGAAAATCCCTGATGAATAGAGACCAGACTTGGGGCAAATCGTCGCATTCAGTATCGAGTAAAATCAATCGAAATTCCATATTTTAGTTTATTATTTAAAGAAGACGGACAATCGTCAGGCCTCGTTTCACTTTTATTATTAACTATGGACCTTTAGCTGTGATAGAGTAAAATTACTTTTAGTATTTTATTTTGCAAAATAAAAAAATAATTTCGATCGAAAAATTTCGATATCGCATGCGACGATTCGACCCCTGCTCTTTGATAACAGTTTTCTTTTCATTCCCAATTGTTGTTATTTTATAATAGTTGGCAACTCATTTGCTATTTTTTAAAGTTTTCATAAACTTTATTTTCATTGTATTAATTTATTGTGATTGTTTTTATTTAATATAAAACGTAAACAACAAAAAATTCCGCCCAAAAAAGTTATTTAAAATTAATATTGCCAATCAATAGTGTAATACTACTAAGAAATGGATTCGTTTTCTGCTAGTGAAGCGACAGCATGCAGAAATGCAATTATCACTTTTGTTTTAAATGGTGCCTCATCGAAATTGCCGCTCAAAGAAAGAGATATGACGACCGCCATTAATGTCAAAGGTAAATTGTTTAGTATGGCGATGGGACATGCAAAAACAGCATTACAAGAGGTGAGAAAACGATATCTAATAACAATCATTATTAGACAAACACTAAGTTTTAATCATATTTGTTCCTTAAGACATATGGCATACTATTGGCTGATATTCCTGATTCAAAAAGTGGAAAGGCTTATATTTGCTATAATGCAGATACTGCTAAATCGTTCTTAATGTATGATGCGGAACAGCAGCGTCACTTAACTCTACTCTTTGTAATACTTTCGTACTTGTTTATGCGTGGTTCTGATGCACCTCATCAATCAATAACTAGTGAAGGTAATATCATTTGTATTTAATAGTTTCCTAACTTTTTCCTTAGAATTTATAGAAAAAGCACACTACAAATTGAATTATTTGGTAATTAAATAATCTAACCCATAAAAACAAAGTGTTTAATAAAACCCTTTCTTTCCTTATGCATATGAGTTTTGAATCTCTCCGTGACTGTGCGTGACTTTGATGAGTATTTTAAAATTAATCTTTGGTCACAAGTCTATGGACAAAGTTTCAGATCGATCGGATGAGGGGAAGTGAGGTTTTAATCTCTCCGTGACTGTGCGTGACTATGTCAAAGTTAAGGCCTAGTTAGCCACCCGTAACGTGTCAGCTGTGTTTTTCTGTTACATGAAAAGCAATTAGAGCAGTTACCGAACTCAACTGTCACGTAACCGGAACGTCCCAATCTGTTGAAAATAGATTTTTGCTACGTTTGTACGTGACATTTATGAACAGCTGATAAAGTTTGGTTAATTTTACACAGCAACATGCTGGTTCGTTCTTTACGTTCTATAACTGCACTAAGTGCCAACGTTACATTTACGGTACAGATACATTTAGACAACGTGTGGCTAACTAGGCCTTTAATCTTTTTTCACAGCAAGTCTATCGACCAAGTTTCAGATCGATCGGATAAGGGGAAATGGGTTTTAAATCACTTCGTAACCGTGCGTGACTGTGCGTGATTATGTCGAAGTTAATCTTTCTTTACAGCAAGTATATCGACAAAGTTTCAGATTGATTGGATGGGGGGAAATCCGTTTTAAATCTCTCCGTGACTGTGCGTGGCTAACTCAAAATTAATCTTTTTTCCACAGCAAGTGTATGGATCAAGTTTCAGGTAGATCGGATGAGGGGAAATGACTAAATGTCATTCTGTGTGTGCGTGTCTATGCGTGACTACCCCAAAATGAATCTGTAGTCACAGCAAGACTATGGGCCAAGTTTCAAAGCAATTGGATAAGGGGGGAATGTGGTTGACCCACGACAGACAGGCAGACAGAGAGTATGAGTTGAAAGAGTTTAAAAATACAAATAATACAACATACATATTACAATTCAAGTTTAGTAACCGTTTCAAAATAACGCTAAATAAAAATTCAAAATTTTCAATTTCGGTACAAATGTCAATTACGATTTTGTTGAAACGGTAACCAACCTTAAAACATTAATTCTATCATGATGGTTTGTCATATTTTTTAAAAAATGTTTTTGAGCTTATTTTATAAAACGACACGTTTGAAAATTAAATAATTTTTTTGTACTTTTTGTTAAGAACTATTCTCTTAAAATACAATATATTTCTTTATAGAGGATTTATCAAATTTTCTAAAAGGTTTACGCATATACTTTGATATGAATCACGAATACTTTGGCAATATAAAGAAACTTATAACGGAGACATTTGTTAAACAACTTTATTTGAAGCGAGAAAAAGTTGTCAGCGAACTAATTTCGGAAACTAAGTGAGTTTTGAAGAAATAAAATGACTTTAAAACAAGAAGTAAATGTTGTTTCTTAGGTTTAACTACTCCTGGGGCTTTCGTGCTCACGTTGAATTTGACAAAAAGCTGCTGCTGGATGCTACAGCAAAGGTTTTTATAAGACTTTTTTTATTTATTTTTTTGTTCTTAAGAAATATTTTTTTTTTATAAAACTAGATTTTAAAAAAGCCTGCTTCCTTTTTTGTTGGAAAATATCAAGAAGTTTATGCTGAAGAACGTATGGCATAAATCCGTTAAAGTAATCTTACATTGCATTATTTTTTTATATTATTATTATTTTGTGGCTTACGTTTAGTTAAAAGGCATAACTCATATATATTTAAGAATTTCAATATTTATACAACTTGTAATTGTGAGAATATATTTTTTTGTTGGCGGCCCTATTTCTTTTTAGTTATTGGGCTCCAAAGTTTACGATGTATACTTCACTTTTATAGTGCTTAAAGTAAAATTTCTTATATGCTATCGTTTAAAGTTTTAAATATTTTCCATGTGGAATACCAAAAACATTTGGTTCATTCCCTCACGTAGGCGATAAGTAAGCCCCAGTTAAATTTCTTCCAACAACGAGCTAGTTTTTGGGATGTTGCTTAAACTCGGTCTTATAACATTAAACGATTTGACTAAATGGCAGAAACATTGAGTTTTATCAAACTATGTATAACTTGAGTTCCAAAAACTAGCTCTAATAATAACCAGGTCTGTGGCTTTTATTCACTAAGAAATCGAAAGTATGCGCTTCAAATATGCGGTTTTAAATGGTAAATATGCTCTAAATATATGCATAAATAAACAAATATGCACTTAATTATTTTTTAATTAATAGAATTCAGGTAACAGTTAAAATATACGAATAATTTAACAATTAAATATGTATATACACTCAGAAAAATTTTGTATTAGCAACATGTATGTATAATTGTAGTTATTTTACCATGTTATTTTACCATGAGCAAATGTAAATTAACTATTTTTTTACAGTTATTAGAAAAACAACTAAGCAAAAATACTGTATATTAATAACATTTTATTTTTGTAGTTATTTTGAATTTATGAAAATAACTATAAAACAAACTTTTATAGAAGTAATAACGTTATTTTCTTATTTCCCAGATATAATATATAAGAAATAGCAACAAAGCGACTTCCTAAGTGCTGTTGTTGTTTTCGTTGTTTAATTTTTATAAATTTTATGTAAAAGGCAGTTTACGTTTTTTAACTACAATTGTTTTAAATATCATTTGTGGTTAACTCCACAAACAAAATTGGCTGAGTGTAGTAAAAATTCAGTCCATTGTAATTTACAAGGTATAAAATCTATTAAATATATATAGATAAATTAAAATTATTTTTTTATTTTTATGTATAAATAAATATTTCTTAAGTGTAAATATAAATTCTAAAATAATTATTTTAAATATGCAATAAAAATCAAAAAAAATATACATTAAAAACAAAATATGCAACAACAAATCGATACCAATTTGTTGCAAATCTTTTGATTCGGAATAGAATTTGGTCAAAATTGATTTTGTGCTACTGACAATAAACACGAAATCTCAAATCTGGTAAAAGCAACTAAGCTTCGTTGAATAGTCTTAATTTTGTAATAATACACTTTCGCACTATTTTTCAATGAAATAAAATATTCGTATAAGAATTTGTGATAAGTGTGAATATAGGGCAACAATTATTTAAATTGCGTTCTTTTTCGAATATAATATTTTTTTCATATTATTGATGCAAATCTAGGCTTTGGTGTATTGAATTATGACATGTTAAAACTAGGTATACAATAATTTTTATAGTTAATATCTGCGCCGATAAAACGGTTTTCATGTTTACTTTTAAATGCCGTTTAAAAAAAAAAGAATTTAAAATTATTTTCTTTTTTAATTTCTTTACTTTTAGCGATTCGTCAATATATTTTATTTGAAATTTTCTCAATTTGTCTATATACTTTTTGAATCGCTTTTTTGTGTACACTATCTTATAGTGCGTTTACATCTAAGCAAAATCTAGTATATACGAGATTTCGAGCGAAATCTAGCTTATTTTTACTAGATTTCTCATACAAAACAAAATCTAGCTCGTTACTAGATTTGTGCAAAAGCTTGTCAAACTTGGGCACTACCAAATGATATTACTGTGTTTTTTTAATACTGTAGTAGAAAATTACAACACAGTGAGTGAAAAATTTACATTAAAAACAAAAACAAACAAGTTGAATAAAAAGGAAATAAAATATGTTTTAATAAAAATGACGAGTCTATATAAAAAATATTTAGTAATTGAAAAGTAATCATTTTTTATACTTATATGTGCCCATTTGTTTGTTTTTGTTGTTCAAACAATACATTTAACAAATACTGATGTTTTTTTTCGCAAAATTTATATTTCAGCTTGTGCTTATTTCATTTTTGATGCATAATATAATTATAAAATCTGTTCGTTTTTAGAATTTTCCATTTTCCTATTGTTTTGTTTATTTTTGGTATTTATAGTTTATATGTTTTATTTTAATCAGCTGTTTATTGTTGTGGAAACAAAATCTCACAAAATATCAAAAAAGTTAGATGTAAACGGTATAGATTTTGAAATAGATTTCAACTAAAATCTACTAGATTTTCCTCAGGTAAACGCACTATTATTTGTCATTTTGTCCCAATTTAGACGTTGACTTTTCAGTTTACCTTTTTCGTGTTTCTTTATGCTGAGTACACACGATGGAACATTAGTAGAAACATTTGAAAAAACTAGTTTTCGTTTTTTAATACAGACAATGCAACCAAAAACGATACCTCAGTTCTCGGTGTTTATTGAATATACTTCTACGAAACAAATATACGCGGTAGTACAAAACAACATAACTTCGAAATGCAAAACAATATTACGTCGTGCTCTCAGTGAAATTAGACAGCAAAAACAGTTAATATCGATGCAGACATTCGAACATTGAGTTCGGACACATATGTCAAAAAAAAATTTATTTGATTTTTGACATGAAACATCGAACATTAATTGAAACATGCCCATGTTTCTACTAATGTTCCCTCGTGTGTTCTCCGCATAATGTGTATTTAAACTGTGATTTTTATTTGTAACTGCTCTAGACTTTGCTGAGTCCACAACAATATGTTTTTTAATTTACCAAAATATAAAGAAAATTAAAAAAAAAAAATAATTAAAAAAATTTTAGATTCAATTATTTTGTCTACATTTAATGTGTATATTGTTTTTAACATGAATGGCGCCAAAAATATATTTAAGTCTAAAAGAAAAATACGAATAAAACAACAATAAATAGAAAAGCAATTTCAGAAAACGAGACTTTCTATCCCGTTCAGAAACAAAAACGAAAGTCATAACTTTTCAGGCAAGGAGGAAAGTCACTATTAAAATTACGATAAAGAATAAATTATTGAAGAAATTTTACATTTCAATAATTTTTTCCACATATATGAATATATATATGTATATATATATGTAATTTCAATTGCGCTAAATAATATCACTTACACTAAAAACAGAATACGAATAAAATAAATACGAAAATTTATACGAAATAAATAAATACTAAAACGTATAAAGAGAAATTAGAAAAAAAATCTTAAATTTAGGAAAGCGAGTTTAGTTTTCTAAAAAGTTCGCGGCATACACAAAACGCAGGCTGAAAAGTTATAGTGTAGATTGGGACTATATCACTTTCATCATCTAGTTTGGTGATATCATCCATTTTTGTACAACCATTCACAGTATAGACAATGGCAACACGAAAAATTTGCAAAACGTCATGGTTGTCGTCATCATTTTTTGCCGGCGACGTCATTTTTTGCTGCAGCAGCAAGAAGAAAAAAAATTTGTTCATGATCGGAACAATATTGGCATTCTTCTCTTTGATATCAAGCGCAATGGCTGGCAACACTGAGCGTACTTTTATCATGGTTAAGCCTGACGGTGTCCAACGTGGACTCGTTGGCAAAATCATCGAACGTTTCGAGCAAAAGGGCTTCAAATTGGTAGCCATGAAATTCATGTGGGTAAGTTTGTAATTTAATTATGGAAAATATACGTGTTAACATTGTATAACCTTGTAAAACAATTAGAAATTGAGGTTATGTGCAGAAAATGGCAAACATGTGTTTAAAGAAAAATTTCAGTTTAGTTTTTCCTCACATTTTTCATTGACAAAAACATAATGAACCCCATTTGTTCAAGAAAAATATATTAAAGTTTAATAGTTAAAAATTACATTAAATAAATAATCAAGTTTTAATTTTATGCCAGCCCCCACCAAGAAAAAAGTATTAAAAGCAGAGACCAAAATAAGTGTCTGGTTTATACTAGCGAAATTTTACAACTACATTAACAAAATAAATCAAACGCTGATTGCTAATTAATTTTTGTTTTTTTTTTACAGCCCTCCAAGGAGTTGTTGGAAAAGCACTACGCCGACTTGTCTGCTCGTCCCTTCTTCCCCGGTTTGGTCAACTACATGAGCTCCGGCCCTGTGGTTCCCATGGTGTGGGAGGGTTTGAACGTTGTCAAAACTGGTCGTCAAATGTTGGGTGCCACCAACCCTGCTGATTCTTTGCCCGGTACCATTCGTGGTGATTTCTGCATTCAAGTTGGTCGCAACATTCTTCACGGTTCCGATGCTGTTGAATCAGCTCAAAAGGAAATTGCCTTGTGGTTCAATGAGAAAGAACTTGTTAACTGGAAACCCGCTACCATTGACTGGATTTATGAATAAACTGTGAAACAGTCTTAACATTCATTCAATTAATGAAAATATGCTATATACCAGGCATTTCTGTGTTTAGTTATTAAGCAAACAAAGTTCTCAACAATTCCATAACAAGAAAAAATAAAACTTTTTTATAAAAAAAAAATATTAGTTTTTATTTATAATTTTAGTGTGGATAATTTAAAATGTGTTGGTTAAGAGAAATCAGCAGTCATATGCGCTGTAGCGGCTTCAATCATTTTGTGATGCTAGAAAATGTTGCCACTGGGGATTTGCCGTTAGTGGTGGTAAAATCCATCCAGTTGGTATAGATGAACCATGTGTATAGTCAATATAAGAATCCCAGATTTGCCTAAAAAAAAGCAGAAATAAATTAGATTTTCCATGTTTCTAATTAGAGTTGAATTTAATATTTTCGCTTGTACTGAAATATTTTTAAAGTCAGGAAACGATTTTTAAGTATTTTTGTTTTGATATGACTTTGGGAAAATCAATATAATTTTAGAGAAAACCAAGCACCGAAAACAAGCTATTAAATGAGTAAACATTTTCTTAAGTTTAGCAAAAATTTCGTTTTTTTTTTTTTTACCTTTTATTAATGAAATTTTGCAAATCAGGCTGTTCTTGAAAATACGTCTTCTCTGGCGGGCCAAAAAGAACTTCGTGCCATAGTTGTTCTGCTGAGATTTGTTCCAACTGCTGTTCTTGCAATAAACAATTCCAGACAGACTTCAATTGTTGCAATTTTGCTGAAAATTTACGACTCTTAGATGGATTTTGTCCCCTTGCCAAATGCAATTGTTCAAATAACTCAAAGGTTTTTAGGAAGCGTTGGCATTCTTGTAGACTTTTTAACTGATGATGGGGTTTAAGTTTAGTTTTTGGATCTTCTGTTAATGTTGAGGAGCAATTGGTTAATTCTTCATTCGTGTCAATTTTAAAGCTACTTTGCTTTTCTTGTATTTTAACTTTTTTTAGTCTCTTAATATGCCTTCTTCTTTGTCGTTTCCGAAGCTTAGCCTGTATGTTTTCCAAAGGTAAACTTTCCAAAAAGCTTAATAGTTTATCGGTTTCGTTTTGTAACACTTCCAATTTGTATTGATTTTCCTCATGGTTTTCCAAGTGTTTCAAATTGTTTATAATTTTTCTAACATCTAATTTCACCTGAGTAACTGTAATACATGGAGTAGCCATAGTTGCTCCTTTTATATTAGTAAATATTTTTAATTGTTTAACAATTCTCTTTTTAATAAATTGTAAAAGTAGTGCGTTTTAAATAGAGCGTATAAAATCATAGGTAAATGCTTAAGTAACATATGTATAAAATGAGTGGAATTATTATTGGAAATTACAGTAAAGCCAACATTTAAGTTGTTTTACTAAGCACGTCCTTGGCTTCTTTAGCAATTTGCGTTGCTGTTTCGTATTCTTTACTTTCTTGCAAGTCTTTTTCTTCGTCTAAGATCTTTTCCAACAACTCGTATTCTTTTTGTAATCTATAATTTAAATAACTAATTTTTTTACCATCTGTAACAATAGCGCCCCCACAAATCCTTACCTTCTCATACAATCTGGCACCATCATTAAACATTCCTGAATCACTTCCTCCTGCTTCTTTAAAACGTGTTCATCAGCTCCTTCGTTTTTAAATTTATCAAACCGTTTTCTTTCGGTTTGCACTTCTTTCTCGTATACGGTTTTTTCCTTGGTCAAACGTTTAACAACACCCGTTTTAATTGTCAACTGTCTGATGCGAGGATCTGCCATTACCCTGTAAATGGCGTTGTTCGATTATTTACATTGCTAAATTTATGATTAGTTTAATTACTCACGTTTTAATTGCTAATTAATTGGAAAATTTCGTGTTATTAATAACAGTTTGATTGGAGCAATAACCAATTGTCTTCTTGTTCAATTTTAGCTATTGTTGTTGTGTTTCGTGACTCATGTTTTTGTGAATGCCGGTTTGATTCAGTGATGCCAGGATATTTTTTTTTCCAGAAATCCCTATGCTTATGAAAAAATTCCTTTTTTTTCCCTATACCATTTTTTCTTCCCACATTTTTCCCTACACTATTTTTTAAAATTAAGAAAAAAAAAATAAATAAAATATAATTTTTAATTTGTAAATTTTCAATTCAGGTGCATAATGCAAACAGAATTTTGGTTTTTGGGTTTAATTGATTTCTTTTTGTGCATTTGGGTATTAGCATGTTAACTTAGATCTGATATACCGTAATTTAATATTTTGTCACAAGCCTTGCATCTGCATTTAAAGTCGTCATCGTTTGGTGTCTCAACCAACTTGAGCAAAATCGTTGTTTTCTGTATTTCTTTGATGTGTTTTCAGCATCATCGGAAGACACATCGGGCATTTTTCGAAAATTAATTATGTTTTAGTTTATAATAATTTAACGTCATTTATTATTTACAAACTTATTTATTAAAATCGAGGATACATGCAAAGATGGGTACGCTTGCATAAAAAAGATGCGCAAAACAAGATGCACAAGAAAATGTTGTCATTGTCATACTTGTCATTGTTATTACAAATTTCTAATGATGCACTCAAAAAAAGTATATATTTTTAATTTCAAAGTTTAAAATTGAAACGTATATAATTTTAAGTTGATAAAAAAATCTGCAACTGAAACGAATCCCTACAATTCGACATAAGTATTAAATCTTTTCTTTTTGCCCTACATGTTAAATTTTTGAAAATCCCTACAAAAGGAAAAAATCCGTAAACTTGGCATCTCTGGTTTGAATTGGGGTTTATTAGCAGCGTTGTATTTTGAAGTAGTTAATTAAAATTATACGAGGGATGCTTAATTAATTGATTAATTGTCATCATCTTGCACCATTTTTTGATATGTCTGTGTTGACACAAGGTATTTCGTATGTCTGTGTTCACACAAGGCAATTTTTGTTGCGCAATTTTTGTGTTTGTAGGAGAGAGGGAAAAGAAGAGAGGTATTTGGTACGGAGTTGTTCGTTTTGTTGTGCCATTATAAACATGAAGTTAGCTGCAGCTTATTATTTGACATTTCTTTTTATTCTTTGCTTTGCTGTGAAAAATTATTATTATTATTTAATTTATTTTATTATTTCATTTTTTCTTTGACTTCCATTTTTTCACACAAATAGATTTTTCACTTTGGACCAATAATAAATTCTTTTTACACAAGCTAATAAAGTGAACTGTCAAAAATGTAAGATTTTGAAAGCAAAAGAAAACGAAAAGTTGCGGCAATAAATTTATATGTGTGAACATTAAGGCAACTTTAAAAGATAATTGAAAAAAAGTTGCGCAACAAAAATTGCCCAGACTAAATTTCTCTGTGTGAGCATTAAGGCAACTTTAAAAGAGAATTGAACAAAAATTGCCTTGTGTGAGCCCAGACTATAGGTCCTATAATTTTTACAAAAAGTGGCTATTTTACTTTATGACTACTTGTTGTAGTTGCCACACAGATTTTGCAATGCAAGAATTATCAATTGAGATTACAATGTCCCAAAATAGAATATATTTCGGTCTTTGTAGAGCTCTAAGAAAAGTTAGATACAGTTATACGACGACTGCAGCAGCTTTGCACATAAAAATATAATCAATTTTAAAAAGTATTGTTGTATTTAAAACAATTAGTATATGTCAGTTAAACAATCCCTTTGCTAAAATATTGTTGGTGTAATATTGAAACTGAGCAAAAACCTGCGGTTATTAATTAGGGTAATTTAAATTTAAACTTTACTCTGTAATTTAACGTGAAACAATAAAGACGTTGTGTGTTCTAACAAAACACACAACAATAATTTTTTTGAAAAGAAAACGCTACGTTTTCTTAATTAATATATTCTGTATCAGAAAAGCAAGAACAAATGAGATATGAATTTTATGGTCTTAAACATTTATTGCCATAGAATGCAACCACATTTTTTTTTTAAATTGCACATCTCTGAAAGCCCTGCAATCTTTACAATACTTTTTTGTGTTGCCACTGTAGTTTTAAAGCTCTTTCGTTAAAGCTGTGTTTACACTATGTGTATTTTCCATGTGTTAATTCAGTTTTACGATCCATACGTAATTCCGTGTGTGTGTCAAAATTGCCGTTTTACATACGATTCATAATTTTTGCGTTCAAACGTACATATGTATTTCCGTATGACATAACCTCTAAATGTAAACAACAGCTGATTTAATTTGTGAATTTACAAAAAATTATTGTTAAAAATAAAGTTATATATTTTATATATTTTTTAATTGTTAATTAATATTAAAAAATTTATTTTTCTCTCAATATTAATCTTTATAATTTACTCTGTTTTTCTTTCGCCACAAGCAGTGTTGTATTTTCATATGTTAGTCTTGCCAAAATAGAACCTGCTCTAATTGAAAAATTTACATATGTCTTGCAAAATGTGTTGTACATAAACAATGTTTGAAAGGGTTCACACTATGTGTACAAATTACACGTGCTAAAAAATAAGAAAAACACGAGCAAAACACGTAGTGTGAACGCAGCTTAATCATTACAAATTAAACATTTTTAGTACACATTACGAACTTACTACCATTGCATAAAAGATTACATTCTTTTTTGAAAAAATTGCTTAAAAATGTGTTCCATATCAAAAATCACGGACTAAATTAATTTGACGAATAAAAATATTTATATTTAAGAACTAAACTACTGATAAAAAATTTGTACGTTAACAACTAGTTTTGAGTACAGCTAATTTCAAATTCAAATTACAGCTTTACGCTGTGTTCATAACATTCAAATTTTTATATTTTACCAAAGTTTTTGGTGAAATTTTCAAAGCAATATTTTAGAATCATAAAATTTAAACTCGTCAAATTAATAAGGTGTTTACTTGGATATAAGACAAGTAATCGTCGCATTCGATATCGAGTACAATCAATCAAAATTACATATTTTGTTTTATTATTTAAAAAAAAAAGGACAAACTTCAGAGCTCGTTTCACTTCTACTCTTAACCAGGGGCCATAACTTGTTAACTGTGACAGAGTAACATAATTTTCAATATTTTATTTTCGAAAATAAAAAATTTCGATAACGAATGGGACGATTAGACCCCGATAATCGAAAAAAATATGCAAATCGCTTAAGTATAATTTTTTAATTTAAAAACATTAAAATATAAGAAACAATAGAACACAAAAATATATTTAAGATGAATCAATCAATAAATCAATAATTTACGAAATTTCTGGTGGCTATTGTTCTTGTCGGTTTTTAAACGAATTTTTTATACGAAAGTAGTTCATCTAATAAAACCCGATAAAAACAATAAGTTATTCTGACAAAACAATTATCGTATCCAAAATATAGTTTCATGTTGATTTTGTAAATATTTTGTCTCTCAGAAATATAATTTTATAGAGACAGAAGTGCAACTTTCTGAGCGATCTGATTTAGCTGGTGTCAGTTAAACTAATAACATCTACATATATAAGTTAACACGAGAAACATTCAAAATAACGAAATAAAAAAATTCACACGTTCACAAAGCTGACGTCGCGTCTGTGATATTTGAGACACATTCCGCAACGCAGCTTGCTCACATGCTGACACAACGTCTGCGACGTACACGAGCCAGTCGATTAAGGTGGTGTAATATTGAAACTAAGCAAAAACCTGCGGTTATTAATTAGAGTAATTTTAGTTTAAACTTTACTCTGTAATTTAACGTGAAACAATAAAGACGTTGTGTGTTCTAACAAAACACACAGCAATAATTTTGTTGAAAAGAAAACGCTACGTTTTCTTAATTTATATATTCTGTATCAGAAAAGCAAGATCAAATGAGATATTAATTTATGGTCTTAAACATTTATTGCACTTTGCCATAGAATACTACCACATTTTTTTTTTTTTTTTAAATTGCACATCTCTGAAAGCCCTGCAATCTTTACAATACTTTTTTGTGTTGCCACTGTAGTTTTAAAGCTCTTTCGTTAATCATTACAAATTAAACATTTTTAGTACACATTACGAACTTACTACCATAGCATAAAAGATTACATTCTTTTTTGAAAAAATTGCTTAAAAATGTGTTCCATATCAAAAATCACGGACTAAATTAATTTGACGAATAAAAATATTTATATTTAAGAACTAAACTACTGATAAAAAATTTGTACGTTAACAACTAGTTTTGAGTACAGCTAATCTCAAATTCATTTGTTTAACGAAGAAATATTTGTTTTAATTTATTTTAAACAATTATTAAAAAAAAAAATATTATACTTAGCTTTTTTTTCGGTGGCGTTTGTTTTTTGATTTTTGATGTGTAAACATCTATATGCGCAGGGGGGGTAAATTTCTATTTCACAATACAATCACCAAAACAGAGCGTAGCATGTGAGCCATAAGACAAATCGGTGTGACCTATGATTGTATTGGTGAAAAAATTATGATATAAAATTGTTTCAGCTAATTCAACAACCCTTTGCAGTAAAACGTTAAAAATTTCGCAATATAAACGTATAACATATATCTGTGGTTTTCTAGAATAACAGCGTATGTCATAAAATCAAAATGTTGAGGGGAGCCAAAAAACGTTATATTTGAAATTATGGACTCGATATAAAGATTTTAGAGCTTTTTATTTAACAGTCCTGTAGATATGGGCAATAAATACTTTTTGTAAATTTTTGAGTCAAAAATCTTCAGAGGAATAGATCCTTAAAGTGTGTGCAGATAAAACATCTTTGTCGACAAACGTCGTTTTCTTTGAAAAAGAAAACTCTCAATGAAACCACCCATGTAGACATTAGTTGTTGTTGCTTGAAAAATGGATTTTTTGTTCGTCAACAAAAAGTTAACGGGACTTAGGATGAGAATATAACAACGTATCAAGAATAATAGTGACAAAAATAACAGAAATAAACACACTAGTTTTACAGGTGGTTATATATCGTTATTTAAAGAAAAAACTCAGAAATGGTCAATATTTTTTTTACAAAAATTGAACACATGTAAAGAGCGTTAAAAATTAATATATTTGGCATCGTTAACTCAAAACTGACAAAAATGGACATACGTGGTTATTCCAGAAAACCACAGATATGTACATAATTCAACAACCCCACAAGTATAACCAAAGCCACTGCAGTTGTTTGCTATAAGTGATACATAGATGACGCTTTCTCTTTGATTTTAAAAAAGATGTTTACACATCTCCCCTGTGATCGGACTCACATGATTTTTTTGTTTTGAAACGTATTTTTACCTATATTTGTAGGTTTATAGTTCATTTTTACTTCTTTGAAAAACATTTTTTGTTAATTTAAGTTAAGTTAAGATTTAATTTTACGCCCATATATTGTAAATTTCTCGAGTAATTGTGGTTTGAACTTGTCGCTTATATAAAAATAAAATTAAAAACAAATCAACTAAACTTCTTTATTAATAACTAAAGAAAAACCTAAAAAGTTATACAAGATAAGCAATTTGTCTTCAAAAAGTATTCGCTCAATAAAGAATAAATAAAAATAAAATATTTTGTGTTTAACATTATAACTTTTTTGGTCCTCAATTTCGTTGACGCACTTCATTAGAATCCACAAGTTTGATATCTGGTGAAATTTTCTTCTTAGTTGTTGCTAATATTAAATTTTCTTACATTATTCTTAAGCATACATGCTCGATTTTCAATGCGGTTTATATTTGGTGATTGTGGCGGTGTTTCGACCCATTTTGGACCATTATGAAGTACCCACATTTTAGTATTGCACGCAGTATGTTTAGGAACATTTATAGTCTTAATTTTTGATGTGTAAACATCTATGCGCTCAGGGGGGTAAAAATGTATTTAACAATACAATCACAAAAACAGCGTTAGGGAAAATCGGTGTGAGGTATATGTAAGTGTATTGGTGCAAAGATTATGATTTAAATTTATTTAGCTGATTCAATAACCAACAGAAAGCACCATGAATGTATAGCAAACAGTTGCTTGCTATACATAGATGGCGCTTACTGTATGATTTTAATTGATGTGTAAACAGATGTTTACACATCTCCCCTATGATCGTACTCACATAGTTTTTTCCTTGTGGTCTATGATTTCTTCAGTAATATGTAGTTATACTACACTTTTTCACTCTTACAAGAACGAAACCTCCACCATGCTTAACAGTTGGCATACGATTTTGCGTCTGTATGCTTCTGAAGCTAAACCACTTCGCGTCCGTCTTATTCAAAGATATTAAATGTACTCCCATTAGAGAATATTATCTTATTCCAAAAATAAGGTTTTATTTTTTTAATTTTTAACGATGTTTTTTTTGTTTTCTTGTGCTACTCTACCATGGCTGCCAGTATAAAACATCACATTACACACAGTATTACCTCACTAAAGACCTCTATGGGCTGATTCTGTTTGCAAAGTATTTCTTTCACGTTAACTTCTTAGATTAATAGATATTTCCACACTTTTCTCTACTTCAGGAATAGATTTTCCTTCTTTATGAAGATTTAATATAATTTTTCTTTTATGCTCTGTTTTTATACCCTCCACAGAGGGTATATACCAGTTTGTCATTCCGTGTGCAATGCATCGTAAAACGCATTTGCGATCCCATAAAGTATATAACTATATTCTTGATCCTTATAACAACTCGGGTCGATGTAGCTATGGCCATCTGTCCGTCCGTCCGCTTGTCTGTTGAACTCACGATCATTCAATATTATCCTGGATAAATTTAGGATAATATTGTTTGTCATTATTTGGAACAGGTTGGTATTTAAAATGGGAAAAATCGGGCATCATTGTGCCAAGATGTGACCTAAACTAAAGTGACACCTCTAAAAAATTTTAAAAATTCAGTTATGTTGTAATAATTTAGTATTAAATTTGTCAAAATGCTTACTTTTTCAAATATTTTGTTTATACATATCTATAATATTAATAGGCAATTCGATTTCTTGTGATTTATTGTAAGTTTGTCAGTTTCAATCCTAATTTGGCGAAACATCCCTCATTTCAAAGGTATTTCTTTTCAACTGTCCACCAGATTTATAGATTTTTACATTTCTTTGAAGTAAAATGCATTTAAAGTTGCTACTAACACATATATAAAATTATACAATGCTGTGTGTGTGTTTATTAAATTTGTTAATGTGTTAATGCAAAAAGCCCTGTGTTGAATGGATAATAATTTTGGACATAAGCAAACAACGAGAAAAATTATTTTGGGCATAAACGAATAACGACAACAAAAAGTGTTGAATTGTGAATTAGCTAAAATTGATTAGCATAAAATAATAAAATAATTTATTAAATGAAAAAATAAAATTTTCTATAATTTGCACTCGAATTTCTCGAATCTATATTATTAATAGGCTAGGCGATTTCTTGTGACTGATGTTTTGTTCAACCGTTTTATTCCGATTTTGACTAAACGTATATTATTTGAAAGGTATTTCTTTTTAGCCGTTTTGCAGATTTACAGATTTTAAGTTTTTTTTCCCTTTATTTTGAGTAAATTGCATTTAAAGTTGCTACTAACACATACATAAAATTATACAATGCTATATGTGTGTTTATTAAATTTGTTAATGTGTTTGTAATCTGCTAGTTTGTTATAAATAGGACAATATGTCCAGAAATTTATGTAAACGTAAAACCCAGGTGGAGGATATCAAAGATTCTGCATAGCAAAATTTAACATTCTTACTTGTTTCACGTTGCATTCACATTCAACTAAAATTTTTTGAACTATTTGATTCAAACTGTAAAATTTCAAAATTTGAATGCCTTTTATAATTTTTTCGAAAAATTTTAACTTTTGAAAGTTATTTTATAATTTAATGGAATGGAAAATAACATTTTTTTTTAAACTTTTTTGATTGAATTGAAATATTATCATAAATAATAAAAATAAAAGAGAACGTATATAATGATACAGATAACATTTTATACTGGTGAGCGAATATTTTACTGAACCACTGTACTTTCAAGTTCATCAAAGTGCCCCTTGCAAAATAATTTTTCCACAGATAATTTTAATGAGTAGGCTGGTAGTCTTTAGAAATGTTTATCTGGTTTTGTTAAAATAACAAATTTGTTTTATAACCTCATGTTTTTGGGGTGGTAAAATCGAGTTCAGCGACCCTGTCTTGACCTCCAAAAAATCTTAAAAATATATCAAAAATATTTTGGCCATTAAAAAGCAATTCTGCTTTAAGAGTTGCAAAAATAAAAACGTTTTTGGTGAAACGCTATAATGTCACATGTATTGGAATTGTAAATTATGTTAGAGATAACAGATGTTTATAAACACAGCCTAACACAGTCGTGACAACTTGACAGCTGTCAAAAAAGTAAACACGAACCGTATGGCTTTGTTTACCTTTTTTTTCTTAGAATTGCTCTAACAAATTTGAGAAAGAGATTAAAAAATAAATTATACAAAATATTATGTGTGCAAGTGAACAGCTACACATGTTTGTAACAAGCATAAAAAACAATAATAATGGAAAAATAGTGAGTATTTGCTATTGATAAACATTTAAAAAACATTAATAATATCGTATTATCTGTTTTGATATAAAAATATGTATAAAAGGTGTATATTAAAACACATAGCTTGTGATTTGTTTTACGTAAGACAATTACATTCAAGACTACTCAAGCCAGGGCCGAAGGAAAAGCAAATATTACTATTGCTGGCACAACAAAAGGCGGCCAAGAAGGAAGAAGCAAAACAACGATGATGAACAATATGAAGATGCTGGATAATGTAGCCGGCATGCTGGATGGTGAAGTAAACATGCTGCTGGTGATGAAAGTAAACATGATATTAAGAATTGTTTCCGTTTTGTGTTTGCCAATGATAAAAAGCTTCACATGACTCTTTTCACAATATGTACGTCGGGTTAATCATTTAATCAACGCCAAAAACAACAATTTCAACTTGGAATGTATAACTTGTTTGTGGGCTTTGAAGATAAAAAATGTTTATGTAGATGCAGAGAAAGAAAATGAATTGAAACAAAAGAAGTTGGAGGCTCATCGTCAACGTTTGTTGAGTTTATCGAAAAAGGAACGCAAACAACATAAAAAGTTGGCTGAGTTAAAATAGGAGTTGGATGAGACAAAAGACGAAACTTTTTGCAAGTTGAATTGTGGTATTGTATTATTGTTTTTGATTATGACTTGCATGTAGAGTTCGTGTAATGCTTCTCATCGTAATTTGTCTGGTAATATTCCCATCACATTGGGTACTATACCGTTAGCTTCATACATAAAACATTAATTTTCTACTTTTTTATTCCTGTAAGTAGACGGACTTGTACACCTTGGAATGAAGTTAATGGAGGATTTAATTTTGATAAAAGTAAACAATAGAAGCAACAAAATCAATACGAATAGAAAAAATGTAAGTTGGTGCAATTGGCGGTATGGTCAGAGTGGAATTGTTTTAATTTAATAAAATATGTGAATTATATTTTCAACAGCTCGAAAGCAAATAAATCTTAGTAGGAGAGAACGACCAACCATTAGCAGAAATGGTAGCGCATCCTACATATTCCACAAAAGCCCATCAATCCTTAAACAAATTTTAATATGTATATAAGAGAAGTATGAAATAAAAAATGTATTTGTAGATTTCCGCCGTTTTTAAACATGATGTCCCCAAAATGATGACAATGTATGCTCAATTTATGAAAAGTAATATATAGATCGCTTAAAACGCGTAAAAAAGTCGAAAGTAAAGCCAAAACTACAAATGGCTAAAGTTAAACCTCTAACTACAACACTAGTTCCTTTTGATTGCTTTAATTTTAAACTAGCATTTAATGTAAATTTTTAATTATCTCTGCATCTATGCAAAAATAAAACGAAACTACGGGCATTTATTTCAAAACTAAAACAAAATGGTTTATTTGAAAAACGTTTTTGATACTTTAACATAATGAAATGTATATATTTTTTTGCATTTTTCGATCTAACTACACAACATAGATTAAAACATAAAAAAAATTTTTTCAACTGACGTAAAGCACATTTATCAGCAGTACATTTGGCAATCCGATATTTTCTACCGAAAAACTTATACGGTAACACGAACACGTCGGCCATCAGTTAATTTTTCGGGTTTGCTGAAAATTAAAAATTTGATCCCATGTACAAGTTAAATGTTAAAGCATAAAAAATAACATAAATTTGGCAATTTCAGGTTCTTATCCAAGTAGTTCCCTTATTTGTAATTTTGGCACCGAATTGCTAAATTGTTCAATGTCAGGACGCATCATATTATTGTAAACCAACTAGACAGCATCTAAAGACATATTCGAGTCTAAAAATATCGCACCTGCAACAGACTCGAAAACATCACCTAATTAATGCCTTTGGTATTTCAACGTCTTCATAATATTAACCTCTTCGTTTACACTATAACCATTTTTCGTATGAATACGCACAAAACGATCAATAGCTTCGTTACGACCTGAGACAAGTGTCTAAAATATTTGCGGTTTTCATGCCTCACAGCTAGTTACGCAAATACGGTATTGTTAACTAAAGCAGATCTCAAATCGGTTAAGGCTCCAGGTGAATGCTGCCTAGGGTCTTCATACAAAAGCCTTATCAAATAATCCAATACAGCATCACCCAGAATTCTAAACACAATCTATCGGGAGTATGAGGCATAAATAATGGCTTGCAACAAGTACGATCTTCCGCGGAATTTACATTTCAAAGCTTGTTCAAATTTCGTATAACCCAGCGCTTCTTCACCATTGGGTGTATAGTGTAGCAGTGGAGATTTGGACGAAGTCTAAGAGCCATAAACAGTAACAATAGTCAGGAAAAGTACTACTAGGTTCACTAGCTTCTTTAGCATCATATGCTATACTCCAAATAAGGTTTCAACGCAATCAGCAACAGATTTATCTAAACGAGAAATAAAAATTAGTTTTATTTATTTCCAATATATTTTATTTATATTTTGAGTTTTAATGAAATTACCTGGAATACTATATTTTTTCTATAAATTTATTTACTGTAATGTGTTATGTTAAACACACTCACTTTAATTACATTATTTTGTTAGCAAATATCAGTTATAACGTAAATCTTATTTAACACACATATTTCAATTTATAATACAATTAACTGAAATAAGAACGCGTTAATTTGTCCACAGAAATTTCAATTTGTGACAATGAATAAGCAGAAATAAATAATAAAAAAAATATACAACGTGTATAAGGGTGACAGCATATTATATTAATATAGTTGTTTCCTCTGAAAGTGGTTGTAAAAATATTATGAAAATTTCTGTAATTCACAAAGAAAAATGTAGATGTCGCTAGTGTGTGTCTGGACTGGTTGGACGGTGTTTATAAACATTGTTGTGACTCTGCTTTTGTTATTAGAAAAAAAAAAAAAAAAAAAAACAACAAACTACCAAATCGTTTCTTTTACGGATTTTGTCGGTTTCTTTGGAAGCCAATTAAAACCATTTGTTAGTTGTACGTTGTTTAAAAGTTAATGAAAAATACATTTGATTAAACTGGAAATTTAAAACTCCCGATTTTAAATGGTATATTTATTGTTTTAATAGATATTTACAGTTAATTTTAACGGTAAAATATTTACAGAAAATCTTTTGAAATATATACATAGTTAAAATAAACTGAGATTTAAATTTTGAGTGAAGATTTTAATCATAATTAAATTATTAAGGTAAATTTTGAACAAATTTAAGAAAATGGAATTAATTTGATGCCATTATTTCGAATGTTACAAAGGAGCTGAACTGAAATTAATAAATTACGTTAAAGTGGATCAGGTGTCAGGACAGGAATAAAACAAATTTAAGTAAAATTATCATAATTTCAAAATGATTTCCTTGTAAGTTCTGCATAAAATAGAAATTTTGTCAATATACTTGTGCTCATCATTGACAATTACATATGTACATACGATGTGACGTCTATTAATTTATTTGCAACATTACAAATTTCCCGCTTACACTTATAAGAAAAGGGCTAAAGCTTTTAAGGAGCATTAAACTAGTGCATTCGCTCGTTATAGCGCATTTGTACTCTTTTATATTGTTGTTTTTGGCCAACATGTCAACTACATACACAAGTGGCAAATATTTTATGGGTATGATGCGCTTTTCCAGCGCATGTGCATCTTGGGCATTGTGAAAATCTGCCTTTCCGTCTTTTGTGCTCGAGGTAAGTGGTAGGAATTTTTTGCATCCGATTAAAAATCTACATTTTTCAAAAGAAATTGCAAGCATCCATTTAAAAAAAATTCCAACTATTTTAATTTAATAAAGTGGTAAGTGATTTTGATAAATATTTCAAAAATTTGATTTTAAATTATTGTTATTATAACGAAATTTTTACGACGTTTTTAAAGTGCATAGATATTTGAAATATGCATGTCTTGCATACCGGCCGGTATTACAAAAAAAAAAAAGAAAAGAAAACTAATATATAAATAAAATTTCTATTTAAATTTTTCATGAAAAACTAAAAAGTGTTGAAAATAAAGAATTTGTTAAAACTAATAAAGATTTGTTAAAATTTAGCTAATTTAAAGTGATTTTCTTATCTATTTCATAATTTACAATATGGCGACATGTGGTATTAACCGGAAGTGATTTTTCTTACAAAATGTATTTGTGCTTTATTTTTAAATAAAAAGTCAAGAATAGTTTTGAAAAAACAACCACAAATTACAATAAAATATTTTTTAAATTGAAATATTATTAGGAAAATTTCCGTTTCGGAACTTTGGTGTACACATATTTGACATCTGTGCGAAATTCATTTACATCATATTGAAGCCCCTTTAAATATTGCAAAAAAAAAAAAACGGAGAAACTATCACAAATATTAAATAAATGGGGTCTCATATTAGAAAGTTTTCGATTATTAGCTTAAAATTCTCGTAATTATCTAAAAGTTTTATACCCATAACATTTTATTAAAATTGGTGTAATTTTTTAATAATCTATTGCATGAACTATGATCTAGGCTTAAAATGAAACCATCAAGCACACTTCCAACGCTGAAAGCAATGTTCTATTCAGACAATTGAAAAAGATTATTTTGGGAGCCCTCATATTTGAGAACCAATAACTGGTGCGATTTTAAAATTTAATTTGAGATTCGAAGTTTTGTTTTATGAGAGATAATATAAAAGATTCTTTCATTTTCAGAATACAAAATGTCATCTACTAACTTGTTTAAATAGAACGTCAAACGATTTTTTGTTTAAGTCAATAAAAACAATCTTGTTTAAATTAAAAGGATAAATGTAAGCCCATCAAAATTTTAATTTTTTGTTAAATTAACAGTTCTGACCACCTTAAAAATTGTTAATACATACCTAAATTTTTCATTTGCAACAATAATTTAACATTTTCACGATTAAAATTTAATTATTTTTGTGTATATATGAGTCTTTTTGTTCTTTGGAATTATTTATACAAATATCTAAGTAAAAAAAAAAAATATAGTGTGACTGACTGATTCATCAACGCCCATCCTTAACCCCCAGTACTGTAAATTAGAGAAATTTTTGCAAATTGGAATATTATGAGTGAAAAATATAATTTAATCCTACAAATAGGCAATTCCCTTTAATATTCAACTGCTATGTGGATTAAAACGGGTACATTTTGCACATTCCAGAAAAATAAAAACAAAAGACATAAAAATGAGCTCGAATTAAAAAAAGGTGGCCAGAACAGACAAATTTAATTAGTAATTAAATATTGTGAAATATATCGAGAATTTTCTAGAATCCCCCTCATAATTTGAAAACCCATTTAATCTAAAATGACCTGTGTAAAAATTATTTGGTAATATAGAAATACGATTTAGGACTCTTTATTTCTAATGACAAAATCGGAGTCCATGAATTGTTTTATATATTAATTCATGATTTCCTACACTACTCTATGACATACGGTGTTACAAGTTTTGAGATCTTGATTGTCTTACAATCCCTATGAGTTCATTATAGAAATGCTAAAGGTGCTATTACACGATGTGTTTTTTACATATGTACTGTCACTTTTTTTATCCATATGAAATTCCTCATGTCTGTCAAAATTGTCTTTTACATACGATTCATAATTTTTGCTATCACACGTGCATATGTATTTCCGTATGACATAACCTCTAAATGTAAACAACAGCTGATTTAATTTGTGAATTTACAAAAATTTATTGTTAAAAAAAAAGTTATATATTTTTTAATTGTTAATTAATATTAAACAATTTACTTTTCTTTCAATATTAATCTTTATAATTTACTCTATTTTTCTTTCGCCACAAGCAGTGTTGTATTTTCATATGTTTGTCATACAAAAATAGAACCAGCTCTAATTGAAAAATGTACATGTTACTTTCCTCATGTATTGTACATAAACAATGTTTCATATGTATCACACGATGTGTACAACTTTTGTTGTGGGAAAATTTGACAGTACATATGTAAAAAACATATCATGTAATAGCACCTTAAGACTTGAGTATAATTATCATACATCAAATTTGGTGTCTTTAAATTCACCCTACTCAAAAGCAATTCGGCATGTTAGTAAATGTAATGAAACATTTAAAAAGAAATAAGGATGTTGTTTTGCATCAAATAATTGTTATGAGGAGGACAAAAATTAAAAATAAATTTTAAAAAAATTTAAATTGGAAATAGATAATTTTTATACAAAAATATATGAATTTAAAAAACAAAACATTATTTAGAAAATAAGTAAGAAAATAATAGTCGGTCTAGACCGACTATACGATACCCTATACCATGTGTTTAGAGATCCTATCTCTTAGGTCCAACTTATTAGATATAGAAAATAAGCATAAATCAAATTTGAGTCACATTGTTAGGTCCAACTTATTAGATATAGAAATTTGAGTCACATTGTTATTAATTTTTTTGCCTTCGGATATGAAATAGTTCACATCGGATGCTATATTTATATGAGTATTAGGTCGAAAAATGTACCGATCTGGACCTGGTAAAGTCACTTATTTTTTGCAAAAACATATACAAACCAAATTTGAGAAAAATCTGTGCAATATTTTTGTTTTTATATAGATTTAAGTGAAGATCGGGAATCAGCTTCATTTGGGGGCTATGACTAATAATTGTCCTATAGGGTTTATTTTAGAATTACTGATAAATGAATGTAATGAACATACACAAAACCCAATTTGACCAAGAGCTATATGATAATTTGGATATTGTGGCAATTTAAGTCGATCTCATAGGGGTGATTTGTATGGGGACTAGGTCTGATCATGAACCGATTTTAACCAATTTAAATAGCGTCCTAAGGCCGATATAAGCTTATTTGCGACTTGTAGTTTGATAACAAAGGTTAGATGGACATACAGACAGACGGAAGGAGAATGATTCTAAGTCGATCGATATAATAAAAGATGGGTCTAGGTCAAATATTTTTGATAGTTACAAACATCAGCGCAAATTTAATAAAAAAGGCGATAAAAAGTTTTAAATTTGACAAACAAAATTTTTTTTAAATATAGAAACTTTTGAATAAAAATATAAATTTAAAATAATAAAGTATATTTGAGAATATGTAAAAAAAATATATAAAAAGCTAACCCATAAAAACCAAGCTTTTATTATACTCCCTTTCTTTGTAAATTAAGTTTACTATCATGTAATTAAATAATTGGTTGACTGAAAATGAAACATAGTTGCCAATTTAAAGAAAAATCGTTAAAATTTTGAGTCAGCCTGCAAAGTTTAAGCTCAATCGGATCACGGGAAAAGGGTCAAAAATCGATCCAAAGTTTTTTCGGCATACAAAGAGACAAGCAGACACTACGAGTTTAAAGAAAGGAAATAAAAATATATCTATGAAAAAATTAAAAGGCGAAAAAATATTGAAATGAAAAATTTTAAAAATGAAAAAATTTTTGAATTTGAAACTTTTGAATAAAAAAAATTTTTAAATAATTGAAAACATTCCTTCTTTTCTATATTTGAGAATATGAAAGAAATAAAATATTAGAAAAAAAAAATATTTAAATTAAAAAAAAAAAGTAAATATTTATATGAAAAGAAAGTTGATAAAAAAATATTTCAATAATGAAATTAAGAGGCGAAAAAAATTTTAAATTCGACAAATATTTTTTATATATAGAAACTTTTGAGTAAAAAAAATATTTTTTTAATAATAAAATAATAATAATAAAATAATAACAATAATTAATAAACCTTAAATCGGAATTGATTGTAAAAACATAAATTTGAAATAAAACAACAGTGCCGTTATTAAATTTAAAAATTTTAAGTAAATATTTTTTTTGATTGTACAAAACAATCTAAATTGATGAAAAAATATTTAGATGAAGAAATTTTATGGGGAAAAAATGTTTAAATTCGACAAAAATGTATTTTCTATATAAAAAACTAAAAAATTTTGAGTTAAAAAAGTAATTTTAAGTAATAAAAAACATTTGGATGAAAACTATTAAAGACGAAAAAAGTTTTGAATTCGACAAAAATTTATTTTAAATAGAGAAAATATTGATTAAAAAAACTAAATTTTATAAAAAACTTGCATCGTATTAAATTGGAAACTTTTAAATAAATAATTTTTAAAAGAAAGAAAAAATTTTAATGTGAAAAAATATTGAAATGAAAAAATTTAAAGGCGATAAAGTTTTCAATTGATCAAAAATTTAATTCATATTTAGAAAAAAATATTTAAAATTAAATTCTGAGGTAAAAAAAGTTTTAAAGAATAACAATCTAGATGCAAATTTTTAAAGACGAAAAAATAAATTTTTAATAAAAAAAATTGAGTCGTAGATAATTAGAAAATTAGAAATAAATAAAATTTTTGTTAGTACAAAATAATCTGAATTGAAATATTAAAAAAAAAATATTTGTTTCATCGATAAAAATTTTTGTATTCGACAAAAATATAGAAAAATCAAAAATTTCGAGTTAAAAAAATTTTCTTTCAGTAATAAAACACTTTGCGTCTAATGGAAAGTTTTGAAATCGACAAAGATTTATTTTAAATATATAAACTTTAAGGTTTTAAATTTGAAAATATGAAATAAGTAAATTTTTTGAGAGTAAAAAAAAATTTAAATAAAAAATTTATTAAAGATCAAACATTTTTAGATGAAAAAATTTTAAGACGTAAACAAGTTTTGAACTTAACATAAATTAATTTTATATATATATAAAAAATATATAAAATTGAATTTTGAGTTAAAAGAATAAGTTTTAAGTCTAGATCAAAAATTTTAAAGACGAAAAATCGAAAATGGAGTTAAAAAATTAATTTTAAATAAAAACTGCGTCGTTAATTTGAAATAAACAAATTTTTGATAGTATAATATATGTAATCTAATTCCATATAAAAAAATATTTTTCATTGAAAAAAATGTTTAGATAAATTTAAAGGCGAATAAAGTTTTGAATCAAAAAAAAATTTTTTTTTTATATAGAAAAAATTTAATATTTTGAATTAAAAAAATTAATTTTAAGTAATAAAAAACATTGGCATTTAGATAAAAATTTTGAAAGGCGAAAAAAATTTCGTTTATATATAGAAACTTTTGAGTTTAAAAAATAAATACTTGCGTCGTTTTTAAATTTGAAATAAATATTTTTTTTAAGTAAATAATAATATTAATTGAAAAAATTTTAAGGCGAAAAAATATTGAAATGAAAAGAATTAAAGCCGACAAAAATTTTAAATTCGACAAAAATTTATTTTAGATATAGAAAAAAATATTTCAAATAGAAAATTAAATTAGAAAATTCATTTTCTAAAAAAAAATGTAAATTCCATTTTTGTCTTTCTACTGAGTCTTAAAGAAAATATTTAGATGTGTGGAATTATTAGGCACTTTTATATGTTCATTTTATTTTCTTTATGGCTGATACGCTAAATAAAATTTAAAAAAATTTAGGTTATTTTTTTTAAATAAAAATCGTGTGAACTCAATATAAGAACAACATATGTATGTATTTACATTTCCTCATATGTATGCCTGCTTTAACGGTATAATTAACACATGTTTTATATTGCATATAACTGTAAATTGAAACAGACTACAAGTAATCACTAAAAATCTTAATATAGTTGAAGGAAACAAACCAAACTAGTCACTCGCATACAAGAAAGACATTTCCAACAAAATTTTTGTTACTATGTCAAGAATAGAAACAAGACAATTCAAAAAAACAAGAAAAAAAAAAGAAATCTCAGCGATTCATAACCACATGCATTTGGTTGACAATGCGCAAGTTGCAGCAAAGGAGTGCAAACTTTTTTTTTGTGAATTTCTGGTATACTAATACCTTTTTGATTTCCACTACACAATAAAACACGGAGCTCACTACTAAATATGCTCGAAATAACATTACATGGAACTGCACCCCAAACAAGTAATTACAAGAGAGCAAGATTAATCGTTTTTATGACGATTTCAATTTCGTGGAACATCATGTGAATTGATTTTTGTATACTATCAAGACGATGAACAATACAAATACATACTAAAAGTTTAAATGTACGAATCAAAACCGAGCGACAAAATTTCCAATGCATAACACCGGCCGCATGAGATGAGCCCTTTTTTCATGGTGTGTTTTGAACTACTTTTTTCATATGGAGGTTGGAATGGTTGTGCGGTACGTTTTGGTGACACATGTATGTGAGTGGCGCGGTGCGATGATGGGAGTTAACTTGAAATTGTGGCACATAGTTATTGATTTTCCGTATAGAGAAAAATCACGAATGCGCTGCCGAAAGACAAAATTTCATATTTTTAAGCCAGACGTTTACAGAAACACAAAGAACCGACAGTGTACATAATATTTAACGGTAAAAGTTTTTTAATTAAAAAAATAATTGTAATAAATATTTAGTTTTTTAATGCAAAGTTTCAATTTAAAAAATTTCCAAAAAATTCTCTAAAGAAAATAATTAATGTTTGGAAAAATTATCAAAATAAATATTTATTTGAACTTTGATTTGATGTAACAAAACCGGATATTATTAAATCACTGGGCCAACAGCTGAAAATCTCTGTTAATAAATTAAATTTTTATGAAAAAATCAATAAATTTGTACTAAACTTGCAGTTTCTAGAACGAAATTTCGAATAAATGTAAAAAAATATATTTTTCATAATTTTTTTTTTTTAATTACAGTGCTTTCTACGACAACTTTTTGTGGTTAACAGCAAGTAACGGTTAATTGCTACTTTTCTAAGCGGCATAAACAAAATGTAAGTATTCGAAAATTTTCCATATTAAAAATATTAATTGTCGAACGAAACAACATTTTTCATATTCCTATTTTATTTTAATACCACCCCCTACACTATCATTTGTACGGATGTCTGTAACTGCCACAACTGTCTGACCTACTCCCACCCTTAATTATACCGATTGACTCCGAACTACTTTTTGAGACGACTTAGTACCTTGGAAAGTAAATTTTTTAAAAAAGTAAATTTTCCTTAAAAATGTATCTTTTCCTTTTCTTTTAAAAGTAAGTTTCTTGGAAAAAGTGAATTTTCTTCAAAAAAATGTATTTTTTTTTAAATATACCCTTTAAAAAAGTACCCTTTCTTAAAAAAGTAGCCTTTTTTTAAAAGTAAATTTTCTTAAAAAAGTGCATTCTCTTAAAAAAGTAATTTTCTTAAAAAGTAAATTTTCTTAGAAAAGTAAATTTTCTTAAAAAGTAAATTTTCTTAAAAAATACATTTTCTTTAAAAAATATCTTTTTTAAAAACTAAATTTTCTTAAAAAAGTACATCTTCTTACAAAGGTACCATTTCTTAAAAAGTACCTTTTGAAATAAATATAAATTTTCTTTGAAAAGTGCCTTCTATTAAAAAAGTACTTTTTCTTAAAGGGTACATTTCCTTAAAAACTAAGTTTTCTTAAAAAGGTAAAAAGCTAAATTTTCGTAAAAAAGTACATTTTCTTAAAAAAGTACCATTTCTTAAAAAGGTACATTTTCGTAAAAAAAAAACATTTTGTTTAAAAAGTTCGTTTGTTGAAAAAGTACATTTCCTTGAAAAGGTACATTGTCTTAGAAAAGTACCTTCTCTTAAAAAGTGCCTTTTCTTAAAAAGTGAATTTTCTTATAAAAGTAAACTTTCTTATTAAAGTACATTTTCTTCAAAATTAACTTTTCTTAAAAAAGTAAATTTTCTTTAAAAAGTACCTTTTCTTAATAAAAGTAAATTTTCTTAAAAAAGCACCTATTCTAAAAAGTACATTTTCTTAAAAAATACATTTTCTTAAAAAAGTTCCCTTTCTTAAAAAGGCAAATTTTTTAAAAGAAGTAAATTTTATTAAAAAAGTACCCTTTCTTAAAAAAGTACCTTATTTAAAAAAAGTAAATTTTCTTAAAAAGTGTGCTTCTAAATTTTCTTAAAGAGTACCTTTTCTTAAAAAGTACATTTTCTTAAAAGTTACCTTTCCTTAAAAATCATTTTTTTTAAATTATATTTTCTTAAAAAGTGACTTTTCTTAAAAATTTACCCTTTCTTAAAAAGTAGCTCTCCTTAAAAAGGTAAATTTTCGTAAAAATGTACCTTTTGAAAGGTAAATTTCCTTAAAAAATTAAAATTTCTTCAAAAAATACATTTTCATAAGAAACTACTTTTTCTTAAAAAAGTAACTTTTCTTAATAAGTACCTTTCCTTAGAAAATTACCTTATTTTTAAGAAATAACCTTAAAAAAATTAACGTTCCTTAACTTAAAAAAAAAATTATCATTTCTTAAACAAGTACTTTTCTTGAAATGTACCTTTTCTTAAAAAAACGTGTTCTAAAAAATCTTTAAATAAAATTAGTAAATTTTATAAGACTTTTAAAACCCTCTCCCGAAACTAATGGTGTATGGTATTGTATAAAAGCCTAGGCTGACTTTTAACTTAAAAGCATTTTAAATATTTTTTTAGATTTCCAGGCACCGAGAAAAGAGGCTTTAACACTTTATTTTTAATATTTTCTTATCTTATCTCTTTTTAGTCTTTTTCTATACAAAAATTTTGCGTTAGAAAGCCTTGAATTGTTTTTATTGATTATTCGAAATGGGCAAGGAAAAGACTCATATTAATATCGTGGTCATTGGCCATGTCGATTCTGGCAAATCGACTACTACCGGCCATTTGATTTACAAGTGTGGTGGTATTGATAAGCGTACCATTGAAAAATTCGAAAAGGAAGCCCAAGAAATGGGCAAAGGCTCCTTTAAGTATGCCTGGGTCTTGGACAAACTGAAAGCTGAACGCGAACGTGGTATTACCATTGATATTGCTTTGTGGAAATTTGAAACCGCAAAATACTATGTTACTATTATCGACGCTCCTGGTCATCGTGATTTCATTAAGAACATGATTACTGGCACTTCTCAGGCCGATTGTGCAGTTTTGATTGTGGCTGCCGGTACCGGTGAATTCGAAGCCGGTATTTCAAAGAATGGTCAAACTCGTGAACATGCTCTTTTGGCCTTCACTTTAGGTGTAAAACAATTGATTGTGGGTGTTAATAAAATGGATTCCACCGAACCACCCTATAGTGAATCACGTTATGAGGAAATCAAGAAAGAAGTCTCATCATACATCAAGAAGATTGGCTACAATCCAGCTGGTGTAGCATTTGTACCCATTTCCGGCTGGAACGGTGATAATATGTTGGAAACTTCCGAAAAAATGCCCTGGTTTAAGGGATGGACCGTGGAACGAAAGGAAGGCAAAGTTGATGGCAAGACATTGATCGAAGCCTTGGATGCCATTATGCCACCATCACGTCCCACTGATAAGCCATTGCGCTTGCCTTTGCAGGATGTCTATAAAATTGGTGGTATTGGCACTGTACCAGTAGGACGTGTAGAAACTGGTGTTTTAAAACCAGGTAAGTTTAACTTTATAAATTATTTTATTAACTAATATGGGTCGGTGGGTAATAATTAAGTGAAAGGATTTGGCTGTGGGTTGGGAGGTATGTAGGTTGATTATGGTTAGTAGTTTTAGTATGTATCTATTGCTATGCTTGTGCGTACTTTTTTTGAAAAACATATTTTGTCTCTTTTTTTCTTTGTTTTTCTCCTTTACTATTATTAGGTATGGTTGTAAATTTTGCACCTGTCAACTTGGTAACTGAAGTCAAGTCGGTTGAAATGCATCATGAAGCCTTATCGGAAGCTATGCCTGGTGATAATGTTGGCTTCAATGTTAAGAACGTTTCGGTTAAGGAATTGCGTCGTGGCTATGTTGCCGGTGATACTAAGAACTGTCCACCTAGAGGTGCTGCTGATTTTACCGCTCAGGTGGGTTCTTAAATAAAGTAAAAGAGATATAACAAAAAAAATTTTTTTTAAACAGAAAAAATTAGTAAAAGGGCAATTCCACGGTAACAGACGTATCAATTGGTACACAAAATACCCTACAATGACTACAAATTGTTATTTTCTTGCATAGACTTTTTGAAAGTCAAGGACTCTACTTCTATGTGGTGCAATTAGATTTTGAAAATTTCCTCAAACAATATTTATTATTACTATTTTGGTCAGTAACGGACGTATCTCTTCAAAATGGAATTGCCCAAAAATAGTAAAAGATATTTTCTTGTCATATTCCGAAAGTGTATTGAAATAGGAAAAAAGAAAATTTTCGATCTTATTGTAGTAAAAATAAAGTAAATGAGAAATTAGTTTTCTTTTAAATTACTTTTACTATACTATATTTTGAAGTACACGAACACTTTTGTAATAAAAGTGGTAAATATTTTAAATAAATAGTGAATTCTTGAAGCTAAGCAAATACAAAGAATTTAAAAATTTAACAAAGAAATCCCTATAGGTGTGGTAATCTTTTCGGTCTACGGATATAACTAGTGTAAAATTTTAATAGTTTTCGGTTGCCACACAGCATTATTATAAATTATTTACATTTCTGATTCTGATTATAAATGGTTTCGAATTGCTGATGTCTATTGAAATCACGATAACGATTTTAATCAAAATGTTTAGTGTTTGATCTTAAGTTTTAATTTGCAAAATCGATTTATCCAAATTAATGGGTGAAACTGTAGAAGCGTTGGGTGAAAATAATGAATGTAATAGTTTTTTAACCTCTAATTTATTTTCCTCAAAATTATTATTCCCCATAAAAAAAAAAATATTTAAACTTAAAAATATTTTACTTTTTCGTAACATGTTCTAATATATAAAGCCCTTTTTGAGTTTTTCAAATTAGGAACACCAAAGCTTAAACTACGGGAAATATTTATCAATCCAAAATTATTTTCGATTTATTCCGAAAGTATGTTTATATTCTATTTTGTGGACATCCAACATATTGAACATTTTCCACCATCAGCAAATTCGTTGGCCATTCTTTTATCTCTTCAATATTTTTGTAATCCAATGCCGTAATCTAAAATGATTTTTTTTTCTCCTCGAAAAAAATATCTGTGGCTCATACTTCATTCCACATCTTTTGGATCCACTGGGTCCCAGAATATTAATTACATCACCTATAAAGTGGATTTGTGTCAAACGTTTCATTACCAGAATATCTCTTGCCGTAAGGGTATACATAGTTTCCTCCATAATTAACAAAACTTAATCAGCTGTTTAGCGATCCTTTTACGTATGATTTCAATTCGGTCATTGTTCTAAATGTTTTCCATACCACAATTTCGATGAGCTGATACGTTAAGTTGCGGATTATTCATATATGCTTGCTTTTACTTCTATTCAATCGAGCCGAAATTTGCATTAGCGTCATACTTTGACCTCGATATTATAAAATACAATTGTCTTTTTTTTTTGAGGTAGTTCTTTAATACGTGGCATTATTTTTAAATATTTGTTTTTGTTCAAAATACTTTTTTTTAAACATATTTTTCAACTAAACTTAACTTTTAATTAATAAAAAATCGGCAGATAATATTACTTTTAGGTTATTACAATCTATAGTTGTTATAATTATTTCCCTATGCACGTACATACATACTTATCTATAAATAAGAAGAATAAATTTAGAAAATGTTGGGTTTTGCATAAATGATTCCGACATTGTTGAAAATACTGGTATAAAAATGGTGCATTTTGTTTACACATTAAAAATTATATTTTTGTCATAGAAATATTTCCCGATGAAAAAAATATTAAATTTCTTTTAACTATTAACATTATTTTGCAGGTCATTGTCCTTAATCATCCTGGACAAATTGCAAACGGCTATACACCAGTATTGGATTGTCATACTGCACATATTGCGTGCAAATTTTCGGAAATTAAAGAGAAGTGTGATCGTCGTACCGGTAAAACGACTGAAACCGATCCTAAAGCCATTAAGTCGGGTGATGCTGCGATTATTGTGCTCGTACCCACTAAACCGCTGTGTGTGGAAAGTTTCCAAGAATTTCCACCACTCGGACGTTTTGCCGTACGCGATATGAGGCAAACTGTGGCTGTGGGTGTTATCAAATCGGTAAACTTTAAAGAGCCGACTTCGGGTAAAGTCACAAAAGCCGCCGAGAAGGCCCAGAAGAAGAAATAACTAGAGAGCAGCCAGAAGAATTTACAAAACGAAAAAGTTACATGCCAACAGCAGCAACAACAGTCACCAAATAAATGGTTGGCAAAAAATGAAAATTCATTTATTAAGCATAAATATAAAAATAATAATATACTAAAAATTATTATAACAGTTAGAAATTATAATCATAACAATAGTCGTAGTCATGAACATGATACTCTACACAAATCACAACAGCAAAAGCTAAAACAACAACAACAACAACATGTTGATATAAAGCCCAAGAAAAAATACTCCTCGAATACACCATTTAAAACCATACAATCGAAATATCAAAATCAAAATCATTTTAGAAGCATAGAAAAGACATCTTCTCCTCTAACATTAATCAATAATATTAATACCAACCATTCATCTTTACCATTGTCATTCCTTCTTAAGCCTTGTCCTCTAAACAAAACATCGCCATTTTTACCAACATCAATATCACTCATCATGTTCAATCGTGAAACTTTTACAAATTTGGAAAGCATTTTAACACAACTTTTTATGGAGTTTTTCCTAATTTACTATAATTATTTGTATCTAAATTTACACAGACATCGTAAATCATTTCGTAGGAAATCATTATCATCATCAGCATCAGCATTCTCAAAACATTTGCCAATATTTCATGATAATTATTTTAATAATTCATTTATATCTTCTAGTATGTTATAATCATGACAACATTATCATCATCATCATTATCGTTTCATAAATAACCAATGATCATATAATATAGTCCTTATGATCCATATATGGTCCTTACCATATAATATGGTCCATATTATATGATACTTGAACTAACTTAAATCATCCTCAGCAGCATCATTATCATCATCAATATTGTCATTAATTTACAATATCATCATTAGCATTGAAAAATATGCCTAATTCATAAGGATCTGCTACATTAATCAACCTCATAGCGTAGTTATTTTCAAGTCAATACTACTAAGTTTTAAAATTTAAACTTTAATGTACTAATAATAATTTTCCATTCAAGAAATATTGCCAGCAAACGAAATAAAAATGTTTTTTATGTTTAAATAAAACACATACGCTAACAAAGGATTTTGGGTATAAAAATATCTTTGGAGTAATTTTAAACACCATATAAGAAATAAAACTTAAGTAACCGGCGACAGATCTTTTAAAATTTTAGGAATTTCAAATCATAAAACTCTGTAGTATTATCTGAAAATAATGTCATTTATGTTAAAATTGATTTAAAATCAATTCATTTATTAAATTATTCTTTTATTTTAATTGATTATGTTCTTAACCTCTAGTTTTAATTGAGATTTGATCTAAAAACTAAATATTTCTTTAAGAAAATTTCCCACTTACGCAAGGAAATAAAATTAATTGTGCGTATTTTCCCTGTGGTTGATTTATCGAAATATACAAATTAAAAAAAAAAAATAAAATCCTTCCACTTAATTGGTTACTAATTTATGTCAAACATAAACTATATATCCCTTATTTTCTAAACTCGTTTCCACTTCACATCCACCATAAACTAAAAAGACATACTGTTTTACAAACAACATACAATACAACAATTTTACCATAGAATTTTATTCCCAGGAGTTCGATATTTATATATAGAATCCTGTCTCATCATTTATCAATTAAATGGAATGTTGGCAAAAAGAAAAAAATAATTATTTTGTAGGCTTTAAAATAAAATTCGTATGATGATATTCATTATGAAATGATAAGATACATAAAAAAATACATAAATATAAAAATATATACTTTAAATGTATGTGCTTCACTCAAGAAAAAAAAAAATCTGAAAATAATAATTAATTGTAAACCCATCACATTTTTAATGGTACGTGTATTATGCAAAAGCAAATTTTATTGGATTTCAATTGAGAAAGTGAAATAAAGGAAACCAAAAGGCTTAAATTATAAAATTAATAAAAAAAAATAAACCAACTGAAGTTTTAATTGTACAAAAATACCATATAGACCAACAAATAATTACGGTATCTAAATATTTATATAATTTTATTAATAGTGCGTTTACATCTGAGGAAAATCTAGTAGATTTAAGTTGAAATCTTTTTCAAAATCTATACCGTTTACACCTAACTTTTTTGATATTTTGTGAGATTTTCTTTCCACAAAAATAAACAGCTGATTAAAATAAAATATACATATAACTAGAAATACCAAAACAATAGAAAAATGGAAAATTCTAGAAAGGAACAGATTTTATTATTATATTATGCATCAAAAATTAAAAAAGCACAAGCGCTGAAATAGAAATTTTGCGAAAAAAATCAGCATTTGTTAAATGTATTGTTTGAACAGCAAAAACAAATTCATTTTCCACAATTATTATTTATGTAGAAGATTGAAATGGGCACATGTTAGTATAAAAAGTTATAACTTTTCTTTTTTTTTTATTAATAATTAATATTTTATTTCCTTTTTATTCAACTTGTTTGCTTTTGTTTTTAAATGTCTATTTTTCAGTCCCTGCGTTGAAATTTTCTACTACAATATTAAAAACAAGTAAGAAAATTATAGTCGGTCTGGACCGACTATACGATACCCTATACCATGCGTTTAGAGAACCTATCTCTCAGGCCCAACTAACTGGATATAGAAAATAAGCATAAACCAAATTTGAGTGGGATTTTTATTAATTTTTTCGGCTGCAGGTATGACAACTAAGAAAATTATAGTCGGTCTAGAACGACCATACGATACCCTATACCATGGTTTTGAAACCCTAACTCTTCGGTCCAACTAACTGGATATACAAAATAAGCAAAAACCAAATTTGAGTGGCATTGTTGTTAATTTTTTTGGCTGCAGATATGAAAAAGTTCATATCGGGTGCTATATTTATATGTGGACTAGGCCAAAAAATGGACCAATCCTTACCATACTTGGTAAAGTCACTTATATTTTGAAAAAATATATACAAACCAAATTAGAGAAAAATCTGTGCAATATTTTTGTTTTTTTGATAGATTTAAGTGTAGCTCTATATGGGGCCTATGACTAAGAATTGTCCTAAAGGGTTTTTTTTTGACTACCGATTAATGGATATAATAAATACATACAAACCCAATTTGGCTAAGATCTATTTGATAGTTTGGATCTTATGGCAATTTATGTTGATTTCATAGGTGTCATTTGTATGAGGACTAGGTCTGAACATGGACCGATTTTCACCAATTTCAATAGCGTTTATCATATGGCCAATGAAAGCTTATGTACCAAATTTCATCAAAATATATTCATATTTGCGACCTGTAGTTTGATTACAAGGTTTACATGGACACACAGACGGACGGACGGAGGGACGGACGGACGGAGGGACGGACATCGCTAAATCGACTCAGAAAGTGATTCTGGGTCGATCGATATAATAAAAGATTGGTCTAGGTCAAATATTTTTGGTAGTTGCAAACAGCAGCACAAAGTCATTATACCCAAACCACATAGTGGTATAGGGTATAAAAAAGTTCATATCGGATGCTATATCTATATGGGGACTAGGCCCAAAAATGGACCGATCCTGACCATATTTGGTAAAGTCTCTTGTATTTTGCAAAAATATATACAAACGAAATTTGAGAAGAATCAGTGCAATATTTTTCTTAATTTGATAGATTTAAGTGAAGATCGGGAAGCAGCTCTATATGGGGCCTATAACTAAGAATTGTCCAATAGGGATCATTTTTGGACTACTGATTAATGGATGTAATATATACATACAAACCCAATTTGTCTAAGATTTGTATGATAATTTGGATCTTATGGCAATATATGTTAATTTAATAGGGGTCATTTGTATGGGGGCTAGGTCTGAACATGGACCGATTCTCACCAATTTCAATAGCGTTCATCCCATGGCCGATAAAAGATTAAATACCAAATTTCATCAAAAGCTTTACATGGACACACAGACGGACGGACGGACATCGTTAAATCGAATCAGATAGTGATTCTGATTCGATCGGTATAATTAAAGATGGGTGTAGGTCAAATATCTTTGGTTGTTACAAACAGCTGCACAAAGTCATTATACCCAAACCACATAGTGGTATAGGGTATAAATCAAGGTTCAGAAAATACACACATGAAACACACAATGTTCTGTTCAAAAGCAGCCAACACATATCTTTATTTTCATATCAATTATGTTTGTTTTTAAATTTTCTTCGATGCCCAACACAACCATGACTGTGTTCGTTTTAATATTTCGTTATTTACACGAACATTTTTGTATCACGTACAGAACATGTACAATAAACAGGTTTGAGTTCAGTTATATTTTAAGTCGTGTTGTGGCTCGTGTAGTAAGAAAAAACAGAACATGTACAATAAACAGGTTCGAGTTCAGTTATATTTTAAACACGACTTAAAATATAACTGAAGTCGAACCTGTTTGTTGTACATGTTCTGTTTTTTTTTTTTCAGTACACGTACCGGAACATGAACTTCAAATAAAGCAACACTCAAAAATGTGTGGTTTATGTGTGATTGAAACAAAAAGTACGTGATACAAAAATGTTCGTGTAAATAACGAAATATTGAAACAAACACAGTCATGATTGTGTTGGGCACCGAAGAAAATTTAAAAACAAACATAATTGATATGAAAATAAAAATATGTGTGTGTTGGTCTAAGTTATGTTTGTTTACATATATGTACGAGTTTTTTATTCAGTGTGTGTTTTTTTCTGAACTCTGGTATAAATACAGTAGTGTCATTTGGTAGTGCCCAAGTTTGACAAGATTTTGTGATTTTGCTAAAATTTAGTAACGAGCTAAATTTTGTTTTGTATGGGACATCTAGTAAAAATGAGCTAGATTGTGCTCAAAATCCCGTATATACTAGATTTTGCTTAGATGTAAACGCACTATAAGATATTGCTGATCAAACGAATTAAAATCTATCGCGAAAAGTATTACAGCAAAATAAGGAAAGTTTGGATATTAATGTGCAGCATCAATTGGCGGTATTGGTGTTTTAAATACAGATAAATGTTTAAATAGCTTGCAACTATATTCAAAAATATATTCCCTTTTCTAAGTATTGCCCTGTGCTTCAAAATTCAAATCTAGCTGGATAAAATTATTTTTTTTGCCATCTTTCATGTTTCGGGGTAGTTGACCAACCATCAAAAATTGTTTAATTTTTATATTTCTGAGCTCACGGAATCCGAAAAAGTTTGAAAAAATTTAAATGGTGTTCCAAATATACCACAAATACTATATAATTTCATTATATTTATAACAATGTTTATTTGAACCTTTAATTAACTTTCCTTACTTTTTGAATATAACGGTCAAGTGTAGCCGCCATTGCCGATGACCGTTTTCACCGCAATTTTATTCATTATGAGTCTGTGGGTTGATCACATAGACCAATGACTTCAAAAATCCCAAAGAAACTCGGTGATCATGTTTCTGTATCGCTCACCAGTCACAGTAACCGCATTACGCCACGTTTTGTACTAGCCTCTTTAGTACAAGCATATAAATAAGTATATTAGGGCTTGATCAGTTGCCGTCGGACGTCTGGCTAATCAGCGGCAAAATCAGTTCCATAATTTTATGTGTCCATCATGAGCATCAATTACTAATTGCAAACGCATGTGTATTGAATGAATGAAGCTTTAGAATATTATATTTTGCAGGTATTTTTTTCCCAATCTTATTAATTCCTTTTTGTTTGTTGGCGACCTTTTACCGACGTATTTCATTAGATGGCCCCACAAATTGTCGATAGGGTTCATGTCAGGACTCTGGGCAGGGGTAACTATAATAACTTTTGTACAGTTGTATAATAACCAGGACCTACACAATAAGATTTATGTTTCTGATCATTATCTTGATAAAATTTGTACATATATGATCTTATGCCAATTTTCCAGGTCAACAAAACTAAATTGTCGAACACCAGCGGTCAATTCTGTTTTTAAAATATCAAAATACATTTTTTGGTCATTATTTCATCCAAAATTCTGCTTCATAATAGAACATCATAATAGTACAGCATCACTTTCGTCTCATCACAGAAAATTACGTCATCCTAGTACTCTGGAGGAAGTGAAATGTGCTCTGTAGCAAATTTAAATCGATTTTCAATATTTTTCACTGAGAGCACAGGTTTTTGCGTAGCCACTCGTAAGGAATATTTGTGGATCTAATTCTCTTGTGGATTGCGGCTTATCGAAGTTTTAATTATTTTGCTTTCAACATGCCGCGTCACTTTTTTTGGCACAGGATATGATGTTGATGTTCCCTGGCTGATTTGTTCTATGTTTTAATTTCACGATAGGATTCTTTCTTCATTTTTACTTTACAATGTTTTAACATTTTAATTTAGTTATGTTAAATATTGATTCCGATTTTGATAGGATTCTTTCTTAAGTTTTACTTCATAGGATTTAATTTAGTTCTTCTATGTTGTTTTTTCACAATAGGTTTTTTCTTAAGTTTTAATTTGGTTCTTCCATGTTTTCTATTACAACTTCAAAATAATACTGCTTATACATTGCTCGTAACCCAAACTTATTTTGATCAGTCGATGTTGATCATATCGATCAATATCGCTGATACAACATTCAATGTAATGTAACCAAACTCATGTGCCGCAACAAAAAATATTTATTTTGTACTTCATTTCCGCACTTGAGAATAATTACCGAGAATTCTCTTGTGGATCAGCCAAACAATATTGATCGCATTGTTCAATATTCTTTATCTTGACAAAATCAATACAATGTTGCAACACTGTATATTCGTCTGGTACATTGTTTCCGTATAAAACAATTAAATTTTCAAGTGGCATCGTACTTGGTCACAAACATTAAAAATCTTGGAAGTTTAATGTGCCAATGTACTCTGTCACACCACACAATTTGATTATTTTTTTCGAGCCAGTATCAAGTATATTTTAAACATAGAATTTAGTTTTACTAACATTAGTTCTTCCAGTTTGAGGTCTGAAAAGGATCTCTCCACACTAACTTGTGTCTCATGTACAGAATGTACAACAGAAGCCAATCTACGTAGCCAGAGAAGTACGTATTTCTTACTGTTCCAATATTCCATCAAATCCTTATCGACATACATAAATTTCATAAAAAGCTTTGCGAACATTGTAATTAACTACTAGGTCGTGATCATCATCATCCCCCAAGCCACTTTTTAGTAAAGAACATGAGGTTTGAACCCCACTTTCATCAACTAAAAATAGTTCATCTTCAACATGTGTTGGCACGATAGACTGATCGTTTTGCTTGAATTAATAAAAACATTTATTAATGTTTAATAAAAGAAGCAATGTCTGACGGAAACTGCTTTTTCCAATTTTTAATTTGTCGAAAATTTTTTTTTAAGATGCCTTTTTACTGCATTTTTTTCTACCATGTGAGCAACCGGGTGAATCTAGCGTCCAAGAATAATGTACATTTCCAACAACATAATTTGTCTTAATTTTATGTGAGCCAAAATGTTTTTACCTACAGCTGCGTTTATACTTTAAATATTTAAAGTCAACTAAATTATTATGAGACGTACATTTCTTTAGAAAATAACTTATTTTTGCTCGAAAAAATAAATATCCACAAATAACTGTTATTTTTGTCCGAAAAAATAAAAATCAAAAAATAACTGTTATTTTTTTTTGCTCGAAAAAATAAAAATCGAAACATAACTGTTATTGTTGCTTGAAACAATAAATAGAAAAAAAATAACTTTAATCATCTGACTTTTATGAAAAAATTACTAGCAGATTCCAGCGCTCGAAAATCGAGTGCAACATCTAGGCAGCTTTATTTTTCAACTTAGCCGATTCACAAACCAACACTTTTATGGTTTATTATTATTGCGAATGAAGATAAGAAACTCATTAACAAACACATTCACAAATTTAATAAAACACACATAGCATAGTATAATTTTATGTATGTGTTAGTAGCAACTTTAAATATAAAGGAAAAAATTTAAAAATCTGTAAATCTACAAAACGGCTAAAAATAAAAGAAAAACTGTACTGGCGCAAGCTTCGTAAGGATGATAAAATTTTCAAAACACTCTTTATTTTATACACTTCGAAGTATGAATTTTATGTTTTAAAAATGTTCAACAGAGGTAAATAATAGGCTTTATAATGACCAACTAGTTCAGGGGGAAAATCGAAATCGAGTAAAATCAATCGAAATTCCATACCTTGTTTCACTTTTACTATTAACTATTGACCATAACTCGTTAGCAGTAAAATTACTTTTAGTATTTTATTTTGGAAAAAAAAAATATTTTTGATCGAAGCATTTCGATAACGAATTCGATGATTCGACCCCTGATCAAAAATGAAATGTGTAAAACAAAGTTGTCAGTCATTTCTGATTTGGCTAGCTCTAACTTAAACTGTTTATCAGGGATCAGAACATGTCCTTGGCTATTTTTTAATCTGACACACAATTGTTTTTAATTTTGTCCTGTCTGTACATTTATTAAACTAAATTTGATTAAAATTATACCAAAAACAAATCTTACACGCTAATGTACAACTATTACCATTCACTATCCGATTCGTACTCCGTCCAGGGTAGTTTTTCGTTCAATGGAAGTTTTTTCATTGCCAAATATTTATTAAACTGTTCGGGTATATTCATAAATTGTTTGATTTTCATACGAAATTGTTTCCAAGTCCATTGATCATGATTACGACGATCTGTAACCATTGCTTTGTAATTTAGTTGATATTTGTCTAAAAAGTAGGTGAGTTGACTAACAACACCTTTTGGTAGTCTAGATAATAAAACGATGCAATAAAAATTAATGTTTACAAATATTAATTACTTTTATAGAAAATAGATATTACCTCAACTGTGATTCTCCTCTCTGTTTAGCCATTTCTTCTAAATCATTTACAACATGACCTCTTTTAGCCACAGGTTTGATATCCTCTTCAGTGAGCTCTTCTTCAACAAAACCATTGACAAGTTTAGTTAATTTTAAGCGATCTGATTTGAAATTAGGTATTGGTACGGATTTGTTGGGATTTGAAGCCAAGCCCATTTCACTAAAATTAGTTCCTGGCTTTTTTCTATCCTCCCATAACTTTTTTAAAACGGGGCTGAAAATATTTCAATAGAATTTTAGAGGAAAACTCTAAGGATTTTACTTACTCTTTTATTTTTCCGGTAGATGATCTTGTTTTATTTAATGTTTTTCTATTAACATTATAGCGATAACGTTTGTAACGGTGATTTTTACGAATTTTCATAGCTTTGCTGCCTTTTTTTTAATTAAAATACAATTTTATATCAAACAATGTTTACACACGTGCTCACTTAAACTAAACAAGAGCTAATGAAATGTCATTTTTTATGTTTTCTTTCTTCAAACTCAGTGCTGCTTACTTAAATATTAGAATAGAAAACTGCGTTTTATAATAATATAACGAATTTAATAGAGCAAATACGATTTATATTCACAACGTAAAGTATGAGTTTACATGACTTCATTGAAATTAGTTTATAATTTAATTCAATACATTACGGCAAACAATATTTGATCGATTTAATGATTTTATGAAAACGCTCTTAATTGTGAATAGTGACCAGTGCTGCCATATCATTTAAAAATTAAAAACTGCCACACAATTTTCAAACAATTTTTTAAGCGAGGAATTCATTTTTACACACACAATGCGCCAATTCGTTAAATATAACTCAATTAAGTTTTAATATAAGTAAATAATTTTTTTTCACATTCAATTTATCTAATTTTTTTATGTAACTTATCAAATTGAAATTTTGTAAATGATATAAAATTATTACTAAAATTATAAAATTAACTGTTGATGTTCTACTTCTTTGTGTATACATTCTTTAAAATGTATCTTGTTAAATAGCATTTTCCATTTAATTTTATATAAATTTAAAAAAGTTTATGATAATTAAATTTATTTGTTAGAATGCTTTATATTGGTCTGTTTAATATTTATTATATTCAACACTTGATAAATTAGGTTTCTATTCAATAAGTTTTTTATGAATTTTGGGGTGCGGAATTTAAGTGATTTTAATGTAATAATATGGCCGCCCAGTACAAAAATCTATAAAGTTGGCCACACTGAAAGATGTCAACCATTGTGAATGATTTTGATGCTACACATTTGGAAATACCGGGTGGTTGTAGATAAAAGTTTGTTTGCTAAGGAAGTTATTGAAAAGAAAAACTATAAATATGCGCGATATTGAAATATTGGATCCTAGAAATTTAGTAAAAAATCGTGAAATATTATATAGGCTAATTGTAAGGTAAGAACTTGTTTTGTTTTAAAGCAAAACTGTCGTAATCAAACGTTGCATCTTTCAGCCAGTTGATGTATGATGGCTTGGAGAAATTTGCTATGGAATTATCTATGTTGGTTAAGGCCGATGAGTGTACGCCGAGCGAACGTTTATTGCATATAATGATAGCTGGTACACAAGCATTAACGGATAAAGTGCCTCCGCAAAAGGATGATGTTTTGCCTTGCATTGATTTAGAGTTTGAACCAGATGCATCAGCCCTAGCACCGGAGCCTGCATCATACGAAACGGCTTATGTGACGTCACATAAGCAATCTTGTCGTGCTGGTGCTTTCAGTCATGACGGTACTCTGGTGGCAACGGGTAGTGTTGATGCTAGCATTAAGATTCTAGATGTAGAACGTATGTTGGCTAAATCGGCTCCTGAAGAAATGGAGTCCGGACGTGAACAACAAGGACATCCAGTTATACGTACTTTGTACGATCATACTGATGAAGTGGCCTGTTTAGAATTTCATCCAAAAGAGCATATCTTAGCTTCTGGTTCTCGAGATGGTACAGTTAAATTGTTTGATATTGCTAAACCTTCAGTTAAAAAGGCTCATAAAGTCTTTACCGATTGTGAAGCAGTAACTTGTCTAGCATTTCATCCCAGTGGTGACTATATGGCCATTGGCACAGAACATTCTCTGCTAAGAGTATATGATGTTCAAACAGCTCAATGTTTTGTTTCCGCTTTAGCCTCTCAACATCATAGTGGCGCAATAACATGCGTTAAATATGCACCAACTGCTAAACTTTATGCTTCTGGTAGCATTGATGGCTCCATTAAAATTTGGGATGGTGTTAGTGGTCGTTGTATTAATACTATATCGGAAGCTCATGGCGGTGCTGAAATATGTTCTGTACAATTTACACGTAATGGCAAGGTGGGTTAACATTATTCAAAAGTAATTACAGATTAAATTGAAACTTTTTAAAATTTTTTTCCACAACTTTAGTATTTACTTTCATCGGGCAAAGATTCTTTGGTATATTTATGGGAACTGTGCACTAGTCGTCCTATACAAACGTATACTGGTGCTGGTACAACTGGTAAACAGGAACATAACACCCAAGCTATCTTCAATCATACAGAAGATTATGTTTTATTCCCCGACGAAGCTACCACATCTTTATGTTCTTGGAATTCTCGTAATGGCAGTCGTTTGAATCTTATGTCTTTGGGTCACAATGGTCCGGTTCGTTATATAACACATTCTCCTATTTCACCAGCATTTCTTACTTGTTCGGATGATTTCCGTGCTCGTTTTTGGTATAGACGTACTAATAATCAGTAAAGAGATATACGTAATTTTACATATTTCACTGTAGACATGTATTTAGTTGATAAGTTTTTAGATTTTAATAATTAATAAAGACTTAACGGTTAAAAAAAACTTAAAGGCTACACTTTTTTTTCTCAACAAATTGTATACTTAGTGCACGATATTCTTAAAATTGAATTTTAAGAAAAATTATTATGTTGTACATAGTTAATCGCACTTATTCAGATAAAAGATGTCATTAATCGCACTTATTCTATGGACTACATTTTAAATTGTTGTTAATTTGTAGTTAAGAAACTATGTAAGCTAAGGTGCTTTATAATTAACGTCTTGAGTTTTGCACGAATGCGCCCGGTAGGGGCGTGCTCGCCTATCATACGGGGGTCGTGGGTTCGATTCCCACCAGAGGCTTTGGTCTGTCGCTGCAAAAAAAAATTATCACACTACTCCCTCTTTCCTCCTTAACCTATTTTCCTGAGATTAACACAATGCACTGCATCTGTAGGGGGCATCACCTGAGTGTTGATTAATAAAAAAAAAAAAAAACATGTTTATTAGAAAACAAGTAAGAAAATTATAGTCGGTCTAGACCGACTGCGATATCCTATGACATGCGTTTAGAGAATTGGTTTTAGTTCCAACTAATTGGTTATAGAAAATAAGCATAAACCAAATCTGAGTGTAATTTTCATTATTTGTTTTGCCTGCAGTTCTGAAAAAGTTCATATCGGATGCTATATTTATATGTGGACTAGGTCGAAAAATGGACCGATCCTGACGATATTTGATACAGACACTTATTTTTGGCAAAAACATATACAAACCAAATTTGAGCAAAATCTGCGAAATGCACTTGCTTCTGATAGATTTAACTGAAGATCGGGAAGCAACTTTATATGGGGGTTATGACTAAAAATTGTCCTATAGGGTTTGTTTTTGGACTTCTGATTAATGGATGTAAGAAACACACATACACCCAATATGACCGATATCTATATAATTTGATCTCATAGGGGTTATATGTATGGGAACTAGGTCTGAAGATGCACCGTTTTTCACCAATTTCAATAGCGTTCGTCCCATGAGCGATAGCAGCTTATATACCAAATTTAATTAAAATATATTCCAATTTCCGACCGGGGTCTAGTCATCGCATGCGTTATCGAAATTTTTTGATCGAAATTATTATTATTATGTTCCGACTTTTTCTAAACTACCGACATCTCGTAACGAATTCGTTAAGACATTTCGGTAGTTTGTCTGAACTTAGCCTTATCTTAACAAATTCGATAAGACATTTCGGTATTTTGTCTGAACTTAGCCTTATCTTAACGAATTTGTTAAGACATGTCGGTAGTTTGTCTGAATTGATATAAAGCGTTGGAAAATTTTCTCGGTTAGTTCCTTTTTTATATTTATTTATAAATTATAATTAAAGTTTGTCGAAATATATCTTTTTGAAAAAATATAAAATTCTGAGTTATATGTAAGTACAAAACAACTTTAGCGCATTCAAGTATGAGAATTATATTTATAATATTAAAAAATTTGCGAAGATAGGGTCTTGCATTCTATCGCAAATATCAAATAGAATAATTGAAAAAGTTCAATGATTAAAAAAAGAACTGTTGGCAAAAAATATCCACTTTTAAAAGAACGCTTTAATTTGCGTAATTTGCGAAAGATTTAAACTATCAGTTCGTCCCCAGATAATTGTTGCTGTGTCAAAAACAAAATATATTTCATTACGAAAATTGTTTTAGAAGGTGAAGAAATTAATGTTATTGCTAAAGAAGTTCAAAGCCTTGAAAACGAAAACTTTATTTCGAAGATATTAAACACCAAATTTTTGCTGCTTTCGGATAGTGAAATTAAATTCAAATTTACAAACATTGATTGTAAATACTTGCATTTTCATTTAGAATCTGTTTCCGAGCACACATTTAATTACAGTAAAGTATTGCCTTGAATATCAATTATAATATTAACTAATCATTATATTCTCTTAACTTCCAGATAACGAAATTCTAGTTTATACGGAGCTACCCACAGCAAACAATGTAGTGAACAACAGGTACCAGGTAAGATAACAAAACTTTTTATTTATTCTGAAAGTTGTGTTAACTTGTAGTTCTCAAAGTGGTGGTCCAAAATAAATTATTATTAGATCAGAACAAACAAAATACCAATCAAACTTCGCGAAGACAACCTCAAAATGTATCAGCATTTTACAGAAGAGTTTATTGCTCTAAATCGGACAATGGAACACAGCTTAAAGACATTGGAGGCTCAAAATAATATGTTTAAGAAACTACCCAAATTTTCATTTGAAAATACAGAAGATTTGTTGGCCTTTGAAAAAAAGTTTAGTGGACGACGACGATATGGCATTAGAATTAGTAAGTTCATCTTCTTTTTGCTGTAGACAAAAATAACCTTATATTAATTTTATTCTCTTATTTCTTTTGAATAGATCACAAAGTTAAGTAAGCAGACGAAGGACGACGTAAAGAAATTTACTTTTGAAAATTTAAAAGGAATATTCGGCAATGACAGTTTTGCATTTAAATTTTCATGGACAAGCGTCAACAAAAACATTGCCGTGAAGGATACTAAATTTATTACTATTCTTAAAGGTACGTTGTAACCACACAATAAAAGTAAATAGCAAATACTAAATTTTTCAAATTCTTTCAGATTCGTGCATCAAGAATTATAGCCAGACAAACTACGAAAAAATAGTGGACAACATAAAGAAATATTTTAATAGCGCAAAGGACCGACAACAAAAATCATTAAAAAGAAAAGCAACTAACGAAAGTTAAGTTAAATTATTATATTATCTTGTATTATTTTTTTTATATTATTATACTATGTTATTTTTTAAATGAATTAATAAAATGAATGAAAATAATTTTTTTTAAAAAAGTTGAAGAAAATTCTTTACGCAATCGTTAAGAAAGTCTAAACTAAATCGTACATCCATGTCGTTGCGATTTTGTACCTACATATAGTTACGAAGTCGCTAATATTTCGGTTGCGAAATCGGAAGTTTTTGCTTTAACGAAATCGTTAAAAAATGTCGAAACGAAATCGTAACTATATATCGTTGCGAAGTCATGTCAACCCTTCCATATGAAAATCGTTACGATATCGATAATATTTCGATTCCGAAATCGGAAGATTTTGCCGACAGTCGTTACGTATTATTTACGAAATCGGAACATTTGGTTTGGTGGGGTATATTATTTGAAAGGTATTTTTTTAGCTATTCACCAGATTTACAGATTTTCTAATTTTTTTCCTTTATTTTGAGTAAATTACACTTAAAGTTGATACTAACACATACATACATAAAATTATACGTATGCTATGTCCCAGTATGCATTGAAATATTATTTCTCCAATGTTAGAGAAAAGTTAAATTCTCAAATTGATGTCTAATGTAGTTCTCAACTTGAGTTGAAAAATTTTTCTACTTGTTTGCTTTCAACTTGACATCAAGTAGAGACTTAACACTTTTTCCAATCTTTGAGAAATATTTTAACTCTCAATTGGATATCCAACACTTTTTTCCCCTTGAGACCAAACATTTTTTCATCTTGAATACGATTTGTGTTAAGTTTGAGATATTATTTAAAAATGTCATAAATAATAAATTAAATTAAACAAGAAAATTATAGTCGGTCTAGACCGACTATCCGATACCCTATACCATGCGTTTAGAGACCCTATCTCTCAGGCCCAACTAACTGGATATAGAAAATAAGCATAAACCAAATTTGAGTGGGATTTTTATTAATTTTTTTGGCTGCAGATATGAAAAAGTTCATATGGGAGGCTATATCTATATGGGGACTAGGCCCAACAATGGACCGATCCTGACCATATTTGGTAAAGTCTCTTGTATTTTGCAAAAATATATACAAACAAAATTTGAGAAGAATCAGTGCAATATTTTTCTTTTTTGATAGATTTAAGTGAAGATCGGGAAGCAGCTCTATATGGGGCCTATGACTAAGAGTTGTCCAACAAGGATCATTTTTAGACTACTGATTAATGGATGTAATATATACATACAAACCCAATTTGACTAAGATTTGTATGATAATTTGGATCTTATGGCAATATATGTTGATTTCATAGGGGTCATTTGTATGGGGGCTAGGTCTGAACATGGACCGATTCTCACCAATTTCAATAGCGTTCATCCCATGGCCGATAAAAGATCAAATACCAAATTTCGTCAAAATATATTCATATTTGCGACCTTCAGTTTGATTACAAGCTTTACATGGACACACAGACGGACGGACGGACGGACGGACGGACGGACATCGTTTAATCGAATCAGATAGTAATTCTGATTCGATCCGTATAATTAAAGATGGGTGTAGGTCAAATATTTTTGGTTGTTACAAACAGCAGCACAAAGTCATTATACCCAAACCACATAGTGGTATAGGGTATAAAAATGCCAAAAAAGTTCAAATAATTAATTGATATATTTTAATTATTTCTACCACTATGTGGTTTGGGTATAATGACTTTGTGCTGCTGTTTGTAACAACCAAAAATATTTGACCTACACCCATCTTTAATTATACGGATCGAATCAGAATCACTATCTGATTCGATTTAACGATGTCCGTCCGTCCGTCCGTCCGTCTGTGTGTCCATGTAAAGCTTGTAATCAAACTGCAGGTCGCAAATATGAATATATTTTGACGAAATTTGGTATTTGATCTTTTATAGGCCATGGGATGAACGCTATTGAAATTGGTGAGAATCGGTCCATGTTCAGACCTAGCCCCCATACAAATGACCCCTATGAAATCAACATATATTGCCATAAGATCCAAATTATCATACAAATCTTAGTCAAATTGGGTTTGTATGTATATATTACATCCATTAATCAGTAGTCTAAAAATGATCCTTGTTGGACAACTCTTAGTCATAGGCCCAATAGAGCTGCTTCCCGATCTTCCCTTAAATCTATCAAAAAACAAAAATATTGCACTGATTCTTCTCAAATTTTGTTTGTATATATTTTTGCAAAATACAAGAGACTTTACCAAACATGGTCAGGATCGGTCCATTTTTGGGCCTAGTCCCCATATAGATATAGCATCCGATATGAACTTTTTCATATCTGCAGCCGAAAAAATTAATAAAAATCCCACTCAAATTTGGTTTATGCTTATTTTCTATATCCAGTTAGGTGGATCTAAGAGATAGGGTCTCTAAACGCATGGTATAGGGTATCGTATAGTCGGTCTAGACCGACTATAATTTTCTTACTTGTTTAATTTAAATTCTTATTTATGACATATTTAATATTAATATTCATAAAATGTACAAATAATTAATTCATTTATTTTTAATTCTAAATTTGTTAAAATATTAACATGTATGTACATAATAATGTTAAATATGTAGGTAATGAAATTAAATAGAAACATTAAAAAAAGTGCATTTTTTTAATATGGCAATTCCGTACCTTCATTTGATACCGATTGGAGAAATTTCTTTGCTATCAAGTTGAGAATCACAAATTTCTTTGATAACTAAGAAAATCACCATATAAAAAAATGTGCCTTTTAAGTTGAGAAGACTATAATCGGACTATTGAGGTGCATTTGAGAATTAACGTTGGAGATTTGAGAAATGTATTTGATCTTTGATAGCAAACAAAAATGTTTATTTGTTAATGTGTTTGTTAATGAGTTTGTTATTTTCATTCACAGTAATAATAACCCAAAAAAGTGTTGGTTTGTGAATTGGCTACGTTGAGAAATAAAATAGCCTAGAAATCGCACTCGAATTTCGAGCGCTGGAATCTGCTAGTAGGGTATAAATACGTGAGGCAGCACCATAGTACAGTTACACGAATAAATAGATGAGTCAAAAGCACCCATTTCCCGCGTAAGAAAAACAACAATACCATAAGCTGTCTTTAAATTAATTGAACAAATGCAACTCTTAAATTTTAAAAAGTTTGTTCGAACAAATATATGTTGGTGTTTCAGATACAATTGACGGAATCTCAGTTGTTTTCACTTTGTACAAAAAAGAATGCACTTTTTGACCAAGAGAGTAAACTTAAAGAAATTTTAAATAATACGATACCCTAGGTGCAATCATGCTACTTGAGGTCATTTATCGTATAGAAAATTGTTATCAACCAAGTTCAAGTTAATATCGAATGCGAATATTCCATGGTGACTAGGTCCAAAAATGTTCCGATTGTCACCATATTAGTTAGGTCACTTAAATCATATATGAACTAATTTTCAAAAAAGTTGTATGTTGTTTGAATATCAATATAATGGTTACGATCATTAATGTCTCACTGATACGTAAAGCTAGCGTCGCATAAATGGTTTATGAACTCGATAAACCAAAATACTCGATAAACCAAATAGAGATTGTCATTAAGCCGTTACAATTACGGCCTGCAGTTTGTGCAAAAGATTAACATGAACACACAGACAGATGGACGGACGGCCATCGTTTTATCGGCTCAGAAAGTTATACTGAGTGGTATAACTGGGTCTAAGCGGATAAATAAGTCCGAAAATGTCATTATGGTGTTAACTGATCGGAGATTAAAGGTGAGCGTGATTTTTGATATCATAGGCATAACATATGGCCCTGAGATTTCGATTTGAAATGAATAGTTGGGTTTTAGAAAACTGTTTGAAAGCCGTGAAAGTTGCCGCCTTTTCCCAAAATTGAGTATAAACGCAATCATGTGACAACTTCAAAGGAGTGTTTGGCGTTTTTCAACCAGAATACGGATGGGTAAATGCTTGATAAGTAATATGGGAACTCCTACCAACAATTTCAATGCTAAAAATGTGATTGTGGTCGCACAATCATTAGTGACGCCGAAAGTTCTAGACGCCAATTTAGGTAATTTCATCCGAAAATGACGAAAAATTCACGATATACTGTTGGCCGATCCGAGAGTGAAAGAGTGCGAGATTGTTGATGCCACAGTCATAACATATGGCCGTAAGATTTCAATTTGAAGTTGGGTTTTTGAAAGCTTGGAGTTTGGAAAAGAAAGTGGTTTACCACCAAGACAATGCACGGTTGTACACGTGTGTGGTCTTCATGGCAAAATTCCAATAATTGGGCTATGAATTGCCATATTTTAAGTCCGTAGTATATGGGATGATAACTACTTTATATATTCCGCTCTTTGATACGGAAACTGTTTTTAAGTCTCTGATTCAGTTGAAGTTTTCATACAAGCCTGGTCCTGATGGTGTTCCTGCTTGTATTTTGAGAAACTGCGCTCAAATTCTAAGTCTGCCCATAACGTGTATTTTCAACAGTCTTTTGCAAATTGCTTTTTTTCTACTTCTTGTAAAGAATCATTTATTATACCTTTGTATAAGTCAGGTGGAAGGGTGAATGTACTTAACTATAGGGGTATAGCAAAGCTACGTGTTATTGCTAAGTTAATGGAGAAACTTGTTTTCTGATTATCCATCATATCAACTAAAGTCGAGTATGTTTGCATTTCAACATGGCTTTTTGAAATCAACAGTTACTAATCTAATTCTAGAATTTTCGACTCATGTTTTCAAGGGTTTCGTCCGTGGTGAGCAGAGAGATGTGATATAAACTGATTTTATTAAAGCTTTTGATAGGTTGGATCATAATATTTTACTTCTCAAACTAATTGGCATACCTGAATCTATTATTTTGTGGATTGAATCATATCTTACATTTAGAGTTATGTTTCGCAATATTGAATCTAAGATTGTATGTGCTACTTCTGGTGTTCCCCAAGCTAGTCATTTGGGTCCGTTATTGTTTTTATTATTCGTAAATGATCTTCCAACTGTAATTTCGAATTGTAACGTCCTTCTGTAGGCAGATGATGTTTTTTTTGGGGATATAGGTTAGAATGGGGTTCGCTCCAGCTAGACATAATGCCAGGTTATACAACGTATAGATCCCTAAACAACCTATTTCCTTCGCATGTGAGGTAACTTGATTTCAATCCTTATTTTTTTATTATTATCTTTAATATTATTTTTATTTTTTTATAATTGCTAATGAATTATTTTAGATTTTTTTAATAAATTTGGTCGAAACAATTATTGTCGATTTTATAGGGGTGTATCAGATTTTTCCGATCGCGAGTGGATAACGTTTTAATTTTTAGATGTACGCTTTCAAGAACATATTCTGTTTTTTTTAGCAGTACGCGTGCAAGAAAACGAACTTAAAATAAAGCAACACTCGAACCTGTGTGGTTTATGTGTGTCCGAAAAAAAAAATACGTGATAGAAACATGTTCGTGTACATAACGGCACCGTACAAAATTTAAAAACACACATAATTGATATCAAAATAAAAATATGTGTTTGTTGGTCTGAGCTATGTTTGTTTACATATATGTATGTACGAGTTTTTTATTCAGTGTTTGTTATACCCTCCACACCTCAGTGTCTTTCCGTTTGTAACGCATCGAAATAAATTCCTGAGACCCCAAAAAAATATATTTTCTTAATCCTTATAACAAGGGAAGTTGATTTACCGATGACCGTCTGTCCGTCTGTCTGTGGAAATCAAGATCACGCCGTCAATATCTAAGCTAGACCGTTCGTTTTTGTATAAAATCGTTTATTAACATCCCAAAGGAGTTGCTATTTAAAATCGTCAAAATCGGTCAAAGGGTTCACGAGCTATGAATGAAACTTTGAAAAAAAAAACTTGAAAAAATACAATTTTTCAGTGTGTTTGTTGTTTTCTTAAGATATGTTGTAATGTTGTAATTCTTCGTATTGTTGAAGTCATTACAGTTGTGTGTATATTAATACTGCACGTGTCACATTGGCCTAAGCAAGTTTTACCACATATTTTCTTTATCATTAAAATTAAATATTAAAAATTAAAAAATAAATGGAAAATGAAAAATGAAAAATGGAAAATGAAAAATGGAAAATGAAAAATGAAAACTTAAAAATGGAAAATGAGAAATGGAAAATGGAACATGAAAAATGAAAAATGAGAAATGAAAATTGAAAAATGGAAAATGAAAAATTAAAAATTAAAAAATGGAAAATGAAAAATGAAAATTGAAAAAGGGAAAATGAAAAATTAAAAATTAAAATTGAAAAATTGAAAATGAAAAATGGAAAACGGAAAATTAAAAATGGAAAATTAAAAATGAAAAATGAAAATTGGAAAATGAAAAATTATAAATGGAAAATGAAAATTAAAAATGGCAAATGGAAAATGAAAAATGGAAAGTGAAAAATTAAAAATGGAAAATGAAAAATGAAAAATGAAAAATGGAAAATGAAAACTTAAAAATGGAAAATGAGAAATGGAAAATGGAACATGAAAAATGAAAAATGAAAAATGAAAATTGAAAAATGGAAAATGAAAAATTAAAAATTAAAATTAAAAAATGGAAAATGAAATATGGAAAACGGAAAACGGAAAAAGAAAAATTAAAAATGGAAAATTAAAAATGAAAAATGAAAATTGGAAAATGGAAAATGAAAAAGGTAAAATGAAAAATGGAAAGTGACAAATGGAAAATGAAAAATGAAAAATGGAAAATGAAAAGTGGAAAATGAAAAATTAAACATGGAAAATGGAAAATGAAAAATTAAAAATGGAATATAAGAAATGGAAAATGGAACATGAAAATTGAAAAATGGAAAATGAAAAATTAAAATTGAAAATGAAAAATGAAAAATGGAAAATGGAAAACGGAAAACGAAAAATTCAAAATGGAAAATTAAAAATGAAAATTGGAAAATGAAAAATGATAAATGGAAAATGAAAATTAAAAATGGCAAATGGAAAATGAAAAATGGAAAGTGAAAAATTAAAAATGAAAAATGGAAAATTAAAAATGGCAAATGGAAAATGAAAAATTAAAAATGAAAAATGGAGTGTGGAACATGGAACATGGAAAATGGAAAATGAAAAATTAAAAATGGAATATGAGAAATGGAAAATGGAACATGAAAAATGAAAATTGAAAAATGGAAAATGAAAAATTAAAATTGAAAAATTGAAAATGAAAAATGGAAAACGGAAAACGAAAAATTAAAAATGGAAAATGGAAAATTAAAAATGAAAAATGAAAATTGGAAAATGAAAAATGATAAATGGAAAATGAAAATTAAAAATGGCAAATGGAAAATGAAAAATGGAAAATGGAAAGTGAAAAATGGAAAATGAAAAATGAAAAATGGAAAATGAACAATGAAAAATGGAAAATTAAAAATGGCAAATGGAAAATGGAAAAATTAGAAATGAAAAATGGAAAGTGGAATATGGAAAATGAAAATACAAAAATGAAAAATGAAAGAAAAATGGAAAGCGGAAAATGAAGAATTAAAAATGGAAAATGAAAAATTAAAAATTAAAAATGAAAAGTGGAAAATGGAAAATGAGAAATTAAAAATGAAAAACTAAAAATGAAAAACGAAAGATGAAAATTGAAAAATGGAAAATGATAAAAAAAATTAAAATTGAAAATGAAAAAGGTGGAGGGTATCAAAGATTCGGCCCAGCCGAATTTAACACTCTTACTTGTTTTTTTCTGAACTTTGAAAGTAAAACGCGATATAATTGAATACCTCAATTAACTATTTTTTGTTCATTATGTTTAAATTTGTATGTTACTAATATCAGCTGATGACATAGTCTGTTTTTTGTGTCCTCTTTGAAATTTTCAACCCTCTCATACGCAATTTGTATGGATCATTTAGTCTTCTTTAATATGGTAATATGGTTGTTTCAATGGTTAAAAAGTTCCGTAAATATGTTCAGCTGTCAATTTCACTAAAATTTTTTGGACTTATATCAAAACTGAATACAACCTTTAAAAGGACACAGCTCTAAACCCTTCGATAATGGTTTAACTCTACTTACCTAATAAAATTCTCCAGCTCCAGAATCATTCACTACCGAAAATAATGGTGCACTGTTTAATTTACATAATTCAAAAATTTAATTATATTAAAATATGATTTTTATTCATTTCTTCGTATAATTTATTTATAAAAAAAATTGTTAATTACATACAATGTATTTTTCTTTTTTTTCTTGTAAATAATAGTTGAGCGTATAATTGCATTAAGTAGTTGTTTATTTTCTTCTATTTTGTAGATATGTAAATTAAATACTTAATACTTAAAATGTAAAACTTAAAAAAAAAATATCCAAACGATTGCTTATAAAAATCAATTAATTTTTTTTTGCTTTAAAAAATATTGCTTGTGCTTGAGTTTAAAAAAGGAAAAAACAAATTAATTAATATATTATTTTTTTTAATATTTAATAAATTTAATAATAAAACTGTTATTACACTGGAAGTCCTTAGCGTATTTTGTTGTTTTAATTGTTTCATATATTTTCATTTAAAATTGAGTTTTGTTTTATGTATAAAGTACAATATCAACTAAATTTACTAATATATTAATGTAAAAAAGTCTTGTATATAATCTTCCTTGTTCAGGGAAAATATGTTAATATATTTAAAGTTTTGTTTTGTTTTTATCATTATTTTTTAATTGCACACATTTGTAATATGTTTTTCTTTTTATTATTTATTTCGTTTTAATTAAATACATTTGAGTATTTGTGTTTTTATATACATATACAAAAGTTTTTCGTGAGAATTAACAAAATAAATTTGAAAAATAATACATTTTTAAAAAATAAAATCACAAAATTAAAATAATAAAAATACCAAAAAAAGTGGATGATAGTTTTAAACCAAATGAAATTAAAACTTCAATATCAACATTAAACGTTTTTTTTTTTATCTAAGTGTATTTTTGTAATCATTTGAAATGAATTTAAGTAATTTTTGCTAAAAATTATAAAATTAAAGCTCCTAATCATAAAAATATTTTAAAATTTATAAAATTTGTCTTAAACAATGATTTTTTTTTTTTAAATGAATTTTTGCAAATCTTTTATAAATTTTAAAATAATTTCATGAAATAAGGCAGAGTATATAAAACATAGAAGGACGGAAATTCTAATAAAATTGAATTTTTGTTAATTTTTTTTATACAAATTTTTCTAAATCCAGCAAGAAAAGTTTAACTGAAGTTTGCAGTTATTTGATTATCAGAAGAGGAGGAGTTTTTTTCATACAATTTTTTTTAAACTAAGGTTGAAAAAAATATGCAGGTGAAAAATTTTTTGAAGGCAAAAAATAGTTTTTGAAAAAAAAAAGAAAATAATTTTTGAACAAAAAATTTTGAGGAAAACAATTTTTCGGGTAAAAAATTAAATATGAGATGAAAAATTAACATAAAAAAATTGGAAATAAATAAATAATTTTTTCTGAAACTTTTGCTCAGGATAGACTGAAAAGTAAAATTTTAATTATATATATCCTATACCACTATGTGGTCAGGGTATAATGACTAATGTGCTGATGTTTGTAACTACCAAAAATATTTTACATAGACCCATTTTATTATACCGATCGATTCAGATATAGGTATAGTATATAGGTTTCTATCGGATATAGGATGAACGCTATTTAAATTTTTAAAAAACGGTTCATGTTCAGACATAGTCCCCATACAAATGACGCCTAAGAGATTGACTTAAATTGCCATAATATTCAAATTATCATATAGATCTCGGTTAAATTGAATTTGTGTATTTTAAATATATCCGTTAATCAGTAGTTTAAAAAACCCTATAGACCAATTCTTAGTCATAGCCCCCATATAAAGCTGATTCCCGATCTTCACTTAAATCTAACTAAAAACAAAAGTATTGGACAGATTTTTCTCAAATTTGGTTTGTAAATGTTGTTGCAAAAAATAAGTGACCCTACCAAATATGGTCAGGATCGGTCCATTTTAGGTCCAAAAATAAATATAGAATCCGATATGAGGTTTTTCATACCCAAAGGTAAGTTAATAAAAATACCATTCAAATTTGGTTTATGCTTCTTTTTTCGATATCTAATTAGTTGGACCTAAGAGATAGGGTCTCTAAACACATAATTTTCTTGTTTTTTTTTTAGTTTTGAGGTGAAAAAAATTTTTCAGGCAAAAAAATAAAATATGAGATGAAATATAAAATTCGTCATAAAAAAATTACAAATAAAAAATAATTTTTTTCTGGTAACTTTTGCTCAGGATAGACTGAAAGTTAGATTTTATTTTTTTTTATTTTGAGGTGAAGAAAAAAATTTTTCGGGTAAAAAATAAAATATGAGATAAAATATAATTTTTACATAAAAAAAGGGAAATAAAAAAAATATCTTTCTATAACTTTGGCTCAGAATAGATTGAAAAGTTAAATTTACATGTTCTTAAAAATTTAAGAAAATTTTTGATGACAAAAATATGTGATAACAAAAAATATATATAAGATGAAAATATTTTTGATAGTGAAAAAAAAAAAAATATTTTAGATGGTTTAAAAATGGGTATTCAGATAAAAAAAAATTTTTTTTAAAGGAAAATATTTTTAGAGTTTTAAGATATTTTTTTTTGTTGAGTTAAAAAATATTTTTCATAAGTAAGTTTTACTCAAGATGCCAAAATAATTTTGAGGTGAAATTTTTTTAACGTAAAAAATGCGGTTGACCCTTGTGACGTCTGACGTTTTTATAGTTTTCGTTCTCGGATGAGAAAAACAGATTAAAATTTTGAATTTACAAAAAAAGAAAAAACTAAATAAATAAAAAAAAAAATTGTGAAGCAAAAAAAAATATGGAGTTATAAGTAAACAAAAAAGGTGCAAATACAATTTGGGGAGACACAAATATTTTATACCCTCGCCACCAATGTGCAGAGGGTATATATCAGTTTGTCATTTGTAACGCATTAAAAAATGAATTTGCGACCCCACAAAGTATATATTCTTGATCCTTATAGCAACTAGAGTCGATATAGCGATGTCCGTCCGTCCGTCCGTCTGCCCATCTATCTGCTGAAATCATATTCAATCACAAAATAAGTCATTTTCTTCGGTGAACTAAGGATAATATTGTTTGCCATTGTTTCGAGCAAGTTTTTATGTAAAATGGGGCAAATCGGGCTTTATTGTGTCAAGATATGGTCTAAAATATGGAGATGACTGTAAATAATGATAAAAATTGAGTGTGTTTGTTGTAATAGTTTAGAATTTAGTTTCTAAAATTGTTTACTTTTCAGAACTATTTTGAATGTTTTTTTTTTTTTTTTAAGAAAAAAATTTATTGACCTTGAGAACGTCCGTAGTTTTTGATAGTATTAGTTCTCACCATGTCAACCCACATTTTCTACAAGAATTCAGATGAGAAAAATAAATAAGTTACAAAATAGAGACAAAAAATTATTTAATGTGTAAATCAAAAATTGGCCAAAAATAAAATTAAAACAATTTTAAGATAAAAAAATAGAGGTGATAAGAAAAGGAAAAATAAAATAATGGACAACATGTTACACATTAAAATTTGCCATGTGTTGCAAGTAATATCATATTACAACGCGTTCTCAAACAACTGACAATAACTGACATTGACAATGACATTGTAAGTATTTACAACCTCCCAACAATCTTTGAAAAAAAACTTTACTCGCGTAGTAAAGTAGAAACTTTTACTCCACTTAAAACAAGAAAAACAAGAGAAACGGTCTTAGGTCCAACTAATTGGATATGGAAAATAAGCATAAACCAAATTTGAAAGACAAAATGTTATTAATTTTTTTTTGACTGCAGATATGAAAAAGTTTATATCGGATGCTATATTTATGTGGGAACTTAGCCGAAAAGTGGACCGATTCTGAAAATATTTCGTAAAGTCACAAATTTTATGCAAAACTATATACGAACCATATTTAAGAAAATTCTAAGAATTGTCCTACAAGTTGTATTTTAGAACTACTTATAAATGGCTGTAATAAATGCTCACATAGGTGTTATTTGCATGTGATTTAGGTCTGAAGATGCACCTATAATCACCAATTTCAATAGCGTTCATCCTATGGCCGATAAAAGCTTATATACCAAATTTCATCAAAATATATTCATGCTTTCATTCAAAATATATTCGAAATGCAGTTTGATTACAAGGCATGCATGGACACACTGACGGACAACCGGATAGACATCGCTAAATCGATACTGGATCCCAATGATTCCAATCGGTATAATAAAATATAAATCTAGGTCAAAAATTTTTTTGTATTACAAACATCAGCTCAAACTCATTATAACTTGATCACATAGTGGTATAGGGTAAAAGAAGAGAAAGCAACACAACGATTTATAAGTTTCTATTAAGAGCTCGTGGCGTTCACAAAGCCCAGCTCTACACTGAGTAATCGTGTTTAGCTGTGATCGCGCTTGCTTGTACAGCTAACTACAAACTTACATTGTGAACGCAATGGTCGCGCTGTAGTTTATGTACAGTTATGAGTGCTAAATTCCAGGCGTCATTAGTCGCCATTTTGTTTTTTATATCTATAAGAAAGTGGGATACCCTGGCCTTTTGGTTAAGCACCTCTGTCATTTAACTTAAAAAAAAATTACAATGATTTATGATTCTGAAAAGTAATAATAATGAATAACAAATTTATAACAAATAAACCAAATAAAAAATGGGGAGAGATCAGCCAAACAAGAAAGTGGTTCTAAACTATTCAAAAGAAAAGAAGACTAGTTAGAATTGAGACGACAGACCAAACAGATTTTGCATATATTTTTGATATTCTTTCAATGAGGTTGTAGTTGTCGCTTTATAATTAAATTGAAATTATTTGAAAAAAAAAAAAACTTCTTATACAATTGGAAATTAATTACTTAAAAGGCGCTCACGACATGTAGCAAGAAAAAATAGAAAATCTAGAAGTTACAAAAATTATTCAGAGTAATTTTAATTGTAACCCTGGTTTGCACGAGGAATTAGGAGAAAAATACTCGTATTGATTGTCATGGCGTCATATTTGTTTTTACCAAAATGGTAATTCTCATACTTATTTTGTATGGAAATTTTAGAGGCCACTACTTATACATTTTTCATTAAAACTATTGAAACTCAGTACCAATTTGGCAAATATTTTATTTTCAATTCTGTAGATATTGATTCAAAATCTTGGAAAACATGCCATTAGCGTTATCTATTTTTAAAGGGCAGACAATCGTTTTTAGTATTTTTCAGTTTTCATCATATCCTTATTATATTCGAGTGCAAATTCTAGGAATTTTTTTTTGCATTCAATTATAAATATTTGTTGAACACACAGAAGATATATAACTGGGTTTGTTAATCAATAATTTTATAAGAGCCTAAAGGTATGCTAATCGATTTTAGCCAATTCACAATTCACCACAAATTTAATAAACACACAAACAGAATTGTATAGTTTTTTATTTGAAGCTTAAACATGTGTTTTATATGTTTACTCAAAAAAAAAAAAAAAAAAATGTTCCAGACGGTGCAAATCTATAAATATGGTGGACAGCTAAAAAGAAATACCTTTCAAATGGGGTATGTTTGGTCAAAATCGGTTGGTAACTAAAATTTTTATATCGGTCACAAGAAATTCCCTTGCCTATTATTATTGTAGATATGTGAATTCCGATCAAGCCTACTAATTATTAAAAAACTTCCAATATATAAAAATCTGTAAATACATGATGAGGGAAATCAAAGAATAAAAAACAGATATTTCATATCGGTTGGTTGAGCTGTCAATAAGAACATTACGGCTTATTTCAACTCAGAGTATAAAAACAATCAGAGCATTATGGTGTTTTTCATATAAAAAAAGTTATTTTAAACAAATCGCACGCGTTATCGCCCTAAAATAAAATTTATTTCGTACGGGCAAAGGTAAAACCAGCTTAACATTGAGTTATCATATTTAGCTGTGGTCGTGCATGCCAGTATAACAACAACAAGTTTCCATTAAATTTTCTGTCGTCATCTCACACTATTTTGTTTTTTTTTTTTTTATCTTATAAGAGTTGTATAACCTGACAATATGTATGCTTTAAAGCATTGCCTTAACCTTAAGGCCAGTCAGTATACACGGTCAAAATGCTTGACGTCAAATTCATGTGTGTGCATGAAGCTTTTCTTTTACACGATACTGCATAGCTCTTCAATCATTCATTTGGTATTTGTCTTCTATCAATTCTAACACATTTTTCTTTTCTTCCGACTTTTTACATCCATTCGCTTTGAAGTCACATCAAAAATGAGACCATGCAGGACGATCAACGATATGCACACATCAAAATCGCACGTCAGGCTAGCAAAAAATCTAAAATTTTTGATTTTGCTTCAATCATCATCGGTGTGACACATACAAACACATTTTCACTAATACGACTACAATGCTTGTCATGCATTTTGACCGCGTATATCCCGCTTTAGTTTTTAAGATAGTTAAAAAAATAAAAAACAAAAAGTTGCTGTGGTGAAAATCAATTTTGTAAACAAAAACATATGTACATACATATGTTTTTGACTTGTATGGAAATTATTGAAAAAATAAATTATTTCGAAAATAAAAATTTAATTTTATTCAGTTAATTTCTCTTGCACCTTAAAGATATTAACGAAAAACGAAAGAAATTTATTTTTCAACAATTAAAAATAGAAAACTTTATGCTTATATATAAAAAAATAAACAAAAAAATTTTCCGTCGTATTTTGGGTAAATTTTTTCCGCAACCGATAAACGTCATGCTTCGGCCTGGTTGTGTTTATACTCTCAAACGATAAGTTTTTTCTCTAAAGTTCTGAATTAATTTCAATTAAATACTTTACTGGCTTTAGCTACTAAGCAAATATTTATAATAAAATAAACTAAATGATTTAATTTTTGTTATAAATTATCATAGTAATATCTAAAAAAAATTAATATATAAATTAGGAAATTGGACGGATTTTTTTATATATGTAAATCAATTAAAATTAAATTTAATTCTAAATTAATTAACTTAAGTAAACATTGTGCAAACATTTTCATTATTGTGATATATTTTTTTTTTATAAGTAGTATGTGTGTATGTACTCCGTTTGTATGTAAAAATACCAAGTCTTTTTCATTGCGTTTAGAAACAACATATTCAGCTTTCAAATATTTACCTGAGCGGTGATTATTTCACCTCCTCTAATCGTTGTGCACTTTTTTGAGCTTGAGTTGTTTTCGTTGAGGTTTGCAGTAAAGAAAAGGTTTCAGCAAATGAAACGGTGGTGGTGGCGTTGGATATTGGTGGCGGTGAGGGTGATGGTGAGATTACAATTTCATTCTTAATTTCTATATCTGTTGGAAATTTCAATTGCTTCTGAAGATTTTCTTTCAGAAGTTCTTGTTGCTGATGCTGCTGCTGTTGGTGTTGTTGAATGTGATGTTGCTGTTGGGTTAAATTTAAGCCAGCTTCTTCGTTCTGATCGTTTGTATTGATCAAAATACTTAGAGCTGGATTATTACTTTGTAATTGATTTAATAGCGAAGGCTGTTGTGTTGGATTTGTGGGAGTTTGATTGATGTTGTTGGTGTTGGGAGCAGGAAATGTAGCTTGTATTTCACCAGCAGCGGCTGCAGTTATTAGATAATTTAAAGGATTATAATTTTGTATCTCCTTCGAGACGAACGATTCATGAGTCATTTTCATATGATTTTTCATTTTATCTGGCCGTGAAAATTCCTTACCACACAGGGGGCAGGGGAAAACTTTACGGTGTTTGCCCTCGTGATAGAGGAAGGCATGCCGCTGGAAACTGTACTTATTCTTAAAGGTTTTTTGCATATTCTCCTTGGCACACTCGGTGCACTGATAGACACCTTCGTTAATACTGGCATAACGGAACAGATCTAAACCTCTAACGGACATTTCCGTCAACTGTTCAGCTTGATCATCCAATGATGATTGAGCTTTACGTCTAATACGTCGTCGCTGTACCGGTTTACTAGAAGAATTCTTCGAGCGTGCCTGTACATTGGATGATCCAGTGTTGTTTGCAGATGCAGAATTAGTTGAACTCTCGAGATTATCATTTGTACCAATTTGATTGCCGCCCGTTTCATTGCCAGTACTGTAATCTAAACCAGCATTTTCATCGGCCAGCGTCAACATTTCCGGATCAGACTTATCACCTTGATCCATTAATAAATCCAAATTGTTGTCCTCCTCTCGCATTAACATTTTCGCATTTTGTTGATGGAAAAACTTACCGCTGGATTTTTTTATGGGATTGGCGGCCAAGTGCAATATAAATTGATGATGCAGATTATTAGCCGATGGTGGTTGTATATTTGTATTATTATTTTGAGCCGCCTGACGTTCGGCTACATTGGTCACTGCTTGTTTATTCGATGAATTCTTCGAGCGTGCCGTTGTATTGGAGGCTCCAGAGTTGTTTGCCGAATTAGTTGAACTCTCTGGATTGTCATTTGTCCCATTTTGATTGCCACCCGTTTCATTGCCAGTACTGTAATCCAAACCAGCATTTTCATCGGCCAGCGTCAACATTTCCGGATCAGACTTATCCCCTTGATTTATTAATAAATCCATATTGTTGTCCTCCTCTCGCATTAACAAGGCATTTTGTTGATGGAAAAACTCACCGCTTGACTTTTTGGGGGAAAATTGCAAATAAAAAAGATGATGATTTCGAACCGCCTGACGTTCAGCTACAGTGGCCAGTGATTGTAAGGCGGAGCAGGCTTCCTGAGCCTGAATTTCCATATGTTTTGCATTCGAACTGGCTGCAGTTGCATTTGTTATGGTAACATCGATTAATTCCTTTAAACCAGCTCCTAATTGTTGTTTCAACAACGAATTGGGATTTGTGTTAGATTGCACTTGTTGTCCAGTAGTAGATTGCGATTGCGTGTTAATTTGCAAATTCGATTTCATTTTCAATCCCAGAACGGTTGGCAAATGTGCCGTCAAGGCTTCACTAAACTCTATGGATGGCGTTGCTGTTATTGCATTTTGTGTTTGTAGGGTTATCTTTGGATTGTTGGAATTTGCAAATGTTGTTGTTGTTGTTGTGTTTGTGCTTATTGTTGGCGTAGTAGTTGCAGCAGTACTATTATTTAACTGGGGTTTATTTATGCCAAAAAGTCTTTGCGACAATTCTGGAGTACTGGTAATGAGTTGAACTGTAAATAGAAGAATAAACAGAAAATTTTAAATAATTAAATTAACACAAGAATTACATTCTTTGCAAAAAACAAGTTCTCAGTTCAACTTTTTTCCGGTATAATATAATGACTTGTAAGCATACCTATAGTATGCAGGGCAACAATTTTTGGAATAATAAATTTTTTGGTTTGTTTAGTTTGCGAGAAAAATTTTGTCAGTGTCTGTTATACTTTCGGTATAACAAGTAATAAAATTATAGACCGACTATACGATACCATATACCATTCGTTTCGAATGATGATCTTGGATCCAACTTTGCTGAGACAATAACTGGATATAGAAAATTAGCATAGAAAAATTTTTGGCGCTATTGTTGTTCATTTGAAAAGCTTCATATCTGATGTTATTTTTATATGGGGCCTAAGTCAAACAATGGATCGATCTTGACCAGATTCAGTAAAGTCGCTTACTTTTCTCAAAAAGGTAAATAAAATAAATTTAAAAATAATCTATGCAATCAGCTTTATGTAGGGAATCAGCTTTATTTAGGGACTATGAGTAAACATGATCCTACAGAGATTCTTTTTGAACTACTGATTAGTGGGTATAATACACACACATACACCATATTTTATCGATATACTTGCTGTAACCCGATGCGCTTCGCTACACCCATCGGAACGAAATACAAAACTAGGAATACATTTTGTAGAAAACTACTTTATTTATTTTGGCGAATTTTGATTTAGTCGATTTTTTACTTTGGCGATTATTGTTTTTTGCGATTTTTCAATTGGCGATTTTTGTTTTTTGCGAGTATTGATTTTTGTAATTCGCTATTTTCGGCTTTGGCGATTTTTAACTTTGGCGATTATTGTTTTTTTTTTTTTTTGGTATTTTTGATTTTGGCGATCTTTGTTTTTTTTTAAATTTTTGATTTTGACGATTTTTGATTTTAGCGATGATTGATTTTGGCGATTTTTAGATTTAGCGAATTTTGTTTTTTGCTATTTTTGATTTTGGCGATTTTTGATTTTGATTTTGGTGATTATTCGCGATTTTCGGTTTTGGCGATTTTTGATTTTGGCGATTCCGTCCACATTGGTAATTAATGTACTAGTCAAAAGTTTCAAGACTATCATTTTCATAGTACTTCATATTTTTTTGTATAGGAGGTGCCACGCCCATTGGTCCGATCCCGTCCATTTTTTGGCCAACTACTCACATTAATAACTTATGAACTCAGACGAAGCCCAAGGCCTTTTCTATTATAGTACTCCAGATATATGACATTAAATATTTACTTTGTATGGAGGTGACACGCTCATTTGTCCGATCCCGCCCATTTTTTGTCCAACTATTCAAATTAATAACTTATGAACTCACACAAAGCCCAAGGCTTTTTCTATTGTAGTACTCCAGATATATGACATTAAATATTTACTTTGTATGGGGGGGTGCCACGCCTGCTGATCTGATCCCGTCAATTTTTTCCCGAGTACTAACGTTAATAACTTATGAACTAATACAAAGTCCGAAGGTTTCCACTATTATAAATACTTACTTTGTATGGGGGTGCCACGACCACTCAATTTTTTATCGGACCACCCACAGATATATGACATTATATATTTACTTTGTATACCACGCCCACTGATCTGATCCTGCACATTTTTTTACCGAGTACTAACGTTGATAACTTATGAACTCACACTAAGTCCCAAGACTTTATATGTTATTACAGAAATATTACTACAAATATGACATTAAATATTCACATTGTATGGTGGGAGCCACGCCCATTGGTCCGATTCCACCCATTTTCCGCAACTCTTCCGAAAAAATCTCCATGGGTTCATCGCGATTCTGGTACTATGGTCTATAACAAGTATATGTGCCCAAAATATCTCTGAAATCATTTTCGAGTCTGCCAAGATTTCGATGAATATATTTTCATGATATTTTCCATAATACTCATTCAAATGCAAAAAAAATTATTGAAAATATTTATACCGGGGGTTTTTGGGTCGGGAAATCCATTTTTCATATTTATTTTTATTTCTAACAGGCGCCAGGGGGCGTTTTCGTGCATTTTTGTAAATTTTTTTTCATCTTTTTGGGGAAAATTGACGAAATTTTTGCACAAATCGACGATCTTTGACTTTCCCATATTTAAAATAGCCCAAAATATTCAGCGCTGAAAATTATGTGGGGTACCCATATACGACCTATATCGATTTCATTCAATTTAAGTCAAAAAATCGTTTATATTTGTTCATTGAAGGTAAAAGAGACGTCGTGTTTTTGTTGTTTCTTTTTAATTGCAAAAATTATATATGTCAAGTGATCCCTTTCAACCATTGCTTGTGTAAAATACTTGTAGAAGTCGTCATATGTATTTTTATACCCTATACCACTATGTGGTCAGGGTATTTTCAATTAGAACATGTTTTATTTCGAAGAGCTAACTCATCTCAAAAACAGAACTTGTATTAAAAAATTTTGATTGTGTGTATTCTCGTAGCTCCCCTATACAACCGTTGCCTACGCAATGGAGGTTATGGTGAGTTGTTGTGTATGTAACCTAACAGTAGCTTAACCTAATTGCATGTGGAGTAGCAACCACTAGGACCACAAAGCAAAAGACCGACACGTTTTTTCTTTTATTTGAGAAATAATATTTAGAAGCGATGAAGCGACCTTTACCCGATGAATAGCTAATTGCGACGAGGGACCTTTGAAAAACAGCACATTGAAAAATCAGCTGTTGTAAATAAACAGAGGTTATTTTAGGCGTAATTACATACATATGTGACAAATACATGTCGTCTAATACCACCTTACATCAATAAAAAATCCCTTGACTTCAACCCACAGGGAACAAGAAGAATAGAACGCCCTAAAAACACCACCTTAATAAATGTGAATTATGCCGTAAAGATATTTAAAAACCGTCGCCATGACCTTGTTGGCCAATTAGCACAAAATCCATTGTTTAGTATGTTGATTGGTCTCCAATGTGTTTTAATGGATCCATGTTTTATCCACCGTTATAAAACGGCGCAAAAACTCATCAGAATTGCGGTTTAACAAATTTGAAGTTGTCACATGATTGCGTTTTTGATCAACTGTGAGCTGTTGCGGTACCCCAGCCCATCTTGCGGACAGTTTTCTAAAGCCCAGCTGATTAAAAATCCAAATCACAAGCGCATATGATATGCGCACTTTCACTCTCCGAGCGGCCAACATCATGTGTGACCTTCTCCGAGAAAAGGGACCTAGTGTGTGAAAATTAAGTTTTGAGAAAAAAAAACGCATTTAAAGTTTCTACACCCTTTTAGGTACCAGAATCCACCGTTTTTTGACACACACTTTTCTCGGAGGTCACATATAGCGAATTTTTCTTTCACATTTTTGGGCGACCAGAACGTTTTGCGTTATTAGTGCTGATGTTTGTAAATAACAAAAATATTTGATCAAGATCCACCTTTTATAATACCGATCGACTTAGAGTCACTTTCTGAGTCGATATAGTGATCTCCGTCCGTCCGTCTGTGTGTCCATGCAACCATGAAATCAAATTAAATATGGGAATATAAATACATTTTGATGAAATTTGACATATAAGCTCTTATCGACCATAGGCCGAATGCTATTGAAAGTGGTGAAAATCGATACATGTTCAGACCTAGCTCCCATACAAATACCCATATCGGACCGACTAAAATGATCGTAAGATCCAGATTATCAATTATAATATATCGATAAAATTTTGTGTATTTATGTCTATTAAAGGCAAGGTTCAGAAAATACACACATGAAACACACAATGTTCTGTTCAAAAGCAGCCAACACATATCTTTATTTTCATATCAATTATGTGCGTTTCTAAATTTTCTACGGTGCCCAACACAACCATGACTGTGTTCGTTTTAATATTTCGTTATTTACACGAACATTTTTGTATCACATACTTTTTGTTTCAATCACACATAAAGCACACATTTTTGAATGTTGCTTTATTTGAAGTTCATGTTCTGGTAGTGTAGTGAAAAAAAAACACAGAACATGTACAATAAACAGGTTCGAGTTCAGTTATATTTTAAGTCGTGTTGTGGCTCGTGTAGTAAGAAAAAACACAACATGTACAATAAACAGGTTCGAGTTCAGTTATATTTTAAGTCGTGTTTAAAATATAACTGAACTCGAACCTGTTTATTGTACATGTTGTGTTTTTTTAAACACGACTTTGTTTACATATATGTACGAGTTTTTTATTCAGTGTGTGTTTTTTTCTGAACTCTGATTAAAGGTTCTAAAATATTTTTGTAGGAATATTTTTAGTCATAGTCCCCATTAAAGCTGATTCCCGATCTTCACTTAAATCTATCAAAAAACAAAAATTTTTTTAAAATTTGGGTTTATACATATTTTTGAAAAAAGTAACTGACTTTACTATATATGGTCATGATCGGTCCATTTGTAGACCAAGTCCATTTACGAAAATTACATCAGATATGAAATTTTTCATATCTACACGCCACAAGTTAATAAAATGCCGCTAAAATGTATTTTATGTTTATTTTCTATCCAGTTATCGCCTCAGCAAAGTTGGATTCAAGATCCTCTCCCGAAACGCATGGTATAGGGCATCGTATAGTCGGTCTAGAGTTATATGCACCTACATAATGAATACCCTTAATATAATTTGTATATTACCATAACATTTTAAGCATATGTAATTATTTTGTTGCTAAGTGCTTGCATGCTTTAAATCATTTATAAAAACTCAAAAATAATAACTGCATTTGATTTGTTACTTGTATTTTGTTGTTGCTAAGTATTATGATTGGGAATGTAGAATCTTGTTTTTATAGCTTTCGTTTTAAACCTAAATATATATGTACATACACTTGTACATATGTATGTATACCGCTATCGACATGATCGAACATGCACAAGCTTGCTTTAGTAAATTATTTTGTTACTAAGTGAAAGAATTAGGCATGAAGAATGAGAAAGCTAGTAATATGTAAATCTGTATAAAGGATAAGAAAATATTTGACCAATCATGATCTTACACGATTTTTTCGAACATTAATAATCATAATTCATTTACGTATATCACAAATTTAGAAAGTCATAAACAAGATTCCAAAGCAAGCAGAACAATTAATGAAATTCAAAATATTATAAAGTGCTTTAAAAATAAAGGACAATTAAATTTATAAAATAAATTAACTAAAATAAAGTGTTGTTTAATGTATAAAAAAAGGAACTTTAATTCTAGACCGACTAAAATTTTCTTACTTATTTATCATTGAAATTTATGATGTATAGTCGCCATAGTACTTATTATGCTTTTCCTTTGTTTGAGTGGTGTTTTATTACAAAAAAAAAATGTAATAAAAAGAAATGTTTTATGAGCACCCGGAATCTATTTTTTTCCTCTAGTTGTAAAATTAATAGCTGCTAAACACAAACATATTGACGGCGTTTGCAAAATATTTGAGTGTCGGTTAACAAATGGTGGTTGGTGGGAGCAGTATTGATTTTTAATTATCTCGAGAGAACTACTAAAAGTCTCTATTGTATATGTTAGATTTTTCAATTGTTTCCGATATTCTCCTTTTCTTCTTCCTCGATGGTAAATTTAATTCTGGGGTCTTATCATAGCAATCGTTATCGAAATTTCTCGATCGAAATTATTTTTTTTTATTTTCAAAAATAAAATATTAAGAACAATTTTTTTTGTCACAGTTAATGAACTATGGTCTCTGGTTAAGAGTAAAAGTGAAACGAGGTCTGACATTTGTCCGTCTTCTTTAAATAATAAATCAAAATATGGAATTTCGATTGATTTTACTCGATATCGAACACGGCAATTAGACGCCTGTTGTTAAAGACGTTTAACAGCTTAGGCATTACTTTCTTGTATTTATATTTAAATACTCCGATTAATTAAATGATTTTCCTTAAAAGATCCTACATACTATTGAAGAAACTGATGTACCCTCAGAAAATGTATAGATTTTCCCCCATGTTCTGTGAAACGAAACTTTTTAAAATGAAATTCTACTTTCTCATAGATTGAAATGTGGGAAATAAAAACGAAAAAATAATCGCATGCTGAAAAGCCAAAAAATTGATTTTTTTTTTCAAAAAACCAACGTTTTTGATTTAGAAGGTTATCTAGATTTAAATTTTTAAAGTATTCAGCCCTGTTCTTGAAATGTTGTTATTTGAATAAGAGTGAATTTAAAATCACATGAAATTGAAATTTTGGGTTTCTTGAAACCACTTTTTTTATTTACTTAATGGAAACATATGTTTGAGTTAAGAACCATATGGTTGAGTTAAGAACATATGTTATCTAGAAACCGAGGTGCCATATGGTTCTTTATTCAGTTTCACAAAAAAACTTTTAAGTATTTTGTGCATGTTTTTTCTTAAGTTTATAGAAAAAGTATAAAGAAAAATATTTTCTTTTAAAATAACTTATTTGTTCATTTAATTGTTTTTGTTCTTCAATTTCATTCAATTAAAAATGACTTTTCTATTTTTAAAAAGTTAGGCATCACCAAAAAAAATTTCTAATTTCAAATAAATTGGATTTGACTGGCATCACTACTGTTTCGAACATATGCAAAAAATTAAATGTGATTTGATGAAAAATTTTTTTTAAATTCCTTTATTTGCAATAATTAGTGCATAAAGAATCTATGTTATAATTTAAAAAAATAATAATGGAAAATAGATTGTGTGAATAAAAAGTTTTTATTATAGTTATAGAACAGCATCATCGCAAAAAGTGTGTTTTATTAACATCGACCACTTATTACGAGTTTTTTTTTTTAAATCAGCGCAAAATGTAGACGTTTTTTAAAATCGTTTTTTTCATAAAATGAATGTCTAATTTTTTAAAATAATGACAACGTTCAATAAAAAACATGTTAGAGTTTAAATATGAATTTGTTTTTTTATCTCTTAAGACCTACTTAGTAGAAAAAAAGGGCATTTGTTTTGATTTCACAAAGCCTTTTCTATGTGAATTAAGACGAGAAAAAATATTCTTATTGAAATTAGAGAACAGCAAAAAAAACTCGTAGATTTAAGAATTTTTTCATTTACGAGTTTTTTTTGTGATAATGGTTTCAAGAACAGGGGTGATTATTTTTATTTTATATCGGTAGAAAATTTTTTATGGGACTGCCTCTCCCTTCCCCATCGAATTTGCCAGTAAAAATTTTTAAATTTTTATTTTACGTATCAGAAATTTTATTATAGGAGCACCTTGGTGGCTGTTAAACCCTATTGAATTTTTCAGTCATTTTATTTTTAACTTTATTTTATCGAAAATGTTTTTAATTTAAATCTCATCAGAAAAGTTTTTTATGGAACCACCTCGTGGGTTTGAGTTTTCTAATTTTCCAGTAAAATATTTTTTTTTTATTTTATATATGAAACCCCCTTCCATATCGAATTTATATTTATAAATTATTTTTAGTTTTAATTTTATTTTTATTATACATATATAAAAACGTTTCTCATTTCAAATCGAATAAAATTTTGTTTAAATTTTATTTTATCTATCGAAACTGTTTGTATTTTAAGTCTCATTAGAATTTTCGAATTTTTAGTAAAAAAAACTTTTTATTTAGAATTTTATGTTATATATGAAACCGTTTTTATTTCAAATCCCATCAGAAAATATTTTATAGGACCACCTCTCGGGATGTTTTGAATCTTCTTCCCAATAGAATTTTCCCAATTTTCCGAAACTGCTTTTCATTTAAATCAAATCAGAAAATTTTTCACAACACCATCAATACTCATCAAACAAATAATATCTGTGCCATAAGAAAAATCTTTTTTCTCTTAAAACAAGGGGCAAATCGTCGCATTCGATATCGAGTAAAAGCAACGGACAATCGTCAGACCTCGTTTCACTTTAACTATTAACTATGGACCGTAACTCGTTAGCTGTGACAGATTAAAATTACTGGGTACGTTCGTAAATGCAGTAAATTTGTGCATCACTGCGGCAGTTATGCCAAGAGTTTTGTTGCTTTGTCACTGCTCAACAATTGCACAGAGTTTGCTTTTTAGAACGTTTTTCAAAAGATAAAAAACATGTTCACCACAATAACATTAACAAATATTATTGAAAATTTTAATTCTAAAAATGACAACTTTTTGTTAACTTATAATAAAACAAGTAAGAGTGTTAAATTCGGCTGTGCCGAATCTTTGATACCCTCCACCTCGGTTTGAGTATTGATAATAAATGTAAACAAAATATTGGAAAAATATGCATGCGTTTCCTATATGCATGCCCTAACCTCCATTGCAAAGGTAATGGTTGTGTAGGGTGGCTATATGCATTAAATCGTGCTAATTGGAAATGGCTGTATAGTTTCTTTTAACTGGCGAAATATTTTTTCATTGCGGCCATATACGTCGGATCGAGTAAAAAAATAATAACCAAAAAAAGCTCTCTCAACTTTTTTATTAAAATATTGCCATATTTTAAAACATAGAGAATAAATTTATATAATAAATAATCAAATTAGGGATGCCAAACGCAAAAAACCAAATGTCCCAAACATTTTAAATAAAATAATTTGTTATCTTTATTTTCTGAAAAACTTCAAATATTCATCCAAAAAAAATTGTGAAAATTTATATATAAATAACATTCTCATCAAATTGCGTTTATTTATGTAACAATTTTTACGTTCGCAATTCTGAAATATCATTTGAGGTTTTATAAAATTCATTGAATTTAAATTAATGTTTTCCGACAATCGCAAAATATATCGACAGCTATTGTTGTTTGCACTAAGGATTAAATGATTCACTAAGTACATACATCTTAACGACAGTCGACAAATCTATTGTTTTATTTATTTAAATTGTAAACGAGTGGCATCTCTGTCAAAATAAGCGAAAAACACAAAGAATAGAAAAAAACAAAATACTTTGTGTTTGACAGGATGATTTTATGTTTATGTTTAATATCTCTATTTTTTTACTAATAGTTCTGCTTATTTGATTGAAAATGAAACAATGAATTGAATATGCTATTTAATTTTTTTATTTATATAAAAAAGTTTTTTAATTAAAGCAAAATATTTTCACTATTTTATGATTTTTATTTATGTATGACGACATTTCAACCTAAAAATTTAAGTTTTTATCGATTGAATAAACAACACAAAATTGGTTGTCGTTTAGATAACAACAACAGCTGAGTTTAACAATAGCGAATATCGTTTAAAAATTTTACTGATAATTTTGCTTTTCTTTTTTTAACGATTCGACTGTCGTTAAAAGAAGTTACTGAAAAGCTATTAATTTCTCCTGAATGCCAATATTTCTTTTTATTTTTAATGTAAACATTTTTTAAATGTAAACATATTTGGTGTTTTTTTTTTGGAATTTGATGCAATTGATGTCTTCTAAATTTAAAATCATTATTTCCGACGTTTTGATATGATTTTCTGAAATTCAATTAATATTTTATAATTTATAATTGGAAATTTTAATTTCAGTTTTAAGAATTGATATTTTCTTAAATTTGAATGGAAAATTTAAAAAGTGCAATTTTGTATTTTTGTGAATAATAATGCTTTAGTAATTATAAACAATTTTTAAAAATTAGATGTAATCGCAATCAGATATTTTGTAGGTAAAGCAGAATAATAATTCTATATAACTATGTAGAACTGTTTTGAAAGCAAAAAACTCATTGATGAACTCGGTAACTCTATTTTGTAAAGACAACAAAAAGTTAATATGCCAAACTTATGTTCATATTTGTAAAAGAATAATGAAAAAACGTATGAAATAAAAGAACAGCCCGTGTATACTCTTAACATTGTTATGTATAATATCTATTTGAAAATATTGACATTCATGTTAAAATAGAAATAACTATTGCAAAGCTAATTAGAACAAACAAAATTTGTGGCGCCATCTACTGTGGCATAGTCACGCTGAGCAAAATGAAGTGACACTCTGTTAATGCAAAAGAAATGTATTTTCCCCACAACAAAATATTGCAGAATTTTATGTAAATAAAATAATATACCGATTTATTTCTAACATGCAGTTATTATGGATATATGTACATATATAGAATATATGTATGTATATTATTTGTATTATTTAATATGTGTATGATGTATATGTAAATATTACACACAAAAAATGCAACATCAAACGTTATTTTTGTGTTTTTCTCTTTAAATAAATTAATATATAAAAATTTTTTTGGCTAAATTTACATTGTTTTTTTTTTATTAGCAACTAGGTACATATTTTAGCATTATTTGCTTTAGATGCTGGTGAATTTTTACTCCGATCTGAAACTTTGCAGGCAGGCTCGTGGCAATGACAGAAATGATCCAGTAAATTTTTTTTAGTGATGCCAAAACAATGGAAACTTTTAAATTTTTCTACCAGAGTTGATAAAAAAAAATGTACAAAGGGTTAGTTTTTATTATATTATTACCACAATGACCACCAAAACAACAAGTCCAGCTATGACAACAATACAACATTTAGAATAACAACAAGAACAATATAGAAACATCATATTTTTCATTTTTTTTTTTTACTTTTTCAGAGATTTCCCTGGACCTGTTCCACCGATTTTAATGATTTTTGAAATAGAAATCTTCCCATGAATTTGGTGAATCATTCTCACTAAAAATGATCACCTTAGCTATCCTATTGAGGGCGTGATCGTGACAAGAACAACATAGAAAATTATATTTTTTTCAAGACTTTTTTTAGTTCTTCATTCAAATCTCGGGCCCTAATCGACTGATTTGGACGATTTTCAATAGCAAACTTTTCAGGATGTTAATGAATCATTTTTTATATCAGCGAACACCCTAGCTGCCCTATTGATGCCGCCATCGTGATTTCCACAGACGGACATCGCTATATCAACTCCGGTTGTTATAAGGATCACAAATATATATATTTTATGGGGTCCAAAATTTTTTTTCTAATTATTACAAACGGAATGACAAACTTATATATACCCTCTGCACACTGGAGTGGAGGGTATAAAAACAGAATTAAAAGAAAGATCAATTAAAACGAAAAAAAGGCGGATTCCTAAAATAAAAAATTACTTTGAAATAATAAAACGATATTATTTAAATTTGTATTAACAATTTGTATATAATACACTGCTTACTCTTCCATTCTGCACCAATGTTTAATTTTTTTTAAGCTTCGCGCTCTATTGCATCAGTAATTAATATGTTGCCATAGTTGCAAAAATTTGCGGCAGCACTGTCAATTGTTTGCATAAAAGAACGTAAATCACTGCTGCCAAGTGATGCTTTTTTGAAGTTTTACTTTTATTATGCTGCAATGATGCCTAACTATTGCATTTACGAACGTATCCTACTCTTCGTATTTTATTTTCTAAAATAAAAAATAATTTCGATCGAAAAATTTTGATAACGAATGCGACGATTCGACCCCAGTGTGATATTTCGTTGCATGAAAAACCAGATGGCAATCTAAGCAAAGGAAACAATTTCTTGTTTGGTACCAGTTTACCAACTCATAAGTTAAATTCTAGCCCGGAGTAGTTTAAAGCATTGGTTGCAGGAAAAATTTATGATTTTTCATGAGAAACAGAACTCTTCATTGACGGCCACTGAGTCAAGCTCTTATAAAATAGCATATACCTATTGCAGAACCTGCAAAATCCATGCGATTTCACAGTTTTGATCATTTGGTATAATGGGGAACAAAATCCAGATGCAGGCTACGCCACACTGGTTATCCGCGCTCTAAATGCAATGTTTATTTGTTTTGTAATCCACAACAAAATTATTTTGTTTTTTGAACTAATTTTTTTTTTAATTCACCACTACTCCCCAATGTTGCCAATGGGCAACATCCTGTAACTAACGAACTAGGATACCAAAAATTTAAAATTTCTGTCCGTTCAGATTTGAGTCAAGACTAACATATATCTGTCCTCAAAAAAATAAAGGTTAAGTATCAGCTACTCTACTAAAATTGTAAGTTGCGGTTCACACGAAGCAATTTTTGTTGCGCAACTTTTGAGTTTGTAGGAGGAGAAAGAAGAGTGGTATTTGGTACGGAGTTGCTTGTGCTCGGAAACTCGTTTTGTTGTGACATTCGTAATTGTAAACACGAAGTTAGCTGCAGGTTATTATTTGACATTTCTTTTTATAGTTTGCTTCGCTGTGAAAAATTATTTTATTCTTTATTTAATTTCTTCTTTGACCTCCATTTTTTCACACAAATAGATTTTTCACTTTGAACCAATAATAAATTCTTTTAACACAAACTAAATAAAATGAACTGTCAAAAATGTAAGAATTTGAAAGCAAAAGAAAGCGAAAAGTTGCGGCAATAAATTTCTCTGCGTGAACATTAAAGCAACTTTAAGAGAGCAACAAAAATTGCCTTGTGTGAACCGGGGTAACCGTATCCAACAGTGATTATAATATTGAGGGTATCGGATTTATCACTCTTACTTGTTAAAGGTAACGTTGGAAATTTGTATAAAATAATTAAAAAAAAAAAAAAAATTGATTTTTCTAAAAAAAAAAAAGAAAAAAAATTGAAACGTTATTGCCAAGGATTTTATTTCTTTCTATTTTTTTTCTTTGCGGCGCTCCATTCTTTATATCAAAACTATGTTTAAGAAAATTAACATTTGTTTAAGTTAGAGATCTAATCATTTCATATAAAATTTATTAATTTCATAATTTCTTTTAAATATAGGACTACAAATTCTATGGGTCTGGGGGGAGGATAAATATTTTGTATTATTTTTTATTTTTTTTCGAAAGAAAAACAAAGCTATTTTTTATAATTTTTGTGTGTGTGTGTTGAATTCTTTTGTATTTAATAATTAATTGATTTATTTAAATTATATATATTTATATTTTTTAATGCTGTACATAAAATTAATTTAAAATTATACAAAAAATAAAATAATATAATAATAATAATAATTAACATTACTATAATGATAATAAAACATTAACCATATTGCTGGGGGGTTATTTTTTATAGTTTTTTTAATGTATTTTCATTTCATTTTCTTTTTTCATTATTTATTGATAATTTAAAAAGTTCTTTGGCGATAAATTAAGCCTCCGATTTATATATTTTTTTAAAAAAAATTATATAAATATTGATTAAAAAAAAAAAAACAAAATTATTATTTTACAGATTAACACGATTAATGAGAAGATTTAAGAGTTTTTCTTTTTGTTTTTGTTAATAATAAATATTTTCTATAGACATTTCAAATAAGAAAAAATAACCAGCAATTCAATTAATTGACAACAAATCATTTGAAATTTTTTCTTCTTTTAAATAATGTTAAGAACTAGCTTCATTTGAAGGCAACAAGGTAGATTTATATGTGTTTTGTTTGTTTTGTTTTAAATGATTTTAACTAATTTGCTTAAATATAAAAAAAGAATTAAGCTTATGATATGATAAAAAGTGAAGAACAAAAAAATTTAACTAATTTGTAAAGTAATAGTTTTTTTTTTTTTTGATTACTTTCATTAATGTATAGTTAAAGTTAGATGCAAGGCACACAGTGGTGAATATAAATTTTGTAAGGCCAAAGTGTTTTTTTTTTTTGTTTTGTTTTTATTTTATTTTTTTCCATGTATGATTCAAGAGCAAATGTTATATGATTATTTTGTTTTATAATATAAATAAACATACATATTAAAAAAAAGTGCTTGATTTAAAATTAAATTAAAAACTAATGTATTAAAAAGAAAAATAATTAATTGCACACAAACTTTTAGTCAAGAGGGGAGAGGGACACTCGAAAACTTAGACAAAAGAAATAGATTCTTTAAATTACTCTCAAAAAAATAAAAGATTAAGTTCATAAAATGTTATTTTTTTTAGTGATTTTTGTAAAAAAAAAAGTTTTGAACAAAACCGGCTACAATTTTTGAAAATTGAAAAAAAAAAATGAAAAAATTTTGTAAAATTTTTTCAAAATCTTAAAAATACAACAGAATAAAATTAAAAAATATAACAAAAAATTAAAAAAAAAAATTATAAAAATAATATTAACAAAACAGGAGAATTATATTTTTGTAAAAAAAATTCAAAAATTTTTTTTGTAAAGATCTTTTTTAAAGAAACTTTATACCGGGGTTGTAGTAATTGTGGTTTGATTTTTTTTTTAATAAAATATGAATTATATTTAATGGAAATTATTTTGGTTAATAAAGTATAGACTATTTAATGTTGTGGTTTAACATTAAAAATATATTTATTAAAAAATATAAAATTGATAATGATTTTGGAATATTTTGGAAGCCTTTTATGGTTTGTTATTGTTTTTTTTTTTTTTTTTTTAATGAAGGTGTTATAGTTATAACACTATAATATAACAGTTTAAAAAAAAGAAAACTTCAATATTTTACAAACTTCCCTAATTTGTTTGCTTGTCTAACTTTGTTAATAAAATAAAAAAAAAAAAAAAAAAGATTTTACTATTTTTTAAAAGCCAAAACCTTTGCTTATTAAATGTATGTTAGATTAAACCATCACCAAAATTGGCTAATGGTAGCTTTCATTGCACCACCGCTGTGGCTGCCGTTGTTGTAGGTGTCGCTACTGTTAACGCTCCCGGTGTAGAGCTAACCGATGACGCAGATGACCCCATGGGCGTCGATGTATTTAATGTGATGCCAGCCATACCACCAGATTGATTTGATAATTGATTACTCAAATCGGGGGGTGTGGGTGTTGAAGCGGTGCTGGCATTTTGTGAGCCAGATGTTGACATCGGTAGCGCCACTACACCACCGGAGGCCACAGCTGCCAAAGCGGATGAGGGATTTTCAATTTTATGTATGATTTTAACATGGGCGGTCATATTGTCTTTTCTAGTGAACTCTTTGAAACAGAATGGACAGGGATAGACTTTAACGTTGCGTTTGTGTGAGGTTACATAGTGGCGGCAGAAATTGCTAATGTGGGTATAGACACGAGAGCAGACTTTACAGCGATACGTATGTTCACCTTCTTTGGTACAATAGTCACGTACAGAGCCCTCGCCGCCTTCGCCTTCTACAACAGAATTACATGAGGTGTTAAGTTTAGTTTTGGGTGGTGGTGAATTAATGTTTAAACTACCAGTGCTGGCGCTAAGGGCCGATTTCAATTTAGCAGCTTGAGCAACAGCATTTGGTGAATTCATAAAGTTTCCAGCTATGAGGTCCATATAGTCTCCAGTGTTAAAAGTGGGCTAAAAATGTTGAAAATATTCATTAAATATAGCTTTAAGTGGAAATGAGCTTTAAATTAAAGACAAAATATTGGATTCTTAATAAATTATGCAAAATTATTATGGGCTCATAATTTTTATTTTTAACACGATGTGAAATTTTAAAATCAAATAAAAAATTTGTATTTTAAATATTCACCACACTATGGAGAGTTTTAGAGTTTTTCACCACAGTGAAAAAGTTGCATTTTCTAACAAAAATACTTTAAAATATCATTTTGTACATTCGCATAAAAATTAAAATTTTAGAAATTCAACTCAATATCTTTCATACAATTTTTCATACGTTTTATTTAAAAAAGAGCACAACACATAAGACCATCATTTTGTATTTTTTACATTTGAATTTGGTTAGAAATTTGTATAAAAAATACAAATTTTTGAAATTCACCTCGATGTTAAAAATCCGAAATGAAAATATGTTACAAACTTTTAATTTCTCTTCAATTTTGGGAAAAGGGAAATTTGTTCAATAAAACAAAAATAAATAAATACTTATATAAAGCAAAAAAAAAACATTGATCTATATTCTGCATGACAGGTTATACAGCTGTTTCGGGAAGAGTCGCCAACCCTCATCAGTAACCAAAAGCAGTAGATAGTTTGCTATATTGGAAGAGGCTAAAATAATATAACTCTTTACTTGGATTCTCATTTGGTTGTTTTCAGCAAATGTATATGAATTTAACTTTTTACCAAACAAACTATCTATTGCTTTTGGTTACTGATGAGGGTTGGTGACTCTTCCCGAAACAGCTGTATAATCTGACATGCTTTATTTAAAACAAAAACATTTGATCTTGAGCCTGAATAATTTCTAACTCAATCATTAAGTGATAAAAATAAGATTTTTAATTTTATAGAAAATAATAAAATAAATAAATACGTTATACATATTTGTCTTTTTGTTAACATTGTTATACTTTTGAAGAGACACATAAACTTGCTGAGTTTTCTTAATATTTAAATAATTTCTTTTTAATTTAAACATTAATTTTTGCAACTGGATAGTATCCAATCCAATAATTTGTATTGTGTTACAAATTTGAAAACAATTGGAAAAATTAAAAACTTGTTTTTGTGTATTCACAGTATGATGGGTTTCTAAAAGCAACTCACCACAGTCGAACAAAATTTGCCTTTCAAAAAGATATTTTTTAAAGACTAAGAAATAAATACTAAATTCCAATCGAGTTTATTAGCATGGTATGCATGGGAAATTTTAAAAATTCACCACGATGTGTTAATTTAAGGTAAACAAGTTTTTGGAAGAAAATATTAGGTCATAAATCGTATCACGGTGTGGAAATTTAACCTTCTACAGTGGCAAAATTTTAAATAGCCCGTTTACCAATGAACATTAAATTATGCAAAAATTTCTTACTTTGTTTTTACAATTATATTTTCTTTTAAGTGTTGTTGTTATTTTTATATAGTTTTAAGTAGAAGAGGTTCTATTTTAAAATAGTGTTAGATCACTTGTAATAATAAAGCGGACATTTAAAATAGCACAAGTGAAAATTCTCGACATAAAAATAAAAAAATATATATTTTTAGGTAAATTTTTTTAGTTAAAAAAGTAAGAAAAGCACTCAAATCCTGAATTTCGAAGATTTGTCCTTGAATATCTTAAAGAAATAGCAAACAAAATTAAATATTCCAGACAGAAAGTGTATTATGCTATCAAACACTATGAAAAAACTAAAAGCACAGACACATTATTAAAAAAAAAAAGCGTAGAAAGACGACCGAAAGAAAGAAAAGGTAAAATTTTTTAGTTAAAAAAAGTAAGAAAAGCACTCAAATCCTGATTTCGAAGATTTGTCCTTGAATATCTTAAAGAAATAGCACACAAAATTAAATATTCCAGACAGAAAGTGTATTATACTATCAAACACTATGAAAAAACTAAAAGCACAGACATTATTAAAAAAAAAAAAGCGTAGAAAGACGACCGAAAGAACCGACCATGCTCGACTATCCCTTTTTGACTGCACACAGAATTAGGGAACAAATTCAAGAAAAATGTTAAATTAATTTATAAACAAGTACAAGTAAAAGGCGCATTGCCAGATAAAAACCACACGTGTCTAAAAAATACAGAATTAAACGTTTGATGGTGGAATAATATTCTTTCAACAGATCCAAGCACAGAATTTCATCCCATACACACATTAAACACGGTGAAACATGGATTACATATTAAACTAATTTGAAGAGTTGCGGAAAAAATGTGTGGGATCGGACCAATGGGCGTGGCACCCACCATACAAAGCAAATATTTAATATCATATATCTAGAGTACTGTAATAGATAAAAATCTTGGGACTTAGTGTGAGTTCATAAGTTATCAACGTTAGTGCTCGGGGGAAAAAATGGGCAGGATCAGATCATATAAAGTAAGCATTTAATATCATATAACTGGAGTACTATAATAGAAAAAGCCTTGGGACTTTGTCTGAGTTCATAAGTTATTAATGTGAGTAATTGCCCAAAAATGGGCGGGATCGGACCAATGTCCGTGGCACCTCTTATAGCAAATAAAATATGAAGTATGAAAATGACAGTCTTGAAACTTTTGACAAGTACTTTAATTGCCAATGTGAGTAGCCGTGGAAACTATGGGCGGAATCGCCAAAATAAAAAATCGCCAAATTCAAAAAATTGTCAAAGTCAAAAATCGACAAAACCTCAAATCGCGAATAACTAAAATCGCTAAAAACTAAAATACCCCCCTCCAAAAAAAAAAAAAAAAAAAAAAAAAAAATTCCACAGCCGAAAATCGCCAAGAATAAAAATTTCCACAACCGAAAATCGCCAAAAACAAAAATTTCCAGAACCGAAAATCGCGAGTAACAAAAATCGCCAAGAACGAAAATCGCAAATAAAAAAAATCGCCAAAATCAAAAATTGCAAAAAATAAAATTCGCCAAAATCAAAAATAGCAAAAACAAGTAAGTGTTAAATTCGGCTGGGCCGAATCTTTGATACCCTCCACCTGCATCTTAAACTCAATATTACAACCAATATTGGGTACGGCTACCACTTTAAAACTGTTGTCGGTACTGAAATTTAAATTTCGAATACCAATTAAATTTAAAGTAAATTACTTTTCTTGCTGGCCAGTTTCTAATATAATTCCTTATTAAAAACAATGATCGAGTCTTCTATAGAAAGAATTCGTTACTATTTGGAAAATGGCATTATTTTTCTTTCACTAGAGTAAAAAAAACCCCTAATGAAATTTATTATATAACGCTATAGCGTTATAAACCCCAAAGTTTGATCCCTATAAGAAAGTTTTGAGATAATTCGTGATAATTCAAAAAAAAAAAAAAAAAAAAAATCAACTGATTCTTGGCTAAAAATTTCCAGATATTAATATTAAAAAAAGCAAAATTTAAAATATTTTTATCTAGTAATTTTTAATTTCTTATTTTTAAATTTTTATTTTTAATTATTAATTTTTCATTTTTATTTTTAATTTTTTATTATTCATTTCTCAATTTTCATTTTTAATTTCTCATTTCTCATTTTCCATTTTTCACATTTGATTTTTTGTTTTTCATTTTCCATTTTCCATTTTTCTTTTTTCATTTTCCATTTTTCAATTTTCATTTCCCAATTTTAATTTTTAATATTTAGTTTTTCATTTTCCATTTTAAATTTTTCATTTTTAATTTTCCATTTTCCATTTTTCAATTTTAATTTTTCATTTTTCATTTTCCAAATTCCATTTTTCATTTTTAAGTTTTATTTATCAATTTTTAATTTATAATTTTCATTTTCCATTTTTCAATTTTCATTTTCCATTTTTCGTTTTTCATTTTTCCATTTTTCATTCTTCATTTTTAATTTTTAATTTTTCAATTTTCATTTTTAATTTTTCATTTTTGATTTTTCATTTTCCATTTTACAGTTTTCATTTTCTAAATTCCATTTTTCATTTAAATTTTTCAATTTTTTATTTTCTATTTTTCAGTTTTCATTTTCCAAATTCCATTTTTCATTTTTCAATTTTTCATTTTCCATTCTTCAATTTTCATTTTTTATTTTTCATTTTTTATTTTTTATTTTTCATATTTTATTTTTCATTTTCCATTTTTAATTTTTCGGTTTTCGTTTTTCATTTGTAATTTTTAATTTTTTTATTTTTATTATTTTTTTTTATTTTTTTAATTTTTAATTAATATTTAATTTTAATGATAAAAAAAATATGCGGTAATACTTGCTTAGGCCAGTGTGACACGTGCAGTATTAATATAACACAACTGCAATGATTTCAACAATAAGAATTACAACATATACAACATATCTTAAGAAAAACAACAAACACTCTGAAAAATTTTATTTTTTCAAGAGTTTTTTCAAAGTTTCATTCATAACTCGTGACCCCTTTGACCGATTTTGACGTTTTGAATAGCAACTCCTTTGGGATGTTAATAAATGATTTTATAAAAAAAAAAAAAATGGTCTAGCTTAGATATTGACGGCGAGAACGTGATTTCCACAGACAGACGGTCATCGCTAAATCAACTTCCCTTGTTATAATGATTAAGAAAATATATGGGGTCTCCGGAATTTATTTCGATGCGTTACAAACGGAATGACAAACCTTTATACCCGCTGCCACTGAGGTGTGGAGGGTAAAAAAAAAACAAAAATCGCCAAATTCAAAAATCACCAAAACCGAAAATTGCAAATTACAAAAATCGCCTAAATCAAAAATTGACAAAATCGAAAATAGCGTATAACAAAAATCACAAAACAAAAAACGCCAAATACCGAAAATCGCGAATTACAAAAACGCCAAAATAAAAAACGCAAAAAAAATCGCCAAAATCAAAAATTGCCGATGGGTGTAGCGAAGCGAATCGGGTTAGAGATATTATGTTAATAAAAATTATTTATTTAAGCCTTAGCTACAATTTTGCTGAAGAATGAAATGAGTTATAGCTGAAAAACTAAACAAACAAAAATCAAGTTAAGGAAAAATATAAAAAGTCATAGAAGCCCTGAGAAAGCCAAACTCTTGGAAGTTTTACTATACTGGCCTTATACTTTCACCTGGACTTGGAATTTTTCACCCTCCCACAGGCAGTGACCCCGAAAATGTTGCACAGTGTAATTTATTTTAATAAAAAAATAAATTTTGGATTCAAAAAACTCATCGTGGAAGTTTAGAAACTTGAAAATAATTGAAAATTTAAGTTTTGCGTATTCACCACAGTATGGTGAGTGTCTATTTGAAATTCGCCGCTGTCGAAAAAACTTGTCTTTTGTAATTGAAACGTTTCCGTTTCGTTTGAAATTTGTATAGGAAAATTAAAATTTTTTAAGTTCAGTTCATATTGTTTCATACAAGTTTAAAAAAATTTTGAATGCTTAAATGGACCCATATAAAATTTTTTTTTAAATATGTTACTTTAAATATTTCTTCCTCAAAAAAAAAATTTTTTTTGCTAAATAAATATGATGAAAAATTTAAATTTCTTAGTTTTTGAAGATAGAAGTGAAAGTTGGGTAAATTATCAAAAATTTTGATAATTTATTTTAATTTAAATATTTTGCAAACAGACAGAATCCAAATGTTTTTCTTTTTTATGACAATTTAAACTTACCTTGATATCCGGTCCTACACCGTTATGCTTCAACTTAACACGCTTATTGATCTTTGGCTTATTTTGTTTAACAATTGGTGCCAACTTCGGTATACTGACCATATTATTCATTAGTGTCACAGTACCCGGCAATGGACCGGTACCAACAATTGCCGACATTTTCATGCCACCAGCCGCCGCAGCGGCAGCAGCAGCTTCTACCAATTGCTGTTGTTTCTGTGTGGCAGCTAGTAGGAAGGCTTGTTGTCTGGCTTGTTGGCTCATATTAACATTGTCTTGTGCTGGTGAATCGGCATTGGGATCAAATTTAAACTCGACGGGTTCATCGTATTCATCCAACATTAATTGTGGTTCCATATATGAAGTGTCCATTGGATCATCATTATCACTATCGTTTCCATCTAAAACGGATAAGATCACACATAGAAGAGAAAACCATTATCAAGAATCTTAAATTCTTCTCAGAAACAGTTGTATGTGGAGGATAGTGAATATGTATAATGCTTTTTATTATAAAAAAAAAAATTACAAATTATACGAAAAAAAGAAAGTTGATGGTTTGTGTTATTGTTTTCTTGAAAAAAAAAAAAAAAAAAAAAAAAAATAGAAATAAAAAATAAAATAAAATTGTGTTTAAATTTGGTTCGGAAAAGCTATAGGGATTTCAAGCCATTTTTACATGATGTTTTTCTTAAATTTTGTACAAAAAAATACTTAAAAACTAAATAATGTTTGTTTATTTTTTTGCATAAATTTTGTTGTTTTTTTTTTTAGTTTTTTGGAATAAACGTAATTTTGGTTTAAAGATTTTCGAAAGTGGTAGTTATAAACATTTTAATTTTTTATTTTTCATACAAACGTTTAACGATTTTCACGTCGGCCATAAATCCCTAAAAGCTCATACCGATTTAATATTATTTTTTTTTTTTGGTTTTTAAATAAATTTAAATGTTAATTAAAAGAAAAAAAAAAGAGAGAAAGCTTTCTAATTTTCGTTATTCTTTGCAATTTTTTACGGCATCATACGTTTCAAAATTTCCATTTAAAACTCACCTGCCGACGTAAAACGTATTTTATATATTTTATATTTTAATCTTTTCTTTACCGAATTCGAAAATCACTAAACACTTTTTTTAAAAACACTTTGTGAAAAAATCATATCAAAGATATGACGTAAAATCCCTTTTTATTAGCTTTTCCGATACACATATAGAAGCGATTTTTCTTTAGCTTTTGTCAATTGTATTCTTATTCTAACACGTTTTAAATGTATGTTCTATGTTATAAGGGTGCATTTGAAATGAAGAATAATGTTTGCTTGAATATGATCAAAATGTATTTCTGTATTTCTCTTGAGGTTTTTCAAAATAGAATGCAGGTGATTTATAATTTTAAAGTTTAATTTATATTTAAAGTTTTCGATTTGGTTATGATTGAATTGATTGCAAAGTTTATGATGTGATTGCAAAAATAATGGAATAAAAAGACTTACCAGAAGTGCTGTTGTCGTCTTGTTGCTGTTGTTGATTTCGATTGTCCTTTAATTGTTTAGTTTTTTTGGAGGGTGATAGAGAGTCGCGGCTTTCCTAAAACGAAAAAGAAAAAAATTCAACAAAATATTATAAATTTTGTTTAACGAATTTATTTTAAATTATATTCAAATTAACTTTTTTATACTCGAAAAATTTCAAATTTTTAAAATTATTATTATTATTTTGCATATTTTTAAAATAAAGTATAATTTCGAATAAGACTTTTTCGAAATTTATGCATTGTTATAAATGTTTAAAAAAATGAAAAGGAAAATATTCTTGATTAAATTTATTTGTGATAGAAAATTATTCTAATTTTCGAAATTATTTTAAATGCCTATTATTTTTACTATATTTACAAAAAAAAAACAACATAAAAAATAAAAAATTGTTTCGAACAAAGACCACATTATTTCTGAAATTAGTCTTATATTATATTTATGTTCCAAAAAATTCTATTTTAACAAAATTGGGTTAAAAATAAATTCCAAAAGTAGAAACTTTCGAAATGAAACTTAAAAAAAGAAAAATTTTGTGTTTTACGGTTTTCTTAATCAAAAAAAAAAAAAAAAAAAAAAAAAAAAAAAAAAAAAGAACAATAAAAAAGAAATAATTTTTTATTTCATATATTTATGTGCGAAAAATTTCAATATTTTCGAAATCTTATTTATTTATTTTTAAATACTAACCAATATTTATTTAAACAACGTAGCAGGCTTTGCCTTTAATGTTTCATATTTTTTCAATCTACCATGATATTTACACAAAAATAGTTTCGAACAAAAAACTAGACATTTTCGAAATTAAGTATTTAAATATGTTCGAATAATATTATTTTAACAGTCTGCATCATGGCGAAATCAGATATTTATAACTAACAAATTTGATTTCGAAGAATATATAATTTGCAATAAACTATTTTATGTTCGAAAAATTAATAATTTCGAAAAGTGTTTTATATAGTTTCGAACAGAGAATTCCTTATTTTCGAAATTAGTTTTGTATATTTATTATTTAAAATATTTTTCAGTTTTCTGTAAAAATGAAAGCAGATATTTATAGAAAAAATAATTTCGAAAATAGAAAAACTTTCGAGTTTTATTAAAAAATTTGTGTTACATGAATTTCTTAATCAAAAAAGAAAAAAATAAAAAGAAAAACATTTAAATTTTTTATATATCAAAAAAATTTCGAATTTTCGAAATTGTTTTTGATATATTTACAAACTGCTACCTTGTTTTTACCATAATATTAATTAAGAAAATAGTTTCGAACAAGGAAAAAATAATTTTCGAAATAAAATTTTTATTATATTCAGGATGAAAAACATTATTCTAACAGTCTGCTATAATGGTGAAAGTTATACTTATGACAAAAATAATATCGAACATTGAATAAGTTTCGAAATTAAACTTAAAAAAATATTTTAAATACATATAATAAAATTGTGTGTTTAATGGTTTTCTTAATCAAAAAAAGGAAAAATTAAAAAAAAAAAAAACAAAAACTAAATCTTTTTGGTCGAAAAATTTTCGAAATTTCGAAATAGTTTTTAATATAATATTTAAAAACTGCTATCTTGTTTTTACCATGATAATAAACAAGAAAATAGTTTCGAACAAAGAAAAAATTATTTTTGAAATTAAGTTTTTATTATATTCATGTCGAAAAATATTATTTTAACAGTCTACTATAATGGTGAAAGCTATATTTATGAGAAAAATAATATCGAACATGGCAAAAATATTTTAAATATAAAAAATTTGTATGTTTAATGGGGTTCTTAATCAAAAAAGGAAAAATTAAAAAAAAAACATTTTTTTGTTCGAAAAAATTTCGAACTTTCCAAATAGTTTTTAATTTAATATTTACATTGACATTAACAAGAAAATAATTTCGAACAAAGAAAAAATTATTTTTGAAATTAAGTTTTTATTTTTTATCGAAAATCAATAAAAAAAAATGGGATCAATTTCTTATGTTCGAAAATGTTCGAAATTATTTAGTTATACTACACATTTTCTAGATGTATTTCAGAAAACATCAATAGTTTTCAGAAAGTATCAGTTGTGTTTCAGGAAGCATCAATTGATTTTCAGTAATAATCGATTACATTTTAGAAATGATTTTCAGAAATTACAAAATATATTACACAAAGTATAAAATGCATTTCAGTAGTTATATACAGCCCAATTCTAAATATTACCAGGGAAATGAGTTCCCGGGGAATTCATTTTTCCCGAGAATAAATCCTCCTATTCTAAACAGGCGGGAAGAAGAATAATATGGGAGAGAGAATTTCGATTATTCGAATACAGCCGTTTTGCTTCAGTTGTTTTGTTTACAAATTTAAAATTTTTTGTGGAAATTAAAAGTAAAACTTTTTTAAATCTTTAATAAATTAAAAATAAATACAAAAAATGTTCAGTGTAGCGTTTCTGATGGTAGCTGAAGCAGAAGAGCAGCAGCAGGACAAGACGGAGCAAAGCATGCAACATCAAGGTTGGCTTGCATTGTGTTTAAAAGAACATGAATTTGTTTTTTGTTTGTTGCTTTTGACCTGAAAGCAACAGTAATGCCATTATAATATTATTATGCAAAATTTTAAATGATATATATTACTTTTTTCATAAAAATATTAAATACTTACATTTTTCGCAGCACTTTCTCACAATTTTTTGGCGGAATTATTCCCAAATTATTCTCCCTTTTATTGACATTCAGAATAGCTACTTTTTTCGCGGGGAAAAGTTTCCCATTTTCGAAGTTCTTTTAGAATAAGGGTAAAGGGAAAAAATTCCCGGGGAGATTTTGTTAAGAATAGGGGAATAGGGAATAGGGAAAAAATTCCCAGGGAATTGTTATTGAGAATTGTATTTAAGAAAATATCATAAGTCCAAATGTAGGCAAACGTTACTATGACTGAAAATCACTAATAGAAACAATAACAACGTTTCGATATTGTAAGGTATTCTGCTTTTTGATTCTGAAATTTAATATAATTTTTCTGAAATACATTTGTTATTTTCTGAAATACATTACATACTTTCTGAAATACATTTTTGATACTTTCTGAAATACATTTGAACCTTTCTGAAATACATTTGGACATTTCTGAAATACATCGGATATTTTCTGAAATACACTTATGTAATACTTTCTGAAATACATTCGATACTTTCTGAAATACATTCGATACTTTCTGAAATACATTCGATACTTTCTGAAATGCATTCGATACTTTCTGAAATACATTTGACAATTTTTGAAAATCGGTTTTCTGAAATACAATTGGAAAATTGTTTACAACAAACAATTTCGAACACGGATCACCAATTTTTGATTTAAGTACATTCACACATGTTTGAAATTTTCTACAAATAATTAGGGTATTCATAAGGGTGTCCTAACTATTGTATGTGTCGTATGTATTAAAATTGTACCACAGTTGGATAGTTATTGTTCATATTCTTCATACAAAAAAATTATACGACAATACAACGTTTGCAGGTATGTTTTTAAGGTGTAATATATGATCAGCTGTTGTTTTCTTTTTTTACTATTTATTAGCTTTTGTAGTTTATTCCAATTATTATTTTAGCAAAAGTAGTAGAAATAAATAAAAATGGAAGGAAATAATTACGTTCAGGTAAGTTTTTGTGTAAAAGAATAAAGATTGTGTTTTATTTGAATTTTTTCAGTTTTAGTATATGAATATACGACAGGGTGATCACATATGTATGTATATACTATTTGTCATCTTTACAACTTACAACTTTAGTACACATTATTAATTCCCTAAATGTTTCATCTAAAGAATTTGCAATCATAATGATCTGCTTCAAAGTTTCAAACAGCACAACTTTCGAAATTGAAAATATTTCATAGAAGTCTCAATCAAAAAAGATCAAATAAAAAAAAAAAAGTATTTAAAAATTAATAAATTACTTAGGAATCTATATTCTCACCGAAATTGTTATTAATAAACAATTTTTATTATTAGAATATTGAGGAGGTGTGTTAGAGAAGACGAAAGCATATTTTTTCTAAAAATAATTACTTCTATCTGAATATTCTGATAGAATATTCACAATTAAATTTTCAGGAAATATGTAAGTATGTGCTGTTCTTCTTTAAATAAATTTTTTTTATTTTCATTTTGCTATAGCTTTTTTGTAAAAGTTCTTTGTCCTGTTTAGCACTTTTGTTAAAATTTTACTTACATTTAAATCATCATTGTTTCCAGAATCTCTTTGATTATCATCGGAGCCATCATCATTGCCCGAATATGAGTCATTGCACATTTTACCATCGCCCATTTCACCCTCAAAGTCATCATAATCACCATCATCACTGCCGGACAATTTACGTGGCCTGCCACGTTTTCGTTTTGGCATCGATGCCAATGCCGAACTAAGCAATGACTGTTGTTTCTGCTGTTGCGATGTTGGAGTTTGGGGACAATTATTGTTGTTGTTGTTATTATTGTTATTATTAATATTTGATTGTTGTGATTTTTGACGCTGTTGTTGTTGTTGCTGTTGCTGCTGCACCACATATGGTTGTATACGTTGTAATTGTGGTGGCTGAGGGGGGGTGGGTTCTGAATTTGAGGGCTTATCATCATTTACTTCGGTTAAACCCTTAATGCGAAGACTTTCGGCCACCCGTAAGAAGGCCGTTAGACGTTCTTGATCCACGGACACCTCACCGCGATACATGAAATCTAACAAAGATTTCATATCCGCAAAAGGCACATCTTTCAATATGACAATGGGATGTTTTTCCGGGTGATTAAGAAATAAAGAATTAAAATATGGACTGCAGGCTGAAAGGACCATCTACAATATGAGAAGAAAAACAATTTTTTTTTTCATAAGAATGTTTAAAGATTTTCGAAAATTGTTGCCAACTTACTTTGTGTGCTTTTAGATATTGACCGTCTACGGCCAGTGTGACATCTGTGAATGTTTCGGCATGCAATAGTTGATCAAAAACCGAAAGTAAATTACTCTGATGGTTATTCCAACGCAAACAAAATCTCTGTGAAGCCATCTTCATTTGGAAGCCGTTTTAGTTGTTTTCAACAAACTTTACTTTCCGTCCAGAGAAATTTTGAAAAGTTGCAAACAAAGAAAAAGGACTTCTTGTTGTACCTTTTTTTTAGATTTTCCAATATTTTTTTTTAGCTGTTTGTATAAATTTCCAACTTATAACATGATTTTCAAAAACTCCTGCAATGAAAAAGAAATTTAAAAAAAGGAATCGTTAAAAGGGTTTCTCGTAAAACAAGTAGTTTTTAATTCGCTGTGTATCAATTTGAAAATTTGTTTCAATTGTTTTAATGTTTAAAAATAATTTTGGTGCATTATTTTGTTATCTTAAATTAGTCTGCCACCTGCCTTGCCTGTCTGTTTAGAGCTTCACCTTTTACTTTTTCTTTTTTTTTTTAATTTGTTTTGCTTGTTTTTGTTTATAAAAATAAACCAATATATTTGAAACAAAGCCGCGACACTATCCCCCCACGATAAACACATTTTTTTATGTACCGAAATGGAGTTTCATTTCAAAATAACATATAAATTTAAATTAATGCCTAAAGAATTACAAAAAAAAAAAAAAAAAAAATATAAGGAGAGTTTTAACCCTCTCCATGTCAAAAAGAATTTAAAAAATCTAAAAAAATTTAGCTTGTTACGGCAATAAAGAGGGAATAATATAATTTTTACCTGGAAATTCTCATCTAACAGGTAGACTATATATATATTTAATCATAGAAATAAGCCAAGCAATGCAAAATTCAAATATGCCGTTAACTTTTTCCTTCCAATCAATGCCTGCTTTGATGCCGAATATATTCGGCAAAAACCGGGAAAGGGTTAATAAAGAACAAATTCAACAATGATGCTAAAATAGCGCGTCGTATACTAGATTTAGTGGTTTTTGCCTCGTTATTTATAAGAGAAACATTTATATTTAAGTAAAATTAAACTTTCTTTCATTATTTTTTTTTAAATTTTCATTTAAATATATTAATCAATACCTATTTAAAAAAAGTATTAAATATTATTCTCCAGAAATCCTGTAAGTTAATGAGCGGGATGTTGGTAAAGTTTTCGAGAAAAACAGTAAAAAGTAACGAGCGGCTTTAAATTTTTTGATTATTTTTTATTTGAAGTATAATAACCGAGGTACATTTTATTGTTTTTCTTGAAAATTTACCGACTTACAGAATTACTATAGAACCATATTAGCTTTCAGAAAAAAGTCCAAGATATGTTTTTATACCCTATACCACTATGTGGTTTGGGTATAATGACTTTGTGCTGCTGTTTGTAACTACCAAAAATATTTGACCTAGACCCATCTTTTATTATACCGATCGACTCAGAATCACTTTTTAAGTCGAAACAGCCATGTCCGTCCGTCCGTCCGTCCGTCAGTGTGTCCATGTAAAGCTTGTAATCAAACTACAGGTTGCAAATAGGAATATATTGTGATGAAATTTGATATATAAGCTTTCATCGGCCTTGGGATGAACGCTATTGAAATTGGTGAGAATCGGTCCATGTTCAGACCTAGCCCCCATACAAATGACCCCTATGAAATGGACATAAATTGCCATAAGTTCCAAATTGTCATATAGATCTCAGTCAAATTGGGTTTGTATGTGTTTATTACATCCATTAATCAGTAGTTCAAAATTACTCCCTATAGGAAAATTCTTAGTCATAGGCCCCATATAGAGCTGCTTCCCGATCTTCACTTAAATCTATCAAAAAACAAAAACATTGCACAGATTTTTTTCAAATTTGGTTTGTATACATTTTTTCAAAGTATAAGTGACTATACCAAATATGGTCAGGATCGGTCCATTTTTTGACTTAGTCCCCATATAAATATAGTATCCGATATGAACTTTTTCATATCTGCAGCGAAAAAAATTAATAAAAATGCCACTCAAATTTGGTTTATGGTTATTTGCTATATCCAATTAGTTGGACCGAAGAGATAGGGTTTCTTAACCATGGTATAGGGTATCGTATAGTCGGGCTAGACCGACTATAATTTTCTTACTTGTTAAAAATTAAATCGGCATAGCCGAATTTAACAATCTTTCTTGATTTATTATACCCTATACCACTATGTGGTTTGGGTATAATGACTTTGTGCTGCTGTTTGTAACTACCAAAAATATTTGACCTAGACCCATCTTTTATTATACCGATCGAATCAGAATCACTATCTGATTCGATTTAACGATGTCCGTCCGTCCGTCTGTGTGTCCGTGTAAAGCTTGTAATCAAACTGCAGGTCGCAAATATGAATATATTTTGATGAAATTTGGTATATAAGCTTTTATCGGCCATGGGATGAACGCTATTGAAATTGGTGAGAATCGGTCCATGTTCAGACCTAGTCCCCATACAAATGACCCTTATGAAATCGACTTAAATTGCCATAAGATCCAAATTATCATATAAATCTTAGTCAAATTGGGTTTGTATGTGTTTATTACATCCATTAATCAGTAGGCCAAAAACGATCCCTATGGGACAACTCTTAGTCATAGGCCCCATATAGAGCTGCTTACCGATCTTCACTTAAATCTATCAAAAAACAAAAATATTCCACGGATTCTTCTCAAATTTTGTTTGTATATATTTTTGCAAAATACAAGAGACTTTACCAAACATAGTCAGGATCGGTCCATTTTTGGGCCTAGTCCCCATATAGATATAGCATCCGATATGAACTCTTTCATATCTGCAGCCAAAAAAATTAATAAAAATCCCACTCAAATTTGGTTTATGCTTATTTTCTATATCCAGTTAGTTGGGCCTGAGAGATAGGGTCTCTAAACGCATGGTATAGGGTATCATATAGTCGGTCTAGACCGACTATAATTTTCTTACTTGTTTTCTTTTTTAAAGCACAATATCTTTAAACCAATCCAATTTACCGTAAAAAGGAACAAAAAAAAAAAAAAAACAAGTTGAAAATTATAGTCGGTCTAGGCGATACCATGAGTTTAGAGAAAGGGTTGTAGGTCCAACTAATTGGATATAGAAAAAAAGCATAAACCAAATTTGAGTGGCATTGTTATTAAATTTTTTTTTGTCTTCGGATATGAAAAAGTTCATATCGAATGCTATATTTATATGGACCGATCATGACCATGTTTGGTAGTCACTTATTTAAAAAAAAAAAAAACAAACCAAATTTGAGAAAAATTTTTGAAATATTTTTTCTTTTTTTAGATTTAAGTGAAGATCGGGAATCATCTTTATATTCGGGCTATGACCAAAAATGTTCCTACAGGGTTTATTTTTGAAATACTGGCTGCAATAAACACGCACAAACTAAATTGGACCGAGATCTTTATGATAATTTGGATCTTAGACCAATTTAGATTGATCTCATGGTGGTCATTTGTACGGGGACTAGGTCTAATCATGCTTCGATTTTCACCAATTTCATTACCGTTCATACTATGACCAACAAAACTTATACACAAAATGTATTCATATTTGCACAGACAAACGGAAGGACGGACATCGTTAAATCTACTAAGAAAGTGATTCTGAATCGAGTGGTATAGGGTATATGTAAATACCACATTTTTTTAAGTTAATAACTCCAGAAATCATTTCACGGATATTATTTCAGCCCCTAAGAGAACACACGTACGAAGCTTCATCAAAATCACTGTTATGACAGGAAATTCTTAGGATCATCCGACGTGGTTGCTATAGTAGTTTCTTGACTATTTTCTAATATAGAAACTATATTATGACGTGATGATGGAGATAAAATATTATTTTAAACTGATTTTTTGTAACGGGATAGAAATTTAATATTCAATACTATATATTATATTTTACATTGGCCTTTAGAACGTAAAAATTGAACCAGCATGTTGCTGTGTAAAATTAACCAAACTTTATCAGCTGTTCACAAATGTCACGTACAAACGTAGCAAAAATATATTTTCAACAGGTTGGGACGTTCCGGTTACGTGACAGTTCAGTTCGGTAACTGTTCTAAATGCTTTTCATGTAAAAAAAACAGCTGACACGTTAGGTTACGGTTACGTCACCTTTATTCCATTGAACGAAACGTAACGTAACGTTTTAAAATTTATATGAAAACCTCAAAACTTTGACATTATTTTTTAAATTTTTCTTACAAATTTTAAACGTTTCTTTGTGTTTCGTTTTATAGAATGAGTCCTTAATATTTTTTTAGTCTATTGGGGTTTTTTTTTTTTTTTTGGTGGCGTTTCATAAAAAGAGGAAAATGTGGAATTTATAATTTACCAATTCTATTTCAGAATTGTTTTTCAGAAAATACCAATTGATTTTCAGAAATAACTTAATTTTCAGAAAACTTCAAAAGTATTTTAGAAATTATCAAATGTATTTCAGATATAATCAGAAAACAGTAAATGTATTGGAAATGGTGTAGATAGAAAAAGTTAATTAAAGCTTTTAAATTATAATAAAGTCAAGTCTTGCGAGATATTTAAAATCGACCGAATTCGTGACTAAAAAGCGGGTTTTAGATACTAGCGACATTAAATACGATTTGATACAGCGTTTAAATTAGATCTGGTTTAATACAATTTCAATCGACATTAATTAATTCAAAGGGTCAATTTCTATAGGACCTTATAACCGTCATGTATTTATTAGCAGACACATATAATTTTTATGAACCATCGGCGGAATTAGAGTCTGTCTGTCAATATTGGTACTTTGAAATGATTTAACGTAATTATGGCTGATAAGAGCTCTGTGTCAACAACAGAAAATTAATTATATATAAATTAGACTTTTAAATTATTTATTTTATAGTTTTCGTTTCATATCAAAACAATCTTATAGGCCCACTATAGGAAAGGAAACGTATCGTTAAAAATTTATATGAAAATTTTTTAACCTTTCGTTACATTTCGTTTTATAAAATGAGCCCGTTAGATAGACTAATTTTCTCAAGGCTTTAATTATTCCCCAGCAAAAAATTTAACAAAGTTATTCAAAACCAACAACTTGTGTATTGCATATCAAATTTCAATATCTGCTGTTATCTCGCTTCTAAAAGATTTTCATCTAAACTAGATACAAATATTTTAATGAAATTATATCATAATTTTATTTCTTTTATATTGCTTATTCCCACGCAAGTTGTGGTCCAAATCTAGACTTGTACGATTTTTTTTTTTTGGATTTTATATATGTTATGGTTCCTCTATTCATTATTTATAAATTTTTATTGAATTTATTATTTTGTTTTTACGAATATTTTTAATTTTCACAAAAAATCAAACAACAACAAACTGGTTTGCTTAATCCAGTCGACATTTAAAACCAACAATAGCTCATTGGTTAGAGTGCTAGACTCTCACACATAGAAACTGGAATTCAAATCCGTAACAAGGCCGAATAATTTTTCGTATTTTTTGTAATTAAAACCTTAAAAAAATAATAATATTTCAACAGATGCAAACTAAATTTAACCCGATCTTATGACATGTCAATGTAAAATTCATTCATATTAGTAAAAAGTCAAAAAATTAAGTACATCAAGCTTTCAAAAGTTGTAGTTACTTATCTTCATATTGGTAATCACTTTTATTGCTGGGTAGTAATAAATTAATTCTCTTGTTAATGATACAATTTTTGAATTAGTTAATTTCTTTAAATGCATAGTTATACAAATGGAATACAAGGATATTATCATTTATTTATTCGGTTACAGCGAATTTGAACTTAAAGCGTAGTAATTCTTCTTGGTCCCTTTATAGAATTTTCATAGATTTTTATAAGCTTTTAAACAAGCAAAAAAAGAAAACGCTTATTTGTAAAAAAGTATATATAAATTGGCAACTCTTTACATTATCAGCTGTTCACTGATATTCTCATAAATTCAAAGAGAAAATCAAAACAGTTTTAAGAAAATAAGTAGTAATGTGAAACAGGTACAAGAAAATTAAAAGAAATGTACCTACTTACTAATCGGAAAAATAAAAATAATTATATAGAAACAAGAAATAGATTTAAAAAAAATCCAGACTCATTGTATTTAACAATAATTAAAAAGATTAAAAAAAACGTTGTAAAAAAATATAAACCAAAAATAGAGATTTAATAATTTTGAAATCTTGGAAAACTCACTTTGAATGTGGTTTCAACAATGAGGATTACATAATTTGCCAGTGCCCGATCGTTTCCTTTACAATTTGTGTACTTCTATACGCAGTGAGTGCTGAATTATTTTATGTTTTCGCGTTTAAATTTATTATAACCTATATTATGAGGGAATAATGACTTCGTGCTGATGTTTGTAACTACCAAAAAATGTTTGACTCTGAATCACTTTCTGAGTTTATTTAGCGATGTCCGTCCGTCCTTCCATCAATACATTTTAATACAATTTGGTAAAGATATAAGCTTTTGTCGGCTAGAACGAACGCTACTGGAATTGGTTAAAATTATTTTCGAGTAAAATAAGTGAGTTTGGTAGATATGGTCATGATCGGTATATGAACTTTTCCAAATCTGCAGAGCACAAATTAATAACAATGCCAAATTTTAAATTGTAGGTAACTATAAAAAAGTATACGCAAGAATTTTTAGCACAGTTAATAATTTTGAAAATATTTCCTTGTGCATCAACTACATGACGTGAAAACTCCGTGACCTAACAATGAAAAACTATTTTTTTCGATTTGAATTCAATTTTATCATTCAATGTAAGCTCCATTAAGTGAAATACACTTCTTCTAACGAGCCTCTAACATCTTGATACTCTTAATATACGATTTATCAAACTCTTCAACGCTTGTAACCACTCCGCAGATTGTCTACGATACTCCGGTGTATTATAAATCGACGTAAGAATTCGGTTGAATTTACTTCAAACTTCTCCAAAGCATACTTTGAATCATGAACACGTTTCAGTTTTTGTTCAGATGTTAAAAATCGCGGCACCCATCACAGCCAGCAATCTCACTCACTTTAATCTTTCGATCATATAATACAACCTGATACACTTCTTCTCTTTGGCTTGGACAATATTTTTCCCACCAAAAAATAATGTTTAATCAAAACACGAAACTGAAAACCAATTTTTTCTCAAACTTTAAATCAGCATCATTTTTATAAGGGTAACTTTTTTTCTAATTAATGAAATGTCATGAAATTTTGAAACAATTGGCACAACAGTTGGTCTTACTGAATAAACAGATAAAAATTGGCACTTGTCACGTCATATCTATGTTAGGCCACGGAGTTTTCACTCCATGTAGTATTTTTTTCGTTTCTGTACTATACGCGATTGGAACCGAAGATTTTTCATAAAAAAGCTTGACCTGAGAACGATTTTACCATACTGTCCTAGTACTTTCACCCAGATTTGGAATTTCCTTACCACCCAAAATGGCTGTCACATTGTGTAGTTTTAAAGATGTTATTTTATAATTGCTAAAGGTGCTATTACACGAAGTGTTTTTTACATATGTACTGTCACTTTTTTTATCCATATGAAATTCCTCATGTCTGTCAAAATTGTCTTTTACATACGACTCATAATTTTTGCTATCACACGTGCATATGTATTTCTGTATGACATAACCTGTAAATGTAAACAACAGCTGATTCAATTTGTGAATTTACAAAAATTTATTGTTAAAAAAAAGGTTATATATTTTTTAATTGTTAATTAATACTAAACAAGCAGTGTTGTATTTTCATATGTTTGTCATTCAGAAATAGAACCTGTTCTGAAAAATGTACATGTGACTTTCCTCATGTATTGTACATAAACAATGTTTCATATGTATCACACGATGTGTACAACTTTTGTTGTGGGAAAATTAGACAGTACATATGTAAAAAACACATCATGTAATAGCACCTTAATCTCATTATGAAATGTTTAATTTCCCCGAAAATATGCTACACATTTTCTCTAATAAAAGTTTCTCTGATAAAAAGGTGGTGTGAAAGCTGTATATCCTTATTTTTTTTTATAGAAATTTGTTTTGAATATAAACAGTTTTAGGCGTCAATCAAACGCTTTCATTAAATTAAAAAAAAAAAAAAATCTGAAAGTGATGTAATTTTTATATTGTATTTTCAATAATTAATAGGTATCTGGCAATCAAACAATTTCTTAAGTTAATATACAAAAGAAAAACTTAAGTAAGTTAATTTTTTTTGAATGTTAAAAATACTAAGTTCAAGTAACAAAAATTAAAATTCGATATGATTAAATTGTACATTTTAATTTTGACACGGTAGATTTTATTGACGTATAAAAATTTTATTTCATGTAAGTTTTTAAATGAACTTTTTAAATCATTTGAGAAATATTTTAGGAAAATTTTTGTCTTTGAAAATTGAATGTGAAAAATACTTAGTTCAAGAATAAAAATTAAAATTCGATATAGGTAATTAATTGCATATTTTAATTTTGACACATTTTTATTTAAAAAAATACACTAAAGTTGGCAGCATTGGTTTTAGAAATTATTCATTATTTACAATCTTTAAAAAAAAATTTTTTTTGGTAAATATTCAAATTAATTAAAATTTTATTCATTACATGAATTTGAAATATGTAATTTAAATTTGTTAAATGTAATTTAAAACAAATACATTTGCTTAAAAGCTTTTTAAATTAACAATTATTTTTTAAGCCAAAGTCGTAAAATTTAAAAGAAAAAGGATCAGTGCTCTGTTCGTATATCAATATAGGAAAATTATAGACGGTTTATACCGGCTATACGATATCCTACAACATGAGTTTGGAGAAAGTGTTGTAGATCTAACTAATTAGCTATAGAAAAAGGGCATCAAACATTTTTCGTCTGCCGATATAAAAAAGTTCATTTCGGATGCTATTTTTGTATGTGGACTAGGTCAAGAAATGGACCGATCATGACCTTATTAAGTAAAGTCACTTATTATTATTTATTTTTTCTTTTTTTTACAAAAACATATACAAACCCAATTTGACTAAAATCTGTTATATAGATTAAGTGAAGATCGCTAAGCAGTTTTATATGAGGGCTATGATTAAGAATGGTCCTACAGGTTTTATTTTTATACAACTGCTTAACGGGTGTAATAAACACGCAAAAACCATATTGTATCCAGATCTATGTGATAATATGGATCTTAGGTGTATTTAAGTAAATCTCATAGGGGTCATTTGTATGGGGACTAAATCTGAACATGCACCGATTTTCACCAATTTTAACACCGTTCATGCTATGACCAACGAAAGCTTATACAAAAAATATATTCATATTTTGCGACCTGTAGTTTACTTACAAAGTTTACATGGACAGACAGAGAGACGGAAGGACGGTCATCGCTAAATAAAGTGGGTCTAGGTCAGATATTTTTGGTAGATGTTTGTATCAGCACAAACTCCTTATACCCTGACTACAGGGTGGTATATACATATATATTTATTCCTATTTATTCCTGAGAGGAACATAGGGCCACACAGGGTGGTTAGGGCATCAAAATTGAAAATTTAAAAGTGCGTGAGTTATTAAAGGAATTCATCAACTCCATTTCAATTAAAATTAGGAAATTCGAGTTCAATTTCTGGGCAACTTTATTTTTCACCTTAGGCAATTCAGAAACCAACAGGTTTTTTGGTTTATTATTATTGTGAATGAAGAAAACAAACTCATTAACAAACCCATTAACAAATTTAATAAACACACACATAGCATATGTATAATTTTATGTATGTATGTATGTGTTAGTAGCAACTTTAAATGCAATTTACTCAAAATAAAGGAAAAAATTTAAAAATCTGTAAATCTGGTGAACAGCTAAAAAGAAATACCTTTCAAATAATATACATTTGGTTAAAATCGGGATAAAACGGTAGAACAAACATCGGTCACAAGAAATCGCCTAGCCTATTAATATTATAGATGTTCACCATGTAACGATTGTTTCGGTTTAATCAAACAATCGATATTTGAAGTAGGGGGTACATATAAAAAAAATTAAATTTATTCGGGAATTCATAAAGGGTTTTTCAATAAGAGCGCTACAAAAGTTTTTTTTTAATAAAACAAAAACGGTTTTTGATATCAATGAAATTCTTTATTCCTGTGAAAGTACGTTCGATGCCATTATGTATGGAAATCGATCTCTTTTGCATGGCCACAACGGGCACGCTTGCAGAAGTCCAGACACTGAACCCAATTTTCGACGGTTTTCAAGCATAAATCGGCCGATACTGCTGCAATTTCACGTTCGATATTCGTACGAAGTTCATCAATCGTCGCTGGCTTGTTGGCATAGACCATAGATTTGACGTAGCCCCACAGGAAATAGTCCAACGGCGTCAAATCGCACGACCGAGGCGGTCAATCGACTGGACCATTTCGTGAGATAACACGTTCTCCAAACTTGGTTTCCAATAAATTGATTGTGACATTCGCTGTGTGGCTTGTGGCGCCGTCCTGTTGGAACCACATGTCCTCCAAGTCCATATCATCCAATTGGGGCCAAAAATATTCGGTTATCATTGAACGGTAGCGATTCCCATTCACAGTAACGTGCCGGTCTTGATCATCACGGAAGAAGTACGGCCCAATGACGCCGCCGGCCCATAAACCGCACCAAACCGTAATTTTTCGGGATGCAAAGATGACTCATGGAGTACTTGTGGACTGCTGTCTGACCAATAACGCATATTTTGTTTATTGACGAAGCCATTCAGCCAGAAATGAGCCTCATCGCTGAGGATGATTTTTCGATGAAAATCCGAATCATTTTCAAGTTGTTGCTCAGCCCAATTCACGAACATACGACGCTTCTGGTGGTCAAGCGGCTTCAGTTCTTGCGTCAATTTGATCTTGTAAGGATGTAGGCCAAGATCTTTTCGTAAAATTCGCCACGACGTCACAGAGATGCCCAACTCACAGAGATGAGAACAACGTGTGAGAGACACATTTGGGCTTTCTTAAACTGAAGCCTCAGCGGTAGCAATATTCTCGACACTACGGGCACTTCTTTGTCTCACTGGCACGGGAACATTTTGTACTGTGCCTGTGGATTCAAATTCAAATTCCACTAGACGCACAATTTTTGATCTGCTAGGACGATTTTGACGACCATAAATTGGACGTAGCGCTCTTAACGTTGAGGCCACTGACTCCGAATTTTGGTAGTAAATTTTAATAATTTCGACTCGTTGTTGGCTCGTATATCTTTCCATCATGAAATGGCAAACCTTACTGAAGAGAAATGTCAAAAGAGCGGCAAGAAATATGGCGTCGTTTGGTGTCCCTGTCTTTCTACTTTTGTAGCGTCCCTGTTGAAAAACCCTTTCTTTATTAAAATTTCGACCGAGTTTTTTAAATGTCAGTTAAAACTTAAGTTTTTTAATTTTTGGTCTGACCCTCATTTTAAGTTTCATTAAACGTAATTCGTAATTAATTAATAAACAATTAATAATTTTAAGGCTTTAGTTAAATAAAGTTTGTTTGTTATTTTTTTGGCCAATAAATTTAAATTATATATGATTTTTGTTAAGCTTATTGGGCCTATTATATTAATGTAAATAAAAAACCTTTTATTACATATTTCTCCCAACGTTTCGTCAATTTCTTGTTGACATCTTCAGAATATTGCAAAACATGGGGAACAATTGCCTACAGGAAGGTAATAGCCCCAATTTTTGCAATTTATAAGAGTTAAACTTTTAGGCATTTACACAAATGCATAAAACATGGTGGCATTTTTATCTAGAATGTATAAAAAAAATACACTTTCTGAAAAAAGTTTGGGTGTACTACGAAGAGCGCCTACCTCAGTTCGGTCTGAAATTTGGTATACTAACGTATTATGACCTGCTAATCACGAATATCATAGTGAAAATTGTCGCAAATGCCGTTTTCAATATAAAAATCGGAAAAAGTCTTGTTTTTCCCGATGTGAATTGCCGCACTATCCTGACCGATTTATTTAGATTTAAACTTCTACAGTTGGAAAATAGTCAAAGTTCAAGTACTGGACCGGAAAATATGTAGAGCGAAGCTATTACAGCGTAAAATCTGCAGATTGAAGCTACTACAGCGGAAAATATTCGGAGTGAAGCTACTACTGCGGAAAATATTGAAAGTTAAGCGACGAATTGTTTTCGAGTTCACAATTTTACTCGTATTTGCATTGTATAATCTGACATCCCGAAAACTCGGTCTTACTGATTCAATAGTCATATTTATTAAAAACCACAAAATTCTAAGTAAATTCTAAAAATCCAGTTTGTTTTAAAAGAAATTCCCTTTCACAAAGCAACAAGTGCAAAATATGTGTACATATGTATGTTCCTATGATTATATAGATATATGTACAGTACATACATACATATGTATGTATGTATAGGTTTAAATTTATTTAAACCGGTCGGTTTATTTCAAAATAACTAACAAAATCTTTTAGGCTTACAGGAAACTATAGAAAAATTACAATTACGAAAACCAAACTCAAAATGAGAAAAAAAAAATTAATTTAAAAACGGAAATAGATAAAAACTAGATAATGAACAAAAAGCTACAATAACATAACATCATAATGATCAACACTCACAACAGACAACAACACAAACACATAAGCGCTTCAAAACCTTAAAAACAACATTATAAACAGATCACGTCACAGATGACTGCATCACAAGTGATACGCAGATACTGTTAGATACTGACTTGTATCCTCTGTACTATTTTACAAAAAAAAAAAATTTTTTAAAAAAATACTCAACTACAACGGCAAGTAATAAAAACGAAATAAAATACAAGCCATTGTGAAATGTACATTTTCTATACGGTGAATGCAACAAGTCTCAAAAAAAAAAAAAAAAAAAAAAACATGGGGAGCTGCCCTCTTCTGTAATATAATAGAAAACAATAACAATAAAAATATATTAAAATGAATTGGAAATAAAATATAAAAAAAGCTAGGCTAAAGTCTAGCAAGGCTGGCATTAGGGCGCAGTGTTGTATATAGTAGAAAAGTTAACATTAGAAAAAGCAAAACCCAACAACAACAACAGGCTGTGAACAAATTTAAAGTAAAGAGTTGTTTATGCACAAGTATATATTGTATGTATATATATATATATATATATGTGTGTGTGCCTCGTTGTATCCATACTTCTACATACATATGTACATATACATATACTTATATTACGAAACTCAAAAAGGCGTAACATTTTCACGTATTTCATGTACATACATACATATATACAGATTTTTATAAATGTACATTACATAGATAAACTAACAAAAAGGGGCTAAAATAGGAATCTTTTCCGTTTGGTTAAGTAATTTTTCTTCTGCAGCTTATTTTTGTTTCTAAATCCCGTTGTTGTAAAGTAGAAGCAAAATGCACACACAACACATAATAGATTTTATTTTGGTATTTTGCTTTTAAACGGAAGTGTTAACAAAGAGTTAAACTTTTAAGAGTTGATTTTTTTAGAGTGCTTTTTTTTTTGAAGAGCAAATCAAGCTAAAGAGTATTAAATAATTAGGTTAGTTAAAGAGTTTACTCTTTTTTATTTTTGTGGAAATATGAGAATGAACGTAGTAAAAACAGCATCTAATTAACTTTTTGAAGTCAAGCAAGTCAATGAAGTTAATATGATTAAAGAATAGTAATTGAAATAATTGAAAAAAAAAATAGAAGGATTTACATAAATGAACAGTGATGACAATTATTTTTTAAGCATTAAAACGCCGGTCAGTGGCAACAAAAGAGAATCGTTTAAAAAGCCCTTAAATTTGTTTAAAAAAAAAAACGCTTTTCAACTTTTAAGGTATATCAAATAAAAAAAAGAAGCCAAAGAAATATACCTATAAATTATATCGTCGCTATAGATCTAAAACTCATTAAAAACAAAAACAAAAAAAAAAATTTTATATCAATTTTGTCCCCTGTTTAATGAGTTTTACCTTTATACCGACAAAATATAAATGCCAAATCTTATTGGATGACGGCTGCCTGCTTATATTCAAAACAAATTTCTCTAATAAAAAGGTGGTGTGAAAGCTGTAAATCCTTATTTTTTTTACAGAAATTCGTTTTGAATATAAACAGTTAGGCATCAATCAAACGCTTTGGCATTAAAATAAAAAAAAAAAAAAATTAAAAAGAGGCTTTCATATAATAATTTAAGTTTATCAAAATAATTTTTAATAAATCTGCAGAAGTTAATATTGTAGTTTCAATAATTAATATTAACAATTCTTAAGTTAATATACAAAACAAAAACTTTAAATTTATTTAATGTGAATGTGAAAAATACTTAGTTCAAGTAACAAAAATTAAAATCCGATATGGATTAAATTGTACATTTTAATTTTGACACGGTAGATTTTATAGACTCATAAAAATTGTATTTCATGTAAGTTTAAATGAATCATTTGAGAAATATTTTAGGAAAATTTTTATCTTTGAAAATTTAATGTGAAAAATACTTAGTTCAGGAACAAAAATTAAAATTCGATATACATAGGTAATTAAATTGCATATTTTCATTGACGTATAAAAATTGTATTTCATGTAAGTTTTTAAATTAACTTTTTTAAATAATTTGAGGAATATTTTAGGAGAAATTGTATTTTTGAAAATTTTCTCTGATATTATTAATAATAGATAATAAAGACCGATTTTTGATAAAATGTTTTTGGTTGTATTTTTTGCCGGGTTGTTTTATTTTCAATAAAAAATGTAGCCATATCTCAAATAAAATTAAATTTTTACTTTGTGTATAAAGTTGAAATTAAAATTAAAAAAAAAAAAAAAAAAACTAACCCATAAAAACCAAGTTTTTATTATAATCCCACGCAACTACCTGCAAAGTTTCAGCTCGATTGGATCACGGGAAGAGGGTGAAAAATCGATACAAAGTTTTTTTCGGCAGACAAACAAGCAGACACTACAAAAAATATTCAAAAAATAATTTTAATTTTTAATATTTAATTGGCTGCCTTCAAAATTCTCGGAAAAAAATACCGCAAAACTTGTATAAACTACAACGACAAATAAATTTTTGTTAAATTACCATATTCTGTAACTTAAATGATCCCTTCTTGAAAATTTTTAAGGATAAAACTTTTTCCAGTAAAGTTTTCTAGACAAACTTAATATTTTACATATGTACATATAAGAAAATCCCCATTGTTTTTTAATAGTTAAATTTTGTCAAATAAAACACTTCGTAAAAATATAAACATTTTTAAGAATGGATACAAACAAAAAAGCAAAGTCAACTTGACAAAAAAAACTTTGTTTTTTTACATTTTATCAATGTTATTATTATATAATATATATATATATATGTATATATTATGTCCTGTGGTTCCTAAACGGAACAAAGGGCCACAGAATGTTGTTATTGTATTAAACAAATATACTTTAGAAGTTGTTTATTGTACAAGTTTTTAGATACATTTTGTTTGTAGATAAAACAAAAAAGTAAAATGAAATTTTAAAGTTTTTTCACAATCAATTTTGATACTCTTGAAAATTTGCTTAATTGCCTAAGTGTTACACTTCTGTAATTTATCTTAAAAATTTTAACATTTATACTTATGAATTTTAACATAAAATAATTATTCAAAACATAATATCTACTTGTTTTTTGTTGTAAATTGTGTTTTTTTTTTAAATTTAAATTTATTTTCATTTTACATATATAAAACATATTTTGAATAATTAATTTATATCAGTAAAACAATCCATTCGTGAAATTATTAAATTTATTATGATCAGTTACAAAAGAAAAACTTACGTAATGTAGAATATTTTAAATGTGGTCCGAATTGAATATAAAAAACAAAACACAGTTAAATTCAAATTGGATGTAGGTATTTACATTTTTTTTTTAATTTTTAACAGTATTGTTTGTTTCATAAACGAACATAATTTTGTAGTTGTATTTTATACAAGTTTTTCGATAATATTTTTTGTGTAGTTAAAAGCAAAAAGTTAAACGTAATTTTATAGTTTTAAATTTTTTAAGTTAAGTTTTTTCACATTCAAATTTTGCGAATTTTTTTAATTTGCTAAATTACCTAAGTTTTTCTTTTGTAACTCATTTTACAATTTTTACATTCATACTTAGGAATTTATGTAACATGCCATACAATTAATTATTCAAATAACGTTAGCACTTGTTTTGTTTGTGTGAAGGGCCGATTTATAAATTTATAAGATTTTAAATTTCGTTTAAGACATATTCCTAGTTGTAAGTTAACTATTTTTACTTAAACTTTGAGTGGAAGTGGGGTTCGATTCAGAAGTGACAGCTTAAATAAAAAATAAGGTTTCTTTCGCCTTAAAATGGTATAAAAAAAATAAATAAAAAACATCGATATTTTTATTTTATAAAAATAAAAAATCCTCTAAAGCAAAATCGTATTTTGAATAATTTATTTGTGTTAGTTAAACATCATTCGTGAAAGTATAATTTTTTTTTTAATATAAAGAAAAACTTAGGTAATTAAAGTTGTTTCAAAATCCATTAAAACCGGTATTTTTATTTTACAACAAAAAAAAAAAATCCTCTCAAGTAAAATATTGTGTTTTTAATATTTATTTTATGTCGTAAAAATATAAATTGTTTGAAAAACTTAGATAATTAAGGTTGTAAGAATTAAATGTGAAAAAACTTAGTTAATTTAACAAAAATTGAAAGCCGATGTATTTACAATATATTTGTTTATACAAGCATTTGGATGACTTTTTTCTGTGTGTATCCACTGTTCAATATTTTTCTAATGAAAATTGAGATGAAATTAAGAATTTCAACAGAAATTTACTAGAAAAGCAACAACTTTTGTTTAAAGCCATTCCGTATTAAATTGTTCACTTTATAATAAATCCATGTTTTTAAATTAAAATTACATTCATTTTTCGAACATTCTTTCCAATTAACACATTTTTGTTTCATATTTTTTTTTTTGGAAACGGTGATTTCACCTAATTTAAATGTTTTCATTACTCTTTAATTTTGAACACTCTTAAATTGTTTGTTAATCAACAAAAACCAAATTATGCACTTGTTTTAATGAGTTTAATTGAGAATTGATCACATTTTTATGAGCGTAGAATTTTTGTGGCAAAAAAAATATATAATGATCAATGAATTCCGTTGTTAAAAGTAAAAAAGTACTCACGATAAGAATTTAGAAAATATATTTTACATTAAAAAAAAATTAAATGAAAATGTTTTATTTTTAGTTCTTAACACAAAATCATTAAAATCAAAGTTACAACATATTTACACATAATTAAAATATTTTTTTTTAATATTTATATATTAATTTTTTTCAAGTTAAAAAAAATCTCACATTTTTAATAGATTTCCTCCATATATTTTTTGTTATTTTCAATTAGTTCTTTTTTTTTTTGTTGTATTCTCTATAGCTTTTTTTTTAGTTAGATTCTCATTTATTGAAAAGCTTTTTTCTTTAATATCTCCAAAATATATGAAGTGTGTGGTTTTATTTATTTTGTTTTTTTTTTCTTTATCAAGAAACTTATTTTTTTTTAATGTAAGGTGGACACCGCACGTCCTTACAGTCACGAGTAACAACAGCGTATGAACGTAATGCGTAAAGAAAAAAATATTTTTAACCGTGAGTAGTCCAAGTCCTAGAGGAGACAACGTTGGCGTTGACGTCAACAGCATTACACACCACTATGCATACACAAATGTTTTACAACCACCACCAACACTACTACTACGATGACAACAACAACCACACCACTATTATTATAACTCATACATGCTCACATAAAAATATGAGAATTTTAAACACTCTTTAGTGGCCCCCGCTAGATCACTTAATGACGTTGCGTTAATTTTGTATTACTGTTGCTTTTGCTTTTTGGGAGAATTTTTTTTTATAAGTATAAAGTTAGGGTCTGTTTTTTTAAACTTGTTCTCTATGTTTATATTTGTGTGTAAAATTTTGAAAGGAAAAACCAACAAAAAAAAAAATAACCGCGAGTGTAAATAGTAAAAAGGGAGGTTGCTCTTCCCCTTTTTTTGTATTATTAAAACAAAAAAAAAAAAAAACTTTAACCAACAAATTCTTATACACAGGAATTTTTATTTTCAATAAAGTATTTATGTATATTTTTTATTAATCATTTAAAAAACCCACTTTTTTTATTAACAAATATTTGATATCTTTAATTTAATAACATTTTAACTTTTAGATAATTCTCATTTATCATTTTTTAAAATTTTCTTTTATCATTATTAATTTTCAAAACTTATTGCCGTTTTCCGTCTTTTCTTTATTTTTGTATAAATTTCCCGTTTAAATAAATGAAATAAAAACGACGAACTTTTATTTACGACACTACTACGACGACTGAACAGTCCTCTTGCTCCTCATTGATCGCGTAGGCCAAAAACAAATCGTACATGTAGTGATTCTTCTTCGTCTTTGTCGTCGTCAACGTTTTTATTATATTCATTTATTTTTTTTTTCAATGTATTTCATTCTGTCGTCGTGTACAACTTGAGCTTGTTGTTGTTTTTATTATTTTGCCTAATGTCGTTTATTCGTAATTGTTGTTGTTGTTGTTACTGCCGTCCTACAATCCACTCCACATTAGAGCAAAGTGTAAATCCTCTTAAATGACAACAACAACAACAATCATCATTATAGCAACCAACCACCATTCAAAAAAAAAGCAACAACTATAGAGCAAAAGCAACAAGCCAGCCAGCCAGCCAGCATAGTCATATTCCAATTTCACATAACACGATTTCTATGCACAGTTTTTATTATTTCTTTTTTTTTTTCATTTTATGTCTTAAAAAAAAGTATAGAATTCCATTTGTATATGTTTGTTTAAATGTTGTTGGCTTGGTTTTTAGTCTCCTTTTCCTTTTACGTAAAATTTTAAGTGGGTTTTTAAACTTGTTGTTGTTATGAGAGTAAGTGGAGAATTTGTTTAGTGAGTTTATTTCGTTGCTAAACTCTTTTCGAATGATCATTCTTATTGGTTGTCTCTGAGAGTATTTGATTTTCTCTTTTAAAAATCTAATTAGTAAAAACAGAGTGGGTCATTTAGTGCGAGATGATATATTGTATAATTGGAAACTTTTCTAAAACATAAAAGACTTGTTGTTTTATGATTTCAAACAGATTTCTTTGCATATTAAAATAAACTCAAATGGCTTTGTTATTAATTTAACCCTTAAATTTATGATTTCTTATTTTTTCAAATTTTTTTCATATGATTACTTAAGGTGTGTAGATAAGAGTGTTTTGCCAAAAACCTTTTAAAGCGATAAATGAATTCATATGGCCAAAACGATTTTTGAGAATATTTTTCAGACTTTTTGAAGCTCTGTATTTTTGATTATTTTTTTGAACTCGAAAAATTTTGAGAAATGTTTCAGATTTTTTGAAGCTCGGTATGGGGTTGCGGGAAAATATTTTGTCCAAAAAATTAGGTTATGAAACATAAATTTTTTTCTCTGCTGCTTTATTTTCGCAATAAAATCACTTTAAAAGAGTAAGATCCAACTTAAAAAATATTATCCGTGTAAAAATAATTAGTTGATGACTTTAACAGTAAAATTTCGGTATTTCCCACGTTCAAACCTTTAAGATTTTTAAGATATCAATAATGTTGGATTATTTATTTCATATACACTTTATAGTGTAACATTTGAAGTATCTTTGAAAAAATTTTCAATTAAAAATTTTAATAAATAAGTCCGTGACAGCGAATCTCTTCGAAAAAAAGTTGATTTGCGGTGAACATCATAACTCGTTACCGGGTCATGTGAAATAAAAAAATCGAAATTCGTTTAAAAAATCATATGTTTCCCGAGGTAATCACTTTGAAGGCAACCACGAAGAGTTTTTTTACTTTCGATTTTCTCCCCATTTTTTAACAACAAATTCCCGAGATTTTGTAGCAAAAATCGTGTTTTTTTCTTCCAAATGCTGAAAAGAAAAAAATTGGAAAAAAAAAAACTCATCGTCACTACCTCAGGAAACATGTCACCTTTCATTTGAATCCGATCATGAAATTTGCACATGTTGGTCGAATATAAAGTTTATGGAGGATGCAATAGGGGAAACAGATGAGTTTGTTTACATTTTTGTTTTTTATATACCTATGTATTTCTCTTAAAGTGACAGAAATAAATGTGAAATGGATTATATTAATTACTACCTAAATTCTTCAGATAGTACTTAATATAACGAATTTCAAATTTTTTCTCATAATTCGCGCGAAGATTCTTCTCAGTTGCAGTACCAAATACTTCGATAACAGCAACATGTTTACTTAAAATCAGGTATACTTTTTAACAGTCATCCTAAAAGTTATTTTTACTCCCGTTATCTTGACTCGTAGTGTCTGTTTGTCTGCCGAATAATTGAGCTGAAACTACGAAGGCAGAGTCGTGGCGCCGATAAAAATGATTTAACAAATTTTCATTTAAAAAGTTTTACTATAGTATAATTTTGGATATTTCGAAATTTTAACGGTTTTTTATTTTCAGTCAATCAATTATTTAATTACATGAAGGTGAACTTAATTTACAAAGAAAGGGAGTATAATAAAAATTTGATTTTTATGGTTGTTTTTTTGATTTTATCATCATTATCAAAATTTTACATGAGAAAATTTTTTTTTAAATAATCTTTACTTTATCTTTAGTGAAAGTACTTTTTACACTTATGAAATTTTGATACATGATGCATATGATCATAAATTTATCGATTTTCTTCAAAAAACGAATATCTAATATCATGTCATTTAAGCTATTTTCACGGTCCTTATATCTGATATATCTGTATACATAGTTTTATCCAGTTAGAATGTGTTAATTTTTTAGTATTAATGAAAAGTTTACACTTATTAAAATTTAAAAATCTCAAAAATCAAAAATTTAACATCCAATATGGACTTAGTTGCTTGAAAATGAGTTTTTTTTTTACAATATAGACAGTATACCAAGCCCTGAAGCTAAAAATTTTACCCTAATTTTATAGGTTTTGTATATAGAACTCCCAAATATTAGAATTCATCATAAATTATTTCATCCCATTAGTTTATGTTCCATAACAGTAAACGGTAAAGGCTAATTCCAAAGTGACAGACATGACAATCTAATCCAATATTATACAGCAAAAGTTTTCCGTTGTTCATAAAAATATACAAAATTATGCAGACGGACCTGAGCAATATATTTTCCATTAGAAAAAGTGAGAAATTATTATTGTTGTAAATAAAAGCAATCGTGACAGACATGACAAGAAACAGACATCATTTTAGAGGATGTTTGTAAAACACAGAAAAGCTCCGAAGCTATGTTTGTATGACAAATAAGAAACAGCTGTTTATGGTTAATATAAGAGCTAGTTAGTTTATTAATAAATCATATGTATATAAAACATTAATTCTAAAATAAATTATAGTAAAAAGAAGTATTTTGCAATGTGACAGACATGACACTGCTTTTAGTTTCAAAATTACTTAACTACACTTTTTCCTTTCTTACTGGAAAAAGAGAGGCTATAAAAATATTCAAAAATACGTATTTATAATAAACTATTGTCATATTTTCATGCCATTTGAACCATTTTCTTTGAAATGGTATCAATAAAAATTTAAATACCTTTTGGAGCGAATTTAAAAAACAACCGCTGTCAAAAATTTGTTTGCATTGCATTTTAACTAAACTCATTTTTTTTGGGGGAAGGAATTTCTCAGTGTTTTACTGTCTTTGTTTTGATTTTTATATCTTCTTCTTCTATATATGTACATATATAAAATGGAATGTGTGTTTGTTTATTTGTTTGTTTGTACCTTATAGGAGACCAAACCTCTGGACCGATCTTCCTGAAATTTTCACAGCATTTAACTGGGACTCTGGCATGATTAATAGGGTACTTTTTTCGACCACGCCCACTTTTACGCCCATTTTTTTTAAATTATGTAATTGCTCCCAGTAGTTTTTAACAGATTTACTTCAAATTTTATACACATTATACTCCAGGCGAGGTAGAAATAAACATTTCTTACGCCACGCCCCCTTTCACGCCCCTTTTCACGCCAAATTTTGTTTGAAAGTTTTAAACTTTTTGTTCTCTGTACAAATTTGTTCCTTCCAACGGATTTTTTTATATTTGGTAGTATATTGCTCTTAATACTGTTAACGTCGCCATATAACTATGAACCACACCCACTTCATCGCCCCCTTTTTTTAATTCAGATACTTACTTCTACCACTAACAATGTTTGCTATACAAAATACTTTTTTTGTAATATGTATTTACCTAAAGTTTTATACACGTTTTATCTACAGGTAAGGTAGCCATACATTTTTTTATTACCAAATCCCCCTTTTTCGCCCCATTTTACCTTAATTTATAATTATTAATCTGCTTTCAATCTGTATATATAAAAACGTTGGTGCATTTGTTTGTAACGAATGATCTCCGGAACCATAAGAGCTGTCGAGGTAAGATTTGCACCATAGGTTTGGTTCGAGCTCTTCTGTGTTTCTTTTTAGTTTTAACCCTCTAGCTGGCGTTGGGGTAAAGTTATAAACAAAATTCTTATTTTCAGCGCGATTTGACTGCAATTCAGAATTTATGTATGCTTCGTCATAAGAAATTTTTGTATGTGTAAATGGACCCGATAGGTGGCGCTGGGGTAAAGTCATTTCGAATATTCTTATTTACGGTGCGATTTTAATGAAACTGAGAATGTACATATATGTATGTTAGATGATGCCAAACATTTTTTTATTGGTCCCGGTAGATGGCGCTGTCGTTCGAAAAATAATGAGTTGTCAAATTTATATAAATTTTATAAGTTACAAAATTCACAAACGTTTTTATATATAAATATTCTAACCAAAAAGGAAGGAAAAAGCCGCTATATTATTGCATGGTGGTAGTACAGCTCATTCAGCACTCAAATCACCGTTAAACGTACAAACAAATGAGAATGCCGTCTGTAATATCAAAAAACATTCCAGTATGGCAAAAGTTCTGCAGAAATGCATTATTATTATTTGGGATGAATGTACCATGGCTCACAAACATTCCTTAGAAGCATTACATAGAACTTTAAAAGATTTGAAAGGCAATGAAAGACTTTTTGGTGGAGCTCTCATTTTATTATCTGGAGATCTTCGTCAAACATTGCCACTCATACCAAAATCAACCTATGCTGACGAAATAAATGCCTGCTGAAAATCATCAACATTATGGAGTAGCGTTCAAACTATAAAATTAACAACAAACATGCGAGTACGATTACAAAATGATCCAATGGCTGACCAATTTTCAAAACAACAACAAAAAATCAATATTAACCCAAACAGTCAAACTATTAAAATATCCACAAGATTTTTTGTCAATTTATATCGTCAAACGATGAATTAATTGAAAATGTATTCCCCGACATTCAAAATCAATATCGTAACCATGATTGGTTTAGTGAAAGAGCTATTTTCCCCGCAAAAATGTCAATGTCGATGACGATAATATTAATGTTGTTATTCAGGACATGATTCATTGTGAAACGTTTTCTTTGAAATCTCTGGATAGTGTTGTTGAAAAAAAATTAAGCAGTCAATTAACCAATATAATTTTTGAATTCACTGGATGTGCCCGGTCTACCGCCACATTTATTAAAATTAAAAGTTGGTTCTCCAATAATTTTGCTACGTAACCTCAACGCTCCGAGACTATGTAATGTAACCAGGTTAATTGTTGAGAGAATAATGCCCAATGTTGTTGAGGCCACAATTCTCAAAGGCAAATTTAAAGGAGAACATGTTTTACTGCCAAGAATTCCTATGATTCCTACCGACACACCGATAACATTCAAAAGATTGCAATTTCCGATCAGATTGGGCTTTGCCATGATCATTAATAAATCTCAAGGATAATCATTGCAAATATGTGGTTTGGACTTCGAAAACAGTTGTTTTTCCCACGAACAACTATATGTGGCATGTTCCCGTGTTGGAAAGCCAGCAAATTTATTCATTTACTGTGAGAATATGAAAGTAAAAATATTGTTCACTCTTTAGCATTACTATAATAGAAATATATTGGTCATTCTTATATGTTACAATAAATATTTATTTTCATTTTCATAAAAAAACATGGTTTTTCTTTAACAGTTTTCAATTAATATTAACAAATGCACAAACATTTTTTTTATATAGGTGCATACAGATTCTAACTAAAATAAAAAAAATCATTGAGGGCAAAACAACGTTTGCCGGGTCCAGCTAGTTTTTATATAAATCGCTTTTATTTTGTTACTTTTATTATAAAAGGCCATAACTGTTACGGTCCCTGCTAATCACACATAATATTGTCATTATTCAAATTGCTTATAAATATTCTCAGATTTATTTACACACCCTGTACATTTATAAGATATATGGAGAAAATAACTTTAACACAAAGTTGTGTTTGCATCTGTGCTTTAGAAGAGAATTATGAGAGAGTCATTAAAAAAATACACTCTTTAGCTCTTGCCCACTCACATTTACTTATATAAATGTTAGAAAACGCCGTTATACTCTCTGCTACGACGCTGACCTGTTTCAGTTTCCTATTTCCTTTACACCATAATTGAAAGAAATAACAAAAACAACAACAGCAAAACAGGGTGGATGAAAAGCAGAAAACAAAAAGCTTTTATACTACAGCAGCAATATTTCCCCTGATAATAAAATCTAATTCTGGTATACACAAAGTGGTGTTATTAAGGATTTTTGATAAAAAAATTATAAAGGCGGTCTTTCATTTTGCAGGGTTGCTGATAAAGGGATAGATTTATGTATATGGCATAACAAAGGAAAAAATTTTTTTTTTTTATAAATGTAAGTTATAAAATTTCCACCAGTATGGTGGCATGTGCTTGTCTTTCCACTCCTTATTTGTAGAACATGCGATACAGATTTGGAAAAAACCCACCTTTAAAAAAATTTTAACCTTTTTTCTGCCTCTATTTTTGTACAAACTCTTTTTTTTTGTATTTTGTATTTTCTATTCAATGCCTTGTTTGTCTATTATTATCCACTATTATATCCCCACCTTAGAATTTACTAAAAAAAATCATACCTCAGATCATTTCCCTCTATTCTCCCTTCCTTCGTGTCTGCTATAATGTGCTTAATACATACTCGTACTATCCTCCTCACAAAAAAATAGACAAACAATAGACAGACGGACAAACAACTATGAAAAAGCTTTTGTCATTGAATTGTTGCCTTTCCTTTGCATGAGCAAAGATCACAAATACACAAAGTTTTTTTATTTCTAATGCCCCCATACAATATATGTAGGTATACAAATACACTGACGATCGTACGGACACACCACATGCATACATACATACATATGTATGTATGTACTTACATACTCGTATATGGTTGTATTTAAGCATAGAAATAGAGATAGATACCTTAACTTTATTGTAGTACAACAACGTAAATAAGACGGATGGTTGTTGGATAGATGGATGGATGGATGAATAGACTGAAACAACACCCAGGCGCAAAAATGCTATGGATACAAACAAACATATTCCAACTTACATACATATAAAAATATACTTCCATACATAAATATGTACAAAATAATCATAGACTCGCGCTGTCACAGTCACTGAATCGTGTCGTGTGGAGTCATTTCGAAAAGTAGAAAAATGTGTAGGTATGTTATTCAAAATGGATGAGAGTGTATCGTGTAAGTTTATTTGTGATTGTGTAGCATGATCATAATGAAAAATTCCGTTTGTGCCTTGTTTGCCTTGCCCTATTGCGTGATTCTTGTTCATTTAGTAAAAAATAATAATAATAAAATAATATGTTCAGAAAAAGAGAAATCCTCACGAATTGAGAGCTTGCTATGGAGAACTAATTAGAAGAGATACAGAGAGAGAGAGAGAGAGCTTTATTGTTATTTATGCAGAGATGGAAATCTAAATTTTATATCTCATTAAGATATTTGTTTCAAACATAAACAAAAACCACATTCTTTCCCAATGGAAATAAGTCCACAAAATTGACGAAAAACAGCTGAGTTCTGCGGTATCAGTATTAGTGTTACTGTTGAACACGATTATCTAAAAATTGTTTGAATTCGATAAAATTTATCCTCTCACATAGAGCCTCCAAAAACCTCAATATGTGGTGTCGGTTTTGGAATTCTATAAAAACCATTCAGTTTTGGTTATTTTGCGGTTTTTAGCGAAGTTTTTAAGTATGATAATATCTATTAAAATTATTAAAAATATAAAACAACTCGTGAATATGATTATACATATTTTTTGTTATATATTATATACATTAATAATTAAATCAGTTAAATTTTATTAAAAAATTCTATAAATTTTGCAATGTAAAAATATAGAAAATAGAGCTTATATACAGTGGACGGCCACGAATTTCCAATGTACTAAAAGGCAAATTTTTTGCATTGGCAGTTCTGTGGTACGAATAAAAAACAATTTTGCTATTCGATAATACGAATATTTTTGGAAGAATATGCTTGTTTTAAATTTTACTTTGAAGTTTTTTTACTTGTTTTTTTCTCCGGCCAACTGCCAAATATTCAGTTGGTACGAAATTTAATAGTGACAGCAAGTGTCTTGTGTCGCGTGTTCTATATTTGATACATAAAACTGTTCAAAGTGAAAGAAGTTAAAAAGAGGCAAATTTCTTTAGGAAAAAAGTTAAAAATTATTAAAGACAGTGAAAGTGGAAAATCTCTATATGAAATTTTGTAGCTAGGATTATATAAGTCAACCATCGGCACTATAAAAAAACAAAAGGCGCAACTTTTAGCTGCAACAGATGCACTAAAATCCCGCTACAGAATAGCAATTGGAGAATTGAAAAAAAGAATGGAAGTGGGGAATTTCTGGAATTTCAGAAAAACTTTTATGGAGGCGACTTTTTTGCCAGTGATGGCGAAAAGTTATTGTCTTCTAGCTCTATTCATCAATAAATTAGCTACTGTTATTAAGTAGTAAAACCATGAGGTTGTTTTTAATGCAGATGAATTCGGACTTTATATGAAAATGTTGCCGGGCAAAACGTATGTACAGTGGCTCACAGCTTATTTCGTGTGAGCAACATTTTTGAAAAGCATGGTATATAATTTATATATTTTGTTCTGAACTAAAAAAACCTATAATGCAGTTACATAGATAATTTAGTTATCAATACGAAACAAAAAAAAGTTTTACAAAACAAACAATATTCAACGTTTTATTGTACAAAAAACAAAAACATTCATAATTCTTAGGTCACAGCTTATTTCGTGTGTTGATTTGGGATGCTGAAAAATAAAATAAATAAAAATAACTGAAAATCAGAACATGAACAAAGATTTTCAACATGGGTCGACGCACTTCAATAGAAAAACGCGAGTTAATTATTAAACATTTTCAGAGCGGAAAAACACAAAAACAAATTGCTGATATTGTCGATTTGAGTCCATCTACGGTGCAGTATATAATTCAGCGTTTTGTGCGTGAAAATCGCCTGCGTAACAAGGGCCGGCAAACTCCTAAGACAATCTTTAATGGTCGTGATGAGAAGTGGAATTTTCAGGGTGAAAATTCTGAACCTGGCAGGAAACTCTCAGAGGAGAGAATAAGTTTTTTAATTTGCTGAGGGAACAAAGAAGATTAAACCTCTTGTGATGGAAAATCCCAAAAACCAAGATGTTTTCGTAAAATTTTTTTTTTATCGATAATGTTTCAAGGCACAAGAATTGGTGCAGGTAACTAAGACTAAAAATAATGGGTTAAGTATATGCCGCTTGCTATTGAAAATTACGGCTTTATCTGGAGATTTTGAAATATCTCTCAAAAAGACAGATTTGTTTGAAGCAATATCGTTGGTTGCAATGTCACTGGAAACACTCTGTGCTGATTTGCTAAAAATGCTGGAAAATGTTTAAGTGACAGCGGTTTTGATGATGTAGACAATCTTCCCCTTTCAGCCTTAAGAGATGCGTCATCTTTTTTTTTTAATAAAAAACTAATTTAAATTAAATTCTCTTGTGTTTTATTTTATATGAAAGGAGGAAAAAACTTTAGTCCAATAATACGAATTTTCCAACATTACGAAAAGGCCTGACATTATATAACTATTGGACGTCTACTGAAATACACTAAATACAACCTTCTTGTACTTCTGTATTAATTTTACACATCCCAAGTGTAACCGGCCTTATATTTTCTTGAAAATTTTTGACAAAAATATGATGTACCCTCTAAATTATTCATCGTCCATTTTTAAAAATTTTCTCGCTCTGTTCTCGCTCTTTAAATAATAAATAGATTTGAATTTGAAATTTTTTAATAAATGAAAACTAATAAAGTTAAAACTCGCATAACTTTCTGCGCGGTTTCAGTTAAAACTGAACTGGAAACTCTACTATCGCATAAATCTTCTCATTGTAAATTAAAACACCTATTTGAATTTTTTATTTAATGTTTTAAGTCAAATCTTGACATGTGTTCTACCGTACTAAGTTAAGAAATATTAAACATTTTGCATACAAAATTCAATAAAGTAGTCTAGAATAATTGTGTTTATCTTTAAAACTTTTTAACCTATAATTCCACACATGGTCTTAGTGAAAAGGTAGTACTACTTCCTTTACAATGACGTATGCAATATTTTTTTTTCGAAATCGGTTTGAAACCGATGTCTTCCGATCGGGATGAAATTTGCACCAAGGTTAGTCCTATTGGATAGTAGTTTAGTCACAATTTTTCAAGAAGATCGGTCAAGATCTCTCTGAGTTAGAGGGGATCAAAATTTGACATTTTGGCCAAACAGGTGTTTTTATTACCCATTGTTCTAAGAAATTTTCTCCCAAATAGTTTAGATAGCTATTTCTTCAATATTTCGGTAAAAAATACTTTAAAAAAAATTGTAGACTTTTTTTTTGCTAAATCAAAACATTTTTTTGCCTTTTTTTTTCAAAAAGGGCATTTTTTTTTTGCTCATAAGAAAGCTTAGGATATTTCCTTTAAGAGCTTTTTGGTCGCTTAGTGGGATGCGGGTGGGATATCTATCAAAATAAATGTTTTGTAGCTCAAGACAACGGTTTTTCAATTTTTCACAAATGCGCTATTTTGAAATTTTTCCTATTTGTGTGTAAAACCTTACAAACAAAACTTATATTGAGAAACTAGACAAATTAACCTTTCCGAAGGTATGTAACATACCTAACTAAAATTTCATACCCTCGATACCGTAAAACCCAGAATATGTTAACCTCAGGAAAAAATATTTTTTTTTTCTATAGAAATGTTGAAAAATTATTATTTTTTATTTATTTGTAATAATAATTAAATTAATATATAATAATAATAATATTAAAAATAAAAAGATAAATAATTTAATAAAATTTAATCTTAATTACATTAGATCCATTTATATCATAACTATTTTTAAACTTAATTTATTGTAGCTGATGAAGTATTTAAGTCTTGTAAATTTTTAAATACCCAGTCTTTCATCCAGCTTTTTTGTCGCCTTTATTTACTGCATTTTTTTGTCAATCCTTTCTTGGCGTTACTAGGTTCAGCTGTTGATTTCGCTGCTGTTTTATTTGTTGGCTTTGGAAAGAAATCGCATTGAATAGAGGCAGAAAACTTTTTCAACTTGAGTCTTCCATCGACAAGCGGTATAAAAGCATGGTATTGAGCGGTGCCATCGATTGTTACCACAGCATCGAATCTGCTCTTCAGTGTTTTAAATGTTTCCTGATGATCCTCTTTGCTGCTAAAAACTATTTTAGTTTCTTTACAATAATTCTTTGCCCAATGGAATAAAGCAGTCGCATCTAAGATGCGATCTTGATGAGAGTACTGGAGGCTATACTTCGCTGCATTTCTTTTAAGGTTTGCTCCAATACCATCACAAGCTCCTTTACCATGAGCAGTAGGATGAAAATGCCATTCAGCTGGCATTCAAAAATCTTTTCATGAGCCATAAGATTTGCGAAGCTACTTTTGTTTTTAAAATGTTGACGAGCTTCGTCCGAAACGAAACCTTCTTTACTGTAAATTTAGATTTTAAATATTTTAGTATTACCTTCTGGTACTCATAAACTGCAACGGTATCATGTTTTAAATCGTCGGATATGATTGCCATACTTTTGTGTTCCAGTTTTTCATCTTTCATGTGAATATAGTTGCTTGGTCGTTATTGAAGTGGAATGCTTGTATGGCATCCTGAAGAACATATTTATAGTTTTCTGCGAAATCATATGAAATAACGAATTCACCAGACTTCAAATGTATCTTGAAGAATGACCATTGCTCTTTGACTAAACAGTTATGGGTTCTCAAGTTTAGCAATCCTGTACACATTTCTTCCACAAAATCATCCACATTTAAAATGATTGTTTTCAATGTGCATCTGTCAGTCTGAATCCAAGAATCAAATTTGACCTCCTCTATATATTCTCGATCTAAAGAGTTGATTAAATTTTCTTTGATGAATGTGGTTTCCGGGCAATTGGTACATTCACCTAAGTGGCAAGAAGTTGTTGCATTAGGACACATAGTCAATTTAAGACAATCGCGGTAATCGTGTAAATCTTCTGGCGAATCATCTGTTAAGTACTTTAAGTTGATTTCCTTCAACATCAGTTTAACATTTTCATGGTAAATGCAAACGCATACTGCGTGAGTTCCGCTGCTTCCTGCCAAAACGCAATGTTTTGGCCTCATTTGGGTAAATTTTGTGAAGCCAATTTTGACATCCTCGTGTTCAGATTGAAATGTTGCAAATAACTCTTGCAGGTTACAGAGAACCATTCTCTTCTGCATTTGAACTTTCTTGCCATCGATTCGTACAGACACATATCATCTCGCTGATAAAACTGGGTTACTAGAGTTTCAGTTTCGCACTCTAAAGTTTTTCCCTTCTTTTTGTTTGGGAGTGTGAGAATCCCATGCTCAGCAACCAATTTTATTTAGCAATTCTTGCTTCTCGCTGAGATGTTCCAAACTCAGTCATTATTTTTGCACAACTCCATGTCGATGGAGCAAACGTGAGAAGTTGAATTCTTTCAGCTCTGCTCTGTGACGTTTTGTTTTTCTCTTTTATTTGTTCAAAAACTTCTACTGCATCCTTATGGTATTGGTTTTGACGCTCATTCTTTTAACTCACACCTTCTACTGAAAAGTTAGAGACACCATCATCATCAACGGTTCTGTCATCATTTTCAGAATTACTTTTGTCTTCATCTGGAATTTCTTCAACGCAAGGCTCATTACTACTGAAATTCGGTAATTCCTTCAACTTTCCGAGTTCTTTTCTGCATGATCCACAAATTAGGAACCGTTTTGATAGCATATGGAATTTTTTTAATATGCCGGCGGAAATATTTCGCACATCTGATGATCTTAGATTCCTTTTGTTAAACGGATTTAAACAAAAAGAACCAATTTTTTTTTCAAGTTTAGCCTTTTTAGGAGCCGTAGACATTGTGAAGATTAATTATGTAAGAAATTATGTAAATAACACACGTCTTAACTTTAAGGCTGTTTCTAATAAACTGATTTCCGAATGTCTCCAGAATGTCAATAAATAGTTTTTTAAGATCATATAGGTAGTAGATTTTAATGAATCAGTCTAAAATCTTTTATTACGGTCAAGAAGGGCTTAGTGTCGGTTAACCGCATGTTACATAATAAAAATAATAATGAAGAACATATTTCAACCAAATGTTGCCAATGATAATAAAAATAAACTACCTGTTATTTTTTACCTTTTCAACATATTAAAATAAACTACCTTTTAACTTCTACCTCTCCACCCACTTTTTAAAGTCAAGTGTCATAAAATAATAAATAAGAGAATGGCCATAATATATTTCCACCTGATACAAAAACTTGTATCTTGGGCACCTGCTATTTTGACAATAAAAATCACATTCAATATTACGTGCGCTCAAAACCACCTATAGGATTGAAAAAAAAAAAATGCCGCAATGAAAGGGGGTTTAACATATTACAGTATAGAGGGTATGAAATTTTAGTTGAAGTATGTACTTTTTATATTAATAATAAGATTAAATTCTTATAAATTCTATTAAAGGAAAAGAGTAAAGAAATAATTGAAATTGAATTTTTAATTCATTTATTTAAAATAGCATTGTTTTTTTTTATTTAACCTACTTTATATCTGTTTGTACGCATATTTATGCTGCTGAGTGTATGATCACGAACCCTAAATTCATTAGGGGCGTTACCCTATCAGACACTATCTATTTTTCAAGACATGACCTGAAATCGTATTCATTAAAATTAATGGAGGAGCATATAAAAGCCTCAATTTCAGAGAAACCAACATCTTCATTTTTAATTCCAGTTCAACAAAAATTTGTAAGGTCATTGCCACGGCTTCCAAGAAATATTGTCTAAGATCCGTGAGCGGAAAGTATAAATAGAATAAAAAAATTCGTCTTCCACATACGGTGTAATTGGATTTCTAATGCAAAGTGATGCATATAAAAGCCATACTGAAAAATTTAAGGAAATTTGTCTTATCCAACACTGGTTCAATTATTATCACCTTTTAAAAAACCAAAACCTCGCCATAAAACAATATTTAATCAGTTTTATAAATCTTATGCCGTTTTCCTTTCTAACAAAAAATGTCGCACTTTATTTGCACTTTTTCGAAAAGTAAATTTTTTTTATATATTTTGAATTAAGAGCAACCTTATCATATACATCAATCGAAAAGTGTCAAAGTCAGGCCCTTGCAAATCGCAAAAAATTGCAGCCATTGACTTCTTTCAGGTCATAGTGTGAGAATATTTCCACATTATTCCCCTTTTTTTAATATTTTCACCCCATGACTTCAAAGACGATAATAATCAAAATTTTTGGCACAGCACTTTGAGACCTTTCGATTGATGTATAAAATTAGACTACTCTTAATTTAGAATATATAAAAAAATACACTTTTCGAAAAAAGTGCAAATAAAATGCGACATTTTTTGTCAGAAAAGAAAACGGCATTAGTTAAACATTCCCATCTCCGGCACTGTAAACGATGACGTTCTTTGGTTGTTTTAAAGGAAAATATTTGAGAGACTTCAAACAAATGACATTTTAACTTTTCATATAAAGGTTTTAACTTGTGGATATTTCATTGTTGCTGTTTTGCTGTTGCTGTTGTTGTTATAGTTGGTTTTCGTTAGAATCGAATAGAAATCTTACAAAAATGTTTTTCAAAAGCTTATAAGTTTTGTCGAATGTACATACATATGTACATATATGTATATGTGTGTGAGTGTGTGTGTGTCTTTTTGTACAGCAATAGCTTAGAAATATACCTACTTAAAAAATACAGCCTACGTGCTGTGCTTGCTGCAGGAATTATCATCTTCTTTTAATACAAATCATCATTACGACGGTGATGATGAATATTATGATCATTATTGGCTGTTTTGAGTGTGAGAATGTGTTGTGTGTTCGTTGCTTCTGTAATTTCTTGTAAAGTAACAACAAAATATGATGTAATTGTTATTCAAAATGAAAAAAAAAACATATGAATATGAAATACAAATTATTAAAAAAAAAAATGTGGAAGATAAAGACAAGAAAGAACACCTTTTAAATCATCTCATATTACACTGGATGGATGATGATAAACAAAAGCAGTCTGAGGCCTGTAGATCTATCTACCCATTCTAGTAAAGCCTAGAAAGAAACATACATACATACTCGTACATATGATAAACAATCTTGACTCTTACTCTCTGATCAGAGATACTCAAGTCATTTGTGTAAGCGGCTACCTTGTTTTTGGCTTTTTATAGGCTCTGATCTGAACAAGGTCAAAAAAGTAAAATCATTCTAAAATCACTTCTACTTTACTTGCAAAGGAAGAACTTCTTTGGATGTGGTTTAAAACATCTCCGAAAGATATCAATATTATTATGAAAAATAAACAAATCTTCTCAATCACTGACTCTGTAACGCCGTATCATTAATATTTTATTTTATACAATTATCACTCATATGTAACATATATTTTCTCATAAAGATCTTATTCTTTAAAAAGTTTCTTTTTTAAAATGTTATTTTTTAAAACGTACCTTTTTGAAAAATAAGTATCTTTTTTAATAGTATTTTTTTTAAGTTCCTTTTCTTAAAAATAAAATTTTTTGAAAAAGTATCTTTTTAAATAAGTTAATTTTCTTCAAAAACAACCTTTTCTTAAAATACCAGCTTTTCTCAAAAAATACCTTTTATTTGAAAATGCACTTTTCTTTGAAAAATTTACTTTTTTATGAAAAGATACCAGTTTTCGAATAATTAATTTTTTTTTTTCAAAAGTAAATTTTTTTGGGAAAAAAATTTTTTTTAAAAATCCTTTTTTTTTTTAAAGTAAGTGAAAAAGTGAATTTTTTAAAAATTTTTTAAAGAAAGCTTTTTTCTTAAAAAATACCTCTTCTTAAAAATTGACCTTTCCATTACGTAGCAACTTTCTTAAATTTTTTTTAAAAAAAAAAGTTAGTTTTCGAAAAAAGTAACTTTTTTTTTTAAAGTCCTTGTTCTTAAAAAAGCCGATTTTATTAAAAAAGTACATTTTTATAAAAAAAGTACCATTTCATAATAAGTATCTTTTTCTTAAAAAAGTACCTTTCTCAAAAAAAAAAAAAAAAAAAAATACCTATTCTTAAGAAAGATATTTTCTTAAAAAGCACATTTTCTTAAAAAAATATCTTTTCTTAAAATAGTAAATTTTATTAAAACGGTACCTTTTCATAAAAAAGTCCTTTTATTATAACAGTACATTATTTAAAAAAGTGTCTATTGTAAAGAATTAAATTTTTTTTAAAAGTACCTTTTTTAAAAATTATTTAAAAAAAAGTCCTTTTTTTAAATTTGTTTAAAAAGTAAAGTACCTTTTCGTAAAAAGCTACCTTTCGTAAAAAAATAATATGTTCTTAAAAAGTAACTTTTCTTAAAAGCAAATTTTTAAAAAGTCCTTAAAAAAGCAAATTTTTGTTAAATCTGTTAATAAGTACCTTTTTTAAGGAGTACATTTTTTAAAGAGTACATTTTTTAAAAAAGTACTTCTTAAAAAATTATCTATTTTTTTTATATAGTAGCTTTTCAGAAAAAAGTACCTTTTCATAAAAAGTACCTTTTCTTAAAAAAGTACCTTTCTCAAAAAAATACCTATTCTTAAGGAAGGTATTTTCTTAAAAAGCGCATTTTCTTAAAATAGTAAATTTTCCTAAAAGGGTACGTTTTCTGAAAAAAGTCCTTTTATTATAAAAGAACCTTATTCAAAAAAGTGTCTTTTCTAAAGGTTTAGTTTTTTTAAAAGTACATTTTATTAAAAAGTACTTTTTCTTAAAGATGTATTTTTCGTTGAAAAATGATCTCTGCTTTTTTGAGAAAAGTACTTTTTTAAAAAATGGTACTTTTTACGAAAAGGTACTATTTATGAAAATTTACTTTTTCAAGAAAATGTAATTTTTTAAGAATAAAGACTTTTTAAAAAGGGTACTTTTTTCGACAATTTACTTTTTTACGAAAAGGTTATTTTTTTTAAATTAAATTTTCTTAAAAAATAAAATTTTCTTAAAAAATAAATCTTAAAAAAACATCCTCTTTTATAGATAAAAGGAACTTTTGTTATAAAAGTAATTTTTTTGAAAAGTACCTTTTCTTAAAAAAGTATATATTTTTAATAGTACTTTTTCTTAAAAATTTATCTTTTCTAAAATATTACATTTTCTTAAAAAATCAAATTTTCTTAAAAAAATATCTTTTCTTAACAAAGCAATTTTTTAAAAAAAAAAGCATCCTCTTACTTCCATAAACTTTTATTATAAAAGTAATTTTTTTGAAAAGTACCTTTTCTTAAAAAAGTAAATTTTTTAAAAGAGAACCTTTTCTTTAAAAATAATCGTTTCTTAAAAATAGGTACCTTTTCATTAAAAGTACCTTTTCTTAAAAAAGTACCTTTCTCAAAAAAAAAAAATTCCTCTTAAGAAAGATATTTTCTTAAAAAGCACATTTTCTTAAAACAGTAAATTTTCTTAAAAGGCTACGTTTTCTGAAAAAAGTCCTTTTATTATAAAAGTACCTTACTTAAAAAAGTGCCTTTCCTAGAGAATTAGCTTTTTTAAAAGTACATTTTTTAAAAAAAGTACCTTTTCTTAAAGATGTATCTTGCGTTAAAAAAATATCTCTGCTTTTTTGAGAAAGGTACTTTTTTAAGAAATGGTACTATTTACGAAATGGTACTTTTTTCTGAAAATTTACTTTTTCAACAAAATGTACTTTCTTAAGAATAAAGACTTTTTAAAAAAGATACTTTTTTCGAAAATTTACTTTTTTACGAAAAGATTCTTTTTATACCCTATACTACTATGTGGTTTGGGTATAATGACTTTGTGCTGCTGTTTGTAACAACCAATAATATTTGACCTAGACCCATCTTTAATTATACCGATCGAATCAGAATCACTTTTTGATTTGACTTAACAATGTCCGTCCGTCCGTCTGTGTGTCCATGAAAACCTTGTAATCAAACTGCAGGTCGCAAATATGAATATATCTTGATGAAATTTGGTATATAAGCTTTCATCGGTCATGGGATAAACGCTATTGAAATTGTTGAGAATCGGTCCATGTTCAGACCTAGCCCCCATACAAATGACCCCTATAAAATCGACATAAATTGACATAAGATCCAAATTGTCGTATAGATCTTAGTCAAATTGGGTTTGTATGTCTTTATTACATCCATTAATGAATAGTCCAAAAATGATCCCTATGGGACAACTCGTAGTCATAGGCCCCATATAGAGCTGCTTCCCGATCTTCACTTAAATCTATCAAAAAACAAAACAAGTAAGAAAATTATAGTCGGTCTAGACCGACTATACGATACCCTATACCATGCGTTTAGAGACCCTATCTCTTAGGCCCAACTAACTGGACATAGAAAATAAGCAAAAACCAAATTTGAGTGGGATTTTTATTAATTTTTTTGGCTGCAGATATGAAAAGTTCATATCGGATGCTATATCTATATAGGGACTTGGTCCAAAAATGGACCGATCCTGATCATGTTTGGTAAAGTCTCTTGTATTTTGCAAAAATATATACAAACAAAATTTGAGAAGAATCAGTGCAATATTTTTGTTTTTTAATAGATTTAAGTGAAGATCGGGAAGCAGCTCTATATGGGGTCAAAGGGATAATTTTTGGACTACTCATTAATGGATGTAATGAACGCATACAAACCCAATTTGAGTAAGATCTATATGACAATTTGGATCTTATGGCAATTTATGTCGATTTCATATGGGTAATTTGTATGGGGGCTAGGTCTGAACATGGACCGATTCTCGCCAATTTCAATAGCGTTCATCCCATGGCCGATAAAAGCTTATATACCAAATTTCATCAAAATATACTCATATTTGCGACCTGCAGTTTGATTACAAGCTTTACATGGACACACAGACGGACGGACGGACGGACATTGTTAAATCAACTCAGAAAGTGATTCTGATTCGATCGGTATAATTAAAGATGGGTCTAGGTCAAATATTTTTGGTTGTTACAAACAGCAGCACAAAGTCATTATACCCAAACCACATAGTGGTATAGGGTATAAATATTGCGCTGATTCATCTCAAATTTTGTTTGTATATATTTTCGCAAAATACAAGAGACTTTACCAACCATGGTCAGGATCGGTCCATTTTTGCTCGGTCTAGACCGACTATAATTTTCTTACTTGTTTTAAATTAAATTTTCTTAAAGAATTAAATTTTCTTAAAATAAAACATCCTCTTCTATAGATAAAAGGAAATTTTGTTATAAAAGTAATTTTTTTGAAAAGTACCTTTTCTTAAAAAAGTATATTTTTTTAATAGTGCTTTTTCTTAAAAATTTATCTTTTCTAAAAAATGACATTTTCTTAAAAAATTAAATTTTCTTAAAAAAATATCTTTTCTTAAAAAAGCAATTTTTTAAAAAAAGCATCCTCATTTATGGAAGTAATTTTTATTATAAAAATAATTTTTTTGAAAAGTACCTTTTCTTAAAAAAGGAAATTTCTTAAAAGAGAACCTTTTCTTTAAAAATAATCGTTTCTTAAAAAGGTCCTTTTTTTAAAAAGTCCTTGTTATTAAAAAAGTATTTTTTCTTCAAAATTATCCCTTCTTGCAAAATTACTCAAAATAGTACCTTTTCTTAAGGACGTATCTTTTCTTAAAAATTGCTTTTTTGAAAAAAGTACTTTTTCTACAAAAGTTAAATTATCTTAAGAAAGTACATTTTCTTAAAAATCACCTTTTCTTAAAATAGCATATTTTCTTTAAAGGTGCCTTTTCAAAAAAAAGTACCTTCTCTGAAAAAAGTGCTTTTTATTTAAAAGGACATTTCCTTCAAAAGCACCTGTTTTCAAAAAGCATATTTTCTTTAAAAAAATTAATTTTCTTAAAAAGTACCTTTTGTTAAAAAAGTACCTTTTCTTAAAAAAGTGCTTTTTCTTATAAAATACCTTTTCTTAAAAAGGTATATTTTCTTGCAAAACGTATATTTTCTTTAAAAAAATACCCTTTCTTAAAGAAGTACCTTTCCATAAATTATTTTTCTTTAAAAAGTACCTTTTGTTAAAGAAGTACCTTTTCTTAAAAGAGTACATTTTCTTAAAAAAGTAGTTTTAAAATTTTAGAAAAAGCACATTTTTAAATTTAAATTTTCATAAAAAGTACCTTTCCATAAAAAATTCATTTTCTTAAAAAAGTACCTTTCTTCAAAATATACATATTCTTAAGAAAGATATTTTCTTAAAAAGCACATTTTCTTAGAAAATAACTTTTCTTTAAATAGTAAATTTTCTTAACATGGCATTTTTTCTTAAAAAAAAAGTCCCTTTATTATAAAAGTATCTTTTTTAAATAAGTATCATTTTCAGAAAGTACATTTTCTTAAAAAAGTAAATTTTGTTAAATTGGTACCTTTTGTTAAAAAAAGTCCTTTTGTTAAAAAAGTAATTTTATCATAAAAGTACATTTTTTAAATAAGTACCTTTTTTCTAAAGAGTATCTTTTTCAAAAAGTAATTTTTCTTAAAAATTATATTTTCTTGCTATTAGATAAGCACTTTTTCTTAAAAATGTATCCCTTCTTAAAAGTATTAAAAAAAATTATTTTTTGTTAAAAAAGTACCTTTTTCTAAATAAATAAATTTACTTAACATTTTATCTTTTCTTAGAAAAGTCCTTTTATTATAAAAGTACCTTTTTTAAATATGTACCTTTCTTTAAAAGTTCCTTTTTTTTACAAAAGCACCTTTTCTTAAAAAGGTAAATTTTCTTCAAAATTACTTAAAAATTAATTTATCTCTTATAAAAAATGGCCTTTTCTTAAATAAGTACTTTTTCTTAAAAAATACCTTTTCTTAAAAAGCAATTCTCCTTAAAAAAGTAGTATTTTTTTAAGTACTCCTTTTAAATTATTTTTGCTATTTATGGAATTTTTTAACCAGTACTCGTCCCCTATATAATATATCTCATTTCGTCTTGGTCAAAACATCCATTAAATTTAATTAATATGACGGTTTAATATATCCCCAAGAGTCTGATATTCAATCTGTGTTAAGATTTGGACTTTTACAAAATTTTGTAGACTTGTGTTATATTCCTTCTCAATTTGTACATGGAAGCTTCACATAATTCATCTAGAGATAATAATAATGTAAATAAATATTACGAGATAGGTGGTGTCCATCTGAGATACGGCCGTAAAGCCGTTAATTTCGGCTTTTCATTTTTCAAATATATTTAATGTTATAAAATTATTTATTTATTTATTATTGGAAACCAAAAATAAATTAGCGGTTGTTGACAAAATGTTCATCGCACATTGGCTGCTTCAGATTCGACGTTTCCTCATTTAAGAAGGTCTGCTAACGAGTGATTTAAAGTACCTGTTTCTTAATAAACTTTGTTTTCTGTAGCTGTTTTATTTTTTAGGTCTGTCTTGGGGAGTTTTTTTATTTCACTTCTCTTCTCTTTACCATCTTTATTACAGACTTTGTCTATGATTTATCTTTGTATTTTCTAATGTTTGTTTTTGTTCTTAACTTTATATTGTAGCCAAGATTCTTCCATATGCACATTGATATATAAACGTGAATGTGAATGTGAATGAGTGTGTGTGTGTGTATGTATGTGTGTGTGTAAATATGTTGTTAATGCTGGTTCCAGTCACCGGTTTGTATCCATCATCGTACATTGGACCGAACAAAAAATGCCTTATGTTTTTTTGTTGTTATTTTCTTATATAAAGTTTAAGCTTCACAAGAATCATGCAAGTAAGAATTTATTTATTTTTTGTTCAGTTTCATAGAAATAGAAATCCAACCAAATTCTGTACTCGTATATCATTGTGAAGTCATATGCTTAGCCTGTTTTAGTTTGCTGCTGTTTTCTAGGCGTTCTTTCTTGGTAAACACATATTTAGCCATATTCGAATATACGCATGTTTATGAATTGAAGTGCGTATCCATAAAATGTTTTAAGTATATGTGTATACATATGTGTGTATAAGTATGTGTCTAAGATCTGGTTAGATATATATATATATATATAGTATTAGTTTTTGTTGTTGTTCATTTTGATCTTGTGCCTAAAGTCTTACATTTGATATTTTAATGTTCATCATGATCATGATCATCATCATCGTAGTAGCTACGCAGTTAGGAGTTGTAAGTCATCCATATGTCCATGTATTGTTGGGGGCGAGATCATTTTGTATTTTTATTTGTAATCAACCACTAATCAATCGTTGGCCTCAATTTCAATTTGTTAAATGACACGCAAGGTTTTTGCCTTGAGAGACTTTCAATTTTTTAAAGTCATGTTATTTTTTTTATTTTTTTTTTTTTTTAATTTACAACATTTTAATTTAATTGAAAGTTACAAAAGTCCTAAATAATTAACATATGTTTGAATGTGTTCGGTTTAAAATTAACTTAGCTAATTTTGGAAATGAAAGCCTTTAAATTAAACATACCAAGGACGGCATCATAATTGTTCAGTGGATAAACTGATATACATATTCAATATTTTTGAATTTCCTTGAAAAACTCTAATAGTATATTGAAAATATTCAGATTCTTTATATCAAATTGTATATAACTATATATACAATGAGTGGCAATGCATTGGAAACTTTTAACATAAATATTTTTGACGAATTGAATGATCAGTAGCAAAAAATTGCATCATAAAATTAAAAACTCTTTTAAAAATTTGTATGTTTTATTTATATGTATTAAAAAGCTTAATTTAAAAAAAAAAAAGTTGAAAAACTTAGAATTATTAATTTGACAAAGCATTGGAAACCTTTACTATACAATAATTGAAAACTTTCCCTCTCTTTATACCCTCCACTCCAGTGTGCAGAGGGTATATATGTATAAGTTTGTCATTCCGTTTGTAATAATTAGAAAAAAAATTTTGGACCCCATAAAATATATATATTTGTGATCCTTATAACAACCGGAGTTGATATAGCGTTGTGCGTCTGTCCGTCTGTCCGTCTGTGGAAATCACGATGGCGGCATAAATCGGGCAGCTAGGGTGCTTGCTCACATAAAAAATGATTTACTAACATCCTGAAAAGTTTGCTATTTAAATTGGTCCAAATCGGTCGATTAGGGCCCGAGATTTGAATGAAGAACCAAAAAAAGTCTTGAAAAAATATAATTTTCTATGTTGTTCTTGTTACGATCACGCCCTCAATAGGATAGCTAAGGTGATCTTTTTTAGTGAGAATGATTCTCCAAATTCATGGGAAGATTTCTATTTCAAAAATCATTAAAATCGGTGGCACAGGTCCAGGGAAATCTCTGAAAAAGTAAAAAAAAAAAATGAAAAATATGATGTTTCTATAGTGTTCTTGTTGTTATTCTAAATGTTATATTGTTGTCATAGCTGGATTTGTTGTTTTTGTGGTCGCTGTGGTAATAATATAATAAAAACTAACCCTTTGTACATTTTTTTATCAACTCTGGTAGAAAAATTTAAAAGTTTCCATTGTTTTGGCATCACTAAAAAAATTTACTAGATCATTTCTGTAATTGCCACGAGCCTGCCCGCAAAATTTCAGATCGATTAGGTCACGGGAAAGGGGTTCAAATCGATCCAAAATTTTTTCGACAAGCAGACACTACGAGTTAATATAAAGGGAGTAAAAATTCACCAGCATCTAAAGCAAATAATGCTAAAATATGTACCTAGTTGCTAATAAAAAAAAAACAATGTAAATTTAGCCAAAAAAATTTTTATATATTAATTTATTTAAAGAGAAAAACACAAAAATAACATTTGATGTTGTATTTTTTGTGTGTAATATTTACATATACATACATACACATATTAAATAATACAGATAATATACATATATTCTATATATGTATATCCATAATAACTGCATGTTAGAAATAAATCGGTATATTATTTTATTTACATAAAATTCTGCAATATTTTGTTGTGGGGAAAATACATTTCTTTTGCATTAACAGAGTGTTACTTCATTTTGCTCAGCGTGATTATGCCACAGTAGATGGCGCCACAATTTTTGTTTGTTCTAATTAGCTTTGCAATAGTTATTTCTATTTTAACATGAATGTCAATATTTTCGACTAGATATCATACAGAACAATGTTAAGAGTATACACGGGCTGGGGTTTTATTTCATACGTTTTTTTATTCTTTTACAAATATGAACATAAGTTTGGCATATGAACGTTTTGTTGTCTTTACAAAATAGAGTTACCGAGTTCATCAATGAGTTTTTTGCTTTCAAAACAGTTCTACATAGTTATATAGAATTATTATTCTGCTTTACCTACAAAATATCTGATTGCGATTACATCTAATTTTTAAAAATTGTTTATAATTACTAAAGCATTATTATTCACATAAATACAAAATTGCACTTTTTAAATTTTCCATTCAAATTTAAGAAAATATCAATTCTATAAACTGGAATTAAAAATTTCCAATTATAAATTAGAAAATATTAACTGAATTTCAGAAAATCATATCAAAACGTCGGAAATTATAATTTTAAAATTTAGAAGACATCAATTGCATCTTTAATACATAAATTTTATTCGTTAAACACAAATTGAAATTCCAAAAAAAAAACACCAAATACCTATGTTTACATTTAAAAAATTTTTACATTTAAAAAAATATTGACAGTCAGAAATTAATAGCTTTTCAGTACCGCAATTCAGTAACTTCTTTTAACGATAGTCGAATCGTTAAAAAAAGAAAATTGCAAAATTATCAGTAAAATTTTTAAACGATATTCGCTATTGTTAAACTCAGCTGTTGTTGTTATCTAAACGACAACCATTTTGAGTTATTATTCGATAAAAACTTGAATTTTTAGGTTGAAATGTCGTCATACATAAATAAAAATCATAAAATAGTGAAAATATTTTGGTTATATTTAAAAACTTTTTTATAAATACACAGAAATATTAGTAAAAAAATAAAGATATTAAACATAAACATAAAATAATCCTGTCAAACACGAAGTAATTTGTTTTTTTCTATTCTTCTTTGGGTTTTTCGCTTATTTTGACAGAGATGCCACTCGTTTACAATTTAAATAAATAGAAAAATAGATTTGTCGACTGTCGTTAATATGTATGTACTTAGTGAATCACTTAATCCTTAGTGCAAACAACAATAGCTGTCGATATATTTTGCGATTGTCGGATCGTTGAATTTGAAATTTACAGAATCACACTACAGAAAACATTAATTTAAATTCAATGAATTTTAGAAAACGTCAAATGATATTTAAGAATTGCGAACATAAAAACTGTTACATAAATAAACGCAATTTGATGAGAATGTTATTTTTTATATATAAATTTTCACAATTTTTTTTGGATGAAAATTTGAAGTTTTTCAGAAAATAAAGAGAACAAATTATTTTATTTAAAATGTTTGGAACATTTTCTTTTTACGTTTGGCATCCCTAATTTGAATATTTATTATTATAAATTTATTCTCTATGTTTTCCAAATATGGCAATATTTTAATAAAAAAAATTGAGAGAATTTTTTTTGGTTATTATATCGTTACTCCATCCGACCTATATGGCCGCAATGAAAAAATATTTGGCCAGTTAAAAGAAACTATACAGCCATCTCCAATTAGCACGATTTAATGCATATAGCTACCCTACACAACCATTACCTTTGCAATGGAGGTTAGGGTGAGCTATTTAATTAGCAAAAACTAAATTAAACGAGAAGTTATGTCATATAACCGGAAACGCATGCATATAGGTATATAACCTAAATGCATGCCGATCAGCAACCACGATGACCAAAAAACAAACACCGAAATAAATCCGAAATAATAGAAAAGACGAAAACCAACCCAAAGAATTTGCTGAAATAATCTGGTATTAAGTTTAACAAATTGTTTACTTTTTCATTTACATTTATTATCAAGACTCAAACCGAGGTGGAGGGTATCAAAGATTCGGCACAGCCGAATTTAACACTCTTACTTGTTTTATTTAGTACTGCTTGACAAAGAGACCTAATTCTTTTTTTATACCAGTTTACTAAAAATCGAATGTAACTTTATATTGCTGGGATCAGAGATTATATCTGTAGAATATTAAATATTCCCTCAATAATAAAATAAGAAGAATTATGAAATTATAATACTGATTTTATCAAAAATTTTAAGTAAAAGAATAATATGAATTACCGAGCTTATTGGATTTACCAGCTGGACATGAAGTTTACAAAAAATTTTTTGTCCAGTAGAAGTGAAAACTGCGTTTTTTTTTAACTTCTAAATTGAAAATAGCTCATATATTAAATTACTTTTCATGACATACTAAGGAAATCCTAAAAAATTAAAAATACTCTCTTGAAATCTTCAGATCTACACATAGAAAACAGATTCGTCGTGGCTACCGAATATATACTGAAGTGCAATTATGTTAGCAGATCACAACCCTCGAAATTCGAGTGTAAATTCTAGGAAATCTTATATTTTCATTCAGTTTATTTCTTTCAATGTTTTTTTTTAAATCAATTTAATTCATTAAATTTATTTCATTATAAATATTTGTTGAACACACCTAAAGGTATGCTAATTTTAGACAATTCACAATTCAACACAGGGTATGTGATATGCTGTTATTATAATAAAATTCGATTGCGTTATTGTCGTTATTGGTTTATGTCCAGAATTATTTTTCTATTCAACACAGGGCTTTTCATATACAATTTTTGCAAACACATGAACAAATTAAATAAATACATGCACACCTTGTATAATTTTATGTATGTGTTAGTAGCAACTTTAAATGCATTTTACTCCAAAAAAATCTAAAAATGTACAAATATGTAAATCTGGTGAACAGCTAAAAAGAAATACCTTTCAAATGAAGTATGTTTGGTCAAAGTCGGGGGCACCAGAAATCGCCATGCCTATTAATATTATAGATAATCGAATTTCAGGTTAATTAGGATCACAAATCTATTGTCTTTACAGTTTATATTTCACCTCAAAAATGTTGATATGATCAAAAATACAGTTGCATGCAGAAACAAGTAAGAAAATTATAGTCGGTGTAGACCGACTATATGATACCCTATACCATGCGTTCAGAGACCCTATCTCTCAGACCCAACTAACTGGATATAGAAAATAAGCATAAACCAAATTTGAGTGTGATTTTTCTTAATTTTTTGGCTGCAGATATGAAAAATTTCATATCGGATGCTATATCTATATGGGGACTAGGCCCCATCCTGACCATGTTTGTTTGGACCGATCCTGACCATGTTTGGCAAGGTCTCTTGTATTTTGCAAAAATATATACAAACAAAATTTGAGAAGAATCAGTGCAATATTTTTCTTTTTTGATAGATTTAAGTGAAGATCGGGAAGCAGCTCTATATGGGGTCAAAGGGAGCATTTTTGGACTACTCATTAGTGGATGTAATGAAGGCATACAAACCCAATTTGAATAAGATCTATATGACAATTTGGATCTTATGGCAATTTATGTCGATTTCATATGGGTAATTTGTATGGGGGCTAGGTCTGAACATGGACCGATTCTCACCAATTTCAATAGCGTTCATCCCATGGCCGATAAAAGCTTATATACCAAATTTCATCAAAATATATTCATATTTGCGACATGCAGTTTGATTACAAGCTTTACATGGACACACAGACGGACGGACGGACGGACATTGTTAAATCAACTCAGAAAGTGATTCTGATTCGATCGGTATAATTAAAGATGGGTCTAGGTCAAATATTTTTGGTTGTTACAAACAGCAGCACAAAGTCATTATACCCAAACCACATAGTGGTATAGGGTATAAAAACTACGCCAACCGAATTGTTCTAAAGTTTACCAACTGCATTAACCATTTCCCAGTATGATAAAATAATTACTCTTAAAACAACAGAATTGTGATTATAACTAACTTGAAACTCGGTTATAAACTTCCGAAATTCGGTTGGCAATAAATTCGGTAGACACAATGATCTGTATTTTTTGTGTGCTAAACTTTAGAACAAATCGGTTGTTTAATTTTTTTCTGTTTGCAGTTTACTTAAAATCAAAACAAATGATTCCATAGGATGTAGGGTCGGTTGTGGCATCCATACAATTCGGTTGTGGGAAAGTAAATTCAGTTGTAAGAAGCAAAAATTGATTGTCACAATAGAATTTCTGTTATCACATCAGAATTATGCACTTGCTGCAACTCTCCCATACAAGAAGAGAGCTCACTCTGCTCTTTAAATCTTCTCTTGCCTTATATATTTTTGAATCAGCAACCAGGACAACATCGGCCAGTTTATTAATTGCCTTATGATCGGCAAAATTTTAGGTTTTAAATCAAAAAGGTATTTTTGTGCTTCGAAATGGGAACTGATGGATGGCTCTGTCTATATACATCATCAACGTACATCCGATTCTCTGGCAGTTCGTGAAAAACCACCTAACCTTGTGTACAAGGTCCAACGATTAGGAAGTATTGGAGTAACTGTCTCAATAAGGACTTGCCTTTCATAAACATTCAATGTTATGCTTCCTCTTATCACCATTGACTTGCACATAATGGCCGCCTAAAACCTCATTCGACTATTTTACTTCTAGTTTTGTTTTCGGAAGATCATTCCTGCGGTTAGTTTTGACATTCCACACTACACCAATGGCTCAAAATGAGTTGTGGTGTTGGCACTTGTGTATTTTCTTGCGATTGTGATATTCAGGGGTCTTACCATGCGACATCAGTGTCTTGCATTCATAGATTTTGGTGATTAGGGAAGTCTGTAGGATTTTGCATCAATTCGTTTAGGCAAATATGAACATCTTAACAGCCGGGCGATGTTCCTCTCTCTAAACTCTTACGTTACATCTTCCATTCTCGTTTGGTCAGTGTTGGAACGAACTGTCGAAGATGAACAGTCTATCCGTAATTACTCTAATACGCGTCCCTGATCATAAGAATTTTTATGAATATGGGCGGGTAGATGAAGTGGCAAGAACAGCTCTGCTCCTGATGTTTCCAAGATGATGACAATTGCAATGCCCTTGGGAAGCATGCAAATGTTGAATTTTTGCAAGTACTCTCTCTGAATAGAGAAATTGAGATGACAGAAAATCACCACATAAAGGATCGCGGCACAAACGTAAGACGTACCAAATCAATCCTAAGTAGATGCAGAAGGAACATTCCAAGATTGACAGCTGTGTTGACGAATAATTTGTTGTTCCTCAAAACAATGGATACTGCCGTAACTACGGTACATTTGGAATAGAGGAGAGAATACATCATTTCCTCTATAACTGCTCAGGATTAACAGGACGTATTATATACAAATCGAAACTAGATTTGACATATACTAGACAATCTATCTGAAATAACGAATTATGTTCTTAATCTTAATCTTTCCAGTTGGAAATAGGACCCTTTTCATTATTTTCCGCATAAGTAATGTGTTTCTCAGGATCTAAACTATCACTAAAAGGTACCAAATCCTAAGTTGGGAAGCAATAGTTTGAACTTATCAAGAGGTGTGATCTCCAACTAGCAGACGTGCCATACATTTTTTTTACTAATGGATCAAAGTTAAACAGTTGAGTTGGTTTCGTAGTCTACTCAAAGGAGCTTGGATGAAGTCTGCTTCGTAGGTTAGCAGGCCAGAGCTGATGGTAATAATGGAAGAGGTGATGACAATAATGGAACTTGCTGATTGTCTGGGATGAAATATTCTGTCTACAACTACAGTTAAGACGTACTCCGATAATTAGGCCGCAATAAAGTTCATGGAATTTTATTTTCTTGAAAAATAAAACTATCCAAAACTGTCGCTTGTCCTTTAATGAGATGGCCAAGCAGTTCAACAGTCACCTCATATTAGTTCCAGAGCTTAGAAACATTCCAGGGAATTATAAAGCTGATGATCTGGCAAGGCGAGGAACTAGCTAACAGGTTCCAATGGATGTGTAAGGTTTTAATACACAGCTGGTAACGTGCAGCTTGTATTGCAACTTTCTACTGCTATGAACACAAATAAAATAAAGGGCAAATGGATGAACCTGTGAAATTACGAGGCATATCACGTTTGAATGAAGATATTTCGTTGGTATTAGGGGTAATAATCAGACACTTCCTAATAGAAAAATACGCTGAACGTCCATTCAAACAAAGTTGAAGTGACTTCAGTTGTATGGATATATGGAGGGCATGGAACACTCTTCTGCGCTATCTACATCAGGAATATTTTTTAACTATGATCCATGATGTTGCATGAGCTTTCTGATCTCTCGGATACCTGATTTTCAAATCTTAACAACTTCCTAAGGAACTCAAAATGGTTCTGGTTATATTCATCCCAATGGTATCACAATGAACCTCAGAGTCTATGTGTCCTGGCAGCCATTTATAACTTAAACTAATCTAATCTAAAATGATATTATATATTCTGAAAATTTTTAAATGTAATTTCTTCATGATAACTTTTAAAAAAACTTCCTTGGAAATTGCTAAAAATCACATTCAAAGAAGTTGTTAATTTGGAAGCAGTGAACAAGTGACTCTTTTAGAATGACTTCTTTTTTTGTTGGTATATTTTAGCATCAACAAACAAACCTCAAAAAAAGCAAATCATACCAGTTCCGATCGAATATTTTTTCTTTGGCATAAAATTTAATATAAAAGTGGGCGGAACAAGAACTTGGTGAGCTTGCGAATTTCCCTCGTAGTTAATTATACATCAACACTGCTTCAGTCAAACTATTGTGAAATTTCCTCATTGAATTTGTGTTTGGCAACTATTCCAAGCAGGCAACCTCGTAAATTTTTTCAAAAATGGAAAAAAGAAAGAAAGTGATTGCTCATAAAATCATCACTTAAAGTAAGAAAGAAAGACTCGCTAATGGGGACTCGCTATGGGGACTCTGAACTATCAATATTAATGGTAGTAGTATAAGCACGAGTGACGTTGAACGTTCTGGCAGCCAATTGAGGTCAATACACTCGAAAATGTCGGAAAAAATCACGATATTGTCTTGGAAAGTGAAAGTGCATTAGATTGTTGATGCCATAGGCCTATAATTTCGATTTTAAATGATTAGTTTGGCTCTAGAAAGCTGGTCGCAAGATAATTGCCGCGTTTGCTAATAGTTGACCATAAACACGTGTGTAGAAACCATGGCAAAATTCCACGTACCCCCATATTCTCCGGATTGAGCAATTTGCTATTTCCAAGTCTAAAGAAATGGCTCAGCGGTAAGAGATTTGGCTGCAACAATGAAACCATCTATAAAACAAATTTCTATTTTGAGAACCTTAAGAAATCTTATAATTTGGTAGGAATAATACATTTGGAGCAAAGTTCAACAAAGTGTATTGAGCCAAAAAGAGACTGTTCAGAAATAAATTTCTTTTTGCTAAAAAAACTGTCTTTCATTCAAAAAGTCACGGATTTATTGATCCGTCTTCGTAGTTTTTTTTCACTACTAAAATTTGTACTTCTTGAGTATAATTCCATTTGTACAATTCAGGATATTGATTATTTCAAAATTTATTTATAAATAATTGTAAATCGCTTCCAAGGGTGCACCCTTGTCACTAACAGGATTGTGGCATTTCATAAAATAAATTATGCATGTAATCATCATCGAACGAAAAAGGTTGCTTGGCAAAATGTTCGTAGTCTAGATTGTATACACTGACACTTAAGCCTTTTTTTGCAATGCAGCCCATCTGTTAATTGAATTAGCGAACGAACAAAAGGGAAACCTATGGAAGGCGCACATTCAATATGATGAATAGAAAGCCAAAGCTCAATGTCCCCTAAAAACCAATCGACAAAAACAGAAACACACATGCACAGTCAAGTTACTGCACATACATACAAATATGTATATCTGTGTATGATACATTTCCTATTTAAAATTGGAATCAGGGTAAAGCACTACAAGAAGAAAAACCAAATATGTGTACAACCAGCCAAACACAGCATGAACTGAACTCAACAACTAAAAAGGCTTTATCAGCACAAAAAATATAAAAGAACAACAACAACGACAAACAAAAAAAATACTCGTAATGCGAGAAAAATATATAATTTCCAATACAAATAGGCACCCTTACGATATTGGACGAATAAAATAAAATCCCATGAGTAGGGGACAATGTCCGTTTAGTGTGCAGAAAATGTAAAGAGGAGGCCGGATAGCACACAACGAGAACATACTCGAACATAGTATATAAAAAAGAACAAGAAGAAGAACGAAGAGGAAAAAAGAAAAAAAGTGGAACCACTAAACCATATCAATAAAAATATTAACATTGTGGCATGTACGAGTACGAGCACGAGTACATCCATCCATCCATCCATCCATTCATCCACCACACATACAAACGTATTTAATGTACTCGTATGTATGTACGAGTATATTCTCGATGGATAATGAAAACCCATGATGATGATGATACATTAATATAAATATATGAGTGGTCATAAATATATGATAGAGAAAATAGGATTGCCAAAGTTATAATTTTATGTTTAAACACATTTAATAGATTTTTCTATTACATCATGTTAAAAGAGATGTCAACGCATTCTTGTGTTGAGCCATGAAAATAATCTATAATATTAATAGTTTAGGCGATTTCTTGTGACCGATGTTTTGTTCTACCGTTTTATCCCGATTTTGACCAAACGTATATTATTTGAAAGGTATTTCTTTTTAGCCGTTTTGCAGATTTACAGATTTTTAATTCTTCCCCATTATTTTAAGTAAATTGCATTTAAAGTTTCTACTAACACATACCTAAAATTATTCATATGTTATGTGTGTTTTATTAGATTTGTTAATGTGTTTGTTAATGAGTTTGTTGAAAAAAAAAAACTGCCTAGAAATTGCACTCGAATTTCGAGCGAATCTGCTAGTTTAAATTAATGCGCTTACATTTCCACACAAGCACAGGAATATTACACAATTCGCTTAGAATTGATTTGATTCCGTAGTAACCATTCTCCAGCAAAGAAAAGGAAACAATTCTAAAAGAATTAAATTTCCATTGATTTCAAAGGAATAACTTCTTTTGATGTGATTTTAAACAACTTCCAAAGAGTACCAAAAGTACTCTTTACAATCTAAACAATGTCAAAAAGAGTTATGAATGTATCCAAAATTATATTGGGATTTACAACTTTTTGTCGAGAATTGAAAAAAATTTTATAAATTAATTGTATAAAAAAGGAGGAAAAGACACTTTTTAGGAAACGGTACCTTTTAACAAATGCAAAATTTTTAAGAAAAGATACTTTTTTTTTCGAAAATTTTAATTTTTACATAAAAATACCTTTTAATAAGAAGATACATTTATACAAAAAGGTACTATTTTTAAGAAGAAGCACTTTTTAAGAAAATATACTTTTTAAGAAAAAGTACTTTTATAAAAAAAGACATTTTTTTTAGAAAAGGTAAATTTTTGAAGAAAGTCTACTTTTTAAGAAACATTTACCTTTTTAAGAAAAAAAGTATTTTTTTTACAAAAATTTACTTTTATACAAAAAGGAACTTTACAAAAATATATACTTTTTAAGAAGAGATGCTGTTTAAAGAAAAGGTACTTGTTACCTTTTATAAAATGGTACTTTTATACAAAAAAGCACTGTTGTTAAGAAGAAGCACCTTTTGAAGAAGAAGCACTTTTTAAGAAAAATGTTTTTAAAGAAAAATTACTTTTTAAAGAAAAGGCACTTTTTTGAGAAAATGTAAATCTTTTAAGAAAAGGTAATTTTAAGAAAAATTTACTTTTTTAAGTAAAGGTAGTTGATAAGAAATGGCAAATGTTTAAGAAAAGGTACTTTTTAAGAACACAGTATGTTTTTTTTACAAAAATTTCCTTTTATGCAAAAAAAAAAAACTTTTTAGGAAAAGATACTATTTTAAGAGGAGGTACTTTTTAAAAAGAAATGGTACTTTTTTTTGCGAAAAAGTATAATTTTTAAGAAAAGGTACTTTTTTAACAAAGGACACTTTTGAAGAAAAGGTACATTTTAAGAAATGATACTTTTTAAGAATTGGTACTTTTGAAGAAAAGGCACTTTTTAACGAAAAGTTACCTTTTAAAGAAAACGTACTTTTTAAAGAAAAGGCAGTTTTTAAGAAAAGGTACTTTTTTAAGAAGATGTACATTTTTAAGAAAAGATACTTTTGTAAAATACACAAAATTTACTATTTTAAGAAAAGGTAGTTTATAAGAAATGGCAAATGTTTAAGAAAAGGTACTTTTTAAGAAAACAGTATTTTTTTCAAAAATTTACTTTTATGCAAAAAAATACTTTTTTAGGAAAAGGTACTTTTTAAGAAAAGGTACTTTTTAAAGAAAAGGTACTTTTTTACGAAAAGGTACTTTTTTACGAAAAAGTAAAAAATTACTATTTTAACAAAGGGCACTTTTTAAGAAAAGGTACTTTTGAAGAAAAAGGCACTTTTTAACGAAAAGTTACCTTTTAAAAAAAGGTACTTTTTAAAGAAAAGGCTGTTTTTAAGAAAAGGTACTTTTTAAGAAGAGGTACTTTTTGGAGAAAAGGCATTTTTTTAACAAAGGTACTTTTTAAGAAAATTTACTTTTATGCAAAAAAAAAATACTTTTTTAGGAAAAGGTACTTTTTAAGAAAAGGTACTTTTTAAAGAAAAGGTACTTTTTTACGAAAAATTTAAAAAGTACTTTTTTAACAAAGACATTTTTTAAGAAAAGGAACATTTGTAAGAAATGATACTTTTGTAAGAATTGGTACTTTTGAAGAAAAGGCACTTTTTAACGAAAAGTTACCTTTTAAAGAAAAGGTACTTTTCAAAGAAAAGGCTGTTTTTAAAAAAATGTACTTTTTTAAGAAGAGGTACTTTTTTGAGAAGAGGAACTTTTTTAAGAAAAGATGCTTTTGAAGAAAAGGCACTTTTTTGAGAAAATGCAAATCTTGTACGAAAAAGGCAGTTTATAAAAAATGGAAATTGTTTAAGAAAAGGTACTTTTTAAGAAAACAGTATTTTTTTTTACAAAAATTTACTTTTATACAAAAAGGAGCTTCAAAAAAATGATTTTTTAGGAAAAGTTACTTTTGTGCTTTTTAAAGAAAAGATACTTTTTTGCGAAAAATTATAGTATAAGAAAGGTACTGTTTGAAACAAGGTACTTTTTTTAACAAAAGGTACTTTTTTTATAAAAAGGTAAATTTTTAAGGAAAGGTACTTTTTAAGAAAGGTGCTTTTTAAGAAAAGACACTTTTTAATATAAGGTATTTTTTAAGAAAAGGCGCTTTTTAAGAAAAGGTATTTTTTTAATGAACGTTTAAGAAGAGACATTTTTTTTAAGATAAGGTACTTTTTGGGAAAAGGTAAATTTTTGAAAAAGGTACTTTTTGGGGAAAAGTTAATTTTTAAGGCAATATACTTTTTTACTGAAAGGTAATTGTTTTCGAAAAGGTACTTTTTAAAAAAATGGTAGTTTTTAAGAAAAGGTACTTTTTAAGAAAAGTTACTATTTAAAGAAAATTACCTTTTTAGAGAGAAGGTACTTTAAAAAAAAAAGGTACTTCTGTAAGAAAAGTTACTATTTAAAGAAAACGCACCTTTTAAAAAAAATTCACTTTTTAAAGAAAAGGTGCTTTTTAAGAATAGATACTTTGTAAGAAAATGTACTTTAATAAGAAAAGGTACTTTTTAAAGAAAATGTACTTTTTTACGAAAAAGTTAAAAAAGTACTTTTTTAACAAAGGGCACTTTTTAAGAAAAGGTACATTTGTAAGAAATGATACTTTTGTAAGAATTGGTACTTTTGAAGAAAAGGCACTTTTTTAACGAAAATACACTTTTTAAAGAAAAGTTCCTTTTTTAAAAAGGTACTATTTAAAGAAAATGTATTTTTTCGAGGAAAGGTACATTTGTACAAAAATTTACTTATTAAAAAAGGTACTTTTTAAAGAAAAGATACTTTTTAAGAAAAGCTAGTTTTTAAAAAAATTCACTATTCAAGAAAAGGCAGCTTTTTAAAAAAAGGATTTTTTTAAGAAAAGGTACGTTAAAGTAAATGTACTGTTAAAGAAAAGTACTTTTTGAAAAAAGAAAAGGTACTGTTTTAAGAAGAGGCTGTTTTTTAAGAAATGCACAATTATACTTTTTAAGAAAAAGAGTAGTACTCTTTAAGAAAATATACTTTTTTAAGGAAAGGTACTTTTAAGATAACGTACTTTTAAAAGAAAAAGCAATTTTTAAAATTGTTAAAAAATGGCACTATTTTAAAAAAGACGCTTTTTTAAAAAAGGTAATTTTTTAAGAAAAGGTACTTTTTAATATAATTTACTTTTTAAGAAAATGTACATTTTCAGAAAAGGTACTTTTGAAGAATGGATGGCACTTGTTAAAATGGCAATTTTTAAGAAAATGAACTTTTTTGAGAAAAGGGACTTTTTTTTTAAGAAAATGTGCTTTTTAAGAAAAGCTAGTTTTTAAAACAATTTACTGTTTAAGAAAAGTTAGTGTTTTAATAGAAGTAATTTTTTAAGAAAAGGTGTTTTAAAGTAAGTGTACTTTTAACAAAAAGTAGTTTCTGAAAAAAGATAATTTTTAAGAAATATTATTTTTAAGAAAAGGTACTGTTTTAAGAAGAGGTTGTTCTTTAAGAAATGTACTTTTATACTTTTTAAGAAAAAGAGTACTTTTTATAGGAAAAGGTACTCTTTAAGAAAATATACTTTTTTAAGGAAAGGTACTTTTAAGATAACGTAATTTTAAAAGAAAAAGCAATTTTTAAAGATAAGGTACTTTGTTAAAAATGGCACTATTTTAAAAAAGACGCTTTTTTAAATAAGGTACTTATTTAAGAAAAGGTGCTTTTTAAGAAAATTTACATTTTAAGAAAATGTATATTTTCAGAAAAGGTACTTTTGAAGAATGCCACTTGTTAAAATGGCAATTTTTAAGAAAATAAACTTTTTGGAGAAAAGGGGCTTTTTTAAGAAAATTTACTTTTTAAGAAAAGCTAGATTTTAAAACAATTTACTGTTTAAGAAAAGGTGGTGTTTTAATAGGAGTAATTTTTTAAGAAAAGGTATTTTAACGTAAGTGTACTTTTAACAAAAAGTAGTTTCTGAAAAAAGATAATTTTTAAGAAATATTATTTTTAAGAAAAGGTACTGTTTTAAGAAGAGGTTGTTTTTTAAGAAATGTACTTTTATACTTTGTAAGAAAAAGAGTACTTTTTATAGGAAAAGGTACTCTTTAAGAAAATATAATTTTTTAAGAAAATGTAATTTTTTCTTTTAAGAAAACGTACTTTTAAAAGAAAAAGCAATTTTTAAAGAGGAGGTACTTAAAAAAAAAAAAACTTTTAAAAAGGACGTTTTTTTTAAAAAGATACTTTTTTAAGAAAAGGTACTTTTTTAAAAAAGGTACTTTTTCAGAAAATGTACTCTTCCAGAAAAGGTACTGTTTTAAGAAGAGACACTTCTTTAAAAAATTTAGTTTTTTAAGAAAATGTACTTTTAAGAAAATGTACTGTTCAAAGAAAATGCAATTTGTAAAGAGAAATATTTTAAGAAAAGACACAAGTTTACAAATTATACCTTTTTAAGAAAATTTACTTTTTAAGAAAATGTACTTTTTCGGAAAGGTACTTTTACGAAAAAGTATTTTTTAAAAAAGGCACTTTTTAAGAAAATAAACTTTTTTAAGAAAAGGGACTTTTTTAAGAAAATTAATTTTTTAGGAATATGTACTTTTTAACAAAACGTACTTTTGCGAAAAGGTACTTTTGAAGAATTCATACTTTTTCAGAAAACCAATTTTTGTTAAGAAAATGTACTTTTTAAGAAAAGGTACTTTTTGAATAAAAGGTACTTTTTAAGAAAAATACAAAAAGGCAATTTTATACGCAAAGGAACTTTTTGAAGAAAAAGAACCGCTTTGTAATGAAAAGTAATTTTTTAAGAAAATGTACTTTTTAAGAAAATATGTTTTTTAAGTAAAAAAATCTTTTTACAAAATGTACTTTTCAGCACTTTTTTTTAAGTAGAAGCATTTTTAAAGAAAATGTACTTTGTTGAGAAAAGGGTTCTAATTAAAGAGATATAACTTTTTTTAAGAAGAGGTCCTTTTTTAAGAAAAGGTATTTTTTAAAGAAAAGGTACTTTTAAGAAAAAGTAATTCTTACAAAAAGGTAGTTTCATACAAAAAACTAATTTTTTAGAAGAACTCTTTTTACACTACTTTTATACAAAAAATAACTCATTTAAGAATCAATTTTTAACAAAAAATACTTTTATGAGAAAAAGTACCTTTTTTAAGAAAACATACTTGTTAAGAAAATGTATTTTTTTACATTTTGTCAATTTAGTCTTATTCTGTATACCTTACATCTATATTTAATCGAAAATGCTTCTACTTCATTAACTTTTTTATCTGTTTAAAATTTTCCATATTTCTGTGGTCTTACGTTCGTTACAACCATCATTACAAATTCATAAAACCCTGGTGCGGCAGTTCTAGAGCTAAAACAAAAATATAAGTATGTCAAAAACCATAAAAGGAACCAATAAGAAAAACAATAATATTGATTAGCTTTTAAATTGTGAAATGGAAATGTACTATTTATATGTATATGAATTAAACTACATACATACATATGTATGTATGAAAATAGTTATTATCGAATGCTATCGTAAAAATGATAAAAAAATTAATCAAAAACAGCATGCGTTAATGTTTCTTTCTCTATAAGTTAAAAATTTTAAAATTATTTCTAAGCAGTTTTCTTAATGCTCTTGAGATGTGTAAATATAACAATAATATAAAAATCATTAACATCAGCCACTAACTGTATATTTAGGGAATTTTTTTTAAATTACCACTCATTTTGATTGGTTTCGCTATAATTGACATACAAAATTTTCCCGCAAACTAAGTAAAGATAAAAAATTACTATTTCAGTAAATCTAGTGTTTAAGTTAAAGGCTCAATAAATAATCAAATTGAGTTGCATTTTATGAATTTTAAAAGTCATATTTTTATAATTATAGACCATATTAGATCTACATAACTGCGACCCTATAACCTAAGAGTTATAATATCTGAGTCCTTACAAATTTTTGGCGTCTTAGTTTATGTTTCTAAAAAATAGTTTATTTGAGTTCGAAAATAGTTACGATTTTTAAAAGGAAAATCTGTCTTCTTTAAATGATTTTTAACAAGATCTCTCGATCCACGATAAATATGTAAGAATGCCCTTAAATATTTAAATATTTCTCATTTACTATATCTGAATGTAACTTAATTTTTCTATTATGGCAGCCCTAACCAGCCAGGCAAAACGAGCTAGCAAATCGAAATAAATTATATGATTTAATCCTCTCAAAGAGGATTTCAATATGGTCGCTGTTCTTGTTAATTTGCTGTGAGTTATATTTTTTTCCATTCCAATTTGCACACGTTACCTCTACAATAACAACAGAAATACAACACTGAGAAACCCCCAAATTCTGTAAACGCCTCTTATAACAACGGAGGCAAAAACCAACTACAACAACAATTAACAACTACATAAAATACACTTTCAAGGAGAATGAAACAGACAGGAAAGTCACCTCTAAATAATAAACACACACAATGAAAAATAAAAAAACAACAATAAAAAAAAATGAATAATAAAGAAACACGACATACACATGCGCAAAAATTTGTTGCTATTATAAGTCAAAAAAAAAAAAAAAAACAAATCAAATCAAAAATACAATTGGACACTACGAAGAAATGCAAAACTCCTTATAGCAACCCTCCTCGTATAAAATGGAATGCCAGCAAAAAAAAAACCCCCTCCTTAGAATCCAGCTACAATAACATACAAATACGAGTACGATTTGAACACGATACGATAACACGCCATTTGTATCTCGGCGACAGCCTTTTAAAGAATTGAGGAAAAATATTTATACAATTATTTTATACGTACTCGTTCGTACATATCAGATTAATACGTAGTCCACGACCAACTACTGTGAGTGCAGTTCCCATACACAGATATTTTCATTTACTCGCAATTCCACAAGGGAAGTGAAGTAAAAGGAAAGTTTCAGCTTATTTTCATATGAAATTTGTTGTCGTTGTTGTTGCTGTTGATCCCGGTGGTGTTGTATTTATCAGCAACAGAAATAAAAAAAAAAATTAAAATACACAGCAAAAAGGCAGCAACACTAAACCGTAGTACTAATACAATCAACAACGGGAGCAGCAGCAGCAACAACAAGGAGGGAGAATAATATTTGTTTAATAAATATTTTCTACCGGCACCACAATATACTCGAATGTCTTGACTTGATTGCCTTACTGTCTGAATGCCTTTGCCAGATCTTTGTAGGAATGAATTGATTTCTTTTGCAAAATTTAAACGTATTCCAGCCAACAAATTTCTGAGCATTTTTGACATCTGAAACTCTTTAATGTAATCAATATTGAAAAAGCTCTTTTTGAAAAACATTCTATATATATTATAGAGTAAAGTTCGCTTCGTCGCTTCTATTATTTCGGACAAGACAAAACACGTGTCGGTATTTACTTCATGATCCTTGTGTTGCTGCTCAGCATGCAGTTAGCTTATGTTCCTTTCTGCATGCCTTCTGGTTATGATACATAACCTACCGTTTTACTTAGTTTTAAGGATTTACATCAAATAGCCCTCCCAACCTCCTTTACGAAAGCATTGGTTGTGTAGGGATTATGTTTAGCTTAAGCTAACGTCAATAAATTTATAATAATAATAAAAAAAAAATCGAAAATCCCTTTTTAAAAAATCAAATGTAAATATAACCTTTTTAAAAAGTTAACTTAAAAAAAATACCATTTCTTAATAAAGCATTTATTTGTTCTTAAAGGATCAGAGACATTGCCTTAAACAGCGCATTTTCTTACAAAAGTACCTTTTCCTAAATAAGTACATAATAAGTATATTTTTATAAAACTTAACTTTTTTTAAAAAGGGACTTTTTTTAAATAGGTATTTTTTTAAATAATAATATTTCCGATTTTTTAGAGCACGAAATTCTTTGCTTAATGTTAAAACTTAACTTTTTGGAAAAAGGGACTTTTTTAAAACAGGTATTTTTTTTAATAAGGAAATCTCCGATTTTTTAGAGCACGAAATTCTTTGCTTAATGTTATTACAGTACATTTTGTTGAACAGGACATTTTCTTAACAAAATTTTTCTGGAAAAGTAAATTTTCTTAAAAATAAGCTTTCCTTTAAAAATTGTTTTTTTAAGTACATTTTCTTAAAAAAACACTCTGAAAGAAGTACATTTTTTTTAATTCTTCCGGAGAAAGTTCGTTTTCTTTAAAAAGTACTTTTTATTTAAAAAGTTAATTTTCTCAAAAAGAACCTTTTGTTGGACACGACACTTTTTTAAAGAAATATGTTTTCTTAAAAATAGCCTTTCTTAAATATTCACCTTTCTTAAAGAAGTATCTTTTCGTAAAAAATACATTTTCTTAGAAATTAGATTTTCTTCAAAAATTAGATTTTCTTCAAAAAGTACCTTTTCTAAAAAGTGCCTTTTCTTAAAGATAAGATAAAAAATGACCTTTGCCTAAAAAGTAGATTTTCTTGAAAAATAGTACCTTTTCTTGAAAAATAGTACCTTTTCTTAAAAAAGTACGTTTTCTCAAAAAACTGCCTTTTCCTAAAAAAATCTATTTTCTTAAAAAATTGAAAAAATCAATTTTCTTAAAAAATTGATTTTTTCTTAAAAAATACATTTTCTGAAAAAGTATATTTTTTTATAAAAAGTACTCTTTCGTTGAATACATTTTCTTAAAAAAGTATGTTTTCGGGAAAAAGTACCTTTTCTATAAAAAGTACCATTAATTAATTAATTTTCTTGGAAAAAACACTTTCTTAAATACGTGTTCTTTAAAATTGTTTTTCTTAAATATTGGTTTTTATTAAAAAAGTAGCTTTTCTTAAAAAATACATCTTCTTCAAAAAGTACTTTTTCTTCAAAAAGTACCTGCTCCTCAAAAGGTACCTTTTGTTAAAAAAAATACCTTTTCTTCAAAGAGTGCCTTCGCTTCAAAAAATATGTATGTTTTCTGGAAAAAGTACCTTTTCTTTAAAAAGTACTTTTTTTAAAAAGTACATTTTCTTAAAAAAAATCCATTTCTTAAAAAAGTACTTTTTCTTGGAAAGAACACTTCCTTTTGTTAAAAAAAAATACCTTTTCTTCAAAGAGTGCCTTTGCTTCAAAAAGTATGTATGTTTTCTGGAAAAAGTACCTTTTCTTTAAAAAGTACATTTTCTTAAAACAAAATCCATTTCTTAAAAAAGTACTTTTTCTTGAAAAGAACACTTTCTTATACAAATACGTATTCTAAAAAATAGTTTCTCTTAAAAATAGTTTTTATTAAAAATTTGCTTTTCTTAAACAAGTACCTCTTCTGAAACAAGTACCTTTTCTTGAAAAAATCCATTTCTTAAAAAAGTACTTTTTCTTGGAAAGAACACTTTCTTATACAAATACGTATTCTTAAAAATAGTTTCTCTTAAAAATAGTTTTTATTAAAAATTTGCTTTTCTTAAGCAAGTACCTCTTCTGAAACAAGTACCTTTTCTTGAAAAGATACCTTTCTTAAAAAAGTACCTTTTCATAAAAAAGTACCTTTGCTGAAAAAAGTAGTTTTCTTAAAAAGGTAAATTTTCTTAAAAAAGTAGCTTTTCTTAAAAAAGTTAATTTTCTAAAAAAAGTAAATTTTCTTAAAAAAAACAACCATTTACCATTTCTTAAAAAAGTAGCTTTTCTTGAAAGAGTAATTGTTCCTAAACAAGTACATTTTCTTTAAAAAGTTCATTTTCTTAAATAAGTACCTTTACTTAAAAAAATAAATTTTCTTAAAGAAGTACATTTTCTTAAAAAAGCACCAATTCTTAAAAAAGTACATTTCTTTTAAAAAGTACCTTTTCTGAAAAAGTAAATTTTTTTAAAAAAGATAAATTTTCTTAAAAAAGTACATTTAAATAAAGAAGCACCTTTTCTTAAAAAAGTACCAATTCTTAAGAAAGTACATTTCTTTTAAAAAGTACCTTTTCTAAAAAGGTACCTTTTCTAAAAAAGTAAATTTTCTAAGAAAGTACATTTTCAAAAAAAGTACCTTTTCTAAAAAAGTACCTTTTCTTAAAAAAGAACCTTTTCTTAAAAAAATACCTTTTCTTAAAAAACTACCTTTTCTTAAGAAATACATTTTCTTAAAAAAGTAGATTTTCTTAAAAAAGTAGCTTTTCTTAGAAGTACCTTTTCTTTAAAAAGTACTTTTTCCTTAAATGTACATCTTAAACAAATACGGTTTCTTAAAAATAGTGTTTCTTAAAAATTTGCTTTTCTTAAAAAAGTAGATTTTCTTCTTCAAAAATTGCGTTATCTTCAAAAATTAGCTTTTCTTGAAAAATTATCTTTTCTTTAAAGAGTGTCATTAGTGTCATTTCTTTAAAAAGTACATTTTCTTTAAAAAGTTAATTTTCTTGAAAAAGTGCCTTTTCCTAAAAAAGTTACTTTTCTTGGAAAAAATACTTTTTCTTTTAAATTAGTTTTTCTTAAAAATTTGCCTTTCTTAAAAAAATACCTTTGCCTAAAAAGAACCTTTTCTTAAAAAAGTTATTTTTCATAAAAAGTAATATTTTTTTAATACCTGTTCATAAAAAAGTACTTTTTCATAAAAAGTTCCTGTTCTTAAAACATACATTTTATTAAAAACTAAATTTTCACAAAAAAGCAGCTTTTCTTAAATAAGTAAATTAAAAAAAGTAAATTTTACCTTTTTTTGAAAAAAAATTTTTTTTCTTAATTAGTTTTTCTTAAGAATTACCTTTTCTTAAAAACGTGCCTTTGCTTAAAAGTACCTTTTCTTAAAAGAACCTTTTCTTGAAAACTAAATTTTCTTCAAAAATACCTTTTCTTAAAAGAAATGCTTTTGCTTCAGAAGTAGTTTTTCATAACAATTAGCTTTTATTAAAGGACATATTCTTAAAAACTATCTTTTTCTTAAATAGTACTTGTTTGAAAAAAGGAGATTTTCTTAAAAAAGTACCTTTTCTTAAAACAGTACATTTTCTTAAAAAGTGCCCTTGTAAAGAAAGTACTTCTTCTTAAACAAGTACCGCTTCTTAAAAAAGGATATTTTCTTAAAAATTACTTTTTCATTAAAAGTACCTGCTCAAAAAGTACATTCTTACAACGAACTTTTTCTTAAAAAGTACCTTTTCTTAAGAAGATTTTCTTAGAAGAGTTCCTTTTCTTTAAAATAGCTTTTCTTGAAAAGTGTCTCTTCTTAAATGTGTTTTTGCTTTAAGAGCATATTTTCTTCAGTAGGTTATCTTAAAGAGCACCTTTTATTATAAAAAGTAACCTTTTCTTAAGAAAGGACCTTTTCTTAAAAAAGTTAATTTTTTAAGGTACGTTCTTTATAAAAATAGTGTCTTTTCTTAAAAAAGTACATTGTCTCAAAAAGTAACTTTTCTTAAAAAGTACCCTTTCTTAAAATGTATCCTACCCTGAAAAAGTACTTTATCTTAAAAAAGTACCTTTTCTTAAAAAAAACACATTTGCTAAAAAAAAGCCATTTTTTCTTAAAAAAGTACCTTTTATTAAAAAAAAAATTTTGTTTTCTGAAACAAGTACATTTTCAAAAAAAGTACCTTTTCTTAAAAAAGTACATACATTCTTCCTGAAAAGTACATTTTCTTAAAAAAAGCCACTTCATTTAATAAAGTACCATTTCCTTAGAAAAGTAAATTTTCCAAAAAAAAAGTGCGTTTTGTTAAAAAAAAGTAACTTTTGTTGAAAACATATGTTTTCTTAAAACAGTGCCTTTAAAAAAGTGCCTTTTCTTCAACAGGTACCGATTTTAAAAAGATGGATTTTTTCAAAATAGTTCCTTTTATTAAAAAAGTATATTTTCTTTAAAAGTACCTTTTCCTAAAAAGTAGCTTCTAAAGAAGTACTATTTTTGTAAAACAGTAATTTTAGTAAAAAAGTAGTAGTAGTAGAAAAAATTAAATTTTCTTAAAATAAGTAAATTTTCTTTAAAAAATATGCTTTTTAAAAAAGTACCTTCTTTTTGTTAAAAAAGTACCTCGTTTCTCGAAACTCATATTCATTGAATTTAATAAAAAAAAAAAAAAATACGGAATAAACATTCTTTCAAGGCACTGCCTTTAAAATAATGCCTTTGCCTTGTTTGCCTGTTGCTATTGTGGTTTTAGGTACATACATACTATTTTCAAATTAAAAGGAAAATTTTAATAGGAGAGGGGCAAAGTGTTCACAACGGTGTAAAGTGTTAATTTTAGAGAAAAACGAAATTCATATACAATGTCAACTATACGAATAATTTGAAAAAAGCTCTTCCTTCTCTTCTAAATTACCCCCACCCCATAAAAAATGTAATAAAATAAAAAACGATAGCGATCCTCGCACGATCACAAGTGGATCGTGTTTTACAAACAGGCATCAGACAGAGAACTGATAAAAAAATGAAAACAAATACAAACACTTAAAGTTCTCGTTATAAAGAGTGTGCTAAGAAAACAACAGAAATGGGTGGAAAGAAGAGCGTGGCATGGTGTGCTTACGTGAGTCTAATTGAAAAAAAAAAAGTTTGTTTGTATACATTTGTATATCGGAGAGGATCGTTTTGCATTTGAGACGTTGCTAGTAGAAGGGGCACAAGAAGGGGGCGGTGGGTTTTTGTTTTTTTCTATATATATATATATTTTTTTTTTTCTTCTTCTAAATAAATGTATCACAAAATGTATCAAGGAGGAGGATGTTATAGAGAATAAAAATATATAATTTTAGATAAAAAAAAAATAAGTTTATTTTTAAATTGATTTTTAAATGTGGGTGTTTTTTTTATATGTATTTTAGAAATATTTTTTTGTTTTTTTCCTAAGATATCAACAAATGTAGGTCACATGATGTTTTAAAAGGATTTTGTGTTTCTTTTTTTAATTTAACTCATTCGTTACTCATCCAAATACTCATACTAGATTTATTTAGAACAAAATTGTCATTTAAGTGTATATTGCATACATTCGATTTCTTTCCTTCCCCTTGTTATGAATATGTTCTTGTCTTTAATTTGTACCCTTATCCCCTAGACTTTGTTTTTTTTTTGTTGTTGTCATATGGTATGACTAAGGTTTATAATTCTCTGTGTTATTCGTATAGTAGTTCTGTGCCGATAAGAAACCTTGCGGTTACTTACAACTAGCGATAAGGAAGTATTTTATCTTCATTCGACTCCTTTTCTGAGATAACAAATATTTTGGAAAAGTTTTTTTTCGAAACATAAGAGTTAAAACTACAAAAAAAAATCAATATGAAAAGTTATCGTTAAATATATATTTCTTTTTTCAATAAATATCCCGTTTTCCACATACAAAATTGGCATATACATATGAGTAGAAAAAGTAGGGGGTGGATTATTAGAGAAACGTTATCATCATGATGTATTTTATGGATATTTTATGATCGAAACTAAACACTGAATATAAATTCATTGTGGCTACCGAATTTATTGCCAACCGAATTGCGATTAAGGTAATAACCAGAGCCTACGGTTTAGCTTTGAGTAGCACGAGTACTCGAGTAGTATATGAGCTACTCGAGCTAAACGAGTAGCTCTAGTAGTAAAAACTAACATGTTTCAAGTTTGAAAGCGTGTATAAAGATAAATATAAGTAAATGTATACTTTTTGGAATCGTACAAGTACCAATAATATCATCTTTAAATTTCACTTGAATCGGACTGTCCTGCCGTAAATGTATGAAAATATTCACTTCATAGATGTTTGACTTCATTTTAAAAAATATTTTCCCAAAATATATCGTATGATTTTATATATTTTGAAGTCAGTTATACTGATAGATTACCCTCCTGAAATATTAAAACATTCACTCAAATCTATTAAAATATGATCTTCGCATATGTTTGATGACTATTTACAAAAAATTTTTCAAGAACACGTGGGAAAAACTTTTAGTATTTAAATCTGAATATATGCAGAGGATATGTTTTCAAAATTTCAAGCATTTAAAAAAATAAAAAAATTTTTTTTAAATTTTTTCACTGTCTATAATTGATTATATTCATAGATTACTTATAAAAAATTTTAAACCATTCCGACCAAAATTGTGGCGTCGGTATAGCACTACATTACAAAAAATTTGGCCTGAGAGCACCAAACCCTTTGGAGGTTTTGCTATATAGGCCTAGTACTTTCCCCCTGTTGTAGAATTTCTCACTCCCCAGAGAACGAACTCAAAAATGTTCCACAGTGTAATGAAAAAAATCGAAAAAAACAAATTGCATTTACTACTATTTTGGAATATACGAACATGTAAGTATAACACTAATTTTTTGTGCCGAAGCCTTGTGTTTGATGACAGATTCACACCTGTGGCCCATACTCTCTACGAGTTTTTCCCATTTTGTTTGGGTATGGCATACCAAGCTTTCTGTAAAGCAGACCAAACTAAGTTCATATTTTTATAATGTTTTTCTTTGCGATTTCAACCTTGACTCCATTCCCCTGGGTTTCTATTGGATTTATGTCACTAATTTGTATGAGTAATTGGGGATTGTGGTATGGCTTATACATAATGTCAAATTACTGATATCTGACCATTTTGCCATTAGTTTTTATGATCGGACCTACGCCATGCCATAGAAATGCATCCCAAATCGTAGGGTTGTACTCTTGATGCTTCCGATATTGAACAAAGTTTTTACCATCTGATCTTCGCTTTGTTGCTCCAGAACAGATTTTTCTTTATGGGTTTTTGCGAATGTTAATAGCTTAAAAACCCATTTTTTTTTTTGACAACAGTGTTATTTTCTGGAAATGAGCTGAAACAAACTTACCTTACTCAATCGCCTTCTGACAAGTCTGCTAGACATTTCTAAGTCCAAAGACTGACTAATAACCGATACTATCTGCTATAATGATTTTAATCCTTTTTCGATTTTCTTACTATGGCTCCATCTGAGACCTTGGGTTCCAAATTCCGAAATCAATATATTGGAATTCTCTATACATGTTGAATTGCATTGCTTACTTTTTTCGAGACCTATGCATAAGATTAGCAACATAAAATACCACGCGATTCTATAGAAAGTTACTCGAGTACTGAATGTTTAAGGTAATTAGTCCCATTTAAAAGTCCATTGACAATAAACTTTCTTTACAAAAAACTTTGTGCATTTGTGCATCCCAACCAGCAGAGAAATTGTAGCTCTAAGCAGAACGCAACAAAATTCTCAATTTGATATTATTTTAGGTCGCCGATCGAAGTTGAGATGTGTAAATATCTAGTAAAGATTTTTTTATTACACTTTTTTAGAATCAAACGGAAAGCGTCATCCACGTATCACTTGTAGCAAAAAACTGCTAATATAAAAATATTTATTATTATTTTTTATTTTTTCATTTTTTATGTTTAATTATTCATTTTGCATTTTTTATTTTTCGTTTTTTATTATTCGTTTTTAAATTTTCGTTTTTCATTTTTATTTTTTTCACTTTTAATTTTTAATTTTTCACATTTCATTTTTAATTCTTAATTTTTTTTTCATTTTCTACTATTCTTTTTTCATATTTTATTTTTTACTTTTCATTTTTCGTTTTTCATTTTTTATTTTTAATTTTTCGTTTTTCATTTTTCATTTTTAATTTTTCGTATTTAATTTTTCGTTTTTCATTTTTAATTTTTCATTTTTGATTTTTCATTTTTCGTTTTTCATTTTTTATTTTTAAGTTTTCATTTTTAATTTTTCAAAACGTTTTTATAACGCTTTTTCGTTTTTCATTTTTAATTTTTCGTTGTTCATTTTTTACTTTTCATTTTTCATTATTCATTTTTCATTTTTCAGTTTTCATTTTTAATTTTTTATTTTTTATTTTTCATTTTCCTTTTTTTATTTTCTATTTCTTATTTTTCATTTTACATTTTAAATTTTTAATTTTTCAATTTTAATTTTTCATTTTCAATTTTTCACTTTTCGTATTTAAGTTTTAATTTTTCTTTTTTCATTTTTCATTTTTCATTTTTTATTTCCCATTTCCCATTTTTATACCCTATACCACTATGTGGTTTGGGTATAATGACTTTGTGCTGCTGTTTGTAACAACCAAAAATATTTGACCTAGTCCCATCTTTAATTATACCGATCGAATCAGAATCACTTTCTGAGTTGATTTAACAATGTCCGTCCGTCCGTCCGTCCGTCTGTGTGTCCATGTAAAGCTTGTAATCAAACTGCAGGTCGCAAATATGAATATATTTTGACGAAATTTGGTATGTAAGCTTTTATCGGCCATGGGATGAACGCTATTGAAATTGGTGAGAATCGGTCCATGTTCAGACCTAGCCCCCATACAAATTACCCATATGAAATCGACATAAATTGCCATAAGATCCAAATTGTCATATAGATCTTACTCAAATTGGGTTTATATGCGTTCATTACATCCACTAATGAGTAGTCCAAAAATGATCCCTTTGACCCCATACAGAGCTGCTTCCCGATCTTCACTTAAATCTATTAAAAAACAAAAATATTGCACTGATTCTTCTCAAATTTTGTTTGTACATATTTTTGCAAAATACAAGAGACTTTACCAAACATGATCAGGATCGGTCCATTTTTGGACCTAGTCCCTTTATAGATATAGCATCCGATATGAACTTTTTCATATCTGCAGCCAAAAAAATTAATAAAAATCCCACTCAAATTTGGTTTTTGCTTATTTTCAATGTCCAGTTAGTTGGGCCTAAGAGATAGGGTTTCTAAACGCATGGTATAGGGTATCGTATAGTCGGTCTAGACCGACTATAATTTTCTTACTTGTTTGTTTTTCATTTTTCGTTTTTCATTTTTCATTTTCCATTTTTAATTTTTCATATATATTTTTTCATTTTTCATTTTTTATTTTTAAGTTCTCATTTTTAATTTTTCAAAACGTTTTTATAACGCTTTTCGCTCTCTATCGTGGCTAAAAAACAGAAAATATCGCCTTTTTCAAAAGATACGCAAAATCCTGTTCAGCTTTAGATTATGCTAAATATTCTACCACTCGCGCTGATTTTTTATAATGACTTGGCCAAAAGTTATATTTTTTAGAGTTGAAAATGTAAGGAGAGTATTTCTTTTAAATTTCAAACCTTTCCGACAATAATTGTGGGGTGGACGAACTACTACTCGAAAAAGCTTTCCATAGAAATGTATGAAAAAATTCACTCCATGGAAGTTTGACATCATTTTATAAGAAATTTTTCAAAAATACATGGCAAAAATTAATACAAATTGTAGTCCCTCATATCAACAGATTATTTTCCTAAAATATTGGAACACTGGGATGAAAGGTGTGGGGTGGGCGAACTAGTACTCGAAAAATACCCTTGAAAAAAACAAAAATTAAAAAAAATTTTTTTTAGTATTTTTTTTGTTCAACAATTGCAATTGACTCATTTAAATTTTTAAGCCACTCAGACTAATATTGTGCCATTGGCAGCCTCCTATTCGAAAAATATCAATCTGCTTCCATACAAATATATGAAAAAATTAACTTCATGCAAGTTTGGCATCGATTTACAAAAAATATTTAAGGCACACATGGTACAAGTTTATAAATTTTAAAATTATAAATAAGAGGACATTACGGCCCTAAATGTTCAAAGACTTTCGGTAATAATTGTGCTGTTGGCGAATTGTTATTCGAAAAAGATCAGCCTGTTTCCATACAAATACATATATGAAAAAATGCACTCCAACCAAGTTTGACATCCATTAACAAATTATATTCAAGGAACATATGGTCTATATTTATACATTCTACAATTTGAAATATGAGGACATTACGTCTTTAAAATTTCAAAGCTTTTCGACGATAATTGAGCTGTTGGCGAACTACTACTTGAAAAAGATCAGCCACTTTCTATACGAATGTGTGAAAATTTGGTCATATTTCAAGTTTGATGTAACTAAAAAAAAATTTCCATAACGACTTGCTAAAACTTTTTACTGTTTGTAGTTGCAAATATATCGAGATAATCTTCTTAAAATTTCAAAGTATGCCGACAATAATTGTGCTGTTGGCGAACTACTACTCGAAAAAACTCGACCACTTTGACATTTAGCATCGATTTACAAATAATTTTGAAAGAAAACATGGTACGAACTTATGCTTTTTAAGGTTTGAAATATGTGTATATTACGTACAAAAAATTTCAAAGTAATCTGGCCAAAATTGTGGCTCGGACGAACTACTATTCGAAAAAGCTCCACCACTTTCCATAGAAATGTGTGAAAACATTCACTCCATGGAAGTTTGACATCATTTGATAAGAAATTTTCCAAAAATAGATGGTAAAAATAATTTCATTTCAAAAGGGTATTTTTCTAAAATATTGAAAGACTAGGTCGCAAGATGTGGGGTGGTTGAACTATTACTCGAAAAGAATCAGTAATAAAAAAACAAAAAATTAAAAACATTTTTTTTTTTTAATTTTTAAGCCATTCAGACCAATGCTGTGCTACTGGCAACCTACTATTCGAAAAATATCTGTCAGTTTCCAAATAAATGTATGAAAAATGCACTTCATGCAAGTTTGACATTGATTTACAAAAAATTTTTAAGGCACACATGGTACAAATTTATAAATTCTAAAATTGCAAATAAGAGGACATTAACTCTTTAAAATTACAAAGACTTTCGGTAAATTATATAGAGATTATTCTAGTTACTAAGGTACGTACTGCTTTTAAACTAGATAATAGTGCGTTTACATCTGAGCAAAATCTAGTATATACGAGATTTCGAGCACAATCTAGCTCATTTTTACTAGATTTCCCATACAAAACAAAATCTGGCTCGTTACTAGATTTCAGCAAAATCTTACAAAATCTTGTCAAACTTGGGCACTACCAAATGATACTACTGTGTATTTTTAATATTGTAGTAGAAAATTACAACACAGTGACTGAAAAATTGACATTTAAAAACAAAAACAAAAGCAAACAAGTTGAATAAAAATGAAATAAAATATTAATTATTAATAAAAATGGCGAATCTATAATAAAAAAAATATTTAGTAATTGAAAATTTATAACTTTTTATACCTATATGTGCTCAGTCCAATTTGCTATATAATAATTGTGGAAAATGCATTTGTTTTTGTTGGTCAAACAATACATTTAACAAAGGCTGATGTTTTTTTTTCGCAAAATTTTTATTTCAGCTTGTGCTTTTTTAATTCTTGATGCATAATATAATAAAAAAATCTGTTCCTTTCCATTTTCCTATTGTTTTGAATATTTTTGGTATTTATAGTTCATATGTTTTATTTTAATCAGCTGTTTATTGTTGTGGAAACAAAATCTCACAAAATGTCAAAAAAGTTAGATGTAAACGTATAGATTTTGAAATAGATTTCAACTAAAATCTACTAGATTTTCCTTAGATGTAAACGCACTATAATTGATAAAAAAAAATTGTTATTTATGGCGTTGACACACCAAAAATTCATGGAGTGCATATATTCGTACATTTGTATAGGAAATGACTGATCTTTTTCGGTGATATTTTTTGGTGAAATGCTTTTAAACTTGAAGGAAGCGTTCTCTTTATATATATAGTTCAAACCAATATAATTTTTTGTTAAATCATTGTGCAAAATTTTATGGAAAATATCAACAAACTTCAAATAAGAGCATATTTTCACACATTTGTATAGAAAATGGTCAATATCAGCCGAGTAGTGCTATAACGACGCCACAATTTTGTTCGGAATGGTTTAAAATTTTTTATGAGTAATCTATGAATATAGTCAATTACAGACAGTGAAAAAATAAAAAAAATTTATAAAAAAATTTTATTAAATTTTTTTTTTATTAAAAAAATTTTTTTTATTAAAAGAATTTTTTTATTACAAATTTTTTTTTTTTTAATTAAATTTTTTACACTTTTTGCAACATTTCCAATCTTTTTCGAGTAGTGGCTCCCACACTCCAACATTTTTGTCGAAATGCCTTGAAATACTGAAAACATCTTCTCTACATATAGTCAGATTAAAATATTAAGAGCTTTTTCCAAGTGTTCTTGAACATTTTTTTGTAAATAGGCGACACCCACGAAGATCATATTTTCATACATTTGAGTGGAAAGTGTATGAAATTTTTCGAGTAGTAGTTAGCCCACTCCATAGTTTTTATGAGAATGTTTCAATATTAATTCAGGAGAGTAATCTATTAATATAACTGACTTCAATATATATAAATCATACCATGTATTTTGGGAAAATTTTTTTTAAATGAAGTCTAACATCTATGAAGTGAATATTTTCATACATTTGTGTGGAAAGTCGTTGAGCTTTTTCGTGTAGTAGTTTGTCCACGCCAATAGGAATTTAAAGATGATAAAGATGATGTTATACTAAATAATTATATTTATCTTTTAACATGCTTTCAAACTCGAGCTTCGAGTAGCTCGTGTACACGACCTTGACCTAGGCCCTAGTTTTTATTACTCGAGCAACTCGTTTGGCTCGAGTAGCTTATTTACTGCTCGAGCTACTTGAGTTTTCGATACTCGAATAGTGCGGAGCTCTGCCAATTATTGGTTTCTTTTTTATTTAACGTCCCCCTCTTATTTTGGCAACCAAGCTGGTTTCTTAGTAACGGTAATCATTTCTATCAGTGCGGATTGCTCATTTATTCCACCATTTTCTATATTTTCCCGAAAAACAACAATCCGCTGTTAATGAAAAATGCGCCACCTGGTTCAGAATCAGCTTGACATGTATCTGATTGGGTACAAATAGACATCTTTACAAAATGGTTGCAGCATTTTTTAAATTATACAAAACCGACACATATAGAGCCCATTCTACTCATATAACGGACACTACAGCCATACCAGGCTCTGAATGGAGGGGTACTAATTTCTCTATCTCCACACTCGAGTCACAAGATGCAACTTTTGGATAAAACTTTCATCGGACCCTTCAAAATATACATTATAATGATGAATTCAGGAGATTCATTCGTGAAAGAGGACGAAAAGTAACATACTATGACGTTGCAGAGCATTTTTCAAAGACATTCCTTTACGTTCAAGAGTGGGAATTCGTAGTAAATTGTAAATGCACGGGTATTTATCCATTCGATAAACATATTTTTTCAGAATCGAATTTTATTGCTGATGATATGGAAGAAAACTTTCTAAATATTGAGGAATCAAAAGTAGTCGCTGGAAATATTAGAGACCACGTAACTCCATGGGATATATTAGCTATTCCAACAATACAACATCCATCAACCAGGCGACGAGGAGAAAAAACGAAACTAACAGTTACCACCAAGTCTCCATACAAAAATAGTTTGAAAAAAAGTCAGGAATAAATTAAAAAACGTAAGAAGACTGTGAAGAAAGTCCGGGAAATAAGCAACCAAAATGTCGTCAAAGGTAAGCAACATCGCTTTCGCACAAAGTCTTCCTACAGCGAGACAGGCGAAAGTTTGTTATTAACTAATTCTGATGAAGCTGATACTTTTCTCCCCATGGTCCGACTAATAGAAAGACAAAATGTGCTTTTTCTAAAATTTCCTTCAATGAGGATAAATAACCAAAAAATGGGACACAATGCCTACTTTGCGAATTAACGTGGATTCGTGACGTTATCTTTCACAAAAAGGTAACTTATTTTTAGCGAATCCTGCTTAATATATAGATAATTACTACATGGAGTGAAAACTCCGTGGCCGAATAATGAAAAACCAATTTTTTGGATTTAAAATCAATTTTATTCTTCAACGTAATCTCCGTTAACTTAAATGCACTTCTTCCAACGATTCTCTAACTTCTTGATACCCTTGAAAAAAAAAAACGATTTGTCAAGCTCTTCAAAATCGATTTCCGCCTCTGATATGACTTCTTCATTTGTGGAAAATTTCTTTCCCTGCAGCCATTTGTTCAAGTTTGGGAATAAATAATAATCGCTGGGAGCCAGATCTGGAGAATACGGTGCATTGTCATGATGGTACAAGATTTTTCTCTTATTTAAGTGGGGTCCTTTTTTCTTATGCCGTTTTCTTTTCTGACAAAAAATGTCGCATTTTATTTGCACTTTCTCGAAAAGTGTATTTTTTATATATTCTAAATTAAGAGCAACCTTATCTCATATATCAATCGAAAGGTCTCAAACAGCTGTGTTCATAAAATGCAAACAAAATTGATTATTATCCTCATAGGGTGAAAATATTCAAAGAGGGGAATAATAGAGAAATATTTTCACACTTTGACCTGAAAGAAGTCAATGGCTGCAATTTTTTGCAATATTTTGAGATATTTTGCTTGACTTTGAGACCTTTCGATTGCTGCATAAGATAAGGTTGCTCTTAATTCAGAATATATAAAAAACACACTTTTCGAAAAAAGTGCAAATAAAGTGCGACATATTTTGTTAGAAAAGAAAATGGCATTAATTTCTTCTCCAATCTGTCCAATAACTCAACATAGTACTTGGCAGTTGTTTTTCCTTCCTGCAATTAATCAATAAATATTATACCACGTGCATCCCACTTTGGTCGGCTTTCGCACGTTTGAAACCACAGACTGTCCTTTTAACCATTAAATATGACGGCGATGATTCACCTTAATCTATAATATTAATAGGCTAGGCGATTTCTTGTGACCGATGTTTTGTTCTACCGTTTTATCCCGATTTTAACCAAACGTATATTATTTGAAAGGTATTTCTTTTTAGCCGATTTGCAGATTTACAGATTTTTAAATTTTTTCCTTTGTTTTGAGTAAATTGCATTTAAAATTGCTACTAACACATGCATAAAATTATACAATGCTATGTGTGTGTTTATAAATTTGTTAATGTGTTTGTAATAAAAATGAGTTTGTTTCTTGTGTTGATTTGTGAATTGGCTATAATTTAATGAAAAAATAAAATTTCCTAGAATTTGCGCTCGAATTTCGAGGGCTGGAATCTGCTAGTATTTATTAATTCGCTCTTTGCTTGGACAGTATTTTTTCCCACCAAAAACCAATGTTTAATCAAAACACGTAACTTTTTGCAATCCATTTTTTCTCAATCTTTAAATGCAGTATAATTTTTATAACGGTAACTTTTTTTCTAATTAATGAAATGTCATAAAATTTTGAGACAATTTTTCTAACAGTTGGCCCTACTGAATAAACAGACAAAATTGACACTTATCACGCCATCTCTATTTGAGGCCACGTGCTTTTCACTTCATGTAGTAATTTTAATTAAAATAAAAAATATTAAATACATTTAACTTTACTAAGTTTGTTTTTTAATTTTTAATACAGCTTTGATTAAATTGGACTTCGGGTATTGTGGAATAGTATTCCACATTACCCAGCTAGTATGTTCCACATTACATTCCAATTTTGGAAATGACGATTTTTGAGGTACCTGAACTTTGTCATACGTAAAATTTCTAAATATTAACTAATTCAATTTTTCTCCTAACCCCATATGGGCTATTGAATTTGGAAGAGATCAATAACAAATTCATGAATATCGCGTTATTACAAAAACAAAATAGGGCGTCCACATTACCCGAACTTACTTCTAGTACATGGAACTACCAAAATTCTATTGCAACAAATTCGGTTGTAAGTAATAAAATTTTTTGTTAAGTCTTTTTGGATAATGTTCTGGAAAATATTATCAAACAATATTATTAACAATAATTGTTTAATATAATCATGTAAAATATAAACATTTATTTTTGGAAAATTTTTTGTAAAATGATGTCAAATATCTTGAAATGCAATTTTCATACATTTGTGTGGAAAGTGGTAGAGCTTTCATTAGCAGTAGTTTGCATACGCCAGTAGGACAGTCCGATTCAAGTGAAGAGTAAACAGTGGGGAGCTCTGTTAATTAGTGCTTTCTTTTTTTTTATTTAGCGTCCCCCTGTTACCATCTTTTCTTCTAGTTGTTGCACAGCCACATAAACCGTAAAAAACTGTTTTTCCAATTTTAAACAAGAAATAATATTTATGCTACTTTTAGTTCCCAGTAGTAACAAACTGAAAATAGTTGTAGGGCATTTAAAGTAGCGGCAGTAAAATTCACAAAAACCCCAAAGAAAAATTAACGCTTATTTATAAATTTACAAAAACAACTATGTACATGTTTTTTTTTATAACATTAAAAACCTCAAAAATTAAACCTCCAAACATCATCAGAACTTAAAATCATTAAGTTTTTTTTTATTTGTTGGCCAAAAAAAGAAACATTTTCTACCACTCTTTACAAGAGTGATTGTTTACCAGGGGGGGTTTTTAAACAACACTACTCGGCACGACTCAACTCAACTGAACTCTTTACTTGAGCGGGTTGTTTTTCGTTTCTACACAGTTCAGCTTGCTCATATTTTTTTTCCTGTATTGTAATTTAATTTTTATTTTTATTATTATTTGTGTTACTTTTTTTCCATATTCATTTCATTTCTACCTGTTGTCAAGTAACTCGACTAAATACAATCGTTGTTGTTGCTGCTGCTGCTGTGTGTGTGTGTGTGTGTTTGTGCTGTATTTTGTTGTTCTTCAAACATCTTAACACATTTTTTTTGCTTTCCTTTTTTATTTACGTTTCAGATTGTGTTTTATGTTTTCTTTAACTGAATCAAAAACCGTTTCTTGACTTCATTTCTCCATAATGATTTCATTGGCACATGTTTGTACGTGTTTTGTTATTGTTATATCTTTTTTTTTATTTAATTGTATGTGATGAAATACTGTCATTTGAGCCCGTTTTTTATTTTCCTTAGTGTGTTTTACTGATAATGAACAGGAGTTGTAACCGTGGTTTTGTTATTAATTCACTTTAAATGGTTTTAGTTCCAGAAATTGCTATAACCAATGTACAGCCTTGGCCAAAAGTTTGAAGCACCCTATCAAGATAAAAAATTAATCTTTGCCGCTATGATCACAGAAATTCATTTTGATTTCTCAGTCCTCGAATGGTTGAACTTTTAGAGTTATAACTTTTATCATAAAAGCCACAAAATAAATGTAATTTTAACTCTCTTTATATTAACTTGTAGTGCCTGCTTTCAGAAAAACTTTGGATCGATTTATCACTCTTTTCCAGTGATAAAATTCAGGTGAGACTTTGCAGGCAGAATCGTAGCGACGACGAAAGAAAATATTGCAACAGCAAATTTTTGACTGTAGAATTTACGATTGTTGAGTAAGACTGAAAGAAACAATACGGTAACTGAACTTACAAAGAAAGGGAGTATGATAAAAACTTTATGGGTTTTAATGGGTTAGTTTTTTTATTTTTATTTTTTCAAGCATTTAATTTTTTAGTTTTTAGTTTTTAGTTTTTAGTTTTTAGTTTTTAGTTTTTAGTTTTTAATTTTTAGTTTTTAGTTTTTAGTTTTTAGTTTTTAGTTTTTAGTTTTTAGTTTTTAGTTTTTAGTTTTTAGTTTTTAGTTTTTAGTTTTTAGTTTTTAGTTTTTAGTTTTTAGTTTTTAGTTTTTAGTTTTTAGTTTTTAGTTTTTAGTTTTTAGTTTTTAATTTTTATTTTTTAGTTTTTAGTTTTTAGTTTTTAGTTTTTAGTTTTTAGTTTTTAATTTTTAGTTTTTAGTTTTTAGTTTTAAGTTTTTAGTTTTTAGTTTTTAGTTTTTAGTTTTTAGTTTTTAGTTTTTAGTTTTTAGTTTTTAGTTTTTAGTTTTTAGTTTTTAGTTTTTAGTTTTTAGTTTTTAGTTTTTAGTTTTTAGTTTTTAGTTTTTAGTTTTTAGTTTTTAGTTTTTAGTTTTTAGTTTTTAGTTTTTAGTTTTTAGTATTTAGTTTTTAGTTTTTAGTTTTTAGTTTTTAGTTTTTAGTTTTTAATTTTTATTTTTTAGTTTTTAGTTTTTAGTTTTTAGTTTTTAGTTTTTAGATTTTAGTTTTTAGTTTTTAGTTTTTAGTTTTTAGTTTTTAGTTTTTAATTTTTAATTTTTAGTTTTTAGTTTTTAGTTTTTAGTTTTTAGTTTTTAGTTTTTAGTTTTTAGTTTTTAGTTTTTAGTTTTTAGTTTTTAGTTTTTAGTTTTTAGTTTTTAGTTTTTAGTTTTTAGTTTTTAGTTTTTAGTTTTCAGTTTTCAGTTTTTAGTTTTTAGTTTTTAGTTTTTAGTTTTTAGTTTTCAGTTTTTAGTTTTTAGTTTTTAGTTTTTAGTTTTTAGTTTTTAGTTTTTAGTTTTTAGTTTTTAGTTTTTAGTTTTTAGTTTTTAGTTTTTAGTTTTTAGTTTTTAGTTTTTAGTTTTTAGTTTTTAGTTTTTAGTTTTTAGTTTTTAGTTTTTAGTTTTTAGTTTTTAGTTTTTAGTTTTTAGTTTTTAGTTTTTAGTTTTTAGTTTTTAGTTTTTAGTTTTCAGTTTTTAGTTTTTAGTTTTCAGTTTTTAGTTTTTAGTTTTTAGTTTTTAGTTTTTTATTTTTATTCTGAGTCTGTTCGTCTGTCCGTCTGTCCGATCGATATAATGTAAAATAGGTCTAGGTTAAATATATTTGGTTGTTACAAACATCAGCACAAAGTCAGTATACCCTGACCACATATTGTTATATTTTATAAAAAAGCACTTGAACCATAAAGAATTAACATTTTTCCACTTTTCGGAAAAACAGCAATAATTTGCTAACTTTAACAGTTCACTGTAAAAAAAAAGTAAACAAGTGTGTTGATTGGCATTAACAAATAGTAATACATACAGAATTTTAGCTACTTTTACCCAATTATAAAAACTTGAAGATGTATCAAATTTTTTAATAAATTTGGACGAGACTAATAACAGTGAGTATAGCTTATGGAAAGTCACAAAGTACCTCAAGAAATCCACTAAACAAAGTATTCCAGTTAACGAATAAACAAAAAATGGTGCAGAAATGATAGAAGAAAAGCTAAACTGTTTTCTCACCACTTAAAACAGACTTTAAAATCATTTCCACTCACAAATTCTACCGATGAGAGTAATATATAAAACTCCCTGCCAAATGGATATTTCAATAAAATCTTTCTCCCCCTGAGAAGTTCGAAATGAAATATCAAGGCTCAACAACTCAACTATTTCTAACCCTGATCTATAACTTTATCACATGATTATCATACTTTCCACTCCAATGAAAATGTGCTGAGAGCATTATGATTCCTTAGCCCAATGAAGCTGAAAATGATGTGTCATCATATAGGCCTATTAGCTTGTTGCCAATTTTTTCTAAAATCTTTGAAAGATTTTTTTCGCAGAGATTATTACCCGTTTTGGAAAAACAAAATATCATATCCCGCTACAATGTTATATCAGACACTTTCGAAAGAAAAAATGTATTGCTCTGCGGTGTTTTTAAATGTAAAACAATCATTTCACCGGGTATGGCATTAAGGGCTTTTGTATAAGCTTAAAGAATTTTTACCAACTCCATTTTATTTGTTTTTCAAAACAAACGAACGAACATTCTATACAAAATTCAGTGCCGGATGTTCCAATATATTTCGTATTAATGCTAGTGTACCATAGGGCAGTGTGTTAGGTCCAGTGTTGTATACTATTTACATTTCAGACATGCTCCTAACGGTTGATGTAACAATAGCCACCTACACAGATGATTATTATCATTTGAATCACCGGCGCACAGTGGACCATTTGACGAGAAGGCGGTCAAAAATCTTTAACTTTTGATTGGATTGGAATTTTGATATGCGGTTTTTTTGTTTGGTAGGTGAGACTTTAGCCTTTAAGTTTTGCTATAAAACGTAATTCTCGAGCGAAAATAAAAAAAGTTACGGTGGGTTTAAAATACATTTTCATTTGTAGTTGAATTTTAGTACAAAAGTGAAGTGTTAAAAGGTAAAAAAAGGTTTTTTTTTAAATATAATGTCTTATTTTTTCAGTTAATTTTACAACTAATACTTTTTAACAATTTTTTAAGTTAATTTTTTCAGAAAATGCCAAACTTTGGCCCCGTAAACTTTTTAGTCCTAATGTGCACAAGGGCCAAAGGTTTTTTTTTTTTTTTTTTTTTAAAGATCCTGAGTTAAAATATAATTTATTAAGCAGCGAACGTAAAAGTTACCTTATATTGGTTCAAGATAGAGAAGTTTCAATGAAAAACTCATACGTTTTTGCTTTAGTTAAATTTTTTTTTATTGTCTTTTTAAATATTTTTATATCAATTTTTATGGTAAATTTATGAAATATAACAATTTTTATTGTAAATTTACAAAATATATAAATTTTTAAATCAAGAAAATTTTTTAACTATATAAAAAAAAGTGTAACTTATTGATAGTGTAATGAAGAAGTACTTTAAATCAACCAATTTTAGTAAAAATTTCTTCTAAATAGCCTTGATTTTCATCTTCTAGAAGTTGTTTAGCTTCTTCGTCTAATTCAATAGAGGTAGTTTTTCATTTTTGACGAATGTTGGACATATATGGATCTGAAGTGCACAACAAAATAGTGATAAGGTCTTCATTAGTACAACATCTGGACATTTTCCTTGTGTTGTGCTCGCGAAAGAATCTGTAGTCTTTGTTCCTTTTTTCTTGCGCTTCTTCAGATAGATCTCCTATTGGTAGCATATTGTTTTGAATTATTTGTTCCCCATGGTACAAAATTTTATGAACTGTGGATGGCATATATCTCCAAGAGTATTTTTCATTATAGGCGTACTCTCCAAATTTGTTTGCATTTATCTTTCTGCTGCATGCTAGAAATTGTAATATGATTTTGAATCGTCTTATTAATTCATGATCTACACCTGTGATAGATGCTGCAGTTTCCGGATCGGAAAAAAATCTCCTTGCAGTATTTCCATCATTTGTGTTTCCTTCCCCTTGTTTTGGTTGGTCGATTACGAGGCCTAGCTGTAGATATTTTTGTTGAATTTGTTTTTTTTTTGCTTTCTTTTTCCTTAATTTTCTTTGTTTTTTCTCACTGTTTCGCCCAACGGACCAAAATCCAAATCATAATCCAATTTAAGAATATGCTCCATGAAACGTATTCTAGCATGAAGAGGGGACATGCCAAATACGTAGGCTTCCTTAAAACTATCGTCTTCTGGTTGGGGTTGGCTTAATTGACTTGATGTCTTTTGGCATATAATGCAGCTTGACGTTGACTTTGTTCCAGTTAAATCTTGTGCAACTTTCCCATCAATGATTATGAGACACATTTTAAAATGTACTTCAATGTCTTGGTCATCAAATTTAAATATTACTGGTTGAAGTTCCTTAATTTGACCTTTTATTTTTTGAACTTCTTCAGTTATGACATCTTTGGTTTCCTTTTTGAATGCAAATTTTATTAGTCTGCAATACTTTGTTGAAGAAGGAATTTCATTTTTCCATATATCAATTTCTGTTGCTCTACTAGTTGACGGCTCTAAGACGCTATACCTTTTTGTTAAGCGCAATGGAACGAAATATACCATAAATAAATTAGCATCTGATGAATTTTAGGCATCAAATTGCTTGTATTGTTTCTGACCAGAGGATCCATCACATCCCCATTTAGGAATTAAAGTAATGCTGCCATTACCAAATTTTTTTAAATGATCAGTATCAAGCGTATTTAGTAATCGTTCTGCAGTATGTTCAAGGAGATCTTGCAATTTTATTTCTGCTGATGTTGAAGTGACACTAAAGCAGATTGTGAAGGTAAGCATTCTTTTTTGGCAGAAACTAAATCTCGATACTCTGGAAAAATCCCACAATTCTTTTCATTGGTTTGCTCCCGCACTTCCTTATATTGATTTTTGGTCAATTTCAAATCCAAAAATAGGGCGAACGCTTCTTCCGGCGTAAATTTCTTATCTTCAATTGGTGTATGAATGCTTTTCAAAATCCTCTTTGTGCGCCTTGGGCTCGCTTCTACTATTTTTTCAATTATTTCAATTTTATTTTTTTTATTTTGGGTTGCTTGAATTTGGTGCAAAAATGAATCCTTAATTATTCTTTGAGAAATTTCTTCATTGATATTCTCCAGCTTGCGCCTTCGAGATCTTTCACTACATCCGTCAATTGATTTTGCTGGTCGATCCTTTTTTCCACTTTCGTTGGCAGTTGTAGATGTACTCTCAAAAATAAGTTCCTTTATTAACCAGTCTTGGTAACGTTTGTACATCTTTGCCTTGCTATGAGAGCATTCAATGTACCGTCTTTTCAAATTCGATGCAAAATTAGCAGAGTTCAGAAAAAAACACACACTGAATAAAAAACTCGTACATATATGTAAACAAACATAACTTAGACCAACACACACATATTTTTATTTTCATACCAATTATGTTTGTTTTTAAATTTTCTTCGGTGCCCAACACAACCATGACTGTGTTCGTTTTAATATTTCGTTATTTACACGAACATTTTTGTATCACATACTTTTTGTTTCAATCACACATAAAGCACACATTTTTGAGCGTTGCTTTATTTGAAGTTCATGTTCTGGTACGTGTACTGAAAAAAAAAACACAGAACATGTACAATAAACAGGTTCGAGTTCAGTTATATTTTAAGTCGTGTTGTGGCTCGTGTAGTAAGAAAAAACAGAACATGTACAATAAACAGGTTCGAGTTCAGTTATATTTTAAGTCGTGTTGTGGCACGTGTAGTGAGAAAAAACAGAACATGTACAATAAACAGGTTCGAGTTCAGTTATATTTTAAACACGACTTAAAATATAACTGAACTCGAACCTGTTTATTGTACGTGTTCTGTTTTTTCTTACTTACACGAGCCACAACACGACTTAAAATATAACTGAACTCGAACCTGTTTATTGTACATGTTCTGTGTTTTTTCAGTACACGTACCAGAACATGAACTTCAAATAAAGCAACACTCAAAAATGTGTGCTTTATGTGTGATTGAAACAAAAAGTATGTGATACAATAATGTTCGTGTAAATAACGAAATATTAAAACGAACACAGTCATGGTTGTGTTGGGCACCGTAGAAAATTTAGAAACGCACATAATTGATATGAAAATAAAGATATGTGTTGGCTGCTTTTGAACAGAACATTGTGTGTTTTATGTGTGTATTTTCTGAACCTTGAAAATTAGTAATTTTTAATTTGTGCATTTCAATGTCTTCTAGATTACAATTCTTAAGGAAGTCGTTGCTCACTATGTGCAAAATTACATCGCCTACATCATTTCGTTGAAAATAAATATCTGCCAGATCTCTGTAACAGTACTTAGCCATTGTACAAATTATAATGAATAATAATTGTGGAAACTATTATAAATACTCTTTCTTGCAATTATGTAAAATAAAATTCTTTATCTTTTATTACCACTTTTAGAAGCATAAAAAACCCACACCCTAACCCCTTTTAAAAGGTGAAGCATACCTGCTCATATCTTAAAGGGCCATGTCGCAATAGTTTTTTTTTTTACCATTTACTTGTTATTTAAATTGTTTCCCATTTTGTCAGGTATTTAAGCTATATAACTCTAATTCAGAATATTAATGTTTTAGAAAGATACCAATGTAAATGTACCTGAAACAATTAAGCGCATTATATCTCAACCCTTTTTTATAAGTATATAACAACTCCTGACAACTCTACCGACATGCAAAAAAATACACCGCGGTGCACCGGTACGGCCAACTTTTGTATTCATAACACTCAGACGGACGGACGGACATCTTTTAATCGACTCAGAAAGTGGTTTTGAGTCGATCCGTATAATAAAAGATGGATAAAGGTCCAATATTTTTGGCAGTTACAAACGTCACCTCAAACTTAATGTATCCTAACCACATAGTGGACAACTTTTGTATTCATAAATTTTGCAGAAAATATCTAACCTTGGGTCAGAAAAATTGTTCTGGTGCACACGGGCCGAAACTGGCGGGTGTATAATGGGGTATAGGAATATAGGGGAGGGTTCGGACTATAGAAGAGTGCAAGATTTTTTCTGACTGCTTTTGACTGGCAGGAGTTACGCTCTATTAAGTAGAAGATTTTCGGAAAATTTGGACCTTTTTAAAAAAATTTTTTTTTTTAAATTTCGGAATGAATTTTTAATTTTATCAAAATACTGAGAAAGCCCATTTTCGAAGACCCTGTTCGCTGTAATATAGTTGAGATAGAGTAGCAATTTTTTGGCTCCCGATGTTTACTAGTAACTTTAAAATCGGTAACAAAAAAAAAAATGATTTTTGGCCGCCTTCTCAAAATATGGTCCACTGTGCGGCGGAAGCATTTTCCTTAGTCCAAAGGGAATTGAACCTACTTCAACAATGACTAACAAAATGAAAGATTTGTTTCAATACAGACAAATCAAATCATCTAACATTTACACTTAGAAGAGAAGAATGCCCATCACTATATATATGTAAATGGTACTGAAATTTCAAAAAATAATGGTGTAAAATATTTAGGAATGCATCTAGATAGACGATTAAAAACACATGAACGCGAAAAAAGAAACAACATCTTAATATAAAAACCAAGAAGATGTACTAGTATAGGGTATAAAAACCGGATTTAAATTGAATTTATATAAATAAAAATACATTTTATTTACTTATTCTTAAAATTTTTTCTTCCGTAGATTTCCGATAAACAATATAGAGCATAACAGATTAAAAAAATGTTCTTGCTATTTTTTTTTCTAAAAGGCTGTTTTTATGTATTTATGATTACTAGCAGATTCCAGCGCTCGAAATTCGAGTGCAATTTCTAGGCAGCTTTATTTTTCAACTTAGCCAATTCACAAACCAACACTTTTATGGTTTATTATTATCTGTAAATCTGCAAAACGGCTTAAAAGAAATACCTTTCAAATAATATACGTTTGATCAAAGTCAGGATAAAACGGCAGAACAAAACATCGGTCACAAGAAATCACTTACAGCCGTATTCATAAAAAAAGTCTTAAATCAGGTTCCAAATACAAATTAGTTAAAACACATTTTAAGCCTAAAAAAGGTTTGTTAAAAATTCGTATTCATAATTAGTATTTTAAGTAATAAACGTTTTATTAAACTCGATGATGGCAACACTATATTTTTTATTTGTCACTTGAGTTGTAATGATGCAAAACCCATGGTTATTAATTCATACGGTATTCGCATCTATATTTTTTTTACCGTGTTTGAGAAAAAAATATGGTTTTTATAAAAAAATATTAATGTTAAACTTGTCTATTAAATAAATAAAGAAAAACAGTCAAAACAAAATGATAGGTAGAAATGTAATTTAGGTGATGATTTTATTGCAGAATAAAAAAGTATTCAAATAATCAGTTTTATTTAATTTGTTTTGATTGTTTACACACCACTATTTTTTTTTATGTTCTATTATCATTACAAATTAAAAATATTCTTTTTAACTTAATTAAGTTATTTTAATTATTTGTGTAAATACTTTGATTGATATGGATAACAAAGAGGTTTTTAAGCGCAAGCGTTCCTAATCCGGAGTAGAAAATGGGTCGCTCCTTTTTTTTGTAAATTTTCTTTTGACGATCATTAGAGATTTGGGCAATAGTTTCTATTGTAAACAAAATACAATTAGAACATAAAATTTTGTCAATAAAAATAGGTGCTACCAATTCTATTAATCAAATAAAGCGTGTCCATTATTTATAAGAAATCAACTAACTTCTTTCAATTTGAATGACACTTTTTCGCTACAATGTTCAAAATGAAAACAAACACAAAGCAAAAAGCACAAGTGTCATTTTAAAATAGGTTCAAAATAGGATCGAACCAATTTTAAAATTCTTTTATTTACACGAGGTTTAAAATAGGCATTTTAAGCTAAAATTCGTTTATGAATTTGATTTTTGCTTAAAATGGATTTGAAATGCTGTTTAAAATTTTTATGAATACGGCTGTTAGCCTATAAATATTATAGATACACCAATAAAAATTATAATATTTTAACACTACGACTTCCCTGAACTAATTGCTATTTTGGCTACCATTGAACACACTTTGCGTCGTTGCATAATTAGTGGAATATACCAAATCGTAAATGTACGAATGCTTTTTCTGAAACTTATAGTAGCTGCACTGAGTTTTTTTGTGTTGTAAACAATAAAAAAAAAGAAGTAAAAAAGTTCCGTAAGTTTTTTGAAAAACAAGTAAAATCTATAATATTAATAGGCAAGACGATTTCTTGTGACCGATGTAAGTTTGTCAGTTTTAATCCTAATTAAACCAAACATCCCTCATTTGAAAGGTATTTCTTTTTAGCTGTGCAACAGATTTACAGATTTTTAAATTTTTGCATTTTTTTTGGAGTAAAATGCATTTAAAGTTGCTACTAACACATACATAAAATTATACAATGCTGTGTGTGTGTATTAAATTTGTTAATGTGCTTTCAAAGAGTCCTGTGTTGAATTGGAAAATAATTTTGAACATAAACCAATAACGACAGTAACGACAATTAAAAGTGTTGAATTGAGAATTGGCCAAAATTGATTAATATACCTTTAGGGTCTTATAAAATAATTTATTAAATGAAAATATTCTAGAATTTGCACTCGAATTTCGAGGTCTGGAATCTGCTAGTTTCTATTAATATTTAAAATTTTCATCTGCATGGTTACGGCTACATTTTCTAGCAAGTGTACGTAAAAATTTCAGTACAAATGGAAATACGTGTAGAAATATTTATGAGATTCTTAGATGTTTAAATCTTTCCTTTTAATATCACTTCGACATTAATTTCAAAAGTTTCGATCATTTTACTAAATAACAAGCGTTTCATCATGATCACTAAAAAAAAAGTAAGCCAAGCTCTACTCGTACTAACCAATAATCACTTGAAATTTTGACTCTGTGTTTTTTTTTTGATGTTGACTTGGCAAGAGTTTCGTAAGGTTTTTCCCTCCACTTTGATTTGTTGTTTTTTTTTTCTGATTGTGTGTTTTTATGTGTGTTGTTGTTGTTTTCATTTTAGTGTGTGAGAGTATGTTTACCACGTTTATTTGTTGTTGTCGTTATTTCATGATTTCATTACAAAGCCACACACAAAAAAAACAGACAAATTTTTGGTCACTGACCTTTATTTTGTTTTTTTTTTGTTTTGTATTTTTTTGTTGTTTTTGTTTTTTGCCTACATTCTTTTACTCATCCAACACTATTCATTTAACAATACCCATCCAGCCATCCATCCATTCAGCCAGTCATCCACTATTTGACCGAATATGAAAAATAAAAATAAATACAAAAAAAAAAAAAAACTATTCGTCCATATAAAATCGTATTAGAGGTGTGTTTTGTCGTTTTGTTAACTTAATTTTTTTTTTATTTATTTATTTTTATGTACGACTATTTTTGTGAGTGTACGTTGGAGTGTTTGTATTTAGTCCATGTACGCGAGTATTTTTATTATTTCTGCTAAGCTGTGTTATGTTTCGATGGATGGATGGATGGTTCCAGTATGTGTGTTCCACTTTTTTTTTTTTGAAACTATACATATAAATAAATACAATATGTTTTTTTAGATTTTAGATTTCTTGATTATTATCTTTATTATGTTGGTTTCACATGAGATTGTATAAAAAAATAAAAATAAATAAAATAAAAGCGTAAAAACAAATTTATTTTCTAATTTGTGTTTTTTTTTGTGATTTTTATGAAAATATAATTTTTATTGTGCATTAGATTTGTATGTTAGTGCAACCTTTTTTTGTTTTTGTTTAAGCCAATCGTTTGATATTTTGCCAAAACATTTTATTTATTTATTTATTTGTTTTTTGTTGGTAGAAAAATTCATTTTTGTTAATGAACTTGATTAATTTTTGCATCAAAATAATAATGACCTTGACCTACATTAATGCCGCAGATGCAAACAATTAAGTGAATTTGATATCAGGTGGAGAAATACAATAATAATAATAAAAAAAAAAAACAACGCATGCTAATTTATATTTGTTTTGAGCTAATCTGTTTATTATTAAAAATATCTTTGTTGTTTGTTACGTTCTGCTAAATATTTAATACCGGTCGAGAGAGATTTAATGACTTTAATTCATCCTTAAATACATCCTTTGTAATATAAATGCTAACTACTTTGAACACGTATACAACAAGTAAGAGTGTTAAATGCCGAATTTTTGAGGTACCCTTTAGAAACCTTATCTCTTAGCTCCAACTAATGAGATATAGAAAATAAGCATAAACCAAACACGAGTGGCATTGTTATTAATTTTTTTTTGCCTTCGAATATGAAAAAGTTCATATCGGGTGCTATATTTATATGGGGACAAGGTCGAAAAATGGACGGATCCTGACCATATTTGGTAAGGGCACTTATTTTTTACAAAAACATATACAAGCCAAATTTGAGAAAAAATCTGTGCAATATTTTTAATTTTTGATCGATTTAAGTGGAGATCGAGAAGCAGCTTCATATGAGGGCCATGACTAAGAATTTTTCTGTAGCGTTTATTTTTGGACTACTGATATATGAATGTAATAAACATGCACAAACCCAATTTGATCGAGATCTAGACAATAATTTGGATATTATGGCAATTTAAGTCCATCTCATAGGGGTCATTTGTATGGGGACTAGGTCTGAACATGAGCCGATTTTCACCAATTTAAATAGCGTTCATCCCATGATCGATGTAAGCTTATACACCAAATTTCATCAAAATATATTCATATTTGCTACCTGTAGTTTGAGTACAATGTTTACATGGACACACAGACGGACGGACGGTCAGTATAATAAAAGATGGGTCTACATCAAATATTTTTGGTAGCTAAAAACAACAAATCAAAGTCACTATACCTTGACCACATAGTGGTAAGGGGTTTTAAAAGGGTAATTTAAAAATCAAGTTATTTTTTTAGGAAAGGTACTTTTTTGAAAAAAGATACTTTTCGAAAAGGTAATCTTTTAAGAAAATTTACTTTTTTAAAAGAGGGTACTTTAAACAGAGAGTACTTTTCTTAAAAAAAGAGTAATTTTTTTAAAAAAGGGTGCTTTTTAAAAAAGGCCCTTTCTTAAAAACAATTTCGTTTATTAAGAAAGGTACTTTTCAAAAAAATTTGCTATATAAGAGGTACTTTTAAAAAATTAGGTACTTTAAATAAATGTTACTTCTTGGCAATGGTAATTTTAACAAAAGGAAATTTTTAAGAAAGATGCTTTTTAAAAAGGGGAATTTAAAGAAAGACCTTTTTTTAAGATTGGTACTTTTTTTTGAAAAAAGGTACTGTTTTAAAAAAGGTAATTTTTAAGCAAAGTAGCTTTTTTAAAAGAGGGTAAAAAAAAAGAATTTTTAATTTTTTTATTAAAAGGGTACTTTTAAAAAAGGGGACTTTTTAAAAAAAGAGGACTTTTTAAAAAAGATTTTTTTAAACAAAAAATTCTTTTATTAAGAAAGGTACTTTTTTAAAAAAAGCTATTTTTTAAAAGGTATTTTTTTTTAAAAAGGCACTTTTTTAAAATAAGGTACTTTTTAAAAAAGATTTTTTAAAACAAAAAATTCTTTTAGTTAAAAGGTACTTCTTAAAAAAAAACTACTTTTTAAAAGGTATTTTTTTTTCAAGGCACTTTTTTAAAATAAGGTACTTTTTTAAAATAAGGTAAAAGGGCACCTTTTTTAAAAAGGTTGCTTTTAAAAAATGGGCACTTTTTTAAAAAAGGGTACTTTTAAAAAAAGGGTACTTTAAAAAGAGGGCATTTAAAAAAAGGGTGTATTTAAAAAAAGGGGTATTAAAAAAAATTATTTTATTAAGAAAAGTACTTTTTTTAAAAAAGGTACTTTTTTATAATAAGGTACTTAAAAAAAGTAATTTTTTGACAAAGGTGTTTTTAATATAAAGGTAATTTTCAAGAAAGGGGGAATTAAAAACAAAATTTCTTTTTTAAGAAAGGGATTTTTTTTTTTTTGGAGAAAGATACTTTTTTAAAAAAGGTGCTTTTTGATAAGGTAATTTTTTAAGAAAAGTAAGGTTTTTTTTAAAAAACGTACTTTTTTAAAAAAGAGTACTTTTTTAAAAAAAGTTTATTTTTTAAAAACACTTTCTTTTATTTAGAAAGATACTTTTTAAAAAAATTTACTTGTTAAAAGTTTTTTTTTTAATGCTATTTTTTAACAAAAACGGTAATTTTTATGGGAAATTTTTAAAATAAGGTATTTTTTTAATAACGGATAATTTTCTGAAAAAAGGTACGTTTCATAAAGTAAGGATACTTTTTAAGAAAAAGGTACTTTATTTAGGGATTAAATTTTTTCTTCCATATTGGCGAGAATCTATATTATATCGGCATAAGGATGAAAAATGTGTGGCAATACTTGCTTAAGCTAATGTGCCAAGTGCATTATAACCGTACACACATCCTCATGAAGCAAATGTCACAACTACAATAACTGCATCAATAAGAAGAATTAAAACACATATATATATTAAGAAAAACAACAAATACATTGAACAATTTTTTATTTTCAAGAGTTTCACATATTTTCATTTATATCTCGTGACCCATTGGGCCAGTTTTGATGATTTTAAATAGCAACTCAATCAAGATATTAACAATCGATATGATGTAAAAACGAAGAGTCTAGCTTAGTTATTGAGGGTGTGGTCGTGATTTCCACGGACAGACGGACAGACGGACAGACGGTCATTGCTAAATCTACTTCTCTTGAAAAACTGATATATAACCTCTATTACTTTTTTAAGATCTTCTAATTTTGGAGAGGTTCAGTTCTCGACCTAAAAAGTGAAGGTTCGTAATAACTACCTAGCGATTTTATAGGTTGTCTATAGGTCCTCTTGTAATAAATAATTTTACACTTCTTTTTATATCCAGCATAAACAGTAAAGTCATTCTTAAAGAATCTCTGCTTACAAAGTAACAGTATGTGAAGATTTTCTGATTTAAGAAAGTGTTTTCAACAGCTTCTCCAAAAAAAAAAATATATATAAATACAGTGGGTGACAGTACATTGAACACTTTTACAAAATTCTGTTTTTATGTATTTTTCTCTGCGAAATCACTCTTTGGTGGTTTCTTTATCGAAAGATAACAATTTTGGTAAAAGAAATTAATTAAGAAAATAGGTAAACGAAAAAAATTTTTTTTAATGATGCCAAAACAATGGAAACTTTTAAACTTCTGTACCAGAGTTGAATAAAACAATAGAAATAGAAGGTTGTATGAAAGGAAATGTATAAAATCTTAACCGTTATTTAAATTTTTCTCACGATTGCTTCCAATTGTTTTAAAGACAATTGTATTTTTCAATGTTTTAATCTTATAATTAATTATTAGAAAATTAAGTTTTCTGTGCAGTTGAAAACCGGAATAATAGATGATTTTATCGTGAAATATCGTGGTATGGTGACAACATAATATTTTGGCGGCCGGCTAAATAACAAGGGAGTTTAAAAAATTTCCAAAAATGCTACCTAATGAAATCATTAACAATCTTATACTAAAAATATGTGCTCGAACTGTTTCCCAACGAGCAATTGAGGCAGATCTTGATTATTATCGTCCTGTGAAGAAGTCACTGATACCAGAGAAAAATCGTCTGGCTCACATAAATTGTGCTAAAGAATACAAGAACTGGTAAAGACGGAATTGAAATACTGTTCTCTTTTCAACAAAGTCCAAGTTTAATTTAAGAGACCATGATGGAAGAAAGACTACCAAAGGGAGAAAGATTAAACCCAAATATATAAATAAAACTTTTAAGTTTGGCGGTGTATATATTTTGGAAGTAAAAGATAATTTAACTGGAATTGGATACAGGCAAATTCTAAATCATGAATTTTACAATAATATACGAAATACTCCAAATTTTGCCGAGGAAAATTCCTTTGAATTTAAATGCGTTAATCAACTTGATATTATAAAATGCTTTTCTCTGGTAAAGTCGAACTCTGTAGGATATGATAATGTAAATCCGAAATTTATTAAAATACTTCTTCCACTTTTACTGCCTTATATAACATTTTTCTTCAACTGCATTATAACTTCAAGCAGTTTCCCTACCATATGGAAACATGCTAAAATAATACCTATCCCAAAATCAAAGCAACGACCAATAGCCATTATATGTTATTTATCAAAATTTTTTGAAAAGATAATTTTTTTTCAAATGAATGAATATATAACTCAACACAACTTAATGTCCCACAAACAATCCGGCTTTCGAGCAAACCACAGTTGCGTGACAGCCTTAACTGACGTTTGCGAAAACATAAGATGTTATATAGACGACAGCAAAATAACCTTCCTTGTACTTCTAGATCATTCCAAGGCCTTTGACACTGTTGATCATCAAACTCTCTGTATGAAATTAAGACGTTTCTTTAATTTTTCCTCAACAGCAACGCTTTTAATTTCCTCTTATCTCACAAATCGCACACAATCCGTATACGTAAATAGCAACTATCTGAACCTTTACAACTTATAAAAGGTGTACCGCAAGGATCTGTATTAGGGCCACTTTTGTTCTCAATCTATATCAATGATTTACCAGATTATCTCTCGGCAAATTTTGACGATGTACAACTCTTTCTGAGCACCCCAATCGAGTCAATAGATGAAAATATAGACAAAATTAACTATGACCTTAGTCAATTGTACAGATGGGCGTCAGCAAATGGTTAATGCATTAATCCTAGCAAGTCAAAATGTCTGCTAATACGCAAACGAAATGAAAATCCAGAGTTTGGGAATGAAATAATTATTAACGGCGATAGAATTGACTTTGTAACAAAAACAAAAAATCTTGGAGTAACTTTTAATAACACTCTAACTTGGTCGAACCACATAAATACGACTGTTGTTCAAACTTACATGAAGCTCAGAACTCTAAGGCACACTCAATCTTTCACTCCCTTAAATATAAGAATACTTCTAGCCAAAACGTATTTAATTCCCGGTATTTTATACGGGTGTGAACTTTTTGCAAGCTGTGATTCATTTAGTAAAGGCAAACTTAATGTTTTATATAACAGCATAATTCGATATGTTTTTAGACTAAGAAGGTCTGCCGGAACTTCTTCCTTCACGAATAAGCTTTTCGGCGTATCATTTGAAAATCTGATGAAAATTAGAGTTCTTTTGTTTCTTCATAAAGTTATTTTCACCGCAAAACCACTTTACCTGTATGAAAATCTCCGGTTCGCCAGATTAAACCGAGGAAAAAAATTAATTCTACCTCGTCATCGTTATTTGGTATCTGAATGGCATTTCTACGTCAACGCTATACGTCTTTGGAATATGCTTCCACAATCTCAGCAACTTAACAGCAACGCTTCAAATTTAAAAAAATTCATTTTTGAATAGTTTGCATAACAATTTTATTAATTAATTAAAATAACTTATTTTCTTTTTTTCTTTTTTGTAATCTTGTATTATTTTCTTGGTTATTGTTTACCATTTTTTCTTAAATATTTTCTGTATTAAAAATGTATGTATTTTGTAAAGCCAAATTATAACTAACAATTCTCATGCCTTAGCATTATTATTCCTGTACTGTAATTATAAGATTTGTTCTTGTTGTACAGGAAAGCAAATAAATAAATAAATAATGTATCCATACTCTGAGGAAAAATTGCCCCTGGTCTAGAAGTTCCAACATGAAACCAAACCTTAAACCAAAAATTAAGGGAGTGTTTTTAATTATTGTATAGTAAGGGTTTCCAATGTTTTGTAAATGGTATAAAAGAGAATAAAGTTTTGCTATTTTTATATAAAGTTAAGCTACTTTGTCTTAGTTTTTTTTCTTTTTTGAATAAATAAAACATACAAATTTTTAAAAAAGAGTTTTTAATTTTATGATTCATTTTTTTGGCATTGACCGTTCAAGCGGTCCAAAATATATTTTGTTAAAATTGTCACTCACTGTAATACATATAGTATGTATTACATATAGTATGAATATTAAATAACATTTTACTTTAAAATGGAGTTTGAAGAAAATTATGTGCTAAAATTTTTAGAAGTTTTAATAAAAATCCGCACCTCTTATGGAAAGAATTTTGATAATTTAATGGTCAAAGCTAAATGGTTAAAAAATCGATTTTCATATCAATTTAACAAATTTTTTTTTGTAAAGCTGAGTAGATTTACTTATTTGAAAATATATAAAAAAACCTCGTACTGTAGTTAAACTGCCAACTTCATATCCTAAATCTTAACATGGCTTTTTTCTCTGGAGTACAGTGATTTTTTCCAGGCTCATCCAACAACCGAATATATTCATATAATTATTCATAGTAAATCATAATTTGTTTATGTTGACATGGGCATCCCCATATATACACACGCATACACACATGAAATTTATACGTATACGAATGCATAAAAAAAATAATAATATAAATTTAAGGAAATGGTTTCACAATACAGCTCCAAAAACAACCAAGCCAACACGCGCTTATTTGGACTTATTATTTGCACTTGAGGTTAAGTGTCTGATGTTGATGATTTCATTTAACAAAAAAGAAAAAAAAAACGGCAACTACTACAACAACCATGACTATGTACATCGAAAACAGCTAAATTAAAACTCAATTTCTTTTGTAAGTAAAATAAAATTAACAATAACAACAAACAGAAAATGTATGCGTATTTAAACAAATTGCAAACAATAATGTTAAACTAAAAAAAAAAAGAAAAATAAGGAGAAAAAAACAATAACAAAATGCTTGAAATTTAAAGAAAAACATAAAAAACCAAAAATTTTTGCAGAAATGCTCATACGCACCTCTGTGTGTGTACTCCTCGTACACGTAAAGAAAACAAATGTGGTTCTTTCAATGCAGATGTTACAAAATTATGATAAATGAGCCGTGGTAGTGAAACGAGCGTGAGTGGCGGGCGGGTGTGCGAGTATGTGTGATGTTAGCAAATATTTATGTTGATTTCTTGACATTTAATTGGGATTTTTTTTTGCTGTTTATTGTTGTGTTTGTTAAATAAATTTTGTTTTTATTTGTTTTTTTTTTGTGAAAGCATGCGTTTATGTGACACTTGTCTTTTTTTATACTTTTTTGTATTTGTTTTTATTTAGTAACTGCGTCACATTTTTAAATGTTGTTGTTATTGGTGTAGTTTTCGTAAACGTCACTATCTTCTGTGAACGCTTAGGTTTAGTCATTTGTTTTTAGATTGATGTGATCAATCTATTTAGTTGTTCAGTGAAAAGTAGAGTTGCCAATTTTTTTAATATATTTATATAAGATCAGGGGAATTTTAATATTTTAATGGATAGTCATATCCTATATATTAAAAGAAGTTATGAATAAACTTTGCATTCAAGATTTTTTTTCAATATTTTTCTTCTCTCAAACCTCTATAACTAGAGTTCTAATTAACGTAGGCTGTTGACATAGGTCTAAGAACACTCAGTGGATCAAGCTCCTTCTTTTGAGCTATTAACTGCTTAAATTCGTTTGATTTGAGGAAAGTTATGCGTGGAGAATCAACTTTACTTTTACTGTACGTTAACTTATCTTGGCATATTTTGGCATTACTGTACGTTAACTTCTCTTGGCAAATTCGTTGGGTTTGAGGAAAGTTATGCGTGGACAATCAACTTTACTTTTACTGTACGTTGACTGCTCTTGGCATATTTTGACATTACTGTACGTTAACTTCTCTTGGCAAATTTTGGTATTATATTATAAAAATTAATACAATATAATATAATATAATGCTGCGGACCAGAAGGGGTCCTCTAGTATATAGTGAATTTAAGTTGATGTTTGTAGCTACCAAAAGAAACAAGTAAGAGTGTTAAATTCGGCTGTGCCGAATCTTTGATACCCTCCACCTCGGTTTGAGTATTGATAATAAATGTAAACAAAATATTGGAAAAATATGCATGCGCTTCCTATATGCATGCGTTTCCGGTTATATGACATAACTTCTCGTTAAATTTAGTTTTTGCTAATTAAATAGCTCGCCTTAACCTCCATTGCAAAGGTAATGGTTGTGTAGGGTGGCTATATGCATTAAATCATGCTAATTGGAGATGGCTGTATAGTTTCTTTTAACTGGCGAAATATTTTTTCATTGCGGCCATATAGGTCGGATGGAGTAACAAAATAATAACCAAAAAAAAAAACTCTCAATTTTTTTTATTAAAATATTGCCATATTTGGAAAACATAGAGAATAAATTTATAATAATAAATAATCAAATTAGGGATGCCAAACGCAAAAAACCAAATGTCCCAAACATTTTAAATAAAATAATTTGTTATCTTTATTTTCTGAAAAACTTCAAATTTTCATCCAAAAAAAAATTGTGAAAAATAATATATGTATAAATAATATTCTCATCAAATTGCGTTTATTTATGTAACAATTTTTATGTTCGCAATTCTTAAATATCATTTGAGGTTTTCTAAAATTCATTGAATTTAAATTAATGTTTTCTTCAACGATCCGACAAACGCAAAATATATCGACAGCTATTGTTGTTTGCACTGAGGATTAAGTGATTCACTAAGTACACACATCTTAACGACAGTCGATAAATCTATTTTTCTATTTATTTAAATTGTAAACGAGTGGCATCTCTGTTAAAATAAGCGACAAACACAAAGAAGAATATAAAACAACAAATTACTCCGTGTTTGACAGGATGATTTTATGTTTATGTTTAATATCTTTATTTTTTTACTAATATTTCTGTTTATTTATTTGAAAATGAAATAATGAATTGAATATGCTATTTAATTTTTTTATTTATATGAAAAAGTTGTTTAATAGAAGCAAAATATTTTCACTATTTTATGATATTTTTTTATGTATGACGACATTTCAACCTAAAAATTTAAGTTTTTATCGATTGAATAAACAACACAAAAATGGTTGTCGTTTAGATAACAACAACAGCTGACTTTAACAATAGCGAATATCGTTTAAAAATTTTACTGATAATTTTGCTTTTCTTTTTTAACGATTCGACAATCGTTAAAAGAAGTTACTGAAAAGCTATTAATTTCTCCTGAACGCCAATATTTTTTTTTAATGTAAACATATTTGGTGTTTTTGTTGGAATTTCAATTTGTGTTTAACGAATAAAATTTATATGTATATTAAAGATGCAATTGATGTCTTCGAAATTTTAAATTATTATTTCCGACGTTTTGATATGATTTTCTGAAATTCAGTTAATATTTTCTAATTTATAATTGGAAATTTTAATTCCAGTTTTTAGAATTGATATTTTCTTAAATTTGAATGGAAAATTTAAAAAGTGCAATTTTGTATTTATATGAATAATAATGCTTTAATAATTATAAACAATTTTTAAAAATTAGATGTAATCGCAATCAGATATTTTATAGGTAAAGCAGAATAATAATTCTATATAACTATGTAGAACTGTTTTGAAAGCAAAAAACTCATTGATGAACTCGGTAACTCTATTTTGTAAAGACAACAAAAAGTTAATATGCCAAACTTATGTTCATATTTGTAAAAGAATAATGAAAATACGTATGAAATAAAAGACCAGCCCGTGTATACTCTTAACATTGTTATGTATAATATCTATTTGAAAATATTGACATTCATGTTAAAATAGAAATAACTATTGCAAAGCTAATTAGAGCAAAAATTGTGGCGCCATCTACTGTGGCATAGTCACGCTGAGCAAAATGAAGTGACACTCTGTTAATGCAAAAAAAATGTATTTTCCCCACAACAAAATATTGCAGAATTTTATGTAAATAAAATAATATACCGATTTATTTCTAACATGCAGTTAATGGATATAATTATATACAATATATGTGTATTATTTGTATTATTTAATACGTGTATGTATGTATATGTAAATATTACACACAAAAAATTCAACATTAAACGTTATTTTTGTGTTTTTCTCTTTAAATAAATTAATACATAAAATTTTTTTTTGCTAAATTTACATTGTTTTCTTTTTATTAACAACTAGTTATTTTAGCATTATTTGCTGTAGATGCTGGTGAATTTTTACTCCCTTTATATTAACTCGTAGTGCCTGCTTGTCGAAAAAATTTTGGATCGATTTTAACCCCTTTCCCGTGACCCAATCGATCTGAAACTTTGCAGGCAGGCTCGTGGCAATGACAGAAATGACCTAGTAAATTTTTTTTAGTGATGCCAAAACAATGGAAACTTTTAAATTTTTCTACCAGAGTTAATAAAAAAAATGTACAAAGGGTTAGTTTTTATTATATTATTACCACAACGACCAGAAAAACAACAAATCCAGCTATGACAACAATATAACATTTAGAATAACAACAAGAACACTATAGAAACATATTTTTCATTTTTTTTTTAATTTTTCAGAGATTTCCCTGGACCTGTCCCACCGATTTTAATGGTTTTTGAAATAGAAATCTTCCCATGAATTTGGAGAATCATTCTCACTAAAAATGATCACCTTAGCTATCCTATTGAGGGCGTGATCGTGACAAGAACAACATAGAAAATTATATTTTTTCATGACTTTTTTTAGTTCTTCATTCAAATCTCGGGCCCTAATCAACCGATTTGGACGATTTTAAATAGCAAACTTTTCAGGATGTTAATGAATCATTTTTTATGTCAGCACCCTAGCTGCCCGATTGATGCTGCCATCGTAATTTCCACAGACGGACAGACGGACATCGCTATATCAACTCCGGTTGTTATAAGGATCACAAATATATATATATATTTTATGGGGTCCAAAATTTTTTTTCTAATTATTACAAACGGAAAAAACGTGAGCTAGACCCACATTTTGTCATATCGATCGACTGAGAATCACTTTCTGATTTACCCAGGTCTGTTCGTCTGTGTGTATGTCCACGTAAACCTTGCAAAGAAACTAGAAGCATTTTTAGAAGAAAATTTGGTATAAATGTAAGTTATTGCACCGTGCTACAGTACTTATTGTACTTGAAAAAGACCATAAACACATGCAAATAGATATAGTAAAGCTGCGTTCTAAGTTTTTCATCTTGTGATCTTCACTTCTTTTTGGATTTCAAAGTTTTGCGATATAAAAATTTCTAAAAATTTATTTAAATATTTCCATCCATGTGTCAATATGGGCATCAAATTAAAGAGGATGTTCTCTGGAAATGAAAATTATTTTTTTTTTTGAAAAAATTACTTTAAAAATGTAAATCCTTTCTTATTAGACAGAACAATAAAAAAATATTTTATTTTTACTTTAATTAAAAACAGAAATTTAATATAAAAGAGAGAAATTAAAAATAATAAAAAAAAAAAATAAATAAATTAAGATCATGTTTTCAAAAAAAAAAAAAACTAAATGTAATTTTTGCGTCTAGAGATTGTCGTCTTTCATATTTGCATAAACTGATGAGTAGAAATAATAAAATAAATTTTTATTCTTAAGGCCTGTATGCAGTTTGCTAAGGAATCAAAAACTCCATATAAAAAACGCTTCAGAAATGCTTAAGGAATTTTTCTGTCAAAAAATTTCTGTTGATAGTCTGCAGCTTTTTAAAAAAGTAGTATTGTATTTACTACATTTTTTTACGTAAATTAAGTTAGGCAACCCAGGCTTTGAGCAGGAATATCAAATTTTTCGTTCTTTCTGAACGGAATTTTGACAGGAGAGGTAAGCATAAACAAAATGTAATATGCTAAAAAAAATAAAAGTTATTTTTCAGTTGCAAACATGGAAAAAAAAACGAACAAAATTCGGCAAAGAAAAACAAGAAGCGGATGGGTAATTTTGATACTGAGCTTAAAAAGCGTTTAGCAGGCCAAATAAAGCAGAACCCAAGAATTGATTTGTTTTCAATTTCACAATTCTTAATAATTGACAGGAAACAGCTGATTGCTAGCGTTGCACTGAAAGGTCCTTTTTGCTTTTTTTTCTTTAAGAAATATATGAAAATTTTCTGTTAAGATTCCTTAACAAGCTGCGTACAGCTCTTTAAAAGAGAAGTCTTTTAAAGAGAAGTGAAGATCACAAAATGAAAAACTCGATACGCAGTTTTACTATATATGATCTCTACTTTCATGTGAATATGGTCTTGTTCAAGTCCAATATAAAAGGTAAAATTGTCGTACGGTGTTATCGGCCAAATTTTGTATATAAGTGTATATTTTGGATGTAGTATTTTAGCTTTTGGTCGTCATCCATTCGTCTGTGTCCATGTAAACCTTAAAATCAAACTTCAGTTTACAAATATGGAAACATTGCGATGAAATTTAGTATATGAGCTTATATCGGTCATATGATAAACGCTATTGAAATTGGTGAAAATCGGTGTATGTTCAGACCTAGTCCCCATACAAATGGCCCCTGTTACATCGACTTAAATTGTCATAATATCCAAATTATCATATACATACATCTCGATGAATTTGGGTTTGTGTACGTTTATTACATTCATTTATAAGTCGTTTAAAAGTAAATAGTTAAGACAATTCTTATTCATAGCCCCGATATGAAGCTGAATTCCGACAGTTAATTCTATCAAAAAGTAAAATATATCAGAGATTTTTTTCAAATTTGCTTTGCATATGTTTTGCAAAAAAATAGCGGCCTACCAAATATGGTCACGAACGGTCCATTTTAGGACCTAGTCCACATATAAATGTAGCATCCGATATGAACTTTTTCATATCAGAAAGCGAAAAAATTAATAACAATAGCACTCAAATTTCGTTTATGCTATTTTCTGTATCTAATTAGTTGGACCTAAGAGATAGGGTCTCTAAGCGCATGGTCTAGGGTATCGTATAGTGGGTCTAGACTGACTATAATTTTCTTACTTGTTTTTTTTTTGATTTATCCGGACGAAAGGTTAAAAAAAACTTTAAAATGTATATCGTTTCATATTTTTGTTAATTTCTAATAAATTTCAGATCAGAGGCCAAATCACCGAATTCGATATCGAGTAAAATCAATCGAAATTCCATATTGTGGTTTAATATTTGAGGAAGACGCTTTTTTTTCTTTTCTTCCTAACCAGAGGCCATATTTCTTCAACTGTGAGAAAGAAAAATTATTCTCAACATTTTTTTTAGGAAATAAAAAAAAGATTTCGATCGAAAAATTGCGATAACGAATGCTGTGATTTGGCCCCTGGTTTATAACAACCGACAAAACAATAACAAAATATTTTATTTTTACTTTAAGTAAAAACAGAAAATAACAATTCATATAAAAAAGGGAAATTAAATCTAATTAAAAAAAAAAAAATTAAATTGAGATCATGTTTTCAGATTAAAAAAAGATTTTTCTAAAAAAATAATTTTAATTTTTGCATCCCGTACCGATAAATCAAAATAAAAATAGTTTTCATTTCTAGAGATGGTCGTCCTTCATTTGATGCCCATATTTATATAAACTGATGAGTAGAAATATTGAAAAAAATTTGAAGAAATTTTTATATCCTTAAAACTTTGAAGTCCTTTAAAAAGAAGAGAAGATCACAAAATCAAAAACTGAATACGCAGTTTTACTATATATGATCTCTACTTTCATGTCCAATGAAAAAAAAAATGTAAATTTGTGTCACGGTGCTATCGGCTAAAGTTTGATAGCTGTTTTATTTGTATATTTAGAGTCTAGCATTTTTCCCTTTGGTCGTCGTGCAAACGTTCCTCCATCATGGCCTTTTAAATTAAACTTGGACTCATACGAAAAGAGGACTGTATTCGAATTCCGTCTTGACCAGTTCATGTGTTCTTTAGCAAAATTTATGCGATCCAGACGATTTTTTTCTGATATCAGTAGTTTCTTCATAGGATGATAACGAGCAAGATCAGCCTCAAGTCGCAAATATAAATATATTATGATGAAATTTGGTGTATAAACTTCTATCGCCCATAGAATAAACGCTATTGAAATTGGTGAAAATTGGTGCATTTTCAGACCTAGTCCCCATACAAATGACCCCTATGAGATCGACTTAAATTGCCTAAGATCAAAATTATCATATAGATCTCGTTCAAATTGCGTGCGTGTACGTTTATTACATCCATTTATCAGTAGTCCAAAAATAAACCCTATAGAACAATTCTTAGTCATAGCCCCCATATGATGCTGATTCCCGATCTTCACTTAAATCTATCAAAAAACAAAAATATTGCTCAGATTTTTCTCAAATTTGGTTTGTATATGTTTTTGCAAAAAATAAATGACCTTATGGTCAGTCCATTTTTCGACCTTGTCCCCCCATATATATACAGCATCCGATATGAACTTTTTGATATCCGAAGGCAAAAAAATTAATAACAATGCCACTCAAATTTGTTTATGCTTATTTTCTATATCTAATTAGTTGGACCTAAGAGATGGAGTCTCTAAACACATGGTGTAGGAGATCGTATAGTCTGTCTAGACTATACTTTTAGTTTTAGATTTGTAATGACCTCTAACATTTTTTTAAATCTGTTGCTATTAAATTATCCTGTCTTTCACTTGTTTTACGGGGCCTGCGCCTAAATGTGGAGTCGTCGTCGTACCTCTTTCACAATATTTTTTGATAATTTTTGAAATTATGGATTTATTCTTGGAATATTTCTCAAAATTTTTTTTTCGTTTAAAACCAGTAGTAAAATCATATATTATTCTGGTTTTTAACTCTTCACATAACTTGCCATTATTTTATAATAATTTATTACTAGCAGGGCCCAGCACTCGAGTGCAAATTCTAGGAAATTTTATTTTTTTATTAAATTTTTTTCTTTAATTTTTTTTTATATCTATATGTATATGAATATAAAAAAATTATAAATATTTAAATAAAGTTCATTAAATTGTGTATTTTTAAATAAAATTCATTAAATTTCATTATAAATATTTGTTGAACACACACAAGACATATGATTGGGTTTGTTAATAAATAATTTTATAGGAGCCTAAAGGTATGCTAATCATTTTTAGCCAATTAACAATTCAACACAGGGCTTTTGATATACAATTCTTGCAAACAGATTAACAAATTGAATAAACACACACACAGCATTGCATAGTTTTATGTTTCTTAGGTGTGTGTTAGTAGCAAGTTTAAATTATTATTACTTCAAAAAAATATACCAGATAGTGTGCATCTGTAAAGATGGTGCACAGCTGCAAAGAAATACCTTTCAAATTGTATATGTTTTGTCAAAATCGGTTGGTAACTAAAAGCGTAGAAGGGGTCATTAGAAATCTCCTTGTCTATTAATAATATTTATATATTGAGAAATAAAATTGTGTTTAACAGTTGAAAGAAAACGTCCAAAATTATAAATATTTAAATAACGGTTAAGATTTTATACATTTTCTTGCATACCTCTTCTATTTTTATTGTTTTAATCAACTCTGGTTCAGAAGATTAAAATTTTTTCATTGTTTTGTCATCACTAAAAAATACCTTTTTTCGTTTATCTATCTTTTTTGAAATTATATTTTTTGTAACAAATTTGTTATCTTTCGATAAAAAAACAGAACAAAGAGTGATTTCGCAAAAATTGCATAATTTTAGAACTAAACGCGAAATTGGCAAATTAGAATTCTGTAAAAGTTTCCAATGTATTGTCAGCCACTGTATTATTCTATTTAACAACACATTTTAATAAAGAATTTTTATTTAAAGATTTTGCATATCTTTATGTAAAATTTTTTTAAACCACCATAAAGTCATCATTTTTAAATAAACTCTTGGTAACACTGGTTCACTTTATACATTTGAGTTAAGTGAGTATTTTATAGTATGCATAACTGTTAATTGTTTACATATTTTTTTTTGTTGTATTTTTTGTTTTTTTATTTTAATATCAAACAACAGCAAATAGAAACCGTTATAGTTCTCTTTCTATACAAAACATTTCTTTTTGAGCAATTATACAAATAAACTCTCACACTTTCTGTTGAAAAGAGTTTTATATAATTTTTTTTTTCTACAGAAGATTAAAAAATGTGTTTTTTATTTTGCTATAAAAAACACATTCTGTCTCCAATAGACAGATAGAATCAAAGCTTTAACAATGGTGTATTTGTTTGAACCCTAGCCAGCAAAAAAAAAAGAAGCCAGTGTAAGTTCTTCTCTGGCTTATCATAGCATTGTCTTATAATTGGCTATCCAGAATGCAATTAAGTAAGATAGAAGGCAAAAGTTATTTAATTTATGCTTTCTTTAGGGCCTTCTAAAAAAGAAAAGAAAAATTTTATTCCATAACAAATGCATTTTCACCTCGGATATTTTTCTTTCACATCGAAATAAAATAAAATAATAAAAAAATTAAGATGATTCTACTCTTTTTAAAAATCTATTAAAAATGTATTATTTGTTGTTAGTTTTTTTAATTAATTAATATGAAATTTATGATAAATTTATAATAAAATATTTCGCCGGTGCGGTTTCTTCTTTGATTTTTATAACAAAATATGTGGGTTAAACTTAAAATTAAAAAAAGAGAAATATTTTTAACCAAATTTTTATATTAAAATTAGCATATTTGTTTAAAGTCTAAGATGATTTATGTATTGAGTGTGATCTCAACAAGTGGTTGTTTAAAACCAAAATATCAATATTTAGTTGTTAAATCGTTTATGTTGGAAATTACATATGTATACCAAAATCAACTGACATTTTAGTACAATTTTCTCATTTTCATATTAATTGTTTTAGTTTTGTGAAAATATCCCCTTTTCCGACTTTCTGCTCACAACCACAAAAGATCATTGAAGCATTACGAAATGAAACGTTAGTCATATGTTTAGAATAAATTGTGTATAGAAGAAGAAGAGCATGGCATTGATCATACATAAGTATGTGAGTTGTATGGATTCAATTTGTATCTGTTGGTGAAATTAATAATGTAAAAAAAGGGAGCAGCTTAAATGAGCTCTAACAAAGAAAGAATTATTAGATTTTCTTTTATATAAATTAGTTGTTGTTTGTGGCATTAATATACATACATATGTACATAAGGAAATATCTAGTAATTCTAGCATTCCATAGACCTACAAATGGTCATAGCTTTGAAATAATTAGTATCTAAATTTCAAATTTTAAATTTTTTTAAAAATTAATTTTCACTGAAGTCTTTTCAGTCAGTGGTTTGAAAAAAAAAATTAAATTTGAAAAAAATCGAAATTTTTTTTTTTTATTTATATACAGTAAAACAAACAAAACATAATAACAAACTTTTTTTGTGATTAAATTTTATCTAAAATAAAATGTGAGAATATGAAGAACCTTACATTAAATGCACGATATCCATGGTTTCTAAATCTTAGGGTTGCTTCAATTATCTTTTCTTTCAACTTAATCATATGTTAATTTCGTCGAAAAATTCTCTTCCACAAAGATCTCTTTTTTTAAACTTTATTTCCATAAAAAAAAATTATTATTTTTCAAGCTGTAATTTACATAGAAAATTCGAGAAATGTATGAAAAATTTTGCATTAATGATAGCATATGGCTACATGACATTTGCGACTGCTAGAGCTAATTCAAAATTTATATGCACTTGCAACAACGCCATCTATGATTTTAGTTGATAAACTAAAATCTCGAATATTCGATGTAAATTACAGCTCGAAAATATGAAAAAGCTTTTTCCAGTATCATATTCTTCTGAAGAATTGTATTATGAAATGTTGAAAACATAGAAAATTTTGAGGCTTTAGATTCACTTTTTTCTCCTAGTCTAAAGATGCAATTCTGCCGAAGACAGGCACACAAAATTCCAATTGGTTACCGATATATAACCGTGAGAAAAATTGCATGTTCTTCGGAGAAATATTGAGTTCATCAAATCCGAAGAGCAGCTAAACTAGTAAAACACAAACGGGGTGTTGTTAGTTTCGATAAGTACTTCAAGAAACCGCACGCGAGAAGGTGTTTGCATTTTATGTATTGCATTGTTGCGCGGCTCTTCAAGACAAATTGCTTGTGCGTATTGTAAAATTAAACAACTTCTGAGGAGCTAAAAAGGCACCTATATGTCACAGTTACTAGCAAAACTATTCGGAACAGGCTGAAGGCAGCTATATTAATTACAAGAACTGCACGAAACATACCATTGTTGTCCAACCTAAACATATAGAAGAAACTCCACCCAAAACCCTAACCACACACGCTGGAAAAATGTGTTTTTGTCGGACGAAACGAAAATATATTTATTTGGTTCCGATGGGAAAACTTACGTTCGAATTCGCGGCCTATGACGCAAAGTATAAAAAAAAAACAAAACCGTGAAACATGGCGGAGGCTCTATCATGTTATGGGGCTCTGTTTTCCTCAAATGGTGTTGCCCCAATTTACTGGATAAGCGAAAAATTTTGTGCACCTGACTACGTAAATATATTAAGAATAACAATGTTTCCATTTGCGCAGGAGGAAATACCCGACAACGAAGAAGTGAAGAAGTGATTCAGCGAAAATAAAGTGAAGGTAATTGAACGGTCATCATAGTCACCCGACGCACAGTGGCGCCCGTAGAGCAAACGAGGTTGCAAAAATCAAAATTTTTATGTGCGGAGACGAAGTTTTGCATAAACCCATGTTATAGGAAAATTTTGAACGACTTCAAATATGCTACTCTTAATAATATCACATTTTTTAGTTTAGAAGATATAACCGTTCAAAGTTGACCGACTTTCTGTTTTCAAAAAAACACACAATTTTTAGTCAATTTGTTGCGATTTCAGGTGTAATATCACGAAAAATAGGTAACTAATCGCCTTATTTTTTGTTTGTATTGATTGATGTATTTACTAAATGTATAATGATAAAAAAAAAATTAACTGTTTGCTTTGTGTTTCTCCTGGTAAATCACTATTTAATCCGTTTTTCACTATTTTTCAACTTTGACGGAAAATAAAAAAAATCTATATTTTTCTATATTTGCCATATTTGCAAAACATGTTCTTTGATTATTTCTTTACATAATTCAAAAGGTTTTATCTGCCCGTACGTGCCCGTTTGGCTTCTAGAAGTAAAAAAGGTTAAAAAGACATGGTTGCAGAAATTGTATGGCGTGCATCCCTTACATGTTTTGACTGACAGTAGTATGATATAATAGTTTGAAAATTGCAATTTAAGTCGGTTGTCTACCTGTGAGCCTCTGCCAAAGTCTACTCCCAATATTCTGTTACAGACACAGGATGCACAAAAAACTACTCATTGAAATTCGCAGGTACGCACCTCACTTAAAAATTACTTTGGAGTACAAATGGTCAAGAACAATATTGACTTATGGTCCCTCCAGGTAGGCACAAATCTTATTTAGACACGAGCATAATATCAAAATTGCATAATTCAGCCTAAATCCATATGTATGCAGGGAACAGGTAAATTTTTAGGCATGGTAGCATAAGCCTATATATTGCAAAATAAGCATAGTGCCTGGATTAGTCTACGACTGAAAGTTGGCGCAACAAGTACTGAAACCATGGCGTTAAACAATTTAAAATTATTTGAACTGTTTAGAAGGTCAACCACACCAAAGTTTTTCACGGAAGCTGCTTTAGAAGAACTTGATAGCTTATACGGAAATATTGAGAGAAGCGAAATTATAAAAAATAATTTTTATCTGATATATGCAAATATTAAGGCAAAATGGGTGAAATCTAATCGAACCATTCAGAACTTCAACTCCAAATACGAGGACTGGCTTAATGAAGAGACCATCCTGGATATATTGGCAGTAGATAAACCCACCACATCAGCCAGAGGAGCAAAAGGAAGGCCAAACAAAAGTATTGAGGAGTGTTCAATTTTCACAAGAAAGAGGAATCTTGCCGATGCCACCAATGACTTGACCACGAAGCATTTATCAGACGCGCTGTCTATTAAATATACAAAGGATAGTGAAAGAGTTAGGTCGCAGATTACAAAATCTGTTGCTGATGCAAGCCCACTGCGACTAAAAAGGATTAAGGAAAGCATTCCCACGCCCACAAACGCACATATTAAAAAGTATGGTTCCGAAGAAGCCTTGGCCTTGTTTATGGACTTACAACTTTCCAAAGAAAAATATTAGATACTGCGGGCATCCTTGATGCGACATGGGACTCACGTTTTACCAGGATACAAGCATATTACGCAAGCCAAAATAAATTCACGACCACTGCATACGAAGTTTACGGAAAACTCTGAAAATGAGGTGAAAATTCTTCCTGAGAAACTGACATTGATCAGCAAATGGGGCTGCGATGGATCATCCGGACAAAGCATTTATAAGCAAAGGATATCTTCCGATGACACTACAATATCGGACGGAAATATGTTTGTGGCATCTGTTGTTCCTTTGCGGCTAAAATCTGATGTTTCCCTACACTAGAAAAATCCACGTCCGTCATCAGTGCATTATTGCCGACCAATAATGGTTCAGTTTGCAAGGGAATCGGCAGAACTCATAAGGACCACGGTAAAGCACATTGAAATTGGAGAAGGAAAATATATTGAATGCAATTACGAGTTCCACCTGACCATGGTTGGCGGAAAAGTCGTAAACGAACTGACAGGAACAACCTCAACATTGTCATGCCCGATTTGCAAAAAGAGTCAGAAGAACTTTGGTAATTTAAACGATTCTACAAACAAGGAGAATTACGAATATGGAATGTCACCATTGCACGCAAGGATAAGGTGTATGGAGTTCTTGCTAAAACTGGCGTATACCCTACCACAAGAGGAGGAAAACTTCGATGAAAATACATCAATAAAGGATAAGGAAAAGATCAGAAAGAAGCAAATACAGGATGCTTTTTTTAAACAAGTTGGACTAAAAGTAGACTGTCCCAAGCACGGATACGGTAACTCAAACGCTGGATTGCAAAAAGAGTCAGAAGAACTTTGGTAATTTAACGATTCTACAAACGAGGAGAATTACGAATATGGAATGTCACCATTGCACGCAAGGATAAGGTGTATGGAGTTCTTGCTAAAACTGGCGTTTACCCTACCACAAGAGGAGGAAAACTTCGATGAAAATACATCAATAAAGGATAAGGAAAAGATCAGAAAGAAGCAAATACAAGATGCTTTTTTTAAACAAGTTGGACTAAAAGTAGACTGTCCCAAGCACGGATACGGTAACTCAAACGCTGGATGATGAGGCAGTAACTAGAATCACTGGAATTGACAATCAAATCGTGAAAAGATTGGGAACGATCTTGAATGTTTTAAACTGCAAAGAAAATGTCTATTCTACAAAATATGGAGAATATGCATCGAAAACTGCATCTCTTTTAGCAGAAATGTATCCACAGAAGAAGTTGACCTCGACCGTCCATAAAATATTGGCGCATGGCAAAGATATAATTGAGTACCAGTCTTTCTGAAGAAGCACAGGAGTCTTAACAAATTTTATAAAAAATATAGATTGCAGAACACATTCAAAGCATCAAGGGTAAGGCAAAATGAGGACCTCTTCAACATGTTGGCAGCATCTTGTGATCCACTTATTTCTTCCCTGCGGCATGTGAAGTCACGAATAGAGTTAGAAAATAATTATAGTTTAGAAATGATTAGGCTTTTAGATATACCTTCTCTTACGAATTGTGATGAATATTTTACAGAAAATTGAAAAAATAAATTTAAAAAAGAAGTATTTTTTTTTTAATTTGTTGGGTAATAATTTAAAACATAAAACCCTAAAGAAAAAAAAAATAAAAACAATCTAAAAATGTAAAAATAATTTTTTTTAGTTACCATAAAATTGATTTTTCTACAAATTTTAACTTTGATAACCCATAAGTAGGCCCCTACAAAGCGTAGCATCCTTTCCAAACGCTCATTTCATAGGCTGAACAGTTATCTATCATATGCTGTTTAAACTGTTCAATTATGTTATTCGGTTCAAAAGATATGATTTTTGCAACGAAAAAACTCAAATGGCGCCACTGTGCGACGTTAACACCATCGAACATCTGTGAGCGCTCTCAAAGAAGAGGATTGGTGACTTTCGGCCATGAAATAAACAACAGCTTTGGGGAAAAAAATCAAGGAAGAGTGGTTTTTAATATCTCCAGAAACGTGCAAAAGTCTCGTTAATTCTATGAATAGAAAATGTATGGAAGTAATATGATAGAAAAGAGAATCAACTAAATATTTAACTGAAATATGCTTAAAGCCGTGTATCCACTAGCAAGTCACTTGCGGAAGAACTTCTGAAAATATTTCCTGAAATGTTTCCATTGAAATCGAAAACTGGAAGTCTGCTTCCAGAAGTAGTTTGTAGAAGTTATTACAATGAACTTGCTGCAAGAAATTACAGAAGTATTTCCTCACAATGTGAGTACAGCTTGCAGTTCACAGCAAGTCGTTCAAATTACTTCCAGCAAGCAACAAACACGTGTTTCCACATAATAGCTGCAAGTAACTTCTCCAAGCCGTGACTTCTGGAAGCCTACTTCTAATACGTGTTTACACGACAAAAACTTCTGGAAGTAACTTCTCGAAGCAACTTCCGCACGAAAACTTGGTAGTGGACACACGCTTAAGATAATGATGAACCAATGAAGTAAAAATATTTATTTTTGATTCCAACTACGACTTTAAAAATGAATTACATTTTTGTAAATTTTCCTTAATGTGTTTTTAAAGAATGTAAATTAAGTTACCTGATTTCAACTATTACAAAACAATTTCTTTGGAAAACAATGTAAAAATTTGTTTGTTTCAATTATTGTTTGCACCACTTTATATATTTAAAATTTTTATTAACAATGAATGTCCCAGTTTTTAACTAAAGGCCATTGGTGACAATTTTTTTTTGAGGTACAAAGCGCCGTTAAATCTGTTAAGACTTCCTTGAAATTGCTTAAAATTTAATAAAATAATTCTCTTATATTACCGGAAAGGTGAAATATACTAAACATTATTTAATTGGTAATGTCGAACTCAACGATATAATTCCCCATGACGCAAATAGCGCTTGCCGGACATATAAAGTTTTTTATTCGTTTCTAATTTTGAGATCAATTTAGTTTCATTATTAATATCCTAAAATAAAAAATTAAAAGAAATCATTAAGGTAAGTTGCGTTTCCCACTTATAGGGTTACTCAATTTTTTTTTACTATATCTCCGGAAAGACGAAATTTAAGGTAAAGCCGTGTGTCCACTACCAAGTTTTCTTGCTGAAGTTGCTTCCAGAAGTGACTTCCAGAAGTTTTTGTTGTGTAAACATGTATTGGAAGTTGACTTCCAGAAGTCACGGCTTGCAGAAGTTACTTGCAGCAATTATTGGAATTGGAAACACGTGTTTGTTGCTTGCTGGAAGTAATTTGAACGACTTGCTGTGAATTGCAAGTGTTTTGAAGACTTGCAGAAGAAGGTTTGTGGTATTCTCTTCTGTTTTCAGTTTTGTTTTGTGTTTTTTGAGTTCTTTTCCAAATTTATAAAAATGGACAAAAATAAATTCGTTTCGAGTAGTGAAGAAACACATTTGGTAATTGAAAAACAAGAAAGTTATCCTGACTTATGGGACATGTTCTCAAAAGACTATAATAATAAAATTGAAAAACAAAACGCTTTGTAGGTCTTTGGGAGGAATAGTCAATCTCATATTAGTATCCTGCTTTTGAATACTTGTTTGAATTAAAGATAAAATGTACTCAACATCATCATTAGACATTCTCAGGAAATTTTTCAGCTGCACGGAATCTTCGGTCGAAAATTCATCAAGTAATGTATTTTGGAAACTTAAATCTACGAGCCGCAGCACCCAATTTCTCCCAAACACTTTTTTTGTTTCTTTTTTTTAATTTGTTGTTTCTTTGTAATTAAATATGCTGCGATGGCAGCTGTCAACCTTATTTTACTACAAGACATTTTTATACTGTTATTCGTAAAAAAAACTCTACTGCAAGCTGTGGAAAGACGTCTGCAATTTCTTGCAGCAAGTTCGTCGTAATAACTTCTACAAACTACTTCTGGAAGCAGACTTCCGCAAGTTTTGGTTTGAGTGAAAAAACTTCAGCAAATACTTGCAGTAGTTTTTCCGCAAGTGACTTGCTAGTGGACGCACGGCTTAAGAATACTTTCTAGACAAATTGTGTAGCTAGTGAATAGTACAGAGAGCACGGGATGAACTTTTATGGACTAACGGTAAATTTATAGAATAACAATAACAAAACTGCAAGTGTTTCTCAATTATAACATCATCAAGTTCTTAAACGAGAAGTAAATGAATATCAAAGACAGGATAATTTAATGGGAAGATAGTTTAAAAAATGTCCAAAAATGTTACATAAAGAGATCATTAACTAAAACTAAAACTAAAAATATGTGCTGGAACTATTTCCCAATGAGCAATTCAGACTGATCTTGATTGGTAACGGCCTGTGAAGAAACCATTGATATCAGAGAAAGATAGTCTGGCTCGCATAAATTTTGCTAAAGTAACCAAGACAGAATTGGAATACTCTTCTCTTTTCAGATGATTCCAAATTTATTTTAAGAGGCCATGATGGGAGAACGTTTGTACGACGAGCAAAGAGAAAAAGACTTCACCCAAAATATACAAATAAAACTGTTAAGTTTGGCAGTGAAAATGTTATGGTATGGAGTTGGGTCCAGTTCATGTAGTAAAAGAAACTGGAATTGGATACAGACAAATTCTAAAAGACACAATGTATCCATACGCGTGGAAAAATATGTCCCTCCAAAGTTGTAACCGAATGGCTACAATCTAATGCAGTCAGTGCTTTGGAATGGACAGAACAAAATTTGTGGCAAATTGTAAATCGAAAACAAGACAGATCTCATCAAAAAATTTCAATGGATATCATTAACAATTTAATTGACTCCTTTTTCGGCGTTGTAAAGCAGTTCAAAAAATTAATGGATGTCCAACAATTTATTAAAAACCAACACTACAGTTGACGAAATAATTGTAGGTTCAACCAAATTTTTTACAAAAAAAATTTTACTTATTTAAATTTTTTTGTTTTTTCTTATTTTATATATATTTTGAACATTTATATTATATAAAATTAAAAATAATTCAAATTATAAAATTAAAAAAATAATATACTTAAATTAGGGTAATAAGGGTGCGAAATAAATATAAGTTCACTCTTTCAAATTAAAAAAATTAAAAAATTTATCCAAACTTTAATCAAAAATAACGTTAAAAATACGAGTTTTCATCGAATTCACTAAGTTTTCCAAAAATCTAACGTTATTTCCGACCAAGCAGTTCTTATTGCATTTTTAAGCTCACAAACATGTGAATATTGCTTCCCATTGGCATAAACTTTTCGTGCTAGTATTCCCCATAGATTCTCTATGGGGTTAAGATCTATGCTACACGCTGGCCAATCCAAAACATCAATGTTTCTAGACAAAAACCACTCCTTAGTCGATCGTGAATTACGAATCGCGGCATTATCCTGCTGGAAAACAAAGTCGGGACCCATTAGATTTTCCCCATGCTCTATCAAGGATATCTCCAGCATCTCCACATAACTTTCTGAATTCATTCGTGTAGAAATCCATGCCAGAGTAAGCTTTCCTAAGAAAGAAAAGGCTCCCCAAATCATCACAGTACCACCACCGAAATTTCTGCTCATTCGTATTTCCTTTTCCTTACCTAAATCCCGCCAGTAGTACTGAAATCCATCTGGGCCATCTAAATTGAATTTTTTTTCATCACTTTTTTCCATTTTTCACTATAATCCATATGATTTTGAGCCCAAGTCAGTCGTTTCTCTTTGTGACCTTTTGTTAAAGCAGGACACGCCATTCGTTTTGTGAAAACAAGGTTTTCTGAGCTTTGCAGAATTTGTTGAACTCGTCTGGTGGACACCGGAAGGTCAAGCTGATCCTTAATTTGAGATGCAAAAAGATTTCCATTAGATGCAGTTCGAATTATAAGAGATTTTTGTCGTTGAGACAGCTTCGGAGTTCAGCCAGGACTTTTTTTAACACCATAATTTGATCTTAATTTAAGAAAATGGCTAACAACATTCAAAGATCTACCAATTTTTTTTGGCAATTGCGCGGTTTGAAAGCTTTTGATCATTGAAAGCTAAAATTTTTCCTTTTTCTTCTGCTGTTTTCCTCTGGCCATTTCAAAAAAAATCGCGTTAACTTTCAAATTAACAAAAATTGCACTACAAATATTTATTGAAAACACTTGGTACACATTAAGAAACAAATAAAAAACGATTTTGTTAAATATTTTTAGTCGATTGACACATTTAAATCACTCAAACTTACACTGAACCTGTATTTATTTCGCTCTTCTTTTTGTGCAAAAACAAAAACATAAGTATTTTAAATATTTAAAACCTAAAAAACAATAACAAATGTAACGGGATCAATTGGAATTCGGAGCTACATAACACTGATAGAAAATAAATTATGTACACCAATTGTGTAATAAATAAATTAATAATTTTTATGTGAACCTATAATTATTTCGTGTGGCATATCGTCGTTCGTAAGTTATTGTGTTCTAAATGATTTTTTTTGATTAATCCATGTTTAAGTTCTAATAGTTCTTACGCTTAGAGGCGTTTTCAAAGAGGATTTTTTTTTAAACAGAAAAACCACAAACTATAGTACTTTCCTTGGTAGGAAGGTCGCAACAATTTTATCGGTTCAGTTTTTTTTAATTAGCAACTAAACTTTAGCAACTAAACTTTAACAAAAATCATATAGAACACAATAATTTACGAACGACGATATGTGGAAAGTTTTCAATTATTGTATAGTAAAGGTTTCCAATGTTTTGTCAACAACATAAAATGAATACTTTTAAATTTTGTTATTATACCATATACCACTGTGTGGTCAGGTTACAATGGCTTTGTGCTGATGTTTGTAACTACCAAAAATATTTAGCGATGTCCTTCTGTCCGTCCGTCTGTGTGTCCATGTAAACCTTGTAATCAAACCACAGGTCGCAAATATGAATAAATTTTAATTTTGGTATATAAGCTTCTATCGGCCATAGCATGAACGCTATTGAAAAAGGTGAAAATCGGCGCATGTTCAGACCTAATCCCCAATCAAAAAACCCTTATGAAATCGACTTAAATTGCCATAAGATCCAAATTATCGTATAGATCCCCTTCATATTGTGTTTGTGTGTGTTCATTATACCCATTAATCAATAGTCCAAAAATATACCTCATAGGACAATTCTTAGTCATAGCCCCCATATGAAGCTGACTCCCGATCTTCGCTTAAATCAATCAAAAAACAAAAATATTGCAAAGATTTTTCTTAAATTTGGTTGGTATATATTTATCGGTCAGATCGGTCCATTTTTCCAGTTTTTTGGTAGTGGCCGTTCAAGTCGTCAAAAAATATTTTGTTAAAAGTTTCCATTATAATCTGACTCACTGTAACTTATATGATGATATAAATTGATGTAATTTTATTATTATTGTAAAATAGATTGCAAATAAATTTATTAAATTGTTACAACATTTTTTCGATTACATTTTCATTATGTATTATTTTTTCAATTAAAAAAAAAACACACTTTAAAGAAAATATACTTTTTTCGGAAACGGTAATTTTTTTTAAAGAAAATATGGATTTTTAAAGAAAATATTATATTTTAAAGAAAATTTACTTTTTAAGACCAGTTAAGTTTTTAAAAAAAGGTACTTTTTTACGAAAAGGTACTATTTAATGAATAGTTACGAAAACGCTATATTTGAAAGAAACCTTACTTTTTTTATATGAGTAGGTTCTGTTTCAAATAAAATGTACTTTTGTAATCAAAAAGTGTTTTTAAGAAAATTTACCTTTTTAAAAAGAAAATTTACTTTATTTTACGAAAATTTAGTTTTTTTGAGAAAGGGACCTTTTTTAAAAACATGTACTTTTTTAAGAAAAGGTTTTTTTAAAGGGTACTTTTTAAGAAAGGGTACAGTTTTAAAGAAATTACAGTTTTATAAAAAAGTTACTTTTTGAGAGAAGGTATTGTTGTAAGGAACAGGTACTTTTTAAAAAACGTATTTTATTTACCATAAATTACTTAAAAAAATTGTACTTTTTTTTTAAAGAAAAGGTACTTTTTAAGGAAAATGTATTTTTAAGGAAACGAAATTTTTTAAAAAGGTGCGTCTTTAAGAAAAGGTACTTTTTGAAGAACAGGTACTATTTGAAGAAATGATATTTTTTTCAAAGAAAATATACTTTTTAAGGGGGTGGTAAGGTTTTAAAGGCGGAAAAAGGCATATTTTCATAATTCTTTTTTGAAGACATGAATAATGTTGGATTATTTATTTAACACACACGTTGTAGTACAACATGTGAAGTATTTTTGAAAATAATTTCAATTACAAATTTTAATAAATAAGTACCTGACAACGAAAAAAAATTGTTTTGGCGGTGAACATCATAACTCGTTAAAGGATCATGTGAAATAAAAAAAATCGAAATGCGTTTAAAAGGTGATATGTTTCCCGAGCTAATCAGGGAGAGTTGTTTTTATTTATTTTTTTATTTTTGGCAGCATTTTGAAGGGAAAAACATGATTGTTGCTAAAAACTGGGGAAAAAGTTGGTAAATAACAAAAGACTCCCTGATTACCTGCGGATTTATGTTTAGGAATAGTGTATACAATTTCAAAAGGATCGGTCAAGTGGATTTGGAATTATGATATTCACGGACTTCAAAAATTTTGCTTGCGAGAAAATTGATTTACAGTTTTTAACATATACGGTACACCGCATGAAGGCAGGTCGCTTGAAACGCTGTATTTTCGTTAGTTCTGTGGTTTTCTAGAATAACTAACCGCGTATGTCATAAAATCAAAATGTTCAGGGGAGCCAAAAAACGTTACATTTGAAATTATGGGCTCGATATAAAGTTTTTAGAGCTTTTTATTTAACAGTCGTGTAGATATGGGCAATAAATACTTTATATAAAATTTTGAGTCAAAAATCTTCAGAGGAATAGATCCTAGAGAAGGAAGAAAAACGGTACGTAAATGACACTTACAGTGTGTGCAGATAAAACAACTTATGTCGACAAACGTCGTTTTCTTTGAAAAAGAAAACTACCAATGCAACCACCCATGTAGCCATAAGTTGTTGTTGCTTGAAAAATGGTTATTTTTGTTCGTCAACAAAAAGTTAACGGGACTTAGGATGAGAATATAACAACGTATCAAGAATAATGAATAGTGCCAAAAATAACAGAAATAAACACACAAGTTTTTATAAGTGGTTATAGCTGAAAAATAATCCAAAATTATTTTGCATTTGTTTTCATTATTAACAACGTATGTCGCTATGTGTCGCTTTCTGAGAAAATAATTTGTCAGCGATCAAACGTAGGTTGACGTACGTCGATAGTGCTGTAAATTAATTTAATAAACATTTAAGTTACGTCGTTATTTAAAGAAAAAACTCAGAAATGGTCAATATTTTTTTTAAAAAATTTAACACATGGAAAAATCGTTAAAAATTAATATATTTGGCATCGTTATCTCAAAACTGACAAAAATGGACATACGCGGTTATTCCAGAAAACCACAGAGTTTTGCTCCGATTTACTTGAAATTTTGAAAGTAAAAAAGAAAACAACTTTTTTTTAAAGGAAAGGTAATTATTTGAAGAATGGATACTATTTTTTTTTTTTTATAGAAAACGTACTTTTGTAAAGAAATTTTAGATTTTTAAAGAAAATCTTTTTTTTTTAAGAAAATGTACTTTTTAAGAACAGGAACTTTTTTAAAGAAAGGGTACTTTTTCACGAAACGCTACTTTTTGAAGAAATGTTACATTAAAAAAATTTGCTGTTTTACTTTTTTGTAAACAAAATTAATTTTTTAAGAAATGTTTTAAGAAAAGGATCTTTTTAAAAACAGATTCTTAAGAAAATTTATTATACCCTCCACTCCAGTGTGCAGTGGGTATATGTATATAAGTTTGTCATTCCGTTTGTAATAATTAGAAAAAAAATTTTGGACCCCATAAAATATATATATTTGTGATCCTTATAACAACCGGAGTTGATATAGCGATGTCAGTCTGTCCGTCTGTCCGTCTGTGGAAATCACGATGACGGCATCAATCGGGCAGCTAGGGTGCTCGTTGGCATAAAAAACGATTCGTTAACATCCTGAGAAGTTTGCTATTTAAAATCGTCCAAATCTGTCGATTAGGGCCCGAGATTTGAATGAAGAACTAAAAAAGTCTTGAAAAAATATAATTTTCTATGTTGTTCTTGTCACCATCACGCCCTCAATAGGACAGCTAGGGTGATCATTTTTGGTGAGAATGATTCACCAAATTCATGGGCAGATTTCTGTTTCAAAAATCTTTAAAATCGGTGGAACAGGTCCAGGGAAATCTCTGAAAAAGTAAAAAAAAAATGAAAAACATGATGTTTCTATATTGTTCTTGTTATTCTAAATGTTGCATTGTTGTCATAGCTGGACTTGTTGTTTTTGTGGTCGTTGTGGTAATAATATAATAAAAACAAACCCTTTGTACATTTTTTATCAACTCTGGTAGAAAATTTTAAGTTTCCATTGTTTTGGCATTACTAAAAAAATTTGTTAGATCATTTCTGTCATTGCCACGAGCCTGCCTGCAATATTTCAGATCGATTGGGTCACGGGAAAGTGGTTAAAATCGATCCAAAATTTGTTCGACAAGCAGACACTACGAGTTAATATAAAGGGAGTAAAAATTCACCAACATCTAAAGCAAGTAATGCTAAAATACCTAGTTGTTAATAAAAAAAACAATGTAAATTTAGCAAAAAAAAAAAAAATTATGTATTAATTTATTTAAAGAGAAAAACAAAAATAACGTTTTATGTTGTATTTTTTGTGTGTAATATTTAAATATCCATACATACACATATTAAATAATACAAATAATATACATATATTATATATATGTATGTATGTATGTATATACATAGTAACTGCATGTTAGAAATAAATCGGTATATTATTTTATTTACATCATAAAATTCTGCAATATTTTGTTGTGGGGAAAATACATTTCTTTTGCATTAAGAGAGTGTCACTTCATTTTGCTCAGCGTGACTATGCCACAGTAGATGGCGCCACAATTTTTGTTCTAATTAGCTTTGCAATAGTTATTTCTATTTGAACATGAATGTCAATATTTTCAAATAGATATTATACATAACATTGTTAAGAGTATACACGGGCTGGTCTTTTATTTCATACGTATTTTCATTATTCTTTTACAAATATGAACATAAGTTTGGCATATTAACTTTTTGTTGTCTTTACAAAAAGAGTTACCGAGTTCATCAATGAGTTTTTTGCTTTCAAAACAGTTCTACATAGTTATATAGAATTATTATTCTGCTTTACCTACAAAATATCTGATTGCGATTAATTAACTAATTTTTAAAAATTGTTTATAATTACTAAAGCATTATTATTCACATAAATACAAAATTGCACTTTTTAAATTTTTCATTCAAATTTAAGGAAATATCAATTCTAAAAACTGGAATTACAATTTCCAATTATAAATTAGAAAATATTAATTGAATTTCAGAATATCATATCAAAACGTCGGAAATAATAATTTTAAATTTAGAAGACATCAATTGCATCTTTAATATATAAATTTTATTCGTTAAACACAAATTGAAATTCCAAAAAAAAAAACACCAAATATGTCTACATTTAAAAAATATTTGCATTTAAAAAAAATATTGCCATTCAGGAGAAATTAATAACTTTTCAGTACCGCGATTCAGTAACTTCTTTTAACGACAGACGAATCGTTAAAAAAAGAAAATTGCAAAATTATCAGTAAAATTTGTAAACGATATTCGCTATTGTTAAAGTCAGCTGTTGTTGTTATCTAAACGACAACCATTTTTGTGTTGTTTATTCAATCGATAAAATTTTTAGGTTGAAATACATAAATAAAAATCATAAAATAGTGAAAATATTTTGATTTTATTAAAAACGTTTTTTATATAAATAAAAAAATTAAATAGCATATTCAATTCATTATTTCATTTTCAAAGAAATACACAGAAATATTAGTAAAAAATAAAGATATTAAACATAAACATAAAATCATCCTGTCAAACATGAAGTAATTTGTTTTTTTCTATTCTTCTTTGTGTTTTTCGCTTATTTTGACTGAGATGCCACTCGTTTACAATTTAAATAAATAGAAAAATAGATTTGTCGACTGTCGTTAAGATGTATGTACTTAGTGAATCACTTAGTCAGTGCAAACAACAATAGCTGTCGATATATTTTGCGATTGTCGGATCGTTGAAATTTACAGAATCGCACTACAGAAAACATTAATTTAAATTCAATGAATTTTATAAAACCTCAAATGATATTTAAAAATTGCGAACATAAAAATTGTTACATAAATAAACGCAATTTGATGAGAATGTTATTTTTTTATATATAAATTTTCAAAATTTTTTTTGGATGAAAATTTGAAGTTTTTCAGAAAATAAAGATAACAAATTATTTTATTTAAAATGTTTGGGACTTTTGGTTTTTTGCGTTTGGCATCCCTAATTTGATTATTTATTATTATAAATTTATTCTCTTTGTTTTCAAAATATGGCAATATTTTAATAAAAAAAGTTGAGAGAGCTTTTTTTTTTGTTATTATTATGTTACTCGATCCGACCTATATGGCCACAATGAAGAAATATTTGGCCAGTTAAAAGAAACTATACAGCCATCTCCAATTAGCACGATTTAATGCATATAGCCACCCTACACAACCATTACCTTTGCAATGGAGGTTAAGGCGAGCTATTTAATTAGCAAAAACTAAATTAAACGAGAAGTTATGTCATATAACCGGAAACGCATGCATATTGGTATATAACCTAAATGCATGCCGATCAGCAACCACAATGACCAAAAAGCAAACAGCCGAATTTTTAAAAGGGCACTGCTTTAAGAAAAGGTGCTTTTTGAAGAACAGGTACTTTTTTAAGAAAAGATATTTGTTTAAGAAAAGGTACTTTTTAAGATAATATACTTTTTTGCGACAAGGTTTTTTTTAAAAGAAAATTTACCTTTTTTTAAGAAAATATACTTAAAAAAATGTACTATTTTAAGAAAAGGTATTTTTTTAAGAAAAAAACACTTGCTTAAGAAAAAACACTTTTTTAAGAAAATTTACTTCTGCAAGAAAGGATGCTTCTTTTTAAGAATTTGTAGTTTTTTATTTACATACTTAAGAAAAGATTATTATTAATTTCCAAGTTATTCTCTCAAAAAGATGGAAATGGCACAACTTTCCAAATTTCACAATCGCAGATTCATTTATTTCGAAATTACTAAAAAAAAATTTATGTGAGTCCGATCACAGGGGAGATGCGTAAATATCTAAATATCTATTTACATATCAATTAAAATCAAACAGTAAGCGCCATCTATGTATAGCAAGCAACTGCTATGGTTGTTATACTTGATGTTTGCAGTTGTTTGCTATACATTCATGGCGCTTTCTGTTGGTTGTTGAATCAGATAAATAAATTTTAATCATAATCTTTGCATCAATACACTCACATATACCTCACACCGATTTTCCCTTACGCTGTTTTTGTGATTGTATTGTGAAATAGATTTTTACCCCCCCACTGAACGCATAGATGTTTACACATGAAAAATTTCAAGTCCTTTCACATATCACATAATTTATAAGAAATATATTGTAAATATACCCGGTACAAAAAAAATTCATAATTTTTAAAATATTAAAGAACATTGATCACACGCTAGACTAAAATTAATCAAACGCACATCATGGATCCTTTGTATGGAAAAGTGGCGCATCGACGTTTTTTGAGTATAATTTTTGAACCTGACTAATGAAATATGTTATTTAATTTTGGAATATAGTAACTTGGAATAAATAAAAAAAATTTAGCTGCTTTTGGAAGGTAAAAATAAAACGAAGAAAAATTTAAAAATGTTACCAAAAATTATTCTATATATCATTAAAGTTTTACACCATGCAGTGCCGATATAAATAAATTTTACATCAAAATTTCGATCAATAGCGATCGGCCTATAGCCGACAAAAGCTTATGTATGTAATTTGATCACAACATATTAATATAATCGACGCAGAAATTGATTCTGAGGCTATCATCTTTTAAAGCTATTCACAAATCGTGCTAATTTTTGATTACTTCGGTCATCGACGGAAACAAGTACAAATCAGAAGGAGCAATGTCTGGTGAATACCGCGAGTGGCGTGAAACTTCCTGAGTGTTTCGAAATTGTTTTTTTTTACCGGTGCAGCAACATGTTGGCTACTATTATAATTCAGGCGAATAAATTCGTCTAATCTTGGGTACGGTTTTCCTTGACTACTCGTCTTAATTTCATCAATTTTCGGTAGACAGCCCCACAACAAGAGTTTTTTTTTGCATGAATATTTGACTAAGCTATATATTGTGAAGCATGGTTTCTTTCTTTCCGCGTTACCATAGTGAATTTATTTTCATCAGCAGCTGCAAGTATACGGTGCAGAAAACTCTCTCATTTATGCCTGCTAAGCGGCATTTCATATGTGGAAAATCGGCGTTCTACGTTTCTCGGCATCAGTTCATATATAGCTTAATTTTCATATTTTTGAATCATTTTCAATGATTTTAAACAATGTGAAATTGTTTGTTGAGTCACTCCTAATATAAGTGCAAGTTCTTCTTGCGTTTGGTATGTCTCTTGATCTAATAATGCCACAGTTCCGCGTCTTCGTATACTTTCGGCCTTTGCCTTTGATGTAAATTCACCTTTCTTCAACTTTACAAATCATTCACCACAACTTCTCTCACTTAAGAGATTCTCACCATACATACGCTTCTATAAGCGTTCTTGCAAGTTCTTCTTGCGTTTGGTATGTCTCTTGATCTAATAATGCCACAGTTCCGCGTCTTCGTATACTTTCGGCCTTTGCCTTTGATGTAAATTCACCTTTCTTCAACTTTACAAATCATTCACCACAACTTCTCTCACTTAAGAGATTCTCACCATACATACGCTTCTATAAGCAATCGTTGTGCCTTAGTAGTAAGTTTCTTCAAATTGAAGAAGTAAATCAAAAGTACACGCAAATAAACTTTATCTGGTTCAAAACTCGTTATTTTACACGATAAAATATATGATTCTGATTATAAATTCGCCAATAATTCAAGGTTAAGGTGTTGAAAGACGTTTTACATCTTAAAATTATAACGCAACTTACTGGTGGTGCCATCTTTTGTTAAATGGCTGAAACTTATTTGTACACTCAATACATTAGAGAAACGCGTCTTTATCTAATTTATAAATATTGTTAAAGAAATTGAGTTACTGAAATTTTTTTTCCAGACCCAAGAGCGTTATTTCGTCCAATGTGGCTAACGAAATTACCTGACTATTTCAGTTAAACTTAGTTTAATTAAACTCTGATTTTTTATCACTTGTAACTTTCAAACTATTTTTCCAAGTTGGATTTTTTGGGATGTTAGTTAATGTTAGTTTAGTTAAACTCGCATTATTAAAAATCGTAAGTTTAGCTAAACTTAGTTTAATTTAAACTCTTTGCTAAAAGGTTAAAATCTTGAGTTTAATCAAAGTAAGTTTATATCTTTAAATTTCGTAAGTTTAACTAAACTAAGTTTAAGTGACATTGTAAAAGCTCGGCCTTAGAGCTTTAAACACTTGTCTAAAATGTTAAAATCTTGAATTTAACCAAACTAAGTTTAACTGATATCTAAAAACTGACTCGAAAACTCACTCGAAAGCTTTAATATTAGGAAGTTTAAGTAAACTAAGTTTAAGTGACATTGCTAAAGCTCGGTATAACAGCTTTAAACTTTTTGTCTAATATGTTAAAATCCTGCGTTTAACCAAACCAAGTTTAACTGATATCTAAAAACTCATTCTAAAGCTTTAAAATTCATAAGTTTAACTAAACTCAATTTAAGTGACAATTTAAAAACTCGGTCTTACAGCTTTAAATTCTTTGTCTAAAAGGTTAAAAACTTGTGTTAAATCAAACGAAATTTCTAACAAATCGCTCGAAATCTTTAATATTCGGAAGTTTAGTTAAACTAAGTTTAAGTGGCAATCTAAAAACTGGGTCTTACAGCATTAAACACTTTGTCTAAAATGTTAAAATCTAGTAATCAAACTAGGTTTAACTGATATCTAAAAACTCACTTTAAATCTTTATTATTTTTAAGTTTAACTAAACTAAGTTTAAGCAACATTCTAAAAATTCGGTCATATAGGTTAAAATTTTAAATTTAATCAAACTAAGTTTAACTGATTTCCAAAAACACACTCTAAAGCTTTAAATTTCGTACGTTTAACTAAACTAAGTTTAAATGACATTTTAAAAACTCGGTCTAAAGCTTTAAAACTCATAAGTTTAGCTAAAGTAAGTTCATGTGCCGTACCAAAAACTCAGCCATACAGCGTTAAACTATTTGTCTAAAAAGCTAAAATCTTGAGTTTAATGAAACTAAGTTTAAATAATATTCAAAAACTCACTCTGAAGGTGTAAAACTCATAAGTTTAACTAAACTAAGTTTACTTGACATACCAAAAACGCAGTCTTATAATTTTAAACTCTATCTAAAAGAATAAAATCTTGAGTCTATTCAAACTAAGTTTAAAGCTTTAAATTTCGTAATTTAACTAAACTAAGTTTAAGTGGTATTCTAGAAACCCGGTCTTACAGCTTTGAACTCTTTGTCTAAAAGGTTAAAACCTTGAGTTAAACCAAACTAAATTTAACTGATATCTAACAAATCGCTCGAAATCTTTAATATTCGGAAGTTTAGCTAAACTAATTTTGAGTGACATTGCAAAAGCTCGGTCTTAGAGCTTTAAACACTTTGTCATATAGGTTAAAATCTTAGATTTAATTAAACTAAGTTAAACTGATATTTAAAAACCCTCTCGAAAGCTTTAATATTCGTAAGTTTAACTAAACTAAGTTTAATTGCCGTTCTAAAAACTCGGTCTTATAGCTTTAAACTCTTTGTCTAAAAGATTAAAACCTTAAGTTTACTCAAATTAAATTTAACTGATATCCAAAAACTCACTCTAAAGCTTTAAATTTCGTAAGTTTAACTAAACTAAGTTTAAGTGCAATACCAAGAACTCGACCTTATAACTTTAAACTTATTGGCTGAATGATTAAAATCTTAAGTTTATTAGAACTGAGTTAAACTGATATCTCAAAACTTACTCTAAAGCTTTAAATTCGTAAGTTTAGCTAAACTGAGTTGCTAAAAACTTGGTCTTACAGTGTTAAACTTTTTGTCTAAAAGGTTAAAATCTTGATTTTACTCAAACTAAGTTTAACTGATATCTAAAAACACACTCAAAAGCTTTAAAGTTCGTAAGTTTAACTAAACGCAGTTTAAGTCACATACCAAAAACTCAATGTAAGTGTTAACATTTTATTTTAGATTCGAGTACTGACTTTAAATTGTTTTCTAGTTAAGGTCTCGAAAATTAAAAACTATCGCATACAAACTATGTATCGACACTGGTGTTTAAGTCCTTTAAATGAGCACTTTCTACCCCAGGCGATTTATAAGATTTGCTTAAATTTAAATAATAACACTATAATCCGTAAACATGCATTTAAATCATGTCATAAATAATCGGAACTAATAAGATATCGATTATTTAATGGTATCTAGCAGACATAATTATGGGGTACAATTTTCTAAACTTACCTTGTGCATATGATTGCCTTATTTGGACAGGAAATGTTTTTGGTGTTTATTTTTAAATTTTCTAATGGTAACATGAAACTTTATGACTTGTACTCAATTGTTTATATATTGTTTTATTCTAAGTAGAGATTTTCTTCTTAAATTACACGTTTAACACTTGATGACATTTTCAAATTGCATTTTTTTTTACTTGTATTGTGTGAGATTCTTTATAAAAAAAAAATATTCAAAATTAATTAATGTAGTCTTTGCTGGCATTTAGTTATTGAAGAAAAAAATTCTCTTTTACACTCACGAAAATTGAGAATATTATTTTTATTATGTGTATTATGACTGGTCTCGATTTGTAATTCCTTTATCAGGGTTTTGTGTTTTTTGTTATTTTTTTTTTTTTTTGGTTGATTTGATTACTTCTTTTGTTGTTGTCATATATACATAATTCAGCCTAAATTATGATTGTTTAAAATTGATGTTATGATTTAAAATAATATTGTGGTAATTGTTGTGAACGTTTTCAGCAAATTATTATAAAAAATATTAATAAAAGTTAGAATATCAAACAAAAACCGCACCAGCGGCAAACAACCTCGAAATCGTACTGAAACGTAGGGATACTAAATGCAAACGTTAGTGTTGTGTGTCCCTGATTGTTGGTTGGTTTCGTATTGTTTCGTTTTGTACGGTTTGGTTTGGGTTTGATTTTGCATTTGTTGATGATGTTGTTTGCTTTTGTTGTTGTTTGCTGTTGGGTGCTGCTGCCGCTGATTTTGCTGCTGTATTGGTTGGCTACGCTGGCGACCCCAAAATGTACCTAGAGTAGAGTCGTCCAACAATTGTTGGATGATAATACGATGTTTTACGAAGCTGTTACGAAAGCTTATACTCTGAGGAAACGTTCAAAACGAGGAGAGCCTCCCCAAAAACAACTAGACCTCAATGGCTGGGTTGCAATAGCAAAACACAAAGGGGTGTAAGGGGAGGGGAGGAGGATGTGTTAGGTTTAAAGATGAAACGAAGGAGATAGATATAAAAAAAACCGAACGTAGCAGGAGAGCAAATCGCATACACACACACTTTCGTACACTGACACAGAGTCACCGGCACTTGTACAAAGTAGAAATGAACACTCACTGTTATTATTATGATTATTACTTTTTTTTTTTGATCCGCTGGCTGCCAAAGGCAAAAAGCTAACTTTTATATTTTTTTTTTGAAGAACAAGGTAAAAACACCACACAATTGTATTTTAAAACTCAAAAAGGGAGAGGGACTACAAAATAAAAATCCCACTCTATTTATACATTTATGTATGTTAAAACTAAGGTGGACGTATACGTTTTGTTTTTTTGTGTTTCACTCATATAAGGACGGACTTTTCTTTTTTTAATGACTTTTCGTGTACGTGGACGGAACCTTCTTACCGGGTGTCTTTTATTACCGAACCGTTTATGTTTGTTTTTGCAACTTAATAATTATTTCCCCATTTATACAGCAAAGCTACCGTAAATGGATGCGTTTTTACGAATGTGAACGATTTAATGGATGGAAGAAATAAAATAAAATACCAAGTGGTTGTTGTTCATGGTACTCAACAAGTCTTACACTAGCCAGCGCAAAGTCATACATACAATATGGGGCGCAAAAACTAAAGTGAACACATACACACACATACACGCGCTCATTGAAAGAATAACAACAAGAATACTTGTGGGGATTCAGAGCACAAAACCCCCCATAAATGAGTAAATTTTGCAATATTGCTCTCTAAAAACCCCACAATCACGATGTGTTTTAGGAAAGCTAAATAATTTTACAAAAAATATATGTGAAGCTTATTTCTTACTCTCTCTCTCTCTCGATCTCTTGAGAAATAGTTTGTTTCTCTGTTATTGTTATAAACAGTGTTGTCTATTCAGTGCTTTCGGCACTTTATTTAGTATTTTACAACGTCGAAATTATTCGAGGCTAAATAGATGAAATTTAATCTGTTCGCTATTGATATCTTTTCAAAATACTGCTTGCGTTTGCAAGCATATATTTTTTTAAGATATCGTTTCGCCGATAAAAGACAGTTGTTTCGCGAACAAAGCTTAAACTCAAATTTTTTAACACTTGTATTGGAAATTATATGACAAAATCTTTAAAAATCGTGTGTTTTACTAAAACAAGTTTAATTAACATCCCAAAAACTTGGACTTAACAATTTAAGACATTTGACTAAAGAGTTAAAACCAATCTAAGTTTAACTTTCATCCTAAGGACTCGTTCTAAACATCATACCTCATTCAAGGCTTTCACAATAAGTTGAAGTCACTGCTACGAATCATTGATTTCTTTTAAGTTTTGCATAGTCCGACCTATCTTAATAGTTTTTTCGAAGCGATAAAGTTTAGTAAGCAAAGATTTTTTAACATTTCGTAAAGGATTTAAGCTGCGAGTTAAAAATTGAAATTTTTTGATGTGTAATCATCAATACGCGCAGGGGGTAAATTTCTATTTCACAATACAATCACAAAAACAGCCGTAAGAAAAATCGGTGTGTCTTATGATTGTATTGGTGAAAAGATTATGACATTAATAACCTGTTTGAAAATGAAAAATAAAAATATATGAAACGAAAAATGAAAAATCAAAATTGAAAAAAAGTGAAAAATAAAAAATAAAAAATTAAAAATAAAAATTAAAAATTAAAAATAAAAAATTAAAAAATGAAATAAAAAAATGAAAAATGAGAAATGAAAAATAAAATATAAAAAATGAAAAATGAAAAATAAAAATTAAAAATAGAAAATGAAAAACAGAAAATTAAAAATAAAAATAAGAAATAAAAAATAAAAAAAGAAAAATAAAAAATGAAAAATTAAAAATAAAAAATGAAAAATGAAAATGAAAAATAAAAAATGAAAAATGAAAAAATTAAAATAAAAATGAAAAATAAAATATTAAAAATGAAAAATAAAAAATGAAAAATGAAAAATTAAAAGTAAAAAATGAGAAATAAAAAATGAAAAATGAAAAACAAAATATAAAAAATAAAAAATGAAAAATGAAAAATTAAAAATGACAAATAAAAAATTAAAAATTAAAAATAGAAAATGAACAAAAAAAAAAAAAAAAAAAAAAAATAAGAAATGAAAAATAAAAAAAGAAAAACAAAAAATGAAAACTGAACAATAAATAATTAAAAATTAAAAATTAAACCAAAAATTAAAAATTAAAAATTAAAAATCAAAAATTAAAAATTAAAAATTAAAAATTAAAAATTAAAAATTAAAAATTAAAAATTAAAAATTAAAAATTAAAATTAAAAATTAAAAATTAAAAATTAAAAATTAAAAATTAAAAATTAAAAATTAAAAATTAAAAATTAAAAATTAAAAATTAAAAATTAAAAATTAAAAATTAAAAATTAAAAATTAAAAATTAAAAATTAAAAATTAAAAATTAAAAATTAAAAATTAAAAATTAAAAATTAAAAATTAAAAATTAAAAATTAAAAATTAAAAATTAAAAATTAAAAATTAAAAATTAAAAATTAAAAATTAAAAATTAAAAATTAAAAATTAAAAATTAAAAATTAAAAATTAAAAATTAAAAATTAAAAATTAAAAATTAAAAATTAAAAATTAAAAATTAAAAATTAAAAATTAAAAATTAAAAATTAAAAATTAAAAATTAAAAATTAAAAATTAAAAAGTAAAAATTAAAAATTAAAAATTAAAAATTAAAAATTAAAAATTAAAAATTAAAAATTAAAAATTAAAAATTAAAAATTAAAAATTAAAAATTAAAAATTAAAAATTAAAAATTAAAAATTAAAAATTAAAAATTAAAAATTAAAAATTAAAAATTAAAAATTAAAAATTAAAAATTAAAAATTAAAAATTAAAAATTAAAAATTAAAAATTAAAAATTAAAAATTAAAAATTAAAAATTAAAAATTAAAAATTAAAAATTAAAAATTAAAAATTAAAAATTAAAAATTAAAAATTAAAAATTAAAAATTAAAAATTAAAAATTAAAAATTAAAAATTAAAAATTAAAAATTAAAAATTAAAAATTAAAAATTAAAAATTAAAAATTAAAAATTAAAAATTAAAAATTAAAAATTAAAAATTAAATATTAAAAATTAAAAATTAAAAATTAAAAATTAAAAATTATTAAAAATAAAAAATGAAAAATGAAAAATAAAAAATGAAAAATTAAAAATGAAAAAAAGTGAAAAATAAAAAACAAAAAATGAAAAATAAAAAAATTAAACATAAAAAATTAAAAATGAGAAATGAAAAATAAAAAAAAAAAAATAAAAATGAAAAATGAAAAATAAAAAATTAAAAATAGAAAATGAACAAAAAAAAAATAAGAAATGAAAAATAAAAAAAGAAAAATAAAAAATGAAAAATAAAAAATGAAAACTGAAAAATAAAAACAAAAAAATGAAAATAAAAAATAAAAAATTAAAAATGTAAAATAAAAAAAAAAAATTGAAAAATAAAAAATAAAATATTAAAAATGAAAAATAAAAAAATAAAAATAAAAAATGAACACATTAAACATAAAAAATGAGAAATGAAAAATAAAAAATAAAAAATTAAAAATTAAAAATAGAAAATGAAAAATAAAAAATGAAAAATGAAAAATAAAAAATTAAAAATAAAAAATGAAAAATGTAAAATAAAAAATGAAAAATGAAAAAATACAAAATAAAAAATGAAAAATGAGAAATAAAAAATGAAAATTAAAAAATGGAAAATGAAAAATGAAATATAAAAAATTAAATATGAAAAATAAAAAATTAAAAATAAAAAATTAAAAATAAAAAATGAAAAATAAAAAATAGAAAATGAAAAAGAAAAAATAAAAAATGAAAAATTAAAAATGAAAAATGAGGAATAAAAAATGAAAAATGAAAAATAAAAAATTAAAAATGAAAAAATAAGAAATAAAAAATAAAAAATGAAAAGTGAAAAATTAAAAATTAGAAATGAAAAATGAAAAATGAAATATGAAAAATAAAAATCAAAAATAAAAAATGAAAATTAAAAATGAAAAATGAAAAATAAAAAATAGAAAATGAAAAATTAAAAAGAAAAAATGAAAAATTAAAAATGACAAATAAAAACTGAAAAATGAAAAATTAAAAACGAAAAATAAAAAATAAAAAACAAAAAATGGAAAATGAAAACTAAAAAAGGAAAAATTAACCGGTTGAACTAACAAATAATAATAAATATTTTTATATTTAAGCGCCAAGGTAGGTGAGTAGGTAGCGTGCTCGCCTATCATGCGGGGGTCGTGGGTTCGATTTCCTCCAGAAGCTTTGGTCTGTCGCTGCAAAAACCAGCCAAATGGTCTTTGTCACCCGGCTTATCCCTGGACCCAAATTAGAATACAAATTTACTTTGTATTGTAATTAATATAAATAAATAAAAAATAAAATAAATTTTTATATTAGCAGAGCTCCTGCAGTTGATTGCTATAAGCGATACATAGATGAGGCTTTCTTTTTGATTTTAAAAAAGTGCCATAAAAATTATTTTATTGCTAGATGTTTACACATCTCCCCTGTGATAGGACTCACATGATTTTTTTTTCATTATTTTACTGCCTTTTCGAATCATTTCTTTTTTTCCGTGTAGACAGTAATGTAGTAGATGCATTTTTACCGCTTCCAAAAAAAAACTGCTGTTAACTTTATTGCTACGAGTATTTCATTTAATTTTGCAATAAACTCCTTGAAATACTTAAGTTAACGGGTACTGTTAACCTTCAGTAAGTCAATAGGTTTAAAAAATATTAAATTAAGTACAATTATTTTATACGAATATAAAAAATAATAATAAAATTTTAAGTACATCTATGTCTATAGAAGCCTTTTAAAGTAAAAAATAGTTATATTTTTGAAAAATCAATAACGATGTATCTTTTTAACAAAAGATGAAAAAATACAATAAAGCATTAGTTTATGTTTTTAAAAAAGCTGTTCAAAGTAAAACTTACTTAACCATTAGCAGGCAAACTATACAAAAAGAAGCAAGAACGAGTTTTTATATCCTATACCACTATATGGTCGGGGTATATTGAGTTGGTGCTGATGATTGTAACTACCAAAAGTATTGACCTAGACCCATCTTTTATTATATTTATCGAATCAGAATCAATTTCAATTTTAAAAAGACATGTCCCATCATGTTCTATGGTGCCATTAGGTTGACCGATCCTGGCAAATATCGACATCCCGGATTTAGCAAAATTAGATTTTTTTAATTAACACGTTTGATAACTTCTTTTTAAAGTAATGGTGTATATTTTAATCGATTGAAAAATCAATGATGGCCATTCCGACATTGCGTATGTGCAAACAATTTCTATTGAAAATTAATTAACGCTTTATAAAAAATAAAATCCCCGTGAAGTCTCTCAACTATGTATATTAAAAGTGACATTAGATCCTGTGGAGATTTAGAAATTGATTTGTTTGAAGCCAGTTGTTCAGATTTGATTTGAGATATTTGCAATTTGGCAATTATTAGAGCTCATTTTGATTTATTAGATTCAGACAATTCAAGTGAGTTGCATCGGGTTTATACGTAGTATCACTGGCTTTAGATTGTGTGTAAGCAATGATTGATAACAATTCAAATCTGATGAATTTCGGTAGCGGAAGTTCATCCGAATGTAGCAATGCCCTTTGGGCATTTAGAACTTCAATGTAGTCATGAACTTTACGTGTACCTTTTTTGCCAGTGGACTCTTTGTTCATACAGGCGTAACAATTTATTAGATTGTGTTGCCGAGTATTTTTTTAAATTATTGGAATAATACAACAATTTCTGTAAACAATTTTCATTCAAAATTATATGCTGGTTGAAATAAACCTCGTATGCTTCCATAGAATCTCCACTAAAATGCTTTTCTTTCTTTTCTTAGGGCAAACTTACCACAAACATAACAAAAACTATTGATATCGAACTTGAAAACTTCCATTTTTCACTAGCTTCACAGTTTTAATGTTTCAATGAAATGCGATGGACGCTTTTGCGTCAATCAAAATTTTATATTTATACATATAATTTTTTATTTTTGTTTGAGAAAAATATGAAAAATATGAGAAAAATATGAAAATTATCGTAGGCGGAAATTTCAAAATCATACTTTTTCGGGACTTTAGATCTTATGTATACAATTTTCCGATGAAGTTTTCGTCTTCAACAACCCTAAATGAAATTTGCTGCAGAACATTTCCAGCCTTTACAGGCACATTTTTGGGTATTTTTTGTATTTCTTGAAAAAAGGACTACTTACCCAAGAAAATTGCAGATATAGCAGCCATGGCCAAACATATTTTGTGTGGCCCGCTGTGTATAATAAAAAAAAAAAAAACAGTTTATATGGGCCGCTTAGTTAATAAAAATTCAAAATATGATGTTCTTTTTTATTTTACAAAATAGAAAAAAAAAATGTTTTTTTTTCAAAACTTCTAATACAATGTAAGGAAAAGACGTTAAAACTCCCTAATATTAGCAATAGTATCATTGAAACGTGTTTTATGAATTGCATCAATATTGAACTTGAAAATGAAACTTGGGGAACAAAAAGAAAACAGATTATCATGTTGATTTTATTGTTGTTTGTGACATTTAAAAATAAAATCTATCAAAAAATTTAAACAATTGGTGGACGAAAAAGAAAAGTCGATAGTTAGTGTCGTGTATTCAATGAATATTGGAAATGAAAATATTTTTTCACGGTGTTTAGGAATTAAGCATTATGCCTAGTTTGTCGAACAACGGTTGCAGTTATAAAAAAGTACAATTAAAAAAGACATTTCTCCAAATCTGAGTGATGAAGAGCATAAAGCCGATGCCAAGAATCTCGGAAATATGTTGACATATATTTTCACACGGCAAGATAAACTGCTAGATGCAGCTACAAAAGCTAGCCTTTTTGTTTTTTCAATATTACGAAACACGGTAAACCCTTTTCAGATGGTGATTTTATAAAAAATTGTATGGTAGGTGTTTCAAAACAACTAGGTTCAAAATTTATCCCTGTCAGAAAAATTATAAAATACGAATAGACCATACTGTACTATGGCTTTAGACGAGAGCTGCGATATAAAAGATATTGCGCAACTACTGATTTTTGTTCGGTCAATTAATGAGGAATTTGAAATTACACAGGAGCTGTGAAAAATAGAACTACCGGTGCAGAACTTTTTAACGAGGGTGAAAAATGTCTTTTGAAATGTAATATTAAATGGGAAAATCTTGTTAATGCGACTTCCGATAGATTCCCAAACTTAACGGGTGCAAATATAGGCCAGATGAAAAGAATTCAAGAGAAGATTCATACGATTGATTCAAATAAACTGCTTAAAAATAAAACATGTAATTCATAGATAATTCATATCCTTGCTTGAAGAGCTCGACGCTGACTACTCAGCCATCTTCGATGGTTAGGCTTTAGTAAAGTTCTGCGACGGGTATGGGATCTTAAAGAAGAAATAATAACCTTTTTATATTACCCGAAAAGGAAGACTTTCCTGAGATTAGCCTTTTCAGTCGATCTTACATTTTTTACGTCCTTTGACAAATGAAATTAATCGAAGATTTAATTGTTTTCGTATAATTGAAAATGATTTGTCAATTATTCGCATTCCAATTGCTACTAATGTCTAGTGGTTCAAGTGATATTCCCCTGGCTATGCAAGATTTATTTAATCATCAGACGGGCAATTTACCAAATAATATCTAAATAAAGAAAAATACTAAAATATTCGAAATTTGGCAAAAAAAAAAAAAAAAATATTGGTTATAATGAACCAAAATATAAGTCCATCGCGATCTAGGACAACTGATGAACATTTGTATGCGATACTAAGAATTTTGAGCAAGTAATTTTGATTCAGATATTGAAAAATTAAGCACTAGTTGTAAACGACTACATTTATCGCATTAAATAAAGACTTTCAGCCGTATTCATAAAAAAATCTTAAATCAGGTTTCAAATACAAATTAGTTAAAACACATTTTAAGCCCAAAAAAGGTTTGTTAGAAATTCGTATTCGTAATCAGTATTTTAAGTAATAAACGTTTTAACGTTTTATTAAACTCTATGATGGCAACACTACTTTTTTTATTTGTCACTTGAGTTGTAATGATGCAAAATCATGGTTATTAATTCATACGGTATTCATATCTATAATTGTTTTTTGCTGTGTTTGAGAAAAATATGGTTTTTATAGAAAAAAAATTAATGATAAACTTGTCTATTAATTAAAAAACATTCAAAACAAAATGATAGGTACATAGATATGTAATTTATGTGGTGATTTTATTGCAGATTAAAAAAGTATTCAAATAACCAGTTTTATATAATTTGTTTTGATTGTTTACACATCACTAGTTTTCTTTGTTCTATTATTATTACAAATTAAAAATATTCCTTTTAATGTAGTTGACTTAACTAAGTTATTTTAATAATTTGTATAAATACTTCGAGCGCAAGAGCTCCTTATCCGGAATAGCAAATGGGTCGCTCCTTTTTTGTAAATTTTCTTTTGACGATTATTTGAGATTTGGGCAATACTTTCTATTGTAAACAAAATATATGTAATTAAAACATAATTTTTGTCAATAAAAATAATTCTTACCAATTCTATTAATCAAATATAAATTGTCTATTTCTCATTAAAAATCAACTAACTTCTTTCGATTGAATGACAATTTTTCGCTGCTCTGTTCAAAATGAAAACAAACACAAAGCAAAAAGCACAAATGTCATTTTAAAATAGGTTTAAAATAGGATCGAACCAATTTTAAAATTCTTTTATTTACACAAGGTTTAAAATAGGTATTTTAAGCTAAAATTCGTTTATGAATACAATTTTATCGATTTTTGCTTAAAATGGATTTGAAATGCTGTTTAGAATTTTTATGAATACGGCTGTTTGTAATTAGACTATTTGATTCAGATATTGAAAAAATTAAGCACTAGTTGTAAACGACTACATTTATCGCATTAAATAAAGACTTTGTAATTAGACTATTTTATTGCTGAAAATTTAAATTAACTTTATTTCAGCTTTTAATAAATTTTTTTTGGCCCCCGAGTAATTTTCTAATTAGATAATGGCCCGTCAGTTGAAAACTTTGGCCATGGCTGAAATATAGGGTTACAATATTCTACTAAAAAATACCTGTTAAAATTGTATTGGAGATATATGAAATCAGAATTTAGATCGGAAGAATTTGTACACTTGTTTCTACGTCTTTTACCTAACAGTGTTGGCAAAATATAATTGAAAACTTAAACGGTCATAAGATATTGCTATACTGCCACCGTAATTATTAAACTAAAAAAAAAAATAAGTATTAAAATGTATACCGGGATTTTTCGGGTTTTTAAACCATGTGACGACATTTTTAAAGCATTTTTAACATAGACATCATCACAAGAAAATAACAAATAAGAAAATTATGGTCGGTCTGGACCGAGTATACGATTCCCTATACCATGCGTTTAGAGACTCTCTTAGGTCCAACTAATTAGATATAGAAAGTAAGCATAAACCAAATTTGAATGTCATTGTTATTAATTTTGTTTCCCTCAGATATGAAAAAGTTCATATCGGAAGCCATGGGGACTACGTCGAAAAATGGACCGATCCTGCCCATATTTGTTAAAGTCACATATTTTATGCCAAGACATAAACGAACCAAATTTAAGAAAAATCTGTGTAAAATTTTTGTTTTTGATGGGGGCTATGATTAAGAATTGTCCTATAGGGTTTATTTTTGGACTACTGATAAATGGATGTAATAAACATACACAAAACTAATTTCACCGAGATCCATTTGATAATTTGGATATTATGGCAATTTAAGTCGATCTCTTAGGTGTTATTTGTATGGGGACTAGGTCTGAAAATGAACCGATTTTCACCAATTTCAATAGGTTTTATCACATGGCCGATAGAAGCTTATATACTAAATTTCGTTAAAATATATTCATATTCGCGACTTGTAGTTTGATTACAAGGTTTATATGGATACACAGACGGACGGACATCACTAAATCGTCTCAGAAAGTGATTCTGAGTCGATCGGTATAATACGTCAAATATCACCAAAATGTCATTACACTCTGACCACATAGTGGTATAGGGGGGTATAATAATTTCAAATGCATGTTAGAGAAAACTATTATGAATATGTTCTTTAAGCAATTTTTAAAGTTTTAGTTTTAATTCATGCTACAATTGTTCAAGAAATATTATCGAAATATTATTAAAATAAAAATGGTTGTCATCACTGATTTTATGCCTCCAGAGTGCACTTTGCCTTTCAATTGATTTGATTATTCTCCTAGTTTGTGTGTCGAACACCCTCTCGCTCCCCCCAACACCTTTTGTAGTGAACTGCATTTGTGTTCTTATATTTTGCTTAGATAGTTTCTTTTTAGTTATTGTTGTTCTTATATGACTCCTCTTTATAATTCTCTAGGTCTCTGCAGTTGGTTATTAGTTCTTTTTCGTTGTTTTTTTTTAAATTAAATTTTTTTTTTGTATGAAATATGCTGCCCTCAGCATATTACGAAATATGACAACAATGCAATTAAGTCTTGTTGTTGTACTGTTTGTTGTCTCATCATCTTTGCGCTTTGAGTTGTCCTCGTTCTGTATATATATTTTTTTTCTTCAACTATTCGAAACTGTTTCTGTGTCTTTATTTTTTATTGCTTACATTTTGCCTTACAATATCAGCAGTTTTCGTTGATTTTCCATGAGTTTAGGTTTTTTTTTTTTTTAAATTAGATCGCCAGATTGAGGTTTATGTTGGGTGTATATTTTGAGAAATTGTTATGATTGCACATCACAATGGTGTTGGTGAAAACTTGGCTGAGGAGAAGTGTATAATGAGTTAGTTTATCGAGAACGTTTATAATTGGAAGGTCTAGTTAATGAATTTGTTATGATTGTTTTCAGAAATTATTTGATTTGGAGAGCCTGTCATCTACTGCTGAGGTAACTGAGGGCTACTGCAGATGTTAATATTTGACTGAGCACTATTTTTTCCATGAGATCAAGCTGAAGAAGCAATAGCCTTTTATGGGTGGTGATGGATTTCGAGAATGCCATTTACATTCTCAACATGTCATCAACCTATTAAATAATTTAGGTAAATGGATGTTATGTAAATCTTAGCCTTTAAATACCCAAAAAAATAAGTACCCAAAGATGTGAAATGGATATCATTCTTGGTTAAGGATGTTGTGAAAATTTGGATCAGAATTAACATGGATTTAATATGGGTTTGTAAATAAGACTTTAACTACTGGTTAGTAAGTCATTAAAAATCACTTTTGCTGCATACACTTTTTAGATTTTTAATCATTTTTATGAGTACTTCAGGGTATTTTTTTATACCTTATACCTATTTGTGGTAAGGCTATGCCGATTTTTTTAACTAACAAAAATATCTGACCTAGATCCAGCTTTTATTATACCGATTGACTTGGAATAATTTTCTGCTTCGATTTAGGGATGTCCGTCCGTCCGTCTGTCTGTCGGTTCTTCCATCTGTCTGGTGGTAAATATGAATATAGTTTTTTGAATTTTTGTATATAAGATTTTATCGGGCGTGGCCTGAGCGGTATTAAAATTTGTGAAAATTGGTGACTATTAGTACTTAGCCCCTTACAAATATCCCCTCTGAAATAGACTTAAATTGTTCTAAGATCCAAACTATCAGATAGAATGCGGTCAAATTTGGTTTGTATGTGTTTACTAGACCCATTAATTATTATTCCAAAAATTAACATTGTAAAACCCTTATTAGTCATAGTCCCCATGTAAAGCTGCTTCCCGATCTTCACTTAAATCTACAAAAGAAAACAAAAACAGATTTTTTTGCACAGATTTTTCTCTAGTTTGGTTTGTATATGTTTCTGCGAAAAATAAATTACTTTATCAAATATGGTCATGATTGGTCCATTGTGCGACTTAGCCCCCACATAAAAATAACATCCGCAAGGCACAGATTAAGAATCAAACCACAGGTTGCGAATATGAATATATTTTAATGAAATTTGGTATATAAGCTTCTACCATATAAATGACTCCTATTAAAACAAACTAGCAGATTCCAGCGCTCGAAATTCGAGTGCAATTTGTAGGCAGCTTTATTTTTCAACTTAGCCAATTCACCAACCAACACTTTTATTGTGAATGAAGATAACAAACTTAATAACAAACACATTAACAAATTTAATAAAACACACAGCATATGTATAATTTTATGTATGTGTTAGTAGCAACTTTAAATGCAATTTACTCAAAATAAAGGAAAAAAATTAAAAATCTGTAAATCTGCAAATCGGCCAAAAAGAAATACCTTTCAAATAATATACGTATGGTCAAAATTGGGATAAAATCGTGATAGAAATCGGCTAGCCTATTAATATTATAGATGAATACACATTTAAAATGCGGGCTATTACATTTTCTGTTAAATGCAAAGTATAAATTTGTCATTTCATTTGTAGTAATTAGAAAAAATAAATTGGATCCCATAAATTACATATATATTTTTGATCCTTATAATAAGTGTGGTTGATGTAGCGATGTCCGTCTGTCCGTCAGTGGAAATCACGATCACGCTCTCAATTGGTTGGCTGGGTTGCTTATTTTTAGTGAAAATTATTCATTGACATCCCGAGCAGGTTGCTGTTTAAAATCATCGAAAAATATTTGACCTAGACCCATCTTTATTATACCGATCTACTCAGAATCACATTCTGAGTCGATTTAGCGATGTCCGTCCGTCCGTCCGTCTGTGTGTCCATGTAAACCTTGTAATCAAACTACAGGTCGAAATTTGGTATATAAACCTCTATCAGCCGTAAGTTGAATGCTATTGAAATTGGTGAAAATCGGTTCATGTTCAGACCTAGTCCCCATACAAATGGCCCCTATGAAATCGACTTAAATTGTCATAAAATCCAAATTAACTTATAGATCTCGGTCAAATTGGGTTTTTGTTTGCTTATTACTCCCTTTAGTCAGTAGTCCAAAAATAAACTCTGTAGGACAATTTTTAGTCATAGCCCCCATATAAATCTGCTTCCCCATCTTCAATTAAATCTATCAAAAAACAAAAATATTGCAAAAATTTTTTCAAATTTGGTATTGATATATTTTTACAAAAAATAAGTTACCTTATCAAATATGGTCAGGATCGATCCATTTTTCCATTTAAATATAGCATCCGATATGAACTTTTTCGAATTCAAATGCAACAAAATTAATAAAAATGCCACTCAAATCTGGTTTATGTTTATTTTCTATATCTAAACGCATGGTATAGAGTAGAGGGTATAGGGTCTAGACCGACAATAATTTTCTTACTTGTTTATTATACCGATCGACTCACTTTCTGAGCCGATATAGTAATGTCCGTCCGTCTGTGTATCCATATAAACATTGTAATCAAACTACAGGTCTCAAATATGAATATTTTTTGATAAAATTTAGCATATAAGCTTTTATCGGCCATAGGACGAACGCTATAGAAATTGGTGAAAATCGGTGCATTCCGCATACAAATTACACCTATGAGATCGACTTACATTGACATAGATTAAATTATCAAATAGATCTCGGTAAAATCTAGTTTGTGTGTGTTTTTTACATCAGAAGTTGAAAAAATAAACCCTATAGCACAATTCTTGGTCATATCTCCCATATAAAGCTAATTCCCGATCTTCACTTAAATTTGTCAAAAAACAAAAATGTTGCACAGATTTTTCTTGAATTTGGTTTGTATATGTTTTTGCAAAAATTAAGGGACTCTACCAAATATAGTCAGAAACGGTCCATTTTTAGGCCTGGTCCCCATATAAATATAGAATCCGATATGAACTTTTTCATATACAAAGGCAAAAAAATTAATAACAATGCCACTCAAATTTGGTTAAGGTAATTTTCTATACCTAATTATGGTATGCATATTATATCGTATAGTCGATCTAGAGCGGCTATAATTTTCTTACTTGTATTTTAAATGCGCTTAGAAGAAATCAAATTTTGCATTTATCACAAATGATTAATTTAATAACTTTTTTTTTCTTATTTTTTCCTATTTGGCACGTTACTACTTAGATTTATTAAAACTAGCAAATTCCAGCGCTCGAAATTCGAGTGCAATTTCTAGGCAACTTTATTTCTCAACTTAGCCAATTCACAAACCAACACTTTTTTGGTTTATTATTATTGTGAATGAAGATAACAAACTCATTAATAAATTCATTAAAAAATTAAATAAACACACACATAGCATATGTATAATTTATGTATGTGTTAGTAGCAACTTTAAATGCAATTTACTCAAAATAGAGGAGAAAATTTGAAAATCTGTAAGTCTGGTGAACAGCTAAAAAGAAATACCTTTCAAACAATATACGTTTGGTTAAAATCGGGATAAAACGGTAGAACAAAATATCGGTAACAAGAAATCGCCTATCCTATCAATATTACAGATGAATGCTTGGGATACCGAAAATAGGATTTGGAAAGTGTAGCAGTACCACGCTTTGCAGTCCTTAATTTTCGTACAAAGGGAATGTGGGCGGGATTTTGGCGGCATTCTCCCAAGTAGATGGACCATAATGAGGCTGGTAAACATATTTGCCGAATCTCGAAGCGTCGCACAAAGACTGAAATCCCCATTTTCGGGTTCAAGACACAATCGCCGCTGTATCATCGTCATTTAAGGGAAATCCAAGCGTTTCGACTCGAATCTTATCGGCGCAAATTCGAATTAGCAGACGGTCATTATAACGGATAATTCATGATGATTTAATTTTTTTTTTGTACTAAGTCTAAATTACAAGCAAATTAAATCCTCTGGATTTGCTTATTTGCCTGGAATTTTGCCAAAAAAAGAAATTGTTGAAATGGTCGTAGAAGATAACAGTTGCTTGTTTATGTCTGACGAGGCCCATTTTGATCTAAAAGGCAAGCAAAATTGCCGTGTATGGAGTGAATGTATTCCACAAAAACTCCTAGAGACGGAACCGCATCTAAAACGAGTCACTGTTTGGTGCACAGTTTCATCAAGGTGCATTGTGGGGCCATATTCCTTTGAAAAGACGGTGTATAAGTGACTGTCAATCGGGCCGTTATTCATAGATGTTGAAGGAGTTTTTTTTTTACCTAGAACTGCGCCGAAGATGTATCCGTTTTTTTTTTTTTTTTTTTTGTTAACCAACACTCAGGGGATGTCCCCTACAAATGCAGTGCATTGTGTTGATTTCAGGAAAATAGGTTATGGGAAGGAGGAGAGAGGGAGTAGTGTTTGTGGATATTTGACTTAAATTTTATTAGATTATAACTGTCAGGAAAGCCCACTGCGGGGAGTTTATTCCACATACGGCTAGTTCGACTGATAAACGAATTCTCTCAACTGGACAATAGACTACAAATGGATGTGATCTACTAGAGAAGCGGGTAGAGCGAACCGAAACTCGGGCACTTGGAATAAGTTCGCTAATCTCAGACGAACATTTCCCATGGTAATATCTATAGAACAGTGCTACACAACCCACATTCCGACGGTGTTCCAATTAATCAATAGAATTGGATACCCTACTGTCATTGATGAGCGCCAACGCCCTCCTTTTGTACACGGTCCAGTAACTCCAAAAAAGACTTCGAAGCCCCTGCCCATATATGGGAGTTGTATTCCATTTTCGGTCCGATGTAAGTGGTATAGATTTTAAGAAAGAATGAAGTAATTTTTGCACCGTTTTAGAAAACCAAGACACTTGAAAACCATGGTCGTTCCAACGAACATCACATTGAATTCTCATGCCCAGAACATCAAGAGTATCCGATTCCTCAATACCTATACCATCCATATATACAGATGACATTGTTGATTCCATGGCCCTATGGGTCAACATACAACATTGAGTCTTCAGCGCATTAAAATCAACCCTATTCGCTTTACCCCACTCGGAGATTGTTAAGAGGTCTTGATTGAGTGTGTCATTCATTGTCCGCCTTTTGCCCCCAACCTCCAAGAGGCTTGGCCTACAATTAAAGGAAAATGAATGACAAATGCTGCTGTCATCTGCGAATGAGTATTTAACAGCATTTGGGTCCAGCAAGATGGGGCAACTGCACACATAGCAAGACCGGTTATGGCGGAGCTCCAACGAAAATATGCAAACTAAATCCACTTTCCGCTGGCCCAAAACGTCACCTGACCTGACTGCACCAGACTTTTTGTTATGGGACTATGTCAAGCAAGAGGTGTACAAAACTAAACAAAGAAATTTCACTGAATTCAAGCAGTCCCAATCCCAACTTCAACCCTTCAGGCCGAAATGAATAATTTGCTGAACAGATGTCGCATAAGCGTGGTCTACGGTCTATCATCTATATAAATAATTAGTTATATACCTACAATTGAATTGAATTTTCTATACAATAATAAAAAAAAAATAAATGATATTATACATTGATTAAAAAAAAGTTATTTGAATTTATTATTGTAGCACCTGTATATATAAAAAAAAATAGAATGTAACACCTATTACACAATTTTGACTTATTAAATAGTAAATGACTTGGTACACTAAATCTAAAAACAGTTTTCTATAAATTTTTCATTATAAAACAAAAACAAAATATCGCTTAAAAGAAACAAATAAATAAATTGCTTATTATATTTAAATAATAACTAATTAACAAACTAATTTGCATCTTTTATTTTTCAAACCTCTTTTAAATTTTTCTTTGTGATAAATATCAGAAACTTCATTAAAATGAGAAAAATATATAAATTTTGAATTTTGTTTGAATTGTTTTTAATTTTTAAATAAGAAAATATACTCGAATATTTTGAAATTTATCTTTATATAAATTTTTTGGAATAGTTAAAATTTTTTTCTTTTTATCCGTTATTTAAACAATTAATCGAGATTTTTTAAAACTTGAGCGCCGGATCGATCAAAAAAAATATTTTTTGAATTTTTATTTGACCCAAGTTGACAACCCTACTATTTGACAACTATTTGACTATTTGACAACCCTACTTAGAAACTTTATTTAGAGTTCAGGCCTTCACATTTGACCAAGTACCCTAATAATCCTTGCAGTATCAAATTAATTTCTTTAAAATTCACTTATTAAAAAAAAAATAATAATAATTCATTTATATTAAAATTGATAAAAGGAAACTAAAACAAGGGCGTCAACCACATGGTTTTATATATACAACATTATAAATACGATCTACAACAATTACAGGATCATTAGAAAACATTAACATAAACATCTTAAATGCTACAAAAGATCATTCATTCCAATACGGCAACCCACAACAATTAATCAAAAATACTTAAAAACAAAAAACAAAAACGAACAAAAAATGAAAAAAATGACTAATGATGACTCACAACACGTTAAAAACTAATTAAATGGATTTTATTTGAAGGAGTTAAGTTTGTATTTCGGAAAAATCTTGTGGTAACTTTGAACACCAATGAAAATATAAAAAAAAATATTATTAACAAATTGCTATGGGGGTGATGGCAAAAGCAATAATATCCCAACACCAAGTAAAGTGTTTGCCATAACAGGGGAAAGAGAGTCTCCTCACAAACATTTGTTTAATAATGAAAATTAGAGAACAGAAGAGCGATATTTGAAATGAAAGATATGGTATTTAAAAGAGGGGTAGAGAGAGTGAGAGAAATCGAAAAGTTTTTTTTTTTTAATTTTACAATGTTTGAAATTTGTTAGATGGTTAATAGATTAACACTGTGCTCAAAAAGTAAAAAATCTAGTAATGCCGTCATGGTCCGAAAATCAAATCAATAGTACTATATTATTTATTAACCGGACTTAAATAGTGTCTTTAGCTAAGCCGATCACAGTTTGTGAGAATAAAATAACAAGGGAGGTATAGCTCTTCTTAAAGACGATTGCACCTAAAGAGGAAAATACATACAATCTTATATCCAAAATAAACTTTAAGAGAGGTATTTAGGTATGAATTCAACTTTGTAATTTTTATAAAGTTTTTTTAATTTTGTCCATGAAACAAAGTACTCTGCGCCGGATTTATTTGGGAATTTAATTTTACAGTTTTTCTCTTGATGTTGCCAATTGTTTTTTGAAGAGTGTGTTCTAGCTATTTGTCGAATTATAGACACCTCATTTGTTGACCTTGAACAAACTTGGAGTATCTTTACTATATTATCCGTCATCAGCCCGGTTTCACTACCGTGAAACCTTGTGAATTTCTTGCAAACATTAATTATGTATGTATTCGGATCTTCTTGTTTTGTCACATTTGGTGGAACTTACCTATTAAACCATACTCATTAGATACAAATTCATTTTCTTATACAAAATCTTTAATAATCAATAATCTTCTTTGTTGTCGGCCAAACCATCTTTTGAGATTACTTTTTATGACGTTTTCGTCTAAAAATATTTAAAATAATTGTGTAGTATACTTTCCTTAAGTTCTCAATCGCGCTGACTTCGAATCCTTGGACTTGCTCCACCACATCAGTTCTTCGAGAATTCTTAACCTAAAAATTAAAAAAAAAAAAACAAGTAAGAGTGTTAAATTCGGCTCTGCCGAATCTTTGATACCTTCCACCTCGGTTTGAGTCTTGATAATAAATGTAACTGAAAAAGTAAACAATTTGTTAAACTTAATACCAAATTATTTAAGAAAATTCTTTGGGTTGGTTTTCGTCTTTTCTATTATTTCGGATTTATTTCGGTGTTTCCTTTTTGGTCATCATGGTTGCTGATGGGTTATATGACATAACTTCTCGTTTAATTTAGTTTTTGCTAATTAAATAGCTCGCCCTAACCTCCATTGCAAAGGTAATGGTTGTGTAGGGTGGCTATATACATTAAATCGTGCTAATTGCAGATGGCTGTATAGTTTCTTTTAACTGGCCAAATATTTCTTCATTGCGGCCATATAGGTCGTATGGAGTAACAATATAATAACCAAAAAAAATTCTCTCAATTTTTTTATTAAAATATTGCCATATTTGGAAAACATAGAGAATAAATTTATAATAATAAATATTCAAATTAGGGATGCCAAACGCAAAAAAACCAAATGTCCCAAACATTTTAAATAAAATAATTTGTTACTTTATTTTCTGAAAAACTTCAAATTTTCATCCAAGAAATTGTGAAAATTTATATATAAATAACATTCTCATCAAATTGCGTTTATTTATGTAACAGTTTTTACGTTCGCAATTCTTAAATATCATTTGACGTTTTCTAAAATTCATTGAATTTAAATTAATGTTTTCTGTAGTGTGATTCTGTAAATTTCAACGATCCGACAATCGACAGCTATTGTTGTTTGCACTAAGGATTAAGTGATCCACTAAGTACATACATCTTAACGACAGTCGACAAATCTATTTTTCTATTTATTTAAATTGTAAACGAGTGGCATCTCTGTCAAAATAAGCGAAAAACACAAAGAATAGAAAAAAACAAATTACTTCGTGTTTGAAAGGATGATTTTATCTTTATGTTTAATATCTTTATTTTTTTTACTATTTCTGTTTATTTATTTGAAAATGATATAATGAATTGAATATGCTATTTAATTAAATATTTTCACTATTTTATGATTTTTATTTCAACCTAAAAATTCAAGTTTTTATCGATTGAATAAACAACACAAAAATGGTTGTCGTTTAGATAACAACAACAGCTGACTTTAACAATAGCGAATATCGTTTAAAAATTTTACTGATAATTTTGCTATTTTATTTTTTTTAACGATTCGACTATTCTTAAAAGAAGTTACTGAATCGCGGTACTGAAAAGCTATTAATTTCTCCTGAATGTCAAGATTTTTTTTAAATGTAAAAATTTTTTAAATGTAAACATAGGTATCTGCTGTTTTTTTTTTTGGAATTTCAATTTGTGTTTAACGAATAAAATTTATATATTAAAGATGCAATTGATGTCTTCTAAATTTAAAATTATTATTTCCGACGATTTGGTATGATTTTCTGAAATTCAATTAATTGTAATTTATAATTGGAAAATTTTAATTCCCGTTTTTTAGAATTGATATTTTCTTAAATTTGAATGGAAAATTTAAAAAGTGCAATTTTGTATTTATGTGAATAATAATGCTTTAGTAATTATAAACAATTTTTAAAAATTAGATGTAATCGCAATCAGATATTTTGTAGGTAAAGCAGAATAATAATTCTATATAACTATGTAGCACTGTTTTGAAAGCAAAAAACTCATTGATGAACTCGGTGACTCTATTTTGTAAAGACAACAAAAAGTTAATATGCCAAACTAATGTTCATATTTGTAAAAGAATAATGAAAATACGTATGAACTAAAAGACCAGCCCGTGTATACTCTTAACATTGTTCTGTATGTTAAAATAGAAATAACTATTGCAAAGCTAATTAGAGCAAACAAAAATTGTGGCGCCATCTACTGTGGCATAGTCACGCTGAGCAAAATGAAGTGACACTCTGTTAATGCAAAAGAAATGTATTTTCCCCACAACAAAATATTGCAGAATTTTATGTAAATAAAATAATATACCGACTTATTTCTAACATGCAGTTGTTATGGATATACATATATAATATATGTATATTATTTGTATTATTTAATATGTTTATATAAATTTATAATTAAATTTATACATAAATTTTTTTTTTGCTATATTTACATTGTTTTTTTTTATTAACAACTAGGTATTTTAGCATTATTTGCTTTAGATGCTGGTGAATTTTTACTCCCTTTATATTAACTCGTAGTGTCTGCTTGTCGAAAAAATTTTGGATCGATTTTAACCAATTTCCCTTGAGCCGTTCGATCTGAAATTTTGCAGGCAGGCTCGTGGTAATAACAGAAATGATCTAACAAATTTTTAGAGTGATGCCAAAACAATGGAAACTTTTAAATTTTTCTACCAGAGTTAATAAAAAAATGTACAAAGGGTTAGTTTTTATTATATTATTACCACAACGACCACAATAACAACAAGTCCAGCTATGACAACAACACAACATTTAGAATAACAACAAGAACAATATAGAAACATCATATTTTTCATTTTTTTTTTACTTTTTCAGAGATTTCCCTGAACCTGTTCCACCGATTTTAATGATTTTTGAAATAGAAATCGTCCCATGAATTTGGTGAATCATTCTCGCTAAAAATGATCACTGTAGCTACACTATTCAGGGCGTGATCGTGACAAGAACAACATAGAAAATTATATTTTTTCAAGACTTTTTTTAGTTCTTCATTCAAATCTCGGGCCCTAATCGGCCGATTTAGACGATTTTAAATAGAAAACTTTTCAGGATGTTAATGAATCATTTTTTATGTCAACGAGCACCCTAGCTGCCCGATTGATGCCGTCATTGTGATTTCCACAGACGGACAGACGGACATCGCTATATCAACTCTGGCTGTTATAAGGATCACAAATATATATATTTTATGGGGTCCAAAATTTTTTTTCTAATTATTACAAACGAAATGACAAACTTATATATACCCTCTACACACTGGAGTGGAGGGTATAACAAGTAAGAAAATTATAGTCGGTCTAGACCGACTATACGATACCCTATACCATGCGTTTAGAAATCCTATGTCTTAGGCCAAACTAACTGGACATAGAAAATAAGATAAACCAAATTTGAGTGGGATTTTTATTAATTTTTTTGGCTGCAGATATGAAAAAGTTCATATCGGATGCTTTATCTCTATGGGGACTAGGCCCAAAAATGGACCGATCCTGACTATGTTTGGAAAAAGTCTCTTGCATTTTGCAAAAATATATACAAACAATATTTGAAAAGAATCAGTGCAATATTTTTGTTTTTGATAGATATAAGTGCAGATCGGGAAGCAGCTCTGCGTGGGGCCTATGAGTAAGGGTTGTCCCATAGGGATAATTCTTGGACTACTCATTAATAGATGTAATAAATGCATACAAACTCAATTTGAGTAAGATCTATATGATAATTGGATCTTATGGCAATTTATGTCGATTTCATAGGGGTCATTTGTATGGGGGCTAGGTCTGAACATGAACCGATTCCCACCAATTTCAATAGCGTTCATCCCATGGCCGATGAAAGCTTATATACCAAATTTCGTCAAAATATATTCATATTTGCGACCTGCAGTTTGATTACAATATTTACATGGACACACAGACGGACGGACGGACACACGGACGGACACACGGACGGACATCGTTAAATCGAATCAGATAGCGATTCTGATCCGATCGGTATAATTAAAGATGGGTGTAGGTCAAATATTTTTGGTTGTTACAAACAGCAGCACAAAGTCATTATACCCAAACCACATAGTGGTATAGGGTATAAATAGTGTAGTATGCTTTCCTAAAGTTCGACTTCTGACTTCGAATCCTCGGAATTGCTCCATCACATCAGTTCTTAGAGAATTCCTAACCTTAAAATTAAAAAAAAAAAATATGAAAAAAAACGTGTTTCTTGCATTATTAAGGTTAAGAGTAATTCGCGCCAAAGACCTTTAGAAAAAGTATACTCTAGTTTCAGAGTATAGAGTTTTATAGATTTTTTTATTTTAGGCAAATATTGAAACTGATGAACGTGATGCGTGCTATAAAGAAGTTTAGACCGAGAAGAAATAATATATTTGAAAAAGTTCAGAAAGAGTTTAGAAGGGCAAGAGTTCTAATTTCAGTGTAGTAAAATCCGAACTAATGTGAAAAAGTATTTTTTGAATTTGTAGTTAAACCTCATGAGATGGATAAACTTGACTCTAGATTCGAATGCAAAGCACCATAGACCTTTAAAATAGTCTACTTTGAGGCCAGGGCTAAAAAATATCAGCCCATGTAATTGAAAAACTCGTGAAATGTTCTAAGAGTGTACATTCCTAAAGTTGTTATTCGTGCCGAATTCGAATTTTTAGAATTGCTGCGTCACTTTAGTTTTTTTTTTTTTTTTTTTTTTTTTTTGAGAAATCCTAACCTATAAATTCAAAAAACCTATGTATAAAAAGTGTTTTTTTTTTATGAATTTTTAAGGTTAAGAGCAATATGATGAAGCAACTCGGAGTTCAATTTCAGATTTAGCTTTAAGAAAATAATAGTTTCAAGTCCAACTTTTTTTTTGTTATCGAAAAAAATGGAAAAAAAAATATGTAAGAAAAAGTAAAAATAATAGCGCACACAAAAACAAAAATGTCAAATGAAAAAAAATATGTAAAAAAGTAAAAAATGTTTAATAGCACAAAAACAAAAAAAAAAAAAAAAAAATCGGCAGAAATTTCTCTTAAGGCTTCGCAGAAAATAACTTTTTTTTGGAGTATGTTTTTGAACAGTTCGTTAATTCAACCCAGTTGTGGCACCAAAGACCTTTAAAAGGTTATGTTTTGGTCTCAGGGTCTGGAACACGAATTCGTCATAATAAGTAATTTTAAAGGATATGTTGTTCGAGATAATCTTCAAAATGTGTTTTAAAGGGCAAGAGCTTTACTTTCAGCTGCTTTTTTTTTATTATTATTGTCCAAGTTCCTATGTGGAACACAGGGCCACCACAAAATTTTTCCAATCACTTCTTCTTAATGCTAAAAATTTTATTCCATTCCACGTTATATGCGCCAAATTTACTTCGTCTTGATCTTGTAGTCTCCATGTTTGAGCGGGTCTTCCACAGCGTCACTTTTAGGATGCCAAAAGTCGTAACTGTCAAATAAAAGTAGATATGGAAATGAAATTTAGCAATAATAATGATGAGATCGATATAGAATTGGACACAAAAAATGGGCGTGGTCCGCCCACTTTTTTGGCCACCCCCCATATAAGGTGTATTTTCAAAATACCATAATTTCTAATTTAATAGCACTTATTGGGGCGGATAGAAATAAAAATAATTTTAATTTCACTAAATTTTTAGATACACACAAATGCCTTCAATTAGTAGTTGTTTTGAGATGATTAATCTATATTTGTGAAAACAAATTTAAATTTCATATTAAAAAAAGCAATCTGGAAATAAAAATAATTACTCCGAGTCAATATCGTTTCCATATTCCGGTACGGATAATAAGCCAATAACTTCTTTTGGAAATGCTCGTCGCTTTGTCTTGGTGGCTTTCCGCAAGCTGCATATAAAGGGGTCTGACGATGTGAGTAATCTGTGCAACAAATCCAAATTACTTTCAATTCTAGATGTTTTTCGGGTATAGAGTTCTCGATAATTTCTTGCATCTTTGTTTCTGGACTCTTGACCCTCTTCAGAAAGTTGACCAAAAGGAATAATGGAAGACGATATTATATCCTTTCCATGAAAAAGAATTTTATGCACACTCACTGGCATATTGTACCATGCATATTCTGATAAGTACAGTTCTCTGGTATCTGTGACAAAGCGGTCAAAAGCTACAGAATTAATTTTAAAACCACAACCTATGCAGGAAAGTATTGTGTGAAACCTTTTCAACAGATTTATATTTATTCCTGTTATGTCGGACGTTATTTCAGGATCTCCAAAAAATCTTCTCGCCGTGTTACCATCATTTGTATTGCCTGCTTTTTGTTTTGGCATATCAATTAAAGGACCAACTTCCTTTCTGAATCTATTTTGGATATATTCTTTTTTCTTTTTCATCTTCTCCTTATTTTCTTCGCCCCGTACACACTTTCGGTGAAGCCCCACATATATAACATTTTTGAGACGATGTATATGCCGACAGAGCATTACAAACTTTGCCGTCAATCATGCACAAGATAAGTGTACTTTTCACTTTAAAGTTTAGTTTCTCTGTTTGAATTATTGTAGGTGGCAGATCCGAAATTTGGTCTTGGAGATATTTAACCTCCCTTAAAATAACGTCTCGTGTTTCTTTAGTAAATATAAATTCTACCGGCCGGCAGTATTTTGTAGAAGATGGAGCAGGGTTATTCCATATTATAATCTTTCGTTCGTTAACTGTTGTATACATTTTAAGGAGAACTATTGAAATGAAAAACATACTGTTATCAGATTTGTTTTCTTCCAAAAATTTTTGCTTGTAAATGCTCTGTTCAGCGCCATCACATCCCCATTTTTTAAAAAATCAAAATATCGCAAAAAGGAGCAAAAAGAAGCAAAAACTTATTGTTGAATCTGAAACTAGATATATAAACCTTCAATCTCCATATAATCATTTAACAGAATTCTACAGAATCATGCAAGTTTTTCTCTATCGAAAAACAAACCTTTTTGGAAATTACTCAATTTTTTGTGATTGCATATTTTCATTGATTAAAAATTAAAATAATAACGTTAAAGCTTCAGAAACTTACCAGTCTTTATAGAAAAGGTTCCAGCTTAATTAAAGCAACAGACTTTTGTAAAAATATTTTACCAAAAAAAAGTAATGCCACCGCAAAGTTCAACAAAAAATGAAAACTATAAACAGATTTACTACACTTGCCACAGTGACACAAGTTTGATAAATGTTATCATGTTAATTGTTGTTTTTCGTTTTGTTTTGAATACATTTTCGTAACATAAGTACTCTTGTTTACCATATGCTAAAAATTCATAGCGATCGAGGACATTTTTTTTTCGACTTTTGGCATCCTAAATGTGGAGAAAGTCACACAGTGCGTCGGCTACCCAGTGGGTAGGACTTCTATGACCTATCCAACGCCACTTCCAGCTTTTAATTTCATTATTGTTTACAACTTTTGAATAGATGTTGGTTCGAGACTATGTTTGGCCAATGGATTCGCAAGATTTTCTTAAGACATCTGTTTACGAATGCCTGGATTCTGCCAGTGGCTCTTGCAGATGCATTCCATGTTTCGGTCCAATAAAGCAATACCGATTTTAGATGATTTCTAGGTGTTGTTCAAGGCTTCGAATGCTTTTTTCGCTTTTTTCGCTTTATTCAACCGGTTATTAATATCTATTTCGGAGCCCTCGGTTGCTATTAAATTCCATCACCTCTTCCAGTGGTGTGTTGTCTAAGATTAGTGATGTTGTATTTCAGGCGTTTATGCGCATGGATTTGGTTTTCGAGCTATTGACTGCAAGACAAGATTTTTTCGCGTACTCTTAGACTTGGTTTAGTTTGTGTTGGCTTGGTGGACTACTGGAGTGTTAAGAGACATATTTCATCAGCGTAGTGAAGATCCTCTAACCGGCAATTGAAGCCGTTAGGTACTGGAGTCGCAGCTGTCATAATTGTATTCAACACAGTATTGAAAAGAAGAGGGGACATAATACATCCCTGTCTTACCCCTGTATGCATTTTAATTTGCTGGTTCGTCTAACCATCATGTAAGATCCGACAGTAAGTAATTATTTTTGAAGGTACACCTTTGCATTGTAGTAATGTCCATATTGCATTATGAGATGGAGTGTCGAAGGCCTTTTGATAGTCTACAAATGCAAGATACAAAGGCGTTCTGATCGCTATGGATTGCTTAATAATGATCCTGAGAGTGCTTATATGGACCACACATGGAAGATTCGGTCTGAAGCTAGCTTGGTCTTTTCTAAATGCGGATGAGAGCGCAATTGAAATCCTGTTATTCAATATGTGTGCTATAACTTTATTGACTACGCTCAGTACGGTTATACCCCTATTAAATATTTCACAAGCAGAAATGGGGGGTTGGTTTTCCAAAAATTGTGGAACCAAAAAACAAGCTACGGCTATCGAAAAATAGAAAAATAAAACACACAAAAATTAGGGTTTTTATACAAAATTCAAAGTAATATCAAGATTACTTTCCTTTATTTTTTCTCCAAAGATGGCGGTGAATTTATATCAATTTACTACAAAAAACTTTCAATTTAACACAAACACGATCTTTAAAGAGTTAGACAACGATACAAAAAACGAATACAATGTCGCGGTTAAAAAAGTATATTGAACAACAAAATGACAGGAAAATGTCAGACAAAAAAGAGACCTAAATAACTATAGCGCACTCTGTATGTCAACGTCCATTCCATGATGACATCAGTTAGATACAATGGGGCCTCTCAAACGCTCACGTAAACATCCCGGCCGCCTTGCAGTACTGCAACAAGAATTTTAAATACCGCTTCATCTAGGAAAAAATGTCAAAGAAAAAACAAAAAAAGGGAAATACCCCTGCAATTAAAAATTTGGAACACACAATTATTTTGAAAAACGATTAAAAATTCAAATACAATAGGCTTGAGCTCCCAAACAGCACCAAGTTAGCTAAAAGCTGATTTAAGATTCAAGCCAACAACCCAAAATAATAAAAACTTAAAATAGTAGAACAATAATTAACCAGTTTAAGTATCATGGTAAAAATTTGAAGCCAAAATCCATTGATGATAAGTCATCTGTAGTGCGAGATTTTGATTGTTCCTAGAACGACTTGGAACAAAAGCTTGGGATGTACGAGGTCCCTCACTTTCCTAGCCATTGGACGAACGAGGTTCTCTTCTCTTCGGGCGGGTAGACGAACTAGGTCCCCATTGCAAACATTTTAAATTGCTGTCCTCTTTTTGGGCGGACGAACGAGGTCTCGAACTCGGTTTATGGAGCAGCGTGTGATGTATACACACGTAGCGTTTGCACTCCCCAGTACTCTCACAAGTACGCCAGGTATGGCCATGGCTGATAAATCCCGCACAATATGTATAAATTAATACCAGTTGCATCCGTTCTTGGTAATCAACTTGCAGGAACTTTTAGCGAAAGCGAAAGAGGTGGTCACTCAGACATCCGGTTCGAAGGACCAATAAATATTTCACAAGCAGAAATGGGGGGTTGGTTTTCAAAAAATTGTGGAACCAAAAAACAAGCTACGGCTACCGAAAAATAGAAAAATAAAACACACAAAAATTAGGGTTTTTATACAAAATTCAAAGTAATATCAAGATTACTTTCCTTTATTTTTTCTCCAAAGATGGCGGTGAATTTATATCAATTTACTACAAAAAACTTTCAATTTAACACAAACACGATCTTTATGGTTAAAGAGTTAGACTACGATACAAAAAACGAATGCAATGTCGCGGTTAAAAAAGTATATTGAACAACAAAATGACAGGAAAATGTCAGACAAAAAGAGACTTAAATAACTATAGCGCACTCTGTATGTCAATGTCCATTCCATGATGACATCAGTAAGATACAATGGGGCCTCTCAAATGCTCACGTAAACACCTATAGTTGGAGCAATCAGAGAGGTTGCCGTTTTGAGGCACATTGATTATAGTAGTTCGCCTATATTCCAGAAGATCTCGAGGACAGGAGGAATGGCGCGCTTATGACTGTATATGCGCTGAGCAATCAGAGAGGATATCGCGTCGCATATTTCTGACATGGAGGGTGGCAGAATACTAATGTCATCTCTTATTCTAAGGGTTTCGCAGCTGCAAATTTTTAAGTCCTGTATTGGCTGATTCATCGATAGTATGTGGGTGTGAGATATGTCATCTGGTCCAATGGTTTTCATTCTGAAAATTTCACTTTCTGACCTGTCAGTCTTCTTAAAGAATCGTATAAATTTGCCTTAATGCCTAGTAAACTCTCAAATATAGAAAAAAAGAATGTGTCTTGCATTTCAAGACTTAGATGCAATGCGCCAGAGATCCCAAGTTCTAAAAAATGACGACCTGTGTAATTGAACAACTTATCCAAAATCCAGAAAGAGGAATTCGAATTTAACTAAGAACCTCAATATATATTTTGAACATAGTGTATACAAAACTTTTGAAGGGAGCAACAAGTGTTATTTACTTTAAAGATTTGCGTGCTCTAAATTTTTTAATTTTGCTCTCAGTTCATATATTCTTTATATTTTGACTCTTTATTTAAAAACCCCAATGTTCATATATGTTTTTATACCCAAACACATACACATACACATGCAGCTGTAATTTGTAATGTACTTTTCTTTTATATGGATATTGTAAATGGATGTCGTGTCTAATGATCATTTTCTTCTTTGTAATTTGTTTTCCTCCTCTTCTGATTCGTATATGTATGATCGTGAATTATCTTGTTGTTATTGTTACATTTGTATTTGTAGCTGTAGTTGTATTGTAATTTATATTTTATATTGTACAAAAGGGTTTCACGTGTGAATCTTTTTTAAGAAACTACTTATACAATAGTTAACTTGAATTTCATTATAATCGTTATTTTTATTACCAGATAAGTACGAATTTCTTAGAACAAAAATTAACTTAATTTAATTTTTTCCATGAAAGAGAGAGAGAACAAATTCCTTACTAATAACATAGGACAACTTGTGAATAAATTTAGAAAATTTTAGATTTTGAAAATATTGCAAGATAAATAATATATGTATGTAGGATCATTATGTACATGTATATTTATTATATGAGAACTGCGATGTAAGATTTGGAAATTTATTATGATCACTTATACGGCTACTCCAGTTCTCTTTACTTGAAACCTTGCATTTGAGACATTCGAAATTTATGTTTCAATAATGCAAATTACAGAGGAGAAAAATTTAAAGTTTAAATATCTAAAGCACTCTCTGTTTATATATTGAAGATCTAATTCTATTCTGGATTCCAAGTAGAAATGAGATTGACTTTCGCTATTCTTGCGACGGGACCTGAACTGCATTCGGAGGTAAATAGAAATGTCATAACTCATCTAATCAGAGAGACAGAATATAGTGAAAGATTGCGAATTTTGAGCAACTTGAAGGATCTTAGGCAATCGAAATAATTGATAAGCCATTTTCCAAACAGGAGTATATTGAATCACATAAAGAGTGACATAAGGTTAAAAGACGGATTCCTTATGGAACCCTACAAATAGAATTATCACTTACATAACATTGGCCTGACTATCTCGGGTCTGTGAAGCACTGTTCTATGGATACTACCATGGGAAATGTTCTTCTGAGATTAGCGAACTTATTCCAAGTGCCTGAGTTTCAGTTCGCTCTACCTGCTGCTCTAGTAGATCACATCCGTTTGTAGTCTATTGTCCAGTTGACCACACAACGCATTACAGAGAGAATTTGTTTATCAGTCGAACTAGCCGTATATGGAATAAACTCCCCGCACAGGTCTTTCCTGACAGTTATAATCTAATAAAATTTAAGTCAAGTATCAACAAACACTACTCCCTCTTTCCTCCTTCCTATAACCTCTTTTCCAGAGATCAACACAATGCACTGCATCTGTAGGGGGCATACCCTGAGTGTTGGTCAATAATTAAAATAAAAACAAGTAAGAAAATTATAGTCGGTCTAGACCGATATACCACGCGTTTAGAAACCCTATCTCTTAGGCCCAACTAACTGGACATAGAAAATAAGCAAAAACCAAATTTGAGTGGGATTTTTATTAATTTTTTTGGCTGCAGATATGAAAAAGTTCATATCGGATGCTATATCTATATGGGGACTAGGTCCAAAAATGGACCAATCCTGATCATGTTTGGTAAAGTCTCTTGTATTTTGCAAAAATATATACAAACAAAATTTGAGAAGAATCAGTGCATTATTTTTGTTTTTAATAGATTTAAGTGAAGATCGGGAAGCAGTCTATATGGGGCCAAATGGATCATTTTTGGACTACTCATTAATGGATGTAATGAACGCATACAAACCCAATTTGAGGAAGATCTATATGACAATTTGGATCTTATGGCAAATTATGTCGATTTCATAGGGGTAATTTGTATGGGGGCTAGGTCTGAACATGGACCGATTCTCACCAATTTCAATACCGTTCATCCCATGGCCGATAAAAGCTTATATACCAAATTTCATTAAAATATATTCATATTTGCGACCTGCAGTTTGATTACAAGGTTTACATGGACACACAGACGGACGGACGGACGGACGGATATTGTTAAATCAACTCAAAAAGTGATTCTGATTCGATCGGTATAATTAAAGATGGGTCTACGTCAAATATTTTTGGTTGTTACAAACAGCAGCACAAAGTCATTATACCCAAACCACATAGTGGTGTAGGGTATAAAAATATACGTAGAACATAACGATACATACGCACTCATTAAGCAAATGCTACAAACACAACAACAACAACAACGACAACGACAACGACAACAAGACAACAATTACAGCTATGACACGCAAATTACAAAATTAAAAATAACAACAACAACAAGAACAGCTTAGAAAAATCAAATTTTTCAAGAGTTTTTTTTTTACATTTTCATTGAAATCAAATAGCTCAGAATGTCAACGATTAAAACTGAGTAAACCAGCTGACCTATTAAGGGCGCGATCATGATTTCCATAGAAGGAACCTACATATTTTATAGGTACCGGATTAGTTTTTCTAATTATTGCGCACATAAACTTGTATATATGAAAAAATTATCTATTGGCAAAAGTATAAAAAAAGATAAAACGATAACAAGGAAGAACTGATATTGAGGAAAACTTATATTGATAAAAATTAGATGAAGTAATTATAAAAATGGTTTAAAAAATATATCTGATTTATCACGACTCCGAAGCTCAAGTTAAAACGTAATTTACATGATTTAAAGACGATTTCCGTTCCGTCACAAGCTTATGGATCCCGGATTCCAAGAATAGCATCATTTCACTTCTGAGCAGAGTCATTCTGATATAAATCATGATATAGACATTTTTTATTCCAATTCTTAAGTTTTCTTCGAAAAGCAAGCTTATGATCTCTAAATTTGAAATGTTCTGTGTTTAAACCAATTGATTTCATAATTCTCACAAAAATTTCTAGGCTCGAAAAATAAACATAGTATCGAAAGAAATCCTATGATTTTAACATTAAATTAGATCCTTTGATTTTTGATGATCAATCTTAAGATGACTTCTAATTTCTAAAATATCAGAAGTGCTGTGGTGATATTTTAAATTTATTGAATATCATAGAAAAAGTGGGAATCTTTGCGTCGTAAGCGTTATAACCAATTAAGGTGATCTCCAGGTTCATATAAAAAGAGCCGTTAAAAAATCCTTTATAATATTTATTTCGATATCTCTACAACACTAGTATTTCGTACGTATTTGCATATCATCCACACTAGTGTGCAGAGGGTAATTATTAGTTCGTCACCATAAAATATATATTCGTGATCATTATAACAAGCGGAGCTGAAATAGCAATGTCCGTCTGTCCGGCCGTGGAAGTTACAATCACACCCTCATAAGGTGAGTTGGGATACTAATTTTTTGTGAAAACGATTCACTGGCATCCTGAGCAGGTTGCTATTTAAAATCATTAAAAACGTTTCAATAGGTTTCGAGACTTCAACAGAAATATAAAAAAAACTTTTTAAGAAAATATGACTTTTCTATGTTATTCTTGTTATTGTTGTTATTCTAAATTTTATTTCTTGTGTATGATAGCTGTAATTGCTGTTGTTGCTGTTGTTGTTATGAGTGTTTATGTATGGGTATAATTCACGTGTGTAGAGTTCCGCTGCCGACTCTAACTTTAGCCAATTTTTCATTTTTAAATATAAATAAAAATAGAAAAAAATGGTTCTCAAACAAGAGAAAATGTATTTAAATTAAAGCATTGATATTAAAAATATTGTTAATAAAAATAAATAAAATTTTGCGTTTTTCTGAAGCTTTTAATGGCTCAAACAACTTAAAATTGTCATGGAACCGATCACTTGTTTTACTTATGTCATGCAATGAAAAGCTTAAACTAATAATAGAAAAATAATGCAAATTTTCAGACATAACTTAATTCTATCTATAAAAAATGCTCCTTTTCTTTACAGAAAAACTATATATAAGTAATTATAATGAAAACTGATCAAAAAAGAAAACCAATTAACTATAAATTTAAATGGTATTGGAAATTAAAAGTTAAGTAACTTTTTGAGAATATATGCGTACCCAAAAGTGGTTATAATATTCAGTTTAACCGTAGTCCTACCTTGGTGTAGAAAACTACATTCTTTTTTCAAAAATCTCTAAAACTGTTAAAGTTTGGTTACCCATTTTTCTTGACTTTTTCTTTATCATGTATATGAACCGAAATGGATTACTTTTAAGTTTCAAATCATACATGGATCGTTGTTTTTCGCAAACTTCAATTTGGTGTGCTTGGTGTAGTTTACTTGTACGCCAAGTGTAAAAAGAAAGTTAGTACCCAAACAATTATACGGATTTTGCAGATGGTTGGCTATGGAGTTTTGATGCTGAAGTTGATGCCGGTGCTGCTTTTGTTGATATTGAGCCTTTGTTTGTCTCAAATGACAAAAGGCTTTGGAGCGCAACAGCTATGCAAACAGCAAGACGCAATCGAACCTCTAATGTGATGAGACTACGGCCAGGTATTACTAATACTACTTCATCGCACGTGAATAGTATAGAGGATGCTTTATTTTTTTTTCCCATCGAATATTGAGAAAATCGTTTTGGAAAACACGAATGAAAACCATGAAGAAGTCGATGACTGGCGTCCACAAGTTATTTGAATGTTATTGAACATATATGAATAACGAGCTGTTCGTTATCCCTTTCGGGGTCAGCCTATTTTCAGAAAAATTATATCGAAAAAACAGTTTGAGTACTTGACCAAAATTATTCGCTTCGGTGATAACATAAGTCGTTAGCAAAACAGATCTGCGAATAAATTTGCTCCAATTCGTCATCTGTGGGATATGTGATCTGAAATTTTACCAATGCTTTTCAACCCTTACGTCACTGTAGACGAACAGCTATCTGGTTTCCATGGAGGTTATTTTTTTATGTAAAGCAAACCAGAAATTGATTTGAAATTTTAGGTACTCGTATGTGCAAAAAATCTTCTATGTGTGGGAAATACAACCAAAGCTGCTCCAGAAAAAATCAAGGCCAACGAGTTTTATTGCATCCGGTCGAGGGTCTAAAAGGTCATAACGCTACAATGTACAATTTCTTCACGTCTTATGAGTTGGGTCTAAAATTACTACAAAACAAATTGATCATGGTTGGAAAAATGCATAACAGTAAGCGCTCGATTCCACCAGTGCAAAAAGGCTCCACTTTTTCAGCGTACATTCCAATTTACCAAAGATATTACATTTGTCTCCTAGGTTGGAAAAAATTTAAAAGCACAGTGTTCCAGAGTACTCTTCACAACACGCCAGAAGTCGAGACTGTTGAAAAAAAGCTACCAGGTATAATATCATATTACAACCGAACTAAGGGTGAAGTTGACACAGTTGACAAAATGATTTCTGAATATAGCTGTAAAAGCTGAAAACTAACAGGCGGCCGGTCAGTGGTTGTATTTAGTAACATGACTGACATATCAGCCTTCAATACAACTATTTATTGAGCTTAATACAATACCTTCACGTACTTTTAGAAAAACAAAAACATGCAAAGCACCGTTTTTTTTGCGTGATCTGGGACCTGCTCTTCCCCAACCGTACATGGCGCAAAGAAAACGAAGCATTTGTGTTACTTCTGTGTGGTAGAATATACCTAAACTAAACTCTGCCTCGCGCGTTCTATTATGTGAAAAGAACTAGAAAGCAAATTATAACCATTAGTCAGCTTGCCGTCTTTGCGAAGCCGTTTGGAAAGCTCACCAAAACCAAATTGATTGCGTTCACTGTATAGAAAATACGTATGTACAACTATACTTAATTCATCACTTTATACGTAGACATACGTAAAACTGATTTTTCTTTAAATAAAATAATTTTTGTTTACAAAATAAACCTATTTCCATATAAAAACATACAATAAGTAGAAAACTACACAAAGGTAGGATTATGAAGTTTTTTTCAAAGTAGGAGTACGGTTAGGGCTATCAAAGATTCGACATGGCCGATTTTAACAATCTTATTTATTTTAAATAAAATTTCCGTTTTTTTAATCCCCCGAATCCAACTTTTGGATAAAAAATTGTTTGCCACATTAAAAATACGTTTCTATTAAATAAATGGAGATTTCCATTTGGGACTTTGAGAAGAAGGTTGGATCCTTGGTGTAGTCCAGCTTTGTCCAAGAGTTTGAGGGTCCCCATAAAGACATCTATTCTAATGAACATGGGCTTTCATATGTATTTCAGAGGCGACACAGTGTATGTATTGTTTCACCATCTCTAGCACATTCACAAAGTATGCTCAACGCCCTGATCGCGGATCTAACAGATCTGAGTATCAGCCAGATCTCTAGAAAAATACACCGTCATAATTATACCCTATACCACTATATGGAGAGGACCCAGACCTATACCCATCTTTTATCATATCGATCTACTTAGAATCACTTTCTGAATCGATGTCCGTCCGTCCGTCTGTGTGTCCATGTAAATCTTGTAATCAAAGTACAGGTCGCAAATATATATATATTTTGATGAAATTTAGAGTATAAGCTTCTGTCGGCCATAGAATGAACGCTATTGGAATTTGTGAAAATCGGTTGATGTTCAGACCAAGTCCCCATAAAAGTCACCCCTATGAGACCAACTTAAATTGCCATAAGATCAAAATTATCATATAGATCTTGATCAAATTGAGTTTGTATATGTTTATTACATCCATTTATTAGTAGTCCAAAAATAAACCCCTGAAACAATTCTTAGTCATGGCCCCCATATGAAGTTGATTCCCGATCTTCACTTAAATCTATCAAAAAACAAAAATATTGCTCAGATTTTCCTCAAATTTGATTTATGTATGTTGTTGCAATAAATAAGTGACCTTACTAAGTATAGTCAGGATCGGTCCATTTTTCGACCTAGTCCTCATATAAATATAAATATAAATAGCATCCAATATGAACTTTTTCATATTTGAAGGCAGAACAAATTAATAAGGATGCCACTCAAATTTGGTTTCTATATCTAATGAGTTGGACCTAAGGATCTCTAAACTTTTGGTGTAGGGTATCGTGTAGTCGATCTAAACCGACTATAATTACTTGTTTTTGTGTCTTGCTTGATAAGTAAAATTAGTTTTTTTTTCAAGTATCCCCTGCATGAAATTATGACGTACGATATTTCAGATACTAAATTCATTCACAGTAAACATATTTAAATGCCTTACATGCCAAATCGGTTAACTCCTCTTTCTTTTTTTTTTTTAATTTTAATTTCAAAACGCTTGATTGAAGCCTAACTGTTAATATTTAAAACAAATTTCTCTCATAATAAGGATTAACAATCAACTACTGACAATAAAATTAAAAAAAAAAAAAAAAAACAGAAAGTCGAGTTAATGGTTTTCGGCAAATGAGGCATTCTTTATGAACATGTTTAAAAAAGTTTGCTGGGCATGATATGTTTTTTGTTAAATTTAAGCTAAAAATAGATATTGACTTAAAGAAATATATTTGTATATATATTGAAAAAATAATAACAAAACAATTTCTAAGTTCCTTTTTATTTATGATTTAGTCACCTTAAAAACCAGTTTTTAACTTATCTGAAGAAAAAAAAAAAACAGAGTTATACATGAGAATAACAAGAAACTTAACACACAAAGACATCCAAAGAAGTTAAAAAAAAAAAACGTTAAATAACATTGTCATTAGAATCCCACACATTTTGAAATCACCTTCAAACCACAAAAAAAGAAAAGAAAAAATACAAAAATAATAATAATAAAAAAATAAAAAAAAAAAAAATAATAAAATGATACTTTACGAAACTTTACTCAAAAGCCATCAGAGTAATGAAACCAAATAACAGCCACCATTCGCATCTACGAAGTAACTAAATATTAACTGGAGACATCATGACGTTAGAAAAAAACCCCCACGCACACAAATGTTGCTCAATATCCACCACCAACAACAACAACAATAGCAACAACACTAACTAAATATTTCCAACCAATATTTGTTACAACAATCGTATACTTGATATAGAAGTGTTTGTATGTGTGTGTGTATGTAAGCCTACTATAGTTTGTATGTAAAGAAATATTTCCAATTTATAGTATGGAAACTAAAATAGATTCATTCATGGAAAATATAAAAAAAATACTAATTTACATATATACTCGTATGTACGAGTGCATGTACGTTGACTAAAGTTACAGCAAAGCTTTGTTAATGTATGCACTTAAATAGCAGCTTGATTCAAAACAGAACGAACGCTATTGAAAAGCTTAATACGAGTATTAATATTATTAATTATGTAAATATTGTAGAAATGCTATTGGATTTAATTCCATCTATTATACTAAAACTTAAATTTTTGTTCCATATATGTACGTATGATATCACCCCTTTTTATAACCCTCACACCACTGTGCAGTGGGTATACACTAGGGAGGCCCTTAATAAAAAAAGTGTTCAAACTGTCGGTCTCACCCTCTATAAATATGCGAATAACAAAAAAAACTGAGAAATACAAAGTTTTGGGCCAATCAGAAAACGTTTAGTCGTGGCGCAAAGCGATTGAAAATTTCAAGTGTGTTTATATGGGGAAAATATGACTTTTTTTTTCAGATTTTACGAAAATTTCGTTCTATAGTTTAATTTTTCCGACAAGCTGTTATATAATTCGGCATCAGTATTAACTTATCCCTTCAAAAGGCTATAAAACTTCAAAATCGAATTAATCTTCGCCAAGAAATAGCAAATGCCCCAGACCACTTTTGTACCAAAAAAAAACTAGGTCATGAAATTTGATGGCATTTTTTTCAACTTTGAGAAACTGATTATAGTCATCATTCTTTTTTGATCTCTATACTTATAAGTACTCAGATATGAAGTATTGTTTTATTACCACGTTGTTAACCTATTGCGCATTGAGGCCGAAAATTGGAAATTTTTTGATAAAATTTTTAAAACGCCTTTTTCAAGTTTGAAAAAATTTTCTTAAACAAAATTAAAAAAAATTAAAATATCACTTTAAGGTTTTATTAAATTCATGTTGCAGATTAACTGTGTGAATTCTTAAGTAAATCCCTCTGCCAGAATTTTTTTGACAAGGATTTTATTTTTGCGGATTTCGAGAAAAATTGGATTTTTGTGAAATATTCTGTAAATGTACTCTTTCTCAATACTTTGTATCAAAAATTCATAATTTTTCTACTTTTAAATGTTATATTTTATCTTAATAGCCTAGGGTTTCGGAAAAAAAATAATATGACTCCATTAACCCTTTTGGAATTGGGGTCACATATGACCCCAAACTAATAAAAGACAATTTATTCAAAAAATTCAAATATTTTGTAAGTGCTGCCCAATTTTTAGATGCGAAGCTTAAAATAAAATAACCAAATGTGTAGAAGTTTCGTCCCAAAAATTTGGGATAAATCCGAGAACGTTAACCCATTATTTGCCAAGGCCAGCTTTGGATTTTAAGATATTTTAAAATAAAAATGACCTAAAACGAGTTTTTCTATTAAACTCGTTGATACCACTATTTAGAATTTAAGAAAAATAATTCGGTTAAATTTTATTTATTTAACCCTTCAGTGCTCCTGAGATCATAATTATCCATTGTGATATATCTCTGGTGCAATTATCTGCTTATTACTCGCGAATATAAATTAAAACAACTTAAGTCATATGTCTAAAAAATAGGACGTTTTTTGAAATTCACTTTAATTTAATTTTGTAATTTATTCCATTAAGAGTAGTATTAATTTAATATTAATATTATTATATTTAATATTATTATATTTAAAATTTACTTCTATTTAATAAACTATTTAAAACTGGGAAATAAAATGGTAGAAGTTTCAAAACATGTAGGTGACATTGAAGATAATATAAAGCGACCGATTATAAAAAATCAAAAAATGTCAACCATTATAAGTAATGGCATTTTCACCGATTGACCTGAAATTTTTTTTTGGCGTTTTTTATCAATATCCACCAAATTGGTGGGTGAGACAGCAAGAAATTCAACTATTACTTTATTACATAAAGAAATTTTATAACAAAATTGGATAAAAGTTGTTTTAATTTATATTCGCGAGCAATAAGCAGATAATTGCACCAAAGATATATCACAATGGATTATTTTGATCCCAGGAGCACTGAATGGTTAAATAAATAAAAATTAACCGAATTATTTTTCTTAAATTCTAAATAGTGGTATCAACGAGTTTACTAGAAAAACTCGTTTTAGGTAATTTTTATTTTAAAATATCTTAAAATCCAAAGCTGGCCTTGGCAAATAATGGGTTAACATTCTCGGATTTATCCCAAATTTTTGCAACGAAACTTCTACACATTTGGTTATTATATTTTAAGCGTCGCATCTTAAAATTGGACAGCTCTTACCAAATATTTTAATTTTTTGCATAAATTGTCTTTTATTAGTTTGGGGTCATATGTGACCCCAATTACAAAAGGGTTAATGGAGTCATATTATTTTTTTCGAAACCCTAGGCTATTAAGATAAAATATAATATTTAAAAGTAGAAAAGTGATGAATTTTGGATACAAAGTATTTAGAAAGAGCACATTTACAGAATATTTCACAAAAATCCAATTTTTTTCGAAATCCGCGAAAATAAAATCCTTGTCAAAAAAATGCTGGCAGAGGGATTTACTTAAAAATTCACACAGTTAATCTGCAACATGAATTTAATAAAACCTTAAAGTGATAGATTCATTTTTTTAAATTTCGTTTAAGAAAATTTTTTCAAACTTGAAAAAGAAGTTTTAAAAATTTTATCAAAAAAATTTCCAATTTTCGGTCTCAATGCGCAATAGGTTAACAACGTGGTAATAAAACAATACTTCATATCCGAGTACTTATAAGTATAGAGACTAAAAAAGAATGATGACTTTAATCAATTTCTCAAAGTTGAAAAATATGCCATCAAATTTCATGACCTAGTTTTTTTTGGATTTGGATTCAATGTTGATGAAAAATATGCCATCAAATTTCATGATTTATTTTTTTTTTTGGCACAATAGTGGTCTGGGGCATTTGTTATTTCTTGGCGAGGTTTCATACGATTTTGAAGTTTTATAGCCTTTTGAAAGGATAATTTAATACTGATCCCGAATTATGTAACAGCTTGTCGGAAAAATTAAATTATAGAACGAAATTTTCGTAAAATCTGAAAAAAAGTCATATTTTTCCGATATAAACACATTTGAAATTTTCAATCGCTTTGCGCCACGACTAAACGTTTTTTGATTGGCCAAAAACTTTGTATTTCTCAGTTTTTTTGCTATTCGCATATTTCTAGGGGGTGAGACCGACAGTTTGAACACTTTTTTTTCCCTCCATATAACGAAGGGCCACCCTAGTATACACATTAGGCTGGGTCAAAAAAAAAATTTTTTTTTCTTCAATTTTTTGTAAGGCTCAGTGATAAAAAGCTTTCAAATGGTATAGCTAATCCGTATATACAATTTTGTTACATTAGATACCGATAGAATTTTTCGGAAAAGTAGATTTTTGACATCACATCAATAATAATTTTTAAGTTTAATTTTATGCATCGTTATATAGAGTTAATCCCGGTATAAAACTGTACTTTTACAATATTGATTCGCACTGGTAAATTTCCGCAGAACACGCATTTACATATCGCTACCTTAATATAGAAAGGCCCTACGTAATTTTTTGGAAATCAAGTTTTTTTTTTCATATTTCGATTGATTCGATGTTGATGCCTTTGTTAAATCTATGTAAGTTGGACCCAAACGTAGTAATTTCGGATTTGAGATCAATTTTATTCTTCAACATAATCTCCGTTAATGATCCTGTAACATCTTTATACCCTTGAAATAATCTAACCCATAAAAACAAAGTTTTTATTAAAACTCTTTCTCTCCTTATGCATATGAGTTTATTTTAAAATTAATCTTTGGTCACAACAGGTCTATGAACCAAGTTTCAGATTGATGGGATGAGGGGAATGGGGTTTAAATAACTCCGTGACTGTGCGTGACTATGTGTGACTGTTTGTGACTATCTTAAAATTAATCTTTGGCCACAACAAGTCTATGAACAACGTTTCAGATCGATCGGATGAGGGGAAGTGAGGTTTTAATCTCTCCGTGACTGTGGTGATTATGCGTGACTGTGTGTCACTATCTTAAAATTTATCTTTGGCCACAACAAGTCTATGAACAAAGTTTCAGATCGATCGGATAAAAGGAAGTGAGGTTTTATTCTCTCCGTGACTGTGCGTGACTGTGCGGGACTGTGCGTGACTACGCGTGACTATGTCAAAGTTAATCTTTTTTCACAGCAAGTCTATCGACCACGTTTCAGATCGATCAGATGAGGGAAATGGGGTTTAGATCACTCCGTGACTGTCCGTGACTATGCGTGACTGTTTGTGACGATCTTAAAATTAATCTTTGGCCGCAACAGGTCTATGAACAAAGTTTCAGATCGATCGGATGATAGGAAGTGAGGTTTTATTCTCTCCGTGACTGTGCGTGACTGTGCGTGACTACGCGTGACTATGCGTGAATATGTCAAAGTAAATGTTTTTTCACAGCAAGTCTATCGACCAAGTTTCAGATCGAGCGGATGAGGGGAAATGGGGTTTAAATCACTCCGTGATTGTGCGTGACTATGCGTGACTGTGTATGACGATCTTAAAATTAATCTTTGGCTACAACAAGTCTATCGACGAAGTTTCAAATCGATCGGATAAGGGGAAATTGGTTTTAAATCCTTGACTGTACGTGACTATGCGTGACTGTGCGTGACTACCCAAAATTAATCTATAGTCACAACAAGATTATGGGCCAAGTTTCAGATCAAATAGATGAGGGGGAATGGGGTTGCCCGATGGCAGACAGACAGACAGAGAGTTTGAGTTAAAAGAAAGAGTTTAAAAAATACGATTTGCCAAAGTCTTCAAAATAGGCTTCCGTCTCTGATATGACTTCTTCATATTAAAACACTTTATTAAAATTCCCTCCTGTATTTTAATAAACTGTGCTGATGTTTTAGCTGTACTAAATATTAACACTAATGTGCAATACCTCAATTAAAAACGGTTATTTTCCAAATTTGTGGAAGGATTCATTAATTTTTCCACTATTCAAATCTGGGGCCGAATCGTCGCAATCGTTGTCGAAATTTTTCGATCGAAATTATTTTTTATATTCCAAAAAAAAAAAAAAAAAAATACCTAGAGTGATTTTACTCTGTCACAGCTACGAGTTACGGTCCATAGTTAATAGTAAAAGTGAAACGAGATCTGACGATTGTCCGTTTTCTTTAAAAAATAAATCAAATTATAGAATTTCGATTGATTTTACTCCATATCTAATGCGACGATTTGCCCCCTGGTAACAAGGTTGATATTAATAATCATCGTGGAATTGCTAAATTAAGTATTATACCTAAAATTATTGAAAAAAATATAACGGATTATCTATGCCTCAAATAGGTTAATTTCTCCCTTCCAACATTGTTTCCAAAAAATAATGGTTTGGTGGTGTATGGCAGCGAGAGAGATCGGAAATCTAGTTTTAATTGAAGGGTCGATGACTAAAAATGTTTATCTGTGCAGCAAAATTGGGACTTTCGGTATCATTTGTCTTCCAAGCATACAAATATTGGCTTCTATACAAACATGAGCATGCACCGATTTTCACCAATTTCAACAAAGTTCGTCCTATGGCCGATAGATAAAATTCATCAAAATATATTCATATTTGCGACGTGTAGTTTGATTACAAGATTTACATGGACATACAGACGGAAGGACGAAAGAACATATCTGAATCGACTTAGAAAGTGACTCTGAGTAGATCGGTTAATAAAAGATGGGTATGAGTCAAATATTTTTGACCACATAGTGGTATAGACTTATTGACATGTATGTTTTCATAATCAAATTATCCGTCGAAGTATATATTGTATTGTAATTACCAAATTTTTCGACGTTCCTACTCTGGAGTAAGCCACATATAGCTGCCCATGAGAAAATATGGATTTTCGAAATGAAATCCGGCAACACTTAATGATGGCCTTGAATTAAGAATATAATTTGGAAATTTTCACGATTTTCGGTCTTTTTGCTATTTTTGAATTTGGCGATTCCGCCTGTATTTTCCTCGACTACTCACATTGTTAATTAATGTACTTGTCAAAAGTTTCGAGACTGTCGCTTTCATAGTACTTCATATTTTTTTGTATAGGAAGTGCCATGCCCATTAAGCCCATTTCGCCAATATTTTATCCGACTATTCACATTAATATCTGATGGAATCGTGCAAAGTGTCATGGCTCTCACTATTACAGTACTTCAGATATATGACATTTTATATTTACTTTGTATCGGAGGTACCACGCCATTTGGTCCGATCCTACCCATTTTTGTCCGACTACTCACATTAAAACCAATTGACCAAAGACAAATCTGCAAAGCTGTCTCTATCATATTTCTCGAGATATATTATATTGAATTATTATTTTGTATGGGAGATGCCACGACCACTTATCCGATTCCGCCCACTTTAAGCATGGCTAATAATGTTAATAATAAATGACCTCATACAAATTTGCAAATCTCTCTGTCTGATTAAAAATATAATATAATGTATTAAAAATATTTCCTTAAGGACCATTCTAAATATTGGAACCAACATTTTTGAATCAGATGAGTAGTTACGGAGATTACCTCCTACAAACACACATAACCTCTTTATTATATTAGTATAGATGAAAGCAAGGTTTGCATTAATGGCATTAAAGGAAAAGGTTAGTTTGGCGAAAAAGTGGAAACTGTATTAAATAAATGGTTTAGGATTGTATCGCAAACAACGCGGTTGATAAACTCGTATTTATTGAGTCTATAATGGATCAAATTGGATACATAAACATTTAAAAACAATTTAAAAAGCGCAAAACAACTGGGCCTTAAGCAGATTTTTGGTTCCAGCAGGATAATGATCCCGATCTTAATCCTATAGAGCATTTGTGGGATATTCTGGAGCTCAGAATCCGCCAATATAAATTAATATCATTGGAAATGTTAAACAGCATATTTTCGGAGTGGGATTACATAAGAAAGTGGATACTTTAAAGTTGGTTAAGTTGATACCAGATCGGCTTACATAGTTGCTAAGTATAAAGGATTATCTTTAAGTCACTTAACAAATATTTAAAGTAAATTTAGTTTTTTTTGTACTATCAAATTTACGAAAACTTTTTCTTACGATTTTTTTCTTTTTCTTCTGATTTTTACTTGCATAAAATTTGTTGAAAGCAATAAAGCTTTCTTAAATTGAGGATAAAAACTAATAAATATTTAATAATTTATAAGAAAAAATAATTGAACTTAGTTAATATAAAAAGTGTATGTCGGGTATTTTTGCCGGTATTGACATCTAATATTAATACGTAAGGCGATTTCTTGTGACCGCTGTATAAACTTTATTTACAAACCGATTTTGTCGAAACATACTTCATTTGAAAGTTATTTTTTTTCCTGTCCATCAGATTTACAGATCTGCACATATTTTTTTTGGAGTAATGCTCATTTAAAGTTGCTACTAACACATACAACAAATACACAATGCCTGTGTGTTTATTATAAATATCAAAAGCCCTGTGCTGAGTTGTGAATTGGCAAAAATTGATCAGCATACCTTTAGGCTCTATTATATGAAAAAGTAAAAATTCCTAGAATTTACACTCGAATTTCGAGGGATGGGCTTTGGTAGTTATTATTAATAGGCAAGGCGATGTCTTGTGGCCGACATAAAAATTTTTGTTATAAACCGATTTTGACCAAAACTACCTCATTTGAAATGTATTTATATATAGCTGTCCACCATATTTACGGAAATATTTTTTTTGGAGTAATGCTCATTTAAAGTTGCTACTAACACATACAACAAATACACAATGCCTGTGTGTTTATTATAAATATCAAAAGCCCTGTGCTGAGTTGTGAATTGGCAAAAATTGATCAGCATACCTTTAGGCTCTATTATATGAAAAAGTAAAAATTCATAGAATTTACACTCGAATTTCGAGGGATGGGCTTTGATAGTTATATATTAATAGGCAAGGCGATGTCTTGTGGCCGACATAAAAATTTTAGTTATAAACCGATTTTGACCAAAACTACCTCATTTGAAATGTATTTATATATAGCTGTCCACCATATTTACGGAAATATTTTTTTTGGAGTAATGCTCATTTAAAGTTGCTACTAACACATACACAAAACACATACTATGTGCGCATTTATTATATATATCAAAAGCCCTGTGTTGAATTGTGAATTGGCTAAAATTGATTAGCATACCTTTAGACTCTTATAAAATTATTTATTAAATGAAAAAATAAAATTTCCTAGAATTTACACTCGAATTTCGAGGCGTGGGCTCTGCTAGTTGACATTAAAATTGTAGGGTGTAGAGTGCTGGCAATAAAGTTTATACGTTCGTAATACTTTGAACGATTAGAAAACGTTTTCATTTATTGATTTTTTTTTTAAATATAGTAAAACCTCAGAAGGTGTCATGGTCAAATTTCCAACTACGAGGGCGGTCCCAGAGCAACCCGACCTCATAAAGAAAACACAACAAATTTAGAAAAAATTTTCTTTATTTCTCGTTACAATTTTCATAGCGATATGAACTGTCTAGCTCCTTAAAATATCCATCAACTGCAGACCCAACCTTTTCATTGTTGGAAAATCTTTTGTCACCGAGCCATTTTTTGAAATTTGGGGGAGGGAGCTAAATATAGTGAATGAGGTGTGTGATGAAACAATTCGAACTTTAATCCATGGATTTTGACCATCACAATAGTGGTTGTGTGAACTGGTGCATTGTCTTGATGAAACAACATTTTATTTTTTTTACCAACTGTGACCCATTTTTCCTAAATTTCATGACTTTTTCGCTACGCTCGCCGTTGATTGTTTTTCCTTTTTGGAAGATAATTAATAAAAATTATCCCGTGACATCCAAAAAAAAAAAAAAAAAAAAAAAAAAAAAAACAGATACCATAACATTGCCTGCAGCTGGAACTGTCTTTGCCTCCTTTGGACACGATTCTCCCATTTAAGTCTACTGTTTTGACTCTTCCTTTGTCTTAGATGTGAAGAGTTGTATCCATATCTCATCCATGGTTACGAATAGACGCAAGATCTCGTCTTTATTGTAGTGAAACATCGGCTTTTTGGTTCTTTGTATGTAAACGCGGCATCCATCTCCCAATTTTGGGTCAATATGCCATAGCATTATTTGAAATGCGTATCATTTTAGATAGATCTCGCACCTTCAGCCGCCTATCATTTAATATCAATTTGTGGATATTCTTAACCATGTCGGGCAGCTCTTACGGCCTCATTTAAACTCTGCCACCCAATATTTTATAGCCCTAAATGAAGGAGCACACTCTCCCAGAGTAGATTCTAGTTTGGCTTTAATATTCGTTGGACTGAGACCTTTCCAATGAAAGTATTGAATTATCTACATAACTGTGGCCACCTTTTTCCATGTTTACAAACTCACTGAGATCGTTTAATTTTGATGGCCCCAAAAAGAGGACTTGACAACGTGACACCTTGAAATTTATAACATATCCTTTAAAAGGTTGCCGCTTTGCACCAAAACAATTTTTTTCAAACTACTGCCGCCATCTATATTTCAGGTCAGGTTGTTATGGGACCGCTCACGTGAGAAGCTAGCCTGTTTTTGGCCTATATCGTTAGAACTTGAATGTATGAAATAACCATCTGACACGAACTAAGTATCCTCCATACACAGCGGTCGATTAGTTATCGTACTGTAGGAATGCACGAGCCTTCTAATTCTAAGCACCTTTTGTGCATTTGAACAATTGAAGTGTTTTTCCATTCTGGGGTATTTTTTCAATAAAACTAGGACCCAATAGTTTTATATAGGTGAACTTTAATGTTTGTCCTAATAGTTTAAGGGACTCTAAATTAATCCATAAAATACAAGCATTTTTTTTTAACAAACACAAAACCGTAAGTTTCACTGAACATAACTAAATGAAGTGCTATAAAATTGCTATTATTTTTTCCTGCTCTTCTTTAATGATTCACAGATTTTTAGTAAATGTTCTTGCATGAAAACCCCCCTAAAATTGTTGCTCGTTTCAATTTTAAGTAGGTATAAAAATACTTATTTATTGTTATTTTTATTTTCTTTTAATTCTATGGCTTATAAACTAATGGAATTTAAATTAGTTAAGTTCGAACATATGCTTTTTCCATTAGTTTGCTGCTTGGCTTAGAGAAACAAATTAAGTTTGACCTCAATTTTTTTTCCTCCACGAAGCCACTTAACAAAACGCTCTTGGGTCCCACAAATAACTTTAAGTTAAAAAGCAGCACAAAACTCTCCTTTTTATACAAAGACAGGCGCAAACAGAAAACACAATGTAAAACTATTTCCAATGCCGAACGAAACATTTGGTTTGGTGGGGCACTTAACTACAACCGCAACAACAGCAACACCAAAAACAAACAAGAAATATGGGGGGAAAATACCAAAGCGTATACCAAAAAGATACAGAAAGCTAGCAAGCCACCATTTGGTTTAAGCCCAAGTTATCTAATAGTCCAACAGAGAAAAACGAAACATTCAACTAACTAAAGGTTTTTGAGAAATTTAAAGAAAAAAAAAATGGAAAAAACACAACGATATGTAAACGTGGTCGTAACGTGGTTTCACTTCAAAGGTACTACAGAAACGAGTTGTACCCTTTTCTAAAAGCCATAAAAAAACCAGCTAAAACTTACAACATGTCTTAAAGTCAGAGCTTCGAAATGATTTCTTTCTTAAAAATAGGAAAAATATGAATAAATTTCTCTATTAGAATTCTAAAAACTTCTTTATTGATTTTGACTACTGTTTTGTTACTGTTTTAACTTACGTTATGTATATTCAAAAGTGGTTTTTGGGCATCTTACCATATGGCATAGAAGGAAAAAAAATAATAAAATATAAATTGTCATTTTGAATGCAATTTTAAAGAACCATTTTTGTCCCAAATAGAAAAAAAAAATATTTTTTTTGGTAATTTTTCGCCTAATTAAGACTTAATCATGAGCTATTTTTTATACCCTATACCACTATGTGGTTTGGGTATAATGACTTTGTGCTGCTGTTTGTGAAAACCAAAAATATTTGACCTAGACCGATCTTTAATTATACCGATCGAATCAGAATCACTTTCTGAGTTGATTTAACAATGTCCGTCCGTCCGTCCGTCCGTCCGTCCGTCTGTGTGTCCATGTAAAGCTTGTAATCAAACTGCAGGTCGCAAATATGAATATATTTTGATGAAATTTGGTATATAAGCTTTTATCGGCCATGGGATGAACGCTATTGAAATTGGTGAGAATCGGTCTATGTTCAGACCTAGCCCCCATACAAATTACCCCTATGAAATCGACATAAATTGCCATAAGATCCAAATTTCATATAGATCTTACTTACATTGGGTTTTATATGCATTCATTACGTCCATTTATGAGTAGTCCAAAAATGATCCCTTTGGCCCCATATAGAGCTGCTTCCCGATCTTCACTTAAATCTATTAAAAAACAAAAATATTGCACTGATTCTTCTCAGATTTTGTTTGTATATATTTTTGTAAAATACAAGAGACTTTACCAAACATGATCAGGATCGGTCCATTTTTGGACCTAGTTCCCATATAGATATAGCATCCGATATGAACTTTTACATATCTGCAGCCAAAAAAATTAATAAAAATCAGACTCAAATTTGGTTTTTGCTTATTTTCTATGTCCAGTTAGTTGGGCCTAAGAGATAGGGCGTGGTATAGGGTATCATATAGTCGGTCTAGACCGACTATAATTTTCTTTCTTGTTTTTTTTTAAATAAGTATATGTATATATTTTAGACTTATTAATTCACAAAATTCAAAATACAAAAACATAGAAGAAAACTTTTATTGCTCATATAAATAGCAATATGCCAAAATCGACTATTTGCGAAAAATAACTTTTTTATTGTTGAAAATGGTTCTTTAGGGGTTCAGCAGTAACTTTTGTTCTGCGACTTTTTCATAATTCCGTTATTTACAAAATTACCGTTATTTTTAAGTTATTCAAGAAAATCAAAGTTTTTACCTTTAGATTTCCAAAATTCGACCAAATGATGTTTGGCAAATTTGTACAACATCCTTTGGCGAGTATTTTTGCTGAATATAAGAACTAATAATATTTGCAAATACAGGGTTTTTTGATGCATTTTTCAATAAAAAAATGAATTTTGCGCCATCTAGGGGCAATAATTTGTACTAACTATATTAACCCTTTCGCCCCTACTGGGATCATTTGTCCCAGCAATGTTCTTTACATCATATTTTTTTTTTACCTTTTATATTCTTATGTCTAATGTATCCGAAACAAGGTTGAAGCATTATCTGTGGTGTAATTAAATAAACTTTGTGGTGAATTATACCGAAACGTCATTTATATTCAGTTTTTTTATGTGAGAGCACGTGTTTTTCGCTGATAGGGTCATACTTTTATCAATAAAACCTCAAACGGTAAGGTGTTAGAATGATTTTTTTTTAATGGGACATATTATCCCAATAAAATTTTTGAGTGGGATTTATTATCCCAATATAACGTTATGGATACAAGTTTTGTTTTTTTGTTTTTGAAGATGGCAAGGAAGAGATTAACGGATAAGCAAATCTGCGAGAATTTGTTAGAGGACAATGAAAGCGAAAATGATGGTACTGACTTCAGTGACTCCGGATCCAACTATACTCCATCAAATGACGAAGAAGAAGATAATATAACCGACTCAAGCGATGAATCCGGTGAAGATGTTGCCCCTGTTGATGCTGATGCACTTGGTACTGCTGCTGCTGCAGGTAATGAGATTGCTATTGATACTGCTGTTGTACTTGATACTAATGTTGCTGACGGTGGTGAGAATGCTCCTGAAGCACCTACTAAACAAGCTATTTGTAACTGGTTTATATGTAACGAAAACATTAAATTTTTGCCGAAATATACAATACCTGCGGACAGAGATGCAGAAGTATTATTAGATTTGATGTCTATGGCTACTGAGTATGTAGTCTTCCGGAAATTTTTCCCGAAGGGTTTTGTACATTCGCATATCCGAATCAGAGGCTAACTAAGCTAAACAGGGTGAAAAATTCGAAACGCAATTTAACGGCTGAATATGAAATTATGATCTTCATTGGAGTGTCATTAATTATGCACTACAACCACGTTCCAGCTATACCTGATTATTGGAGCAATAACCCATTGGGCAACGAATCTATCAAAAAGAGCATGTCTCGCCCGTCAGTTGCCACTAATTCAATTTATAGTTCCCTTGGCTGAGTCGCTTATAGCGGAGGGAGTGAAGCACAAAGGACTTAAAACCCGTAGGGCAGGCGGCCGGCCTTCCAAGCGGCCGAAGAAAGAGCTTTTGAATATTGGCGACCATTTACCCAATGAAGGCACCTCGCGACTCGTTGCGTTCGATACACTTCCATAGGGAAAGAAACCAGGACCAAATTCTTGCGCTTAGGATGCAACAACGCTCTAAGTCGCTCCTGTTTTGCACCATTCCATCGATGAAACCATTTTCAAAATATTTTTATTTTGAATTTGTTAAGTTCCATTCTTTTCGTTTCATTAATGTTCTGAATTACTGATTTTTCTTTGTTTTTTTTTTTTTATAAATAAAAGTATAAATAAAAAGAAAAATAGAAATTGATCAAACCCATTTTTCACTTATTTTAGCTCTATTGGGATATAATGTCCCACTGTAAAACCTTATTGGGATTATATATCCCAGGATAACGGTAAGACTTCTTATGTGTCCCCAACATCTTATATTTTTGCAATTTAACTGAAATTGCCGTCAAAATTGAAAAAAATCTACCAGATTTCTAGAAAAAACGCAGGGGTGAAAGGGTTAAGCAATTAGAAATAATAAATAATTTGAAAATCTTTTCAATAAAAAAATCGGTTGAAAAATAACCGAATGAGAAAGAAAAGAGCTATAAGATAATGAAATTGTTCCAAATTTACTAGCAGATTCCAGCCCTAGAAATTCGAGCGCAAATTCTAGAAAATTTTTTTCATTAAATAAAGACCCTAAAAGTATGATAGTCAATTATAGCCAATTTACAAATCAACACAAAAGCAAACTTAGTTTATTACAAACACATTAAAAAATTTACTAAACACACACATAGCATTGTATAATTTTTTTATGTATGTGTTAGTAGCAATTTTAAATGCAATTTACTCAAAATAAAGGAAAAAATTTAAAAATCTGTAAATCTGTAAAACGGCTAAAAAGAAATACCTTTCAAATAATAAACGTTTGGTCAAAATCGGGATAAAACAATAGAACAAAACATCGGTCACAAGAAATCGCCTAGCCTAGGTATTAATATTATAGATAATAAAAAAAAAAATAACAACAAATAAGAAATTACAATAAATAATGGTTAAAAAAAGCAATTAACTTTAAATTTAGATGGTATTAGTTAGAATGACTATATTAAACAACTATATTAAAATGGTACCCTACCAAACAATGGTTATAATATTGAGTTTAAGACACGGGTGGATGATATCAAAAATTCGGCACAGTCGAATTTAACACATACTTGTTTTTACCTTGCTGTTATAAATTTTATTGGAAATTATTTGAATTTGTTAGTAAATAAAAAGTTATTTATTTAAGGATTTCTTAATATTAAAATTAATTACAATTTTTAAAAACTTTATAAATGTCAAACAACAGTTTTTGATATTCTTGAGCGAATGTTTTACGCAGATTGTTCAGTCTTAATTAGTTTGATAAATTGCACCTCATAGAATAAAAACTCTTTTAAAATGGGACTAGGAAAGCCATTAACATCATAAGGAAGAGAAAATTTAAGTCTATTTTGAAAAAAAGTTATCCTTTAGAAAAATTGGAGAGAAAATCGGAAGGAGTGTTCGTGTTATCTTCAATTACATCATAAATCAGAATTCCTATGGGAAAAACATGAAAGGAAGACCAGCAAGTTTCTTATCGCCAACAGATAAACGTGCAATTTTAAGAATTGCATCTAATACCTGTGATTCCATATCAAAATTTATGGCGAAAGCCGGAGTTTCTGCTAGTATTTCGACTCTTCGGCGCTTGATTGTGGATACTCCGCATATTTAGAGAATGTAACTTAAAAAAACTTGTATTAAAACTCATTCACAAAGAAAACGTTTGGATTTTACTGAAGTTCACATGACGTGGAATACCGAATGGCACACGATTGTCTTTTCTGACGGGTATAACTTTTATTACTATGACATCAGAAAAGAGGAATTAATATTAAGCCTTCGACATAGTCGCATTGGTGGAATTATGGTATGGAGTGTCATATCATACTATGGCGGGATTAAGCTACAATGTAAAACGACAAAACTGAACGCAGAACAATAAAAAAATATTCTGGAACGAGCTTTTCCGGACTGCAGTAACAAAATAACAATAACGCTGATGGACTGGCCACCTTACTCACCAGACTTAAACATAGTGGAAAACGTCTGAGGATGGCTTTCACGGAAAGTTTATGAAGGAGGTAAACAATATAAAGACGTTCCATCGTTGATCAATGCAATCGAGAACTCTTTATGATTCCATTCCAAGTCGCATATTTGAAGTTATAAAGCACGATTGAGGCAACACTCATTACTAAACGTTAGAGAACACGTGAAACCAAATAGTTCTTCACAATAAAATCTAATTTAGTGAATAACTTTTATGTTTTCCAAACTTTTCTTTGCTGCAGTATTTTTTTTTTTTTTAATTTAATAAATAAATCAGAAGAACATTTAAAAAAACTAGCAGATTCCAGCCCTAGGAATTCGAGTGCAAATTTTAGGAAATTTTATTTTTTCATTAAATAAGGACCCTAAAGTTATGCTAATCAATTATAGCCAACTCACAAATCAACACAAAAAACAAACTCATTTTATTACAAACACATTAACAAATTTACTAAACACACACATAGCATTGTATAATTTTTTGTATGTGTTAGTAGCAACTTTAAATGCAATTTACAGAAAATAAAGGAAAAAATTTCAAAATCTGTAAATCTGCAAAACGGCTAAATAATATACGTTTGATAAAAATTGGGATAAAACGGTAGAACAAAACATCAGTCACAAAAAATCGCCTAGCCTATTAATATTATAGATATTAAAATATGCATGTAACTTAAATTCATTATTAATGTTTTGTACGTACTAACATTTTTAGTTTTGCGAGTAAAATTTTAGTTATTTTAGCTACTAGAATTGTATTTAACAGAACCTTTATTATTTATACTTTTAAAAACATCAAGTTATTTTTATTCTTTAAATTTTTAGAGGTCTACATAAGGGTGTAAATTCTTTAGTTTTTCTTTGCGTTGGGACTCTAAATCCAAACTTGTTGTTTGCCAAACTTTTTCACTGCGATTAAATTATAAATTGAAACCGATTATCCGATTTTATCCGATTACTCTGTACATCGACATAAGGTAGTTCATGTAATAAATTAAATAATTCCATAGGCTCATCCATATCAATAAATTTTATAAATTAGGACTTAACTCTCCGCAAGTCGCTTTTTGCTTGTTGTTTGCTCTCCATCTCTTCCAATCTCTTTATTCGTTCCTCAGCATTCCTGAAAAATCTTTTTCATTATTTTTACACCATTTTCCATATCTTGCTTCGTTGGATGGAACTGCAGAATATCAAAAAGGAAGTGAATGCATTTATTTTGCCGGGCCATTACTTGCTGACATCTGGTGTTTATATCTTTATGAGAGGCCAGATCCTCGTTCCTCTTCGCCATCGCAAACACTCTCGCCACATTGACATTACTGTGGAATGAGTATACATCATTTACAGGTCTATCGATATATCTTTTTAACATTGAATCTTTCGCAGCCCTTAAAACTGTTTGGAAAATGTTAACATCTTTTTTCAAATTTGCAATAAGCAAATCAAGCTTGGATGTCTTAAAAGCAAATTGAAATTTCGTGAGGAACTAAATTCAAGAACGGTCTGAAAGTTTCTGAAATCAGCGGATATTGTGTGATAAGCAGCATTTTTTAAATTCATAACTATTGCAATGTTTTTGATTTTGGAAACAAACTCATTGCAAGTAAAGGGTTTTTCAACAGGGACGCTACAAAAGTAGAAAGACAGGGACAGCAAACGACGCCATATTTCTTGCCGCTCTTTCTCTTCAGTAAGGTTTGCCATTTCATGATGGGAAGATATACGAGCCAACAACGAGTCGAAATTATTAAAATTTACGAACGAAATTCGAAGTCAGTGGCCTCAACGTTAAGAGCGCTACGTCCAATTTATGGTCGTCATAATCGTTCTAGCAGATCAACAATTGAGCGTCTAGTGGAAAAATTTGAATCCACAGGCACAGCACAAAATGTTCCCGTGCCAGTGCCCGTAGTGTCGAGAATATTGCTGCCGCTGAGGCTTCAGTTGAAGAAAGCCCAAATGTGTCTCTCACACGTCGTTCTCAAGCGTTGGGCATCTCTGTGACGACGTTGTGGCGAATTTTGCGAAAAGATCTTGGCCTACATCCTTACAAAATCAAACTGACACAAGAACTGAAGCCGCTTGATGACCAGAAGAGTCGTATGTTCCGTGAATTGGGCTGAGCAACAACTTGAAAATAATTCGGATTTTCATCGAAAAATCATCTTCAGCGATGAGGCTCATTTCTGGCTGAATGGCTTCGTCAATAAACAAAATATGCATTACTGGTCAGACAGCAATCCACACGTACTCCATGAGTCATCATTGCATCCCGAAAAAATTACGGTTTGGTGCGGTTTATGGGCCGGCGGCGTCATTGGGCCGTACTTCTTCCGTGCTTATCAAGACCGGCACGTTACTGTGAATGGGAATCGCTACCGTTCAATGATAACCGAATATTTTTGGCCCCAATTGGATGATATGGACTTGGAGGACATGTGGTTCTGACAAGACGGCGCCACAAGCCACACAGCGAATGTCACAATCAATTTATTGGAAACCATGTTTGGAGAACGTCTTATCTCACGAAATGGTCCAGTCGATTGGCCGCCTTGGTCGTGCGATTTGACGCCGTTGGACTATTTGCTGTGGGGCTACGTCAAGTCTATGGTCTATGCCAACAAGCCGGCGACGATTGATGAACTTCGTACGAATATCGAACGTGAAATTGCAGCAGTATCGGCCGATTTATGCTTGAAAACCGTCGAAAATTGGGTTCAGCGTCTGGACTTCTGCAAGCGTGCCCGTGGTGGCCATGCAAAAGAGATCGATTTCCATACATAATGGCATCGAACGTACTTTCACAGGAATAAAGAATTTCATTGATATCCAAAACCGTTTTTGTTTTATTTAAAAAAAACTTTTGTAGCGCTCTTATTGAAAAACCCTTTATTACTGAGTGCTTCAATAGTGTCTTTGGAAACATTGTTACAGGCATGTACAAAGCAATCCTTTAATTGCAATTCTTAAAGCACTGCCAATTCACTTTCGTTTGCGATTATCAGTCTCTCTGCACTAAGCAATTTATTAAAGGCAGCGGAAGTTGCATGCCTCTATTTTCATCAGAAATTGTTTTTCTAAATTTCCTGCAGAATGCAAGAGTTTGTCCATTCTATTTCAACAGCCCAGCAACACCTGCAGCTTATAATGTGTTCCTATCTTGGGTACTATTTCAATTCCGTTTAAGATTTCATGGAATTCGTTCATTATGGCTGTTAAAGCAAAAGCTTGAAGTTTGTGCACTCCCATAGTTGTCTCGTCATGTATTTGCTCTAGCATTTTAGCTGCTGATAATTCAACCAAATAATTAAACTAATCCTTTAATCGAAAAATTGTTCTAAGGGAAGTACTTCTCTTAATAAGCCGCATTACTTCCACGATTTTAGTATAAGTGACTGTCATTTATAACAATTAAAATATTCACTCTATTTTTTAAATGAATGAATAAAATTTGCCGAAAATAAGCTTTAATGTTTTTTGTACGGCACAAATTGGGCTGAATATTATGCCTTGAAAGTCAACATAGTTGTTGACCGACTATACGATACCCTATACCATGCGTTTAGAGACCCTATCTCTCAGGCCCAACTAACTGGATATAGAAAATAAGCATAAACCAAATTTGAATGGGATTTTTATTAATTTTTTCGGCTGCAGATATGAAAAAGTTCATATCGGATGCTATATCTATATGGGGACTAGGCCCAAAAATGGACTGATCCTGACCATGTTTGGTAAAGTCTCTTGTATTTTGCAAAAATATATACAAGCAAAATTTGAGAAGAATCAGTGCAATAATATTGTTTTTTGATAGATTTAAGTGAAGATCGGGAAGCAGCTCTATATGGGGCCTATGACTAAGAGTTGTCCTATAGGGATCGTTTTTGGACTACTGATTAATGGATGTAATATATACATACAGACCCAATTTGACTAAGATTTGTATGATAATTTGGATCTTATGGCAATATATGTTGAGTTCATAGGGGTCATTTGTATAGGGCTAGGTCTGAACATGGACCGATTCTCACCAATTTCAATAGCGTTCATCCCATGGCCGATGAAAGATTAAATACCAAATTTCATCAAAATATATTCATATTTGCGACCTGCAGTTTGATTACAAGCTTTACATGGACACACAGACGGACGGACGGACGGACGGACATCGTTAAATCGAATCAGATAGTGATTCTGATTCGATCGGTATAATTAAAGATGGGTGTAGGTCAAATATTTTTGGTTGTTACAAACAGCAGCACAAAGTCATTATACTCAAACCACATAGTGGTATAGGGTATAAAAATGTACCGAAAACTTACCTTATTTTTCATGATATACTCTGACAAAATTTCTGGCACCATTTGGAATGTATAGATGGACGTTGTTTTTGGACAAGAGTACTCATTCCTTGTACTTTACACATACGCTTAGCAGCTGTATACTCTGGCCAATGTTCAATGCCATAGAAACGAATCGAAACTGAAGGAGCCTTTTCATATGATAGAATCGGCTTGGAAGTTGATGGGGCCGGAAAGATGTACATCTTCAGTTAGTCTGGGTCTTCCCCGTTTTCGAGAGTGATTTTGAACTGATGACAGTGCTAGCAATCCATTTGATCTTTTTTTCTTATATTAATACTATCTCAATCATTGCGAAATTCCATCCAAGAGTTGCACACTGCTAAGGCGGTGAAATGGTCGAAAATTTTGAGTGTGCACTTTCTTGTCCGAATGGAAATTCAGTATAATGACAGCAAAAAGGCCATCTTGTCGACTCCTCCCATATATTCATTATATAAACCTACAACGTTAGGTTGTGATACAACGATTTTCTTTTTCATCACCATAAATAAACAAAGCCAATTGAACACTGGGGGGCCAGCCATTTTAAAAGGAAAATATTTTTAGTGCCTTTCTTCCTAATTTGTTCAAATCCTTTTCCGGTTCTGTTTCCTCATATGGTGCCTGTTGCCCATATTCTCTCTTCTGGCAAATATATTAATAAATTAATTGTGGTGAAATAATTATCAAAAAATAGTCTGTGGTTTTTATTTTCCGGAATCGTTTTACAGAGGTGAATTGCAATGTCCGAGCAAAACCCTAATTTTGATTCCCCAATAATTGTGCTTTTTCCTTGTTATATTTCGAGATCATATAAAATTCAATTTGAGCTACATAAACACTTTTATTCCCCATTTGATAGGCTGTTTGAGCATATACTGTTTCAACCCAGTTTTTGCTCTGCACAGAATCATCATTTCAGCAGAGCAACAATTTTAATCTTTCGGAATATCATAGGTTCTTTTTAAGAACGTACTTTATAAAGTTTGTCATTCGAGTTCTCCTCTATACTGAACTTTAAATTAGTGCGTATTTAATGAAATCAATTTCTTGTGGTATTTTAATAGCACTATTCCCGTACATCGCTAATCGAAGATATCCGATTGTTCCAATAATAATTTCTAAGCCCATTAATGTCAAAATCTCTTCTATTGCAATAATAATTGCTGTTCCGGTTTTCATCAGTGAGGCTCGATTTGCTCCCATCGTGTCAATAAAATCATATGGAAAATAATTTAAAAAAATATGAAACAGGAGTTTTCACAGTTTAGAGTATTCCACGATCTCCATCGAAATTTAAGGATTTTTTGAAATGATGGATCCGTTGCTTCATCCACATCCAATGAATCGTCTGCCGCATCTAAATTTTTTTCAAATAAAACGTTATTCCCATCTGGATTACTTAGCTCCTCGATTAAAAACGAATTATTATTATGATCATTTAGACTTTCCAATAACGTCTCCAAAACATAATTTTCATCTTCTTCTTCCTCGCCAAAGTCAAATAAATCTGAATCATCAAAATTAACTAAAATATTTTCTCTTTGTTCGTTGTTTAATTTATTATACATCGTAATTACGAGCAGATGCTGCTACTCAATTTAATCAAATAAAAAAATTATATTTCGGTCTAGCCTATATATCCTATGGTTCCTATGAGGAACAAAGGGCCGCAATACCATGCGTATTGGATATAGAAAATAAACATAAACCAAATTTAAGTGTTATTAATTTGTTTGTCTTCGGATATTAAAAAGTTCATATCGGATGCTATATTTATATGGCGGCTAGGTCGAAAAATGGACCGATATTGACCATATTTAGTAAGGTTACTTAATTTTTGCGAAAACATATACAGACTAAATTTGAGAAAAAATCTGTGCAATATTTTTGTTTTTTTTTGATAAATTTAAGTGATGATCGGGAATTAGCTTTATATGGGGGCTATGACTAAGCATTGTCCTATAGGGTTTATTTTTGGACTACTGATAAATGGATATAATACACATACATGAACCCAATTTGACCGAGATCAATATGATAATTTTGATATTATGGCAATTTAAGTCGATCTCATAGGGGTCATTTGTACGGGGACTAGGTCTGAACATTAACCGATTTTTACCAATTTCAATAGCGTTCGTGCTATGGCTCATTGAAGCTTATGTACCAAATTTAATTAAAATATGTTCACATTTGCGACCTGTAGTTTAATTACAAAATTAACAAGGACACACAGACGGGCGGGCGGACAGACCGACGGACGGACATCGTTAAATCGTCTCAGAAAGGTATTCTGAAGTTGCCCTGCATCATATATGCTGACACCCACTGTATATCATATCCGTCTGCTCCCCACGAACAAATCGTTTGAAAACATGAGTCGAAAATTCTAGAAGATTAGTAACTCTTGACCTCGATTTCAAGAAGTGAAGACATATTCGACTTCAGTTGATATGAAAGATAATCAGTAACAAGTTTCTCCATTAACTTAGGAATAACACTTAGCTTTGCTATTCCCATATAGTTAAAAATAAGCAAGTTGCAAAAGACTGTTGACGTTATGCACAGTATAAACCGAGGAATGAAAACAATCTCTCCTTTTGAAGAGTCTCTTAATATAGTTGCACCGATGAGATTGGCGCATTGAGAATCCGCATTAGAATTGAGACTCCTGACAACGGGATTTCTATAGTATTCTGTGTTGTTGCCGGAAAATTGACGCAGAATTTGAGGGTTAATGGTTGTGTTTTTTTGGTTTTTTGGTGCTAACAATGCTCTTTCGCATAACCAGTATTCGTCTTGTTCTTCCGTTGGGGAATCGCTCTGGGCCATATTGAGTGGCAATTTTAGAACAGAGTATGTAGTTCTACCACCTCTTAGAAGAGTTGTCGCAATACCTGGGGAAGCCACTGTGATGGTGATATTGGAGTCTTTGCGGATGTATGCCAATAAAAAATTTAGTAGGAATGTATTCTCTGTGCCACTAGGAGTATCCAAGAAGAAAAGAGCGCCATAATCTCTGCTGATCTGTGTTATTATCTTTCCAAAAATAATGTTTTGTCCGGGGAGTAATCTAGACATCTTTTCCGCTATTTCTGTATTAATAGCAACGAGGCTGTAGTTTAATTCTCTTGACAACTCGTCAGCTTCATTTTGTAATCTAACTAGCCTAACTAATCCCTACTATCGGTACAAACTTACCTTCAATAATAAATAGAGCCTTGTTGTAGGTGTCATCGTCAAATGTAGCATCAGATTTATTTACTTGCCTGCTACAAATAATGCCTTTAGATAAATCATTCCTGTAATCATGCCAGAGTTCCAAAGGTTTCGATAACCCACACATACCTATTAAATTTCCAGAAAGCTTCCTCAGTTTCCATGGGAAAGAACACAATACGGTTTCTTGCATGGCTAGGTCCCAGTATGTACAATTTTCCATCAACCCTAATAGTTCGCAGGCTTCACGAAACGTTTCTCATTCCCGGTTATAAATGGTTTAACATTGTTTCGAGTTGAAGTAAGCTCTATTAGTATTCATTGAACTAAATGTGTTGAATATAGTAAACGAAGTCAAAAATAATTGCGTTTACTAAAGTACGGCAAAGAAAATGAACTAATTTACGGAAGCCTTGAGATCGTGTACACCTAGTAAACCCCGGTTGCCAATGACTTAATTGGTGAAATGGCTGTGTGCAAGCAATAGACAGCAATAGATAGCAAAATAATACCTTTTCCAAACATTGATTTTAAGTGGGGTGCGACTTCCAATCAAGACCTTGTACGATACATAATTTTTTAAGAGGCAGCACTACCTATGTGCGAAATTTCCAGGTAATCGGTTCAGTAGTCTAGGCGTGGTTGCGTAAAAAAGAAGGTTTAATAATGTTACACAAAGTGGGCGTAAAAGTGGGCATGGCATCCTATTAAAATCTAGTATAGCCTATAGATCTTTACGGAGAACTCACTATCTGTGTGCCAAATTTCATGTGAATCGTTTCAGTAGTTTTGGCGTGAAAAGTTAACAAACAAACAAACATGTAATTTTTAATATATTTATGGGTATGGATAGTTAAAGTAATTGAAAAGAATTGCTATACGTGGACTGGGAAAAACTAGTAAACATATTTGTATATTAAGATAATCAGAGGATGAATTATCATTGCGAAACATTGTAGGCGGTAAAGGCGACCTTTATTTTTATCTCTGTCTTATCTTCAACATTTCTTCGAGCATTAGCAACATAAAATTTTTGACTCGGAATCTGCGAAATATCTGCCAATACATACATATCCATTATGAATCAGGAGGCGTATTGTTTTTTTGGCTTCTAATTCCTTTTCAGCGTTCCTGTCTTCAACTTTTTGGACTTTGTGTGTTTTCATATCTTTTTTGGATTTAACTTTTCGCATCAAATTGTCCGAGCACTGAGCTAGCTGGGCTGCTTTTCTACCGGATGTGTTGGGAGCTCTTTTAAGTAATGCTTCATAAAGAGATCATGTTTCTTATGGTCAAATTCTCTTGATAATTTCTAATAACATTGGAAACAGTCTAACGGCAGATCTGTATTTTGTGGCCAACTTTTTATAGGGACAAGTTTGATTTTGTTGAAACAATTTAATAATTTTATTATTTTTATTTCGTCACTCATTTTAATCAAACTAATAACAAATGAATAGGGTTGTCATTAAGCATAATAACTGACATATTTTTTAAAGATAACTCGACAAAAAAAAAAATATTAAATAATGTTTGCGAAAAAAGTTAAGAGGAAAAAGAATGTTAAGATTCTTCGATCAAACTCCTTAGTAGGCTGGCTGGTAGTCCACAGAAGTAATTTATCTAGTTCCAAGAAAATGAAGCATCTTTTTTTTTAATAAAATCGGTTTCAGCGACCACATAGCAACTTCCAAAATATCGGAAGTAGATATTTAAACCCATTAGATCATTTTAAAATCAGAACAAAAACGGCGAAAATTGTTTCTGTTACATTTGTAGTGTAGTGCCTGGCAAAAATGTGCTTATAAGTGCTATCTAACATCTCTTTAATATCACCAAAATATAATGCAATATGTAATCGGATCCTTAGATGGAGCATATCGTGAGCATATGGTCTATCTAAGTACTAAGGCATAAGTTGGGTTATAAATTTATTAGAAGAATACATTCTTTGAAGCTTTTTTTTTTAACAACATATAGCTTTTGTAGGTACTTACACTATAAATGGGGTTTTCCTTGATGGAAGTTAATTCCTAGACTAGAAATAACAGCAGCAACAACAACTAAAGACAACAACAGCGACTTAAAAGCTGAAACAACAAGTAGATAACAACAGTTACAAAATATTGTTGTACTATACTCGTACACACGAGTATTAGTTTGAATATGTGCACGAAATACACACAATATTGTATTTCAGAGATACGTTTATTGCTTTTTTTTCTTTCTTAACTTTAGCCAGGCACCCAATGATCATTTTACATACATATAGAAGGAGAGCAGCAAAAGAAAAACAAAAACAAAGACAAAACCAAAACACTAAACATCAAACGTCAAATGAGTAAGAGTAATAGATACTGAGTGCTCAGGGACCAGAGCTTCGCTCACATTTACACACTTATACGAGTACTACGAAGGGGGCAACAAGTGTCATGTTAGTGGTGTTAATGAATGTTGTTTTTGTTGCTTTTTTTAGATTTACCGCTTTGTTGTTGAATTTTTCATCTTCTAAAGAAGAGGAGTTGCCAAGTTTGTGGAATTTAAAGCTCATCAAACAATTCGTATTGTGGAAAATTCTGAAAGATTCTGGAAGATTTTGAAAAAATAAAAAATAATTATAAGCGCTTATTTGAGATTTTTTAAAGAGTCGTATAACATTGTTATCATGTTTTCTAAGCAAAAATTCTGCTCTGATCCAGGTTTTTTGGATTAAAAATAAGAAAAGGCAATAATGGTCGAAACTTCTTTGATTATAAGTCCAATTATTAGTTCCCAAAAATATATACACACAGTATAAACTTTAAATTGGAAAGAATCTATTTCATATGTAATATTTTAATTGAAAAAACAAAAATCCACAATCTATATATTTTCATGCAATAATCGCGAGCGTTTTCTCGACTTTGGGCCATTTAAAAATCTTTTATTTTTATATCCTCCATACCATTGTGCAAGGGGTATATATCAGTTTGCCTTCTGTCTGTAATGCATAAAAACTCGAGTCGATATAGTGATGCCCGTTTGCCCGTCTGTCTGTTGAAATCATGCTCATTCACAAAATAAACTATTTACCCAAGTAAGTTTGGAATTATATTTTTTTTTTCATTATTTGAAGCAGATTTAAAATAAGGAAAATCGGGGTAAATTCAGTGTGTTTGTTGTAATAATTTAGTACTAGCAGAGCCTAGTCCTGGAAATTCGAGTGCAAATTCTAGGAAATTTTATTTTTCCATTCAATTTATTTATTTTAAATGTTTTTTTTAATGTTTTCATTAAAATTATTTCATTATAAATATTTGTTGAACACATAGAAATAAGAGGCAAAAGGTATTTGAACCACCTTGTATGCCACCTAAAGGTATGCTAATTTTAGGCAATTCACAATTTAATACAGGGCGTGGGATATGCAATTATTATAATGAAAATTGATTGCGTTACTGTTGTTATTGGTTTATGTCTAAAATTATTTTTCAATTCAACACAGGGCTTTTAATGTACGATTTTTGCAAACACATTAACAAATTTAGTAAACACACACATAGGAGTGTATAATTTAATGTATGTGTTAGTAGCAACTTTTAATGGGCATTACTCCAAAAAACAGCTAAAAAGAAATACCTTTCAAATGAGGGATGATTGGTAAACATAGGATTAAAACGGACAAAGTTACATCGGTCACAAGAAATCGGCTTGCCTATTAATATTATAGATTAAGTTAATCAAATTATTTACTTTTTCAAATATTTTGTTTACATTTGTAATTTAAACGTAAAACCCTGGTGGAAGGTATTAAAGATTCAACGTAGCCGAATTTAACATTCTTATTTGTTCAACACGTGTCCTTTGAAAGTTCCTCAACCATATTTTATTCTGATTTTTATCACTTTTTTTGTCAAAAGTCAAACGTTCTTTAAAATATTTTATAACTGTTCTTACTTTTCGATATGGCAATTTAATATTCTTACTTTTAAGAAAGCTAAGAAAGCGAAATCTTTATTATATCTTAAACCACTCTGTGGTCGCAGACTTTTATTCTAGATCCACCTTTTATTATACCGAGCATCTCAAAATCAATTTTTGAGTCGATTCAACGATGTCTGTCTATCTGCCTGTTTGTCTGTGCGTCCCTATAAAATTTTTGATCAAACTTCAGCTTAAAAATGTGAATATATTTTAATAAAATTTGGCATATAGACCTTCGTCGGACGATCGCTATTTTGATATTGGTGAAAATTGATGAATATTCAGACCTAGATCCTTTACAAATTACACCTATGAAATCGACTTAAATTACCGTAAGATCCATCTTCACTTTAGCATCTTATCAAAAGCAAAAATATTAAATTTTATTTGTTCAAATTATGTTTATATATTTTTATACCCTCCACTCCAGTGTACAGAGGTTATATATAAGTTTGTCATTCCGTTTGTAATAATTAGAAAAAAAATTCTGGACCGCATAAAATATATATATTTGTGATCCTAATAACAACCGGAGCTGATATAGCGATGTCCATCTGTCCGTCTGTGGAAATCACGATGACGGCATCAATCGGGCAGCTAGGGTGCTCGTTGACATAAAAAATGATTCGTTAACATCCTGAAAAGTTTGTTATTTAAAATCGTCCAAATCGGTCGATTAGGGCCCGAGATTTGAATGAAGAACTAAAAAAAGTCTTGAAAAAATATAATTTTCTATGTTGTTCTTGTCACGATCACGCCCTGAATAGTGTAGCTACAGTAATCATTTTTAGTGAGAATGATTCACCAAATTCATGTGAAGATTTCTATTTCAAAAATCATTAAAATCGGTGGAACAGGTCCAGGGAAATCTCTGAAAAAGTAAAAAAAAAATGAAAAATATGATGTTTCTATATTGTTGTTGTTATTCTAAATGTTGTGTTGTTGTAATAGCTGGACTTGTTGTTTTTGTGGTCGTTGTGGTAATAATATAATAAAAACTAACCCTTTGTACATTTTTTTTATTAACTCTGGTAGACAAATTTAAAAGTTTCCATTGTTTTGGCATCACTCTAAAAATTTGTTAGATCATTTCTGTTATTACCACGAGCCTGCCTGCAAAATTTCAGATCGAATGGCTCACGGGAAATTGGTTAAAATCGATCCAAAATTTTTTCGACAAACAGACACTACGAGTTAATATAAAGGGAGTAAAAATTCCCCAACATCTAAAGCAAATAATGCTAAAATACCTAGTTGTTAATAAAAAAAACAATGTAAATATAGCAAAAAAAAAATTTTATGTATAAATTTATTTATAAATTTATAAAAACATATTAAATAATACAAATAATATATGTATATATATTATATATGTATATCCATAACAACTGCATGTTAGAAATAATTCGGTATATTATTTTATTTACATAAAATTCTGCAATATTATGTTGTGGGGAAAATACATTTGTTTTGCATTAACAGAGTGTCACTTCATTTTGCTCAGCTTGACTATGCCACAGTAGATGGCGCCACAATTTTTGTTTGTTCTAATTAGCTTTGCAATAGTTATTTCTATTTTAACATGAATGTTAATATTTTCAACTGGATATCATACAGAACAATGTTAAGAGTATACACGGGCTGGTCTTTTATTTCATACGTATTTTCATTATTCTTTTACAAATATGAACATAAGTTTGGCATGTTAACTTTTTGTTGTCTTTATAAAATAGAGTTACCGAGTTTATTAATGGGTTTTTTGCTTTCAAAACAGTTCTACATAGTTATATAGAATTATTATTCTGCTTTACCTACAAAATATCTGATTGCGATTACATCTAATTTTTAAAAATTGTTTATAATTACTAAAGCATTATTATTCACATAAATACAAAATTGCACTTTTTAAATTTTCCATTCAAATTTAAGAAAATATCAATTCTAAAAACTGGAATTAGAAATTTCCAATTATAAATTGCAATAAATTGAATTTCAGAAAATCATATCAAATTATAATTTTAAATTTAGAGGACATCAATTGCATCTTTAATATATAAATTTTATTCGTTAAACACAAATTGAAATTCCAAAAAAAAAAAAAAAAACACCAAATACCTATGTTTACATTTAAAAAAATTTTACATTTAAAAAAAATTTTGACATTCAGGAGAAATTAATAGCTTTTCAGTACCGCGATTCAGTAACTTCTCTTAACGATAGTCGAATCTTTAAAAAAAGAAAATTGCAAAATTATCAGTAAAATTTTTAAACGATATTCGCTATTGTTAAAGTCAGCTGTTGTTGTTATCTAAACGACAACCATTTTTGTGTTGTTTATTCAATCGATAAAAACTTAAATTTTTAGGTTGAAATGTCGCCATACATAAATAAAAATCATAAAATAGTGAAAATATTTTGCTTTAATTAAAAAAACTGTTTTATATAAATAAAAAAATTAAATAGCATATTCAATTCATTATTTCATTTTCAAATAAATACACAGAAATATTAGTAAAAAAATAGAGATATTAAACATAAACATAAAATCATCCTATTAAACACGAAGTAATTTGTTTTTTCTATTCTTCTTTGTGTTTTTCGCTTATTTTGACAGAGATGCCACTCGTTTACAATTTAAATAAATAGAAAAATAGATTTGTCGACTGTCGTTAAGATGTATGTACTTAGTGAATCACTTAATCCTTAGTGCAAACAACAATAGCTGTCGATATATTTTGCGACTGTCGGATCGTTGAAATTTACAGAATCACACTACAGAAAACATTAATTTAAATTCAATGAATTTTAGAAAACGTCAAATGATATTTAAGAATTGCGAACATAAAAATTGTTACATAAATAAACGCAATTTGATGAGAATGTTATTCTTTTATATATAAATTTTCACAATTTTTTTTGGATGAAAATTTTAAGTTTTTCAGAAAATAAAGATAACAAATTATTTTATTTAAAATGTTTGGGACTTTTGGTTTTTGCGTTTGGAATCCCTAATTTGATTATTTATTATTATAAATTTATTCTCTATGTTTTCCAAATATGACAATATTTTAATAAAAAAATTGAGAGAGTTTTTCTTTGGTTATTATTTTGTTACTCCATCCGACCTATATGGCCGCAATGAAAAAATATTTCGCCAGTTAAAAGAAACTATACAGCCATCTCCAATTAGCACGATTTAATGCATGTAGCCACCCTACACAACCATTACCTTTGCAATGGAGGTTAGAGCGAGCTATTTAATTAGCGAAAACTAAATTAAACGAGAGGTTGTGTCATATAACCGGAAACGATGACCAAAAAGCAAACACCGAAATAAATCCGAAATAATAGAAAAGACAAAAACCAACCCAAAGAATTTGCTGAAATAATTTGGTATTAAGTTTAACAAATTGTTTACTTTTTCATTTACATTTATTATCAAGACTCAAACCGAGGTGGAGGGTATCAAAGATTCGGCACAGCCGAATTTAACACTCTTACTTGTTTTTTTTTTTGAAAAATGGGCGAATTTACAAAATATGGTTAACGATCGGTCCATTTTTGTACCAAGTCCCAATATAACAATTGCATCCGATATGAAATTTTTCATAACTGCAGGCCACATATTATACATTGGCATTGTTATTGGCACTCAAATTTGATTTATGCTTATTTTCAAAGTTGGATCTTTGAAACTCTACTCTAGAGTCTAGACCGACTATAATTTTCTTACCTGTTTTTATTATATTCGTGCAAAATAAATTCTCTATGTTGAAACTCTGAAGTAATTTCTCAAAAAATTTATATTAAAATTTATTAATTAATTATTAGATTAAGCGATTTTAGTTTCTCAGCCAAGTACTTGTTAACATACAGTGAGTGACAATACATTGGAAACTTTTACAAAATTCTGAATTGCAAATTTTTTCAAAATAATTTTGCGTTAAACCCTAAAATTATGTAATTTTTAATTCCCTACAAAATATACAATTAAGAAAGTAGATAAATGAAAAAAAAAAAAACATTTTTAGTGATGCCAAAACAATGGAAACTTTTAAACTTCTGTACCATAAAATAAAGTGTAACAAAATTTAACCGCTATATAATATTTATAGTTTCTGGCGTTTTCTTCCAACTATTTTCAAAACACAATTGAATTTTTTAAAGTCTAAATCTTATAATTAATTATTATAAAATAATGACAAAAATTAAGTTTTGTGGACAGTTGAAAACCAGAATAATGATGTTATATCTGGTCTTAAGGAAAATAATTCTTTGTGAAAAATATTCTCTGAACATATCAATAATCCGTAAACGAGTCAAAGATAGGATTAATTAAAGCAGAAGAGTTTAAAAAATGTCCAAAAATTATTAATAATTAAATACTTTTACATTAAGTTAAATAAAATAATATATTATATGATAAACAGAAAAGGTATCCTTGGCTTCATTATATAATCCCATATAATAAATACAATGTTGTACTTTCATCATATCCGCACATATTGTCAGAAAACATTTATAAAATAATGAATTTAAAAAGTGTATCCAGGTCAAGTACAATTCGTAGTATTGTGGTGGAATTGTGATATATATACTGGCAGGAGCGCCATGTGGTGGTATGTGATATATAAACAGGCACGATCGCCATGTAGTGGAATGTGGTTCTTTGTAGTTCTTCAACCGGCAGAGTTTGCCACTGGTTGATCTATTATATGTGCCGTTATTATGGAGTAAGGGCAAATATAAATTTCAATTAAAAGAAACGACCCTTTTGATACCAAATTTGGTTTAGCTTATTTAACCTATTCTAGGAAATTTTATTTTTTCATTAAATAAAGACCCTAAAAGTATGATAATTAATTATAGCCAATTCACAAATCAACATAAACAAACTCATTTTTATTACAAACACATTAACAAATTTAATAAACACACACATAGCATTGTATAATTTTATGTATGTGTTATGTCTCGTTTTCACTATGTCATATAAGCTGATAACAAATAATTGCCTCGACTGACACCTCGTAATTTTCTATTCATTACTTATTCATTACATCTTATAAACGAACAATAAAATACGGCTGTCAAACACAAACAAATTGCCAACATGCTGGCAATTTCATTTCAGATGTCAAATGTTGCCAGGGGTTGTAAATGACAAGACATTAAAACCCGTTTTCATACAACTGACAATAATTGACAACAATTGTCATTGAAAATGACATAATGAAAAGCAGGCATTAGTAGCAAATTTAAATGCAATTTACTCAAAATAAAGGAAAAAATTTTAAAATCTGTAAATCTGTAATCTGTAATAATATACGTTTGCTCAAAATCGGGATAAAACGGTAGAACAAAACATCAGTCTCAAGAAATCACCTAGCCTATTAATATTATAGATTACTTAACTTACATATATAATTGTTTTATTCGATATCATTAAGGTTTGTATTACTTATTTACATTGACAAAATAAATATTGCATTACATTATGCATAGAACAGTTTGACGAGTAATTGACACTATTGATTGTCTGTTCTATTTACTATGTATGCATTGCAGACTTGTGAGGTACACTACAGTATAAACATCAGCACATTACTTACGCAATCGCATAATCATTCCCTTGTCGATTTCGACTTGACAAGAAACTATTTCTTTCTTGTTGCCAGAGTGAATACTTTCTTCTTTACTAGAATAATAGAGGTTCACACATGCAACAACGACTGCCTTCCATTACATGTCGTGGAGTACTAACCGAAAAAAAACAGTGGTACACTAAGGTGGCCCTTCGTTATATGGAGGGAAAAAAAAGTGTTCAAACTGTCGGTCTCACCCCTTAGAATTATGCGAATAGCAAAAAAACTGAGAAATACAAAGTTTTGGGCCAATCAAAAAACGTTTAGTCGTGGCGCAAAGCGATTGAAAATTTCAAGTGTGTTTATATCGGAAAAATATGACTTTTTTCGTTCTATAATTTAAATTTCGTTCTATAATTTAATTTTTCCGACAAGCTGTTACATAATTCGGGATCAGTATTAAATTATCCTTTCAAAAGGCTATAAATCTTCAAAATCGTATGAAACCTCGCCAAGAAATAACAAATGCCCCAGACCACTATTGTGCCAAAAAAAAACTAAATCATGAAATTTGATGGCATATTTTTCATAAACATTGAATCCAAATCCAAAAAAAACTAAGTCATGAAATTTGATGGCATATTTTTCAACTTTGGGAAATTGATTAAAGTCATCATTCTTTTTTAGTCTCTATACTTATAAGTACTCGGATATGAAGTATTGTTTTATTACCACGTTGTTAACCTATTGCGCATTGAGACCGAAAATTGGAAATTTTTTTGATAAAATTTTTAAAACTTCTTTTTCAAGTTTGAAAAAATTTTCTTAAACAAAATTTAAAAAAATGAATCTATCACTTTAAGGTTTTATTAAATTCATGTTGCAGATTAACTGTGTGAATTTTGCCAGAATTTTTTTGACAAGGATTTTATTTTCGCGGATTTCGAGAAAAATTGGATTTTTGTGAAATATTCTGTAAATGTGCTCTTTCTAAATACTTTGTATCAAAAATTCATCACTTTTCTACTTTTAAATATTATATTTTATCTTAATAGCCTAGGGTTTCGGAAAAAATAATATGACTCCATTAACCCTTTTGGAATTGGGGTCACATATGACCCCAAACTAATAAAAGACAATTGATTAAAAAAATTCAAATATTTTGTAAGTGCTGTCCAATTTTTAGATGCGACACTTAAAATATAATAACCAAATATGTAGAAGTTTCGTTCCAAAAATTTGGGATAAATCCGAGAACGATAACCCATTATTTGCCAAGGCCAAATTTGGATTTTAAGATATTTTTAAATAAAAACTACCGAAAACGAGTTTTTCTATTACACTCGATGAAATCACTATGTAGAATTTAAGAAAAATAATTCGGTTAATTTTTTTTATTTAACCCTTCAGTGCTCCTGAAATCAAAATTATCCATTGTGATATATCTCTGGTGCAATTATCCGAAAATTAACCACTTTTTCATTTACTCGAATATCTTCTGAGTATCTCTACATACCTAGCTTCGACCCTTGATCTTAGATTGCCTCAATTAAATTTGCTTGGTAATTTATAAAACGACTTTCTTTGGTAAACAGATCTAATTCTATTGTTGTAGATACCTTCATTCTTAATGAATTGTATTTATACGATAGTTATAGAAGAATATCTACTATATTTTGATACAATTAGCCAAAACACACCTCCAAAGTTGTAACCGAATGACTATAATCTAATACGGTTGGTATTTTGGAATGGCCAGCCAAATCACTAGATCTTAGTACCATAGAAAATTTATGGGAATTTGTAGAACGAATTCGCATTCGTTATTTAAATTTTTCTATCGAAATTATTTATTTATTTTCCATAGTAAATTACTAAGTGTTATTTTACTCTGTCACAGCTAACGAGTTATGGCCCATAGTTAAGGGAAACAGTGAAGCGAGGTCTAACATTTGTCCGTCCAGAATATTGAATTTCGATTGATTTTACTCGATATCGAATGCGGCGTTTAGGCCTCAGATGTCATAGAGGCAGCTAATTCAGATCGGCAAAAAATGTTATTGGTTATCATCAACAATTAACACCAGGCCTCGTGGTTGTGAATAATGGATTCCCAACAGAATATTGAAACCAAAAATTAATTGAAAGTTTTCAATTATTGTATAGTAAAGGTTTCCAATGTTTTGTCAACAGCATAAAAATGAATACTTTTAAGTTTTGTTATTTTTTTCTGAAGTTAAGCTATCTTATATAAAGGGTGATTTTTTAGCTATTATCTTTTTAGAAACACTGGTTTAAACAGCTGACGCTTCGCGTTTTGTTTCATTGTCAAACATCTTCAGTTTGGTCTATAATTTAACCATGAATCGTCTTACAAACGAACAACGCTTGCAAGTTATTGAATTTTATTATCAAAATGCGTGCTCTGTTAAGAAAGTTCATCGCGCGCTTCATCCATTTTATGGTCAGTTTAATCGACCCACTGAAGCGGCTATTCGGGCTATTGTGACTAAATTTCGCACCAAATTTACATTGTTGGACATTAAGAAAATATCGCAGCTGTATCGACCAGTGTAAACGATGACCATCAATTATCGATTCGTCGCCGTTCGCAGCAATTGGGCCTCTGTTACTCAACAACGTGGATGATATCCAACTTTTTTTTGCCCAAAATGCAAGAGCTTGACTTGCATGACATGTGGATTGAACAAGACGGTGCCACATGCCACACAGCACGCGCAACAATGGACTTATTGAGAGGCGAGTTCGGTGAACATTTTATTTCACGTTCGGGAAATAACGATTTAACGCCTATAGACTATTTTTTGTGGGGCTATGTTAAAGCTCATGTCTATACAGACAATCCCGCTTCAATTGACGCATTGGAAGACAACATTGAAGCATTTATTCGTGAGATACCGGCCGAAATGTTGGAAAGTCCAAAATTGGACTAAGCGGATGGACCATTTGAGGCGCAGTCACGGTCAACATTTGCATGAAATAATATTCAAACATTAAATTATATGGACCGTACTATCGATTCAAATAAAGATTTCATGCATTTTTCTGAATTTTATGTGTGTTTTTTTGGAAAACTTTCCTATAGCTCTTAAAAAATCACCCTTTATTAAAAAAATTTATGAAAACTAAAGTCAGTCCGTCTGACCGTTCTATCCGGCCGATTTCCTTCATTTTTTAATGAAAGGTATTTAGACACAGATATGTCATCAATCATTGAAATTTACTCCACTCCCACCTTACTCAAGTTATACTCAAACGCGATTCTTCCCTGTACATTTCATATGGGACACATTCACTCAAGCAATTCGAATTCTCATAGCTCCTCTTCTAATGAATGCATCTTGATCGTTTCATTCTCAGAACACTCAGTGGATCAAGCTCTTTCTTTCGAACTATTAACTGCTTAAATTCGTTGAGTTTGAGGAAAGTTATGCGTGCATAATCAACTTTACATTATGCAACACGAAAGTTAACGTACAGATTTCATTACAATAATTGCACAACAAATACCCTGTGTTGAATTGTGAATTAACAAAAATTTGAATACCTTTAGGTGGCATACAAGGTGGCCTTTCTTTCTGTGTGTTCAACAAATATTTATAATGAAATAAAGTTAATTAATTAAATAGATTAAAAAACATTGAAAGAAATAAATTGAATGATAAAATAAAATTTCCTAGAATTTGCACTCGAATTTCGAGGGCTGGGCTCTGCTAGTTTTACACTAATATGTTTTACTTTTTTAAATATGTAAAACATAAAATTTTTTAAAATAAATAAGAGTTTTTTATTTTATGTTCCAATTTTTGCGAATTGACTGTTCAAGTCAACAAAAATATATTTTGTTTATAAGTTTATAGTTGACCTTTGTGTTTGTTGTGTGATTTTTATACCCTATACCACTATGTGGTTTGGGTATAATGACTTTGTGCTGCTGTTTGTAACTACCAAAAATACTTGACCTAGACCCATCTTTTATTATACCGATCATCTGTGTGTCCATGTAAACCTTGTAATCAAACTACAGGTCGCAAATATGAATATATTTTGATAAGATTTGGTATATATAGGATGAACACTATTGAAATTGGTGAAATTCGGTCCATGTTCAGATCTAGTCCCCATACAAATGACCCCTATGAAATCGACATAAATTGCCAGAAGATCCAAATTATTATACAGATCTCATTCAAATCGGGTTTGTATGCGTTTATTATATCCATTAATCAGCAGTCCACAAATAGGACAATTCTTAGTCATAGGCCCCATATAGAGCTGCTTCCCGATCTTCACTTAAATCCATCAAAAAACAAAAATATTGCACAGATTTTTCTCAAATTTGGTTTGTTTATAATTTTTCAAAATATAAGTGACTTTTCCAAATATGTTCAGGATCGGTCCATTTTTCGACCTAGTCACCATATAAATATCGCGCCCGATATGAACTTTTTCATATCTACAGCCAAAACAATTTATAGCAATGCCACTCAAATTTAGTTTATGCTTATTTTCTATATCCAATTATTTGGAGCGGAGAGATAGGGTCTCTTAACCATGGTATAGGGTATCGTATAGTCGGTCTAGAACGACTATAATTTTCTTACTTGTTTTGTCTGGCTTTAGGTCATGCATGTATTTAAAAACAAACAAAAACTCACTAAAATAAAATTTTTGATGTATTTTTTAAATATTTCTCTTAATCTTTCCGATATTTCGATTGGCTTCGCTAATCATCTTCCGGGATACTTTATTTTATATATTATAATTCTGGAGTTTGAAAAACGTCTGTTTTTGTCGGCAGTGAAAGAAGATAGCCGTCTGTTTTTTCGGCAGTTGAAAGAAGATAGCCGACAAAAACAGACATTTTTCAAATCCAGAATTATAATATATAAAATAAAGTATCCCGGAAGATGATTAGCAAAGCTAATCGAAATATCGGAAAGAATAAAGAGAAATATTCAAAGAACACATCAAAAATTTAATTTTAGTGAGTTCTTGTTCGTTTTTAAGTACATGCATGACCTAAAGCCAGACAAAATAATTGTCACTCATTGCATATATAATATAATATAAATGGTTCAGTTTGAAACTTTAGCCTTAATTTTTGACCACCTAAAACTCTGTCTAATGGAAAAATTTCTTAATACCACTTTGACTGATTTTTGCCGCCCACTGGCAACACAGTGTCTATTTAATTTAAACTGCAACCACACTTGTTCCAAAGTTTTCATCATACATACTCTCACTTATACAAAACAAGATCTCTCTACTATTTCCATTATAAACTCTCATTTTTATTTCCTAATACATTGAATCTCAATCTTAGGATTTTAAGAAGATGAATAAATAGTCTTTCATAGTTCCAATTTAGTGAGATGATCTCATTATGGCCTTCATAAGTTTCTATTGTAGGCTTAGACAAGTTTTATTTTATTGTTGTTGGTGTTTTTTTTTTTCAATCCTCTACACCCTTATGCAGCAACCAAACAGCCATATTCATCGCTGCTGCATTCCCTCTGCTCCTTGGTTTTATTTGTTTTGCAAAGCATTTGTAAGATTTCTATGATCATGTTTTTCAGAAAGTCTTATTTAATTCTATTGTTTTTGTTGTTGTTGTTTTTCTACATACGAGTACAGCCATTAAATATTTCCTATTTAAGCCTTCTTTTGTATTAACTTTTATTATGGGAGTCAACTGTTGTTTAAGAAACTTAAATGTGTAAAGGTAGCTTTACTTATAACGGTACCCTTAGTCAGCAGACAGCACACAGTGCTGAGCTGAACTGAGCTGGGCTTTAAGAATAATGTTAAAGTCTATTTTTGTAACTTCTACCTTTTTGTAAGTTGTCGTTGTCGTTGTCGTTGTTGTTGCCGTCGTCGTCGTCGTCGTCGATGTCTCTTTTGTTTGGTTTTGTGCGGTTAAACAGGTAGTTTGAATTAGGAATAATTGAGTAGTAAGATTTCTTAACATATACTATATGTATGTTTGTATGTATGTATGTACAAGTGTGTCTGTATGTTTATATACATTTTCTTACTAAGTTGTTTGTGTTTTTTGTAAAGTTGTAATATTTAATGCTTCCGTTAACTGTTACTGTGTGTTTCGGTATCTGTTAGTTAGTCAGGTTGGCTAATTGTTAGTGTGTTTACCGGCCGGTATGCCAGACTGTTGGCCTGACATTTAGCCAACAGAAAGCAATCTGCCGGTGAGTGTTTAGTTTTCTGACCAACTTAACATATTTTACTTGTCAAGCTTCGTCAGCACACAAACAAATTGTCGCCGTAGACGTTTTTTTCGTCGAAGGTTTTCGAAATATAGTGTCATAGGGATGATATATGAGATTTATTAATGTACTCTTATAAATTCATGATCTAATGTTTTTGGCTTTTAATTTAAAGTTATTGAAAAAATTTCTTTACTACCTATTTGTTATAAAAAAAATCATGTGAGTAATTAAAGATTTTCTATGACACTTTTTTAAAATCAAACAGAAAACATCATCTATGTATCACTTATAGCAATCAACCTGCAGGAGCTCTGCTTATATAAAAATATTTATTATTATGTATTATTTCTACCGGTTAATTTTAAATTTTTCCTTTTTTATTTTTCATTTTTCGTTTTTCATTTTTTATTTTTCATTTTTTTTTTTAGTTTTTCTTATAACATTTTTATTTTTAATTTTTTATTTTTAATTTTCTATTTTTCATTTTCATTTTTATTTTTAATTTTTTTATTTTTCATTTTTCATTTTTAGTTTTTTATTTTTTATTTTTCGTTTTTAATTTTTAATTTTTAATTTTTTATATTTCTTTCTTCATTTTCAAACAGGTTATTACATATCATAATTTTTTCACCAATACAATCATAAGTCACACCGATTTTGTCTTACGGCTGACATGTTACGCTGTTTTTGTGATTGTATTGTGAAATGGAAATTTACCCCCATGCGTGTATAGATGTTTACACATCAAAAATTAAGCCATTGGACATGTTTCATAAGGCGAATAAAGTAAGAAAAATTAAAAACGAAAAACGAAAAATGAAAAATAAAAAATGAAAACTGAAAAATAAAAAATGAAAAATGAGAAGTAAAAAATAAAAAATAAATGTAAAATAAAAAATGAAAAATGAAATATAAAAAATTAAAAATTAAAAATAAAAAATCAAAAATGAAAAATAAAAAATGAAAAATAAAAAATAAACAATGAAAAATAAAAAATTAAAAATGAGAAATAAAAAATGAAAAATAAAAAATGAAAAATAAAAAAATAAAAATGAGAAATAAAAAATGAAAAACAAAAATAAAAAATTAAAAATAAAAAATGAGAAAGAGAAATAAAAAATGAAAAATGAAAAATATAAAAAAAAAATTAAAAATTAACCGGTTGCAATAATAAAAAATAATAAATATTGTTATATTAGCAGAGCCCCTGCAGTTGATTGCTATAAGTGATACATAGATGACGCTTTCTGTTTGATTTTACAAAGTGCCACAAAAAATCTTTAATTACTAGCAGTCTAATTCATAAAAAAACTTTATTTTGCCTCTAAAGTATACTTTTGTTATTACACGGATTTTATCTTATAAACCATTATTAGAAAACACTATTCATAAACATGTAATAACAGAAAATTAGCTATTAAACGTTTCATTTGATTTATAGTTCTGTGGTGACAACACTAGTCCTCTGTAGTTGTCAGTTTGTGGGTAGTGATGAATAAAATAAATAAATCATCTACTCGGTAATTGAATAATATTTTATTTATTTTCTTTTATATTAGAAATTATTTTAATTTTTGTAGAAAAATAACTTCACTTTAATAAAGGAACAAAAGATATTTGTAAATAAATGATAATAATATAAAAAAAATAATTTTTTACACATATTTATTCGACGTGGTAGTAAAAGTAGTCGAATAACGAATATGGCGTAACAAATTAACAACACTGGTTTGTTTTGAATTAATTTTTATTTATATGTGAAAAAATATCAATTATATTTCAGAAAACATCAATTGAATTTCAGAAAATATCAATTGAATATCAGAATTAAAAAGTACGGAACAAGGGGGGTTTTAGGGGCAACGCTCCGACTTTATTTTTTTTTTTTTTGGGAAGTAGGAACTTTTGGGGTGATTCTAGGAAAATATTTTTTTTGCGGCGGTCGAGCCTATTTCCGTAGTTATGGACTTCCGAAGTTTTGACATGGACTTGTATATAACTGTGTTATTTAGCATCGGATTTCAGCGATATATATATATATCATTTGAAAGGTTACTTGAGTGCCTTTTATTTGATATTTTTAAATTTAAAATCTATTAACCCATTATGAACCTATTTCAAATTTTGTATTTTTGTAATAGAGTTTTTTCTTAAAAATGGAATTATCTCGTAAATAAACATATATCATGTGTGCTTTTACGTAAACTGAATAAAATCTGGGTCCACTAGCTTCATTTTGATATATATTTCGACCTCTTAACCCTTTCAGGACCGGATATATTATGGATTTTACCTACACTTTTTAGTTTTTTCGAAATATATATTCCTATTTTTTATCAAAAATTTTCATAATATTATGAAAATATATTTGTTAGTGGGTTAATTCCTCTATATATTTTTGAGTTCTTTTTAAGCGCCGCAGAAAAAATTTATCAAAAATTTTCATAATATTATGCAAACAGTAGTTAGTGGGTTAATTTCCGTAAAAAAAATGATAGTATACCCGGTCCTGAATGGTAAGAAGATGATGACTTCATTTTAATTAGCTACAATATAAAAAACTAGAAGTTGTAGAATTTGTTATACTTACCAATTCTTCAAATTAAATTAATCAATTCCATTTTTTATATTTATTTAAAACAGATTTATCTATTTTTTTATTGAAATAATAACAAAAATGGTAATTTTATTTTAACTAGACCAATTAATGTAAATAATCTCAATGTTTATTATTTATTTATGTCATTTTATGAAAGGTTTAATGTAGGGTAAAGCCTACAATAAAAATTTCATATTTAACAAACGTTTATTAAACGTTTGATAAGCTATTTTGTGTTTATGAATACTGTTTTTCCGATTTTTTCTTATTAACAGCTTATTAAGCTGTTAAAAAGTGTTTATGAATTAGACTGTAGATATTTACACATCTGTGATCGGACTCGCATGATTTTTTTAGTTTAAAAGGAAATTTTTTTGGGCATTAAAAAGAAAGAAAAAGGAATTCCTTACCGAAGTTCTTTCCTTGTTTTTTTTGGAAATCTAGAAACGGTCACGTCATTAAATATATGTACAGTGAGTGACAATACATTGGTAACTTTTAACAAAATATATTTTAGACCACTTGAACGAGCAATAGCAATAAATTAGATCATAAAATTAAATACCATTTTATTCAATTCAATTTTATTATTAAGATTTATAACATTAAAATTTCATTTAAGTATAAAGATGTTTTACAGAGATCAAGATGCTATTTTTCAACTTAAAAATTAAGTGTAATTTACAAAATTTTAAAACATACATAATTTTATTGGAGGAAAAACTTATGAAAACCTATTTGACTTTTTAATTTCTTATAAAAACACTAATACTTCTTAAACCACCTAATATGATGCTAGATCATTAATATGAACATATTCAGAATTTAAGCATCTGATGTTGAAGTTATGAGTGAGTCGCGTTATTTTTTCTGAGACCAATTCTAAACCCGCAAGAGAATGAAGTCTTTCTGTAGAAACGAACCATGGAAGGTTGTAAATTTATTTTAATAATTAATTTTGCGTTGAGCAGACACTGCGAGTAGAACAGGCAGGTTTTCGGCCACATCGGAATTATGTAGATCAGACAAATACACTTCTTGTCATAATGGAACAGTCTGTAGAGTGGCGTACACCGATTTATTTAGTCTTTGTCGACTTTAGAAAGGCATTCGAAAGGCTATGTACACCAACTCCTCACTACAAGTTCGGCATAATGGGATGCCAAGTGAATCGTTCAGCACAAACGCAGTGTTGAAACAGGGTTGTCCTCTTTCTCCATTGCTTTTTGCCGTGGTACTTGATGAGGTAATGTTAAAACTATGCGCGAAGAAAAGGGGTATTGTGTGGGGATTTGGCAAACATCTGGAAGACTTGGATTTGGCAGACGATATCTGCCTCATTTCTCACAAATTCAACGACATGCAAAGCAAAGTGGACGATTTAGTCAAGTTTGCAAGGACCGTTGATTTAGAAATAAACATTGATAGAACACATGCAATGCGAATTAACAACGTCACCGATAACCAATTCAAAATACAAGACCAGATGATTAAGTTTGTTAAGCAATTTTGTTATCTGGGTTACATGATGTCAATTGATGGTGGTGTGGAGGACGATGTGTCTAGCAGACTAAAAGAGGCAAGGTCCACAAATATCACAAAACACATAGATGCGCATATTCAATGCTTGCGTAAAATCTACACTGCTTTATGGAAGCGAAATTTGGCTGATGATAAACGCTATAGCAAAGAGAATCCAAGTTTTCATAAACAAGTGTCTGCGAATAATATGTCGAATATTTTGGCCAAATAAAATCACATACCTCATATCATAAATAAAATAAATACACTGACTCGTATTTTATATCCATTTATAAATCGAAATTCAAAACTTAGTATTGTCAACAAGAAACTTATTTTAAAGTCAGTATTCCATGCAGTAATGTTCTATGCTGCCCCAGTATGGGCTAAAATCGCAAAATGTCACATCAAGAAACTGCAGATTTCACAAAATAAACTTTTAAAATTAATGTTTAACTTACCTTGGTTTTTCTCAACTACACGTCTGCATGCACTAGCAGATATTGAATTAGTGGAAAGTAAAATAGAGAGACTTTTGAAAAATTTTCAACGCCGTTGTACTTATTCGGATTTTACTCATATTAATGAACTTGCTTCATTGTAATTAGTTTTAAGTAGATAAGTAGATTAAGTTTTAATTAAAAAAAAAAAAAAAATTCAAATAGGTTTTTGTAAAAAATTTTTCCTCCCAAACTTTGTATATATTTTATATTCCAAGTTACAAAAATTTTTATGTTGAAAAAGATATACTCTTAAACTCATTATATGTAAATGATATATAAAATAAAATAAGTATGTAAATATTATTGTTGTAAATAAATGAATTGAATTGAAAAAAAAAAAAAATAAAATCACAAACTCAGAGCTCTGGAGGCTGACAAAGGAAGAACCAATAGTTCGTCAAATAACAAGAAGAAAATGGAGATGGATAGGACGTACTCTCCGTAAACCTATTGGCAGCGTTACGAGAGCCGCCTTAGGCCGAGGCCATGCAATGAGCGGCAAAGCGGCGAGCAGCAGAGCGATGAGCGGAAATGAGCGGCATGTGAGCGGCATTTCTGAGCGTCTGAGCGGCGCCGCTCAGCAATACAACTTGTTCTAATTTTTAGTTGTTTTCTGAGCGGCAAAAAATAAAAATGTCAAAAAAATGGCTTTTCTTTGTTTTGTCAATCTGTAGCGCGATTCAGTAACTTCTTTTTAACGATAATCGAATCATTAGAAAAAGAAAACAGCAAAATTATCGATTTTGGTATTCAGTAAAAATTTTAAACGATATTCGCTATTGTTAAAGTCAGCTGTTGTTGTTATCATAACGACAACCATTTTTGTGTTGTTTTTCAATCGATAAAAAGTTAAAAAGGTTGAAATATAGTCATACATAAATAAAAATCATAAAATAGTGAAAATATTTTGCTTTTATTACGAAAATAAATAATAAACAAGTAAGAAAATTATAGTCGGTCTAGACCGACTATACGATACCCTATACCATGCGTTTAGAAACCCTATCTCTTAGGCCCAACTAACTGGACATTGAAAATAAGCAAAAACCAAATTTGAGTGGGATTTTTATTAATTTTTTTGGCTGCAGATATGAAAAAGTTCATATCGGATGCTATATCTATAAAGGGACTAGGTCCAAAAATGGACCGATCCTGATCATGTTTGGTAAAGTCTCTTGTATTTTGCAAAAATATGTACAAACAAAATTTGAGAAGAATCAGTGCGATATTTTTGTTTTTTAATAGATTTAAGTGAAGATCGGGAAGCAGCTCTATATGGGGTCAAAGGGATCATTTTTGGACTACTCATTAGTGGATGTAATGTACGCATACAAACCCAATTTGAGTAAGATCTATATGACAATTTGGATCTTATGGCAATTTATGTCGATTTCGTATGGGTAATTTGTATGGGGGCTAGGTCTGAACATGGACTGATTCTCACCAATTTCGTTCATCCCATGGCCGATAAAAGCTTATATACCAAATTTCGTCAAAATATATTCATATTTGCGACCTGCAGTTTGATTACAAGCTTTACATGGACACACAGACGGACGGACTGACGGACGGACGGACGGACGCTCACCGCTCTGTCGCTTGCTGCTTTGCCGCTCATTGCATGGCCTCGGCCTTAGAATGGAATCCCCAAGGAAGTCGGCACTCCGGTCGTCCAAAAAATACATGGCATAGAACAATTTTAAATGAACTTAGAAAGTAAACAAATCGTAGAATTAGTTGGAATTTTATTGTAGATGCCCTACGTTCCCAAGTGGAATAAAGGTAAAAGAAAAAAAAATTTGGGATATTTGAAGTTTCTTGATATGAAAAGTTGCACTAGTGCACCACACGGGAGCCGCATAGAACATGACAGCATGGAAAATCGATTTTAAAATTAATTTTTTATTATCACTGCTAAGACGAGAGTTCCGATTTGAAAACAGATATAGGATTCTGATTAAAATTTCTACCTTATTTATTATATAAGGTATATATGTGGTCATTAAATTTTGGTTTGGGGTCGAGTAGAACGCCCAAATATTTAACATTTAACATTTAGTGGCAGATAACATGCTTTAATTTTTCTAGTAAAATATATAGCCTTTGTTTTATCGCCATTTAACGTTATTTTCCATTTTTTGAAATAAGATAATAGCTCAGTTAACGCTCTTTGTAGATTAGCTGTGATATCTGCGGGCAGGATTTCAGAGCTTAGGACCGTTGTAACATCAGCAAAGATTGACATCATGCAATAATCTAACTGCGGAAGGTCAGCTGTATACAAGTTGTACAATATAGGTGATAAACATGAACCTTGGGGACAACCTGGCGGTAATAACAATACGCTCGGACAAAGACAGCTTTGACGTCAAGTAGCACCATGTCGGTGGATTTTTGGTAATTAAAGTTCGTTTAATCTAAGTTCCTAATCCTTATCAGAGGGTGGACTGTATTATGTTCCCTTCGAAACCCAAACTGTCGAGGTGGAATAATGTTATTGGTTTCCATGAAATCTGTAAATTTATTTTTCAGTACTTTTTCAATGACTTTACTTACTGATGATAATAAGCTAATGGGATGGTAAGAACATGGACACTCTGATGGTTTATTAGGCTTTTTAATTGGGATAACTTTAGTCTCTTTAAATTCTTGTGGAAAATAACGAAGCTTAAGACAAGAGTTTATAAAAATTATCATAAACTTGATTTCTTTAAATGGAAGTGTTTTAAGGCACCTGTTGTTAATGCCATCAATTCCAAGTGACTTTTTGTTTTTTTTGATAATTTTATTATTCCAGAGATTTCTGAAATATTTCTTTGTAACATTTCTGGATGGTTTGAATTTGTATATAATAACCTAATCGATTCATTTACTTGCGAGGTCGTGATAGGATCACCAAGACTAATAGAAATCGAATAATTTAAAGCAAATGTTTGCGCAAATAAAACACATTTTTCGGAGTTTGTGGTATAACGAATTCCATTTTGTTTCTGAATGGGAATGTTATTTGACTTCTTCCTTAATATTTTTGTTAAGTTCCACAGTAGATAGTAAGCTATCCCATGAATAATTCTTGAACTTGGCTATTACTTCACGAATTATTAGGTTACGTCGAGAATAATTTCTTTGTAGAATAATATTTGTAACATAATTGGGAATTGAGTTCCTCATATGTGAAGATCGTTTCTTAGGTACACAAAGAGTAATCGCATTATTTAAAACCTTTTTAAAATTTGTTAGTATTTGATCGATATGTTCATTAGAAATGATATTGTTAATGTCTGGGAAAACTAAATGTCCGTTTAGAATATTGGCTCCAATTCGCCTTATTAAAATCAAATTTAAGCATTATTGGAACTTTGAGACCAGGGGCACATTTTCCTCCGTGTATGGATACATTATTTCATTTAGAATTTGCCTGTATGCAATTTCAGTAAGAATATCTTTTTCTTCAAGAAAAGCCTGAAAAGCAACCCCATACCATTATATTTTCATCGCCAAACTTAACAGTTTTATTTGTTTCTTTTGGGTCCAGTCTTTTTCCCTTTAGTCGTCATACACACGTTTTTCAATCATGGCCTCTTAAACTAGGACTCATTACAAAAGAGAACAGAGTTCCAATTCCATCTTGACCAGTTCATGAGTTCTTGAACAGAATTTATTCGAGCCAGACATTTTTTCTCTATTATCAGTGCCTTCCTCGTCGGGAAATAGTTCGAGCACATATTTTTAGTTTCAGATTGTTACTGAACATTTTTGGACATTTTTCTAACTCTCTTGCTTAACTCTCCATCTAGCAACACTTCTGGTACCCTTAAACGCATGACATGGTCCGTAGGGACCTATTTTTGTTGATATGACATTTTCTATGAAAAAGACATTTTAAAATTTTTGCTTTGTATTTTATTATTGTTTATTAATTAAAGTGTTGATAAATAAATTAAAATATTTTTTTTTTTTTATAAATACTAACATAATTAATTTTTATGAAGTTTATTATGAAAATTTAGTTTTACAATGTTGTTCCTCATTTTGAGCGCAGGTTAAGCACCGATGCATTAATCTTGAATGCTCTGCACAAACTGCATTGTTGCAGGAACAGCAATAGGCCCTTGTTTTGCGTTGACGACCGTACTCTGATCGGCATAGTCGACATGATGGCCTGTTTGTCCTTAGTGCAAACGACGGTGCAGCTGCTTCTGTTGGTCTTGGTACTATCTAAAATGAAAAAAATATATATAATCATTCTGCTTTTGCCTTTAGAATTCTTAATTCTTACCTTGACATCAAATTCCTCCATTGCATTCCGTATCCTTGGATATGCAGTTATGCGAGTATTCAGGGCACGTTCGTCAATGTTGGGTAATGCCAATTGCTTAGTAAGCATAAGGAGGAATGAGCGCCGCCTGTCACTTCTCTTCACTGGCTTCATCTCGTTGAACATTATGAATGCAGCTAATGCAGCGATGTCCAGCATATTGTAAAACATGGCAAGCGGCCAGCGCTTTGTTGAGCGCTTGCATGTATACGTACCAAACATCTGGTCCATAGTATCAACGCCGGATTTGTTGGCATTGTAATCAAGAATGGCTAAGGGCTTCTTCTTTTCAGTTTCCATGTTCACATGTTCCATGTTGTGTAGATAGCAAAATTACTGATTTATTCTTCAATGCGCTGTTGATTGGCCGCGTACGATTTTTATGTAACTCCCGTGGCACAAATGTTTTGTTAGAGCGTACTGTTCCAACATATGCAGTTTTCTTTCTCATCAAAATACGCGCCAAGTCAATGCACTGAAGAAATTGTCTGCATAAATTGTAATTGTAATTGTAATTTCAGTACAAGGTCCCTACGGACCTTGTCATGCGTTCCCGTACTACTCACCTTTAAATCTCAATAAAAACTAAACTATTGGGCGTATCACCTTGAATTTTCTTTTAAACGATTTCTGACAAAATTCTCTTGGAAAACAGGATGACTTTCGGGCTACCTTGTCCTGGCCGAAATAGGAGTAATTTCAGTTTGAAAATGAAAAAGGTCCCCAGGGACCTTGTCGTTAACCGAAGGGTTAAATAATCCGGTCTTTGAATCGTTTTCCGGAAATGTTTCGTTTCCCACTAAATGTCGTCACCCTTCCTCTTTAACGATATTTCTTGAATAATTTTTAAAATTATGGATTTTTTTATAGAATATTGCTTACAAGCTTTCTTTGCTTAGGACCAGCAGTAAAAACAAACTTAACTTTTCACAAGCCTTTATTTTTGTCATTATTTTATAAGAATTAGTTATAAGACTAAAACTTGAAAGAAAACGTCAGAACCTATAAATATTTTAATAACGGTTAAGATTTTATACATTTGATTTCATACCATCTTCTGTTGTTATTGTTTTAATCAACTGTGGTACACAAGTTTAAAAGTTTCCATTGTTTTGGCATCACTAAAAATATTGTTTTTCTTTTATCTTTTTCTTTTAATTGTATTTTTTTTTTGTAAACAATTTTTTATCTTTCGGTAGAGAACACAAGAAAGAGTGATTTCGCAAAAAAAAAAATAATTTTATGACTTAACGAAGTTATTAAAACACGAAATTTCTCAAATTCTGTATGCCAAAAGAAAGCTAGTGATTTAGGTTCTAAAAAACCTTTCCTTAATAATACACAGCCATGGAAAAAATTCCATTAATTCTGGCCAAAATTTTCATATAAATTGCCCTTGAAGATCGATGAAAGGTCCAGTGATAAAACAAGTAAAAAAATTATAGTCGGTTTAGAACGACCATGCGATCGATACCTTATACCATGAGTTTAAAGAAAGCTTTTTAAGTCCGACCAGAATATAGAAAATAAGCAATAAAAAAAACTGCATATCGGGTGATATTTTCCTATATTTCTTTTCAATAATGCATATACAAACCAAATTTGAGAAAAATCTATGCAATATTTTTGTTCTTTTTTTTATTTAAGTGAATATCGGGAACTTTCTTTATATGGGGGGACTGCGATCCGAAATAGTCCTACAGGGTTTTCTGGGGATAATAAACACATAGTAAAAAAAATTTGATTGATATTTGTACAATAATTTGGATCTAAGGGCAATCTAAGTCGAACTCAGGTCATTTGTATGGGGTCTAGGTCTGAACATGCACCGACTTTCACCAATTTCAACAGCATCCATGCTAGTAAAAAAATTATAGTCGGTCTAGACCAACTCTACGATACCATATAACATGCGTTTAGAGACCCTATCTCTTATGCGCAACTTATTAGATATAGAAAATAAACATAAACCAAATTTGCTATTCACATAGGGACTATGACTAAGAATTGTCCCATGGGGTTCATTTTTGGACTACTGTTAATGGATGTAATAAACATGCAATCTATATGATAATTTGAATATTATGGCAATTTAAGTCGATCTTATAGGGGTCATTTGTATGTGTTCAATAGTGTTCATCAAAATATATGATTACAATGTTTACAGATAGTGATTCTGAGTCGATCGATATAATAAAATGTGGATCTAGGTCAAATATTTTTAGTAGTTACAAACATCAGCACAAGTTCATTATACCCTTACCACATAGTGGTATAGGGCATAGATTTTTTTATGTTAGGAACTATTTATATTTTTATACCACTGCACTATGGCCGGAAATGCATTTTTTTTGGCATAAAGTCTAATAAAGATGCTACAGAGCTTTAAATTGGTACGTATACTAATAATGATATTCGTAAGAAATATTAAAATTTTCAGCTCGATACGACCACGCCCACTCTTACCGTCCGTATAAAGTTAAGTTGCAGGTAGATGTTCTAATTAGCTAAATAACGTTTCTTATTTAACGTCTGGAATATAAGCATGCGTTATATTTCCCCAAATCTGTAAGCTAAGAAAAAAGATATTACCATAATATGTATAAAAAATAATAACAATTTACTCACATAAATAGTATTCAGACTTAGAACTAAGAATTTATTTAATCATCTTCGGCATCTAACTCAACCGCAAATTCATATAAATTTTCGTTATCAGAATCATAATCTAATTCGATGTCCTGCTCATCAGAATCATTATCGGTAACATAATTTGCTTGGTCAGTATCAAAAGTCGGGAGCTCAAGTAGCGCAATGACTTCCTTTGGCAATATATTTTTTTTTTGATATGGCTAATCTTCTGTTAATAAAAATACTGGAAAGTAAAGGGTCCGAATAATCCATTGACCTATTGAACACATCCGCCATAGTATTAACTCGATTATTTTTTAATGCATGAGATCTCCTATCTTCTTTATAAATCTTGTTGCGCCCTTCTAAAGCATTTTCGCCGAGGTATCCGACAGGAACAGGAGATACAGCTATAATTTGGGAACCATGAACCAAAATCTTAAAAACTCTTGGCGACATCGGATACCATGGATACTTAGACATATATAATGTCATAGTTTTCTCGCAGAACTGGTGGAATTTAAGGGCATTAATTTTATATTCACAGGAAATTGCTATTAAAATTGTACGAAAATGTTCAAGAACACCTAAATCAAATTCCAAAATGGATGCAAATAACTTTTTATTTGAAAATGGCCTCCTTGCAGTATTACCATCATTAGTGCTTCCACTGTCGTTTTGATTTGGCATATCCACAAGTAGTCCCTTTTCTTTCCATAATTTTTTCTGTATTGATTGTTTGCGAGTCTCCATCACCTCTTGTTCATTTTTGACCCTTATCTGCCATTTATTTAATCCAATCCTGTAATTTTTTAATACGAACTCCAGTATGCGTATCCAAGCATGAAGTGGACTGACACCGAAGTTCAGGGTACCAGACTTTGGCTTAAATATTTTCGAATTAATGTCTCTAGGGTTCACAAAATGCTTTGCAGTAGCGCCACAGATTGGACACGATTGACACGAGTTAGTTCCCGTTAAAATATTCAAAACTATGCCATCTATAAGGGTCATATTCAGATTATAAGAAATCGTAATATTTCTTTCATTTAAAATGGAATATATATATGGCGTCAATTCTTGTATTTAAATGTTCAGATTGTTTTTTTCTGAAATAATATGTTGTTTGCTTTCCTTAGCAAATTCCATTTTAAGGGGTCTACAAAATCGTACAGACTGAGGTGTACGATTCAACCGCAAAACCTTTTCCAATTTGTCTATTATTTTTAGTGGGATAACTGTTGTTACAAATAGTGATTGATCCATTGATGATATTGTGCAAATACTTCCTCTTGCAAGTATTCGACTGGCAGTGTGATTTAGCAAAGAAACTTGCGCAGCAGTTTCTGTTACGATTATTCCAGTTGGTCTACATTTTAATTTAGCTTGCACTACTTTGTCATAGCTTGGGTATATATTACTAGAATGCAATTTATTTATTTCTCTCATATTAATAAATTGTCTTTTACTTAATGAATTTTCCAGAAAAAATGAAAGAGCTTCATTTGGTGTAAGATAGATCGGTTCATTCAAAAATAATTTTTTTTTTATTTCAGCTGGTTTATTTGAAGTAAGCCGAGATTCTTTTAAAATAAATGCTGTATCTTTTTCATTAGATTTTTTTGCTGATACCGTGGCAGCATGTACAAGCAGACTTGTGTCATGTTCGTGGGTTTCTGCTAGTTCGGATGCCAAATTTCTCTTAAGCCGTGGTCCCGCATCTTTATATGCCAGGCGTGGACGACGTCCTATTAGTTGATTTCGCTGTTCTGTTTTTGCGTTTTTGTTATCAAGTTTTGCCATCATAGTCGATGAGAGCCATTTGCCATGTTTAGTTTTAAAAGGTAATATAGTTCTATTACATTTTGGTAATTTTTTCTTGATATAAAGTTCAAATTTTTTTCAAAACATCTCTTTTTTAGCAATACTAATACCATTCTGCCAAGTTGTTCAAATATCCAGTTTGAAACAGCGTTTGCATTTCGCTTGTTATCCAGCCAAACCTGTAGCAAGGTTGAAAGGCTAAAATCTAAATTCACTGGGAAATCCAAAATATTTGGAGAATGCGCAAAATTGGGCAAAAAACATTAAAAACATATTAAAATAGGCAGACTCTAATTTACTCGTAAGTAAATATATTTTGGCACAAGTTGGCAGAAAGTTAGTTTTCGAGATACGAGGCATTGTCAAGTTGGTTAGGTTTTCTCTATTATAACACTTGACACATATAATTCACATAATTACCACATGACAAACACTGACATTAAATTATATATAATTTACATTCTACATACCTTGACCTTCATTTTCCATATTTTTTAAAATTTTTTTTGTTCACTTGTATCAATTTCCTAGTAGCACGAAGTTTAGAAAAAGTTTCCTCTATTTTTGATAAAAAAAAAAATAGCTGTTAATTAAACATTACAGTTTGCAGCCGTAGTAAAGTAACAGGGTTGCCATCTGATTATTTTTAATTTTGAAATAAGTATACTAAGACTATGTACTTTAAGAATATCTAGCAAAAATTAGAAAATACTTTCATGAAAATTTTTACTTTATGCCAAAAATATGGCAAAACCCGCCACAGTGCACTGTGGAGAGGGTATATATCAGTTTGTCATTCCGCATCGAAAACTTAATTTGCGACCTCATAACAATTCGAGTCGATATGGCTATGGCTGTCTGTCCGTCTGTCCGTTTGTCTGTCTGTTGAAATCACGCTCATTCAAAAAATAAACCATTTACCTGGCTAAAATTAGGACACAATTGTTTGTAAATATTTCGAGCAGGTTGGTAAAATGGGCGGGTTTAAAATAGGGTTAATTGGGCTTTATTATGCCAAGATATATGGAGCCACCTCTAAAGATGCCAATTTTTCAAATAATTTGTTTATATTTATTATAAAAAGTGCAATAAGTCCAAATATTAATAAAAACGTAAAGTCCAGTAGAGGGTAATATATATTACGCTTAGCTAAATTTAACACTTGCAAGATCAAGATCGGACTTCTGTTAGATCTCTATTCGTATTATTCTGCCACTTTGCCAAATCTTGAGGAAAACAAATGTGATTTTGTAGTTATGATTATTTACCAAGTCCATAATTGTTCTTAAGCAATAGGAACTGACGAATTTTTTATTTAAAGCCTTTTCACAAAACTCATGTTCCAAAATATCGTATTAGTCGCTTAAATTGACCATAGATTTCTTGACTGATTTTTTTATTTTTGCTATTTATGGTAGTCACAAATATTTATTTAAAAATTATGCCTCAATTCATATTCCAAAGTCCAAAAAAGCTAAAATTATTTACCAATAAAAATTACTTGTGTTGCATTTCTCTCATCGCTTGAATTGTCACAAACCAGGCTTAAATATTTATTTTATGTATTTCTTGTTTTAAATATTTTCTACTTAGACTGCATGTTAAAACTTGGCTTTGATTTGCTTTAGGGTTTCTTCTACCGTTATTTTTTTTTTCTCTTTTGTAAACTATTATTTGTTTCATTTCGTTTCTACATAATCTTGGCATGTTATTCATTCGAGTTGTGTTGTTGTTGCGTTTAACTATGTTTTCAAATATATAATTTCACTTTAAAACTTCTGCACCAGCATATTCGGTATTCATAGGGTTCATAGTTAGTAGTGTTGTTGTTGTTGTTGTTGTTGTTGTGCTTTGTTGTAATATATTAACGGTTTCTTAGTTATAACAACATAAATGTGTAATTAAAATGTTTCTGTTGCACCACTTCGTATTCTTCTACTTTAGCTATTTGTTGCTTTCCTTTCTTTTGTAATATTTCCTTCATATTTACCGTTATTTGGTAGCTGTTCTTTCGTAATTTAAGTCTAATGTTAAGGTGTCTTATATGAAAGAGGGGCAATTTTGTGAAAGAGTTTGTAATCTTTTCATAAGAAATCCATTTTCTTACTTCAATATACCGTAGATCATGCAATTTATTAGAAGGAAACTTTATTTATATTACTGGCTCTAATGCTTAAGAACTCTTAATTTATTAGAGAACGATCTTGACAATGGATTTTTAAAAATATAAAATATTCTTAACGTACATAAATATTAATGTCATGGGTCACAGCTGAGGAAAATTAAAAATAAACCTGAACACTCTTCTCTTATTCATAATTTATGTTGTTTATCAAATCTTCTTATGTCTCCAGCTTATGCATCAAATCTCAATTTCTTCTAGTGATCAAAACTCCACTCAAAAATTAGGTGTAGGGTATTTTTACATCAGTTCTCATAATAACATTTTTAGTAGGGTGGCCGTTACCATATTTTTACCGAAACATATTTTGTTTTTTGAATTAATAAAATCTCAACTGTTGTAGGATTTTGACAATGAACATGCATAAAATTTTAAAACAAGGTTGAATTATTGACATTTATTTGATAATGTTGCATAAAGTGTAGGTTGTTTCACTCATAAATTATGAAACTGATTTAATTATAAAACTGTATGCAAATGCAGCCATTTATTATTATGCGATTTGTATAAATAGTTACTATAAGAAGGATTGACACCGAAGATATTATGCAATCAAAAATTTATTATTTTCGTTTGTTTGCTGTTATTTTCAGACACCGTTACAGTTATGCAAGTACATTTTACCATAAAAGTTATAAAATAAAAATTAGTTTTGGATTTTAGAAAATCATTAATATTACATGCCAACCAAATTTTCAAATGATCTTATTCTCATACTTCACACAGTTTTTTGACAGTGTTTTTTATATTTGTTCGAATACATATAAATCAAAAATAACTTTTATTTCGGCTGTTTGAGCTAGGATTTTTTTTAAATGTTCGTTTTGAATTTGCCCATCGATCCCTCTTTTTGGATTTTTGATTTCTTGGTTGCGATAAATACTAAAAAACTGTCTGCATGAAACTGCGGAGAAAAATTTTAATTTTTAATTTTTCCCAAAAATGTCCATAATGTTCCAAAACTTTTCGTGGAGAAGCGATTTTTTACTGGAAAATTATGCACTTTTGAAGAAAATTCATTGAATGAAAAGTGGTCATGGAATACTCACAAATTTTTTCAGAATTTTTGGACACATTTTTTGACATTAAAAAAAATTTTTTTTTTTAATAATATGCAAAAATTCTGAACAAAATTAAAATGCTAAATTTTTGTACGCAGTTTCACCCTGACAATTTTTAATTATTAATTGCAACGAAGATTCTCAGCTGAAAATATTTGATAAAACTAATTTTTGATAAAATTCACCAATTTTTGGACACTAATTCCAGAAAAATATGAGCCGAAATCAAAAATCCCGAAAGAGGTATCGATGGGCAAATTCAAGACGAACATTTAAAAAAAAATCTCAAGCTCAAACAGTTGAAATATGGGAGGTGTAGAGTAATTTGAGTGCAACAGTGGCGATTCGTCCCACTGTGGGATATTTTCTTTTCTATGATTTTTAAACTCTTTCTTTTAACTCATAGTCTCTGTCTGTCTGTCTGTCTGCCATGGGGCAACCCCATTCCCTCTCATCCAATTGATCTGAAACTTGGTCCATAGTCTTGTTGTGACTACATATTAACTTTGGGGTAGTCACGCAAAGTCACGCACAGTCACGGAGTGATTTAAACCCCATTCCCTTCATCCAATCAATCTGAAACTTGATCCGCAGACTTGTTGTCAAAAGATATTAACTTAAAGATAGTCATGCATAATCACGCATTGACACGCACAGTCACGGAGTGATTTGAGTCCCATTTCCCCTCATCCAATCAATCTGAAACTTGGTCCATAGGCTTGTGACCAAAGATTGATTTTGAAATAGTCTCGCAAAGTCACGCACAGTCACGGATAGATTCGACACTCATATGCAGAAGGAAAGAGTTTTAATATAAACTTTGTTTTTATGGGTTAGATTATTTAGTTAAAAAAAATTTAAAGGAAAATGCACTTCTCTAAGAAAAGGTACTTTATTAAGACAAACTAATTATTTAAGGATAAGCACTTTTTATAAAATTTACTTTTTTCAGAAAATTTACCTTTTTAAGAAAAGGAACTATTTAATGAACGGGCCTTTTTTAAGAAAAGGTAATTTTTAAGTGAAGGTATTTTGCTAGAAAAGGCAATTTTTTCAATAAAAGGTACTTTTTAATAAAATGTACTATTTAAGAAAATTTGCTTGTTAAAAAATTCACTTTTTTATGAAAAGGTACTTTTTAAGAAAGTTCCTTTTTTAAGAAAATGTACTTATTTAGGAAAATTTGTTTTAAGAAACTCACTTTTTAAGAAAATGTACTTTTTAAGAAAATATACTTGTTAAAATTTACTTGTTACTTGTTAAAAAGTCACTTTTATAAGAAAAATATTTTTTTTAAGAAAATGTACGTATTTAAAATTTTTTTTTAAAGAATGCACTTTTAAGAAAATGTACTTTTCAAGAAAGTGCTATTTTTTAGGAAAATGTATTTTTAATAAAATGTACTTTTTTAAGAAAAATTTATCTCTTTAAGAAGTGTTATTTTTTTAAGAGAAATAGTTTTTTTTACGAAAAGCTACTTTTTAGGAAAAGGGAACTTTTTTTTTAAGGAAATATACTTTGTTACGAAAATATACTTTTTTTAAGAAAAGGTACTTTGTTTAGAAAAAAGGACTTTTCGTAAGAAGATACTCATTTTTAAGAAAATGTAATTCTTTTTAACACCAACTTTTTTAAGAAAATGTACTTTTTGAAAAAATGGCAAATATTGAAGGAAATGTACTTTTAATATTAAATAAATGTTACTTTTTACGAAAAGTATTTTTTTAAATATTACTTCTTAAAAAAGGTACATTTTTAGAAAAAGTGTTTTTTTAAGAATTAAACTTTTTTACGAATGTGTACTTTTTTATGAAAAGGTACTTTTTTAAGGAAAGGTTATTTAAAAAATAGTACTTTTTATGAAAAACTAATTTTTATGAAGAGATTAATTTTTAAGAAAATTTACTTTTTTAGAACACACACTTTTTAAGAAAAGTGCATTTTTGAAAAAAAGGTACCTTTTTAAGAAAATGTACTTTTTTAAGAAAATACACTTTTTTAAGAAAATACACTCTTTAAGAAAAAGTAAATTTTTAAGTAAAACTAATTTTTATGAAGAGATTAATTTTTAAGAAAATTTACTTTTTTAGAACACATACTTTTTAAGAAAAGTGAATTTTTGAAAAAAGGTACCTTTTTAAGAAAATGGACTTTTTTAAGAAAATACACTTTTTTTTAGAAAATATACTCTTTAAGAAAAAGTAAATGTTTAACAAAAATGGCATGTTTATGAAAAGTTACTGCTTCAAGGAAAGAATCAAGATTAAGAAACGGTACTTACTTAAGCAATTGTGCTTTTTAAGAAAAGGTAGAAAATGTGGTCGAAAAGAAATGTTTTAAGAAAATATATTTTTTAAAGAAAAATTTACTTTTTAGAGAAAAGGACCTTTTTAAAAAAAGGTTATATTTTAAAAAAGTGTTTTTTAGAGCACCTACTTTTGTGAGAGAAAGGCACAGGCTTAAGAAAAGGTAAATTTTTAGGAAATTGTGCTTTTTAAGAAAAGTACTGCTTTAAGAAAAGATGAATTTTTAAGAAAATATACATTTTTTAAAAGGTGCTTTTTTAGAAGGTATTTATTAAAATGATAAAAGTAGTTTCTTAAAAGGTACACTTTAAAAGGTACTTCTTTAAAGAGTACTTTTATAAAATCTACTTTTCCAGAAGATGCTTTTTAAGAGGTATTTTTTATAAAAAGAACTCTTTTAGAATGTGCTGTTTTAAAAGGTACTTTTGTAAAAGGTATTTTTTAAAAGATACTATTTTATAATGGAACTTTCTTAAAGTGTATTTTTTAAAAGGTACTTTTGTAAAAGGTATTTTTTAAAGGGAACTTTTCAAAAGGTATTATTTTAAAACTTACCTACTTGGGGGTACTTTATTAAATGGTACTTTTTAAGCATACGTTTTTAAAATATCATTTTTGAAAAAGTACTTTTTTAAAATATAATTTTTTGAAAAGTACATTTTTGAAACGCACTAATTCAGGAGATATTTTTCAAAAGGTATTTTTAGAAAAGATACTTTTTTAAAAGGTACTTTTTTAAATGGCGCTTTGTTAAAATTGCTTTTTTAAATGGTACTATTTTAAAAGGTACTTCTTTAAAATGTACTTTTTAGAAAATACTTCATTAAAATGTAGTTTTTTGAAGGTATTTTTTAAAATTACTTTTTTACAATATACTTTTTCAGAAGAAAAATTTTTTTTAAAAGGTATTTTTATAAAAGGAACTTTTTAGAAAATAAATTTTAAAAGGCAAATTTTAAACGGCACTTTTTAGGAGATACTCCTTAAAAAAATACTTTTTGAAAGGTCCTTTTTAGAAGTTTTTTAAAGGTACTTTTTAAAAACGCACTTCCTTAGAAGGTACTTTTTTAAAGTCTACTTTCTTAAGGAAAGATACTTTTGTTTTCAACAAAATGTACTTTTTTGAGAAAAGGTACTTTTTAAGAAAAGGCACTTTTTAAGAAAAGGTACTTTTTAAGAAAATATATTTTTTTTAGGATAGGTACTTTTTTAAGGAAATATACTTCTTAAGAAGGGGTACCTTTTAAGAAATGGTACTTTATGGAAAATGTCCTTTTTAGAAAGAAATTATACGCTGCAAGTTATTATGCACCAAGGTTAGTCCTATTGGATAGTAGTTTATACACAATTTTTCAATAAGATCGGTCCAGATCTCTCTGAGTTAGAGGGGATCAAAATTTGACATTTTGGCCAAACAGGTGTTTCTTCTCATCCAGGTAACTTATTACCTATTGTTCTTAGAAAATTTTCTCCTAAAGAGTTTAGATAGCTATTTATTCAATATTTCGGAAAAAAATACTTTAAAAAAAAAAAAATTTGTAGACTTTTTTTTTTGCTAAATTAAAGCATTTTTTGCCTTTTTTTCAAAAAGGGATTTTTTTTTTTTTCATTAGAAAGCTTAGGATTTTTCCTTTAAGAGCTTTTTGACCGCTTAGTGGGATGGGAGTGGGATATCTATCAAAATAAATGTTTTGTAACTCAAGGCAACGGTTTTTCAATTTTTCACAAATGCACTATTTTGAATTTTTTCCTATTTGTGTGTAAAACCTTACAAATAAAACTTATACTGAGAAACTAGACAAATTAACCTTTCCAAAGGTATGTAACATACCTTCATAACATAACAGAAGAGAATGGTTATCTGTAACCTGAAAGAGTTATTTCCAACATTTCAATCTGAACACGAGGATGTTAGAATTGGCTTCACGAAATTAACCCAAATGAGGCCAAAACATTGCGTTTTGGCAGAAAGCAGCGGAACTCATACAGTATGCGTTTGCATTTACCATGAAAATCTTAAACTGATGTTGAACGAAATCTACTTAAAGTATTTAATAGATGATTCGGCAGAAGATTTACACGATTACCGCGATTGCCTTAAATTGACTATGTGTCCTAATGAAACAACTTCTTGCCACTTAGGTGAATGTACCAATTGCCCGAAAACCACATTCATCAAAGAAAATTTAATCAACTCTTTAGATCGAGAATATATAGAGGAGGTCAAATTTGATTCTTGGATTCAGACTGACAGATGCACATTGAAAACAATCATTTTAAATGTGGATGATTTTGTGGAAGAAATGTGTACAGGATTGCTAAACTTGAGAAACCATAACTTTTTAGTCAAAGAGCAATGGTCATTCTTCAAGGGTTTGAAGATACATTTGAAGTCTGGTGAATTCGTTATTTCATATGATTTCGCAGAAAACTATAAATATGTTCTTCAGGATGCCATACAAGCATTCCACTTCAATAACGACCAAGCAACTATATTCACAGTAGTTATTTACTACATGAAAGATGAAGAACTGGAACACAAAAGTATGGCAATCATATCCGACGATTTAAAACATGATACCGTTGCAGTTTATGAGTACTAAATTTACAGTAATGAAGGTATACTACGTTTCGGACGGAGCTCGTCAACATTTTAAAAACAAAAGTAGCTTGGCAAATCTTATGGCCCATGAAAAAGATTTTGGAATGCCAGCTGAGTGGCATTTTCATCCTACTGCTCATGGTAAAGGAGCATGTGATGGTACTGGAGCAAACCTTAAAAGAAATGCAGCGAAGTATAGCCTCCAGTGCTCTCATCAAGATCGTATCTTAGATGCGACTGCTTTATTCCATTGGGCAAAGAATTATTGTAAAGAAACTAAAATAGTTTTTAGTAGCAAAGAGGATCATCAGGAAACATTGAAAACACTGAAGAGCAGATTCGATGCTGCGGTAACAATCGATGGCACCGCTGAACACCATGCTTTTATACCGCTTGTCGATGGAAGACTCAACTTGAAAAAGTTTTCTGCCTCTATTCAATGCGATTTCTTTCCAAAGACAACAAATAAACCAGCAGCGAAATCAACAGCTGAACCTAGTAACGCCAAGAAAGGATTGACAAAAAAAAAAACGCAGTAAATAAAGGCGACAAAAAAGCTGGATGAAGGACTGGGTATTTAAAAATTTACAAGACTTAAATACTTCATCAGTTACAATAAATTAAGTTTAAAAATAGTTATGATATAAATGGATCTAATGTAATTAAGATTAAATTTTATTAAATTATTTATCTTTTTATTTTTAATATTATTATTATTATATATTAATTTAATTATTATTAAAAATAAATAAAAAATAATAATTTTTCAACATTTCTATAGAAAAAAAGCGATTTTTTTTCCTGAGGTTAACATATTCTGGGTATTACAGTATCGAGGGTATAAAATTTTAGTTAGGTATGTTATATACCTTCGGAAATGTTAATTTGTTTAGTTTCTCAATATAAGTTTTATTTGTAAGGTTTTACACACAAATAGGAAAAAATTCAAAATAGTCCATTTGTGAAAAATTGAAAAACCGTTGTCTTGAGTTACAAAACATTTATTTTGATAGATATCCCACTCCCATCCCACTAAGCGACCAAAAAGCTCTTAAAGGAAAAATCCTAAGCTTTCTTATGAAAAAAAAAAAAATGCCCTTTTTGAAAAAAAAGGCAAAAAATGCTTTAATTTAGCAAAAAAAAGTCTAAAAATTTTTTTTTTTTTTTTTAAGTATTTTTTTCCGAAATATTGAATAAATAGCTATCTAAACTCTTTAGGAGAAAATTTTCTAAGAACAATAGGTAATAAGTTACATGGATGAGAAGAAACACCTGTTTGGCCAAAATGTCAAATTTTGATCCCCTCTAACTCAGAGAGATCTGGACCGATCTTGTTGAAAAATTGTGTCTAAACTACTATCCAATAAGACTAACCTTGCTGCAAATTTCATCCCGATCGGAAGACATCGGTTTCAAAAGTTGGTGCACTTGACATGAAATCCCCCATATATATGTATAAGTGAACATTTTATGAAATTAAATATTAATCATAAGGCGTTACCGAATCATTGATGAGCATAACTATTATTAAGATTTATCTGTTTCGACCCCTGCCGTAAGCATAAATCATTATCGAAGTACATAAAATCAAGCTCCAGATCGACATATTTTCTTCGTCTACAAATAAGCAATAAATATTGACTATAAATAACCTTTCGATTACATGATTAGCATTAAGTTTTATAGCGGAATTTCCCAAGTAAAAGCTCCCTCAAAGACTTTAATTCTTCAATAGCCAACTACAGAAAACAAACCACCAACTAAACTACCCACAACAACAATAATAAAAAAAAATAAATAAATAAATTACAAAAGAAACAAAGTTCCAGTACCACAGCTAGACAAAAGCACATGGATCAGATATTTTCAATAATCTCATGCGAAAGTGGCACATACACAACGCTTGCAACAGCTGCAAGCACTACAATAGTAAACCATAATAAAGACGTATAAATAAATTTTGTGTGGTGGTGTAAGTGAGAACTGCATTCATTCAAACATAGATACTTACAATACAATTATAATAAAATCAAACAGCATGCTCAAGGTCATTCAAGCGCGCCAAATGCAATCAAACAAAACAAACAGAAACAGCAAAAACAACAATAACAACATCAAACAACTGAGCAAAAAAAAGCTTAAAAGTCGAATTAAAGAAATCTCCACAATTGTTCTCTACAACATTCGAGCATACGAGACAAGACAGACATTAATTTTTTTTTTTTGCTTAAGAATTTAATAGACATAAAAAAAAAAATAAAGAATTTTTTGACTGATCGGCCAAACAGCACAAGTCTAGTTAGATCATCGTTGATGAAGTAGGATTAAAAAAAATTAATGGATTTATAATTTTGATCATTTATCGGTTTATATCTTTTAGTTAGCCATTTCAACCTTTAACTCACCTAAAAAACCTTACGGATGTTATCCTCCTAGATTAATAGAAAATTTTATAAAATTATACTTTATAAAAGAAAAATAATGATAAAAAATTTTCTAGAATTAAGTATTAGTAAATTTGATATTATTTGGTTATTTTTAAAAGCGATGCCTTTACAAAAGTAAATAATCGAAATATTTGTCTTAACTAAGAATAATTTTATGATTTCATAGTTATCGAGTTATGATCGCTAGTCTATATAATTGAGGCCACAAGCATTAACCGTCGAAAATCATGCTTTCGAGAAAAATAACTGTTTATATAAATGTAATGAGGCTTCACTGCGACTTAGGTCAGTATATTTTTATTAATATTTTTTTAATAAACAGTGATAGAGAAATGGGGATTCCACGTAAATATAAAGCGTTTTTAGTAGAACATGATGGCATACATAACTCAAATCATTCTTAAGTCGACTTAGGCGGTTATCGCTTGTGACCACAGAGTTTATGATGTACTCCTTCATCACATGATACAGAAAATTAAGGACTTCCTTGTCCTATATATTTTTTTCAGCAACTATAAGTTCCATCTCAGTTCCCATAAAGTGCTGGCATGACATAGTGAATTTTAAGGATGACATTCCTCTCTGAAACTCATTCAGCCCAATTCTAAAAAATACTTCGCATGAAATTTTTCACTTTTCTCTTTTCTCCAAGTGATCCAAGCATTAAGGTTTTTTTAAAAACGATTGTTATTTCCAACAAATTTTTTTGAAATAAAACTAAAATATCTATCTATAATATTAATAGGCTAGGCGATTTCTTGTGACCGATGATTTGTTTCTTTTTAGCCGTTTTGCAGTTTTACAGATTTTTAAACTTTGTCCTTTATTACACACATACATACATAAAATTATACAATGCTATGTGTGTGTTTATTAAATTTGTTAATGTGTTTGTAATAAAAATGATTTTGTTTTTGTGTTGATTTGTGAATTGGCTATAATTGATTAGCATCACTTTACGGTCTTTATTTAATGAAAAAATAAAAATTCCTAGAATTTGCACTCGAATTTCGAGGGCTGGAATATGCTAGTTATAATAACAGTATTATTGTCAGCTGAAAGCAAAAGCAAAAAGATGTATTTTTAAGAGAAAAAAAGTAACCAAAAAGTTTAAAACAATTGATGGCAACATCGTATTTTGACAAGAGAAAATTAATAACGTAACCAAAAGTAAGCTAGAAAAAGATTATTAGTCGAGTTATAGAAACCAAATTGACTACGTTATTGGTGGGATACTGGTCGTCTGTGTGCGACTTACAAGCGACTTATAGAGACAGGTTATAAGTTTAACTAACATACCATCGGTCTTAGGTTAACGATTTCTGTTTTTTTCAAATAAAAAACATATACACTAGATCTTGTGTATAAAATATCTAATTAATAATAAATATTAATATAATATTAATAGGCTAGGCGATTTCTTGTGACCGATGTTTTGTTCTACCGTTTTATCCCGATTTTGGTGAAACGTATATTATTTGAAAGGTATTTCTTTTTAGATTTACAGATTTTTTAATTTTTTTACTTTATTTTGAGTAAATTAGATTTGAAGTTGCTACTAACACATACATAAAATTATACAATGCTATGTGTGTTTTATTAAATTTGTTAATGTGTTTGTTCATGAGTTTGTTATCTTCATTCACAATAATAATAAACCGTAAAAATGTTGATTTGTGAATTGACTAAGTTGAAAAATAAAGCTGCCTAGAAATTGCACTCGAATTTCGAGCGCTGGAATCTGCTAGTATTAATAAATACACTTAAGCCATTTTAACTTACAAACCCTGAAAAATATAAAAAAATACATAAAAAGATATTTTTAGAGTTTTTCATGCTAAGTAAAGTCAACAAAACTTATTAAAAAAAAAAAAAAATAGAATATAACACACACTCAATTGTCTATAAAAATAAAATTTGCATTTTGAAGCATTGGAATACATAAACTATAATTGAAATAAAATTCTATTCTCACAACTTGTCAAGATACAGCAAAATTGGTTTAAACATTCATTAAAAGTTTTTCACATATTATGTTAATTTACGTATTAAAAATTTATTTAAAACTACTCTAAAATGGTTCAAACTAGGCGCTTTTTTTGAACTGTCTTACAGATTAAAAAAAAATAGAAATATCGACAAATTTTTTTTTATTATTTTACTTGCCACAGATATTGACCCTTGTTAATTAGTAAATTCATGGGCGATGATTCTAAATTAATTTGTTTCAAACTTTATGCTGGTGGTGTTGACTTTATTTTATATGAATATGGAATTATTAAAAAATCGATATGATTATTTTATTTTCCCCAACTCTTATTATTACACTTACCCTGTTACACCAACGCATTTCAATCATATCGTCCTTTTTTTTTTGTATTATTTTTTTACATGTGATACAAACATATTTACATAAATTTGCGATAAGCCTGAGTCAATAACTTTATAACGTTTATTGCAATAACAAATGATACGAGTACAAAGTATGAGTAATACTTTCATTATGACAACAATAACAAAAAAAAAAAAAAAAAAACTAAATGAATGAACGAATGAAAGTAGCACACAGGCATGCAGGTATGAATTCATACATAATTAAAACAAAAATTCCTGATCAGAGTTTCTTAATTTTTTTCTCATCGTAAATTTGCAAAAATTGCCAATGGCCAATTTGAAATTCTTATAGGAGGTCTGGAATACTAACCAATAATCATGTGTAATGCCTTGGGTGAATAATCAGCCCTGTTCTTGAAACGTTGTTATTTGAATATGAGTGAATTTAAAATCACATGAAATCGAAATTTTGGGTTTCTTGAAACCACTTTTTATTCAGTTTCACAAAAAACTTTTAAGTATTTTGTGCATGTTTTTTTCTTAAATGTATAGAAAAAGTATAAAGAAAAATATTTTCTTTTAAAATAACAACTTATTTGTTCATTTAATTGTTTTTGTTCTTCAATTTCATTCAATTAAAAATGACTTTTCTATTATTAAAAAGTTAGGCATCACCAAAAAAAATTTCGATATTCAAATAAATTGGATTTGACTGGCATCACTACTGTTTCGAAGATATGCAAAAAAAATAAAAATATTTGATTTGATGAAATTTTTTTTTTAATTCCTTTATTTGCAATAATTAGTGCATAAAGAATCTATGTTATAATTGAAAAAATTTTAATGGAAAATAGATTGTGTAAATAAAAAGTTTTTATTATAGTTATAGAACAGCATCATCGCAAAAAGTGTGTTTTATTAACATCGACCACTTATTACGAGTTTTTTTTTTTAAATCAGCGCAAAATGTAAACGTTTTTTTAAAATCGTTTGTTTTTTATAAAATTAATGTCTAATTTTTTAAAATAATGACAAGGTTCAATAAAAAACATGTTAGAGTTTAAATATCAATTAGTTTTTTTATCTCTTAAAACCTGCTTAGTAGAAAAAAGGGCATTTGTTTTGATTTCACAAAGCCTTTTCTATGTGAATTATAACGAGAAAAAATATTCATATTGAAATTAGAGAACAGCAAAAAACTCGTAGATTTAAGAATTTTTTCGTTTACGAGTTTTTTTTTTTTTGTGATAGTGGTTTCAAGAACAGGGGTGAATTTGTTTCACGCACTTAAATTATATTCGTTTGATTCAATATTTAAATTTATTAGTCATTATTTGAATTTCGTCTAAAGAAAAATATAAAAAAATAATAGATAAATTGATTTTTCATAGAAGTCTTTGACCACACGTTGTTAATTGAAAATTAACAAAATCATAACTTTAAAAAGCTCTAAAGGGAATTGAAAATGAAACGAAAAGCGCTAAAACTCGCTGGTATTTAATTTTACTTTTTAATATCAATTAGAACGGTGCGGGAAGTTTTTCCGTTGCGTGGAAAAAATACCCAAAATGACAACAGTTAACGTCAACAGACGTTACATTTTGTGCATATTTTACATTGAGTGACAATACAATGGCAACTTTTAACAAAATATATTATTAATGATTTGGATGGTCAATACCAAAAATTTGGATCATAAAATTAAAAACTTTTTAAACTCTTTCTTTTAACTCGAGCTCTCTGTCTGTCGTGGGGCAACCCCATTCCCCCTCATCTAGTTAATCTGAAACTTGGCATATAGTTTTGTTGTGACTAAAGATTAATTCTGGGGTAGTCACGCACAGTCACGGAGTGATCTAAATGTCATTTCCCCTCATCCGCTCGATCTGAAACTTGGTCCATACACTTGCTGTGAAAAAAAGATTAACTTGAACTTAGTCACGCACAGTCACGCTTGGTCACGCACAGTCACGGAGTGATCTAAATGTCATTTCCCCTCATCCGCTCGATCTGAAACTTGGTCCATACACTTGCTGTGAAAAAAGATTAACTTTGACTTAGTCACGCACAGTCACGAAGTGATCTAAATGTCATTTACCTTCATCCGATCGATCTGAAGCTTGGTCGATATACTTACTGTAAAGAAAGATCAACTTCGACATAGTCACGCACAGTCACGCATAGTCACGCACAGTCACGGAGTGATTTAAAACCCATTTCCCCTTATCCGCTCGACCTGAAACTTGGTCGATAGACTTGCTGTGAAAAAGATTAACTTTGACATAGTCACGCACAGTCACGCATAGTCACGCATAGTCATGCACATTCACGGAGAGATTAAAAACCCACTTCCCCTCATCCTATGGATCTGAGACTTTGTCCATAGACCTGTTGTGGCCAAAGATTAATTTCAAGATAGTCACACAGAGTCACGCACAGTCACGGAGATATTCAAAACTCATATGCATAAGGAAAGAAAGAGTTTTAATAAAAACTTTGTTTTTATGGGTTAGATTATTTTTAATTAAAATTTGTTTTTGTTTTATTTTTTTAAAAACGAAAAACTATTAACATAAAATAGCTTAACTTCAGAACAAATAACAAAATTTAAAGGTATTAATTTTTATGCTGTTGACAAAACATTGGAAACGTTATATATATATATATATTATGTCCTGTGGTTCCTATAAGGAACAAAGGGCCACAACGAACTCCTTCCATTCGGTCCTATTTGATGCTAGGTGTTTGATTTCCCTCCAGCTTAGCCCTCTTTGGATTACTTCAGCTTCGAGTTGACGCATCCAGGAGTGCGACGGGCGTCCAACTCTACGTGAATTTCCATGGGGATTCCAGTCAATAGCAGTATTAGTAGGGTCGCCTTGTGGTCTACGGAGTGCGTGACCAATCCAGCGCCATTTTCGCTTAAGGACCTCAATGTTGATTGGACTTTGATTTGTTTGTCACCATAGTTGAGTGTTTGATATGGTGTTTGGCCAGAATATCTTGAGGATCCTTCGTAGACAGCGGTTAATAAACACCTGTATGGCGTTTATTTCACGTGATGTTGTGTTTCATGACTCACAACCGTAAAGGAGCACCGATTTGACGCACGAATTGAAAATGCTGATCTTAGTGTGCTTTGAGATAGCAGTAGATTTCCATACAGGGCGGAGCATACCGTATGCCTGGTTGGTCTTTGACATTCTATAGGCGACGTCATTGCTGCAGCCGCCAGTATGAGTTAAAATGCTACCAAGATAGCAAAACGACCTTACTTCCTCTAGTTCAACATCCTGTATTTTAAATCTGCTATTATTAACGGTGTTGCAGCGCATTACCTTACTCTTTTTAATATTTATTTTTAGACCAGCTTTTGCAGCTTCGGTTTCAAGAGACTTAAGTTTAGCTGACATATGCCGATAGCTGTGAGACAGAAGACAAATATCATCTGCGTACTCCAGACTCTCTAGTTGTTGCGTGAGTCCCCATCGTATACCTCTGCTGTCCTGAGTAGCATTGCGCACTATGACGTCTAGGACGATGTTAAAGAGAAGAGGGGATAGTATACATCCCTGGCGCGCTCCGGTTACAACGTTAAAACTGTTGCTTAGTGCGTTGTCATGGAAAACACGACATCTAACATCCTTATACAGAGCTTGAGTAATCATGACAATCTTTGGTGGAACTCCTTTACACGCGAGAGCACTCCATATTGCATTGTGGCTCAGGGTGTCGAATGCTTTCTCAAAATCTATAAAGATCATGTACAGGGGGGACTGCCACTCGGCGGACTGCTCAATAATTATTCGCAAAGTATTTATATGGTCAACACAAGACTTTTGTGGACGACAGCCAGCCTGCTCAAGCCTGATGTCATCCATTACAGCATCTGATATTCTTTTGTTGATAATGTGCGCTTAGATCTTATTTACTGCACTAAGAATTGTGATACCTCTCCAGTTCCTGCAATCGGTAAGGTTGCCTTTCTTTGGTATGTTGACAATGATACCTTCTTTAAGTTTTGAGTCGAGTTCGAGTGTGAGCCAAAAGTTCTCGATGAGGGGTAGCAGAATGTTCGCTGTTAGTTGGGGATCAGCTTTAAGAATTTCAGGGGCTATATTATCGGCACCGGGGGCCTTGTTTGCCTTCAAAGCAATAACAGCGTTTAAAACTTCTGAAATGTCAGGGCATTCAGTTGAGATGTCTTGTCTAACTGTGTGGGTTGCGCATGAGCAAATGTTCGAAAGGTTGGATGGAGCGTTTGAAAGCATTGAGGAATAATGACGTCTCCATATTTCCAATTGTTCATTTTGGGATGGTGATAGTTCTCCCTCACTGTTCTTTAGTGGTTTTGTGTTAAGGAAATTTTTACCTGTGAGTTTTTTGGTGATTGCGTAAAGATCTTTGGACCTATTCTCTTCAGATGCTTTTTGGGCATTACGCGCAAGTTCCTCGAGCCATCTTCTCTTGTCATTTCTAGCACTCCGCTTCACTAGCAAATCGTGACGCCTGTAGGCTTCACCTACCGTTATCTTTTCACCGTGTGTTCTAGCTATATTTTGTTTTGCCTTTATTTCTTATTTCTTTTCTTTCCAAAATTAACTTCCAGGTATCATCCACTGTGCTCTATTGGGGGGTCTTGTAACCGATATGTTCCCTGGCAGCATCGTTGAAGTTATTATTTATGTTTTGCCACTCTATCACCGGGTGTGCTCGCTGTATAACAAGGCCCCCTTTTAGTTCGTCCACGTACTTGTGACGGATTTGAACGTTTTTCAGTTTGCGTACGTCATATTTTCGTTCAGCGGATGGTGGTTTACGGATAGCAGCTACCTTTAGGCGAATATTTATAATTACAAGATGATGGTCTGTTGAACAGTCTGCACCGCGTTTGGAACGTACGTCCAGAAGAGTCCTGCGCCATGATTTGCTTATAGCAATATGGTCGATTTGGTTTTCGGTCACTCTGTCCTTTACCATGCAATAATTGAAAACTATCCCTCTATTTTTTTTTTTTTTTAATATTTTGTTGGATCTCCATAATTTTTTAGTACTGCTTCATAACACCGATGCATGGAGTCAATTAAATTATTGATGATATCTATTGAAATTTTTTGTTACTCTGAATTAACTGCTTCCATGTGATTTGTCTTGTTTATGTAATTTCGTGTCCATATGTTTTAATTTACAATTTCCCATAGATTTTTTTTAGATTGAGATCTGGTGATTTTGCTGACCATTCCAAAATACAAAGTGCGTTAAATTGTAGCCTTTCGATTACAACTTCGGAAGTATGTTCTGGATCCTCCGCGTATGGACACTTTTCGTCAATTAGAATTTACCTGTATCAAATTTTAGTTTAAGTATATTTTACTGTATGAATTGGACCCATTCCATTCCCCGCACTATGGTGCAACCACCGAACAGTTTTATTTGTATATTTTGGGGGTAGTCTTTTTCCCTTTGGTCGTCTTACAAACGTTTTTCAATCATGGCCTCTTAAATTTAACTTGGACTCTTGAGAAAAGAGAACGGAATTCCAATTCCGTCTTGACAAGTTCACGTGTTCTTTAGCAGTGTTATGCGAGCCAGCGAATTTTTCTTTTATATCAGTGGTTTCCTCGCTGCCTCAATTGCTCGTCGGTTAACAGTTCGAGCACAAATTTTTGGTTTCACATTGTTAATGACCCGTTTTACGGCGCCTGCCCTAATATTGAGTCGTCACCGTTCCTCCTTCGCGATATTTCTTGATAATTTTTGAAACTATGGATTTATTCATAGAATATTTCTCACAATCAGAATCTCAGAATCACTTGTCAGAATCACTTTCTGAGTCGATTTAGCGATGTCCGTCCGTCCGTCCGTCTGTGTGTCCATGTAAACCTTGTAATCAAACTACAGGTCGCAAATATAAATATATTTTGATGAAATTTGGTATATAAGCTTTTACCGGCCATAGGATGAACGCTATTGAAATTCGGTCCATGTTCAGACCTAGTCCCCATACAAATGACCCCTACGAAATAGACATAAATTGTCATAAGATCCAAGTTATCATATAGATCTCAGTCAAATGTGGTTTGTATGTGTTTATTATATCTATTAATCAGTAGTCCAAAATTATTCCTTACAGGACAATTCTTAGTCATAGGCCCCGTATAGAGCTGCTTCCCGATCTTCACTTAAATCTATCAAAAAACAAAAATATTGCATAGATTTTTCTCAAATTTGGTTTGTTTATATTTTTTCAAAATATAAGTGACTTTACCAAACATGGTCAGGATCGGTCCATATTTCGACCTAGTCCCCATATAAATGTTGCATCCGATATGAACTTTTTCATATCTACAGCCAAAAAATTAATAACAATGACACTCAAATTTGGTTTATGCTTATTTTCTATATCGATTTAGTTGGACCGAAGAGATAGGGTCTCTAAACCATGGTATAGGGTATCGTATAGTGGGTCTAGACCGATTATAATTTCTTACTTGTTTAATAGATGTAAGTGAAGATCGGGAATCATCTTCATATGGAGGCTATGGCTAAGAATTCTCCTATAGGTTATATTTTTGGACTACTGATAAATGGATGTAATAAACATACACAAACCTAATTTGACCGAGATCTATATGATAATGTGGATCTTATGGCAATTTAAATCGATCTCATAGAGATCATTTGTATGGGGAATAGGTCTGAACATGGGCCGATTTGCATCAATTTCAATAGTATTCAGCCTTTGACCAATAGAAGCTTATATGCTAAATTTCTTTTTAATATATTCATATTTGCGACCTGTAGTTTGATTACAAGATTTACATGGACACTCAGACGAACGGACGGACCTTGACGGACCCTGATCACATAGTGGTATAGGGTATAAACATATCACTTTCTTCCTCATGCCCAGCCCTAATATTGCTTTTAAATATAAAATTTTATTTTATTATATGTTTGAAGTGAATTAATTTTAATAGAAATGTTTGATTGAATTTTATAATTAGGACAATATTCATTTAAAGTTTTTAGTTTATATCTAACATATTGAAGTTAAGTATCAATCTAAAATAAATATGTTCAGTCACGATTTTTCCATCCACTTTATTTTAAGACAAGACATTATTTTTCATATTCTTCGAGTTATTTCTTACCATATTTTTAGATTTTACCCCCTTCGTTTATGCTGTGTTATCAAACCTGATGAATTGCCTCCTCGGATCGAATGAAGAGGACATCACGGAAACAAGCGGATATTTTGAGGTACTTAAGAGAACCTATTATTTTGAATTTATACAAAATGACTAGGAAATATCGCCCAATGAAAACTCGCAAAAAAAAAAATGAAAAATGAGAAGTGACCCAATTTTTCGTAATTTTTGCCTTATTTTACGTTTTTTTAACTGATCCAAAATTTTTTGGCCATTTTCCGTTTCTCTAATTTTAGTAAATTATAGTCGAAATCCATAAAAATTATTGTAAACAAATTTTTGTTTTGTTTTTTGAAATATATTTATATATACTAGCAGATCCCAGCCCACGAAATTCGAGTGCAGATTCTAGGAAATTTTATTTTTTCATTTAATAAGTTATTTTATAAGACCCTAAAGGTATGCTAATCAATTAAGCCAATTCACAATTCAAACTTTTTAAATATCGATTATTGTCGTTATTGGTTTATGTCCAAAATTATTTTCCAATTAAACTTAATTATTAATGTGAATGAAGAAAACAAACTCATTTTTTGTAAACACATTAACAAATTTAATAAACACACACATAGCATTGTAAAATTTTATGTATGTGTTAGTAGCAACTTTAAATGAGCATAACTCCGAAAAAATTTAAAAATATAAAAATCTATAAATCTGGTGGGCAGCTAAAAAGAAATACCTTTCAAATGAGATGTGCTGGGTCAAAATAGGATTATAACTGACCCACTAACATCGGTCACAAGGAATTGCCTTGCCTATTAATATTATAGATATGTGGCCAGGCTATAATGACTTTGAGCTGATGTTTATCACTACCAACAATATTTGATCTAGACCATTCTTTTATTATACTGATTTTCTTCGAGCTATTTTTGAGTCGATTTAGCGATATCCGTCCGTCCGTCCGTCTGTGTGTCTATGTAAACCTTGTAATCAAACTACAGGTCGCAAATATGAATATATTTTGATGAACTTTAGCATATAAGCTTCTATCGGTCACAGGATGATCCCTATGAAATCGACTTAAATTGCCATAATATCCAAATTATCATAAGGATTCTCCAAAAATAAAAATAAACCCTATGGAATAATTGTTATTCATAGCTCAGTTATGATGCTGATTCCCGGTCTCTACTTAAATCTATAAAAACACAAAAATATTGCACAGATTTTTCTCAAATCTGGTTTGCATATATTTCGGCAAAAAGTAAGTGACCTTGCCATATATTTTTTTTTACCTTCGTAATAAAGGGTTTTTCAATAAGAGCGCTACAAAAGCTTTTTTAAATAAAGCAAAAACGGTTTTGGATATCTATGAAATTCTTTATTCCTGTGAAAGTACGTTCGATGCCATTATGTATGGAAATCGATCTCTACTGCATGGCCACCACGGGCACGCTTGCAGAAGTCCAGACGCTGAACCCAATTTTCGACGGTTTTCAAGCATAAATCGGACGATACTGCTGCAATTTCATATTCGTACGAAGTTCATCAATCGTCGCTGGCTTGTTGGCATAGACCATAGACTTGACGCAGCCCCACAGGAAATGGTCCAACGGCGGCAAATCGCACGACCGAGGGGCCAATCGACTGGACCATTTCGTGAGATAACACGTTCTCCAAACTTGGTTTCCAATAAATTGATTGTGACATTCGCTCTGTGGCTTGTGGCGCCGCCTTGTTGGAACCACATGACCTCCAAGTCCATATCATCCAATTGGGCCAAAAATATTCGGTTATCATTGAACGATAGCGATTCCCATTCACAGTAACGTGCCGGTCTTGATCATCATGGAAAAAGTATGGCCCAATGACGCCGCCGGCCCATAAACCGCACCAAACCTTAATTTTTTCGGGATGCAATGATGACTCATGGAGTACGTGTGGATTGCTGTCTGACCAATAACGCATATTTTGTTTATTGACGAAGCCATTCAGCCAGAAATGAGCCTCATCGCTGAAGATGATTTTTCGATGAAAATCCGAATCATTTTCAAGTTGTTGCTCAGCCCAATTCACGAACATACGACGCTTCTGGTGGTCAAGCGGCTTAAGTTCTTGCGTCAATTTGATCTTGTAAGGATGTAGGCCAAGATCTTTTCGCAAAATTCGCCACAACGATGTCACAGAGATGCCCAACGCTTGAGAACGACGTGTGAGATACACATTTGGGCCTCAGCGGCAGCAATATTCTCGACACTACGGGCACTTTTTTGTTTCACTGGCACGGGAACATTTTGTGCTGTGCCTGTGGATTCAAATTTTTCTACTAGACGCTCAATTGTTGATCTGCTAGGACGATTATGACGACCATAAATTGGACGTAGCGCTCTTAACGTTGAGGCCCCTGACTCCGAATTTCGGTAGTAAATTTTAATAATTTGGACTCGTTGTTGGCTCGTATATCTTTCCATCATGAAATGGCAAACCTTACTGAAGAGAAATGTCAAAAGAGCGGCAAGAAATATGGCGTCGTTTTCTGTCCCTGTCTTTCTACTTTTGTAGCGTCCCTGTTGAAAAACCCTTTATAATTGAAAAATTGTTTTTTCATATAACAATTTTTATTCTCCTGCAAAAATAGATGTTCCAAAAATAAAACAAGTAAGAATGTGGCTGGGCCGAATCTTTGGTGACCTCCACATCGGTTTTACGTTATATTAATATCTGGACTTATTGCACTATTTATAACAAAAGTAAACAAAATATTTTAAAAAGCATTTTGATAATTCGGCAAAATTAATACTAAATATTACGAGAAACACACTGAATTTTAAACATTTATAAGAGGAGTTTTCATTTTTTAACATATTTCCGCACAATGATGCCCGATTTACTCAATTTGCGATACCAATCTGCTTGAGATAATGACAAACAATATTATCATAATCTTATCCAGGTAAATGTTTTATTTTGTAAGTGAGCGTGATTTCAACAGAGAGACGGACAGACGGACATTGCTATGTTGACTTGAGTTATTATAAGGATCAGGAATATATATACTTTATGGGGTCGCAAATACATTTTTCTATGCGTTACAAATGGAATGACAAACATGGTGCACAGTAGTATGAAGGGCATAAAAATCACCTTAAAAATATTATTTCGGTTTGTAGTTCATCTAAATAAATTCTGGAGACCCCATAAACTATATACATATATTCTTGATCTTTATAAAAGGAGTTTGGTATTGCATTTGGAGTCAAAATAGCCGAGGAATTACTTATGAAAATATAAAAATACTCAAATAATATTTCATATAAAAAACTAAAAATAGTGAAAAATGTTTATACTCATTTTTGAATGCCTGTTGCTATTTTTTGTGTACATGAGAACAACAACAAGCAAAACATGTGTATGCATCGCTAATAAACAAACAAAAATCTGATTGTATGTGATTACATTTATGCTGATTGAATTTAATAATTTATTTCAATAAAAAATGCATGAAAATACCTAAAATTTTGTGATTATTTTATTAATTTTAAACATCATTTGAAAAATTCTAGCCATGATAATGTGATTTCTAGCCTTTTTTTCTTTCTTAGTGTTAACAAACTTGGTTATAATAATGTGTTTAACTAGAAGACGGATAGGTGGAGGGTATCAGAGATTCCAACTGCCGAGTTTAATACTCTTAAATATTTTCACCTAAAAAAATAACAGTTTTTTTTACATAATATTTTTTATTCCCCATCAAACAATATGTACCTTTAAAATTAAATTTTACAAAAAAAAAAAAAAAAAATAAATAAAAATGTACAAAAAAAATTTACGCAAAATTTTTTTTTTACGCAAAATTTTTTTTTACGCAAAATTTTTTTTTTACCTCAAAAATATTATTGAAAAAAAAATTTTTTTTTTACCTCAAAAATATTGAAAAAAAAATTTTTTTTTTCACATAGCATTTTTTATTCCCCCTCAACTAATATGTAACTTAAAAATTACGCAAAATTTTTTTTTTACCTCAAAAATATTATTAAAAAAAAATTTTTTTTTACCTCAAAAATATTGGAAAAAAATTTTGTTTTCACATAAAATTTTTTATTCCCCCTCAAACAATATGTAACTTAAATATTAGATTTTTCTAAAAATATCCTTCACACTATTTAACAGAGAGGAATTTGAATTTAGCACCGAGCTGAATATTCAAAACAGTTATAGGAAGTGGTTAAACAACCAGTTGTTCAATAATTTCTTGTGTTATGCTTTAGTTTTTTTTATTCTCAATTATAAAACTAGTTCTAGGTCTCAGCTAATCCCTAGATTTAAGTTCCTAGAAATAAATTGCAAAATCTACTTTGAAAGACAGATAATAAAAGAGCCATTGCAGATGATTTTAGAATCGGTTCTAAAAAATTAAACTGGACAGGTTTTCACTGTGTCATTTTCAGCGCCTATTGTTGTCAGTTGTATAAAAACGAATTGTAATATATTGTCATTTGCAATACATTTGACATCTGAAATGAAATAGGCAATATGTTGGCAATTTGTTTTTGTTTGACGACTGGATTTATTGCGAGTCCATAAGATATACAGACAACATAATTGGTAGAAAATTACGAGATGAAAAACATTATTTGTTTTCTTATTAGATTCAAACACAGCCGTAGTATCTAAAATGTAAGTTAACAACAATTATTGTAAACAAAACGTCTGTGGCAAGTTTCCCAAATAGTGTGACAATTTTTCAAGCCAAAACTTTTTTTTTAACATAGTACCTTTAACACCTAATTTATACTTTGGGAATCACTGTTCCTATTTTATTGTATTGTATCAACCAGATAATGACTCCTGCTTAGTTTGTATGTATTATTATATTTATTTTTATATACTTAAGTAAACATACTCGTATGTATGTATATCCTGATGATAAAATTATTGAAAAAAAAAGTTTTGAGGCTTTTATCGTTTGCTGTGTTTATTTTTTCATTGTTGTTTTTTTTTCATCCTCATACAAACAGTTGCAGATAGTATTTTTGGTGTTTGCCCGTCAGTCCTTCGAAAAAATATACAACACGTATGACAAAAAAAGAAAAACTTATACACATTATTTGCGGTTTGCGATAACTTTTTTGGTGTTGAAGTTGTTTAGTTTTATAAATAAACTAACGTTGACGAAATAAAACATGTATAAGGTACACATCCGTTTAAATGCCGCACAAACGATAAAGATAAATACAAAATTTCTACAAATAAATAAATGACAAATTCGAAAACTATTTAGGACATGGAGTGTATTAGCCTTTACAGTTGAAAAGTTAATATATTTTCAAGAATATTTAAAAGCTTATTTATTAATTTGAAAAGAAGTTGCACACATAACACGGATACGTTGTGCTCTCTAACATTACTCTGCTGTCTTTATTGAATTATATTGTCCAAGTAGATATTGATTCCATTGTATTATTTGTCTTACTTAGTTTTTATTATGGAATTTAAAAATTATTTTTATTGATTATGACAACTATTTATTGGGGTAACGTATTTTAAAACTGCAGTAAATGCTGTGAAGATGAAAACACTAAATATGATTTTATTTAACATTTATAATTTTCCATACGAATTTTAATACAAACAAAATACATAATTTTCATAATAAAAACAAATTTAAATGTTAGAGATAAATCGACAAGTAACATATTTTTGATATTAATCTATAATATTAATAGGCTAGGTGATTTCTTGTGACTAATGTTTTGTTCTACTGTTTTATCCCGATTTTGACCAAGCGTATATTATTTGAAAGGTATTTCTTTTTAGGCGATTTGCAGGTTTACAGATTTTAAAATTTTTTCCCTTATTTTGAGTAAATTGCATTTAAAGTTGCTACTAATACATACATAAAATTATACAATGCTATGTGTGTGTTTATTAAATTTGTTAATGTGTTTGTGATAAAAATGAGTTTGTGTTTTGTGTTGACTTTTAGGATCTTTATTTAATGAAAAAATAAAATTTCCTAGCATTTGCACTCGAATTTCGAGGGCTGGAATCTGCTAGTTAAGTTTTAATATTCTTACTTAATTAACAAAGCTTAGATTTTTGATGTGTAAACATCTATACGTGCAGGGGGGTAAATTTCTATTTCACAATACAATCACAAAGACAGCGTAACATGTGAGACGTAAGACAAAATCGGTGTGACTTATGATTGTTTAGCGAAAAAATTATGATATGTAATAACCTGTTTGAAATTGAAAATTGAAAAATGAAAAATAAAAAATTAAAGATTAAAAATGAAAAATAAAAAAATAAAAAATTAAAAATAATAAATAAAATACGAAAAATTAAAAATGAAAAATGCAAAATGAAAAATAAACAAGTAGGAAAATTATAGTCGGTCCAGACCGACTATACGATACCCTATACCATGCCTTTAGAAACCCTATCTCATAGGCCCAACTAACTGGACATAGAAAATAAGCAAAAACCAAATTTGAGTGGGATTTTTAATAATTTTTTTGGCTGCAGATATGAAAAAGTTCATATCGGATGCTATATCTGTATGCGGACTAGGTCCAAAAATGGACCGATCCTGATCATGTTTGGTAAAGTCTCTTGTATTTTGCAAAAATATATACAAACAAAATTTGAGAAGAATCAGTGCAATATTTTTGTTTTTAATAGATTTAAGTGAAGATCGGGAAGCAGCTCTATAAGGGGTCAAGGGGATCATTTTTGGACTACTCATTAATGGATGTAATGAACGCATACAAATCCAATTTAAGTAAGATCTATATGACAATTTGGATCTTATGGCAATTTATGTCGATTTCATATGGGTAATTTGTATGGGGGCTAGGTCTGAACATGGACCGATTCTCACCAATTTCAATAGCGTTCATCCAATGGCCGATAAAAGCTTATATACCAAATTTCATCAAAATATATTCATATTTGCGACCTGCAGTTTGATTACAAGATTTACATGGACACACAGACGGACGGACGGACGGACGGACGGACGGACGGACGGACGGACGGACGGACGGACGGACATTGTTAAATCAACTCAGAAAGTGATTCTGATTCGATCGGTATAATTAAAGATGGGTCTAGGTCAAATATTTTTGGTTGTTACAAACAGCAGCACAAAGTCATTATACCCAAACCACATAGTGGTATAGGGTATAATGAAAAATTAAAAAAGAAAAATAAAATAAACAAGTAAGAGTGTAAAATTCGGCTGTGCCGAATCTTTAATACCCTCCACCTTGGTTTGAGTCTTGATAATAAATGTAAAGAAAATATTGGAAAAAGTAAACAATTTGTTAAACTTAATACCAAATTATTTCAGCAAATTCTTTGGGTTGGTGTTCGTCTTTTCTATTATTTCGGATTTATTTCGGTGTTTGCTTTTTGGTCATCGTGGTTGCTGATCGGCATGCATTTAGGTTATATACCTGTATGCAGGCTTTTCCGGTTATATGACATAACTTCTCGTTTAATTTAGTTTTTGCTAATTAAATAGCTCGCTCTAACCTCCATTTCAAAGGTAATGGTTGTGTAGGGTGGCTATATGCATTAAATCATGCTAATTGGAGATGCCTGTATAGTTTCTTTTAACTGGCCAAATATTTCTTCATTGCGGCCATATAGGTCGGATGGAGTAACAAAATAATAACCAAAAAAAAAAAACTCTCAATTTTTTTATTAACATATTGCCATATTTGGAAAACATAGAGAATAAATTTATAATAATATATATTCAAATTAGGGATGCCAATCGCAAAAAAACCAAATGTCCCAAACATTTTAAATAAAATAATTTGTTGTCTTTATTTTCTGAAAAACTTCAAACTTTCATCCAAAAAAAATTGTGAAAATTTATATATAAAAAATGACATTCTCATCAAATTGCGTTTATTTATGTAACAGTTTTTATGTTCGCAATTCTTAAATATCATTTGACGTTTTCTAAAATTCATTGAATTTAAATTAATGTTTTCTGTAGTGTGATTCTGTAGTGTGATTCGCAAAATATATCGACAGCTATTGTTGTTTGCACTAAGGATTAAGTGATTCACTATGTACATACATCTCAACGACAGTCGACAAATCTATTTTTCTATTTATTTAAATTGTAAACGAGTGGCAGCTCTGTCAAAATAAGCGAAAAACACAAAGAAGAATACAAAAAAACAAATTAATTCGTGTTTGACGGGATGATTTTATGTTTAATATCTTTATTTTTTTATTAATATTTCTGTGTATTTATTTGAAAATGAAATAATGAATTGAATATGCTATTTAATTTTTTTATTTATATAAAAAAGTTTTTTAATTAAAGCAAAATATTTTCACATTTTATGATTTTTATACCCTATACCACTATGTGGTTTGGGTATAATGACTTTGTGCTGCTGTTTGTAACAACCAAAAATATTTGACCTAGACCCATCTTTAATTATACCGATCGAATCAGAATCACTTTCTGAGTTGATTCAACAATGTCCGTCCGTCCGTCCGTCCGTCCGTCCGTCCGTCCGTCCGTCTGTGTGTCCATGTAAACCTTGTAATCAAACTGCAGGTCGCAAATATGAATATATTTTGATGAAATTTGGTATGTAAGCTTTTATCGGCCATGGGATGAACGCTATTGAAATTGGTGAGAATCGGTCCATGTTCAGACCTAGCCCCCATACAAATTACCCCTATGAAATCGACATAAATTGCCATAAGATCCAAATTGTCATATAGATCTTACTCAAATTGGGTTTGTATGCGTTCATTACATCCATTAATGAGTAGTCCAAAAATGATCCCTTTGGCCCCATATAGAGCTGCTTCCCGATCTTCACTTAAATCTATTAAAAACAAAAATATTGCACTGATTCATCTCAAATTTTGTTTGTATATATTTTTGCAAAATAAAAGAAACTTTACCAAACATGATCAGGATCGGTCCATTTTTGGACCTAGTCCCCATATAGATATATCATCCGATATGAACTTTTTCGTATCTGCAGCCAAAAAAAATTAATAAAAATCCCACTCAAATTTGGTTTTTGCTTATTTTCTATGTCCAGTTAGTAGGGCCTAAGAGATAGAGTTTCTAAACGCATGGTATAGGGTATCGTATAGTCGGTCTAGACCGACTATAATATTCTTACTTGTTATTTATGCATGACGACATTTCAACCTAAAAATTTAAGTTTTTATCGATTGAATAAACAACACAAAAATGGTTGTCGTTTAGATAACAACAACAGCTGACTTTAACAATAGCGAATATCGTTTAAAAATTTTACTGATAATTTAGCAATTTTCTTTTTTTAATAATTCGACTATGGCTAAAAGAAGTTACTGAATCGCGATACTGAAAATCTATTAATTTCTCCTGAATGTCAATATTTTTATACCCTATACCACTATGTGGTTTGGGTATAAAGACTTTGTGCTGCTGTTTGTAACTACCAAAACTATTTGACCTAGACCCATCTTTAATTATACCAATCGAATCAGAATCACTATCTGATTCGATTTAACGATGTCCGTCCGTCCGTCCGTCCGTCCGTCCGTCTGTGTGTCCATGTAAAGCTTGTAATCAAACTGCAGGTCGCAAATATGCATATATTTTGATGAAATTTGATATATAAGCTTTTATCGGCCATAGGATGAACGCTATTGAAATTGGTGAGAATCGGTCCATGTTCAGACCTAGCCCCCATACAAATGACCCCTATGAAATCGACTTAAATTGCCATAAGATACAAATTATCATATAAATCTTAGTCAAATTGGGTTTGTATGTGTCTATTACATCCATTAATCAGTAGTCCAAAAATGATCCCTGTGGGACAACTCTTAGTCAGAGGCCCCATGTAGAGCTGCTTCCCGATCTTCACTGAAATCTATAAAAAACAAAAATATTGCACTGATTCTTCTCAAATTTTGTTTGTATATATTTTTGCAAAATACAAGAGACCTTACCAAACATGGTCAGGATCGGTCCATTTTTGGGACTAGTCCCCATAAAGATATAGCATCCGATATGAACTTTTTCTTATCTGCAGACAAAAAAATTTATAAAAATCCCACTCAAATTTGGTTTAGGATTATTTTCTATGTCCAGTTAGCTGGGCCGATGGGGTAGGGTCTCTAAGCGCATGGTATAGGGTATCCTATAGTCGGCCTAGACCGACTATAATTTTCTTACTTGTTTTTAAATGTAAAAATTTTTTAAATGTAAACATAGGTATTTGGTATTTTTTTTTTGGAATATCAATTTGTGTTTAATGAATAAAATTTATATATTAAAGATGCAATTGACGTCTTCTAAATTTAAAATTATAATTTCCGACGTTTTGACATGATTTTCCGAAAATTCAGTTAATTGTAATTTATAATTGGAAATTTTTAATTCCAGTTTTTAGAATTGTTATTTTTTTTTATTAAATTTGAATGGAAAATTTAAAAAGTGCAATTTTGTATTTATGTGAATAATAGTGCTTTAGTAATTATAAACAATTTTTAAAAATTAGATGTAATCGCAATCAGATATTTTGTAGGTAAAGCAGAATAATAATTCTATATAACTATGTAGAACTGTTTTGAAAGCAAAAAGCTCATTGATGAACTCGATAACTCTGTTTTGTAAGGACAATAAAAAGTTAATATGCCAAACTTATGTTCATATTTTAACATTCATATTAAAATAGAAATAACTATTGCAAAGCTAATTAGAACAAACAAAAATTGTGGCGCCATCTACTGTGGCATAGTCACGCTGAGCAAAATGAAGTGACACTCTGCTAATGCAAAAGAAATGTGTTTTCCCCACAACAAAATATTGCAGAATTTTATGTAAATAAAATAATATACCGCCTTATTTCTAACATGTATTATTTATTATGTTAATATAGTTTTTATTATATTATTACCACAACGACCACAAAAACAACAAGTCCAGCTATGACAGCAACACAACATTTAGAATAACAACAAGAACAATATAGAAACATCATATTTTTAATTTTTTCTTACTTTTTCAGAGATTTCCCTGGACCTGTTCCACCGATTTTAATGATTTTTGAAATAGAAATCTTCCCATGGATTTGGTGAATCATTTTCACTAAAAATGATCACTGTAGCTGCACTATTCAGGGCGTGATCGTGACAAGAACAACATAGAAAATTATATTTTTTCAAGACTTTTTTAGTTCTTCATTCAAATCTCGGGCCCTAATCGACCGATTTGGACGATTTTAAATAGCAAACTTTTCAGGATGTTACTGAATCATTTTTTATGTCAACGAGCACCCTAGCTTATATATACCCTCTGCACACTGGAGCGGATGGTATAAAAAACAAAAATGAAACATAGAAAATGAAAAATGAAAAATAAAAAATGCAAAAAGAAAAATAAAAAATTAAAAATAAAAAATGAAAAATAAAAATTGAGAAAAGAAAAATAAAATATGAAAAATAAAAAATGAAAAATGAAAAATAAAAAATGAAAAATAAAAAAATTAAAAACTAAAAATAAAAAATGAAAAATAAAAAATGAAAAAAGAAAAATAAAAAATAAAAAACGAAAAATTAAAAATTAATAAATAATAATAGTTATTTCTATATTAGCAGAGCCCCTGCAGTGTTTGCTAAAAGTGATACATAGATGAAGCTTTCCGTTTGATTTTAAAAAAATACCGTAAAAAATCTTTAATTACTAGATGTTTACACATCTCCCCTGTGATCGGACCCATATGATTTTTTTTAACATTTGAAGAACTTAGAAAGAACAAGTAAGAATGTTAAGTTCGGCTATGCCGAATCTTTGGTACCCTCCACCTGTGTTTTACGCTTACAGATATTGATATACAGTGAACCAAAAAAGTTTAAGTATACTTAACATTCAGAAAAACAAACTCATAAAATACATTCTGTTTTAAATAAAGATTTATTAAAGATTATATACATCTCTTATACATATATTAAGGAACATAAATTCAGACTTTTCATTGAAATATAACCTGAGGTTTATAAAAAAAATAAAAACACCACAATATCATTGATTCACATCAAAAAAGTTTATGGTACACTAAATCTATAATATTAATAGGCTAGGCGATTTCTTGTGACCGATGTTTTGTTCTACCGTTTTATACCGATTATGGCCAAACGTATATTATTTGAAAGGTATTTCTTTGCAGCCGTTTTGCAGATTCGCAGATTTTTAAATTTTTTACTTTATTTTGAGTAAATTTCATTTAAAGTTGATACTAACACATACATAAAATTATACAATACTACGTGTGTGTTTATTAAATTTGTTAATGTGTTTGTAATAAAAATGAGTTTGTTATTTTGTGATGATTTGTGAATTAGCTTCAATTGATTAGCATATCTTTTGGGTCGTTATTTAGTGAAAAAAAATTTCCTAGAATTTGCACTCGAATTTCGAGGGCTGGAATCTGCTAGTAAATATTATTTGGAAAAAAACGAAAAAACTAATTTTAAGTTACATTAATATTTTGTAGGTCCTCAACCTACATCAATTACCGCGTGTAGACATCGATGCATGCTTCTTACTAATCTTTCAGTATCATTTTCCGTGATTTTTTGCCATTCGGATGAAAACACATTTCTGAGCGATTCTTTCTAAATGATTGTGTGTTTTCGAATCCTTTTGTCTGACAAATTCCAGATATGTTCTATGGGATGAAGATCTGGTGATTGCTAGAAGCTATACCTTGACCAAGTATGACGTATGCTTGGGGGTCATTATCTTGCTGAAAGAGAAATGTATTTTCTGCCAACCCCAGTTACGACGCACATTGTTTTAGATTGTTCTGCAGAATGTTCAGGTATAAATGTTTATCTCAATTGTATTTTCGATAAAAACCAGTTTTCCTGCACAAGCTGCCACACCATAATGTTACCACCATCGTGCTTGACAGTTGGAATTAAATTTTTTAGCTGCATCTCCTCATTAGGTTTTCTCCATATTTTATTCGCACCATCCGGTCCAAAAATATTATATTTTGACTCATCACTAAATAAAAAATTGTCCCAAAAAGAATCTGGCTTATCCAAATGCTCCTTTGCAAAATCCAGCCTCTTTTTTTGTTCACTTTAGATGCTAAGGGCTTTCTGCAAGGAAATCGGTTATTTTAACCAAGTCTATGGAGTACATTTCTTATGGTTTGTGGGTGCAGGCTCGTGTTAGAGCTTTGTGCTAAATGTCTCGTATTTTAGGAGCCGATTTTTTTGGATCAACTTTTACAATATGGCGTTCATCTCGTTTTGAGTCCTTTTTTGGACGACCTGACCGTGTTTTTTCCTCAAATTTCCATTTTTATACCCTATACCACTATGTGGATTGGGTATAATGACTTTGTGCTGCTGTTTGTAACTACCAAAAATATTTGACCTAGACCCATCCTTTATTATACCGATCGAATCAGAATCACTATCTGATTCGATTTAGTGATGTCCGTCCGTCCGTCCGTCCGTCCGTCCGTCTGTGTGTCCATGTAAAGCTTGTAATCAAACTGCAGGTCGCAAATATGAAAATATTTTGATGAAATTTGGCACATAAGCTTTCTGTCAGCCATAGGATAAACGCTATTGAAGTTGGTGAGAATCGGTCAATGTTCAGACGTAGCCCCCATACAAATGACCCCTATGAAATCGAGTTAAATTGCCATAAGATCCAAATTGTCATATAAATCTTAGTCAAATTGGGTTTGTATGTATTTATTACATCCGTTAATCAGTAGTCCAAAAATGATCACTATTGGACCCATAAGAGCTGCTTCCCGATCTTCACTTAAATCTATCAAAAAACAAAAATATTGCACTGATTCTTCTCACAGGAGACTTTACCAAACATGGTCAGGATCGGTCCATTTTTGGGCCTAGTCCCCATATAGATATAGCATCCGATATGAACTTTTTCATATCTGCAGCCAAAAAAATTAATAAAAATCCCACTCAAATCCGGTTTATGCTTATTTTCTATATCCAGTTAGTTGGGCCTGAGAGATACGGTCTCTAAACGCATGGTATAGGGTATCGTATAGTCGGTCTAGACCGACTATAATTTTCTTACTTGTTTAAATAAAAATTTATAATGGTTTGAACACTGGAGTGGGTTTTTCCTAAAATTTTTTCAATTTCACGTAATGACTTTTTTTCCGTATACAATTTTATGATGACTCTTCTTAAATCATGTGACGAACCTTTGTAGTAACCTCTACACTCGACTAACAAAATGATCAGCAAAAAATTCTTTGAAACGCATTGGTAAACTTCTTACTTAAAAGCGAATTTATGAAAACAGTTACAAACCTTGCCAAATATGGTCAGGATCGATCCACTTTTTAACCTAGTCCCCATATAAAATAGCATCCGATATGAACTTTTTCACATCCGAACGCAAAAAAAATTGATAACAATGCCACTCAAATTTACTCTATGATTATTTTCTATATCCAATTAGTTGGGCCTTAGGAATACGGTCTCTAAACGCATGGTACATATGTATAGGGTATCGCATAGTCGGTCTAAACCGACTATAATTTTCTTACTTATTTTATTTTTATTTTTTATACCCTATGTGGTTAGGGTATAATGACTTTGTGCTGATGTTTGTAACTACCAAAAATATGTGACCGATCGACTCAGAATCACTTTCTCACAACCACTTTCTGAGTCGATTTAGCGATGTCCGTCCAAACTACAGGTTCCACATACTAATATATTTTGATGAAATTTTGTATATAAACTTCTATCGACTATAGGATGAACGCTATTGAAATTGGAGAAAATCGATTCATGTTCAGCCCTAGTAAATAACCCCTATGAGATTGACTTAAATTGTCATAATATCGGTAAAATTGGGTGTGTATGGTTATTGCATCCGTTTATCATTTGTCCAAAAATAAACCCTATAGGACCCTATTCTCGATCTTCACTTAAATCTATCAAAAAACAAAAATATCGCGCAGATTTTTCTCAAATTTGGTTAGTATATATTTTGGCAAAAAATAAGTAACCTTACCACACACGATCAGGATCGGTCCATTTTTCGGTCCATACAGTGAAAAGGCAATTTGTTTTTCTAAAATATTTTTTTTACACTTTTTGTAAAATTTCGAATCTTTTTCGAATAGTTGTTTTTCAGTATAACAAATGGGCAATTCCATATGTGACGGAATGACATTTTGAGTTGTAAAGCTATAAAGCTATTTTGAATTGAAAATTCATTCTTCAGTTTGAAAATGATTGTTAATGATTAAGAGATTTAAAAAAAACTCAGAAACAATTTTTACACTATTTTATTCTTTTATTTTTGAGTAATTTCTCATTGTGTGACGGAATGACATTTTTGCTACCACGACTCTGTCCTGGTATTGAAACCTGGGAACTTTTGTAAATTAAGAAGCAAGTCAGATTTTAAACTAATGCATATTGTACATATGATATATAAGCAATATAAATTTATAATTTAGAGCAACTGGCCTGTAATAGTATCGAATTTATTAACTGTCATTTGGCGTGACGGAATGACTTAAGTTTTTAAACATGTATTAAAAGAAAATTGAGTAAACAAATAAATTTTATAATTATTTTATTATTTAGAATGCTTGTAACGAATTACATTATGTTACTTGGAACATGTTTTAATATATTTCTAAACTTACTTCATATGAATGAAAAAATATTTTTTTTCATAAAAGTTGACATTTTTATGGAATTGCCCAAATATTAAATATTTGTTATACAAAATACTTATACTTATCTTCTTTTAAATGCTTTAACACATGCAAAATTTAAAACGGCTTAACATGGTGTGTAAAGAAATATATACATAGGTTCATATTTAAAAATAAAAAAAAATATATTTAAAAAATTATTTTTTCGAGCAGTTCGAGTAGCTCGAAGCTCGAGTAATGGGGAGCCCTACTTATACCACTCTGCAAAATATTTAACCTACACCCATATTTTATTGTACCGATCGACTCTGAATCTCTTTCTGAGTCAATCAATCTAGCGATCCGTCTGCTTGTGCATTCATGCAAACCTTGTATTCAAACTACATGACCTAGTTTTCGCAATCGTGATCGAATTTTATTTCGATAGTGTAAATATTTCAAATGTCATTACTCGTGACAAAGCAAAACGATTTATTCAAAAGTAACTCAACTCAAAATTTTAGTTTTTCAGAAATCGAAAATTGAAACAATTAAATTATAAAGAAAGACATAACATAAAGCAAGACATAACTGTTTTTTAGCAATAGTTAACAACAACAAAACATACTGATATTTTTTTTTTTTATAGATAAACAAGTGTATTGTGCATAGTTTAAGCATATTAACCCGAAAAATGTAAATTTTGAGTTCAGTCACTTTTGAATAAGGGTGCGATATGTTTGTTCTAAAACTAAAAGAAAAAATGTTAATAAAATGGATTCAATTTTTTTATCCCTCATCTTCAAATTCCGCATAGAATCAAAATCTGAAATCATAGGAAAAAATATGACTTTCCCATTTTGGTAAGACCTTGTTCTTCCTGGTAATATATTCGACAAAATACTCTCGACTAAAGCAGTATGTTTTTCTATAAAGCTGTCAAGAATCTCCGTTTGGATAAAGTTTTTTTTTTTTTTTTACCTAAAATTACTAAAATTTATATTTTTTCCAAAGAAATTGTATAAATTTCGCACTTTTTTCACTTTATCGCGGAAAAACTTCTTTTTGCTTGCTATTTTGCTAACGAATAAAATTTCGCAAGGATGTGTTCGAATGATCACTCGTTATTGAATCTCATAATGAGAAATTTCGTCACATATATTATTCATTATTTTATAAGAAAATAGCAAAAATACAAAAATTAGCACATCTATAATATTAATTGGCAAGGCGATTTCTTGTGACCGATGTAAGTTTCACAGTTCTACCCCGATTTTGACAAAAAATTTATCATTTGAGAGGTATTTCTTTTTAGCTGTTACCCGGATTTACAGATTTTCATCGTCTGGAACATTTTTTTTGAGTTATGATCGCTTAAAGTAGATACTAGCACATACATAAAATTCTACAATGCTATGTGTGTGTTTATGAAATTTGTTAATGTGTTTGTCTTAATGTGTTGAGTTTGTTTTCTTCATTTAAAATGAGTTAAATTGTGAAGCATACCTTTAGGGTCTTTATTAAATGCAAAAATAAAATTTCCTAGAATTTGCACTTGAATTCCTAGTGCTGGAATCTGCTAGTTAGAATAAAAATACGTTCGCTTACGACTACATAAATTAGGACCCAGGTCACAATTATGATTATATTTAAATGAAATTTGTATCATAGGACGAACACTTTAAAATTGATGAAAATCGGTGCATGTTCAGACCTAAATTGCCATAAGACTTAAATTAACATAAGATCCAAATTATTATATAGATATCGGTGAAATTTTATTTGTTTGTAACCCAAAAATAAGCCCTGTAGAACAATTCTTTATCATAGCCCTCATATAAATCTACTTGCCGTTCTTCACAGACTTTACTCAAATTTGGCCAGGATCGGTCCATTTTTCGACCTAGTTCCCCTTACAAATATAGCATCCGATATGGAATTTTTCTTATCTGCAGGCAAAAAAAAAATTAATTTATGCTTCTTTTCTCTATCCAATCAGTTAGTTGAACCTTAGACCTCTTGTCTAAGCGCATGTTATATAGTATATTTCATACTTGTTTTTATCATATTAATGTTTGATTTTCTACTTAAGATATGTTGTTCTAATATAAAATTTAGTTGTTTTAATCTGCAATATTTAGGACTGAAGCATTTTATACTCACAAAAAACACATTCGTTGTGGCTACCAAATTTATTGCCAACCGATGAAGTTAATAACCGAATTTTGAGTTAATTGCAATTACAATTATATTGTCTGACCAACAAGTTTTTTATTACAATAGAAAATGGTTACTTGCTATAAGATTACTGTTGATACAATCGAAAAATCAATTGTTTAAGTTTAAAATAATTCGTTTGGTGAATTTTTTCTGTGTTGTTGGCTTTTGTATTTAGTTGCATCAATTGAATTACTTTGTTAATTTGTGTAAGGTCATTGATTGGTATATTGAACTGATTATGCAATTGAATGCACTGTAGATTTAAAAGAAATATATTTCTAAAGTTGTTGGTACAGAAAATCTATAGGATTTACAAATTTTTATGTACTAAAATTCTTAAAATTCTTATAACCGAATTACAATTTTCTATTGATGACCGAATTTCAAATAAATTCTTGTTTTTTTCTGTGGATTCATTAATTTTTCTATGAAAGAAAAGAAGAAAAATGTCTTAATGAAAAACACACTAAGGAGAGTATATTATCCCTTAATATATTGCCCGTAACGCTAATTAATGATTATGTCAAAAATTGCAGGGAGTTTTCAATTTCCCTTAAATTAAAATTTATTTTGCTTAGTCTCATCATTTTCAATTATTTATTTGAGACAATTTCTAAAATATTGCTCCAGTTTATTATAATAAACAAAAGTTTGCTTAATTTGCTAAAAGAAAAGAAAAAAAACAACAAGTAATTGTGACTTCAAGAACTCGGTGCATAAATAAATGTGGGTCATTAAATATGACATTCTTTTTTTTTTGCATTAAATCAAACATTTGTATGTGTTTTAAAAATTTAGTTTTCTGTTGTTTTTAATGAAATGCAAAACCTACCATAAATAAGAAAATAAAAAAAAAAAATAACGAAAAAACCAAGAACTGCATTAAAAAGTCAGTAATATAAGAATATAAAAATTGAAGGTAATACGTGCCACGAAAAAATATCTGGTATACTTAAATTTAAGGTTGCACAAGAAGTTATTCTTAAATAAAAAAATAAAACAACAAAGTTAAAGGTTAAATAAAACACGGCATTCACTGTTGTGAATTGTTAATATTTTTTATATCAAAAAGTAAATAAAAAATAAATAAGATAACCTCTGTTGAAGTTATCTGAGATAATGAATACTTATATGAACAGGAAGAAATGGTTTTTAGTACAACATGACCTAAATGTAGCGAACTGATAATATCAGATAATGCCAGCATTATGTGGAGTCTTGCAGTAATCAATCAAAATGTTAGTGGAAGTCTCGAAAAATATATTTAATAGGTCACAAACTTAATAAATAGTCTCGTCATTTTCTCTGAATGTTATTTTAAGTCATTTAGATAAAAAAATTTTCTACAAGTAGCCCGAAAGCCACATTCGAATAGACATTCAATTTTTGGAAAATTGATATTGTCACTGAAATCTTAACATTACCGATGACTTAAGATGGTTCCATTATGTATCAATTCTTTTGCTCCAACGATATGTACTGATTACCCTAAAGCTCTTATAAAAGCCAGTTTTATAACTACCCAGCAAAAAAGTGAAGTAATTTATTGAGAATGACTTTTTCGTTACTTTTAAAGGAAGGACTTCTCTGGATATGGTTTCAAGAAGCTTCCAGAGCTTCCAGAGATATGAGGATCCATTTTGGGTTATTTTTTTTTTTTTTTATAGAAAAATACAATTTTTACAAAAAATTTTCAATTAAAAAAATTTTAAATAGAGGAAAGACTTTTAAGGCAAAATAAATTTGGAGGCGAAAAATATTTGGCGGTGAGAAGTTATTTTGAGATGAAAAAAATTTACAAAATTAATAAAAATAAATATTTAAAAAAAATTATATATATGGGGGATTTCATGTCAAGTGCACACATCCGATCGGGATGAAATTTGCACCAAGGTTAGTCCTATTGGATAGTAGTTCAGACACAATTTTTCAACAAGATCGCTCCAGATCTCTCTGAGTTAGAGGGGATCAAAATTTGACATTTTGGCCAAACAGGTGTTTTTTCTCATCCATGTAACTTATTACCTATTGTTCTTAGAAAATTTTCTCCCAAAGAGTTTAGAAAAAAATACTTAAAAAAAAAAAATTTATAGACTTTTTCTTTTTTGCTAAATTAAAGCATTTTTTGCGTTTATTTTCAAAAAGGGCATTTTTTTTTTTTTTTTTTTTTTCATAAGAAAGCTTAGGATTTTTCCTTTAAGAGCTTTTTGGTCGCTCAGTGGGATGGGAGTGGGATATCTATCAAAATAAATGGTTTGTAACTCAAGACAACGGTTTTTCAATTTTTCACAAATGCACTATTTTGAATTTTTTCCTATTTATGTCTAAAACCTTACAAATAAAACTTATACTGAGAAACTAGACAAACTAAACTTTCCGAAGATATATAACATACCTAACTAAAATTTTATACCCTCGATACTGTAATACCCAGAATATGTTAACCTCATGAAAAAAATCGCTTTTTTTCTATAGAAATGTTGAAAAATTATTATTTTTTATTTATTTTTAATAATAATTAAATTAATATATAATAATAATAATATTAAAAATAACAAGTAAGAAAATTATAGTCGGTCTAGACCGACTATACGATACCCTATACCATGCGTTTAGAAACCCTATCTCTTAGGCCCAACTAACTGGACATTGAAAATAAGCAAAAACCAAATTTGAGTGGGATTTTTATTAATTTTTTTGGCTGCAGATATGAAAAAGTTCATATCGAATGCTATATCTATAAAGGGACTAGGTCCAAAAATGGACCGATCCTGATCATGTTTGGTAAAGTCTCTCGTATTTTGCAAAAATATGTACAAACAAAATTTGAGAAGAATCAGTGCAATATTTTTGTTTTTTAATAGATTTAAGTGAAGATCGGGAAGCAGCTCTATATGGGGTCAAAGGGATCATTTTTGGACTACTCATTAGTGGATGTAATGAACGCATACAAACCCAATTTGAGTAAGATCTATATGACAATTTGGATCTTATGGCAATTTATGTCGATTTCATATGGGTAATTTGTATGGGGGCTAGGTCTGAACATGGACCGATTCTCACCAATTTCAATAGCGTTCATCCCATGGCCGATAAAAGCTTATATACCAAATTTCATCAAAATATATTCATATTTGCGACCTGCAGTTTGATTACAAGCTTTACATGGACACACAGACGGACGGACGGACGGACGGACATTGTTAAGTCAACTCAGAAATTGATTCTGATTCGATCGGTATAATTAAAGATGGGTCTAGGTCAAATATTTTTGGTTGTTACAAACAGCAGCACAAAGTCATTATACCCAAACCACATAGTGGTATAGGGTATAAAAAGATAAATAATTTATTAAAATGTAATCTTAATTGCATTAGATCCATTTATATCATAACTATTTTTATACTTAATTTATTGTAACTGATGAAGTATTTAAGTCTTGTAAATTTTTAAATACCCAGTCTTTCATCCAGCTTTTTTGTTGCCTTTATTTGCTGCGTTTTTTCGTCAATCCTTTCTCGGCGTTACTAGGTTCAGTTGTTGATTTCGCTGCTAGTTTATTTGTTGTCTTTGGAAAGAAATCGCATTGAATAGAGGCAGAAAGCTTTTTCAACTTGAGTCTTCCATCGACAAGCGGTATAAAAGCATGGTATTGAGCGGTGCCATCGATTGTTACCGCAGCATCGAATCTGCTCTTCAGTGTTTTCAATGTTTCCTGATGATCCTCTTTGCTACTAAAAACTATTTTAGTTTCTTTACAATAAACTAAAAGCAGTCGCATTTAAGATACGATCTTGATGAGAGCACTGGAGGCTATACTTCGCTGCATTTCTTTTAAGGTTTGCTCCAGTACCATCACATGCTCCTTTACCATGAGCAGTAGGATGAAAATGCCACTCAGCTGGCATTCCAAAATCTTTTTCATGGGCCATAAGATTTGCCAAGCTACTTTTGTTTTTAAAATGTTGACGAGCTCCGTCCGAAACGTAGTATACCTTCATTACTGTAAATTTAGTACTCATAAACTGCAACGGTATCATGTTTTAAATCGTCGGATATGATTGCCATACTTTTGTGTTCCAGTTCTTCATCTTTCATGTAGTAAATAACTACTGTGAATATAGTTGCTTGGTCGTTATTGAAGTGGAATGCTTGTATGGCATCCTGAAGAACATATTTATAGTTTTCTGCGAAATCATATGAAATAACGAATTCACCAGACTTCAAATGTATCTTCAAATCCTTGAAGAATGACCATTGCTCTTTGACTAAAAAGTCATGGTTTCTCAAGTTTAGCAATCCTGTACACATTTCTTCCACAAAATCATCCACATTTAAAATGATTGTTTTCAATGTGCATCTGTCAGTCTGAATCCAAGAATCAAATTTGACCTCCTCTATATATTCTCGATCTAAAGAGTTGATTAAATTTTCTTTGATAAATGTGGTTTTCGGGCAATTGGTACATTCACCTAAGTGGCAAGAAGTTGTTGCATTTGCATTTCCTTCAACATCAGTTTAACATTTTCATGGTAAATGCAAACGCATACTGTGTGAGTTCCACTGCTTTCTGCCAAAACGCAATGTTTTGGCCTCATTTGGGTTAATTTCGTGAAGCCAATTCTAACATCCTCGTGTTCAGATTGAAATGTTGCAAATAACTCTTTCAGGTTACAGATAACCATTCTCTTCTGTTATGTTATGAAGGTATGTTACATACCCTCGGAAAGGTTAATTTGTCCAGTTTCTCAGTATAAGTTTTATTTGTAAGGTTTTACACACAAATAGGAAAAAATTCAAAATAGTGCATTTGTGAAAAATTGAAAAACCGTCGTCTTGAGTTACAAAACATTTATTTTGATTGATATCCCACTCCCATACCACTAAGCGACCAAAAAGCTCTTAAAGGAAAAATCCTAAGCTTTCTTATGAAAAAAAAGCCCTTTTTGAAAAAATGGCAAAAAGTGCTTTGATTTAGCAAAAGAAAAAAGCCTAAAATTTTTTTTTTTTTAAGTTTTTTTTCCGAAACATTGAAGAAATAGCTATCTAAACTATTTGGGAGAAAATTTTCTAAGAACAATAGGTAATAAGTTACATGAATGAGAAAAAACACCTGTTTGGCCCCTATATATATATTTTGAGGTGAAGTTTGTGCTCATTGCTTGAGCGTCTATTACCAGGCTTACTAGACTTGCGAACCCCAAATATGGTGGTAGTTTCATACCCTCCACACTGGTGTGCAGATGGTATATATGTTTTTCATGCCATTTGTAATGAATAGAAAAAAGTCTGGACCCTATAAAACATATATATTCTTGATACTTATAACAAGTGGAGTTGATATAGCTATGTCCTTCTGTCCGTCTGAGGAAATCACTATCTGGCCCTTAATAGATCAGCTGGGTTGCTTATTTTTAGCGAAAATGATTCATACACATCCTGAGCAGTTTTTTATTTAAAATCAGTAAAATCGGTTCAGTAGGTCTCGATATTTCAATGAATGATTTTTCTATATTGTTCTTGTTACTGTTGTTATTATAAGCTTTGTTTCATGTTGTTGTGATCATTTTTTTGTAGCATTTGCTTTATGAGTGTTCATGTATGATGAGCTCCAAGTCGTCCAATCGTCGGCTTGGTGCCACCACCGACTCTTTATTACCCAACTTAGTAAATTTTTCATTTTTAAATATTAGTATAAAAAATGGTTACAAGACTAGAGGAAATGTCTTCAAATTAAAGCATTGAAATTAAAAATATTGCTAACAAAAATAAATAAATAAGTTTTAGCTTTTTTTCTGATGGTTTAATTACTCAACCAATTTGAATTGTCTTAGATGAATATCTGTTTATCAATTATGGTACGATTTAGCCGATTTCGGTTGTAATTTACGCATGACCCAGCAATGGAAAGCCTACTCTAATACTAGAATAATAATGAAATTTTCAGACAGAAATTAAATCCTTCTATGGAAAAAGCCATCATTGTCTTTATATAAAAAAAATAAATTAAAAAGAAGTAAGCAAATTATAATAGGTTTGGACCGACTATGCGATACCTTATACCATGCGTTTAGATAAGTGGTCTTAGGTCCAACTAATTGGGTATAGAAAATAAGCATAACCCAAGTCTGAGTGGAATTTTTATTAATATTTTTACCTTCGATTATATTTATATGGAGAGTCGAAAAATGGACCGATCCCGACCATACTTGGTAAGATCACTTATTTTTCAAAAAAAAACATATACAAACCAATCTGTCCTATATTTTTATTTTTTGATAGATTTAAGTAAAGATCGGGAAGCAGCTTTATATGAGCGCTATAACTAAGAATTGTCCTGTAGAGTTTATTTCTGGACTAGTGATTAATGGATGTAATAAATATACATAAACGCAATTTGACCGAGATAGATATGATAATTTTGATCTTATGGCAATTTAACTCGATCTCATAGCGGACATTTGTATGGGGCTAGGTCTCAACATGAATCGATTTTTACCAGTTTCGATAGCGTTTGTTCAGTAGCAGATAGAATCTGTACACCACATTTCATCAATATATATTCAACAATATATATATTCATTACAGAGCTTATATGGGCACACAGACGAACGGACGGACGGACATCGCTAATTCGGCTTTTGGAAGTTGTTCTGAGTCGATCGGTATAATTAACTATGGGTCTAGGTCAAACTCATTATACCCTAACCACATGGTGGTATACAGTATAATATATACTATTAATAGCTAAGGCGATTTATTGTGACCGATGATTTCTTAAACAGTTTTCTGCCGATTTTGACGAAACGTATCTTATTTGAAAGGTATTTCTTTTAAGCTGTCCACCAGAGTTACAGATTTTTAAATTTTAAATTTTTTTTGGAGTAAAATGCTTTTTAAATTGCTATATGTGTGTTTATTAAATTTGTTTATGTACTTGTGAGTTTGGTTTCTACATTCACAATAATAATTGTGTTGAATTGAAAAATAATTTTGGACAGAAACCAATAATTGGACACAAACCAATAACGATAATAATCGATATTTAAAAAGTGTTGAATTATGAATTGCTTAAAATTGATTAGCATACCTTTAGGGTCTTTATTAAATGAAAAAAATAATATGTCTTAGAATTTGCACTTAAATTTCGAGGGCTGGAATCTACTAGTAAAAATAAATACTGATCAAAAAAGAAAACCAATTAACTATAAATTTAAATGGTAAATAGTTGAACTTAAAGGTTAAGTATCGGTATTAAAATGGTAACCGTACGCTACATTGCTTATAATATTGAGTTAAAGATTCAAATAGATGGTATTAAAGATTCAGCACAACCGAATTTAACACTTTTACTTGTATCAGTTACTGGAAATCTTTAACAAATATTAAAAATTTAACCAATCTTTTTCTTCAAAAGGGTTTTATTTTAGGACGGCGAAATAAAACTCTCTTTTTAAGAGTTTCATCTGATCTTTGATTTTTGCGTGGAGTTGAGATTGTTTTTTAAGATTAGCATAGATTCTGAAAGAGCGCTTCAGTACAAATCTATTATTATATGACAGTATAAGTCTCCGATGACTATAAGATGAAGAGTTTTTAAGTTTAAATTTTCTGGATAACTGTTATTAACGGTCCCTGATAAAGGATTTACTACAATATGTATGTATGTATGTATTTTTCAGTATTTTCATTTAAAATGCTGTTCTTTACATATTTTGCGATTTTTATTGTCTTTTTTAAATTTTTAAGAAATAATATATGCTTTAGTTATACCAAAAAAATATGCAAACGTATGCAAGTAGGAATATATTTTGAATTTGTATATAAAACTAATTTAATATATTTAATTTTTTTTGTAATTGACCGAAATTTTATTATTTTTTTATTTTATTAAAATTTTTGTTTCCAAATTTTAATAAATAATGTATCTGTTATTAGAATTTTAGTGTTTCTGGTTTTAAGAACATATAATTTTAAAAAATTTCAAGTACATCTTTTTTGTTTTTAGTGCAAATTTTCTATTTTTATTTTTTCCCGACCCAACCTAACAAAGAACACACACCAAATTTGGGAAAAATTTTCTTTATTTCTCAACATAAGCTCCTTTTAGCTTGATAAAGTTTTCCCAGCGATATTCAATAGCTTCAATAATTATTATTGTTATTTGAATATTATTGCTTTTTTAGTTAGTACAAATCCCCCCAAAAAAATGTATACTATATGATATCTGTTAATATATGAGGGCAGTCCCTGAACAACCCGAACTGACGTATAGATGGCGGCAGCAGTTTGAAAAAAGTTTCTTTTGTGAAAAGTGGCCACATTATAAAACATATGTTTTAAGTTTAAAAGAGCCAAATTCTTTAGTATTTTTCTTAGAGCCGTTAAAAGTGAACGATTTCAGTGAATTTGTAAAGCTGGAAAAATTAGTCACCGTTATGTAATTCAATACCTTTATTAGAAAGGTCTCAGTCCAACCAATATTAAAGACGAGCTAGATTCTACTCTGGGAGAGTCTGCTTCTTCGTTTACGACTATAAAATATTGGGTGGCAGAGTTTAAACGAGGCCGTACAAGCTGCAAACACGGTCAACTTAGTGGTTGATTAATTAAGATGGCCACGCCAGAAACGGTTAAGAAAATCCACAAAATGGTATTGTATGATCGTCCGTTGAAGGTTTTTGAGCTAGTTGAAATAATAAGCATTTCAAAAAGTACTACACAGTCCGCAAGATGGGTGCTGCGTTTGCTCAGAATTGAACAAAAACAGAGTTGTGAAGATGTTTCCATAGAGTGTTTTGGTCCAACACTTCACACCTTGGACTTAAATGGGATAATCATTTCGAAATAAGGCAAATACAGTTCCATCACCTGGCAATATTATAACGTCAGTTTTTTGGGATGTGTGTTGGATAATTTTTATTGATTTCTTCAACGGCGAGTATTATGCTAACTTACTGCAGCATTTAAGTGATGAAATTAATGAAAACAGGCCGCACTTGGTGAAAAAGAAGGTGTTGTTTCATCAAAACAATGAACCAGTTCACACAAGCACTATTTCGATGGCCAGTGATAATTGTTTAATTTTGATGTGTAACCATCTATACGCGCAGGGGGGTAAATTTATATTTCACAATACAATCACAAAAACAGCGTAAGATCTGAGCGGAAGAAAAAATCAGCGTAACATGTGAGCGTAAGATAAAATCGGTGTGACATGATTGTATTGGTGAAAAAATTATGATATGTAATAACCTGTTTGAAAATGCAAAATCAAAAGTAAAGAATGAAAAATTAAAAATGAGAAATGAAAAATGAAAAATAAAAAATTAAAAATAAAAATAGAAAAAGGAAAAATAAGAAATGAAAAATGAAAAATAAAAATTAAAAAATGAGAAATAAAAATGAAAAATAAAAAATAAAAATATAAAATTAAAAATAAAAAATGAAAAATGATAAACGCAAAATGAAAAATGAAACATACAAAATCAGAAATAAAAAATAAAAAATGAAAAATAAAAAATGAAGAATGAAAAATGAAAAATTGAAAATGAAAAATTAAAAATGAGAAATGAAAAATAAAAAATGAAAAATGAAAAAAGAAATATGACAAATAAAAAATAAAAAATGGAAAATGAAAAGTGAAAGACGAAAAATTAAAAATATAAAATAAAAACGAAAAATTAAAAATTAACCGGTTGAAATAATAAATAATAATAAATATTTATACCCATACCACTATGTGGTTTGGGTATAATGAATTTGTGCTGCTGTTTGTAACAACCAAAAATATTTGACCTAGACCCATCTTTAATTATACCGATCGAATCAGAATCACTTTCTGAGTTGATTTAACAATGTCCGTCCGTCCGTCCGTCCGTCCGTCTGTGTGTCCATGTAAACCTTGTAATCAAACTGCAGGTCGCAAATATGAATGTATTTTGATGAAATTTGGTATATAAGCTTTTATCGGCCATGGGATGAACGCTATTGAAATTGGTGAGAATCGGTCCATGTTCAGACCTAACCCTCATACAAATTACCCATATGAAATCGACATAAATTGCCATAAGATCCAAATTGTCATATAGATCTTACTCAAATTGGGTTTGTATACGTTCATTACATCCATTAATGAGTAGTCCAAAAATGATCCCTTTGACCCCATATAGAGCTGCTTCCCGATCTTCACTTAAATCTATTAAAAAACAAAAATATTGCACTGATTCTTCTCAAATTTTGTTTGTATATATTTTTGCAAAATACAAGAGACTTTACCAAACATGATCAGGATCGGTCCATTTTTGGACCAAGTCCCTATATAGATATAGCATCCGATATGAACTTTTTCATATCTGCAGCCAAAAAAATTGATAAAAATCCCACTCAAATTTGGTTTTTGCTTATTTTCTATATCCAGTTAGTTGGGCCTAAGAGATAGGGTCTCTAAACGTATGGTATAGGGTATCATATAGTCGGTCTAGACCGACTATAATTTTCTTACTTGTTTTATATTAGCAGAGCTCCTGCAGTTGATTGCTATAAGTTATACATAGATAACGCGTTCTGTTTGATTTTAAAAAAGTGCCATCAAAAAATTTTATTAGATGTTTATACATCTCCCCTGTGATCGGACTCACATGATTTTTTGTATACCCTGACTATGTGGTCACGGTTTATGGACTTTTTGCTGATGTTTGTAACTACTTAAAATATTCGGTATAATATTTTATTATACCGGTCGACTCAGAATAACTTTCTGAGTCGATTTAGCGATGTCTGTCCGTCCGTCTGTGTGTCCATGTTAACCTCGTAATCAAATTTCATGTCGCAAATATATTTTGCTAAAATGTAGTACATAAGCTTCTATCGACCAGAGGATGAACGCTATTGAAATTGGTGAAAATTAGTTCTTGTTTAGACCTAGTCCCCAAACGAATGACCCCTAGAGATAAACTTAAGTTGCCATAATATCCAAATTATCATAAGATATCGGTCAAATTGGTTTGTGTATGTTTATTATATCCATTTATCAGTAGTAAAAAATAAGCCCTATAGGACAATTCTTAGTCATAGGCCCCATATAGAGCTGCTTCCCGATCTGCACTTAAATCTATAAAAAATACAAAAATATTGAACAGATATTTCTCAAATTTGGTTTGTATATTTTTTTTGCAAAATTTATGGTTAAATTTGGTCATTACAACTCCATTTTTTGACCTAGTCCCCATGTAAATATAGCATCCGATATGAACTTTTTCATATCTGCGGGCAATAAAATTAATAAAAATGCCACTCAAATTTAGTTTGTGCTTATTTTATTTATCCAGTTAGGTGGACCTAAGACCCCCTCTTTGAACGCATGGTATAGGTTATTCGTATAGTCTTGCTTTCTTTACAATAAAGATATAAATGACCTTATTTTTCAACAATTTACTATGTAGTCCCCATATTATATTCAAATCAAGTAACAATGCCCATTAGTAACTATTTCTGAACCTACAACCTAATGATTAATGGGCACAGCCTTAATAGCAACATTCATTTAATAATAATATTTATTCTTTTAGGAATGCAATACTCGTACTTATGTGGATATGGTATAATTTCATATTGGTGCAAGAACAACATACATATTTTAATTCAAATCCGAACTTTCTTATGGACTTTTATAATGTAGCCATAATGTTTCCTGTGATAAAAATATAAAATTATTAATATAAAATGTATTAATTGTTAGAAATAAATATTTAAATCTTTAATATTAATAGGCTGGGCGATTTCTTGTGACCGATGTTTTGTTTTACCGTTTTATCCCGATTTTGACAAAAGGTATATTATTTGAAAGGTATTTCTTTTTAGCTGTTCACCAGATTTACAGATTTTTAAATTTTTACCTTTATTTTGAGAAAATTGCATTCAAAGTTGATACTAACACTTATATTAAATTATACATATACTATGTGTGTTTCATTAAATTTGTTAATGTGTTTGTTAATGAGTTTGTTATCTTCATTCATAATAATAATAAACCATAACTGAACTGGCTAAGTTCAAAAGTAAAGCTGCCTAGAAATTGCACTCGAATTTCGATCGCTGGAATCTGCTAGTAATAATAATTACTTCTGAATTTATTATATTATATTTATTAGTAAAAATACCGAGAAGTAGTAATTCTGGGATTATCTTTTAGTGACCTCAAAATTTTTCGTTTTTCGCTGTCAGTTAGTTTCCAAGGCCGACCAGAACGATGTTTTGACAAAATTGAATTTGTGGATTTGTAGTTCTGAACAACGTTTTGCATTGAAGAGTGATTTCTGCCTATGATCCTAGCTATTTCACGAAAAGGTTTACCCTACTTATAAGCTTTAATGTAGTTTTTCCCTTGTCAATACCGATTTCATTGATGTTGGTACTCGTCTCAAAATATAGTTTCCAACAAAAATATAATTTAGTCAAATCAACTTTATACACGCAAGTTTGTCTTCTACCAAAATAAAATCGATGTAACAGATCAGCGCGTCGTTGTATAATTCGTGGGATTCCCCTAGTTGTAAATGTACGAATACTTTTTCAGGCATAGCGCTTTTTTTTAATAAAAAAAATTCAAGTTTAGTTTTTTCAAAAACAAGTAAAATTCAATCGTAAAAAGTTCGTTTTATTAAAATTTTTTATTAGTAAATAAAATTTTTTTCTTCAAGTGTAGGGATAATTTTTCTTTGCAGTGTACATGATTATCGTCAGCACATAACATGCAATATGAAAGCTTGGACATGCGTATCTTGTATATGAATTACTATTTCTGACATTGTCTTAAAGACACATTTTTCAGTTGGGCTATTATGAAACTTAGGCAAGAGAATTGTATTCTGTTTGAAATAATAACAATTGTTAAATTTTCTATACAGAGCATGGTGTTGTACTCTAAGAAAACTTTATTCGTTTAGTAAAAATCCTGAATAAGAATTGTAACAATCAATAACAAAAATTAATAATTCCATAGTATCAACTAATATCTCAGTTCATACAATCGAATGTAGATATAAAGGGTGATTTTTTAAGAGCTATAGGAAAGTTTTCCAAAAAAAAAAAAACACATAAAATTCAGAAAAATGCATGAAATCTTTATTTGAATCGATAGTATGGTCCATATAATTTAATGTTTGAAGATTATTTCATGCAAATGTTGACCGTGACTGCGCCTCAAATGGTCCATCCGCTTAGTCCAATTTTGGCATACTCTTTCCAACATTTCGGCCGGTATCTCAGAATAAATGCTTCAATGTTGTCTTCCAATGCGTCAATTGAAGCGGGATTGTCTGTATAGACATGAGCTTTAACATAGCCCCACAAAAAATAATATAAAGGCGGTAAATCGCACGATCTAGGCGGCCAATTGACCGGTCCCGAACGTGAAGTAAAATGTTCACCGAACTCGCCTCTCAATAAGTCCATTGTTGCGCGTGTTGTGTGGCATGTGGCACCGTCTTGTTGAATCCACATGTCATGCAAGTCAAGCTCTTGCATTTTGGGCAAAAAAAAGTTGGATGTCATCTCTCGGTTGTTGAGTAACAGAGGCCCAACTGCTGCGAACGGCGACGAATCGATAATTGATGGTCATCATTAACACTGGCCGATACAGCCGCGATATTTTCTTCAGTTCGCACTCTACGTAAGCGTGTTGGTGGTTTAATGTCCAACAATGTAAATTTGGTGCAAAATTTAGTCACAAAGCCCGAATAGCCGCTTCAGTGGGTCGATTAAACTGATCATAAAATGGAAGAAGCGCGCGATGAACTTTCTTAACAGAGACGCATTTTGATAATAAAATTCAAGAACTTGCAAGCGTTGTTCGTTTGTAAGACGATTCATGGTTAAATTATAGACCAAACTGAAGATAATTTACAATGAAACAAAACACGAAACGTGCGTCAGCTGTTTAAACCAGTGTTGCCAAAAAGATAATAGCTAAAAAATCACCCTTTATATAATGTCATTTGTTTTTACCATTGTACGGTAATATGTATTATATAAATCGGTAATCAAAAGAGAATAATGTGACAGTACATGGAACTTAAAACAAATTCGGTGGGAACAAATTCGATTAGCACAAAAAATCAGTTTTCTGTGTGTATATAAGCTTGGTCTGAACGTGTACTGATTTTGACAACTTAAAAATAATTTGATTTATTTTCATTAATTTTTTATCGGAAATACGTCGTTTCAAGAACAAATTTATTTGAACCGGCTAAACGGCTCTTTGAGAGTTACAGTTGGTTCTAGACTTTAAACCGGGGTAGTAGCAGGTACTACTATGAACACAATCGAGTGGTATACATATAATTCACCTTAGCAGAAAACTCTAATATTTGCCAAGCAAAAACTTTTGCAATAAGTAAATTTGCCGAAAATATCTCGGTACTACATATAAATCTAATGATTTCACTGTTAAACCGGATTTATCAGGTTTAGTAGGAAATTAGTAATTTAAACTATCACCAGGAGAATGTGGCCTACCTACGACTACAAGTAGGCACGCTAATTTTTCGATATGCTCTTCTGGCGTGAAACCTACGATTTAAAATACTGATTAAAGATGGGGTGCTTTAAGAACACTTTCAAAGCGTAAACATTTTGGTACATTTTCATAAAAGTACCTGCCAGTGAATAGCAGTGAATCTTTATGCCAGTGAAAAAGTATCCAACTGTGCCTCATTCATAATTTTATATTTTAATCAACAAAAAGGTCAAAAAGGGTCGAATGATCAAATTGATAAAGATAAAAAAAATATAAAAACCCTTTTTAATTTCTAAAAACAATACTTAAGATAACTTGAGATAATAAAATTTTCACGTTATAACGAAAAGCAAGAAAACTAAATACATCAACATTTCTATTCGTTTAAAGGGCGTTGACCGCAAGGAATCTTATCAGGAAGTATTTTTGTTTTTGTTGTTTTCGAACAATTTAAACAAATAAACATTTTCAACACTTGAACTTCTTTAAAATAAATCCTATTTACAAAGTTCACTGTATTTTTCTTTACCACAATCAACATATTTTCCCAACATAAACTAAAAAAAGGCTTATCAGCAGTGAAATAATAAAAGAAGAAAAGACTGAAAGAAAAGAATACATGGAAACCTGAACTGAACTGAACAGAAAAGAAAAACACAAAATTATTCTTTAGGAAAATATGTGAATTTTCCTTAAATGCCAGAGAAGAAGACAACAAAATAAAACATGCGAATAAAAAAAAAAAATATAGGAAACTTAAGAATTCCAAGCAAATGACACCAGGTCTAAAAACGATGGATGAGTACAATGAGACTACAATGGAGATAAATTTGCAAGTACTTGCATGTAATCGCTCACTTATTGGCTGACTGTATGACTGACTAACTGACTGACTGCATAAATACTTACTTACATGTTTGACGGCATGAATGACTGTTGCTGGCTGTTTTGGCTTAATAGGTAGAAAAAGAATAAAGAAATTAAGGAATTGATGATAACATAAAAAAATAAAATGTTGTAGAATCCATTAGAGCCTCTTACGAATATGTATGTACTCGCATATTCAAACAGTTTAATGCCCTTATTCCATTTCATATATCATCTGTGTGTGTGTGTGTGTGTGTGACTTTAATGAACTACAACGACCAACTATACATCTACTTCGAGTGCATGTTGATATTTGTATATAGATAGATATTTTCCTATCGCCAAGAAAAACAATTAAGGAAAAGCTATGCCTGATACAAAAGCAACAATTTTTATACTCTATACTTCAAAGGGCTCAATGATTCCACAGAATCATAATATAAAGAAATATTTTGGACTATATACCGAAATCAAAAAAGCCGATATCATCTGAAAAAAAGAGAAAAACTGTGTTGCTTATAAACTACTTAGTAAGAAACTGACCCGTTGGACAATTCCTGACGTGTCAGCATCATCAGCGCCGGCCCAAGCATTTGTGGCGCCCTAGGCCAAGGGTCTAAATCGTACCCCATATTATTTAACCAGCAAAAAAGGAATTATTTCGCTATTATTTCTTGTTAAGTTTGAGTGTCCCTCCTAACGACTACCTCAAAAAAAATTTTGCTTTCAGATGTTCTTTCGATATGACTAAACACTCAAATGCCTTCCACATCCGAACTTCGACTCGTCAAGTTCGACCACTATTCCAGGACCCTCAATTATCATATGAGTTGGACTTAAATTTTCGGCGATTAAATTTCGAGGGTTTAATGTCGTGTAATTGCCTCCGACCCAAATCCGACATCTACACGCACTAGGAGCTCCACTCTGAACCAAATATGCTTCATGAAGCACTTCGTTAGTCTTTAATTTCATATCGAAAAGAACTGTTTCTTCAAAAAGACTTTGTTCTTTGTTAAAGTCAATTTCATCGCAAGCGTATTGTCATTTCAAAGCTCATCTGCTACTTACATTTCTTACGCAGAACTTCCAACAGAAGAACATTTTCATCTTACAAGAATTTTGTCGCTAATTCGTTCTGTTCAAACATTTTTTATAATGTTTTAAATTTTGGCAACATAACTTTTTTTTGTTTCTAGTATTATTACTAGTATAGCCCAGCACTCGAAATTCGAGTGCAAATAATGAAATAATTTTTGAAAATACGACCTTGAGCTCGATTAAATAATTTTTTAATTAACAAACGACAGGTCAAATAAAATATTACATCTTTTAATTATAGGAAATATTATTTTTTCATTAAATTTTTGCCTTCCAATATTTTTTATTCTATATATATAAAAATTTATGAATATTTAAATGAGCTTAAAGGTATGTTAATAAATTTTAGCAACTCACAATTCAACACAGAGCGTCTGATATATAATTTAAATCATTCGCATTGACAGGGTGTAACGAATTATTATAAATATTTTATTTTATTTAATTTAATATATTTTGAAAACAGATTACACATAAATTTTTAATTTTCAGCTTCTCCTTCATATGAACTATAACTATGCCAATTTTCTAACTCCTCCGTGCCCGCATATTGCTTAAAAAGGGAACTAAAAATTTAGCTTTACGTATTAATATATACATAGAAGTCAGATTGTTTTATCACAAAAGTCAGATTCATTATAAAAATATCTTCTTATTTGGGGTGGGAAGGAACAATTGAATTTCAACCATTTTAATTCATAGTAGCAGAGCCCAGTGTCTGAAATTCGAGTGGAAATTCTAGAAAATTTTATTTTTCCATTAAATTTTTTTCTTTCAATGTTTTTTTAAAATCTATATGTATAAAAGATTATAAATATTTAAATGAAATTCATTAAATTGTGAATTTTGAAGTAAAATTCATTACATTTCATTATAAATATTTGCTGAACATACAAAAGGTATATAAATGAGTTTGTTAATAAATAAATGTATAAGAGCCTAAAAGTATTCTAAGCAATTTTAACCAATTCATAAACACACACTCCGAATTGTGTAAATTTTATTTGAAGCGTAAATGTGTGTTTTATGTATGTGTTAGTAACAACATTAAATGATTATTACTCCAAAAAAATTTACCAGCTGGTGCACATCTGTAAAGAGGGTGCACATCTGTAAGGAAATGCCTTTGAAATGGTATATTTTTTTTGTCAAAATCGGTTGATAACTAAAAGCATAGAAGGGGTCATTAGAAATCGCCTATTAATTTATTAATAAATTCATATGTAAAATTTTATATATAAAAATTCTTGTACCAAAATAAAGTTTAAGGAAATTAACCACTGACTTAATGATGCACTCTGTGTTATGGTGGCGGGTTTCTCTATCTACCAAAAAAAGAGAGAAATTATATTTTCAATAAAATATTTTTCCGAGCTTCCATTACTGCAAAATTGCTGAATTTCGTCGTTTTTAAAAACTAGCTCACATACGTCACAGTCGTTATATCTTTGGTCACAAGCGATAACCGCCTAAGTCGACTTAAGAACGATTTGATTTATGTATATACGTGAAATCCCCATTTCTCTAACACTGTTTATTAAAAAGTTATTAATGAAAACATACTGACCTAAGTCGTAATGAAGCCCAATTACATTTATATAAAAAGTCATTTTTCTCAAAAGCATGATTTTCGACTTAGGCGGTTAATGCTTGTGACCACAGATTTGTTTAGTTATCATTCCCTGAATTCCAAACAAAAACCCAAATATTGTAAAATGCAAAGCCTACTATGTGATAGATAACGAACAAAAAAGAAAATATTTTTTTTTACATATTTCATCATTGTTTAAAATTTTCTTTTCCATATTAATTTTTTTATTTTTTGATGTGTAATAATCTATTTCGCAATACAATCACAAAAGCAGCGTAAGATGTAAGACAAAATCGGTGTGACTTATGATTGTATTGGTGAAAAAATTATGATATGTAATAACCTTTTTGTCTCTGTTTTCTGCATTATATTTCTTCACTTTTTATAAACATTTATAATTAATTTCCTCAATCTTTTAAAAGTATTCTTAACGCTATAATTTGTTCCATAAAAATAACACATTTAAGTGGTTTCTGCCCATGATCCGAGCTATTTCACGAAAATTTTTTCCCTCATTCCTAAGCTTTAATATAGTTTTATTCTTGTCAACATTGATTTCTTTGATTTTGGTACTCATCTTAAATATAGTTAGCTCACGATATTAGTGAATGATTGTGAGAAAACCTACCACCCTTCCATCTCTACTCTTAAAATTAGGTGTTTTATCGGTATTCCATCTGGAATAATAAATTTTGGTTTCAATTAACAACTTTAAAATTTTAAGTTTTTGAACTCAATACTGAAACTTTTATTACAATTGAGTAGACTAAAGTCTGCAAAAGAAAAGCTTTGAAAATGCATTAAGTTTCTCCATGTCTTTGGTGGCACAATCCAGGCACAGGCACTCATTCAGACAGTCGGCTAGTCACCTAGTTCGTTTTCTTTTTTCAGTTCATGTGTTTTTTTTTATTATAAGAACGAATGCTAGATGAATCCAATATGTGTGTGCTTGTGTGTGCGTGTGTGTTGGTAGGGGTTCATTGTACGATTTGTTTAGAAAATCGCATTGTAATCTATTTGAGGTTCTAATGCAAAAGGAACCAACCAACAGCTACAACAAAAACAACAACTACAATTAAAATATTGTAGCTCAAGTGTGAAAATTATAATAAGAATAGAATAGAATAGAAAGACAATAACAAACAGTGGTAAATGGAAGAAACTCATAAATGAAAACAAAGAAGAACAAAAAATAAATGTTAATAAGTCCTTTAACCTTTCGCATACTGAGATTATGTAAGTAGTTGCCTTTAATTTATTTCCGGTATTGAAAAAATTTTTCAATAACAAATTCAACATTTTCTCATCGACCTCTTTAAATAACCTCTAATAAAGTTCAATTGGTCGATTGTCGAATGTATGTGTATGTACACGTAAGTACGTATGTTTGTCAGTTAAACTGAAAATTCTGCGGGTACTTAATATACACGAAGAGTGTTAGTGTGCGAACGGCTGACTACTGTATCAGTGTGGTGTCATTTTATTAAGGATTCACTGTGTTTGTTGAGGAAATCATCCACCATTGAATCTTTGTTTTATTGAGTTTAATTGCTTTAAAAGAGGTCGTCAATCGGTCTTTTTGTTTTTCTTCAATGTAAATTGATGACTTCAATTTGGATGTTGATGTTTTATTTTTATTTTGAAGGGCAGAAGTTTTGCACGCGTTGTTAAAAATACGAAATAACAACGAATTATGCAGGATATATTAAATGAAACTTTTATATAAATTAATAAGGATAAGGGCAGGATCAATAAAATTTTGTTAATGTAATTGATTGGGTTGATGAGAAGAAAGCTACTGCTACTGTTCATATTTATTAAATGTTTCTGCGTATGCGTTGTACGTTAAAAAATTCCAATTCGATTAAACATTAAAAAATGTAGGAACCAAATGGTGAAAATTTATTTCATATAATTCTACTAACGCATTGAGTGATGCCAACTTAGTGCTTGTTTAGGAGATGAGAGCTAAATTTTTATCTAATTTTAAAATATAAAAAAATCATTTCATTACTAGTTAAAAAAAGAAAATCTGCAGATGTTAAGTTAATAAAATAAATAAAAATAAAAATAAATAAAATTTTTAAAAGGTACAAATAACTCGAAGACTACGAAAATTGTTTAACCAGTTTTAAGTAAATGTAATAATTTTGACAGAGCTGCTTTGTTTTGGATTAAAGTATACAACTTCACATAGTTAATCAATGAATATACGTTTTAGTATCATCAAGTTTCGTTATAGGTATGAAAGAAATTATTACGGGAGCCATTTTTATTAGAGTACTGGGTCGAAAATGGACATACCATGACCGTATTTATGAAAGTTACTTATAAAGGGTCCGCCATCTAACGTTTTTTTTTCAACTAGTGCTTATTTCGTGAATGGTAACACTTAGCTCATGTCTGATTTGACAGATAATTAGTTTTATCCTTCCGCTGAACGAATATGGTTGTGTATACGCTTGAACAACGCTGGGAAATATTGCGACATTACTTTGAAAATCATGGTAATGTTGCAGAATGTGTGCGAAAATTGCGTACGGATTTTGGAAGAAGAGAAGCACCGTCAGCTCCGTATGTTCGTTATCTTGTGAAAAAAGTGAAAGAAACTGGCATCCTCATCGATAAACCAAAGCGTGAAAAGCCAAAAACAGTGCGTACACCCGAGAATATTGCTGCTGTGGCAGAAAGTGTGCGTGAAGCGCCATCAACATCAATTCACCGTCGTTCTCAAGAATTGAACATTACGGAGGCATCATTGAGACGAATTTTGCATAAAGACCTTGGTATGACGCCATGCAAAGTCCAATTGGTTCAGGAGTTGAAGCCAACTGACCATCCAATGCGTTTTTGCTTCGCTAAGTGGGCCTGCGATCGACTTACAGAAGATGCCAATTTTGCCAAAAAAAAATCATCTTTTCAGATGAAGCTCATTTTGTTCTTGGCGGGTAGTAAATAAGCAAAAGTGTCGCATTTGGGGCACAGAAAACCCGCACGCATACATTGAAACGCCGATACACCCAAAACGAGTCACTGTTTGGTGCGGATTTTGGTCCAGAGGCATAATTGGGACATTTTTCTTCGAAAATGAGCATGGAGTGGCCGTTACAGTCAATGGCGAACATTATCGGGGCATGTTGAACGAATTTTTGTTCACAAAAATTGAAGAGGAGGATATTGGCAACATTTGGTTTCAACAGGACGGCGCTACGTGCCACACAGCCGAAGCTACACTCGATGTTTTGCGCCCTGTTTTTGAAGATCGCATTATCAGCCGCAGAGCTGATGTCGTTTGGCCACCTCGGAACTACGATTTGACACCGTTGGACTATTATTTGTGGGGTGCCCTCAAAGATAAGTGTTACGCCAACAAGCCAGGGACAATTGCCGCTTTAAAGGACAATATTCGTGAAGCCATTGGTGAAATACAGCTGCACACAATCGATAATGTGCTTAAAAATTGGACCGATCGTGTAGGCTACTGCATGGCCAGCCGAGGCAGCCATTTGAATGAAATTATTTTCCATTATTAACCGGAAGGATTGTACTTTCAAATAAAAAAATAAAAAAAGAAATTTGAGATAATATTCAGTAGTTTTTTTTTATATCATTTTCAAAAAAAAAAAAAGTTATTTGGCGGACCTTTTATTTGTTTTCTGATAGATTTAAGTGAAGATCAGGAAGCACACTTTACGATTAAATATAGTCCAACAGGAATTTTTTTAAATTAATTAATAAATTAATTAATAAACACATACGAGGGTTGCCTTTTATATTTTGGGATTAGAGAAAACCAATAAGTATTTATCATCGAAAATGTCTTTGTTTTTAAAATATTCTCCATGAAGATCAGTATACTTTTGCATACGTGTGAACCAATTTTCGATGCACATTTTACATTCCGATTGAGGTTCCCCCAAATCGGGAGTAAAAAGAAGTCATTGGGTGCCAAAAGAGGACTAGGCGGCGGATGACTCATCAAAGAATCCCTTGTGTGAACCGATGTGTACGAGCTCGCATTGTCGTATTGGAGAATGGTCCGTCTTCGGTAGTTGTTTTTTCTTATTTCTCCGAAGACTTTTGGCAAACTTATGGTTGTACACCATTCAGAATTGACCGTTACACATTGCACCAATAATGCGATTGAGAATGGTCCAGTTTTTCTAAAAAAACAGCCGAACATTTGGTTCGAAATGCTTCAAGTCCGAACGACTTTTGTTGGGTTATGCTATTATACACATGTTTTGAAGCACTGCGTCGTATTTTTGCAGCATTTCTTGCAATCAATTGACACGAGCCTTGTTTTGAGCGAGTGTCAAATCTCACGAGATTGCCTCAATCTCACGATAAGTTACATGATGATCTTGCAGTATCACTTCACGCACAAAATAAATGTTTTTCGGAACTACGGCTACGACTGAATTCCGTAAACCATCTATAAACTCTGGTCACTGATGGTGCTTTATCACTAAAAATCGAATTAAGTTCACCGATGCACTGTTGTTGAGTTAATCCACGTCGAAAGTTGTAAAAAATAATCACACGAAAATGTTGACGATCAAGTGATGGCATTAATTGAAAATGTTATTCCGCAAGAAAAATAACTCGTTTGCTAAAAATAAGCCGTCAGAAAAAAGACTAAATGTCGAAGGAGCTGTAAATGATGCATGCATTGCCTCATGGAGATGCGTGTGTTATTGAGCACGTACTACACAAAAATTAAAGTAGAACTACGCGGGAAGCTGTTTAAAGCTGCATCAGCAAGTATACCCATAGCCTGTTCGTCGGGAATTGAATAAGATCGGTATGGTTGCTGCAATCAACCACAAGAAACCAGCTTTGTCGGAAAGTCGAGGTTAAAGTTTTGTAAAAAGCGAAAAGTTTGGACAGTCGATGACTGGAAAAGATTTATATGCTCAGATGAGATAAAAATCAATCGGTATCAGTAAGATGGTAAGGGTTATTTCTGGCATCATTCCAATTAGAGCCTTCAGCGTGGGCACTTAAAGAAGACGCTAAATTTTGGCAGAGGAAGTGTGATGGTTTGGGGTTACTTCATATGGTGGCGTATTAGCCCACTGATCGCAATAAAGCAAATAATGGTTGAAGAGATAAATATCAATAAACTCCAAACAAATTTGCCGGAATTCTTGGTTGAGTGCACATACCCCATCAAAGAATTAATTTTCTAACAGGAAAGGGTCCGAAGGATACGGAAAATACTAAAACTTGTTTGCAAAAACAAAAGCTTAAAATATTTAAATGGCCTGACCAAAGCCTGGACCTAAATCCAATTGAAAATTTTTTGTCATAAGTCAGGCTCAATTGGCACAATATGAAAATGTCCGTACCAACAAGGATGTGCTATGGAGACGAGTGATGACGGAGTGAGCAAACATTCCACACAAAATAAATCAAAATTTGGTGAAAATATGCACAGATGCAGAAAAAGTGTAATAAAAACAAGCAAGAAATTATAGTAGGTCTAGACGATACCCTATACCATGCGTTTAAAGACCCTATCTCTTTGGTCCAACTATTTAGATATAGAAAATAAACATAAGTTTGAGTGGCAAGTTTTTTTTGCCTTTGGATATGAAAAAGTTCTTATCGGATGCTATATTTATATAAGGCCTAGGTCGAAAAATGGACCGATCATGAGCATATTTGGTAAGGTCACTTATTTTTTGCAAAAACATATACAAACTAAATTTGAGAAAAATCTGTGCAATACTTTTGATATTTTTTTGATAGATTTATATGAAGATCGGGAATTAGCTTTATACGAGGGCTATGAATAAGAATTGCCCTATAGCGTTTATTTTTGGACTACTGATAAATGGATGTAATAAACATTGTAATAACATACACAGCTCAATTCAGGGGTACCCAAAGGTTCCATTCTTTCTTCTTCTCTTTTCCTCATCTTTCTGAACGACTTTCTTGGTCAAACTTTTAATTCTATATACTCTTTCGCAGATGACAAGCAACATTTGTCATTCATTTTCCTTTAATTGTAGGGGGCAAAAGGCGGACAATGAACGACACACTCAACCAAGGCCTGTTAACAATCTCAGAGTGGAGTAAAGCGAATAGGGTTGATTTGTATGTGCGACTCAATGTTTTATTTTGACCCATACGGCCATGGATTCAACAATGTCATATGTATATATGGGTGGTATAGGTATTGAGGAATCGGATACTCTTGATGTTCCAGGCATGATAATTCAATGTGATGTTCGATGGAAAGAGCAAGTTTTTCATGTTCTAAAACGGTACAAAAATTGCTTCACTCCTTCTGATCTCCTTAAAATCTATTCCACTCACATCCGACCAAAAATGGAATACGGTTCCCATATATGGACAGGAGCTTCAAAATCTATTTTGGAGCTACTGGACCGTGTGCAAAGGAGGGCGTTGGAACATCATCGGAATGTGGGTTATGTACACTGTTCTATAGATACTATCATGGGAAATGTTCTTCTGAGATTAGCGAACTTATTCCAAGTGCCCGAGTTTTGGTTTGTTGTTACCGCTTCTCTAGTATATGACAACAGTTTGTAGTCTATTGTCCAGTTGACCGCACAACGCATTACAGAGAGAATTCGTTTATCAGGCGAACTAGCCATATGTGGTCTTTCCTGACAGTTATAATCTAACAAAATGTAAGTCAAATATCCACAAATATCTACAAACACTACTCCCTCTCTCCTCCTTCCCATAACCTATTTTCCTGAAATCAACACAATGCACTGCATTTGTAGGGGCATCCCCTGAGTGTTGGTTAACATAAATGAAAAAAAGATAAAAATAACATTTGACGGTTGTGCTCCCTATGCTCTATATGATAATTTGGATCTTATGGCAATTTGAATTGATCACATGGGGATCATTTGTATGGGGATATTCACCGATTTTCACCAATTCTAAGACCATTTATGCTATGGCCGGCAAAATTTGATATATAAAATAATTTTTCAGATATATTAATATTTGCGACCTGCACTTAAAGGTTTACATGGACACGGAGACAAACAGACAGACCGAAGGACAGAGGGACATCTCTAAATCGCCCCAGATTATACCGATATGTTTAGCAATTAGGGTATAAAAATATATGAACTAAAAAGTTTTTGAACTTCTTAAGTATGCTCAAATCTATTATCCTTTTCTTATAAAAATAGTAATATTTAAGAAAATCGATACTGAAATTTAAAAATAAAGAATGGGTAGAGTCGATTAAAAGTTCTCTAAGATAGTGGTATTTTTTTAGAGCCTTCTTTATAGGCTTTTCACACTTACTGCGTTTCAGCGAAACCCCAGAAATTCGCTCTCTTGAGATGGTTTCGAAATCATAGTATTAACATTATGTTTTTGTTATTTACTGCGGTTTCATTTGACATTTCTCATTTCTGCAGCAAGTTTGTTTTGATTGTAAACAACACAAGCGCGTAAATAAACAAATATAATAAAAAATCAGAAAATGAATTTAATTTTAATAATATATGAGTTTATATCATTGCATTTTTGTATTATATTATTTCCTGTTACCGCGGAGCTGCAGAATCTCGTCTTCCCACAGCTCAAGCAGAATTTGCTCTACCGTATCCGTCCATTGGCTTCGCTTTTTGTACTTCTTTCTTTGGTTTCTATTTAAATAAAATGAAATTTTTATAATGAAAAGTCAATATAAAATTAAGATACTCACAATATATCACTTATTGGCTCCATTTTTCCTTCTGTAATTAGTTAAAATTAAATGTTTTGCATTAATAACAATAAATAAATAAATAATAAATAAGTACTTACCAGCACAAAGCAATCACGAAATATAAACAAACACATTTTTTTTTCATTATTTTTCTGACATAAGCAATGCAAATTTTTTCATTTTAATGCTTTTTTTAACTACTATTGGAGAGCAACCCTGTTCTTTCTCTTGTGTTAACTATGATTTCAAACAAATCACAGTAAAATGAGCAAATGTCTGCGTTTTTTTATATGGAATTATGTGTGATTTATAGTGGGATTTAGCATGAATATCATGAAAGAGAGCAAAAGTGTGAAAAGCCTGTAATCTCCAAATTATCATATAGATTTCGGTCAAATTGGGTTTGTGTGTGTTTATTGCATCCATTTATCATTTTTCAAAAATAAACCCCGGGTTTGTGTGTGTTTATTACATCCATTTATTATTTTTCAAAAATAAACCCCGTATGGCAATTCTTTGCCATAGGCCCCATATAAAGCTGCTTCTCGATTTTCACTTAAATCTATCAAAATACAAAAATATTGCTCAGATTTTTCTCAAATTTGGTTTGTATATATTTTTTCGAAATATAAGTGGTCAGGATCGATCCAATTTTCGACCTAGTCCCCATATAAATATAGCATCTGATATGAACTTTTTCATATCTGCAGCCAAAAAAATTAATAATAATGACACTCAAATTTGGTTTATGCTTATTTTCTATATCCAATTAGTAGGACCGAAGAGATAGAGTCTCTAAACCATGGAATAGGGTATCGTATAGTCGGTCTAGGCCGACTATAATTTTCTTACTTAATTTTCTTTCTTATCGCGTTACTAAACATATGAAATCGTTGTACTTTAGTACTTCTTTCATTACAATTTCACAAAATATCAGCTAAATTCGTATGTCCTTTAAAAGGAGTAGTTGACAAAAGATTTATTATTTTAAAATTTAGACAAAATTCCTAACTAGATACGATTAAGAATTACGCACAAACATAGATGTAACTCGATATAGTTTTACAACAAAAATCAAACAGTGTCATTTCACACCAAACTGTTTGACACTCTTTAAACAAAATTGATTAATTTCTCTTAAAAAACAACAAGTCATTTAACTTGTAGTAAAGTAGTAGTTAAAAGGCAAAAAATTTAGTATCACATTACCAAATTGTAGGCGTATTTGTTTTCATTATCAGACCTACAAAATGCTTAAGATAATTTCTTCAAACAAAAACAAAGAATATTTTTATCCTTTCAAATCTATATTCACTTAGTTACTTCAAATAAATACAAGTTCCAAGAAAACACGTGTTCGGATTTTTCATTTTTGCCTAAGACAAATATTTTTCGAAAAAAAATAAAATAAAATACCAAATACCAGTTTAGTCGCTTCGATAGGCATGTAATATTGCGGTGGTAGTCGTACTTTTCATATGCGAGTATATGCGCTCGTATTCGTACAATATTATCCTTTTGTTGTGTTTAAAGCGTAAAATTGTTTTTTTTTGTTGTTTTTTTAGATTTTATTTTAACCTCACTTTTAGGTTGTTGACTGTGAAGAAGGATGACTGTTGGTGGTGGTGGTGGTGGTGTTAGTGTTGGCATAACTGCTAGATACAAAGATATGTCTTTCTTTTATGATCGTTCAACAACCATCCTGTTTTAAGTCATCTCAGTCATTCACGTCCTCCTTACAATCAGTTTAGACACACATCAGCTATTTGTGTATCGTTATCTGTACATTTTTATTATAATATCATTAGCAAGTTAAATCTTTTGTGTTGTAGTTTCTTTTCTGTTTGATCCCCTTTCTTTTCTCTTGTTGCTTTTTTGAATTTCGTTAGCCTTTTGTTTGTTAATGAAGAATAAAACAACATTTAACTTTATGACGTTTGACTCAGCATGTTTCTTTTATGGTTGAGTTCTTTCCACAACTCACTAATTTTTCCCTTGTTCCAGAGCTGCAATAGAATTAATACCTCAAAAGCAAGTTTTCAGTTCTGTACTCAAAAAAACTCTGACATTATTCTTCAGTGCTCTTGATTGGTTGGTAGGCTATATGAAATTGATTATTAGAATTTTGGCTTTGGTAAATGAGATATTACTCTGTGAGATGTCAACTATGTAACTGTTTATTGAAATCTGTAAAGTCTGCTAGTTTTGTTTACAAATATGAAGCTCATGTTATTTGAAAAAAAAGTTCTTCGAAATTTATTCAATAAAAAGTAGCACAACTATTGTTACTAGCAGATACCAGGCCTCGAAATTTCAGTGCAAATTCAAGGAAATTTTATTTTTTCGTTAAATAAATAATTTTATAAGAGCATAAAGGTATGCACTTTTTATATAAAATTCATTAAATTTTGTTATAAATATATGTTGAACACACAGAAGATATATAAATGGGTTTATTAATAAAAATTACTAAAGCAGCCTAAATGTATGTTCATCAATTTTAGCACAGTATGTGTTTTATGTATGTATTAATAGCAACTTTAAATGAGCTTTATTTCAAAAAAATGTTCCAGACGGTGCAAATCTGTAAATCTGGTGGACAGCTAAAAAGAAATACCTCTCAAACGAGGTATGTTTGCTCAAAATCGGTTATTAACTACAATTGTCATATCGGTCACAAGAAATCGCCTTGGTCATTAATATTATAGATTTCATTACAATTAATTTTATCTATAATAATAATAGGATAGACGATTTCTTGTGACCGATGTTTTGTTCTACCGTTTTATCCCGATTTTGCCCAAACGTATATTGTTTGAAAGTTATTTATTTTTAGCTGTTTTCCAGATTTACAGATTTTTACATTTATTCCTTTATTTTGAGTAAATTGCATTGAAAGTTGCTACTAATACATACATAAAATTATACATATGCTATGTGTGTGTTTATAAAATTTGTTAATGTGTTTGTTAATGTGCTTGCTATCTTCATTCACAACAATAATAAACCATAAAAGTTTTGGTTTGTGAATTGGCTAAGTTGAAATATAAAGTTGCCTAGAAATTGCACTCGAACTTCGAGCGCTACAATCTGCTAGTTTCTATAAATCAATTATAAATGATTTTTAAAACTAAATATAAAAAATTAAAAAAAAAAATAGTTTTAAAAATTATTGTGGAAACAAACCCGGGTACAGTAAATCAAGCCCATACAAAGTGGAACTTATTGAAAGGAGCCATTGCACATGTATGAGATTTAATAGATATCAAATATATAATCAGATTTATCAGGTTTTTCATAGTTTGGCCAAAAAAGTGATGCAAAAGTCTCAGAATTGGAAATTTTTAACATTATTCAATATTTGTCATTTTTGTTTTCACTTAATGATTTGTTTGTCCAACAGCCATTGTGGGGGTTTGAAAATTCCAAGTCAGGGTGAAAGTTCAAGGCCAGTATCGTAAAACCCCCAAAGGGTCTGGTGTTCTCAGGCCTTTTTTATATTTTTTCCTGGCCTTGATGTTTCTTTGTTTAGTGTTTCAGCTATAACTCAAGAACCATTGATGATTACTTATTTCTATATTCAACAAATCAGGTTGTACTCATTTTATCGTATGAAATCGTTAAAAATTTTAATTTTACCCCTCTTTTAATCGATTTTTTGAATAACATTACATATTCAGCTCGTATAATTATTATTTATTAGTAGACTAGAAGAGATGTATACGTATGAGTGATATTTTTAATATTAAATCAAATATACATCAAAACTTTTTAATCTACTTTTTAAATGGAATTTAGCTATCTAGGAATATGAAATTTGGTGTATAGACTCCATCCGAAAAGCAAACATGGGATCGGGATTAATTTTTTCGATGTGTAAGGGGAAAAACGTCCAAAAAGAGTGAAAATAGTACCTTTTTGCAACTTCTAAACATATTAATCTATTCTATATATATGAATTTTTATATACAGTCTCCACCGAATACGTGGGCATCGGTTAATAAGGATTTTATTTTATTTTATTAGGGAGGGAGGGCGGCCAAAAGGGGGGAAAAGTGTACATTTGGTATCTTCTAAACAAACGAATATGAAATGTAGTTTGTGGATTTCACTAAAAATAGAAATATCAAATGAGATGAAAACTTTCGGAAATTCGAATGAGTTAAAAGGGTATCTTTTTGTGTCTTATTTACAAAGCAATTTAGGAATATGAAATTTGAGATGTAGACTCCACCAGAGACACAAACATCGGACAAATAATAAAATTTGTTTTAATTCGAGCCTTTAGGGCGTAAAAAGGGCCATAAAATGGGAAAACTGTCACTTTTCAACTGGTAAATTTTCATTTGGAATTACATTTTCTCAAAAATACAAGTAAGAAAGTTATAGTCGAACTAGACGGAACATTTATTTTTGCAAAAAATCTTATTTTTATCTTTATAATTTGAATAATTTTCGAACCTATTATGAATAAAAAATTAGTACTTAAATAGAGTAGGTGGCAATACAATGGAAACTTTTACAAAATTCTAAATTTGCCAATTTTGTTTTTAATAATTTTGAGTTTAGTCCTAAAATAAAATTAAATTGAATTAAAATTTGTTATAAAAATACAATTAAAAAAAAAAAATTGATAAACGAAAAAAGAAATATTTTTTTGTGATGCCAAAACTGTGGAAACTCTTAAACTTCTTCACCAGAGCTCATTTAAACAATAACAATAGAAAAAGGTGTGAAAGAAAATGTAAAAGATCTTTACTATTATTTAAATATTTATAGATTCTGAAGTTTTCTTACAATTATTATAAAATAATGGCGAGAATAAAGTTTTAGGAAGAGTTAATAGATGATTTTAGAGCTGGTCGTAAGCAAAAGAATATTTGTGAGAAATATTCTATGAATAAATCTATAATTTCATTTTGCGGCCCAGGCTCCATAAAAAGAGTCAAAGACAGGTTATTAATAATATGAAAGTAAGACAATGTGCTCGAACTGTTTCCCGACGAGCAATTGAGGCTGATCTTGGTTGTTATCGTGCTGTGAGGAAAGAACACATGAACTGGCATTAGAATACTATTGTAATGTAATGTTGAAAATAAAATGAAATATTTAAACGGCCATAAAATATTCCGATACCCACACAGGACCAAACGCTTTGGAGGTTTTACTATAATGGCCTAATACAATCGTTCGGTATCAGAATCATCCACCCCCAAGACCATAACCGTCATTTTATTCCAGGGTGTTTTTATATAGTTACGATTTCCACTGTTTTGTCAACAGCATAAAAATGTATACTTTTAAGTTTTGTAATTATTTTTCTAAAGTTATGTTAATATATCTTCTTTGTTAAATAAATTAAACTAGCAGATTCCAGCGCTCGAAATTCGAGTGTAATTTCTAGGCAACTTTATTTTTCTACTTACCCAATTCACAAACCAAAACTTTTTTGGATTATTGTAAATAAAGATAACAAACTCATTAACAAACACATTAACAAATTTAATAAACACACACATAGCGTATGTATAATTTAATTTACTTAAAACAAGGGAACAAAATTTAAAAATCTGTAAATCTGGTGACAGCTATTTCCTTTTAGCTTTCAAATAATACACACTTGGTCAAAATAGGCATAAAACTGTTTAACAAAATATCGGTCACAAAAAATCGCCAAGCCTATTATTATTTTAGATATGTAAATGTTTAAATTAATAAAACAGTTTTTAAGTGTATGATAAATTTTTTTGGTATTGACTGTCCAAGTCGTCAAAAAAATATTTTGTTAAAAGCAAGGTTCAGAAAATACACACATGAAACACACAATGTTCTGTTCAAAAGCAGCCAACACATATCTTTATTTTCATATCAATTATGTGCGTTTCTAAATTTTCTACGGTGCCCAACACAACCATGACTGTGTTCGTTTTAATATTTCGTTATTTACACGAACATTTTTGTATCACGTACTTTTTGTTTCAATCACACATAAAGCACACATTTTTGAGTGTTGCTTTATTTGAAGTTCATGTTCTGGTACGTGTACTGAAAAAAAAAACAGAACATGTACAATAAACAGGTTCGAGTTCAGTTATATTTTAAGTCGTGTTGTGGCTCGTGTAGTAAGAAAAAACAGAACATCTACAATAAACAGGTTCGAGTTCAGTTATATTTTAAACACGACTTAAAATATAACTGAACGACTTTAAACACGACTTAAAATATAACTGAACTCGAACCTGTTTATTGTACATGTTCTGTTTTTTCTTACTACACGAACCACAACACGACTTAAAATATAACTGAACTCGAACCTGTTTATTGTACATGTTCTGTTTTTTCTTACTACACGAACCACAACACGACTTAAAATATAACTGAACTCGAACCTGTTTATTGTACATGTTCTGTTTTTTCTTACTACACGAACCACAACACGACTTAAAATATAACTGAACTCGAACCTGTTTATTGTACATGTTCTGTTTTTTCTTACTACACGAGCCACAACACGACTTAAAATATAACTGAACTCGAACCTGTTTATTGTACATGTTCTGTTTTTTTTTTCAGTACACGTACCAGAACATGAACTTCAAATAAAGCAACACTCAAAAATGTGTGCTTTATGTGTGATTGAAACAAAAAGTACGTGATACAAACATGTTCGTGTAAATAACGAAATATTAAAGCGAACACAGTCATGGTTGTGTTGGGCACCGAAGAAAATTTAAAAACAAACATAATTGATATGAAAATAAAAATATGTTTGTGTTGGTCTAAGTTATGTTTGTTTACATATATGTACGAGTTTTTTATTCAGTGTGTGTTTTTTTCTGAACTCTGGTTAAAAGTTTCCATCGTATTGCCTCTTACACTATACACACTATATTTCTTATTGTTTTTAAATATTATTATGGTTTATATAATTAACCTAATAAATACGCTAACAACGTAGCGGGTATACTGCTAGTGCCAGTATAAATGATTATCAGAATACAGATTGGAATTTAGATTAAAATCGCAGCGTAAATGAAATATATATATTGATTAATTTTTGGAAATTCAATTTAAAAAACGTATTCACTCTTTGAAGCCTGGCATTTTATGAAGTTACCTCTTGTATGTGTTATGTGAGGGTATGTGCGTTTTAAGGTTGAGGATCATTTTTTTTGTTAATCATCATCCTCAATACGATCGTAATGATGAAGTTTTAGTCGTGTGTAGGGCAACATACCCATTGTTTACACACACACACACACACACATAGACACAGATACTAACACACACTTATACTTACATACTTTCTTATCCAGTTTTTCTTTTTCTATTGTTTGTTTATGATTTTCTTCTTTCTATTCAAACAATAAAATCTTCCTTGTGTTGAAAAAGTTATGTTTTTTTCTTCTTTTTAGTTCATTGAACTTTTCGATTATCTTTAGTGAGCTGTTTGTAGGACCCACGTGTGTTTGGCTGCAAAAGGGTTTCTGCTTTGTTTTTAAATCTTTTTAATTCTTTGACTGCCATTAGAAAAATTTAAATAATTACACTAGGCCACAGAAAATAAAAAAAAGTCTGAAACCATTTTTTTAATGCGGTATTGTTCGAAACTTAAGCAAATTCTTCTAATAAAGTAATCAGTGTTTTACATATTCTTTTTAAATTAATTTATATAAAATAAAAATTTCAAATTTTATTATATTACGTACCTACATAACAATAATAAGTCTAATGAAAATTAACGAATACGTTGCAAAATCGTTTAGGCACGCCTCTTTTTTGAATGTTTCTTTCTCTTTGTCTTTAGACGGCATGAACTTTCTCACATTATTTTCCAATTATCGTTTTCTCACAGGACTGGAACTAATATTGAGATTAAGGTCACTGACAACAACATTGGTTGAAATAGTGTTTTTTTTTAATTAGTTGGAAAATTTTCCTCTCCGTTCGATAGCATGCCGTATTGGAAATGCTACCTCCTTGGGTGCTTCAGCATGATAATTACCCCAAACACTTGTCAGATTTGGTCAAAGATTGGCTGCCTGCTAATGGAATTCAAGTCTTGGATCTCAAGCCATCTCAATCTCCAGACTTGAATCTTATAGAGATAGTATTCGGCATTTTGAGGCGCAGGGTCGGAACTTGCCGTTTTAGTTACAAGTAGGAGCTAATGAATTGCTTAGAATAAAGTGGGAATCAATACCAACCACAATACTATCGAATCTTATTGAATCTCTGCCAAAACGATGTACGGAGGTCATAAGAAACATAAAATATCATATGAATTACAGTAAACTGCTTTAGTTTTGAACAATAATAGACGGAGTTAATTTTGTTTTTGGTTTTTTTTTACTTGCAAGGAAATGCAATTAAATTTTTGTTGTCATTATTAGAATATAGGTAGATAATATAACAAAAATTAAAAGTTTTATTTTGTATAAGTCAATTTAAAAGGAATCGTAAAACTTTGATTACTTTATTAAGAGAAGTTGCTTAGGTTTCGAACAATACATAAAAATCGCAATAAATTTGTTTTATAGACAAATATTTGATTTATAATTTTGTTTTGTTTTTTTTTTTTTTTTTTAATTATTTACTAGTTGTAATCCGATGCGCTTCGCTACATCCAAAATAAAAACTGGGAAAACATTTTGTAGAAAATTTTGGCCATTTCTGATTTTGTCGATTTCTGTTTTTGTCACTTTAGATTTTTTTTTTTGGCGATTTTTGATTTTTGGCAATTTTTTACTTTGGCGATTATTGTTTTTTTTTGCGATTTTTGATTTGGTGATTTTAGTTTTTTGCGATTTTTGGTTTATGATGTTTCTTGATTTTGGCGATTTTTGCTATTCGCGATTTTCGGTTTTGGCAATTTTTTAATTTGGCGATTCCGCCCTTATTTTCCCCGACTACTCACATCGGTAATTAATGTTTTAGGTTTTTCACAAAATATGTAGACTATTTGTTCGGTATAATAAAAACTGACGCGGTAGATGAAACTCTAAAGGCTTTAAACGACAAATACAATTCACGAAGGAAGAAGAAAAGGACAAAAACTACCATATCTAGATTCGGTAGTTATAAGAAAGAACAATATCCTCAAGTTAGATTGGTATCAAAAATCCATGGCTTCTGGGAGACTTATCAACTTCCACTCTAAACACCCAAGGCGTATAATCATAAACACAGTTACCAATTATATAAAGAGAGTGCTGGAAATAAGTGATAATGAATTTCACAAGAAAAATATACTTAAAATCACTGAGACTTTAAAATGAATTTCCCAGCAAATCAATTACAGATCTTATTAAACATGTAAAATCCAAGAACTGTATAATTGAAGAAGAAAAACCAAAGAAAATTTACAAATCCGTAACATACATCCCTGGATTATCCGACCGTTTAAAGAAATCGGATATTTATAACAACGACAAATATGAAATTGCGCTGAAAACTAATAACTCAGTTAATAAACTGTTTAGCAAGACTAAGGCAAAAATCGACAAAGAAGACAAATCAAATGTCCATCTACCAAATAAGTTGCGAAGGAACGGAGCTAACTAATGCCAAAAAGTATATGTGGGCACAACAAAAACAAAATTAACAAGTAAGAAAATTATAGTCGGTCAAGACCGACTATAAGATACCCTATACCATGCGTTTAGAGACCCTATCTCTCAGGCCCAACTAACTGGATATAGAAAATAAGCATAAATGAAATTTGAGTGGGATTTTTATTAATTTTTTCGGCTGCAGATATGAAAAAGTTCATATCGGATGCTATATCTATATGGGGACTAAGCCCAAAAATAGACCGATCCTGACCATGTTTGGTAAAGTCTCTTGTATTTTGCAAAAATATATACAAACAAAATTTAAGAAGAATCGGTGCAATATTTTTGTTTTTTGATAGATTTTAGTGAAGATCGGGAAGCAGCTCTATATGGGGCGTATGACTAAGAGTTGTCTAATAGGGATCATTTTTGGACTACTCATTAATGGGTGTAATAAACGCATACAAACCCAATTCGAGTAAGATCTATATGACAATTTGGATACTATGGCAATTTATGTCGATTTCATAGGGGTCATTTGTATGGGGGCTAGGTCTGAACATGGACCGATTCTCACCAATTTCAATAGTGTTCATCCCATGGCCGATAAAAGATTAAATACCAAATTTCATCAAAATATATTCATATTTGCGACCTGCGGTTTGATTACAATCTTTACATGGACACACAGACGGACGGACGGACGGACGGACGGACGGATGGACATCGTTAAATCGAATCAGATGGTGATTCTAATTCGATCGGTATAATTAAAGATGGGTGTAGGTCAAATATTTTTGGTTGTTACAAACAGCAGCACAAAGTCATTATACCCAAACCACATAGTGGTATAGGGTATAAAAACGAGGCTATCATCCCACAGATCCGATCAAAGGGCAATTGATAAACCAATTAAGCAGAAAACTGCACTCGAGGCACACTGTACCATTACGGGACACAAACCCAATTTTAAAGAAGTTCAAATTTTACAAGAAGAAAACAATTATGCAAAGAGATACACTCTAGAGATGTTGCATATAATAAATGTACCATACTCTAAGAGATTAAATTACAAAACAGATACAGACAAATGTGCACAAATTTACCGACATACAGTAGACCAATACCGACGATCAAAACAATAATCAGTTGAAAGAAGATAGCCGACAAAAACAGACGTTTTTCAACTCCACAATTAGAATATATAAAATAAAGTGTATGTATTTATTTCTTTTTTAAAATTATTAGTTATTATATAAATAATATTGTTATGAAATTGTGTTTTGTTAGATCCCGGAAGATGATTAGCAAAGCTAATCGAAATATCAGAAATAATAAAGAGAAATATTTAAAAACCAGATCAAAAATTTAATTTTAGTGAGTTTTTGTTTGTTTTTAAATACATACATGACCTAAAGCTAGACAAAATAATCACACATTAAATATTTAGTTTGTATGGGGGTGCCACGCCCACTGATTTGATCGCGGCCATTTATTTTCAGAGTACTAACATTGATAACTTATGAACTCACACAAAGTCCCAAGTCTTTAGTAACTACAGTACTCCAGATATATGAGATTAAACATTTACTTTGTATGTTGGTTGCAACGCCCGTTAGTCCGCTCCCGCCCATTTTTTTCCCAACTCTTCAAATTAGTTTAATATGTACATGTACATAGTTTCAGAACTCTTGCTATGGTAGTACTCCAGTATTATATGTTAAAAAAAATGAGATTTTAAAAATCCATTTTATATGGGAGGTGCCACGCCCCAAAAATATAGCCTTCCGGATAGGCAGTTACCAACTGTAAAAATTTCAAGACGATCGGTCCGTTAGTGTAGTCTTCTATAAACCACAAACAAACGCACAAACAAACATGCAAAACTCCATTTTTATATAGGTATAAGATGGGAATAGTTTTGCTATTTAGACTATATATCGAATAAGAAACAACCAATCGGGTTAGTAAAGATAACAATGTATTGAAAGAAGAATTGCTTTTTCCAAACAAAATTCTAATTTGAAAAATGCGAAAAAAAATCGGAAAATCTAAATCGGGAAAAGTCAAAAGTCAATTTACGGATAGACGCTGAAAAGAAATTCATTATGGCTACCGAGTTAATTGCCAATCGATTTACGATGATGCAAGAAACTGAAATTCTGGTTCACTAGGATTACAATTTTATTGTCTTAACAAAAAATATTTTATCATAATAGAAAATTTTATTAGATGTTAGATGTAGCGAACCTAAATGTGGATCTTAAACAAATTCATTTATGGGCTATAGCAAACGGGCTATGTCTCAATTAACCAAAGTCTACTCGAAGATCAGTGCCTCCACTAGCTATAAGATATTATTCTTAACAGCCAAATTAGTGAAATTATACAAAAACCAAAAATCTTGGAATTTTTTCAATAAAACTCTCACCTGATCTGATCATATAAATGTCGCTTCAGGAAAAACATATTCAATGCTTCAATCACTACGGAAAACTCAACACCTTACATTGGTCCATGTACGAGTTTTAATTGCAAAAACTTATCTAATTCCCATTTTGTTGTACGGATGCGAACTATTTGCTAGTTGTGATTTTATTAGCTCTAGGAAATTATCAACTGCGTTCAATTCTGTATTAAGATACGTCTATAATTTGAAAAGATCGTCCCACGTAACACCGTATGCACGTAAATTTTACGGTGTGAATTTTTGCGATCTCTGATGCATAAGATTATATTTACACGTGAGCCTACTTATCTGTTTAATCGGATATTGCTTTCACATTAAAGAAGAAATAATTATATAATTCAAATAAGGCATAAAAGTTTGTTCCCTTAATGATAGTTCTTTATACAATGCATACGTCTCTGGCACTTGCTACCGCCAACTTTACAATATTTAAGTAACGCAGAAAATTTTAGGAAGTTTTCCAATTTTTCAATACCATTTGAATATTTTTACACCCTATACCACTATGTAGTCAGGGTATAATGACTTTGTGCTGATGTTTGTAACTTCCAAAAATAATTGACCTAGACCCATCTTTTATTATACCGATCGAATGAGAATCACTTTCTGAGTCGATTTAGCGATGTCCGGCCGTCCGTCTGTCCGTCTGTGTGTCCACGTAAACCTTGTTATCAAACTACAGGTCGCAAATGTGAACATATTTTGATGAAATTTGGGATGTGAACGCTATTGACGAAACTTGGTTCATGTTCAGACCGTCCCCCATACAAATGACACCTATGAAATCTGCTTAAATTGCCATATGATACAAATTATCATATAGATCTCGGTCGCATTGGGTTTGTGTGTGTTTATTACACCCATTAATCAATAGTCCAAAAATAAACCCTATGGGACAATTTTTAGACAAAGCCCCCTTATAAAGCTGCTTCCCATCTTCACTTAAATCTATCAAAAAACAAAAAATATTGCACAAATTTTTCTCAAATTTGGTCTGTCTATGTTTTTTCAAAAAATAAGTGACCTTACCAAATATGGTCAGAATCGGTCCATTTTTGACCTAGTCCCCATATAAATATATCATGCGATATGAACTTTTTCATATTTAAAGGAAAAAAGTTAATAACAATGCCACTCAAATTTGGTTTATACTTATTTCCTATAACCAGTTAGTTGGACCTAAGAGATAGGATTTCTAAACGCATGGTATGGGGTATCGTATAGTCGATCTAGACCGACTATAATTTTCTTACTTGTTTTGAAAAAACAACAAAATTAAAAATTAAAAATTACGCTATATATTCATTAATACTGCTCTTATAGTATTCGAGATAATTGACATCCAATAATTTCTTTGTAAGGGATGTAAGGGGACACGACAACTAAAATTAAAAACAGATGATGTCACACACATTTGCAAAGCTCTCCCTATCTAAGTATTTGAGATAAGTGATATTGACTAACTACTTTGATGGGAGGTGCCGCTACTGATACGATACCGCCAGTTTTCAGCACGGCTACTCACACTAAGAATTTATAAAATCACACAAAGAATCGTTAGTCTTCCTTTTATACTGCTCAAGATATACTGACGATATACTGACGAATTTTAGGTGACATGCCCACTCATCCGATCTCGCCCATTTTCGCCACGGCTACCATAGTAGTAACGGATGACTTCATAAAAATTTGCTCTCCCGGTGATAGAATTCGATATTTGTGATATTGAATATTTACCTTGTAAAGGGTCCGCCATCTAACGTTTTTTTTTTCAACTAGTGGTTATTTCGTGAATGGTAACACTTAGCTCATGCCTGATTTGACAGGTAATTAGTTTTATCCTTCCGCTGAACGAATATGGTTGTGTATACGCTTGAGCAACGCTGGGAAATATTGCGACATTACTTTGAAAAACATGGTAATGTTGCAGAATGTGTGCGAAAATTGCGTACGGATTTTGGAAGAAGAGAAGCACCGTCAACTCCGTATGTTCGTTATCTTTTGAAAAAAAAAGTGAAAGAAACTGGCATTCTCATCGATAAACCAAAGCGTGAAAAGCCAAAAACAGTGCGTACACCCGAGAATATTGCTGCTGTGGCAGAAAGTGTGCGTGAAGCGCCATCAACATCAGTTCACCGTCGTTCTCAAGAATTGAACATTTCGGAGGCATCCTTGAGACGAATTTTGCATAAAGAGTTTGGTATGACGCCATACAAAGTTCAATTGTTCAGGAGTTGAAGCCAACTGACCATCCAATGCGTTTTTGCTTCGCTAAGTGGGCCTGCGATCGACTTACAGAAGATGCCGATTTTACCAAAAAAAAAATCGTCTTTTCAGATGAAGCTCATTTTGATCTTGGCGGGTACGTAAACAAACAAAATTGTCGCATTTGGAGCACAGAAAACCCGCACGCATACATTGAAAAGCCGATACACCCAAAACGAGTCACTGTTTGGTGCGGATTTTGGTCCAGAGGCATAATTGAGCCATTTTTCTTCGAAAATGAGCAAGGAGTGGCCGTTACAGTCAATGGCGATCGTTATCGGGCCATGTTGAACGAGGAAGAGGAGGATATTGGCATCATTTGGTTTCAACAGGACGGCGCTACGTGCCACACAGCCGAAGCTACACTCGATGTTTTGCGCCCTGTTTTTGAAGATCGCATTATCAGCCGCAGAGCTGATGTCGTTTGGCCACCTCGGAGCTGCGATTTGACACCGTTGGACTATTATTTGTGGGGTGCCCTCAAAGATAAGTGGTACGCCAACAAGCCAGAGACAATTGACGCTTTAAAGGACAATATTCGTGAAGCCATTGCTGAAATACAGCTGCACACAATCGATAATGTGCTTAAAAATTGGACCGATCGTGTAGGCTACTGCGTGGCCAGCCGAGGCAGCCATTTGAATGAAATTATTTTCCATTATTAACCGGAAGGATTGTACTTTCAAATAAAAAAAGAAATTTGAGATAATATTCAGTAGTTTTTTTTATAGCATTTTCAAAAAAAAAAAAAGTTATTTGGCGGATCCTTTATGAAAGTTGTCACGCCTGCTGATCCGGTAGCGCCCATTTCCAGCAAAGCAATCACACAAAGTATCGTTACTCTCCCCTTTTAAACTATTTCTTTTAACTCATTCTGTCTGTCTGTCTGTCTGCCATGGGTGGTCCCCATTCCCCCTTATCCAATTTATCTGAAACTTGGCCCATAGTCTTGTCGTGACTACAGAATAATTTGAGTCACGCGTGATTACGCACAGTCACGGAGTGATCTAACTGTCATTTCCCCTCATCCGATCGATCTCAAACTTGGTCCATACACTTGCTGTGAAAAAGATTAACTTTGACTTATGCCGTTTTCTTTTCTGAAATGTCGCCCTTTTTTTGGCCTTTTTTCGAAAAGTGTATTTTTTTTATAAATTCTGAATTAAGAGCAACCTTATCTTATACATCAATTGAAAGGTCTCAAAGTCGAGCCCTCGAAAATCACAAAAAATTCTAGCCATTGACTTCTTTCAGGTCATAGTGTGAGAATATTTCCCCATTGTTCCTCTTTTTTGAATATTTTCACCCTATGACTTCCAAGAGGATAGTAATTAGTAATTATGAACACAGCACTTTGAGACCTTTCGATTGATATATAATATAAGGTTGCTCTTAATTGAGAATATGTAAAACAATACATTTTTCCAAAAAAGGGCAAAAAAAGGGCGACATTTTTATCAGAAAAGAAAACGGCATTAGTCACGCACAGTAACGCATGGTCACGCAGAGTCACGGAGTGATCGAAATGTCATTTACCCTCATCCGACCGATCTGAAACTTGGTCGATAAACTTGCTGTAAAGAAAGATCAACTTCGACATAGTCACGCGCAGTCACGCTTAGTCACGCACAGTCACGGAGTGATTTAAAACCCAATTTCCCTTATCCGATCGATCTAAAACTTGGTGGATAGACTTGCTGTGAAAAAGGATTAACTTTGACACAGTCACGTACAGTCACGGAGATATTATAACCACACTTCCCCTCATCCGATGGATCTGAAACTTTGTCCATAGACTTGTTGTCGCCAAAGATTAATTGTAAGATAGTCACACACAGTCACGCATAGTCACGCACAGTCACGGATTCATATGCATAAGGAATGAAAGAGTTTTAATAAAAAGTTTGTTTTTATGGGTTGGATTATATATTACTCAAGATATATGATATTGAAAAGTCACTTTTCATAGAAGGTGACCCGCCCACTTATCCGATCCCGCCCATTTTCCGCACGGCTACTCTTATTAATTACAATTGACCTTGCACAAATTTGCAAAGCTCTCTCTGTTGTAGTAGTCGAGAGATGTGATATTATTAACTATGTATGGAAGGTACCACGCCTACCAATCCGATACCGTCCATTTTCAGCATGGCCACTCACACTAATAACCTATGAAATCACACAATGTATCATTGCGCTCCCTTTTATATTGCTCCAGATATATGATATGGAAAATTCACTTTGGTTTGGGAGGTGGCACACCCACTTATTTTTTTTTTGTGAATTTTTCAGGAATCCAACAAATCAAAAATCATTAAGATCAGTCGAGCCGTTCTTCAGTTAAACTTTGATTTCTCTTAAACACAAATCAAATCTAACAAGCAACATCCTTAACGTTTCTGCAACATAAATTTGACTAGTATAGCCCAGCAGTCCACATTCGAGTGCAAATTCTAAGAAATATTATTTTTTCATTAAATTTTTTTCTTTTAATGTATTTTTAATCTCTCTATATATATATATATATATATATATATAAGATATGCTAATCAAGTTTAGCCATTCACAATTCAACACAGGTCGTGTAATATACAATTTAAATCATTCTCATTAACAAGGTGTGACGAATTATTATAAATATTTTATTTTGTTTAATTTAATACATTTTTAAAACATGTTATACAAAAATTTTATCATTCTCCACTTCTCCTCCATATGAACAATAACTAAGCCAAATTTCACAGTCCTTCGTGCCCGCATTTTGTTTAAAAAGGGAATAAAAAAATTTTCCTTCACGTATTATTATATAGATTCTGCAAACAAATTTTAATGAAACTTCTTTGTGCAACAAAATCTGACATTGTTAAAATCGCTAAATTAATTATTGAGGCAATTAAGATATTGACATACAATTTGAATATATGTCAAAAACAGTAATGCCAACCTGAAAAAATCAATAAACGAGCAAATTAAAATAGTAAAATCTAAGATATATTCAATATTTTAGACTCGCTCTAATTTTTTCTGAAATATGACACATAGAAAAGTGACAAAAATTACTAAAAATTCACAACCTTACAAATGACTTTCAGAGAGAAGGAATTATTTCTGAAAAATAAAACGTTCACTTCATTTGGTATTAGTTTTGTATTGTAGGTAAATTACTTTTTGAGGAAAGGACTATTATGTTGCGACTTTTATTTTCTTTTTTTTTTGTCACTGGCCAGAGCTCCAAATTTATGATACCTGCAACGCTTGCTAAAATTTTTAACACTCCTTACTTTTGAGGATTCTTCTTTTAAATCACATCCTTAAAATTGAGCAAAAATCTCTTAAACTAAATAAGATTCTTAAACATCTTCGGTTACATTCTCCTTAAGGGGTGTCCTACTGTTATGACATCAGTAGCGATAAGTGGCAAACACCCCCTTGTGGTGCTGCAACAGAAAAAATAATAAAATGTCAGTAATTCTTTTCAGTAGACTGCGGGTGTAAATGCTGGTATTTTGTTGTTTAGCTACTTTCTATTGTAATTGTTGGCAATTGAAGCATTCAAACATCTTACAATAAAATAAAGGGAAGGGTGAGATTCGTCTACTGGCAACATACAAAACTATATCATTGACATAATAATAAATAAATAAATGAATGAATGCAAGCAGGAGTAGGCACTTCTGAAAATCAACCCTTAAAGCAGACATTGCTTGGAAATTATGAAACTAAAATAACTTATGGAATTATGTGGGCGCTGGGCTCTTTAAGTCAATGTTGTTATTGTTGGTTTTTGTTTCTTTCAAATTTCTGCTTGATTTAGTTTCTTCTTTTTTTTTTTTTTGAACGTGAATATAAAATTTTTTTATATTAAGTCGTTATGTGGGTCCTTTTCAATTTCGGTCGTAATTATAATTGTAAAATAAAACCCGCACTACATTCAATTTGAGTTTCAAAATAATTTCATTGGGAAAGTCCTTTTGGTCACACGTAATTATAATATTGTAAGGATAAGTTTTATAAAATGGAACCCCTATAGTTTTCGAATATTTTGTATTCATTTTTACATAAAGATCAATCGTTGGTCAATCATTTATACAAATCGTAAAAATACGCTAAGATCAATTTATCATTAAATGTTTGAAAGGATCGTTTACTTGATTTATATAAATTTTTAGCATTATTCGAATTTCGATTCTTTACGGTGAAGACAATAAACCACAAAAAATCAATCAAATATACATATTATATTGATTTCAAAACCTAGATAGCCTCATTTTCCTTGATGGTTTAATTTTTTTGTTTAAGTTCTTAATAATAAATCATGCTACAAAAGTTATTTCACGAAATTGTAGTTTTTTTTTTCAATGTTGATATGTTTAATAATATTTTCAAGATAAATATCTTTGAAAACACCCCATTTCAGTTGTCTGTTCTTCAGTTGTTTGCATTCATGTATAATATACAATGAGTGGCAAAAGAGATTCAACAGCGCACAGTGGCGCCCGTAGAGCAAACGAGGTTGCAAAAACCAAAATTTTCATGTGAAGTTTTGAATAAACCCATGTTATAGGAAACTTTTCAACGATTTCAAATATGCTACTCTTAATAATATCACATTTTTAGTTTAGAAGATATAACCGTTCAAAGTTGACCAACTTTCGGTTTTCAAAAAAAACACACAATTTTTAGTCAATTTGTTGCGATTTCAGGTGTAATATCGCGAAAAATAGGTAACGAATCGCCTTATTTTTTGTTTGCATTGATTGATGTATTTATTAAATGTATAATGATAAAAAAAAAATTAACTGTTTGCTTTGTGTTTCTCCTGGTAAATCACTATTTAAAAACTATCCGTTTTTTCACTATTTTTCAACTTTGACGGAAAATAAAAAAAATCTATATTTTTTCTATATTTGCCATATTTGCAAAACATGTTCTTTGATTATTTCTTTACATAATTCAAAAGGTTTCATCTGCCCGTACGTGCCCGTTTGGCTTCTAGAGGTAAATAAGGTTAAAAAGACATGGTTGCAGAAATTGTATGGCGTGCATCCCTTACATGTTTTGACTGACAGTAGTTTAATCTAATAGTTTGAAAATTGCATTTTAAGTCGGTTGTCTACCTGTGAGACTCTGCAAAAGTCTACTCCCAATATTCTGTTACAGACACAGGATGCACAAAAAACTACTCATTGAAATTCGCAGGTACGCACCTCACTTAAAAATTACTTTGGAGTACAAATGGTCAAGAACAATATTGACTTATGGTCCCTTCAGGTAGGCACAAATCACACGAGCATAATATCAAAATTGCATACTTCAGCCTAAAGCCATATGTATGCAGGGAACAGGTAAATTTTTAGGCATGGTAGCATAAGCCTATATATTGCAAAATAAGCATAATGCCTGGATTAGTCTACGACTGAAAGTTGGCGCAAGAAGTACTGAAACCATGGCGTTAAACAATTTAAAATTATTTGAACTGTTTAGAAGTAACGGAAGCTACTTTAGAAGAACTTGATAGCTTATACGGAAATATTGAGAGAAGCGAAATTATAAAAAATAATTTTTATCTGATATATGAAAATATTAAGGCAAAATGGGTGAAATCTAATCGAACCATTCAGAACTTCAACTCCAAATACGAGGACTGGCTTAATGAAGACACCATCCTGGATATATTGGCAGTAGATAAACCCACCACATCAAACAGAGGAGCAAAAGGAAGGCCAAAAAAAAGTATTGAGGAGTGTTCAATTTTCACAAGAAAGAGGAAACTTGCCGATGCCACCAATGACTTGACCACGAAGCATTTATCGGACGCGCTGTCTATTAAATATACAAAGGATAGTGAAAGAGTTAGGTCGCAGATTACAAAATCTGTTGCTGATGCAAGCCCACTGCGACTTAAAAGGATTAAGGAAAGCATTCCCACGCCCACAAACGCACACATTAAAAAGTATGGTTCCGAAGAAGCCTTGGCCTTGTTTATGGACTGACAACTCTTCAAAGAAAAATATGAGACGTTTTACCAGGATACAAGCATATTACGCAAGCCAAAATAAATTCACGACCACTGCATACGGAGTTTACGGAAGTCTCTGTGAAAGCCAATCTGCAGGATCTCATGGGCCATACAGCAAAACGGTTGTTGGAGAGTCTTCCTGAAAATGAGGTGAAAATTCTTCCTGAGAAACTGACATTGATCAGCAAATGGGGCTGCGATGGATCATCCGGACAAAGCGTTTATAAGCAAAGGATATCTTCCGATGACGCTACAATATCGGACGGAAATATGTTTATGGCATCTGTTGTTCCTTTGCGGCTAAAATCTGATGTTTCCCTACACTGGAAAAATCCACGTCCGTCATCAGTGCATTATTGCCGACCAATAATGTTTTAGTTTGCAAGGGAATCGGCAGAACTCATAAGGACCACGGTGAAGGACATTGAAGAACAAATAAGCAAGATTAAGCCTACAAAGCTGCAAATTGGAGAAGGAAAATATATTGAATGCAATTATGAGTTCCACCTGACCATGGTTGACGGAAAAGTCGTAAACGAACTGACAGGAACAATCTCAACATTGTCATGCCCGATTTGCAAAAAGAGTCAGAAGAACTTTGGTAATTTAAACGATTCTACAAACGAGGAGAATTACGAATATGGAATGTCACCATTGCACGCAAGGATTAGGTGTATGGAGTTCTTGCTAAAACTGGCGTTTACCCTACCACAAGAGGAGGAAAACTTCGATGAAAATACATCAATAAAGGATAAGGAAAAGATCAGAAAGAAGCAAATACAAGATGCTTTTTTTAAACAAGTTGGACTAAAAGTAGACTGTCCCAAGCACGGATACGGTAACTCAAACGATGGAAACACTTCTAGGAGATTTTTTTAAAATGATGAGGCAGTAACTAAAATCACTGGAATTGACAATCAAATCGTGAAAAGATTGGGAACGATCTTGAATGTTTTAAACTGCAAAGAAAATGTCAATTCTACAAAATATGGAGAATATGCATCGAAAACTGCATCTCTTTTAGCAGAAATGTATCCACAGAAGAAGTTGACCCCGACCGTCCATAAAATATTGGCGCATGGCAAAGATATAATTGAGTACCAGTCTTTGCCAATTGGAGAGCTTTCTGAAGAAGCACAGGAGTCTCTTAACAAATTTTATAAAAAAATATAGATTGCAGAACACATTCAAAGCATCAAGGGTAAGGCAAAATGAGGACCTCTTCAACATGTTGGCAGCATCTTGTGATCCACTTATTTCTTCCCTGCGGCATGTGAAGTCACGAATAGAGTTAGAAAATAATTATAGTTTAGAAATGATTAGTCTTTTAGATATACCTTCTCTTACGAATTGTGATGAATATTTTACAGAAAATTGAAAAAATAAATTTAAAAAATTTTAATTTGTTTTAATTTGTTGGGTAAGAATTTAAAACATAAAACCCTAAAGAAAAAAAATATAAACAATCTAAAAATGTAAAAATAATTTTTTTCAGTTACCATAAAATTGATTTTTCTACAAATTTTAACATTGATAACCCATAAGTAGGCCCCTACAAAGCGTAGCACCCTTTCCGAACGCTCATTTCATAGGCCGAACAGTTATCTATCATATGCTGTTTAAACTGTTCAATTATGTTACTCGGTTCAAAAGATATGATTTTTGCAACGAAAAAACTCAAATGGCGCCACTGTGCGGCGCACTGTGGTCAATATTTTGAGATAGCGGCCAAAAAAACTCCTTTTGGTTTTTGTTCTCCGATTTTAAAGTTATTAGACTCATATGAAAGTAGACAGTAGTAAACCTCGGGAGCCAAAAAATTAGAACTCTATTTCAACTATTTCACTGAGAACAGGGTGGTCCAAAATGGGCTTTTTCAGAATTTAGTAAATTTATGATATTTTTAGTTAATTTTTAAAGTTTAAATGATCATAACTTTTTTGTTTTTCAAGATTTTTGGACGAAATAAATTTTGTGTTGTAACTTAACTTATTTCCTATTACTGGTAAAAAAATTGGAGCTCGACTGTTTTCAGAACAATTTAAATTTTTTTTTTAAAAAAGGTAAAATTTCTCGGAAATTTCCTACTTCATAGAGCACTCCTGTGAGTCAAGCTGAGTCAAAACACAAATTTACTATTTTGTAGTCCTAACTCTCCCCTACATTCCTATATATACATGTCCATGCATGGGGACTGCACTTTTTGAGCTACAGCAATTTTTCTGACCCAAGGTAAGATATTCGGTACAAATGCACGTCATATTTTTTGAGAAGTTATTTGTATGTGAAAGTGGCTATTATGCATATATTTTGATGAAATTTTGTACAAGAGTTCTTATTGACCCAAAAAATAATTCTGTTGAAATAAGGAGAAGTTGGCCCATATTTGGACCTAGTCCACATAGAAGGGTGTATCAAAATTTTGACAAAAATGACAATAGAACTCTCAAATTATGTGGTATCTGGCAATTCATTTGGAAAAGGTAAAAAAGATTTTATTGCCATCTAATATTACATAACTTAAATACGTGAAAATTGCAAATAAATTTAAAACCAATGGAAATAACTGATAAAACCAACTACCTGTTATATTATGTTTCAAAGAGGTAAAAAAGATCATGGTGAAACTTCGAGCAATAGTATATTAATCCATGCATTAATTTTTTTTCTTCATTATTGTTTAAACAATGGCTAAATTCAGTTATAGTGTTCTATCTGATATATATTTTGAACGGAAAGATGAAAACGACATTATTTTACATATAATGAATAATCCATTCTTCAAAATATGCGACAAACAAGAAATTAAAATTCATAACTTAAAAATAAAAATCTTTTTAAATACTTTAAGAAAACGGTACAATCAATGTTCCAGAAACAAGAAATTGTTTTACTCACGCAACCAAGAATGGCTAAGAAATAAACTTATTTTTAAAAAGCCATCAGTAACTACTACGGAAACTGGAAAAGGTGGTCGACCAGCAAAGCCAATTGATAATTGTAGTGAAAGATCACGAAGACGCAAGATAGGCCTTATAATTGACCAGCCAAAGCAAGGAGAAGGAAATTCTAATGATGGAAACACAGCAAGGAGATTTTTTTCTGATCCAGAAACTGCAGCTTCTATAACTGGAGTAGATTATGATTTAATACGACGATTCCAAATCATATTACAAGTTATAGCATGTAGCAAAAAGATAGATGCAAAAAAATTTGGTCAGTATGCTAATGAGACAGCAACCCTTTATAACCAAAAATATTCTTGGAGACATATGCCAACCACAGTTCACAAAATTTTGTTCCATGGGGAACAAATAATTCAGCACAATATGCTTCCAATTGGAGATCTCTCAGAAGAAGCCCAAGAGAAAAGGAACAAAGACTACAGATTCTTTCGCGAGCACAATACAAGAAAAATTTCCAGATATTGTACTAATGAAGATCTTATTAATATTTTGTTGTGCACATCAGACCCATATATGTCCAGTATTCGACAAAAATGGAAATCAACCTCATTAGAGTTAGATGAAGAAGCTAAACAACTACTGCAAAAAGAAAATCAAAGCTATTTGGAAGAAATTTTTACTAATATTGTTTAATTAATACTAGTTTAAAGATTATAATTTGTTTCTAATTTTAGTATAAATTTTTATTAATACATTTAAATAAAATATATGTGCACTTTAAATCAATAGTAAAAGTTTACTTAAAATTTTATCGATGTTGTGTTCTGTATATAATATATCCAAATGGTATTGATATTGTTGGGAATTTCAGTGTTATTTTTCAGTTTAATCCTCACAAGAATTAGCTTTCTTCCAAAAAAAACCAACCTTTGGCCCCTGTGAATATTGAGACTAAATAAATGTCAGGGGCCAAATGTTGGCATTTTCTGACCAAAATTAAGTTTAGGAATAATAAATAAGTATTGGTTGTAAAATACGATTGAAGAAAATAAGAAATTATAAAAAAAATACCTATTTAAAATGTCAAAATATTCAACTTTTACATGGAAACTCAACAAAAAATTAAAATGCATTTTTAACTCCAAATTACTTACGTTCCTATCAGTCGATTTTTACGTTTGAACACGCAAATTGAAGCTTACAGTCCCTGCTATTGAACAAAACAAATTGCGTAAAAAAATACCAATCCGGTCAAAAGTTATAGAGTTTTGACCGCTATCTCGCGAAATTGACCACTGTGCGGCGTCGCGATTTTTTTTTTTCTATTTATTACGAACGGAATGAGAAACTTACCCTCTGCATACAGGTGTGGTGGGTATAAGAAGGTGCCACATGGCTACATGGCTAATTAATTATGTATTGAAATTTTCCATTTTAATATTTTAAATTATTTCAAATATAAATTATCGACTTCAGTTTAATAAGGATTAGCGATATTCTAGCAAGTTCCCATTTTACTCGTAATTAACGAAAAAATTTAATATTTAAAATACAGCCGCATTCGATTTCGAGTAAAATCAATCGAAATTCCATATTTTAGTTTATGATTAAAAGAAGACGGACAAACGTCAGACTATGTTTCACTTTTAATTTTAAAAAGAGGCCATAATTCGTTCACTGTTACCACGGTCTATACAGTCAGGGCACACCTAGCGACACTTATCAACGCAGATGAAACACTTTATAATTCGTTAACTGTGACAAAGTAAAATTATTCTTAGTTTTTCAATTTAGAAAATAAAAAATAATTTCTATGGAGAAATTTCGATAAAGAATGCGACGATTTAACCCCTGTTCTATTCAAAAATGGAAATCATAATATACTGACTACAATTTCACAAATTTAACTTGAAATTTGAAAAAATTTTAATAATGCGCAACCCAAATATTAAGCCTTTCTAAAAAAAAAAATTGTAAAACAATTTTGTAAAACAATATTTTTTTTTTTGCTTTTATATTTAAGCACATTTCAAGAAGATTATTTCCTAATGCTTTCAAAAAAAAAAAAATTGTCATTAATATTCTCCACAAAGCACTCCTTTCACATTTGTTGTCATCAACATATTTTGTACAAATTAAATGACAAAAATTATCATACAAATGTGTCAACAACTTCATTCATTTTGAAGAAATTTGTCATCGTATTGATGTCTGTTCCCATTATTAGTGACAGGCTCAGTGTTTTGTAAACATAATGAAGCTCAAGAAAATATAATTTGTTTTTAGTTTTTTCTTAACCACTTAGCTGACTTTTCATAAAGTTTTATAAAGTCTCAACAAGACTGTTCTGGAACCCTTTTTACAATTTTTCGCGGCTTTTCTTTTATAAAAATATTTAAATTATATAAGTTTTTTTTTAAGGAGTTAGATCAATTAAAAAAGTTTTTATCAAATATGCTGGTATCAAAATTTCCATCGTTTATGTTGAAGGGTTAATACTTATTTCACATTTTGTCACTTGTTCTGCAAATATAAATTTTATTGTTGTATTTTTTTCTGTTGTTGTTGTACTTTTTCATTTGTCAAGTACCCTCTAATTTTCGTGTACCAGTATTTAACACATGAATAACCTGGAAAATGCTAAATAAACACCAATGGTGCTGTTGTTGTTGTTGTAGTTATTTTCTTCATATTTTCCTTTTTCACAAGTGTGTTATTACTGTTGCTGTTATCCATTTGAAAACATTTTCTTTGGAAAACATTGCATTTCGTACGGATGGATGTCATGCAACGTAAAGGCTTTTGAACTCTTTTTATTGTTTGTAAAAAATTAGTTGTCTGCGCATGCGCAAATGTGGTAAATAAAAATCAAATAGCTAAATATAATGTGGAAGAAACAGAAAATAGGGAGAAAATCTAACCAACAAAAGTTTACAAGGAAATTAAATATTGTGTGAAAAATTCCAGATTTACTATTAGTTAGTACATACAAACACGATCGCCTGTCAGAGTATATTGACCTGTTTTAGTTTCCTTTTGTTGAGTTTGAAGTGAAAAAATAAAATAAGTTTTATGTATTTGCCTGTGATATGTCTTTTAGGAACACAATTCTGATTGGTCTGAAATTTGTATATTTCCCAGCAGAAAAATGTATAGCCATTTTAAAAGTATCACTTATTTACTACTCGAGCTACTCAAGTGGTAAATGAGCTACTTATATCGAATGAGCAGCTCGAGTGGTAAAAACTAACATTTGCATGTTTGAAAGCACGTAAAAATATATGTTTTAGGGGCGTTTCACGTCAAGTGATCCAACTTTTGAAACTGATGTCTTCCGATCGGAGTGAAATTTGCACCAAGCGTAGTCCTATTGGATAGTAATTTAGACATAATTTTTCAACAAGATCGGTCCAGAACTCTCTGAGTTAGAGGAGGTCAAAATTTTACATTTTGACCAAACAGGTGTTTGTTTCTCATCCATGTTACATTTTTCTTCAGTCTTTCGAAAAAAAATTTAAAAAAATATAAGAAGATTTTTTTGACTTTTTTTTTGCAAAATCAAAAATTTTTTTTTGAATTTTTTTCAAATAAGGAAATTTTTTTTTTTGTCCAAAATAAAGCTTAGGTTTTTTCCTTTAAGAGTTTTTGTCGCTTAGTGGGATGCGAGTGGGATATCTATAAAAAACATGTAATTTGTAACTCAAGACGGTTTTTCAATTTTTAGCATATGCACTAATTTAAATTTTTTCCTATTAGTGTGTAAGTGTTACTAAAACCTTAAATATAAAGCATATACTGAGAAACTAGACAAATTAACCTTTCCGACGGTAGGTAACACACCTTACTAAAATTTCATACTCTCAATACTGTAATACGCACAATATGTTAAACCCCCCAAGTCAAAAAAAAAATTTTTTTTAATTTTTTTCCGAAAGACTGACAAATAGCTATCTAAACTATTTGGGACAAATTTTGCTAAGAGCAATAGGTAAGAAGTTACATGGATGAGAAAAACAACTGTTTGGCCAAAATGTAAAATTTTGACCCCCTCTAACTCAGAGAATTCTTGACCGATCTTGTTGAAAAATTGTGTCTAAACTACTATCCAATAGGACTAACCTTGCTGCAAATTCCGATCGAAAGACATCGGTTTCAAAAGTTGGATCACTGGACATGAAACGCCCCATTAGTATTTAGTGTATAATATCATCCTTAATTTTCATTTCAATTGTATTGTATACAGGTGTATTCAAACTACTACTCGAAAAAGCTCGACCACTTTCCATACAAATGTATGAAAATATGCGCTTTATAGATGTTTGACACCATTTTACAAAACATATTTAAAAATACATGGTAAAATGTTACATATTTTCGAGTCAGTTATATTGATAGATTAGGTTAGATTAGGATAGGTTGGATGGGTCGCCCGCCCTACAGCGGGTGCACTCGGAGGCCATATGGCCCATTGTGGTACCCTTTAGAAAATACCGGAAGTTAGAGATATTGATAGATTACTCTCCTTAAATATTGAAGCATTGAGATAAAAACTGTGGAGTGCGCTAACTACTACTCGAAAAAAAAAAAAATTATAAATATTGTTTAAAAATTAAAAAAACTTGTTTTTATTTATTTTCAACAAAAATGTTCTTACAACAAAGAGAATCTTGTAACAACCGATGACCTTAAGCCGTACTATACTCACCCTTAAAAAAAAAATCAGGAATACTTGTAAAAAACTATATGTTATCAAAATTTCAAAGCATTCCGACAAAAATGTGGAAGAAGACCAGAAATTTGGCAAAAAGTGTGACAAAAAATTAAATTAATTAAAAAAAAAATTTTTTAAACTGGCTGTAATTGACCATATTCATAGATTACTCATAACAAAATGTTAAACTGACTGTCTGACCAAAATTGAAGCGTCGCACAGTGAACCATTTGACGAGAAGGCGGTCAAAAATCTATAACTTTTGATTGGATTAGAATTTTGATATGCGGTTTTTTCGTTTGGTAGGTGAGACTTTAAGCCTTTAAGTTTTGCTATAAAACATAATTCTCGACCGAAAATAAAAAAAAGTTACGGAGGGTTTAAAATACATTTTCATTTGTAGTTGAATTTTAGTACAAAAGTGAAGTGTTAAAACGTGAAAAAAGATTTTTTCAGTTGATTTTACAACTAATACTTTTTAACAATTTTTTAAGTTAATTTTTTCAGAAAATGCCAAACTTTGGCCCCCGTAAACTTTTTAGTCCTAATGTGCACAAGGGCCAAAGGTTGTTTTTTTTTTTTTTGAAAGATCCCGAGTTAAAATATAATTTATTAAGCAGCGAACGTAAAAGTTATCTTATATTGGTTCAAGATACAGAAGTTTCAATGAAAAACTCGTATGTTTTTGCTTTAGTTAAATTTTTTTATTGTCTTTTTAAATATTTCTATATCAATTTTTATGGTAAATTTATGAAATATAACAATTTTTATTGTAAATTTACAAAATATATAAATTTTTAAATCAAGAAAATTTTTTAACTATATAAAAAAAGTGTAACTTATTGTTAGTGTAATGAGAAAGTACTTTAAATCAACCACTTTTAGTAAAAATTTCTTCTAAATATCCTTGAGTTTCATCTTCTAGAAGTTGTTTAGCTTTTTCGTCTAATTCAATAGAGGTAGTTTTCCATTTTTGACGAATGTTGGACATATATGGATCTGAAGTGCACAACAAAATAGTGATAAGGTCTTCATTAGTACAACATCTGGACATTTTCCTTATGTTGTGCTCGCGAAAGAATCTGTAGTCTTTGTTCCTTTTTTCTTGCGCTTCTTCAGATAGATCTCCTATTGGTAGCATATTATTTTGAATTATTTGTTCCCCATGGCACAAAATTTTATGAACTGTGGATGGCATATATCTCCAAGAGTATTTTTCTTTATAAAGTATAGCTGTTTTATTGGCGTACTCTCCAAATTTTTTTGTATTTATCTTTCTGCTGCATGCTAGAACTTGTAATATGATTTTTAATCGTCTTAACTATTAATTCATGATCTACACCTGTGATAGATGCTGCAGTTTCCGGATCGGAAAAAAATCTCCTTGCAGTATTTCCATCATTTGTGTTTCCTTCCCCTTGTTTTGGTTGGTCGATTACGAGGCCTAGCTGTAGATATTTTTGTTGAATTTGTTTTTTTTTTGCTTTCTTTTTTCTTCATTTTCTTTGTTTTTTCTCACTGTTTCGCCTAAGGGACCAAATTCCAAATCATAACCCAATTTAAGAATATGCTCAATGAAACGTATTCTAGCATGAAGAGGGGACATTCCAAATTCGTAGGCTTCCTTAAAACTATTGTCTTCTCGTGTGGGTTGGCTTAATTGACTTGATGACTTTTGGCATATAATGCAGCTTGACGTTGACTTTGTTCCAGTTAAAGCTTGTGCAACTTTTCCATCAATCATTGTGAGACACATTTTAAAATGTACTTCAATGTCTTGGTCATCAAATTTAAATATTACTGGTTGAAGTTCCTTAATTTGATCTTTTATTTTTTGAACTTCTTCAGTTATGACATCTTTAGTTTCCTTTTTGAATGCAAATTTTATTGGTCTGCAATACTTTGTTGAAGAAGGAATTTCATATTTCCATATATCAATTTCTGTTGCTCTACTAGTTGACGGATCTAGCGTCTTACCTTTTTGTTAAGCGCAATGGAACGAAAGATACCATAAATAAATTAGCATCTGATGAATTTTTGGCATTAAATTGCTTGTATTGTTTCTGATCAGAGGATCCATCACATCCCCATTTAGAAATTGAAGTAATGCTGCCATTACCAATTTTTTTTAAATGATCAGTATCAAGCGTATTTAGCAATCGTTCTGCAGTATATTCAAGGAGATCTTGCAATTTTATTTCTGCTGATGTTGAAGTGACACTAATAGCAGATTGTGAAGGTAAACATTCTTTTTTGGCAGAAACTAAATCTCGATACTTTGGAAAAATCCCACAATTATTTTCATTGGTTCGCTTCCGAAATTCCTTATATTGATTTTTGGTCAATTTCAAATCAAAAAATAGGCGAACGCTTCTTCCGGCGTAAATTTCTTATCTTCAATTGGTGTGGGAATGCTTTTCAAAATCCTCTTTGTGCGCCTTGGGCTCGCTTCTACTATTTTTTCAATTATTTCAATTTTATTATTTTTATTTTGGGTTCGTTGAATTTGGTGCAAAAATGAATCCTTAATAATTCTTTGAGAAATTTCTTCATTGATATTCTCCAGCTTGCGCCTTCGAGATCTTTCACTACATCCGTCAATTGGTTTTGCTGGTCAACCCTTTTTCCACTTCCGTTGGCAGTTGTAGATGCGCTCTCAAAAATAAGTTCCTTTATTAACCAGTCTTGGTAACGTTTGTACATCTTTGCCTTGCTATGGTAACGTTTGTACATCTTTGCCTTGCTATGAGAGCATTCAATGTACCGTCTTTTCAAATTCGATGCAAAATTAGTAATTTTTCCTTTGTGCATTTCAATGTCTTCTAGGTTACAATTCTTAAAGAAGTCGTTGCTCACTATGTGCAAAATTACATCGTCTACATCATTTCGTTGAAAATAAATATCTGCCAGATCTCTGTAACAGTACTTAGCCATTGCACAAATTGTAATGAATAATAATTGTGGAAACATTATTATAAATACTCTTTCTTGCAATTATGTAAAATAAAATTTTTATCTTTTATTACCACTTTTAAGAGCATAAAAAACCCACACCCTAACCCCTTTTAAAACGTGAAGCATACCTGCTCATATCTTAAAGGGCTATGTCGCAATAGTTTTTTTTTTTACCATTTACCTGTTATTTAAATTGTTTCCCATTTTGTCAGGTATTTAAACTATATAACTCTTATTCAGACTTTTAATGTTTTTGAAAGATACCTATGTAAATGTACCTGTAACAATTAAGCGCATTGTATCTCAACCCTTTTTCATAAGTATATATGTAACAACTCCTGACAACTCTACCGACACGCAAAAAAATACACCGCGGTGCACCGGTACGACCAACTATTGTATTCATAACACTCTGACGGACGGACGGACATCGTTTAATCGACTCAGAAAGTGTTTTTGAGTCGATCCGTATAATGAAAGGTGGATAAAGGTCCAATATTTTTGGCAGTTACAAACATCACCTCAAACTTAATATATCCTAACCACATAGTGGACAACTTTTGTATTCATAAATTTTGCAGAAAATATCTAACATTGGGTCAGAAAAATTGTTCTGGTGCACACGGGCGAAAACTGGCGGGTGTATAATGGGGTATAGGAGTATAGGGGAGGGTTCGGACTATAGAAGAGTGCAAGATTTTTTCTGATTGCTTTTGACTGGCAGGAGTTATGCTCTATTAAGTAGGAGATTTTCGGAAAATTTGGACTTTTTTAAAAAATTTTTTTTAAAATTTCGGAATAACTCAGTGATTTTACATTTTTACATTAATAGTATGGAAGCCACAAAATTACACAAAATTTATTTCACTTCAAAATCTTTTAAATCAAAAAAGTTACAGTCATTCAAAAATAAAAATTTACAAAGAAATTTTTAATTTTAGCAAAATACTGAGAAAGCTCATTTTCGAAGACCCTGTTCGCTGTGATATAGTTGAGATAGAGTCGCAATTTTTTGGCTTCCGAGGTTTACTAGTATTTACTTTCAAATGAATGACATAACTTTAAAATCGGTAACAAAAAAAAAAAATGATTTTTGGCCGCCTTCTCAAAATATGGTCCACTGTGCGTCGCTACTCTACTGATATTGACCACTTTCTAACAAATGTGTGGAAATATGCTCTTGTTTGATGTTGGATGGTATTTTCCAGAAAATTTTCAAATATTATTTTGCTTATAGAGCTATATATATTTATATACAGTGTGCTAAAAATCAAATGCATGAGCTTGTGGTTAATACAATATGGCTTAATAGCAATGACAAACACATTTGAGTTTCGAACTATTTTATTTATTTATAAAATAAATTAACTAAATTTACTGAAACAAAATAAAAACAAACTAAATTTGTTATCAAAAACAAATAAAAAATTCGTATTAAATCTTTAACACAGGGACCAAATCACCGCATTCGTTATCGAAATTTTTCGATCGAAATCATTTTTTTATTTCCCAAATAAAATGTTAAGAATAATTTTTTTTGTGACTGTTGAAAAATTATGGCCTCTGGTTAAGAAGAAAAGCGAATCGTGGTAGAGCGTTTGTTAGTCTTCTTCAAATCATAAACCAAATTATGGAATAGCACATTTTTTGTTTATTCATTAAAAATTTGAATTTTACTATTATTTAGTTGCTTAGCCCTTATTTTTTAAGACAAAGTTGTCAAGACAACTGCGTGGCATGAATTCTGTTACATTAGAATAAATTTCGCCAGAAATACCATTCCATGCATTTTCCGCTTACCGTAAAGGGTCATCCGTATTTCTGCAACCATCGCGATCTATTTTACCATCTACAATATCCTATAGATTTTCTATGGGATTGAGATCAGATGATTGTGCTGGCCGTTCCAAAACGTTAATCTTATTGTTTATGAACCATTCTTTCACCCATTTGGTCGTGTGCTTTGGCTGGTTGTCATGTTGATACCTTTATGATATCCTTATACATGAAACGGTCCATTATGTAATTTATTTTATGAATTGGTCCGATCCCATGATCAGAAAAACATCCCTAGACCAAAACATTCCCTCCTCCGTGTTTTACCGTGACTTGAGTATACCGAGGATTAAGACGTTGTCCTTTAGCTCTGCGTACTAGCCTTAGTCCATCAGAACCTTTTAAATTAAACTTCGACTTCGAGAAAAGTGCGGTCGTACATTGGGTTTCTATTTTTGGCGGAAAAAACGGTTTTTTGCGCTTCGGTATGATCTTATTGTAACATTTACTTGCAATTGGTTTGCAATAGACCTGATATAAAGGCATCCTATTTTATTAATCGGAGTATTGCCTGGTCATCCCGGTTCCTAATTTTCCGCGGCAGACTGAAGTACAGAAACGGCTATTAATACGCAACATTTTTTTGCAATGGATGTCACTGATTCACCTCTTTAATAATTTGACATTTCTTATTATTAAAATATTGCAAAATATGACCACTGACTCTGAAAGACTCTGCGAATTTTCTTTAATTATTCTTACAATGTCCAAAAAATTATTTTAATTATATAACGGTAATTTCTGATGGTAGTCTTTGACATTTAAAGAATGTAAATATCTATTATTACGTGCTTTTGTTTTGTCGCGGGAAAAAACCTTTTTATTGTAAATTTAATATTCTATATTTCCGTTTCATTATATTTTTATTTTGGTTTGTATCTTGTGTAATTAAAATGGGTCTATAATCGTTAAAATAAATAAAAAGAATTCAAATCCAAGTGAGTTTTTCTATGTAACTAAGCTACATATATCATTGTAAGCACAAATTCGTGCATATGTTTTGTCGCACACTGTATAGTGTATAGAGAATGCTTCCTTCAAGTTTCACAGCATTCTGCCAAAAAATTTAAACTTGTAAGAACTACTACTCCACAAAAAACAGAAAATAAAAACAAGTAAGAAAATTATAGTCAATCTAGACCGACTATACGATACACTATACCATGGTTTAGAGACCCTATCTCTTCGGTCCAACTAATTAGATATAGAAAATAAGCATAAACCAAATATGAGTGACATTGTTAATAATTTCATTGTTTGGCCTTCGAATAAGAAAAAGTTCATATCGGATGCTATATCTATATGGGGACTAGGTCGAAAAATGGACCGATCCTTTGGTAAGGTCACTTAAAAAATATGTACAAACGAAATTTGAGAAAAATCTGTGCAATATTTTTGGTGTTTGATAGATTAAAGTGAATCAGCCTTATAAGGGGAATATGACTTAAAATTGTGCTATAGGGTTTATTTTTGGACTACTGATTAATGCATATAATAAACACATACAAACCCAATTTGACTGAGATCTATATGATAATTTGGATCTTATGTCGATTTCATAGGGGCCATTTGTGTGGGGACTAGGTCTGAAAATGCACCGATTTTCACCAGTTTCAATAGCGTTCATGCCATGGGCGATGGAAGCTTGTATACTAAATTTCATCAAAACATATTCATTATGAGTCGATTGGTATAATAAAAGATGGTTCCAGGCAGAATAGTTTAGGTAGTTACAAACATCAGCACAGAGTCAATATACCCTGATCACATAGTGGTATAGGGTATAATAATTTCGTGGATAGTCTCAAAAGACAAAGTATTCTTCCAACATGGTATCCGTATTATGCCAGAAAAAGGGCAAAAAGAAGTGACAATCGATTGACAATGCTTGGAACAAAACATAAAATTCCGTTCATTCAAAATAAATGCCTAATTTTTGGAAACTTATTTGTACAGCTGATACTTCCCATGATCCGTAAAATAAAGCTTCTGCCCTATGACAAGCCTTTCGAAAATATATTGGTGATGATCCAACTTTTCCCATTCGGATCTCTATCACTTCTTTGGATGCCCTTTTTTTGCTGGGTTGTTTTACAGCTCTTCACACTCGTATTTCCAACTGTAAAACATTTAAAAGTTCAAACACTTTTGAATTTTGTGTTATTTCAAAAGTAACTGTTTTTTTTAGGATTTGTACAGCGCATAACTGCGACAACATTTAAGTCCACATTTGATGAACGTGTTTTAGTTTTAACCCTATTTCAGGAGATGTTCTTCTTAAAAACCATTTGACTGGCATGCCATTTGTAAAATGGTCTGCATAAATATGTGAATAATTACAGAAAATTGGATGTGAAACATGGTGTTGCATGCAAAACGAATTTGGTAAATAGGCGAAAGAGCAACTATGCCACAGCCACAACCATGACTGGGACGGTTAAATACATTGTAAGAATTGGAAAAATACAAATGGCATTTGTTGTTATTGTACCACAAGAGAACACTGAGCTGGGAATTGAGTTCTTGGTGTAAATTTGTTTATCTAACATTTTATTTATTTTTTTTTTATTATACACTACATTAAGGCCGAGGGCATTGTCAGTTTGAAAAGAAGTTTGCAATACAACAAAGCTCTGCGGCATAAATCGAAACACCGTTTCTCATATATTTTTACTATGTTTTTTCTAATTGATACCAGAAAAGAAATTGCTGTTATTTATAGGAGCACTTTACTTGTGTCCAGGTTCCATTTTTTTACTAAGGAAAAATTTAAAAAAGACCTAGATTAGGGCAATTTTCAATAGAAAAGAATACCTAGAAATTTTTTAATTTAAATAAGTTATTATAACCTATAATAGTTGACCTAGAGCCATCTTTTATTATACCGATCGACTCCGAATCAACTTCTGAGTCGATTTATATGATTATATTTTTATATATATTTCAGTGTATAAACTTCTATCAGCCATAGGATGATCGCTATTGAAATTGGTGAAAATCGGTTTATGTTTAGTCCTGAGATTGACTATAACTGCAATAATATCATATAGATAAAATTATCATATAGAAAAATTGGATATGTATATGTTATTTACATCGTACACCGATTATAATTTATTTACTTGCTTTTTTGAGGTCTGCACAGGGTCACTGAAATCGATTTTATTACAAGAATGAGGTCATGAAGCCTAATTTTTTTTCTTTGGTGCTTTATTGTCATAAAAGCAGATAAGGAAAGGGGCATTTTGATAAATTTATAGGGAAAAACCAATTACGCGAAAATTTGCTCTTAGGTCTTTAAGTCATGTTTAAAATATAACTGAACTCGAACCTGTTTATTGTACATGTTCTGTTTTTTCTTACTACACGAGCCACAACACGACTTAAAATATAACTGAACCCGAACCTGTTTATTGTACATGTTCTGTTTTTTTTTTCAGTACACGTACCGGAACATGAACTTCAAATAAAGCAACGCTCAAAAATGTGTGCTTTATGTGTGATTGAAACAAAAAGTACGTGATACAAAAATGTTCGTGTAAATAACGAAATATTAAAACGAACACAGTCATGGTTGTGTTGGGCACCGTAGAAAATTTAGAAACGCACATAATTGATATGAAAATAAAGATATGTGTTGGCTGCTTTTGAACAGAACATTGTGTGTTTCATGTGTGTATTTTCTGAACCTTGGTTTTAAGCGTTTACAACAAGATTTGTAGTGAATTAAATTCCAGTTCCTTGTTATGGGCTAAGAAAATAATTTTTTTGTATCTGTTTAATATTTCTCTTAAAGTCATAAATGACAGATTGATTTCAAAGGAATGGTATTTTGAAGGCCTATATGCCTAGTCGAGCCAAAATGGACGGGATTGGACAAGAATGTACATATTTATCATAATTCATCTGAAGTACGGCGATAATGAGAGTCTTAAAACTTTGTGTGGGTACATAAATTATAGATAAAAAAAGACGTGGCGAAAATTTGGAGGGTAAGAATTGCGGCCATGATACCTCCCATGCATAGTCAATATTTATCATATTTGTAGAGTACTATTAAGGAAATCGAGAGTCTTGAAAGTTGGTGTTAGTCCACAAGTTGTACCTAAGATGGGCTTGATTGAACCGAGGCACCTTGCAGACGAAGAATAATATATAGAGTATGATAGGAAAGCTCTTTAAGCTTTGTTTGAGTTCATAGGCTATTAATATGTTTACTAGCGTCGGATTAATGGGCTTGCCACTTTCCATATAAAGCGAATATATAATATCATATATCTAGAGTCCACATATAATTAATATCGTTGTGAAAATATTGTTGTTTATATAAACGGAATATTTTAAATCCACGCAAAAAACTTTTTGGGCGAAATAACTTTTTGATGAATCCACTAGAGTTTATATAAAAATATATATTTGTATAGTAGATCATAATGATGGTCTTGATCGATAAAAACCTTTTTACTTATTTGTAGGTAATCTTGTTGTTGTCTGATTTGGAATACAACTACAGATGATAGTTAACAACAACATCAACAATGTCAATCTACATAGAAATGTCAGTGGACGACATAATGACTGAATTTAAACATTTTATGATGTTCCCTTTTTCATTCTGTTGCATGAATGAGTTCGGAATGCATTACTAACTGGGAGGTATTTGTGTTTTTTAAACCAAATCAACCGTTTGTTCTTTCATTTATTATTTTCTACATTTTTATACTTTAACTAAAGCAGAGGATTTGTTGCCTTGGTATTCATTCGTATTTGAATGTGTTTAACTCACTTTTGCAATATGAGCCTTATTTTGCAACATGATGCAGTTCGTAGTGATGAAACTGATTTCAGTTGTAACAATATGTTTAACAAATCACATCAAATGTTGTACGAGTGGTTTTAAATGTTCATTCGAAGCGAATTCTTGGAAAGGATTTCTTTGGTTTGTGATTTCTTGACTTATTTTTGGTTTTAAATATTTCATTTTTTTTTTGTTTGTGAAATTTATTTTTTACACTTAAAGTTTAATGATAATTGTTGTTGTTATTGTTTTTTTGTTTTTGTCCCTGATGTCGTTGTTATAATGTTGTTACTGTTAAATTTTTTATTGCAAAAGCTCAGTTGTTTGTGTGTTCGAGAACAAGGGTTTCTTTGTGCAACATTAAACTTAGGGGGAATTCTTTAAGGATAAATTAAAAAAAAACAGAAAAATAGGGATGTCAATAGCATAGCAATGGATATTAATGGTGCAAGGTAGAAAAGAAGAAAGCATATATTTCTAAAATTCATAGCTACTCTGTATTCTTAATCAGACCCGTTTCTGGCATTTCAGCCTTCATCAGTGATTATTTTAAACATTGTTGTAATCCGAATATTATACTTGATTAGATTGTTTCTATATGAAATTTTGAACCTGCGTCTATCTCGCATACCCTCGTACTTGCACTATTTGGTCATGCGCTCTAACACACTCAACAAAAGTCAGGCCTACGAGCAGTGTAGTTAAGAATCAGCTTTATGCCATACAGCTTTTATTTCGTATGAGTCTCAGAAAGATACCAACACTATTCTTAGTTTATAATTAGGGCTCTAGAATAGATCCATTTATAGATGTGATTTCTCTGGCCATCATAATTGTATCTAGACATAAAAATAAAAAGAATCGTATCCAAAGAAGCCGAAGATAGTTCCATCTGCAGACAGTTCCATATTGCGTCTGTTTTTTGGTATGCGCGTGGAATAATTTTTCTTGATGATCTTCAAAAAGGAAAAACAATCAACATCGATTATTATGTTAACTTTTTGCTGCGTTTAAAAGATGAAATTAAGGAAAAAATGCAGTACTAGTCGAAAAAGAAGGTGTTCTTTCATAAAGACAATGCACCAGTTCACACATTCACTATTGTGATGACCAAATCCATGAATTAATGGTCGATTTGCTTCATCACGCACCTTTTTCGGCAGATTTAGCTCACTCGGACTATTTTCTATTTCCAAACTTGAAAAAATGGTTCGGTGGTAAATGATTGGGCAACAAAAAGGAGATGGAGTTTGTGGTTGATAGGAATTTTAAGGAAATAGAAATTTCTTACTATAAACATGGTGTCGACGCTATTGAAATCGCTGGGAATTAAAAGGAGATTATGTTGAGAAATAAAGAACATTTTTTTCCCAAATTTATTCTGTTTTGTTTGTCAGGGCGGATTGTTGGTGGACCGCCCTAGTACATATATTGTTGTTTCCGATGGAGTTCAGTTCAGTTAACAGTTAATGTTATTAAAAAATTTGCTTATTATCCTTAAATGGGTAGATTTTAAATATAGTTATTAAAAAAATATATAAATATTTATTTATCATGATTTCCTAAGCAATAGTTAAAATGTAATTCATGGCATTAATAAATGACAGCTTCCATCCTATGACAAAGTTCTGACCTAAATTTTCAAAATATCTTTAGCCAAGAAAGACATCTATTGCAGTTCTGCGAATCCTATTTTTCTGTTTTGCTGGGCATGTATGGGAGGACAAATCAAGAAATCCGTGACTTTTTGAATGAAAGACACTTCAGAATAAACTAGCAGAGCCCAACCCTCGAAACTCGAGTGCAAATTCTAAATTCAACACAATTGTAATAAACACACATTATATAGTTTTTTTTATTTAAACATGTGTTTTATGTAAGTGTTAGTAGTGAATTTTACCCAAAAGAAATGTACCAGGTGGTGCACATCTGTAAATATGGTGAACATCTGCAAAGAAATAGCTTTAAAATGGTATATTTTTTGTCAAAATCGATTAGTAATTAAAGGTGTAGAATATGTCACAAGAAATCGACTTGCATATTAATGTTATGGATCAATTTCTCGACAGAGACTTTTTGTTGCTCAATACACTTTGTGCAACTTTTCTCCAATTTTTTTTTATTCCTACCAAATAATGGAATTTCTGAAATTGCTCAAAATTGGCCTTTGTTTTTTAATGTGTAAACATCTATGCGCTCAATCACAAAAACAGCGTAAGGGAAAATCGGTGTGAGGTGCAAATATTATGATTTAAATTTATTTAGCTGATTCAACAGGAAGCGCCATGAATGTATGGCAAACAACTGCAACCATCAAGTATAACAACCATAGCAGTTGCTTGCTATATATAGATGGCGCTTACTGTTTTATTTTAATTGATGTGTAAATAGATGTTTACACATCTCCCCTGTGATCGGACTCACATAGTTTTTTATGTTAAACCAACTCTCAGGTCATGCAAACCCCTCCCCCCATAAATGCAGCGCATTGTGTTATGATCAGGACAATCAGTTATGGGAAGAAGGAACGAGGGAGTGGTGTTAACTAAAATTTAATAAGATTGGAAAGGAAAGAATTGTGTGTTATGAATTGTGGATAAATTAATTTTCACTGCAATGCGTTGCGCAGTCAACCAGATAATCAAAAAAGATGTGATCTACTACAAACGGATGTGATCTACTAGAGAAGCGAGTGGTAGGAACTGAAACTCGGGAACTTGTAATGAGTTCATTAAACTCAGCTGAAAATTTCCGATGGTAATGTTCATAGCACAGTGTTACACAACCCACATTCCGATGATGTTCTAATGAGTCGATAGAGTTGGATATTCTATTTTCATTAATAAGCATCAACGCCCTCCTTTGAACATGGTTCAGTAACTTGAAAATAGACTTCGAAGCCCATATATGGGAGTTGTATTCTATTTTCGGTCGTAAGTAAGTGGTATAGATTTTAAGGAGATCAGATGGAGTGAAATAGTTTTAGCACCATTTGTATGCTTCTTTCAACACTTGAAAAAGCATGTTAATTCCATCGGCCATCACATTGGATTCTCATGCCCAGAACACCAAAAGTATCCGATTCTTCAATACCTGTATCACCCATTTACACAGATGATATTGTTGAATATAAGGCTCTATATGCTATACCCAACTCCGAGAAGGTTAACAGGTGAGTGTGATTGAGTGTGTCCTTCATTGTATGTCTTTTGCCCACAACCTCAAAAAGACTTAACCTACAATTGAATGACAAATGTTGCTGTCATCTGTGAAAGAGTAAATAGGGTTCCTCTTAATTAATCTGAAACTAATTGGGTGAGAACCAATTAATAACAAAACGCACTGTGCTGTTTCTGAGAAAACAATATAAATCGAGAGCAGTTAATGCCGGCCCCAAATGCAATAAGCTTTGATATTAATACAGCGTGCCACAGTAGCGTGGCCCTTAATAAAAAAAGTGTTCAAACTGTCGGTCTCACCCCCTAGAAATATGCGAATAGCAAAAAAACTGAGAAATATAAAGTTTTGGGCCAATCAAAAAACGTTTAGTCGTGGCGCAAAGCGATTGAAAATTTCAAGTGTGTTTATATGGGGAAAATATGATTTTTTTCAGATTTTACGAAAATTTCGTTCTATTGTTTAATTTTTCCGACAAGCTGTTATACAATTCAGGATCAGTATTAAATTATCCCTTAAAGAGGCTATAAAACTTCAAAATCGAATAAAACCTCGCCAAGAAATAGCAAATGCCCCAGACCACTTTTGTGCCAAAAAAAACTAGGTCATGAAATTTGATGGCATTTTTTTCAACTTTGAGAAATTGATTAAAGCCATCATTCTTTTTTGGTCTCTATACTTGTAAGTACTCAGATATGAAGTATTGTTTTATTACCATTTCATGACCTAGTTTTTTTTGGCCCAAAAGTGGTCTGGGGCATTTGCTATTTCATGGCGAGGTTTTATTCGATTTTGAAGTTTTATAGCCTTTTGAAGGGATAATTTAATACTGATCCCGAATTATATAACAGCTTGTCGGAAAAATTAAACTATAGAACGAAATTTTCGTAAAATCTGAAAAAAAGTCATATCTTCCCCACACTTGAAATTTTCAATCGCTTTGCGCCACGACTAAACGTTTTTTGACTGGCCCAAAACTTTGTATTTCTCAGATTTTTTGCTATTCGCATATTTCTAGGGGTGAGACTGACAGTTTGAACACTTTTTTTTTCCTCCATATAACGAAGGGCCACCCTAGTGCCACAGCCTTGCAAATATCTAAAGCAATCACTTTACTTTCACCAAGATTGTAACTGGATTGACTCCAACGCTCAGGAAGAAGGTCTAACAGGTTTCCCATCGATCATTAAAAACTGAGTTGACCTCTAGATAGTTGACCAAATGGCAATTAATCAAGCTCTCCATCACCTTTGATATGGTAATTTTCAGGGTTTCATCAATGATTTCATTGTTGGAGCTGAAACTCTTTCCTCTGCAAAATCTTTAGGTATGGAAATATCAAATAGCGCTAGCGGCTAACACCTGGAGAAAATGGCGGATGAGATAGTAATTCGTATTCGAATTCATGGCAACTTGTTGGAAAAATACTTTCTTTAGGGCCAAACATGGTTTATTTTATGAAATCGTTTTTGAATCGGTCGAAAATTCACCCCTTATTATTTTTCATATCTATATGGATTATAACTCATATCCCATAACATATCCCAAAAAAATGTCGCCATAACCTTGTTGGTCGAAATGGTTTGGCCCGAAGAAATCCATTATTTAGACTGCTACTTTGTCTCTGGTGTTTTACGTATATTTTGCAAGCATGTTTCATTAACCTTTATAAATCGGCCCAAAAACTCATTCATATTTCGGTTGAACAACGACAAATGTTCTTTTGAAAGTTATCACAAATTCCGTTTATGGCTAATTGTGAGTACACGCGCAAACCATCCTGCGGACAACTTTCTAAAATACAACTGATAATCTAAAATCCAAATCACAGAACCATTTGTGAATGCTGTGGCACTTTCACCCTCCGACTGACCGAGATCATACCGTTAATTTTTTCTCGAAATTTTTGGTGCTCATGCAACCACAACGAAACAAATTAAGTCGAAGTTCCCATATTAAAGCTAGACTAAAGCGACTCCCCTACAACATAAATTAACGAAACAAATTAAGTCGAAGTTCCCATATAAACCTAGACTAAAGCGACTCCCCTACAACAGTTATTATCCTGAAAATGGAAACCCTAGTCAATATAAATTAGTATTGTATGAAACTTGTAACTATTATATTAATGCGTTGCCTTCCTTATTTTTATCCGTTTTTGTATCCATTATCACACAACCATGGAAAGTAAGTGACCGACTGATGGCCGGCCGTTTGGTTGGATGGATGGATGGGCAGTTCGTTGCTTACTTATTTATACTTGCTTAGGTTTGTTTATACTTATTACTGTACTGGCTTCTGGTTTTTAAATCCAATTCCATAAGCATTTAAGAAGTATTTAAGTTTATGTTTACTTGTAGATTTCTCACTTAATAATTTTGAACCATTTTTGTTTTAGTTTGTTTTGCTGCTTTGATCTTGTTTTTATTGTTTTTTGGTCAAAGCAGGAAATGAGTTTTACAAAAAAAGATAATTAGCTGGCATGGAACAAACTATTTTTATTGCATGTCCATTTCTGTGTTAGTTTACATCTTAATTCCTGGAAATTAAAATTTTATTTTTTAGTAAATAAATTTCTAAGTTTGTACTGAATAATAGTTGAAGAGGACTAATCGGAAACGGCCTGGCGAAAAGTTAAAATAACTCTTGGCTGAATAAATATAAATTTTTCGAAATTAATATATCTTTCTTTTAAATACAAATACTTTTTTCAAATTCATAGTAAAATTCTCAAAATAAAAAAATACCTTCAGAGACTACACTTATTTTAAATTAAATGATCTATTTGGAATATAAAAGTATATATATTCAAAATAAAGATACGTTTTCATTATAAAAGTACCTTTTTCAAAATGAAAGTATTCTTTTCAAAATAAACATATTTTTTTCAAAATAAGAGTACATATTTTTAAATAAAATTATTTTAAGTCAACAGTAGCATTTACGAACTAAAAGTACCTTTTCAAAATATAAGTTAATTTTTCAAATTAAAAGTTCCTTTTTCAAACTAAAAGTTACTTTTTCCAAACAAAAGTACTTTTTTCAAAATAAAAAATTTTTTTTATTTAAATAAATCTTTTATATGCATGCAATCTATCTATTTTAAGGCAATAAGCAAATTTAATAACTTAAGTATTACATAATAAGAATTATGCAGCTCCACTGAACTTCATATAGATGTACTGTAGTTCATTTATATAATAACAGTGACAACAAAAACCGATTTGTACATATGTGCTTACATATTATATTAGGTGACTACACTCTTTCAAGAAAATGTGAAAAATGAGAATAAAAAAGTCCCTTATAGCGTACAAAGCCTACTCAAATGGCAAAAAATGTGATTTTAAAATAGTTCATATGAATAACAAAAGTTGCTGGTTTTTGATATTCTTGAGCGAATGTGTTACGCAGAGTGTTCAGTCTTAATTAGTTTGATAAATTGCACCTCATAAAATAAAAACTCTTTTAAAATGGGACCAGGAAAGCCATTAATATCATAAGGAAGAGGAAAATTTAAGTCTATTATGAAAAAAGTTATCCTTTAAAAAGATGGGAAAGAAAATCGGAAGAAGTGCTCGTGTTGCCTTCAATTACATCAAAAATCAGAATTCCTATGGGAAAAACATGAAAGGAAGACCAGCAAGTTTCTTATCGCCGACAGATAAACGTGCAATTTTAATAATAGCATCTAATTCCTGTGATTCCACACCAAAAATTAAGGCGAAAGCCGGAGTTTTTGCTAGTATTTCGACTGTTCGGCGCTTGATTGTGGATGCTCCGCATATTCAGAGAATGCAACTTAAAAAAACCTGTATTAAAACTCATTCACAAAGCAAACGTTTGAATTTTGCTGAAGTTCACATGACGTGGAATACCTACCGAATGGCACACGATTGTCTTTTCTGACGAAAAAAAAATTAACCTGGACGGGTATAACTTTTATTACTATGGCATGAGAAAAGAGGAAGTAATATTAAGCCTTCGACACAGTCGCATTGGTGGAATTGCGGTATGGGGTGCCATATCATACTATGGCGGGATTAAGCGACAATTTAAAGCGACAAAACTGAACGCAGAACAATAAAAAAAACATTCTGGAACGAGTTTTTCCGGACTGCAGTAACAAAATAACAATAACGCTGATCAATGCAATCGAGACCCCTTAGGACGAGATTTCCTTAGATTACCTTAAAACTCTTTACGATTCCATTCCATTCCGCGATTGAGGCAACACTCATTACTAAACGTTAGAGAACATGTGAAACCAAATAAAGTGTCCGCCATCTAACGTTTTTTTTTCAACTAGTGCTTATTTCGTGAATGGTAACACTTAGCTCATGTCTGATTTGACAGATAATTAGTTTTATCCTTCCGCTGAACGAATATGGTTGTGTATACGCTTGAACAACGCTGGGAAATATTGCGACATTACTTTGAAAATCATGGTAATGTTGCAGAATGTGTGCGAAAATTGCGTACGGATTTTGGAAGAAGAGAAGCACCATCAGCTCCGTATGTTCGTTATCTTGTGAAAAAAGTGAAAGAAACTGGCATCCTCATCGATAAACCAAAGCGTGAAAAGCCAAAAACAGTACGTACACCCGAGAATATTGCTGCTGTGGCAGAAAGTGTGCGTGAAACGCCATCAACATCAATTCACCGTCGTTCTCAAGAACTGAACATTTCGGAGGCATCATTGAGACGAATTTTGCATAAAGACCTTGGTATGACGCCATACAAAGTCCAATTGGTTCAGGAGTTGAAGCCAACAGACCATCCAATGCGTTTTCGCTTCGCTAAGTGGGCCTGCGATCGACTTACAGAAGATGCCGATTTTGCCAAAAAAAATCATCATTTCAGATGAAGCTCATTTTGATCTTGGCGGGTATGTAAACAAGCAAAATTGTCGCATTTGGGGCACAGAAAACCCGCACGCATACATTGAAAAGCCGATACTCCCAAAACGAGTCACTGTTTAGTGCGGATTTTGGTCCAGAGGCATAATTGGGCCATTTTTCTTCGAAAATTTTTGTTCACAAAAATTGAAGAGGAGGATATTGGCAACATTTGATTTCAACAGGACGGCACTACGTGCCACACAGCCGAAGCTACACTCGATGTTTTGCGCCCTATTTTTGAAGATCGCATTATCAGCCGCAGAGCTGATGTCGTTTGGCCACCTCGGAGCTGCGATTTGACACCGTTGGACTATTGTTTGTGGGGTGCCCTCAAAGATAAGTGTTACGCCAACAAGCCAGAGACAATTGACGCTTTAAAGGACAATATTCGTGAAGCCATTGGTGAAATACAGCTGCAATCGATAATGTGCTTAAAAATTGGACCGATCGTGTAGGCTACTGCATGGCCAGCCGAGGCAGCCATTTGAATGAAATTATTTTCCATTATTAACCGGAAGGATTGTTCTTTCAAATAAAAAAAGAAATTTGAGATAATATTCAGTAGTTTTTTTTGTAGCATTTTCAAACAAAAAAGTTATTTGGCAGACCCTTTAGTTCTTCACAATAAAATCTAATTTAGTGAATAACTTTTATGTTTTCCAAACTTTTCTTTGCCGTTGTTATTCAAATGAACTATTTTTTTCTAGCAGTTTTTTTTTTTTTTTAATTTAATAAATAAATTAGAAGAACATTTAAAAAAAACTAGCAGATTCCAGTCCTCGGAATTCGAGTGCAAATTCTAGGTAATTTTATTTTTTCATTAAATAAATACCCTAAAGGTATGCTAATCAATTATAGCCAATTCACAAATCAACACAAAAAAACAAACTCATTTTTATTACAAACACATTAACAAATTTAATAAACACACACATAGCATTGTATAATTTTATGTATGTGTTAGTAGCAACTTTAAATGCAATTTACTCAAAATAAAGGAAAAAATTTATAAATCTGTAAATCTGGTGAACAGCTAAAAAGTAAACCTTTCAAATAATATGCGCTTGGTCAAAATCGGGATAAAACGGTAGAACAAAACATCGGTCACAAGAAATCGCCTGGCCTATACATATATAGATGTCACAATAATAATAAACAATAAAACAAAGTATCTAATCAAAAATATTTCCATCTTTTTGTTTTGCTTGGATGATCAAAAGTTGTCAGTAACATATAAATATTTTGCTATTGTCATTTAAATGAACTTGTATCTACAACATAAATATATTAGTTTTAGGAAATTTTTCTTTTGTAACCATTAAATGTAGAATTATTGTTGTAGAAAAGAGTTTCCTTGCGGACCAATGATGGTCAAATTTGAGGTAAATAAAAAGATCAATTAATTTTAATATTTAACCCAACGTTTTGTCTACTTTTTTCAGACTTCTTCAGGAGTGTATATTTTTATTATACCCTCCACTCCAGTGTGCAGAGGGTATATATAAGTTTGTCATTCCATTTGTAATAATTAGAAAAAAAAATTTGGACCCCGTCTGTCCGTCTGTGGAAATCACGATGACGGCATCAATCGGGCAGCTACGGTGCTCGTTGACATAAAAAATGATTCACTAACATCCTGAGAAGTTTGCTATTTGAAATCGTCCAAATCGGTCAATTAGGGCCCGAGATTTGAATAAAGAACTAAAAAAAGTCTTGAAAAAATATAATTTTCTATGTTATTCTTGTCACGATCACGCCCTCAATAGGATAGCTAAGGTGATAATTTTTAGTGAGAATGATTCACCAAATTCATGGGAAGATTTCCGTTTCAAAAATCATTAAAATCGGTGGAACAGGTCCAGGGAAATCTCTGAAAAAGTAAAAAAAAAATGAAAAATATGATGTTTCTATATTGTTCTTGTTATTATTCTAAATGTTGTATTGTTGTCATAGCTGGACTTGTTGTTTTTGTGGTCTTTGTGGTAATAATATAATAAAAATAAACTCTTTGTAAATTTTTTTATCAACTCTGGTAGAAAAATTTAAAAGTTTCCATTGTTTTGGCAGCACTAAAAAAATTTACTAGATCATTTCTGTCATTTCCACGAGCCTGCCTGCAAAATTGGGTCACGGGAAAGTGATTAAAATCGATCCAAAATTTGGACACTACGAGTTAATATAAACTGAGTAAAAATTCATCAACATCTAAAGCAAATAATGCTAAAATACCTAGTTGTTAATAAAAAAAAAACAATGTAAATTTAGCAAAAAAAAAAAAAAAATTTATGTATTAATTTATTTAAAGAGAAAAACACAAAAATATCGTTTGGTGTTGTATTTTTTGTGTGTAATATTTACATATACATACATACACATATCAAATAATACAAATAATATACATATATTCTATATATGTGTATCCATAATAACTGCATGTTAGAAATAAATCGGTATATTATTTTATTTACATAAAATTCTGAAATATTTTGTTGTGGGGAAAATACATTTCTTTTGCATTAACAGAGTGTCTTTTCATTTTGCTCAGCGTGACTATGCCACAGTAGATGGCGCCACAATTTTTGTTCTAATTAGCTTTGCAATAGTTATTTCTATTTTAACATCAATGTCAATATTTTCAAATAGATGTCATACAGCACAATGTTAAGAAGTATACACGGGCTGGTCTTTTATTATTTCATACCTTTTTTCATTATTCTTTTACAAATATGAACATAAGTTTGGCATATTAACTTTTTGTTGTCTTTACAAAATAGAGTTACCGAGTTCATCAATGAGTTATTTGCTTTCAAAACAGTTCTACATAGTTATATAGAATTATTATTCTGCTTTACCTACAAAATATCTGATTGCGATTACATCTAATTTTTAAAAATTGTTTATAATTACTAAAGCATTATTATACACATAAATACAAAATTGCACTTTTTAAATTTTCCATTCAAATTTTAGAAAATATCAATTCTAAAATCTGGAATTAAAATTTTCAATTATAAATTATAAAATATTAATTGAATTTCAGAAAATCATATCAAAACGTCGGAAATAATAATTTTAAATTTAGAAGACATCAATTGCATCAAATTCCAAAAAAAAACATCAAATATGTTTACATTTAAAAAATGTTTACATTTAAAAAAAATATTGGCATTGGCATAATAGCTTTTCAGTAACTTCTTTTAACGATAGCCGAATCGTTAAAAAAAAGAAAATTGCAAAATTATCAGTAAAATTTTTAAGCGATATTCGCTATTGTTAAAGTCAGCTGTTGTTGTTATCTAAACGACAACCATTTTTGTGCTGTTTATTCAATCGATAAAAACTTAAATTTTTAGGTTGAAATGTCGTCATACATAAATAAAAATCATAAAATAGTGGAAATATTTTTAATTAAAAAACTTTTTTATATAAATAAAAAAATTAAATAGCATATTCAATTCATTATTTCATTTTCAAATAAATAAACAGAAATATTAGTAAACAAAATGAAGATATTAAACATAAACATAAAATCATCCTGTCAAACACGAAGTAATTTGTTTTTTTTTATTCTTTGTGTTTTTCGCTTATTTTGACAGAGATGCCACTCGTTTACAATTTAAATAAATAGAAAAATAGATTTGTCGACTGTCGTTAAGATGTATGTAGTTAGTGAATCACTTAATCCTTAGTGCAAACAACAATAGCTGTCGATATATTTTGCGATTGTCGGATCGTTGAAATTTACAGAATCGCACTACAGAAAACATTAATTTAAATTCAATGAATTTTAGAAAACGTCAAATGATATTTAAGAATTGCGAACATAAAAATTGTTACATAAATAAACACAATTTGATGAGAATGTTGTTTTTTATATATAAATTTTCACAATTTTTTTTTGGATGAAAATTTGAAGTTTTTCAGAAAATAAGAGAACAAATTATTTTATTTAAAATGTTTGGGACTTTTGGTTTTTTGCGTTTGGCATCCCTAATTTGAATATTTATTATTATAAATTTATTCTCTATGTTTTCCAAATATGGCAATATTTTAATAAAAAAGTTGAGAGAGCTTTTTTATGGTTATTATTTTGTTACTCCATCCGACCTATGTGGCCACAATGAAGAAATATTTGCCCAGTTAAAAGAAACTACACAGCCATCTCCAATTAGCACGATTTAATGCATATAGCCACCCTACACAACCATTAACTTTGCAATGGAGGTTAGGGCGAGCTTATATGTCATATAACCGGAAACGTATGCATATAGGTATATAACCTAAATGCATGGCGATCAGCAACCACGATGACCAAAAAGCAAACACCGAAATAAATCCGAAATAATAGAAACGACGAAAACCAACCCAAAGAATTTTCTGAAATAATTTGGTATTAAGTTTAACAAATTGTTTAATTTTTCCAATATTTTTTTACATTTATTATCAATACTCAAACCGAGGTGGAGGGTATCAAAGATTCGGCACAGCCGAATTTAACACTCTTACTTGTTTTAAATCTATTTTTGACTTTTTTAAAAAATATTTCTTTTTTTTATTTAAATTCAACGATATCTCTGAAACTACTGGACAAATATAAAACCAATGTAAATACGGCTTAAAGATTAGACTGATTAGACTGAGACCTCTTAAATGAAATTATTGAATTATGCAATGGTGACCAATTTGTTCTATGTTTACAAATACTCAAAAGAGCTTCAAAATAAATACTAAACAACGTGGCGCCTTGAAACTGATAACATATGTTTTATAAGGTTTTTTACTACTGTCGCCATCTATACGTCAGATCTGGTAAATCTGGGACTGACATCGTAAGACGCTTCCTCTAAACTCATCATATAATTTTCTTACTTATTTTTTTTTAATTATTTAAATGACCAGAAAATGGGAATAAGCCATCAGGAACTCTAAGCCATCTCTGAATAAATTACAACGAGAATGGACGGTTTTAATACCTGAAACACATATTTTGTGGCATAATAACTCAACTTTAAGTCCTTTAAAATTAACATATTTTTTAAATGTTAAGAATAGCACTCAATTTTCTAGGTTTTCTAAATCGATATAATTCTTAGACTCTATTCTTTAAACGCATATCAAGTAATTTAGATAAACGAACAAATTATTCGATGTTGTAGAATGTTTTGCTGAAACTAATTTCCAAAAACTATAGTCTAATTTTATATGCCCATTAAAAAACACAACCAATAAACAACGATGCCATAATACAAGACATTTGCGGCAGAAACGAAGAAGAAAAAAATACAAATTTTAATTTTCCAAAAAAAAAATGCAAGCAAAAATAGAAAAAGAAAATTGGGGAAAAATGCCTGTTAAACTAAAAATAGCAAAAGAAAATATAAAAATTCCTGTTCCTTTGTCTATAAAGCAACAGCCGCTCCACAAGATGCACAAAACTAAAACTACGACGAGTACATAGACAAACACATTTAATGTCTTATGCCAACTTTACAGATGATAGAGTACAACTATGAAATGGTATGGAATTGAGGTCTCTGATCGTAAATTGCATTTCGATGCTGCTATTTTTGTAAATGTGTGTACAATGTATTTTGTTAAATTTTTATGGAGGATTTTTCATAACCAATCCATTAGTATGTTCAGAGACACAACAGCCATAGAATATGGCAGAGGCATTACAGATAAAAAGAGTTTGTTCATACTTTAAAGTACTCTGCTTAATAGTGACGATTTCCTTCCTGTACTTATGCTTTCTATCTACAGCCAGGTGGTTTAAAAGGGAGTTGATAGTTAGTTGCTGTAATCATTTTCAAAAAAGAGGATAATAACTAAGCCAGCAGTTAGGTAGCCTTCGTATCAACCATTATGGGCATTATGGGGCCAGAGTTTTTCATAAGAGTTTATGAAAATTTTTCAATCATAAGATTGAAACCAGTTATATTTGCATAAGATACGACTTTGGTCTAACCAATTTTGTTTTTTTGGTCCTTTTATTGTTGCCACATTTTTTGCTCTTCTGACCCATAGTTCTTTTGCTGTTGGCAGCAATAGAATTTGTACCAGGAAAATCTATACAAGAAAAACTTGTGCTTGTGCTCCTTTTGCTGTGTTTGAATGTTGAAACATTTCGTATCTATTTATTCGAAACAAGTTCAATGTACTGAAGTTACCTTAGTTTCTCTGGATGTAATGCTGCTGCCAAGTGTTGTGCGCATGTGTGAGTGTAAGTGTAGTCAAACATCATCCATACAGCATCCATACAGTTTTCTTGAAAAAGAAAGACACCAGAATAAAAGGCAAGCCATACAATCCTTTTATTTTCAAATATTTTTTTTCTGTGATGATCTCCCCCTTTCTCAACTGACTTGTTGCTCGTTATTATTGTTGTTGTTGTTGTTTGGGTATGTAATTGCATAGCAGTGAACCGCCTGGGATCTTACATTACAACAACACTAACAACAATCGAAGAAAAAAGAAACAGTCATCCAGCCTGGCTGCTTTGCCTTGCGTTGCCTGCCTATAAGAGAACCACAACCAGCTACAAAAGTACTCGTACTAGCAGATATAGATACTCGTTCATATACCCCAAAGCTGCTTGAAATTACAACCAACACACAACAAAGTAAATTGTGTAAATATCTTCAACTGTAAAGGAGCAACAGGAATCGAACTCGTATTTGTTTTCGTAGTCTTTACATCTCGTTTTTTTTCTTTCTTCCATTTCTGCTGACTTTAACTCTTTGGGAGGCTTTAGATTTCACTTTGTATAATGCGTTTTTGTTGGTATGAAAAACAAAAAAAGCGTACAAGGAAATGTAAACTCAACAAACCAATCAGAGCTCTAAAAGAGATTATTCTGTGAGAGTTAATAGTTTTTTAGATTTAAAGCAAAAAAGTTGGAATATTTTCAAACAAAAGATTTTAAGAATATTAAAATAAATATCTATAATTTCCATGAAAACGGTTTCTTTAGTACTTTGCACTGTGGCTCCAAAGAAATTCTTCCGTCATAAATTTGAAAAGTTTTGGTAAATTTAAAGAAATATATATGAAAGTTTAAGTGATCATTAGAGTCTACAGTAAAACTCGAGTACTTGAGCTTCAAGCTACTTGAGTAGCTCGAGTAGTAATGAGCTACTTGAGTAGCTCGAGCAGTAATGAGCTACTCGAGCCGAACGAGTAGTATCTTCCAGAAAATTATTCCACAATGAATTAAAAAAAATTTATTCCTTGGAACTGTGTACAAAAAGAAAATATTTCCCTCAATTTCAAAGTATTTCTAGAAGGAACTGCTACTCGACAAAAAACAGAAAATTAAAAAAAAACATTTTCAAAAAAACAAAAAAACAATATTTTCTTCATTACTCGTAATTGACTAATTTCAAATATTGTGATTAAAATTGAGCTATTGGTGAAGAACTATTCGACTCTTTCTATACAAAAGTGGAAGTTGGTAAAAGAAATAAAAAATTAGCTATTAAAAGGTGGATCAAATGTACCTCCGAATGAATTTAAACTCTATTCTCAGGTATTACTAAATCCACAACAATTTGCAAATGATATATATTATACAGCAAATTTAGTACAAATCCATGAGCTTGATAAATGCATAACAGTAAATGATATTCGATCCATGTTAACCAAAGTTAAAGCCAATAAAGCACCAGGAATTTATGGGATACCCTATGAGTTTTACTATAATACCACTACTGAATTTTAAGAAGAATTAGCCAAAACTTTTAACAATATATACAACAGCAACAATATAAATAAAATATTTTAAGTTAAGGAGTTAAGGAGATATGAATTTACCTGAAAATTATAGGGGTACTTATTTTATGAACTGCGCTGCAAAAATTATAATGGGAATCCTAAATGATTGTCAAAATTGGTTGAAAATAACAATATGCTTACAGAATACCAGGCTGGGTTTCGGAAAAACTATTTAACGACTGATAATATATATAATCTCACTTCAATAATACACCTTAAATTACAGCAGAAAAAAAAACTGTGTGCATTCTTCGTAGATTTCAGAGCAGCAAGGTGTCAAGAAAGCTCTTAACGTATAAACTTCCCCATTTTCGAATTTCTTTGAAGCTGGTCAACCTCAGTTGTCTGGACAGCAGATAGCTTTTCAGAAAAATTCTGTACTTACTCAGGAGTAAAACAAGGGTACTTAATGTCACCGTTATTGTTTTCTCTATATTTGAATGACCTTCATGATTGTCTTGGAGGTGAACTACATGTGGATGAGTTGAATATGAGATTACTTTTATATGCAGTTATACTAGCCGACGATACAGATAAATGATAAATAATTTGGAATTATACTGTGAAACGTGGGGTATGGAAGTAAATCTTATTAAACTTGCCATCATGGTATTTAGACGTGGAGGTAGATTGTCTAGAAACGAGAAGTGGACTTATCGTGGAAACGAAACGAAATTGTTTTTTAAAAAATAATTAGAAACGAGAAACAATTCAGCCAAAAATAGTATAATGGCAACCTGGAATACATACATATCTAAAACCTATATATCTCTAGAAGCCAAGTGGATTCTATTTCAAGCTGTCTGTAGATCCATCCAGAGATATGCAGCACAAATATGGGGTGGGTGTCACTCTTTGAGGAAGTTGGCAATTTGCATATATTTTTTATTAAACAAATTTTGAAGTTACCAGACTGCACACCCACTAACTGTATAATGCTAGAAACGGGTTTGGATAGTAGTCATCTGTATACGCTTGACATGCATTTGAGATACCTATATAAGACATTTTTTGAATTCAAAAATAACAGACTCCCAAATAAATTGTCTATGAAAATTCTCGAAAGAAATGTATATTGGGCTAAAGATATAAATGCACTAGGTAGACACTATGGGCTAGAGTGGACGATAGAAAACTTTAATATAGATTAAAAATCATAACCACCAAAAAATGTGGATAAAGTCTTTGCAAAGCAATACAAGAACCTACAAGTCGCTCGACGACAATATTGGCAAAACATATTTTAAATAAATATATGGAAGAAGCCAGATAACATTGGTATTCACGGCAAGATGCGGTCTTATCGTTCTGAATAGCAATTATTTTAACATATACAACTCTAAAAACACATGTTCGCTATGTAATCTAAATGAAGTGAGAAATTTAAAGAATATATGAGAAGATTTTTTGGAAAAGTGCGGAGAATGAAATTATTAATGCTTTAAATGGTGTGGGAAATGAAAACTGTAGTAATTTAGTAAATTTTTAAATCAATGCCTTATCATATAAGAAGTTAGTATTAAACGAATTCGGCTGATTTGAAAAATTTTTTAATTTTAATTTAATTTTTATATTTAAAGAAAAAAACTCAGGTCAAATCTCCAGTAGAAGACGTAATGTCATTGTCGTAAGTTCAGCATTAAAATTTAGTTTATAAATTTTATTATCTATCAATCTATCTATATATACAAAAGTGTGAAAATTTGCTCTTATTTCAAGTTTGGGATAATTTTGCAGAAAATTTTCAATATTTACTTAATCAAAAGTTTATTTTTATACCCTACTAGCTGGACCCGGCGTACTTCGCTACCCCTCATCGTTATGAAATAAAACAAAATAAAAAAAAATATTTATATATTAACAAAATATTATTTACTAGATGTAACCCGGTGTGCTTCGCTACACCCTCCCCCTTCCCCCCCCACGAATCGTTATGAGAGGTTTCACGCAAAGTCCCAAGGCTCTCACTAATACCGTAATTCAGATATATCATATTTAATATTAAGTTTGTTTAGAGGTGCCACGCGCATTTGTCCAATCACGCCCATTTTTTTGTCTGACTACTCACGTTAATAATAGATGACCTGAGACAATTTCTCTATCATAGTACTTAATATATATGATATTTAAAATATACTTTGTATGGGGGGTGCCACGCCCGCTAAAAATATTTAGAAAAACTAAAGCCTGTAGCACTCCCATATCCGCAGTAAGACTATGTGAAAATTTCAGGAAGATCAGATAAGTAGTTACGGGGAGTACCTCCTACAAATAAACAAACAAACAAATATTACCTCTTTATTATGTTAGTATAGACTATTAGTATAGATTTTTTATTTCAATGCTTGCTGATGCTGATATATAATGTTTTTTGTTTTTTCATTCGGTACAACAATTATCAGATTTTTCGGCGTTCCTACCTTGGAGCAAGGTACATGTAGCTGCCCATGAGAAGAAGATGGATTATCCATATTAAATCTGGCAACACTTACTGTTGGCCTTGAACTTAGTATATTATTTGGCATTTTTTCATTTTAGCAATTTTTGATTTTGCCCATTTTTGATTTTGAAGATTTTTGTTTTTGGGCGATTTTTATTTTCGCGATTTTTGGGTTGGCGATTTTTGATTTTGGCGATATATTTTCCACGACAAATCACATTGATAACTAATGAACTTGCCAAAAGACTGTCGCTTTCGTAGTGCTTCATATTTTTTACATAGGAGGTGCCACGCCCACTAATCCCATCTCGCCCAATTTTTATTGGACTACTCACATTAATATCTGCTGGACTCATGCAAAATATGGAGGCTTTCCTTTTTATAGTTATCTACTTTTCATGGGCGGTGCTACACCCACTGATTCGATCACGCCCATTTTTTTGTTCGACTAATCATACAAAGAATCAATGGGCTCACGCAAAACCACAAATCTCTCTCTTTTACAGTACTCCAGATATATGACATTAAATAATTACTTTGCATGGGGAGTGCCACGCCCATTGGTGTGAACCCGCAAATTTTTTGTCCGACTACACATACTAAGATCTGATGGTATCGTGCAAAGTGTCGAAGCCTCTCTTTTTTAGTATACCAGTTATACGATATCATATATTTACTTTGTACGGGCGGTGCCACGCCCACTGCTCCGATCACGCCCATTTTTGTCTAACTAATCACATGAATAATTTATGGGCTCAAAAAAAGTCCCAAGACTCTCACTACAACAGTACTCCAGATATATGGCATTTTATATTTAAGTTGTATGGTAGGTGCCACGCCTATTGGTCCGATACTGTCCATTTTTGTCCGACTACTCACATTAATAATACGTGACACCAGAAAAATTTAAAAAGCTCTCTCTATCACAGTACTCGAGATATATAATATTGAATAATTACTTGTATGGGAGGTACCACGCCCTCTTGTCCGATCCCGCCCATTTCCGGGGTAGCTACTAATATTAACAATAGGTGATCTCACACAAATTTGCAAACCTCTCCCTATCATAATACTCAATATATGTATATGATATTAAAACTTTACTTTGTGTGGGAAGTGCCACGCCCACTAAAAATATTTAAAAAATTATAGCCTATGGCACTTCCCATATCCGCAGGAAGACTCTGTGAAAATTTCAGGAATATCAGATGGGTAGTTACGGAGATAACCTCCTACAAACAAACAAACAAACAAACAAACAAACACACAATACCTCTTTATAATATTAGTATAGATTTAATTTAGAATTAATTATTGCAATGCTTTAGGATGTACAATATTCTTAGTTTGTCCATCTGGAGCATAAACATATAAGTCGGTGGGTTTCCTTACACGTGAGCATGCAACATAAAGCTGTCCATGCGAGAAACATGGATTTGCTCAATTTAAGCCGCAAACTTCAAGAGATTGACCTTGAGCTTTGTTAACAGTCATCGCAAACGCTAATCGAACAGGAAACTGTAATCGTTTGAAGTAGAATGGTAAATCAGTTGGGATCATTGGAATGCGTGGCAAAAGTACATCTGTTCCTTTATATTTTCCTGTTATAATGGTCGCTTCTATTAAATTATTTAGCATTTTTTTACTGCAAGTCAAGTGCCATTGCAAAGCCGTGGTGGATCGATATTACGCAGTAAAATAATTGGCACTCCAATTTTGAGTTGTAGCACATGTGGTGGAAAGCCTGGCACATCAATAATCGAATATAAAAAATTGGGTGTAGTGAGTGAAAGTTTCACACTGTGAAAGTTTAAGGAAGAATGGTGTACAGGTCTGGCTTCCTACAAATCGGAAACAAAGGGACGTGGCCCGGCGACTTTCGCATGGAATGTATACCTATTTAAGAAAACACCTTATTAAGCAAATCAATCCATGCCAAATATTGAGTTATATGGGCGGGGCATCGCCCCTTTGTCCACTATCAAACTTTATATAGCCAAGGGCTTAATAGAAGTTATTATGGATTTTAATTTTTCTAAAAAGGGCGTGGTCCCGCCCAGTTTTCTTGTAGTACTATTTCTATTAATTTCCCACTAACATCTATATAGTTAATGACTTAGTATTTCGCAAAAATATCCTTTTGTGAAAATTTCATGACGATGTTAGTTTTTATGTATTGTCGATCTTGTGTTGTAATAATAATTAGTTATTTATAGTTCGGTTCGAGATCATGTATACATTTTCTAATACTAGAAAAGATAATACTTTATGCAATGTAAGAGAAATTTGGAAAAAATTGAAGACAGCGCTAGATGGAGTAGCTACTTTCGAACAAAGCGACTTGTTCATCTTCAGCATCCTTCTGCCTATTGCTTCAACTCATGCTTAATCAACTATTTAACTCAACATTAGAAAGAAAAGAACATGAGAAATGTTTTTTCTTTCTTTTCATACGAGAGTTAGAACGAACAAGCAGAGTTTTTTTTTTCCAATTTATAGCTTTCTCTACATTAACATCGCTTTGATCAATTACAAATCTCGTAATGTGAAAAAAGCTCTTTTGTTTTGCCAACCGTAGTTTAGAAAATATTACGATTTTTTATTTTTCTAAAAAGGGGCGTGGTCCCACCCACTTTTCTTCTGGTATGTGTTTTTATTCATGCCAATACCATATGTACCAAATATGTCAAAAAATTCCCGAGATATGACGATTTAAAATTTTGGGTTATATGGGCGTGGCACCGCCCCTTTGTCCAATCAAAAATTTTATATAGCCTATTATTCCTTCCAGAGTCACAGTAACACGCTGTGAAAATTTCAGGAAGATCGGTTCAGGGGTTTGGCCGCCTATAAAGCACAAACAAACACACATTCATATTTATATATATAGATTGAAAGCAGATTAATTATAATTTAAGGTAAAATGGGGCGAAAAAGGGGGATTTGGTAATAAAGAAATGTATGGCTACCTTACCTGTAGATAAAAAGTGTATAAAACTTTAGGTAAATACATATTACAGAAAAAGTATTTTGTATAGCAAACATTGGTAGTGGTATAAGTAAGTATCTGAATTAAAAAAAAGGGGGCGGTGAAGTGGGCGTGGTTCATAGTTATATGGCGACGTCAACAGTATTAAGAGCAATATACTACCAAATAAAAAAAAATCCGTTTGAAGGAACAAATTTGTACAGAGAACAAAAAGTTTAAAACTTTCAAACAAAATTTGGCGTGAAAAGAGGCGTGAAAGGGGGCGTGGCGTAAGAAATGTTTATTTCTATCTCGCCTGGAGTATAATGTGTATACAATTTGAAGTAAATCTGTTAAAAACTATATGGGAGCAATTACATAATTTTAAAAAAGTGGGCGTAAAAGTGGGCGTGATCGAAAAAAAAGAACCCTATTAATCATGCCAGAGTCTCAGTTTAATGCTGCGAAAATTTCAGGAAGATCAGTCCAGAGGTTTGGTCTCCTATAAGGTACAAACAAACAAATAAACAAACACACATTCCATTTTATATATATATGGAGGATAGATAGCTCTATGTGGTGAGGGTATAATGACTTTGTGCTGATGTTTGTAACTACCATAAATATTTAACCTAGACTCAACTTTTATTCGATTTAGCGATCTCCGTCCATCCGTCCGTCCGTCTGTCCATTTTAACCTTGTAATCAAGCTACAGGCATTTGGTATATAAGCTTCTATCAGTCATGGGACGAACGCTATTGAAACTGGTGAAAATCGATTCACATTGCCATATAAATCAGGATCAAATTTGGTTTGTGTGTGTTTATTACATCCATTAATCAGTAGTCCAAAAATAATCCCTATAGAACAATTCTTAATCATAGCCACGTAAAGCGGCTTCCATTTTCACTTAAACCTATCAAAAACAAAAACAAAACTATTGCACAGATTTTTCGCAAATTTTGGATTGTATATACAGAATGGCAACTCCGTGGCATAACATAGAGATGGCGTGACAACTGCCAATTTTATTCTGTTAATTCAGTAGGGCCAACTGTTAGAGAAATTGTTTCAAAATTTCATGACAAATACTAGCCGAAAAGTAAAGTAGTCCTCAACTCAACGTTTGAGTTTTTAAACGTAAGATCCTTGATAATGGTTGACGATGCCAACCGAAATATTGGAGAAAAAAATTAAATAAATTAAAAATATAAACAAATTGTTAATTTGAATTTATTAGAAGACCTTAAGCCAAACCAAAAATTCATCACATAAGTACTACACAGGTCGACAATACAAAACCCACACATTTCATGACATTTCATTAATTAGTAAAAAATTTACCTTTATAAAAATTATGCTTTTAAAGTGTGAGAAATAAATGGATTGCAAAGAGTTTCGGGTTTCGATTAAACATTGTTTTTTGGTGAGAAAGAATACTGTCTAAGCCAAAGAATGGATTGATTAACATTATGGTGAATCTTCGCCGTCATATTCAACGGTTAAAATGTGGTATTTCGAATTTAAATTTGGTCGTGCGAGCACAAATGATGCAGATCGTCCTGGCATCCAAATGAGGCAGTTGTCGAAGAAAACGCAAGAAAAGTGCATCAGGTTGTATTTGTTGATCGAAAGATTAAAGTGAATGAGATTTCTGGCATCAAAAAGATATCAACAAAGCGATTTCAGCATTTATTACATGATCATTTAAATATGAAAAAGCTTTCTGCTCGCAGTTGAACATAAACTGAAACGTGTTCATGATTCAAAGTATGCTTTAGAGATGTTTGAAGTAAATTGAACTGAATTTTTATGTCGATTTATAACAAAGGATAAGACGTGGATTCTCTATTATACGTCGGAGTCTAGAAAGTCTGCGGAGTAGTTACAAGTGTGTGAAATCCGTCGAAAGCGGCCAAAGCCTCAACAACTGGCTGCAAAGGTAATGACCAGTATTTTTTGGTATGCACTTGGTATAATATTTATTGATTGCTCAGACAAAGGAAAAACAATAACTGCCAAGTACTATGTTGAGTTTTTGGTCAGATTGGATGAAAAAATTAAGAAAAAGGGAAGGAAATTTTCCCCAAATGAAGAAGCCATGTCAGAGACGGAAGCCTATTTTGAAGAGCTTGACAAATCGTATTTTTTCAAGGGTAGCAAGAAGTTAGAGGATCATTGCATTTCACTTAACCAAAAAACCGATTTTTCATTGTTAGGCCACGGAGTTTTAACTCCGTAAAGTATTTTGATGAAATTTAGTCTATAAGCTTCTATCGGATGAACGCTATTGAATTGGTGAAAATTGATTCATGTTCAGACCCAGTCCCCAGTCGACTTAAATTGCCATTATATCCAAATCTCTGGGTGAAATTGGGTTTGTGTATGTTTATTACATCCATTTATCAGTAGTCCAAAAATTAACCTTATAGTACAATTCTTTGTCTTAGCCTCCTTATGAAGCTGATTCCGACCTTCACTTAAATCTATCAAGAAACAAAAATATTGCACAGATTTTTCTCAAATATGGTTTAATTTATTTATTTATTTAGTTTATTTATTTATTTATGATTTCCCATACAACAAGATTTATAATCTTATTATTAAAGTATAGGAGTTTTACATTGAATTGAAATAGAAAATTTGAATAAATTTGTCTTAAAAAAATAATAATGGTAAATATAAAAAATATTAAATAATTTAAAAAAAAAAAAAAAAATAATGAATTATAATCAAAAATGTTAATACAAATATTATTAAATAAAATAATATAAAAAAATAAAAATAACAAAATTAGTTAAATAAAAAATATAAAATATAAACGGATCAGCAAAAAAAAATTTTTTTTAAAAAATAAGAAAAAGGATCAGCTAAAAAATTTAAAAAGTTCCCTCTTAAAATGCATTGCGTTGCTTATAATTTTAATGGACGATGGTAGCGAATTCCAAAGACGTATTGAGGAGACATAAAATTGCCATTTGGCTACTAAATATGGGTATCTAATGTACATTATGTCATGATTTCTAGCCGTGCGCATAAAAACGAGTCTGTCATACAGATATGTTGGCTGATGTGTACGTACAACTTTATATAAGAACAGTAGCGTTTTTATCTTTAACAAATTTTCAAATGTTACTCCGTAAAGTTTTTTTGAGTTGTACAAAATCGGCTCATATTTTCGAATATTGAAAATATATCTTAAAATTGCATTGAAAGTGGACTCCAGCTTTTTATAACTCTTAGAATCAGTGCTTGCACATATTTCGCAGCCATATAGTAGAGTTGGCATAAGATATGTTTTTGCAAGCAATATTCGAATGTTAAGGGGGGTTATATGTTGTGTATTCCATAACGTTCTAAGCATTGAGTAAGTTCTCCCAGCAGCAGAAGTAATATGGTTAGACCATGTGAGATTATCATTAAAAATAATACCTAGATTTTTAGCTGTTGATACGATTTCAATTTTCTGGTTGTTCTTCTTGTAAAAATCAAACACTTTGATTTAGATGGGTTGAGGCATAAACCATTTGCACTTGCCCATGTATAAATCTTATTAAGATCTGAATTTAATTTTGCAACGCAATCATTTATGCTGCTTATACCAGTAGTAACTGAACATCGTCAGCATATATGTGTACATTGCAAAACAATAATTGTTCTACTAGGTCATTCACGTAGATGGTAAAAAGAAGAGGTCCCAGTATTGATCTTTGGGGTACGCCCTTCATAACTGGCAACACACGAGAGGTTTTGTTGTTTGCAAAAACTGACTGGCTACGATTCAACAGATATGAAGACAACAAACGAATAGACCAAGGAGAGATATTAAACATTTTGTGTAATTTAAAGCATAGAACCTCATGATCCACCATGTCAAACGCTTTGGAATGGTCAAGTAAAACAAGAAAAGAAATGTCTCCAGCATCAATACTCTCTCGTATATACTCTGAAACATCTATGAGTGCTGATATACAACTATGCTTGGGTCGGAAACCTGATTGCCTTTTTGTCAGTAAATCGTTATCATTAATATGCTTGCTAATTTGTCCATGAAGCAGTCGTTCAAAAACCTTGGATAGATAAGGTAGTATGGCAATTGGACGATAATCGTTGTTAGATTTTGGGGTGGGTATAATTTTTGCATGTTTCCAACTTTGCGGGTAAATACTCCTTGTAATTATGTTATTAACTATATACGTTATAAATGGCAGAACATACGGTAAAATAATTTTTAAAAATTTAGGATGAATATTATCGAACCCTACAGCATCAGATTTAATTGCTTGACAGCTTGAAAAGCATCTTCTTTGTTTGTTCAAATAAAACAGAATGAGCTACACTGAGGCGCTAAAATTTCTCTTTGATCATAAAAGTACATATTTGAGGTAATGTTAGGGAGATTCATGAAAGATACATTGAGTTTATCTACATCTATTTCACTAGATACTAATGGCGATGATTTTCCAATCCCAATTTCTCGTATAGTTCTCCAAGTTTTCTTAGTACCAGCTGCAGATGAAAAACGACATAAATAGAACTTGGATTTAGCAGCTTTGATCAGCCTGTTCACTTCTCTTCGTGCATTTACATATTCCGTATGTAGATCAGTGATATATGTGGTATATGTTTTTGCAAAAAATAAGTGCCCTTACCAAATATAGTCAGGATCGATCGATTTTTCGACCTTGTGCCCATATAAATATAGCATCCGATATGAGCTTTCCATATCCGAAGGCAAAAAAATTAATAACAATGCCACTTAAATCTAATTTATGCTTATTTTCTATATCAAATTAGTTGGACCTGAGAGATAGGGTCTCTAAACGCAACAACAACTTTTAAATTGAATATAACTTTTTCTGCAGTGTGTGACAAGCGTAGTAATTTTTGTTATGTTTGCGATTTTTCACTGACAAAAAACATCGGTTGGATCTGGAGAAAAATAAAGCGTTGGTAAATGCCTTCAACACAGTATCTAACTGCTAATATAATTCTAGCAAATAGTATGAACCGGAAAATATTTGCACAAGCTGTTTTCTGCTTTCCCACAAGTAAGTGAAAGCAAAATAAAAGAAGGTACTTAACATTTTTTTTAGGTATTTTTATTGGACCGCAAATTTGAAAAATTATGCTTGATGAAAATTTTTCTAAGCAGCTTAATGAGATAGAAAAGAGGGCATGGAATAGTGTTACTACCTTATGCCACAACTTTTTGGGAAATAGAAAAATACCGAACTAATTTGAAGGGGTAAATGAATTTCTTAAATCTTACGCTGAAATGGGATGTCGCCTGTCCATAAAAATTCATTTTCTAAATGCACATTTAGATTTTTCCCCGAAAACCGTGGTCAATTCCGTGGTGATCAAGGAGAACGATTTCACCAAGAAATTTTGCAAATGGAAAAGTGTTTCGATGGAGGAAACCATAAAAGAATGCTGGCAAATTATTGCTGGTCTCTCATAGAAAAAAATGAACATCAATTACGGAAAAAAATGCATTTTTTTACAACAGCCCAATTCTTTGCCTCTCCAAAACTATTTAAAATTTTGAAATCGGTCTAAAAATGTGTGAGTTGGAGGTACTAAAGTACTACGACCTACCCTAAAACAGTTTTTTTTTTCCAAAATAACTCTAAATTTTGAGAATGTTTCAAAATCTTTGAAAACATTTTTTGTATGTCCTAGGCCTACACCAACCCCCCCCCCCCCCCCCCACCACTACACGCTTTTCAAGTTCTGCCAAAAAGTGTTTTTTTTTTTTGTAGCAGAATTAGAAGTATAACAATTCATAAGTAGAAAACATTAATTAAAGCCCTCTCCTTGTAGTAAACCGATCTTCATAATCATTTCAATTCATGTTTCGGATGTTTTATTTCATCATTATCTGTAACGTCACCATCACCATCAACATCAACATCATCATCATCATCATCAACATCATAAGTTTTACATTTATGGGAATTGCTGACTTTGTTGGGTTTCTTCTTATTTGTTGTAGTTATTGTTGTTGTTGTTGTTGTAGATAGCGTATCCCTTTTTGGAATTCTTTTGAAATTTGTTGTCTCCGTTCATAATGTTTGTATATTTGATTTTTAACTTTTTTGTATGCGAGTACTTCTGGATTTCTTTCATCATTTACTCAACTCAAGAGGATTTTCAAGGAATATGATTTCTTTCTGTTTGTTTTTTGTTTTTATTTTAATAAGATGGGGTTAATTTTTTTTCGTATGAAATGAAAATCTTATTTAATTTCTGCTTGATTTCATGAAAACAATGAATTTGATTCATGTTTCATGGCATTTGAAAATCTATTAAATTTCTTTCTGTTTTTTTTTTATGGCCATAATAAAAATTAAAACAAGATGTTCTTTTATTGAAAGGCAAATTCAACAATTTTCAAATTAAAATAAAAGAAATAAATTTTTGTTTTTATAACCACTTAAATTTTAGATTTGAACTTAGGATTGAAAATAGATTTATATACCATATGCCACTATGTGGTCAGGATATAATGAGTTTGTGCTGAAGTTTGTAACTACTAAAAATATTTGAAAATCGGTGCATGGTCAGACCTAGTCCTAGATCTCGGTCAGATTGGGTTTGCGTGTGCTTATTACATCAGTAGTCCACTTAAACCAATCAAAAACGAAGATATTGCACAGATTTTTCTCAAATTTAGTTTGTTTGTCTTGCAAAATATAAGTGACTTTTCCAAATGTGGTCAAAATCCGTCCATTTTTCGACTTAGTCCCTTAGTCTGCAGGCCAAAAATTAATAAAAACTTCACTTAGATTTGGTTTATGCTTATTTTTCATACCAATTCTCTAAACGCATGGTATAGGGTATCGGTGTTGACCGACTATAACTTTCTTACTTGTTTTACATAAACTTGATGTTTATATGTGCATTAAACGGAAATTAAATTTTTAAGCATATTAAGTGTCATTGAGTCAAAGGTCATTATTTCAGTAAAAGTGAAGATTTATTGAAATTTAAGAAACAGTTGTGGTCATAATAAATCTTTCTAGCAAATCCCAGCCTTCGAAATGCGAGTGCAAATTCTAGGAAATTTAATTTTTTTTTCATTTAATAAAGACGCTAAAGGTATGCTAATAAATTGTAGCCAATTCAGGATTCAACACTTTTTAAATACCGATTGCGTTATTGTCGTTATTGGTTTATGTCCAAAATTATTTTTCAGTTCAATATAAATATTATTGTGAGTGAAGAGAACAAACTCACATTAACAAATTTTATAAACACACACATAGCATTGTATAATTTTCTGTATGTGCTAGTAGCAACTTTAAATGCATTTTACTCCAAAAAAAATTAAGAACTTAAAAATCTGTAAATCTGGCGGACAGCTTAAAAAAAATACCTTTCAAATAAGATACGTTTGGTCGAAGTCGGGAGAAAACTGTGGAATAAATCATCGGTCACAAAAAATCGCCTTAACTATTAATATTGTAGCTGCTAAATGCTTTATTTAGGCTACCTATTGAACAAATCATGGTTAATATATTAAATACATGGTACTAATTAATTAGATGAGCTATTTAATTGTTAATTTAATTTTTATACCATATACCACTATGTGGTTTGGGTATAATGACTTTGTGCTGCTGTTTGTAACTATCAAAAATATTTGACCTAGACCCATCTTTTATTATACCGATCGAATCGGAATCACTAGCTGATTCGATTTAACGATGTCCGTCCGTCAATCCGTCCGTCCGTCCGTCTGTGTGTCCATGTAAAGTTTGTAATCAAACTGCAGGTCGCAAATATGAATATATTTCCATGAAATTTGGTACATAAGCTTTTACCGGCCATAGGATGAACGCTATTGAAATTGGTGAGAATCGGTCCAAGTTCAGACCTAGCCCCCATACAAATGACCCCTATGAAATCAACATAAATTGCCATAAGATCCAAATTATCATATAAATCTTAGTAAAATTGGGTTTGTATGTAATTATTACATCCATTAATCAGTAGTCCAAAAATGATCGCTACTGGACAACTCTTAGTCATAGGAACCATATAGAGCAGCTTCCCGATCTTCACTTAAATCTATCAAAAACAAAAATATTGCACTGATTCTTCTCAAATTTTGTTTGTATATATTTTTGCAAACTACAAGAGACTTTACCAAACATGGTCAGGATCGGTCCATTTTGGGGCCTAGTCCCCATATAGATATGTATAGCATCCGATATGAACTTTTTCATATCTGCAGCCAAAAAAATTAATAAAAATCCCACTCAAATTTGGTTTATGCTTATTTTCTATATCCAGTTAGTTAGGCCTGAGAGATAGAGCCTCTAAACGCATGGTATAGGGTATCGTAAAGTCGGTCTAGACCGACTATAATTTTCTTACTTGTTATAATTGCCAATTGTTTTGAATAAATTAATTGACATTTAGTTACCATTAATAACACCGTTGAAAAAATAGAAGTCTTTCGAAATTGGTTTTTGCGTTTTTCGCATATATATATATACATATATATATATATATATTTATAGCGCATTATAGATTTAAATAATGAATTTAAGGTGAAATTGGTTTCAGAAATAGCCATGAATATTTTATGTTTCAAATATCAGGTTAATCGGACATGTTCTCTAATTCACATTCCCATGAAAGTGACACCATAACGATTTTTATACCCTATACCACAATGTGGTTTGGGTAAAATGACTTTGTGCTGCTATTTGTAACTACTAAAATAATTTGACCTAGACACATCTTTCATTATACAGATCGACTCAGAATCAATTTCTGAGTCGACTTAGCGTTGTCCGTCCGACCGCGTGTTCGTCTGTGTGTCCATGTAAAACTTGTAATCAAACAACAGGTCGCAAATATGAATGTATTTTAATGAAATTTGGTATATAAGCTTTTATCGGCCATAGGATGAAATTGGTGAAATTCGCTCCATGGTCAGACCTTGTCCCCATACAAATGAGCCCTATAAAATCGACTTAATTTGCCATTAGATCCAAATTATCACATTAATCTCATTCAAATTGGGTTTGTGTGTGTTTATTACACCCATTTATCAGTTATCCAAAAATAAACTTCATATGGCAATTCTTTGTCATAGCCCCCCATATAAAGCTGCCTCCCGATTTTCACTTAAATCTATCAAAAAACAAATTTGGTGTATATATATTTTTTCAAAATATAAATAATTTTACCAAATATGGTCAGGATTGTTCCATTTTTCAACCTAGTCCCCATATAATTATAGCATCCGATATGAACTTTTTCATATCTGCAGCCAAATAAAAATTAAATTTGGTTTGTGCTTATTTTCTATATCAACTTAGTTGGACCGAAGAAATAGGGTCTCTAAACCATGGTATAGGGTATCGTATACTTGTGTTTTATATTGATTTTCTTTTTGGTTGAAAAAAATCGTATCGTAATATTAGTTTTTTTTATTACTTGTTTTGAAAAGCATACCTTGACGTTTACAAGTAAAAATTGCGATATTTAGCTTACCACAAATATAATTTTGAAATTTTAAAGACTATCCCAATTAATATTAAAAGTAATAGAAAAACGTAATATATAAATTTTAAAATATATATATGGGGGATTTCATGTCAAGGTCACCAACTTTTGAAACCGATGTCTTCCGATCGGGATGAAATTTGCAGTCCTATTGGATTGTAGTTCAGACGCAATTTTTCAACAAGATCGGTCCAGATCTCTCTGAGTTAGAGGGGATCAAAATTTGACATTTTGGCCAAACAGGTGTTTTTTCTCATCCATGTAACTTATTACCTATTGTTCTTAGAAAATTTTCTCCCAAAGAGTTTAGATAGCTATTTCTTCAATATTTCGGAAAAAAATACTTTAAAAAAAAAAAAAAATTTTAGACTTTTTTTTTGCTAAATTAAAGCATTTTTTTTTGCCTTTTTTTCAAAAAGGGAATTTTTTTTTTTTTTTTTCATAGGAAAGCTTAGGATTTTTCCTTTAAGATCTTTTTGGTCGCTTAGTGGGATGGGAGTGGGATATCCATCAAAATAAATGTTTTGTAACTCAAGACAACGGTTTTTCAATTTTTCACAAATGCACTATTTTGAATTTTTTCCTATTTGTGTCTAAAACCTTACAAATAAAACTTATATACGAAGGTATATAACATACTTAACTAAAATTTTATACCCTCGATACTGTAATACCCAGAATATGTTAACCTCAGGAAAAAAATCGCTTTTTTTCTATAGAAATGTTGAAAAATTATTATTATACCCTATACCACTATGTGGTTTGGGTATAATGACTTTGTGCTGCTGTTTGTAACAACCAAAAATATTTGACCTAGACCCATCTTTAATTATACCGATCGAATCAGAATCACTTTTTGAGTTGATTGTTGATGTCCGTCCGTCCGTCCGTCTGTGTGTCCATGTAAACCTTGTAATCAAACTGCAGGTCGCAAATATGAATGTATTTTGATGAAATTTGGTATATAAGCTTTTATCGGCCATTGGATGAATGCTATTGAAATTGGTGAGAATCGGTCCATGTTCAGACCTAGCCCCCATACAAATTACCCCTATGAAATCGACATAAATTGCCATAAGATCCAAATTGTCATATAGATCTTACTCAAATTGGGTTTGTATGCGTTCCTTACATCCATTAAGGAGTAGTCCAAAAATGATCCCTTTGGTCCCATATAGACTGCTTCCCGATCTTCACTTAAATCTATTAAAATCAAAAATATTGCACTGATTCTTCTCAAATTTTGTTTGTATATATTTTTGCAAAATACAAGAGACTTTCCCAAACATGATCAGGATTGGTCCATTATTGGACCTAGTCCCCATATAGATATAGCATCCGATATGAACTTTTTCATATCTGCAGCCAAAAAAATTAATAAAAATCCCACTCAAATTTGGTTTTTGCTTATTTTCTATGTCCAGTTAGTTGGGCCTAAGAGATAGGGTCTCTAAACGCATGGTATAGGGTATCATATAGTCGGTCTAGACCGACTATAATTTTCTTACTTGTTTTTTATTTATTTTTAATAATAATTAAATTAATATATAATAATAATATTAAAAATAAAAAGATAAATAATTTGATAAAATTTAATCTTAATTACATTAGATCCATTTATATCATAACTATTTTTACACTTAATTTATTGTAGCTGATGAAGTATTTAAGTCTTGTAAATTTTTAAATACCCAGTCCTTCATCCAGCTTTTTTGTAGCCTTTATTTACTGCGTTTTTTGTCAATCCTTTCTTGGCGTTACTAAGTTCAGCTGTTGATTTCGCTGCTGGTTTATTTGTTGTCTTTGGAAAGAAATCGCATTGAATAGAGGCAGAAAACTTTTTCAACTTGAGTCTTCCATCGACAAGCGGTATAAAAGCATGGTATTGAGCGGTGCCATCGATTGTTACCGCAGCATCGAATCTGCTCTTCAGTGTTTTCAATGTTTCCTGATGATCCTCTTTGCTACTAAAAACTATTTTAGTTTCTTTACAGTCGCATCTAAGATGCGATCTTGATGAGAGCACTGGAGGCTATACTTCGCTGCATTTCTTTTAAGGTTTGCTCCAATACCATCACATGCTCCTTTACCATGAGCAGTAGGATGAAAATGCCACTCAGCTGGCATTCCAAAATCTTTTTCATGGGCCATAAGATTTTCCAAGCTACTTTTGTTTTTAAAATGTTGACGAGCTCCGTCCGAAACGAAGTATACCTTCTTTACTGTAAATTTAGATTTTAGAAATTTTAGTATTCTCTTCTGGTACTCATAAGCTGCAACGGTATCATGTTTTAAATCGTCGGATATGATTGCCATATTTTTGTATTCCAGTTTTTCATCTTTCATGTAGTAAATAACTACTGTGAATATAGTTGCTTGGTCGTTATTGAAGTGGAATGCTTGTATGGCATCCTGAAGAACATATTTATAATTTTCTGCGAAATCATATGAAATATCGAATTCACCAGACTTCAAATATATCTTCAAATCCTTGAAGAATGACCATTGCTCTTTGACTAAAAAGTCATGGTTTCTCAAGTTTAGCAATCCTGTACACATTTCTTCCACAAAATCATCCACATTTAAAATGATTGTTTTCAATGTGCATCTGTCAGTCTGAATCCAAGAATCAAATTTGACCTCCTCTATATATTCTCGATCTAAAAAGTTGATTAAATTTTCTTTGATGAATGTGGTTTTCGGGCAATTGGTACATTCACCTAAGTGGCAAGAAGTTGTTGCATTAGGACACATAGTCAATTTAAGGCAATCGCGGTAATCGTGTAAATCTTCTGCCGAATCATCTGTTAAATACTTTAAGTTGATTTCCTTCAACATCAGTTTAACATTTTCATGGTAAATGCAAACGCATACTGTGTGAGTTCCGCTGCTTTCTGCCGAAACTCAATATTTTGGCCTCATTTGGGTTAATTTCGTGAAGCCAATTTTAAAATCCTCGTGTTCAGATTGAAATGTTGCAAATAACTCTTTCAGGTTGCAGATAACCATTCTCTTCTGTTATGTTATGAAGGTATGTTACATACCTTCGGAAAGTTTAGTTTGTCTAGTTTCTCAGTATAAGTTTTATTTGTAAGGTTTTACACACAAATAGGAAAAAATTAAAAATAGCACATTTGTGAAAAATTAAAAAACCGTTGTCTTGAGTTACAAAACATTTATTTTGATAGATATCCCACTCCCATCCCACTAAGCGATCAAAAAGCTCTTAAAGGAATAATCCTAAGCTTTCTTATGAAAAAAAAAAAAAATGCCCTTTTTGAAAAAAAGGCAAAAAATGCTTTAATTTAGCAAAAAAAAAGTCTAAATTTTTTTTTTTTTTTTAAGTATTTTTGCCTAAATATTGAAGAAATAGCTATCTAAACTATTTGGGAGAAAATTTTCTAAGAACAATAGGTAATAAGTTACATGGATGAGAAAAAAACACCTGTTTGGCAAAAATGTCAAATGTCAAATGCCTCTAACTCAGAGAGATCTGGACCGATCTTATTGAAAAATTGTGTCTAAACTACTATCCAATAGGACTAACCTTGGTGCAAATTTCATCCCGATCGGAAGACATCGGTTTCAAAAGTTGGTGCACTTGACATGAAACCCCACATATATATCAATTTTCTAATGTGAAACTGAGTTCAAAAACGGGGTGTTCATATTGAAGCTCTCTTACAATTAGTTACGATAATATTATTTCTTATATCGTAGCCAAAAAATAAATAATGATAATAATAAAACTCTGACATTTTATTATAGAGTCAATTAACTTGCTCCCAATTAACTAAGACGATTTAGCATTACCAGTCCGTCCGTGTTAATTTCATTTGCAGGCATAACAATTTACTTAAATATGGTTTATGCTTATTTTATATGAGCCTTTTCCGAAACTCATTAAACTTTCTTGCTTGGCTTATTTTACGTTTTGTAGTATTGAACTTAAATTCATTGTTTTTTTCTTTATACAGTTACGCTAATCACGGACTCACAACTAAATAAGGGTGCATGATTAATATTTAATTTACTACAAATGTTACGCATACGTCTAAATATTAATATCTTGGAGTCAGAGTTCAGAAAAAAACACACACTGAATAAAAAACTCGTACATATATGTAAACAAACATAACTTAGACCAACACACACATATTTTTATTTTCATATCAATTATGTTTGTTTTTAAATTTTCTTCGGTTCCCAACACAATCATGACTGTGTTCGTTTCAATATTTCGTTATTTACACGAACATTTTTGTATTACGTACTTTTTGTTTCAATAACACATAAACCACACATTTTTGAGTGTTGCTTTATTTGAAGTTCATGTTCTGGTACGTGTACTGAAAAAAAAAAAAACAGAACATGTACAATAAACATGTTCGAGTTCAGTTATATTTTAAGTCGTGTTGTGGCTCGTGTACTAAAAAAAACACAACATGTACAATAAACAGGTTCGAGTTCAGTTATATTTTAAGTCGTGTTTAAAATATAACTTAATTAAATTTTCTTAAATAAGTACGTTTTCTTAAAAAATAAGTACCTTTAAATAAGTATCTTTCTTAAATAAAAAAGTAGAGTAGAAAAGACTTTCCGTTGAAAAAGTAGGCAACAAAAAATTAAAATTCTTAAAAAAGTATTTCTTATAAAAGTAAATTTTTTTAAAAATAACAATATAATAAAAATCTACCTTTTTTTCTTATAAAAGTAAATTTTCTTAAAAATGTACCTCTTCTTAATAATTTACCTCTTCTTTTTATAATGTATTTTCATTTGAAAAGGTACATTTTCTTATTAGTATGTAAGTAAGTAAATTATTCTTTATTTGTTTTCAAAAATTCAATACAAATATTATACCTATAAAAATAAATTAAAGAGTATTATATACGGCTTTGACATCGCTGTTAGCCGTTAGAAAAATCGGTTATATAATTCATATTTGTTTACTATCATTTATAGATTTAATTATAATGATTGTATTCATTTATTAAAATTTTACGGTATTGTAAAGCTTTGATTATGTAATTTACCAGTTACCAGTTGCCAATTAAAAAGATCTCCATCCAATATTTTAACTAAATTTTCTTCAGATATTGTTAAACTATCAAAATTTTGTAATCTGAAGCAATTTAATATCGGACATCTACAAAAAAAATGTTTTATATTTTCAATTTCTCTCATATTGCATAATGAGCATTCTTGGGAATTAGTTCTTGAAAATCGTGAGCCATTTAGTTGTATTAAGTCACAATGAGCTTTAAAAATCCAAGTTACGGTATTTCAGCTGGCAGTATCCATGATGTAATATTATCCTCTATTAAAGTTGAGTCTTCTATAAAAAGTTTGAGTTTGAGCGGCTCTCTGCAATCGATCTTCATAATATTTTATATTCAAAGCATTTAATAAATTGTTTTGTTTTCCAACCCAGTCCTGTAAGGTCATATCTGGTTGCCATTCATATTATTGCTGAATTGGTTTTGACTTTCTGCCCAAAAAAAATTTTTTTGTAAGATTTTAATACTTAATTTATGTTGAAGGCGAGATTCTGCAAACTGAAATAGTGTGCGTTTTAATACGTTAAATTTAAATTCAATGTATACAAATGGCTATCTTCCAAATCTGATTCCAGCATAATTGCGTAATTAGGGGTTGAGTTGGGTAATTTCAGTACTCTTTTCAAAAAATATCTTTGCACACTATCAACTTCTTCAAAGTGACTACATCCCCAAACCTGTGCTCCGTATGATTGAATGGCTCGACTTACTGCTCTAAATACATGATATTTTGTTTTTATTGTGATGAAGTTTTTATTTAAAAACGAATTCCATGTGGCGTTAATGCTACTTTTTGCTCTACTATTTCTATTTTTAACGTGTTTGGTGAACATAATTTTGGAGTTAAAATTACCCCCAAGTAGTGTAATTCATTTACTATTTCTATTTCTTCACCTTTGAAATGCCATTTTTCACTTCTAGCTAATCTTCCTCCATTTCTATATATCATTATCTTTGATTTAGTAAGAGTTACCTCGAGATTCCAATATTCACAATAATTTTACAATTTATCAATCATATTTTGTAGAATCTCATCTCTTCGGCCAATATTACAATATCATCTGCATACAAAAGCAATCGAATGTTAAGCTCATCAATAACAAGTGGGAAAATTATAGTCGGTCTAGATATGAAAAAGTTCATATCGGATGCTATATCTATATGGGGACTAGGCCCAAAAATGGACCGATCCTGCCATGTTTGGTAAAGTCTCTTGTATTTTGCAAAAATATATACAAACAAAGTTTGAGAAGAGTCAGTGCAATATTTTTGTTTTTTAATAGATTTAAGTGAAGATCGGGAAGCAGCTCTATATGGGGCCTTTGACTTAGAGTTATCCAATAGGGATGATTTTTGGACTACTGATTAATGGATGTAATAAATTCATGCAAACCCAATTTGACCAAGATTTACATGATAATTTGGATCTTATGGCAATTTATGTCGATTTCATAATGGTCATTTGTATGGGGGCTAGGTCTGAACATGGACCGATTACCACCAATTTCAATAGCGTTCATCCTATGGCCGATGAAAGCTTATATACCAAATTTCATCAAAACACATTCATATTTGCGACCTGCAGTTTGATTACAATGTTTACATGGACACACAGACGGACGGACGGACGGACATCGTTAAATCGAATCAGAAAGTGATTCTGATTCGATCGGTATAATTAAAGATGGGTGTAGGTCAAATATTTTTGGTTGTTACAAACAGCAGCACAAAGTCATTATACCCAAACATAGTGGTATAGGGTATAAAAATGCCAGGTATTCATAAAGGTCGTTAATATATAGAGAGAATAACAGTGGATAAAGTAAACAACCCTGCTTTACTCCAGAAACTGTTTCAAATGGTTCAGATAATTCTGTTTCATTCCATACCGTGGACTTAGTAGTAAAGTATACGCTTTCTATGAAGTAAACCATCTTCTTCGAGACTTCCATAGCGTGCAGTTTGTATATCAGTAATTTACGTGACAATTTATCAAAAGCTGCCTTTAAATCGATAAAAGGCCTTTTCTTATTATTTTTTAAAAAAAATACAATTTCTTAAAAAGTTATCTTATCTTAAAAAAGTATATTTCCTTAAAAAAAAAACTTTTCCTTGCAAAAAGAGTCAATAATAAATTAGAAACTTCAAAATTCTCTGAAAAGTAATTTTTCTTGAAAGGGGTACCTTTTGTTAAAAAGGTAAATTTTTTTATGTTCTTATAATAACAGTTCTTCGTAAAGAAAGAAATAAATTTTCTGAAAAAAGTATCTTTTCTTAAAAAGTACTGTTTCTTAAAAAAATACATTTTCTTTAAAATTAGCTTTTTCTTTAAAAATACTTTCTCTCGCAAAAAGAGTCAACAAAAATTCAAAACTTCAAAATTCTCTGAAAAGTATTTTTTTAAGGGGTACCTTTTCTTAAAAAGGTAAAAGTTTTTTTATGTTCTTAAAATAACAGTTGTTCGTAAGGAAATAAATTTTCTTAAAAAAGTATTTCTTCTTAAAAAGCACTTTTTCTTAAAAAATATATTTTCTTTCAAATTAGCTTTTTCTTAAAAAATTACCTTCTCTTCAAAAGTATCTTGTCTAAAAAAAGTACCTCTTCTTAAAAAAGAATCTTTACTTAAAAAAGTAACCAAAAGGAGGAGATAGTTTGTTTGGTAAAAAGTTTAATTCGTACTAGCATAGCCCAGCTCTCGAAATTCGAGTGCAAATTGTAGGAAATTTTATTTTTTCATTCAATTATAAATATTTGTTGAACACACAGAAGATAAATAACTGGGTTTGTTAATAAATAATTTTATAAGAGCGTATGCAAATTAATTTTAGCCAATTCACAATTCAACACTAATTTAATAAACACAGACACACAGCATTGTATAGTTTTTTTTTTTATTTAAATATGTATTTTATGTATGTGTTAGTAGCAACTTTAAATGCATTTTACTCCAAAAAAAATGTTCCAGATGGTGCAAATCTAAAAAGAAATGTTTTTCAAATGGGGTGCTTCTTGTCAAAATCGGTTGGTAATTCAAGGTTTAAAGCTGGTCACAAGAAATCGCCTTGCCTATTAATATAATAGATACCTTTGCCGTGAAACCAATGCGAATCCAAGCACAGAGTTATAATATTAAACCTTCTCCAATATAACAAACTAAATATAAAACAACTTTGAAAAATTTTCTTAAATAAATGTCCTTTGTGAAAAAATTATTTTTTTTAAAGTATCTTTTATTAAAAAAGCACTCTTTCTTAGAACAGTACTTTTTCTTACAAAAATATATTTTCTTTAAAAATTGCTTTTCTTAAAAAATATCTTCTCTTAAAAAGTACATTTTATTAAAAAAAAAAAACTTTTTCTTAAATAATTAAGTTTTTTTAAGAAAACAATACTGCCACCATCTATATGTCCGGTCGGGTTGTTCTCGGACCGCACTCGTATTTCCATCAGGGCGCCTACGGCACCTTAACTAACTAGCTATAAAATTCTTGTAAAATTATGACTGTTTCAATTAAAATGAAAAGCTATTTTAAAATTTTCACAAAATTAATAAAAATATTGTTATAGTTTTGCCTTTAAAATCAGAGTTGCTAGAAAAATAGGAAAATCCTATTTTTATAAATCAGCGTAGAGAGATCTATATGAAACCCAGAAGGCTCCAATATATTTATTTTGTCGCCATACACATTTTGCTGCACAAATTTCTTTCCAAACCTTGGTTTTTTTTTTTTAAATAATTTCAACCTACACAAAAGGGTGGATTGAATTAGCAGTATACAAAAGTACAGGAATTCTTTACACACATGGGTGTGATATACATATTTTCATTTATTTATTTAAAACTTAAAAGACCTAAGAAAAAGGTAAACAATTCATATTCTCTCATACCCAGATGTTAAGATTGACTTAACATAAAGTCAAATAATAAAAATAAAAGGAAGAATCATAAAAATGAACAAAAATAAACATTATCCCCACAACGAAAGGATTGTAGGGAACAAGTTTGTATCCACCATCAACCAACCAACCAACAACAATGTTGATAAAAATAACACAGACACTTCAAATGTATTATTGAATAAACATTAAGCGTCCTCATATCCTCCCTAACTTTACAAAAGAAAAAAAAAAGACACACACCACATCAAAATGTGTGATGGGACCTCTTTTAGTTTTGTTTGCAGGCTCAGGTAAATTGTAAAGATTTTTATTCTGGCACAAACAACAAAAAAAAAAAAAAAAAAAACAAAAACAGAAAAAACTTTCAACTTAACTGAAAAGTAAACGCACCAAACTGGTTTGAAAGCAACCAAATATTCCTGTTGCCTTGTTTGATAAAAAACGGCCAAGGAGTTTCTCTTCGCTCCATAAGAAACCAGTTTATAGTCGTACTATTTTATATATAAACATTAAACAATATTCGAATCCTCATTTATTTCACACAACTACTATTATGAACGAGTATCAAACGTGTCCCCTTTTACCAACGAGGAGTAACTGCATTAACCATTCATGTGATGACGATCATGAGTTGGCGTATAAAGCACATCGTAGAGGTCCATACAAGCAGAAAAGAAAACAGAAAAATCAACGTTAATGTCCTTCTACCATAAAAATCTTGTATTATGTACGATGAGTCGTCTCCTAGGTTGGTCGTTCAACAATGGAACAGACAACCAACAAAAACTGGTGAGCGCAAAATTTTTGAAATAAAAATGGAAGTTTGGCCAATTGTACTGAATAATTGTGAATGAATAAAGCCGTAACTTTTTGAATGCAAAAAAATAAAAAATTAAGAAAGATCCCTTTTAAATAATAGGATTTCTCAAAATCCTCAAATAAAGTATTTTTTTTTTATCAATGATTTCATTGTTGGAGATAAATCTATTTCTACTAACCTATTTCTTTAGGTTTGGAAATAGGAAATAGTCACTGTGGGCAAGATTCAGTTAGATTGGATGTTTTGCACGCCCAAGGCGCGTACACTCGGAGACCATGTGGCCCAATATGACACCATTTGGTGTAATAGTATTGGAAGGTAGAGATAGAAATAGAGATTATAAAAGTGTAGATGGAATATGGAAAGGAAGGGAAAGTGAATTCTTTCATCCATTATGCATCCCTTTTGAACCAACCTGATTTCCTCAAGAAGTCTGAAAGGTCGAAGAGTAGAACATCTACTAAACACCCATCTACATCATCTAAACACCCATACAGCTCCTACAGAAGTCAGCTCTCGGGACGCCTATGCGTTCAGCCATCTGCCCTATTACACAGTGTCCAGTGAGTACTCCTAGAAGTAGGCTGATTGTCCCTGTACCCAAAACCAAGCAGTGCTTTTGATCTCATTCGATTAGGGAAGGGCAATAGGATCTGAGATATTCTGCAAGAAGTCAGCTGTGCCCATCTTGTCCTTAATACAAGATCAGCTACCTCTTTAATGAGATTCGACAGCTTGGAAGATGTACTTTAATATCAGTGTCCATCGTCCCGCTCAAAGATTCTGAGCCCTTCCGCTCAAACTCATCAATCAGCTCGTTTTCCATGACCCCACTATGTACTGGAACTCTATCAGCCTCACAGTATGTTGTCGGATTTGCTCGAGGGACCTGATACAGTCCCTCACACATCTCGACTTAATATTCCTCGATTTCAAGGCTTTGAGAGCAGCAAGAGTGTCCACGAATATATTAATGGTCGTTGGATCCATATCCCGCTCCAGAATCATTTTCTTTGTTATGAGAATGGCGTTAATTCCGTCAGGCTAGGTACGATGTCGTTGGATAAATGTCTGACCCTTGTTCTCGCAAATACAGGACAGTAACAAAAGTAGTGTTTTAGGGTTTCGTCATCCTATACGGTATAGGTGAGCCCTCAGTTCAGAGTGTCCAGTGCGGATGCCAATAACCTTACTAAGTTCCCTAGTTTTAGTACATAAAATTAAATTTAAAATTCAGATAATTACAATGAATAAAGAGAATAAATTCATACTTAAAACCTAAAATTTAAAAAATATATTTGCAATTATTTTATCACTTGATATAACGAAAGTCCTTGAAACTATCTCTGGATCCATTGGGAATGCACAAAGACACATCACATATATCTGGCTTGCCTCGTATATCCTTTGCCCTTATCCTTCGAGTATTTAGGCCAATGTTGATTGCCTAATTTAAGCATATGCAGTACTTCCTTGTCAACGAAAAATGTCTGTTGATTGGACCGAGCTAAAAGCTCATATCCCCCTATACTTGTTATTGTTTATATTGGTTTCGTGATGCTTTCTCTACTTTGCATATTGCAAAATCAATAAAATGGTTAAATATCTTAAAGAGTCCACTTTCCAGGTCTTACAATTGTACTGTACTGTGCTGTATTGTAATTGTACTGCTTTTCTTTTTTCAGAAAAAAAAAATGGAAACACTACCTTCATGGGTTAATGGCGATGGATCGATGGCAAAAGTTGCATAATTCTTCCATTAAAAAGAAAAATTTTGTCTTCTCTTTCTACTCGGTATTCAAAACTTCTTTTTCAACTCCTTTTCAAATCAAATCAAATTTCAGTCTTTGTCAATCTGTTTCCTCCAATAGTCGCTGTAGCCCAAATTCCTTTTTGACGTTAACACAATACTAAATGGAGAGTTGGGAAATAATTATCGAAATAGGTTTTATGAATCTGTTCTTCAGGAATACTTTTTGAAAGATGGAGTTAAATATAAGAGCAAAAGCCTAACTTTGAGCCATTAAAAATTGCTCACTTTCCTTGATATTTTATATCCGTATATGATGAGTTTCTTCCGCATATAATGCCTCAATGTGACTTTGCATTCAAAGGAACCAACATCTCGTCCACCTAAAGACTTGAATCTTTTGGGAGCTCTTTTGATTGGTAATGGACGGATTTTGTGTAACTTCTTTTATTCTGATCTTTACTTCTATATATTTCTTAAATTGTGGAATCTTTGTCTTGGTATTGTCCATTGTTCAATACATTTCCAAATGTGGATAGCCAATGGTACCAAACATTGTCTCTAAAACTAGAAATGTTAGTAAAAATTCGGTAGTTAAATTGACAGATTTTCCCCTTTTTAATCATTGATGATTTGTTTGTTGAACACACAATCTGTTGAAGAAAGTCTTCTGTAAATTTATACAAAATATATTCCACAAGTAATTTCATGCCTTTGTTTGTAAAGGTTTCAGTAAAAGTTATCTCTGCAGTGATCCAAGAATAGTTTTTCAACTAAATTGGTCAATCTTTTTGAGTGGAATTTTAGGAGTTTAAAAAATTGAGGAACTCTCTTGAGCAGAACTATTAACAGAAGAATTCTCTATTTAGAATGCACTATCAACTGCAGACTATTCTACCTGAAATGTACTACCACCTAAAGAAATATCTGTTATAAAGGGTCCGCCATCTAACGTTTACTTTTCAACTAGTGCTTATTTCGTGAATGGTAACACTTAGCTCATGTCTGATTTGACAGATAATTAGTTTTATCCTTCCGCTGAACGAATATGGTTGTGTATACGCTTGAACAACGCTGGGAAATATTGCGACATTACTTTGAAAATCATGGTAATGTTGCAGAATGTGTGCGAAAATTGCGTAGGGATTTTGGAAGAAGAGAAGCACCGTCAGCTCCGTATATTCATTATCTTGTGAAAAAAGTGAAAGAAACTGGCATCCTCATCGATAAACCAAAGCGTGAAAAGCCAAAAACAGTGCGTACACCCGAGAATATTGCTGCTGTGGCAGAAAGTGTGCGTGAAGCGCCATCAACATCAAATCACCGTCGTTCTCAAGAATTGAACATTTCGGAGGCATCATTGAGACGAATTTTGCATAAAGACCTTGGTATGACGCCATACAAAGTCCAATTGGTTCAGGAGTTGAAGTCAACTGACCATCCAATGCGTTTTCGCTTCGCTAGTGGGCCTGCGATCGACTTACAGAAGATGCCGATTTTGCCAAAAAAAAATCATCTTTTCAGATGAAGCTCATTTTGATCTTGGCGGGTATGTAAACAAGCAAAATTGTCGCATTTGGGGCACAGAAAACCCGCACGCATACATTGAAAAGCCGATACACCCAAAACGAGTCACTGTTTGGTGCGGATTTTGCTCCAGAGGCATAATTGGGCCATTCTTCTTCGAAAATGAGGAAGGAGTGGCCGTTACAGTCAATGGCGATCGTTATCGGGCCATGTTGAACGAATTTTTGTTCACAAAAATTGAAGAGGAGGATATTGGCAACATTTGGTTTCCACAGGACGGCGCTACGTGCCACACAGCCGAAGCTACACTCGATCTTTTGCGCCCTGTTTTTGAAGATCGCATTATCAGCCGCAGAACTGATGTCGTTTGGCCACCTCGGAGCTGCGATTTGACACCGTTGGACTATTATTTGTGGGGTGCCCTCAAAGATAAGTGTTACGCCAACAAGCCAGAGACAATAGACGCTTTAAAGGACAATGTTCGTGAAGCCATTGGTGAAATACAGCTGCACACAATCGATAATGTGCTTAAAAATTGGACTGATCGTTTAGGCTACTGCATGGCCAGCCGAGGCAGCCATTTGAATGAAATTATTTTCCGTTATTAACCAGAAGGATTGTACTTTCAAATAAAAAAAGAAATTTGAGATAATATTCAGAAGTTTTTTTTTAAAACATTTTCAAAAAAAAAAAAAGTTATTTGGCGGACCCTTTATTACTATATCTAGCAACCTCATCATTTTCAACATCTATATCCCGTATGTTTATCTCATATGGGCTTTTTCGAGAAAAATTTTCTAATAAAAAGTTTTCATTGCTACTTAAAGCATTAAATACGTTGTTAATTAGCTCAGTTCCTTACGATTCTCCTACGTCAGAAACATCTGAATCTTCGAAATTCGCTAAAATTATTTTTCTAAATTAAATATGAGTGTTAGCAGAGCTTAAGCATAGATACACCAAAGCAGTACCATAGCAGCATAAAACGCAAATTGATCGTTTCCATTTGTAGAAGAGTGTTATTTTACTTCAATATTTCAGTATATTCATTTAAAGAGATTCATGTCGAAATTATGTGTGTGTCATAGCTTTTCCCCAAAATATATAATTTCTAGCCCATAGTGCCGTTTCATTGTGTGACGCTACATGTTCAACTGGAAATGGGGATCGTTTTGTTAAGATAACTCGAACACTCTGACTGCGAGCGTTCAGAGTAAACACACGTTGTATGTCTAAGAGGATATCATGAATGTTAAATTGTTTATGTACGAGTAAGTATGTATGTACAAGAGATTGGAGTTAATGGTATTCAACAGTTGTTGCCGTTGAGTCAGTTCAGGGATGTCTGTCCTTTTTGTGTATTCGGTGTGAGTTTGTTCGTTGTTTTTTATGTCTTTCTCTTTTAATAATGTAGTGATTCCTTGTTTTTTTTTTTCTTATTTGTTTACATATATACATATTCTTATGGACTCTTATCGCTATTTGTGTGTTTGGCCAAAAGGTACGAGTATCCTTTTCTTCGTTATTTCTGTTTAGACTAAAGAAGTTTAAATATTCACACAATGTAGTCTTTTGATGACTGTACTTACTTCTGTTGAATATATGTTTTAATGGTGTTGTTGGACATATTTTAGTGGTGATGCAATAATAAAAGGATCACGAGAATTAGCTATTTCAGCAATATTTTATTTTTATACGAAAAATATTTCGCATTATGTGTGGGCCCACATAATAGTTGCCTCAGATTTATAAAATTTATATATTTATATAAAATTTATAACATTTAACTTTTTGCTATGCTGTTAATACTGTTATATAAGTAATTTATAGCATTTATGACAAATTAAAGCACTTACGACAAACTTCATAGAATTTGTGAAAAATTTTATTTTTAATGTCTTCTTCTTCTTTATTTGCTTATTCATTTTCCGAATATTAGCGACTAATACAATTACATTTTAACTACATTACATTTCAAATAATTTCATAAATTTATTGTAATATCCGCAAAAGCGTTTCTTTTTTTCTCCCCTCTCAGGAGATCTCCTACAGCAGATGTGGCCATACAGCCCACAGGCCACTGGCCACATCTTTATAATATTACGCCATGTTATTTTTTCTCCTCCTCCAGTCGGTTTTCCTTCAATATGTGTATCGTAATGATCTGTAACAGCTTATATTTGGGTTCCTCATAATGTGGCCCAAGTTTTCTTTCTCTGCGCCGTTCGATACAAAGTGGGTCCATTTTGCCGACGATAAATCCACATTTCAAAGACTTTCAGCTTCTTTATATCCACTGCTTTTATGTTTCATAACTCCATTGCATATAGCAGAATTGATCTTACATACAGTCTTGAGGAATCGTATTTTCGTTTCAAGATTAATGTCATGGCTGGTAAAACCTCTTTATGCCCTAACCACTATGTTGTATAAGGTATAATGACTTTGTGCTGATGTTTGTTACAACCAAAAATGTTTGACCTAGACTCATCATTTATTATACTGATCGACTCAGAATGACTTTTTGAGTCGATTTAGCGATGTCCGTCCTTCCAACCATCCGTCTGTCTACAGGTCCCAAATATAAATATATTGTAATGAAATTTCGGTTCATTTTTGGACCTAGTCCCCAAATAAATATAGCAACCGATATGAACTTTTTCAAATCTGCAAGCAAAAAATTAATAAAATTGTACTTAGATTTGGTTTTTGCTTATTTTCTATACCCAACTTGTTGGATCTAAGCCCAATTCTCTACACGCATGTTATAGGGTATTTTGCCGACATAGAAGTTTTGTATCTGTAATATCTGTAAGTTGGTTACGTGGGGCTATTTTTTCTATTCACAACCATATATTTCGTTTTCCGTATATTAATCTTCGGGCCATATGTTTCAGTGTATATAGTAAATTTGTCTACTAGATCTTGAAGTTCAGACATACGATCAGTTGCGTGACTAATTCATTATCGCCCAGCCCAAAACCTTCGAGTCAGAAACTTGGAATTTAGATTGTAGATTCCCCTATCGGCGATAAAATCTATTGAGAAGGGAATTTTAGAAATTCATACATTTAGGGGCTAAAAACGGGTAAAAAGGGGGAAATGGTAACAACTGGATCTAGAACCATATGGAGAAGCGGACAAAATGTGGACCTCGAAAAGACTTTGTAATCATTTTCCGGCTTCAATTGATAATCTCTTGCGGTTTTCTTCCATTCAAATTTTAATGGTTTAAATACACTTTCATCGGCGTGTTGCATTATGTGTGTGGTGTTTTGAGGTAGTGCATATAAAATAACAGCTTTGTCTTCGCAAAACTGACATAACTTCAATGTCATGTGGGATCTATTGCCATCAAGGTCGTTGGACATTGAGTTCATTAAGCCAATTATGGACTCCATTTGCGATATACTCGAAAAATGTTTCGCACACCATCCATCCCATTTCTGACTTTCCCAGAAACCATTTTTCTGGTAGGCTGTTATTGCTTATTTAAGTGGTCGCACATATGGAAAGACAACCATTGGGTGTACCGACTTTCCATTTGTTGAAAAACCAACAGAACTGTAACTGTTTTTTTTCATTTCCTCTTTGGATGGAATACACGTTCCTTTGGAGCCAAATCTTTCCAGTTTTAGGGCAGATCCAAAGCTTGCCTCATCCCCATTAAATGTTTAGTGAACTTTGCTCGCTGAGGAAGTTTTTTAAGTCTTCAAACCATTTTTTTATGTTTTGTTCTGTTATACCCCTCGTTCCTATGCCGATTCAAAAAGCCTAAATACCACTTCCTTGCAGGTACACCATTTAAAAATGTGGTGGTTCGCTGGTGGTTATTGATAATTTTTTAACTGTGATCAGTAAGTTATCAATTTTCAAAGGAAATCCACATTTTGCGAGGTCTTGGCACCATTTTACAACCCTTTCTCCTAGGACCTTCATGAATACGACCATATATTCGGTCTTATATGGTGGAACACCTTATTTTTTACTGCCGCCTAATACAGAAAGAGTGGCCTTATCTTATTTCATTTAGGTATATCACTTTTTAAGGATTCTTCCAAATATTGGTGCGTGAGTGTTTTCTCTTTGGTGGCCATATTTGGAATTTTCGAAATGTCTGAAATGCCAGGAAGAATTATCTCTACTGAATCTCAAAACGTTATTCTGTATCGTGATTTCCCATAAAATAAAATTAGGAATCAAAGCTGCTGCCGACTTCAAAACACTTTTTGTCCTGTACTCGGCAGGTCTTAAAATACCTTCAAAATATATCATTTTGAATTAATTTTCTTTATAACCGATGGCAAGGTAGAGTAATAAACAATTTTCTAGAATTTGAGCTTTATATGAAAAAGTACTAATTTTCCAGGAGTAGGCACCCCCATGCCGACCATTGGAAATTAAAAAATTTTTTTGTTCCTAATGTCGGCAGCCATTAAAATGAGAAAAAAAAAATATTTTTATTAAATCTTCCACATTAAACGCAATATTTTAATTTATTTCTATCTTTAGAAACCGCTTTATTTAAAAAAATGCTAAAATTATTATGATTACTTACTTGTTTAAGTTGGCATTAGCACTAAAAAATTACTTAAAATAAAAGATTTACCACGCGTGTTAAAAGACTGTCACTGAATGAGTACAAAAAAAAAAATCATGTGAGTCCGCTCACAGGGGAGAAGTGTAAACATCTAGTAATTAAAGATTTTTTATGTCACTTTTTTAAAATCCAACAGAAAGCGTCATCTATGTATCACTTGTAGCAACAACTGCAGGGACTCTGGTTTTACTTGTGGGGTTGTTGAGTTATGTATATGTTATACGTTTATATTGGGAAATTTTTGTCGTTTTACAGCAAAGGTTTATTGAATTAGCTGAAACAATTTTATGTAATAATTTTTCACCAATACAATCATAAGTCACACCGATTTGTCTTACGGTTCATAGGTAACATGTGAGCTCACATGATTGTATTGTGAAATAGAAATTTACTCCCCTGCGCGTATAGATGTTTACATATCAAAATATCAAAATACCCATCCCAATCACATTTAATTACTACATAGAGACGAATAGGTATATTCGCACTTAAAAGAAGATCTTAAATAATTATCTTTATTCTTATTTATTTACATTTTAACTCAAAAATGTCGAATATTGGTACATGCCGACCTTATAGTGCATTTACATCTTAGTAAAATATAGTAATTTAGTATGTACGAGATTTGGAGCAAAATCTAGTTCATTTTTACTATATTTCCCATACAAAACAAAATCGAGCTCGTTACTAGATTTTAGCAAAATCGCCCAAAATCTTGTCAAACTTGGGAACTACTAAATGATACTACTATGTTTTTTTCATATTGTAGTAGAAAATTACAACGCAGTGACTGAAAAATTGACATTTAAAAACAAAAGCAAACAAGTTGAATAAAAAGGAAATAAAATATTAATTATTAATAAAAATGACGATTCTATAATAAAAAGAGTATTTAGTAATTGAAAAGTTATGATTTTTTATACTTATATGTGCCCATTCCCATCTGCTGTATAATAATTGTGCAAAATGCATTCGTTTTTGTTGTTCAAACAATCATTTAACAAATGCTGATGTTCAGCTTGTGCTTTTTTCATTCTTGATGTATAACACAGTACAACATTTTTAAGCTTATTGATTCGGGACTCAATTTTGATAATTTTATGTGAAAGTAGCCTAAAAAATAAGAACTTCTGTATCATTCGTTTGGTCATGTTACATCAACAAATAATTTTAATATTTTTTTGAAGTTAGTAAGTATCGTATAGGGGAATTTGTCACGTTTTAGGCTCTTTTGTTTGGCATAACTCGAGAACCACTACTCGGATTTCGCTGAAACAATTTTTGAAAAATCAAGAATTACAATTACTTACTTTTATATAACGTTTCGCTACATAAGCAACAGTTTCGCAGTTATAAATAAATGTATGAAGAAAAAAAAAATATTTTTTGCCTAAATTTTTTTTTTTTTTTTTTTTTTTGTTAACTTTATTTTGCATGAAAAAAACATTCCGATTCATATTACAGCTATTCTTACACAGAAAATATGTGATTTTTATATGTTATCTGTGCATGGAAACAAAATTTAGAACATTTTCAATTATTGTCACTATCCATCCTCGTTGAAGTTGACGCTTGTGTTCTGAGTCTGCATCATCATCCGAGTTAGACATAATATTCAAGGGCATGTTTTGTTCAGTGTGTCCACCAATTTCAGTGTCATCTTCATCTTCGGTGCTTTCATCTTGTAACTGCATAATTTTAGAACTCCACCAACAAACCTCCGCAAGCAATGCATCCAATTTTTTGCCTTTGAATCGCTTTTCCATTGGCATGGTCACCTGGTGGAACCTCTCTCCTTGTTCGTCCGATTCCTGAGGTAATTGTGCCAAAAATGTATCAAGGTGGAAATGCATGAAATGTAATTTTAACGTCATGGATGCATTGATTTTCTCAAAATAAATCAGCAAGTTGTCCACTCGTGACTGTATGTCATCTCGCTGTACACGGTTCTTTCCTAAAACGCCTTCGATGACTTGTTTCAATGCATCCCATGCACATAGGTGGTTATAATGGTTCGAAAGCATATTTGTGAAAGATTCGCTTTTCATTAACTTTCGTATATCCGGTCCTGTTTGAAATATAAAAAAAAAACTTTTTCGAAAAAATTATTGGTAATGCGAATTTATCGAAGGGAACAAATTTAGATATGATAATATTTAAATACAGACAACGATACGTACCTTTTCTAATTTTAGCTTCACTGAGTTTTGGAAAGATGGATTTCAAACAGTCATAGGCGTCATAAATATCTTTGACTACCACTTCGACGAATTTCCCAGCTCTTCCTAATTTCATGTGGAGCGATGGCAACAAAATATCAGCTAGATCCTTTATCAAAGGTTCATTACGTAATTTTAATTGTTTCTCCAGCTCGGGAGTTCTTGCTTCCCAATCTTTACATTGATATTGATTCTCTGCATATCGCGAATCCCAATTACAAAGGAAGCAGAAGTATTTTGGAAAACCGCCCTTTAATATAATGCCTTGTATTATGTTGACAACCTTTAGATCACAACAAATCTTCCAGTTGTGTACATTGTATTTGATTTTCTCCAAAATTTCGCCCAATGTTTCATACGTTTCCTTCATAGTTGTGCTGAATCCCAATGGAATGGACGGTTTTTTGTTTGTTTTATGCAACAGCACAGCCTTCAAACTTGAAACTGAACCATCGATGAATAAACGCCAGTCGGCAGCAATATAATCCATTCCCAATTTTTTCACTAAACCTGGGATATCATGGCAGTAAGTGAACGTATATGCTTCGTCAAGGGAATGAAATTTCTGAAATTCAGCACATTTATTAGCGTTTATTACTTTGCTACCGCAATCATAAAAATTAAATAACCTTATGTTTATTACATTTTTTTTTAATTCTGAAAATCATAAAAAAAGTCATCAATGTTTTTTCCAAAGAATTTTGTGCATATCTCGAGCAATTTTTTGAAATTCATACCTTCACTTAATTGTGAATAAAAGCGAAACGCGTTCATCGATTTTCATGATTTATGTCTCATTTTGTTCATAGGTTATGTGACTTTACGCAAAAGTAATAGGACTTGGCACATTTGACCGTTTTGGATTTTTTATGAATTAAAAAAAAAAAAAAATTTTTAGGCAATAAATATTTTTTTTTTCTTCATACATTTATTTATAACTGCGAAACTGTTGCTTATGTAGCGAAACGTTATATAAACAGTAATTGTAATTCTTGATTTTTCAAAAATTGTTTCAGCGAAATCCGAGTAGTGGTTCTCGAGTTATGCCAAACAAAAGAGCCTAAAACGTGACAAATTCCCCTATACGATACTTACTAACTTCAAAAAAATATTAAAATTATTTGTTGATGTAACATGACCAAACGAATGATACAGAAGTTCTTATTTTTTAGGCTACTTTCACACAAAATTATCAAAATTGAGTCCCGAAATCATGCGTTGTACTGTGTAATATAATACTAAAATCCATATTACCATTTTCCTATTGTTTTGAATATTTTTGGTATTTCTAGTTCATATGATTTATTTTAATCAGCTGTTTATTGTTGTGGAAACAAAATCTCACATAATGTCAAAAAAGTTAGATATAAACGGTATAGATTTTGGAATAGATTTCAACTAAAATCTACTAGATTTTCCTTATATGTAAACGCACTATTAGGGACGTTTACTCTATATGCTTTCATTGAAATAATGGTAATTTCTGGAGTAATACAAATTCACGTTACTACCATGGGGGTTATAAAGAACTTTTTGCAAGCCATAACATGCGTACAAAAATTTTGTGTTCCTCTCTTTACTTTTTACTTGATCATGTAAGAATTTTTGTTTATAATTACTATGTATGTACCCACAGTAAAGATCTATACACACAGTGTTGCTTACGATAAAATTGCCTGTACGTGAAAATGCAAACAAGGCAAACGCTAAAATGCATTCTGCTTTTTCTCCGTAACGGTACAAATGCAAACTGTGTGAATTTGTAAAACGTTGTTACTAGTATGTACTTATAACCTATTTGCAGCAAAAAACAACATTTCGATAAATTGTCGCTTACGATACAATTGCAAATAGGGCTCGATTTGTTTAACTGTTTAAACCTTTATCATTGCTTATGATATAAAATATAAAAATATGTCAAATGTCAAAAAGTTTGTTCTTTTTTTTGGCCAAGTTATTTAAATTAAATATGATTTTTGTTAAGCTAATTGGGCCTATTATATTAATGTAAATAAAAAACCTTTTATTACATATTTCACCCAACGTTTCGTCAATTGCTTGTTGACATCTTCAGGGGGATTGTAATTTTCAATTAATTTTTCACATTAAATTATAAATTGCTTACATAAAACAAAAAACATAAAACATTTAACATATACTAAAATTAAATTACACACAACTTAAAATAATATCACAGTTTTTCCTTCTATTTTATTGCAACTCTGTAACTTGTATAAAAATACGATAGTTTCATTCAAACTTTATCTATAAATGCAGCGAAACGTTTGAATATTGTGCAAATAATAATCCCATAATCTAATCTAATCTTCATTAATTTAAAGGAATAGTTTTAATGAATAAATTCTTTATATTGCCTTATAGAATTTAAAATAATATGATGAGATTTTATCTCAACCCAAACCACAATAATTTACGTTAAAACTAACACTTAGTTGCTACTGGTGATTGAATAATAATTTCTATTGATTAAAATCTCCCGAAAATCTCACTCAACAAAGCGTGAAGTGAAGAAAATTTCCGGCGATTAAGTTGATTTGACTGCATAATTAATTTTGATTTAACAAAACTTTGTAATTCACAGCAGCATAACATGTATGGGAACTATTGCACCTGGTGTGGCTTACAAACTGCAATGAGTCCTTTGTTATCCTGTTAGCCACAGGTGTTTTTCAAAGTCGAAAAATTCTCTGTTAGGGGTGTGTTTTGTTCAGGTGTTAAGTACCGTGAAATAATATTCAATGTTTCTATCGCTGGGAAAGTTAACGTAAACAACTTGTTGTTTTGTTGTAATTTTTTCCTTCTGGCATTGTCCTTAATAAGATTGCTTTATTTTTAATCAATGTATGGTAATTATTTATGATTTCGTTTTTTCCCTCGTATTTTCATAAATTTCACACACAAGTTAATAGAGTGTGTTGGTTTTTAACAATAAAATTAGAAAATTTGGAAGCCACCCCTTCTTTAGACATTTAGAATATTTCTCCTTTTTTTTCTAATTTTAGGAAAAAAGTTCACAATGTCATAATTAATTTCCGTTTTTTTTTTCTCTCTAACAAAAATTTGATTTTATTTTACCTTTTTGTTGTAGTCAATGTAAGACGTTATGTCAGTTGTCAAAATTCTATATGTCATTTGTATGATCTGCTTCATAGCGGATGTTCCCATGATGATTATGTTCATATTACGAGGATGACGATGATGTAATTATATTTAATACTTTCTTGCTGCTAGAGGGAAACGGATTGAAAAATAAAATAAATGATGATATTTCTTGTTGTTGGTAAAGGAAATGATATTTAGAAAATTTGATTGAAAGTTTCTTGTATTCTGCTATGGACTTTAATTTAATTTCTATTTGTAAGTATTATTTTTCAATTTAAGATCTACTTTTAGATATAAGTAACTATAAATTCTAGATTTTTACTCGTAAAACCAGTTGTTCACCTTTGAATTATCTTGGAATCTTCATTAAAGGTCAAACAATTGTTTTACTTTTTTTATACCTTTGAATATAAAAATTACATTGAAACATAAAACATTTTTCTGTTTTCAGTTCTGAAGTGAATGCGAACAAACATACCGCTTAGAAATGAAATCTTTTTTATGACTGTTTTGCGGAGTTCTTCAAACAAAAAACATTAAAAATATTGTTAAAGATAAGATGTTTTTCGGAAACCCTTTCCATATAATATTTGGTATAGTTACATATTCCGCATCCTATATTCATATGAGGTCATAAAGCAGCCAAAAAAAAAACAGCGAAAAAGGTTGTCCTTTTAAGGATATTAGAATGTCTCAGAATAGTTTTTTAAGATAGTTTTTAAAATTCCTCAGAATGCTTTCTAAAGGACATTTTTTAAAAATCATAAAAAACTACTGTATTCAAATCAAAAGGTGACTTTTGTAAAATCTTTATTATTTCCCCCATACCAGTGTAATAATGGAAATAATTAGAGAAAAAAGTCTGGGCCCCAAAAAATATATGTAATAAGTGATAACTTTTAGTAAAATATATGTTTAACGAATTGAACAGTCAATTCCGAAAAATTGGATCATAAATTTGAAAATTTTTTTTTTAATTTAAAAATTTGAATGTTTAGAAGTATTTTGATATAGGGTGAGCCAAATAAGACCTACCAATGTCTTAATGGAGGTGCATCTGCAAGATCAAACTTCAATATTCTTCTCAATGTTGTTCTGGATATGCCGAATGAATCATTTGCAATATGGTCGCACAGTTTTCGATGAGCACATTATCGTTCCTCAAAACGGCTATAGGAATCTGAAGGCTGTGGGAGCTGATCTTGAATAAAAGATAGAATGTGTTTAAATGTTAAGTGCTTGTTTTATATGTTTTTATGTTTACTTGCTGTAATTTTATGTTTACTGTTAAATGTAAAATTATAGTTTAATGTAAAAGTATATACTTATTACAATTTTTATTTTTTATTTATTTATTTATTTATTTATTTATTTATTTATTTATTTGATGACCTAGCACAACTAGACAAAAATTTTATAAATTATAGTGCTAGTGAGTAATGAGAACATAAATCATATTTAACAATAAACTTGGCCAATTCACAAACCAACACTTTTATGGTTTATTATTATTGTGAATGAAGATAACAAACTCATTAACAAACAGATTAACAAATTTAATAAAACACACACATAGCATATGTATAATTTTATATATGGGGGGTTTCATGTCAAGTGCACCAACTTTTGAAACCGATGTCTTCCGATCGGGATGAAATTTGCACCAAGGTTAGTCCTATTGGATAGTAGTTTTGACAACAAGATCGGTCAAGATCTCTCTGAGTTAGAGGCGATCACAATTTGACATTTTGGCCAAACAGGTGTTTTTTCTCATACATGTAACTTATTACCTATTGTTATTAGATATTGTTATTCAATATTTCGGAAAAAAATACGTTAAAAAAAAATTTTTTTTGTAGACTTTTTTTTTTGCTAAATCAAAGCATTTTTTGCCTTTTTTTCAAAAAGAGCATTTTTTTTTCATAAAGCTTAGAATTTTTCCTTTAAGAGCTTTTTTGTCGCTTAGTGGGATGGGAGTGGGATATCTATTAAAGACCTGCAATTATTGAACTATACAACATGCGACATGTGTCACATCATGCAAGTGTTCATTCATGCTATGCCGCTCATACATGTTTGACAATGACATATATAGACACTGTCGAATAAATTCAAATCAAATCTATGCATAATTTTTACAGTGATTTTGCACACATGAACATGGAAAATTAACATGTCAACACGTGCGACACATGTGACACATGCGACATTTCCTTACTGTCCGTCTGTGTGTCCATATAAATCTTTTAATCAAAGTACAGGTCACAAATATGAAAATATTTCAGTGAAATTTGGTATATAAGCTTTTGCCGGCCATAGAATGAGAGCTATTGAAACTGGTGAAATTCGGTCTATGTTCAGACGTTGTCCCCATCCAAATAACCCCTATGAAATCGGCTTAAATTGACATAAGATCCAAATTATCATATAGATCTCGGTCAAATTGGGCTGTGTGTGTTTATTACTTCCATTTATCATTTTCTAAAAATAATGCCCATATGGCAATTCTTTGTCATAGCCCCCATATAAAGCTGCTTCCCGATTTTCACTTAAATCTATCAATATACAAAATGTTGCAGTTTTTTTTCTCAAATTTGGTTTGTATATACTTTTCAAAATATATGTGACTTTATGAATTCAAATGATGAATAAAGCAGAAAAATAACCGTAAACCTTTTATTAGAAAAAATTAAAAACTGAAAAATATTTTTCTTTATATGTCATTAGTTGGATTTAAAATGTTTTGTTTGTTTTATATGGATTACAAAAATAAAGTTTAATTTCGAAATAAAAGTTTTTTTTCAATTTGAAATTTTTTTAATCAATTATTTATTTGATTTGATTTAGGATCTTTATTGAAAAGTTTTAAAGAATAATAAATATTTTCATACGAGGCAGTGAAAAACATGCTGCAGAAAAAACATTAAAAGACATGGTATTGACCACAACAACGTACAACAGCTTAGCTAAGTTGCAAGAACATGCTAAGACAGTAGGTTTGAGTTGGCATGACATGGCATAACACCTTGCTTGAGTTGACATGACATAGCAATGCATGAAATTTTTGAGAATGACATTTTTGCAGAAAATGTTGAATTGTGCAGTAGTTTTATATCTATCAAAATAAATGTTTTGTAACTCATGACAACGGTTTTTCAATTTTTCACAAATGTACTATTTTCAATTTTTTCCTATTTGTGTGAAAAACCTTACAAATAAAACCTATACTGAGAAACTAGGCAAATTAACCTTTCCGAGGGTGTGTAACATACCTTCATACCATAACAGAAGAGAATGGTTCTCTGTAACCTGAAAGAGTTATTTGCAATATTTCAATCTGAACACGAGGATGTTAAAATTGGCTTCACGAAATTTACCCAAATGAGGCCAAAACATTGCGTTTTGGCAGGAAGCAGCGGAACTCACACAGTATGCGTTTGCATTTAGCATGAAAATGGTAAACTGATGTTGAAGGAAGTCAACTTAAAGTATTTAACAGATGATTCGGCAGAAGATTTACACGATTACCGCGATAGCCTTAAATTGGCTATGTGTCCTAATGCAACAACTTCTTGCCACTTAGGTGAATGTACCAATTGCCTGAAAACCACATTCATCAAAGAAAATTTAATCAACTCTTTAAATCGAGAATATATAGAGGAGGTCAAATTTGATTCTTGGATTCAGACTGACAGATGCACATTGAAAACAATCATTTTAAATGTGGATGATTTTGTGGAAGAAATGTGTACAGGATTGCTAAACTTGAGAACCCATGACTTTTTAGTCAAAGAGCAATGGTCATTCTTTGATTTGAAGATACATTTGAAGTCTGGTGAATTCGTTATTTCATATTATTTCGCAGAAATCTACTATACACAACTATATCACAGTAGTTATTAACTACATGAAATATGAAAAACATGATACCGTTGCAGTTTATGAGTACCAGAAGAGAAGGTATATTATCTTCCGGACGTAGCTCGTCAACATTTTAAAAACAAAAGTAGCTTTGCAAATCTTATAGCTCATAAAAAAGATTTTGGAATGCCAGCTGAGTAGCATTTTCATCCTGGTGCTCATGGTAAAGGAGCATGTGATGGTATTAGAGCAAACATCAAAAGAAAACTGCAGCGAAGTATAGCCTCCAGTGCTCTCATCAAGATCGCATCTTAGATGTGACTGCTTTATTCCATTGGGCAAAGAATTATTGTAAAGAAACTGAAATAGAAGAGCAGATTCGATGCTGCGATAAAAATCGATGGCACCGCTCAATACCATGCTTTTATACCGCTTGTCGATGAAAGACCCAGGCGATAAATAAGCTGGATGAAAGACTGGGTATTTAAAAAGTTACAAGACATAAATACTTCATCAGCTACAATAAATTAAGTATAAAAATAGTTATGATATATATGGATCTAATGTAATTAAGATTAAATGTTATTAAATTATTTATCTTTTTATTTTTAATATTATTATTATTATATATTAATTTAATTATTATTACAAATAAATAAAAAATAATAATTTTTCAACATTTCTGTAGAAAAAAAGTGATTTCTTTTTGCTGAGGTTAACATATTCTGGGTATTACAGTATCGAGGGTATGAAATTTTAGTTCGGTATGTTACATACCTTCGGCAAGTTTAATTTGTCTAGTTTCTCAGTATGTTTTATTTGTAAGGTTTTACACACAAATAGGAAAAAATTCAAAATTGCGCATTTGTGAAAAATTGAAAAACCGTTGTCTTGAGTTACAAAACATTTATTTTGGTAGATATCCCACTCCCATCCCACTAAGCGACAAAAAAGTTCTTAAAGGAAAAATCCTAAGCTTTCTTAGAAAAAAAAAATGCCCTTTTTGAAAAAAGAGGCAAAAAATGCTTTGATTTAGCAAAAAAAAGTCTACAAAATTTTTTTTTTTTTTAATTATTTTTTTCCGAAATATTGAAGAAATAGCTATCTAAACTATTTGGGAGAAAATTTTCTAAGAACAATAGGTAATAAGGTACATGGATGAGAAAAAACACCTGTTTGGCCAAAATGTCAAATTTTGATCCCCTCTAACTCAGAGAGATCTTGACCGATCTTGTTAAAAAATTGTGTCTAAACTACTATCCAATAGGACTAACCTTGCTGCAAATTTCATCCCGATCGGCAGACATCGGTTTCAAAAGTTGGTGCACTTGACATGAAACCAACCATATGTGTTAGTAGCAACTTTAAATGCAATTTACTCAAAATAAGCGAAAAAATTTAAAAATCTGTAAATCTACAAAATGGCTAAAAAGAAATACTTTTCAAATAATATACGTTTGGTCAAAATCGGTTTAAAACGGTAGAATAAAAGATCGGTCACAAGAAATCGCCTAGCCTATTAATATTATAGATCTAACACGAAAAAAAAACAAAGTTTTAATTAAAACTCTTTCTCTCCTTATGCATATGAGTTTTGAATCTCTCCGAGACTGTGCGTGACTATGCGTGACTATATTTAAGTTAATATTTGGTGGCAACAAGTCTAAGGACCAAGTTTCAGATTGATCGGATGAGCGGAAATGGGGTTTAAATCACTCCGTGACTGTGCGTGACTATGCGTGACTGTGTGTTACTATCTTAAAATAAATCTTTGGCCACAAAAAGTCTATGGACAAACTTTCAGATCGATTGGATGAGCGGAAATGGGGTTTCATCACTCCGTGACTGTGCATGACTATGTGCGACTATCTTTAAGTAAATATGTGGTGACAAAAAGTCTGTGGACCAAGTTTCAGATTGATCGGATGAGGGAAAATGGGGTTTAAATCACTCCGTGACTGTGCGTGACTATGCGTGACTGTGTGTCACTATCTTAAAAGTAATCTTTTTCACAGCAAGTCTATGGACCAAGTTTCAGATCGATCGGATAACGGTAAAAGGTTTTAAATCATTCCGTGACTGTGCGTGACTACCACAAAATTAATCTATAGTCACAACAAGACGATGGGCCAAGTTTCAGATCAATTGGATGAGGGGGAATGGGGTTGCCCTTTAGGAGACAGACAGACAAACAGAGAGTATGAGTAGAAAGAAAGAGTTTAAAAAGAATGTAAAAATTAAATTTATAGGTAACAAATATATAAAGAATTTAATCAAAAGCAAAAGAAATTAGTTGATAAATTTAATTTAACGAAGGAATTTAAACAGCTCATTTTTAAACTTGTTAGTGTTGCTTATGATTTGAATTCCACTAGGAAGACTAGGGTCATTCCAGGTCAAATCACCCAGTGAGTGTTTAACAGATTTTTTTTTTAAATTACCACTGAAACTTATGGTGATGAAACCCTCATATCTCAATTTGTAATTCATTTTGCCCATTTTTGGCCAAGATATGGACATTTGAAAAATGGTAATTTTTAACAAATTTTAGCCGTCTTAGCACTACTGTGAAAAACTCCAATAACTTGAGAAATTATGGTTCAAATTAAACACTTATTTAATAAAAATATTAAATTAATATTGTTTTAACGTTTAATTCATTATAATTGGTTTAACTAGAAGCAGAGAAAAAACAAAAGTACAAGGCAAGAAATCATATGACAAATAGCATAGTTTAGAGCTAGAAGTGATGCAAGGTATTGCTATGAATATATTTTTTTAGTATAGGAAAAGGCTTTTTATACCACTATGTGGTTTGGGTATAATGACTTTGTGCTGCTGTTTGTAACTACCAAAAATATTTGACCTAGACCCATCTTTTATTAAACCGATCGAATCAGAATAACTATCTGATTCGATTTAACGATGTCCGTACGTCCGTCCGCCTGTCCCTCTGTGTCTCCATGTAAAGCTTGTAATCAAACTGCAGGTCGCAAATATGAATATGTTTTGATGAAATTTGGTATATAAGCTTTCATCGGCCATGGGATGAACGCTACTGAAATTGGTGAAAATCGACTTAAATTGCCATAAGATCCAAATTATCATATAAATCTTAGTCAAATTGGGTTTTTATGTGTTTATTACATCCATTAATCAGTAGTCCAAAAATGATCCCCATGGGACAACTCTTAGTCATAGGCCCCATATAGAGCTGCTTCCTGATCTTCACTTAAATCTGTCAAAAAAACAAAAATATTGCACTGATTCTTCTCAAATTTTGTTTGTACATATTTTTGCAAAATGCAAGAGACCTTACCAAACATGGTCAGGATCGGTTCATTTTTGGGCCTAGTCCCCATATAAATATAGCATCCGATATGAACTATTTCATATCTGCAGCCGAAAAAATTAATAAAATTCCCACTCAAATTTGTTTTATGCTTATTTTCTATATCCAGTTAGTTGGGCCTGAGAGATAGGGTCTCTAAACGCATGGTATAGGGTATCGTAAAGTCGATCTAGACCGACTATAATTTTCATACTTGTTAAAATTAAAATAGTTAAATATAAAAATAAAAACATTATATATTAGAAACCTTCTCACTAACATATTCCAGCAACGAGGAGATTCTTACCTCGATGTCGTGGTTTAAAAAAAAATTTTTTTTTTAATTGTTGAGAAATACTACCTTTACAATTTTTTGTATACTTAAGGAGTACATATTGGTTAGTGTTTCTACCGAGTTTCAGAAAAAATATGAGGCCATTTTTTTTACAGCCCATTAAATTTGGGTAAATTCTGAAGATGATTTTTTTAATTTTCTATGTAAAAATATAGTAAAACATATATTTAATTTTATTTAAACACTGGATTTGTATTCCTCATATAAATAGCTTCAAGTTGATACGAGAATTGTTTAATTTGAACCATAATTTCTTAAGTTATTGGAGTTCTTCAAATGTCCATAACTTGGCCAAAAGTGGGCAAAATGAATTATAAATAAGTTTCAGTGGTAATTTTTTTAAAACAATCTATTACTACGGAGCAACAAATTTTTCTAATATTTGGTGATTTGACATGGAATGACCATGATACAAAATTCTTTATTAAATTTTTTTTAATATATAAAAATTGCATCTTCAAGTGTACGAATGCTTTTTCTAACAAGTTCATACGTTTATAATTCCGTAGAGAAAAAGCCATAAGAAATCTAAATCTTTTGGCCAAATTACCGAGTATTATCGCACTTCGAAGTTAATATTATGTGATAAATGATGGTCATAAATTTGTTTATTTATTTATTTTTTGCAATTTTTTAATTTAACTTTTTGAACGTAAAAGTTATTTCAATCTAAAAAATGCCACAAACGCAATGTTTATGGATAATCGCAAGATTTAGTGAAATATCACCTTTAAAACCATGAAATTTTGATTAATTTTTGAAATTTCCATCTTCAAGTGTACGAATACTTTTCTAGCAAGTATACAAAATAATATAAATGATAAAATCTATTAGCTGAAGTGAGACTTATTTCGATTAAATAAAATAAAAATAAAAGTTTTCAATAGTCTTTCAATCCCCCAAAATAATGTGTAACATACTGTGAGCGTCAAAATAAAGTAAACACCTTAGTTTCTCATATTAAAAGTTTTATTAAAATGCAGTAATTAACACAAAATCAAAAATAAATATAAAGAGTTCAAGAATTATTTAATTATAGCTGAACTCCATAAAAAATTAAACAGCAAAACAGAAATAAATGCACTTTATTTAGAAAATGACCAAATTTTACGCGTCAAAAAAAAGTAAACAGCAAAGAAAAGGCAACAGAACTTCAATACAAAAGGTAAACTTTTAAAATTTTTTAATATTTGGTTTATTTTCATTTGGCCCCTTATGTAGTCTTCTAGGCAGCGACTCGACAATTTTTTTTTTGTTATATCAGGGGAGATTATGCTCCATTCTTTCTTTTGAGGCATCTTGCTTGAAAAAGCCCTTCGACCTATTTTTCTGTCAAGATTTTTCCACAGATGCTCGATTTGGTTAAGGTCCGGGGACTGCGACAGTTGATCAGGTGTCTTAGGAGTCCGGTTCAGTAGCCACTCTTTCACAATGTTAGATGTAAGCTTTAGATCGTTATCCTGTTGGAAGATCCTATTTCCAGCCATGCCTTCTTTCTCGACGCAAGGGCCAAAATTGTCCTTCAAAATGGCTAAGTAATCCTATATGGTTCATAGTGGAGTAAATACCAACACCTGTTCCCGCCATATAGCCCCAAAACATAACTGAACCCCCATTGTATATAACAGTTTTGGTAACACACTTTTCTTTTCATGTTTCATTCTTAGCACGCCATATTTTTGGAGGCTTTTTCGCGCAGAAAATTGCGAATTTTCTCTTATCTGTACATAATATGCTTTCCCACAAAGATAGAACCTAATTTTTCTACTTTTTATCGAAATTCATTAGCTTGCTCTTATTCGCCTTGGATATGTATGGTTTCTTGCATGGTATCCTTTCATGTAGACCATTTTTGTGAAGCGATCTCCTTACTGTACCGGAACTTGCTGGTTTGCCTGATGTCTGCGTTATATTTTCTGATAATTTAACTGCACTTTAGGCTGAATATATCTTTACTTATCTTACTACAGCTCTAACTTCAGTACCACTAAGCTGCTTTGGGCGTCCAGATCTCGTTAAATCTTCAACCTGATGGTGTTTGGCGCATTCATCAACTACTTTTATTATTATGCAGTGGTTCATACCGACAATTTCGAAAAAGTTTATGTTCTTCTCCGAAATATAAAAAAGCGTAAGTAAGTGTTACCATTGTTTACTTTTTTTTGACGCGTAAAATCTGATGCATTTTCACTTTCGAGAGATTTGTGCAATATTCCCAATTGATTTGATTTCAAGTTTTATAGTAGTCAATCTCTAAAAGGTATAGTACTAAACTCTGTAATATTACTTTTTATCGTAAGTCAATAATAATTTTGTTGTAAGACAATTTAAAGATTAAAAATTGCTGTTTACTTTATTTTGACGCTCACAGAATATCACTTACTTGTAGTTTTGGCAAATTTTAAGTTATATTTTCCTGATTTGGTTGCAATGTATAAAGAATGAAAAATGTATTCATATTCGATATTTCGAAAGCTGATCGAAATTTAAACTATTATTTTTTCAAATTGTCTTCATTGTTATTTTAAAACTGAATTGGGCTTTGCTATTTTGCTTGAGTTATTTTGAAATTAGTTCTATTATTTCTATTATCGTGGCGGCCGGACAACTTTAAGAGATACAAGTATAAAGCAGAAAGATTTTGTCTATTAATTATTTTTCAAATAAAAATTATTTCTTAATTCAAAACGTGTTTTCTGTAAAGAAATTAAAAAAATTTGAATTTATTTTTGATAGAAAGTAAAAAAAAAAAAATATGTACCAAACACTCCAAAAATAAAACGCTTATCATCCTAAATAAACATCCAGGTGTTTTTTTTTTATAAACGCTATTCAACAACAAATTAGTTAAACAAAAACGTAAAAAGGATAATTTATAACAACAATAGAGTGTACTCGAAATGAAATCTCCAAAAATAATTCTCAGACTTTTCAGTTTTTTCGGTTTTTTTTTTTTTTTTGGTAAATTAAACACACAAAAATAAATGTTAAATCAACGTCACAGCTAAAAATATCCTTCAGCAACAGCGCAGTTCAATAAAAATCTAAATTTGTGTGTGTGTAAATATATAATTACGAAAAAAAGGGATACACTACTTTCCCCCTCCAACACACTCACATTTAAGAGAAATACGATAAAATTCAACTTGTTGAAAGTTGAGCAACAGGATTAATAATTTTTGGTTTCCTTTTTATTTTTGTCTTTAATTCATTTATATGCAAGCACAGCCATGCCAAGACAAGAGTACGATGACATGAAAAATATAGTTTGAATAATGATTGTTTATTTTGTATAAAGCAGAGCTCGACAGAGCATGCTGAGTGTGTGTGGGGGTTGAAAGAATTTTGTGAAAAGGCAGCAGCGGCAGCCAGAAGTTGTTGTTAAAAAGAAACCTGAAAAACTTGTTGAACTTGTAGGGAGAGATTTTTATGATCACAATCCCAACAACAGGATAACATTTTAGGGGATTTGTATTTATGTGTTTGAGAAGTCATATGCGATTACATGTGTGCGGTAAATCCTTTTTTTTTTTATTTAAAGATATTTAGTATTTAACCCTTCGATGACGATCAATATTGATTTTTATACTTTTATATTTAAATATAAAAATTGACATAGAATGAATTGCAAAATCAACAGATTATTTGAGCGCTCAGCCTAGCTGACTCTTTAGTTTAAAATCTCGAAAATCAGATTTCTATGAAAAGCTCACTAAATCTTGCAATTATCCATTCAAATTAAAGTCTCTCCACATTTTCTGGATCTAGTCAAAATCGCGCGAATCAAAATTGCGTTTTTAGTTTTGCATGGTAGAGAAGAAGAAAGCACATATATCTAAAATTCAGAACTACTCTGTATTCTTAATCAGATCGGTTTCTAGCATTTCAGACTTCATCATTGATTGTATTAAATATTGTAACAATTGTTATGTTATAATTGATTGTTTCTATATGGGGTTTGAACGTACGACTATCTTGCTTGCATACACTCATACTTGCACTTTTTGGTCATGCGCTTTAACACCCTTACCTAAAGTCAGTCCTAAGAGCAGTTTGGTTAAGAATCAGTTTTATAACAAACAGCTTTTATTTCGTATAATTCACAGAAGATAAAACACTGTCAAACATACAATCGTTATTTCTGATTTTTTTTTTTTTTTGTGAATATTTATGCATTTATACTTCTAATTTCCACTATTTCAGTTTCGTAAGAGCTGCCATATGTGATGTGTGGTGCGTTTGTTTTTCTTTTTTAGTTTGGAACTACAGTTAACCTTTAAACAGTTACAATAACACAAGTAAGAAAATTATAGACGGTCTGGGCCGATTGTACGATACCCTGTACTATGCGTTTAGAGAAAGGGTTTTAGGTCCAACTAATTGGATATAAAAAATAAGCATAAGCCAAATCTGAGTGGAATTTTTATTAACTTTTTGATGTGTAAACATCTATACTCAGGGGGTTAAATTTCAAAAACAGCGTAACATGTAAGCGTATCATGTGAGTCGTAAGACAAAATGTGATTGTATTGGTGAAAAAATTATGATATTATGATAACCTGTTTGAAAATTAAAAATGAAAAATAAAAAAATTAAAAAAAATGAAAGATGAAAAATGAAAAAAAAAATTTAAAATTAAAAATGAAAACCGAAAAATTAAAAATGAAAAATAAATGAAAAATTAAAAATAAAAAATTAAAAATAAAAAATGAAAAATGAAAAATTAAAAATAAAAAATGAAAAACGAAAAATGAAAAATAAAAAATGAAAATGAAAAACGAAAAAAAATAAATGAAAAATAAAAAATGAAAAATAAAAAATTAAAAATGAAAAATTAAAACTAAAACTAAAAAATTAAAAATTAAAAATTAAAAATTAAAAATTAAAAATTAAAAATTAAAAATTAAAAATGAAAAATGAATAATGAAAAATGAAAAATGAAAAATGAATAATGAAAAATAAAAAATGAAAAATGAAAAACGAAAAATGAAAAATGAAAAATAAAAAATGAAAATTAAAAACGAAAAAAAAGAAATGAAAAATAAAAAATGAAAAATTAAAACTAAAAAATTAAAAATGAAAAATTAAAACTAAAAAATTAAAAATGAAAAATTAATAATGAAAAATAAAAAATGAAAAATGAAAAATGAAAAATGAAAAACGAAAAATGAAAAATTTAAAATGAATAATGAAAAATAAAAAATGAAAAATAAAAAATGAATAATGAAAAATGAAAAATGAAAAACGAAAAATGAATAATGAAAAATAAAAAATGAAAAATGAAAAATGAAAAATGAAAAATGAAAAACGAAAAATGAAAAATAAAAAATGAAAATGAAAAACGAAAAAAAAGAAATGAAAAATAAAAAATGAAAAATTAAAACTAAAAAATTAAAAATGAAAAAGTAAAACTAAAAAATTAAAAATTAAAAATTAAAAATGAAAAATTAATAATGAAAAATAAAAAATGAAAAATGAATAATGAAAAATAAAAAATGAAAAATGAAAAACGAAAAATGAAAAATGAAAAAAAATTAAAAATGAAAAATAAATTAAGAATAAAAATGAAAAATAAAAAATAGAGAATTAAAAATAAAAAATTAAAAATAAAAAATTAAAAAAGAATAAAAAGGAAAAAAGAAAAATAAAAAATGAATAATAAAAAATTAAAACTAAAAAATTCAAAATAAAATATGAAACATGAAACATGAAAAATAAGAAATGAAAAATAAAAAACTAAAATCAAAAATGAATAATGAAAAAAAAAAATGAAAAATAAAAAATTAAAAATAAAAAATTAAAAATGAAAAATTAAAATTAAGAAATGAAAAATAAAAAATTAAAAATTAAAAAAAAATTAAAAATGAAAAACGAAAAATGAAAAACGAAAAATTAAAAATAAAAAATAAAAAACGTAAAATCAAAAATTAACCGGTTTCATTTTAAAAAAATGCTATAAAAAATCTTTAATTACTAGATGTTTACACATCTCCCTTGCGATCGGACTCACATGATTTTTTTGCCTGCAGATCTGAAAAAGTTCATTTCGGTTGCTATATTTATATGGGTACTAAGTCGAAAAATGGGCCGATCCTGACCATTTTTGGTAAAGTCGTTTATTTTTTTGCAAAAACATATACAAACCAAATTTGAGAAAAATTTGTGTAATATTTTTGATTTTGATAGGTTTAAGTGAAGATCGGGAAGCAGCTTTTTAGTCTACTGATTAATGGGAGTAATAAACACACCAAATTTTACCGAGATCTACACATATGATAATTTGGATCTTATGGAAATTTAAATGGGTCATTTCAATGCGTCCTAGGTCTGAGCATGCGCAGACTTTCAGCAATTTCATTACCGTTCCTCCTATGGCCGATAGAAAATTACATACAAAATTTCGTCAAAATATATTCGTATTTGCGACCTGTAGTTGGATTACAAGGTTTAAATGGACACACAGATGGACGGACGGACAGACAGACAGACGTGCGGACGGACAGGTGTTCTAAACTTCCCCGTATATTTTATATACGATTGAGATTCGGTTGTGCTGGCCATTCCAAAACACTTGCCACATTCGGTTACAACTTTATATGTGTGTTTTGGATCATTATTATATTATAACTTCAAGGCCAGGGACATATTTTTCTCCGCATATGGAAACAATACGCAATTTAGAATTTGGCTGTATCCAATTCTAGTTGAAGTATCTCTTACTACATGAAATTTGAATCAGTCCTTTTCCCAAAAAGCAACCCCATACCATAATATTGCCACCGCCAAACTTAACAGTTTAATTAATACTAGCAGATTACAGCGCTCGAAATTCGAGTGCAATTTCTAGGCAGCTTTTTTTTTCAATTTAGCCAATTCACAAACCCTTTTATGGTTAATTATTATTGTGAATGAAGATATCAAACCCATTAACAAACACATTAATAAATTTTATAAAACACACCTAGCATATGTATTATTTTATGTATGTGTTAGTAGCAACTTTAAATGCAATTTACTCAAAATAAAAGAAAAAATTTAAAAATCTGTAAATTTGCAAAATGTCTAAAAAGAAATACCTTTAAAATAATATACGTTTGGTCAAAATCGGGATAAAACGGTAGAACAAAACATCGGTCACAAGAAATCGCCTAGCCTATTAATATTATAGATATTTTGGGTCTAGTATTTTTCCCTTTGATCGTGTACAAACAGTCTTCCATCAAGTCCTCTTAAATTAAACAAGTTCATGTGTTCTTTAACAAAATTGATGCGAACCAAAAGATTTTTCACTGATATCCGTAGTTTCTTTACAGGACGATAACAACCAATTGCTCGTTCTGAAATAGTTCGAGCACATATTTTTAGTTTCAGATTGTTAATGACCACTTTAGGTAGCATTTTTGGACATTTTTTTTAATTATTAAGTCATTAAGTCATCCTGTCTTTTACTCTTTTAACGGGACCTGCCACCTCTTGACGATATTTCTTAAAAATTTTTGAAATTGTGGATTTATTTATGGAATAATTTTCACAAATTTTCTTTTGTTTAATACCAATAAAGTCTTAACTAAACTATATTCTTGCTTATATTTTATAAAAATTAATTATAAATTTAACACATTGAAAAATACAATTGTATTTAAAAAACAGTTGAAAGAAAATGCAGAAAACTATAAATATTTTAATAGTGGTTAAGATTTTATACATTTTTTCTTCTATTTTCATTGTTTTAATCAACTCTGGTACAGAAGTTTAAAAGTTTCCATTTTTTTGGCATCAGTAAAGTAATACTTTTTATCGTTTATCTATTCTTTTTTGGAAATTCTATTTTTCGTAACAAATTTCTTATCTTCCGATAGAGAGCACACCAAAAAGTGATATCGGCGAAAAAAACATAATTATTAAACTTAACGCGAATCTATTGAAAAACAAAATTGGCAAATTTTTAAAATTGTAAAAGTTTCCACCATATGTACTTACATACACTTGCTAGAGAAAATATTCGTACACTTCAAGATGAACATTCTAAATATATATTGATAAAAATTTTACTGAAATGTTATTGTTAATTACACTAAACAACAAAGGGAAAAAAAATTTTTTTTTTCTAAATAACCATTATATTTTTTGGACCCCCTATAGTCACCTAACTGCAAAAATCAGCACTATTTCAAATTCTATAGTAAGGTTTTTCAAAATTTTTTTTCTAAAATTTTAGATTTTTGAAGAGGCTGCTCCATGCATCTTGTCGTAACTTTGGATCGACATATTCGATTTTGTTATGCTTTACATCAAAAAAATATAAATGAAGTTTTCCCAATATCATTTTTTGATATAGACATTAGTTTAGGAATTATTGAGGCACAAGTGGAAGAAAATTTTTTTTTCCAAAAACTATAAAATTTATGAATTCAAAAAATTTATAAAAAATAGAAAGCAACTAATAATTAACAGTTTTAGAACTTAATCTTAGAGCTGCATGTAATGGAAATAAAATAAATTTTTCTTCATAAAAATCCATGGATATTCGTTTTTTATTCCCGATAAAGCGAAAATAGCTAGTTTTGAAATATTTTATCGCAAATTTGAGTACTAGTCTAGTTAGGGGCGACGCACAGTGGGAAGAATAACAACTGTTCCGTTCAAATTACTCTTTTTTTTTAAATCTTCGTCTTGAATTTGCCCATCGATCCCTCTTTCGGGATTTTTGATTTCGTCTCAAATTTTTCTGGAATTTGTTTCCAAAAATTGGTTTTTACGAAAAACAAAATGATTTTTGGCGCAAATGTGACCCAAGAGTATTTTTTTTCAAAATTTTTTAGCTGAGCATTTTCGCTACGATAAATACTAAAAAATTGCCTGCGTAAAACTGCGGGGAAAAATTTTAATTTTCCATGTTTTTGAGAATTTTTGCATAAATTAAAAAAAATTTTTTTTTAATGTCCAAAAATTCAGAAAAAATAATAATCTTGAATAATTCTGAACACTTTTTATTCCATAAATTTTCTTCCAAAAAGGCTTAATTTTGCAGTAAAACTATCGCTTCTCCACGAAAAGTTTTGGAACATTATGGCCGTTTTTGGGAAAAATTAAAAACGTAAAAATTTTCCCCGTAGTTACATGCAGAAAGTTTTTTAGTATTTATCGCAACGAAGATTCTCAGCTGAAAATTTTCTAATAAAAAATTTCTTGGGGTTACATTTGTGCCAAAAATCATTTATTTTTGGTGACAATTAATAGAAAAATTTGAGCCGAAATCAAAAATCGCAAAAGAGGGATCGATGGGCAAATTCAAGGCGAACATTGGAAAAACCCCAGCTCAAACAGTTGAACTATGTGAGTTGTAGAGTAATTGAACGGAACAGTTTCTAATCACCCCACAGTGCGACGCACACTGGACCATATTTTGAGAAGGCGGCCAAAAATCATTTATTTTTTTGTTACCGATTTTAAAGTTATGTTATTCATTTGTAAGCAAATACTAGTAAACCTCGGGAGCCAAAAACTATATCACAGCGAACAGGGTCTTCGAAAATGGGCTTTCTCAGTATTTTGCTAAATTAAAAATTTTCTTTGTAAATTTTTATTTTTGAATGACTGTAACTTTTTTGATTTAAAAGATTTTGAAGTGATTTTTGTGGCTTCCATACTATTAATGTTAAAAATTTAAGATCACTGAGTCATTCCGAAATTTAAAAAAAAAATTTTCTAAAAAAGGTCCAAATTTTCCGAAAATCTCCTACTTAATAGAGCATAACTCCTGCCAGTCAAAAGCAGTCAGAAAAAATCTTGCACTCTTCTATAGTCCGAACCCTCCCCTATACTACTATGCCCCATTATATACCCGCCAGTTTCCGCCCGTGTGCACCAGAACAATTTTTCGGACCCAAGGTTAGATATTTTCTGCAAAATTTATGAATACAAAAGTTGTCCACTATGTGGTTAGGATATATTAAGTTTGAGGTGATGTTTGTAACTGCCAAAAATATTGGACCTTTATCCATCTTTTATTATACGGATCGACTCAAGAACACTTTCTGAGTCGATTAAACGATGTCCGTCCGTCAGTCCGTCCGTCAGAGTGTTATGAATACAAAAGTTGGTCGTACCGGTGCACCGCGGTGTATTTTTTTGCGTGTCGGTAGAGTTGTCAGGAGTTGTTATATACTTATAAAAAAGGGTTGAGATATAAAGCGCTTAATTTTTACAGGTACATTTACATAGGTATCTTTCAAAAATATTAATAGTCTGAATTAGAGTTATATAGTCCAACATTCGTCAAAAATTGAAAACTACCTCTATTGAATTAGACGAAGAAGCTAAACAACTTCTAGAAGATGAAAATCAAGGCTATTTAGAAGAAATTTTTACTAAAATGGTTTATTTAAAGTACTTTTTCATTACACTAACAATAAGTTACACTTTTTTTATATAGTTAAAAAATTTTCTTGATTTAAAAATTTATATATTTTGTAAATTTACAGTAAAAATTGTTATATTTCATAAATTTACCATAAAAATTGATATAGAAATATTTAAAAAGACAATAAAAAAAAATTTAACTAAAGCAAAAACATACGAGTTTTTCATTGAAACTTCTCTATCTTGAACCAATATAAGATAACTTTTACGTTCGCTGCTTAGTTAATTATATTTTATCTCGGGATCTTTCAAAAAAAAAAAAAAAAAAAAAAAAAACAACCTTTGGCCCTTGTGCACATTAGGATTAAAAAGTATACGGGGGCCAAAGTTTGGCATTTTCTGAAAAAATTAACTTAAAAAATTGTTAAAAAGTATTAGTTGTAAAATTAACTGAAAAAATAAGACATTATATTAAAAAAAAATTTTTTTTACCTTTTAACACTTCACTTTTGTACTAAAATTCAATTTTCGGTCGAGAATTACGTTTTATAGCAAAACTTAAAGGCTAAAGTCTCACCTACCAAACAAACAAAAAAACCGCATATCAAAATTCCAATGCAATTAAAAGTTATAGATTTCTGACCGCATTCTCGTCAAATGGTCCCCTGTGCGACGTCCCGATATATTTTAAATTTTTTTGGACGGATTAGGAATTTTCGTGGTGATTTTGGAGAAATATGTTTTTTCGGCGGCCTTTATTTCCCGAGATATGGATCTCTGAAGTTTTGAAATTGATTTGTATATAACTTTTTTTATTTATTCTCGGATTTCAGTAGTATATGCCGGGTTTTCATTCATTTCAGAATGTTTTAATCAAGATTTGTTAAATAAAACAATTTAAAATATTTTTTTTTGTCATGCTGCTACTGCTCTCTTTGACTTTTGAATCGTTTCTGTTCTTGCTTTTTTAAATTCAGTAGTGCCAGTCCATTCTACCCAAGCTTTGACATAATTGTCGCCGCTGGCCGCTTTATATTATGATCATCATAAGTACTCCGACATATATATCATTGGAAAGCTGCGGTTGATTATTTTTAACTTTCATAATAGGACGAATATAGTAGTAGAATAATTGTATATATAATATTAATAGGCTAGGCGATTTCTTATAACCGATGTAAGTTTCACAGTTTTACCACGATTTTGACAAAAAAATTATCATTTGAAATGTATTTATTTTTAGCTGTTACCCAGATTTACAGATTTTCATCGCCTGGAATATTTTTTGGAGTTATGATCGTTTAAAGTTGCTACTAACACATATATAAAATTATACAATGCAATGTGTTTGTTTATTAAATTTGTTAATGTGTTTGTGTTAATGTGTTGTGTTTGTTTTCTTCATTTAAAATGAGTTGAATTGTGAAGCATACCTATAGGATCTTTACTAAATGAAAAAATAAAATTTCCTAGAATTTGCACTCGAATTTCGAGTGCTGGAATCTGCTAGTATAATATTAATAGGCTAGGCGATTTCTTGTGACCGATGTTTTGTTCTACCGTTTTATCCCGATTTTGACCAAACGTATATTATTTGAAAGGTATATCTTTTTTGCCGTTTTGCAGATTTACAGATTCTAAAATTTTTTCCTTTATTTTGAGTAAATTGCATTTAATGTTGCTACTAACACATACATAAAATTATACATAAGCTATGTGTGTTTTATTAAATTATAATTATAAACCATACAAGTGTTGGTTTGTGAATTGGCTAAGTTATAAAATAAAGCTGCCTAGAAATTGCACTCGAACTTCGAGCGCTGGAATCTGCTAGTAAAAATAAATCTTCTATATAAATTCTATATAAATTCAAAATCTAATAAAAACTCGCAAAGAAATAGCAAATGCCCCAGACCACTTTTGTACAAAGAAACACTAGGTCATGAAATTTTATGGCACTTTTTTCAACTTTGAGAAATTGATTAAAGCCATAGTTTTTTTTTTTTTTGTCTCTATACTTATAAGCACTCAGATATGAAGTATCGTTTTATTAATTTAAACGATAAAATTTAAAAAAATGGATCTGGTACATCTTTCTGCTATTATTTTTTTATAAGGATTTATTTTTTGTGGATTTCGAGAAAAATTAGGTTTTGTGAAATATTCAGTAAATGTAGTCTTTCTAAATACTTTGTATCATATTGTATTGTACCCTTTTGGACTTAGGGTCACTTATGGATCCAAGCTAATGGAAGACAATTTATTTTAAAAAAATTCATATATTTTGTAACTGTTGTTGAACTGTGACACTTTAAATATGATAATCAAAAGTGCAAATACATTTTCGTCAGAAATTACCCGTTCTTAAAAAAGTATATTTTCTTAAAGAATTACCTCTTCTTAAAAATGACTTCTTAAAAAAGTAAATTTTTTTAAAAGTACTTTTTCTTCAAAGAGTATCTTTATTCAAAAGTATATTTTATTCAAAAAGTACCTTTTATTCAAAAACTACCTTTTATTCAAAAAGTACCTTTTATTCAAAAAGTACCTTTTATTCAAAAAGTACCTTTTATTCAAAAAGTACCTTCTATTCAAAAAGTACATTTTATTCAAAATGTACCTTTTATTCAAAAAGTACCTTTTATTCAAAAAGTACCTTTTATTCAAAAAGTACCTTTTATTAAAAAAGTACCTTTTATTCAAAAATTAACTTTTATTCAAAAAGTACCTTTTATTCAAAAAGTAACTTTTATTCAAAAAGTAAATTTTATTCAAAAAGTACCTTTTATTCAAAAAATACCTTTTATTCCAAAAGTACCTTTTATTCAAAAATATATTTTATTCAAGAAGTACCTTTTATTCAAAAATACCTTTTTTCGAAAAGTAACTTTTCTCAAAAAAGTCTTTTCATAAAAAAGTACTTCATCTTAAATTAGTAAATTTTTTTCAAAATTTACCTGTCTTAAAAAAGCAGCTTTTCTTATTTTTTTTACAGAAGTACATAATCTTCAAAAAGTACCTTTCCTTCAAAAAATACATGCTCTTTAATAAGTATATATTTTTAAAGAATTACCTCTTCTCAAAAAGTACCTTTTCTTCAGAAAGTATTTTTTAAGTACCTTTTCTTCAAAAAGTGCCTTTCATTTCAAAAAGTACCTTTTATTCAAAAAGTACCTTTTCTCTAAAAAATTTGTCTTTTCTTAAAAAGTACTTTTTCTTAAAAAGGTAAATTTTCTTCAAAATTTAACTGTTCTTAATAGAGTACCTTGTCTTAAAAAAGTACATTTTCATAAATACAATATTTGCTTAAGCAAGTGCTATTTCTTAAAAAAGTAGATGTTCTTAAAAAAATACCTTATCATAAAAACGTACATGTTATTAAGAAAGTACTTTTTTCTAAAACAGAAAAAAGTGAACTTTTCTGAAAAAATAATTTTTTTTCTGAAAAAAGTAAATTTTTCTAAAAAAGCATTTTTTGTTACAAAATTATCTATACTATTTATAGGTAAGGCGATTAAACAGATATATCGAAAAATTAGATCCGACTTCAAGAACTGATTATTTGTTATGGCGAGCTACAAAAAATCTTAAATGACCCGTTGTAGGTAAGCCACCATTAAATATGAAAATGGAGGTTGGACTAGAAATGATATGGAAAAAGGCGATCTATTTGTAGAACATTTGAAAAAAGTTTTTACTCCGAATATAACTACTAGTTTAATAAATGAGTTACCACCAGTAATAAACCAGCACAGTGCAATGTCACTTCGATTTGGGATTAGAGAGGTTGAAAAAGCCGTTTCTGATCTTAACCCTAAAAAAGCATCGGGGATCGACGGGATCAGCAATAAAATGCTTTTGGAGTTACCCCGAATAGCATTGAGAATAATTCTTTTTATATTTAACGCTATATTACGCCTTGAATATTATCCCTCGTTACCATGGTACCCAAGCCATGTAAAGATCACACAAAGATTGATTCGTACAGGCCAATCAGTTTATTGTTAAATCTGTCAAGATTTTTCGAGAAAATGCTATTAACTAAGCTTACTGTAGCTATAGATCAAAATAACGTCATTGAGCAAGTCCATAGGTTAGTAAGCTCTATAAGAAAAGCCTTTGAAGGAAAAAAGTACTGCTCTGCTGCCTAGAAATTGCACTCAAATTTCGAGCGCTGGAATCTGCTAGTAATAAATAATTGGTTAATTTCCCAAAAAAAAATCGACCGAAATAGAAATGAGGACATGTTTTTCTAACGTATTGCTTAACAAAATGAATACGTCGGTTCAAAGTTACGACAAAATATATGGAGCAGCCTCTTCAAAAATCTCAAATTTTAGAAAAAATAATTTAAAAAAAAAACCTTATTATAGAATTTGAAATGACGATGATTTTTGCAGTTAGGTGACTATAGTGGATATCAAAAAAAATTTTTACTTGCATAGTGTTACCATTGACACACTGAGAATTTTTCTTGTTATTCAAAAAAAATTTTTGTTTACAACGCAACTAAAATGATTTCGTGATCCTGTACTCGCTCGATTTGGTGATCAGAATTGTCCTCCTAGATCGTGTGTTTACACTATTGGATTTTTTTATGGGGTTATTTTAAGTCAAAGATATATGCCAACAAATCCACAGCTACCCGTGCATTAAAGTAGGTAATTTAACGCTGCATCAATGAAATTCAGCCACATTTACGCAAAATGGTCGTGAAAAATTTCGACAGAAGATTGCGTATGGGACAGCAAAGCCGTTGATGCCATTTGCTTCATGTGTTGTTCCATACATAACTCTATCCTGTGTACTTTATGACTCAACAAAAAAAATCAATGTTCTGAAACATAAATGCTTAATTCAAATATTCGTATTTATTTGCGATCTCTAGTTTAATTACAAGGTTTACATGGAGACACAGACAGACGGACGGACATTCGCCAAATCGACTCAGAAAGTGATTAGGATTCGATCAGTATAAGGAAAGCATGAACGCATTATACCTTGACCACATGGTGTAGGGACTAAAACAAAAGAAATGAAAACAGATATTAGAAAATTAAATTTTAAACATTCAACTTGCACCCTTATGGGGCGTGCTTCCACGTTGAGATTCGCTGGTATCATGTGATCAGGCTATTTAATTCTTACTTCTTTCATATAAAGCACGTATTTATTTTCAATTTGCACACACAAACACAATTTCTATATATTTTGGAGTTGACATTTGTTAACAATGAAAGAATTCCTTTATACTCGTACAACATTTTGCTGTTTGCCTTCGAAATATGTATCCGATCATAAAAACTTTTCTCTTTCAAATGAAAAGGGATCACACGTTCGTCACGGTCACATGGGTTGGGCTCCATATTGTATGGCTGTTGTTTGTTTTTATGTATGTATGTTTGTATATCGTGTGCTTCTACACATTGGAATGCAAATTGTTTTGAAGTAATATCCTCTGAAATGGCTTTAAATCATCATACAAATACTCTTACACACAGCCAAAGAAACGATCATAAGTATTATAAGTATGTACGTACACACAAAAACATAGATCACTTGGAAAAAGACAGGGAACAAACCAAAGTTGTTTTGTTTCTTATACGAATCGTGTACTACACTCTAAATCTCCCCTTTTCTTATATTAAGTTAAGTTGAATCACATACAGAAATTCAAATTATTCTTATGGACTCTATCGAGTAATACTACTTACAGATATACTACACGACAAGGCTATTCCACACAGCATGAGCACCCTGTGGGGATTTAATAATGTACAAAAATTCCTTTTAGTTTGGTTTGGTTTGGTTTTAAGAAAACAAAAGGAAGGGGGGCCATACAGCAAATTTTTTAGTGTAAGAACTATTTGTGAAAGGAAATGAAGTTTTGTTTATAAATAAATAATAAGGGCCGTTTTAAACACACACCAAAGAAGATTGTTTAAAAAACTATCGTTATGATCAAGGATAATTTTTGAGTAACTAAGAAAAAAAAGTTTTTTGTTTCGTAATGTTACAGATTAAGTTAAAAATGCATGTGCAGAGCATATAATGTACTTTTAAATTGCCATTACAAACTGAATTGTTAAAATTTCTCAATGATGTTTTTTGAAAAATACAAGAACTCTTCATGTAGGATGTCGTTCATTAAGTTTTAACTTCCACCTGAATATTTGTTAGTTAAAATTTTAAAATTAAATTTAAAAATTGTATTCACAAGGGCTGGACAAATGACAATAACAATTTTAACTCTCCGATTAGTCTTCCGTTGGCCTTGAAATTGTGAAAAAACAAATTCTATGGTATTTTGCTTGATGCAAGTCTTTGCATTTTTGAAAGTTCATCATGTTTTCGATCTTAACAAGGGTTCGTGTGCCTTTATAAGAAAAATAGCCCAGAATATCTTCTTTAATGTGTATTTAACTGTTTGACAGAAATGTTGTGTTGTAAGTTTTTCGTTGTCACTTTTTCTAATGAAACGACATCGTCGTCCTTGTACAAAGAAATGGCTTTCATCTGCGCACAACACTTCTCCCAACTCTTTAATAGTCCAGCCTACTTTTTTTTTCGGCCAATCATATAATTTTTTCATCACAGCAGCCGTCAATATCAGCTTTTTCTTAGGTCAGATTGTTTTTCTTCCACCTTCAATCAGGCGTTTTCGTACGGTGGAATCATGAAAAACAACTCCAATACGTGCTAAGTCTTGCTGAAGTTCTTGACTGGTTTTTCTACGGTTCTATTTACTTTCTCTTATGAGAAAAGCTTCGTCTCTTTCCATTCCACGCTACCCTTCCACATCTCCCTTTTCTGTTCAATTCAATCGTCTCATTTTCACTTTGAAGGAATCTTGTTAACAGCTCCCAAACTCACAGCTCACTCCTTGGCTATATTTCTTTGAGTCATTGATGTGTGATCACCCAAAGCAACAATCTTAGTGCGTTATTTCGGAGAAAAAAACTGTAATTCTAAATAATAAAAAAATGTAAGGCATCTGCAGCTTGGTGTGTCTCGTAACTAACTGATTGATAGAACACAGACACAAAATGGCCGCTGTTTTGACAATAAACGTGTTGTTCACTTCGAAAAACAAATGTACTATATAGAGTTAAAACTGCATGAATTTTGTATCAATATTATTGTTCAAAGTAATCTCCGTTAAGTGGAATGCAATTCTTCCAACGATCCTTTAACATTTTGATACCATTGAAAAACTACAATTTTTCAAACTGTTCAAATTCTGATATGACTTCTACATTTGGCGAAAGTCTCTTACCCTGGAGCCATCTTTTCAAGTTTGGGAACAACTAATAATCGCTGGGGCCAAATCTGGAACATGCGGGGAAGTAGTTCGTAGTGTAAAGGCTTCAATTTTTCTGAAGCTAAATCAGATGAATGCGCCGCACTGTGGCTGAAATTTTGATTTCGTTGGCCAAAAGTTTAATTTTTTTTGTCACCGATTTTTAAAATTTTAACGCCTTTTTGTAGCTAATATATCCAGATTAAGGTAGCCAAAAAATTAGTTTAAACTATTGCTAATTGTAGGCGTGGCATGCTGTCAAAGTCAACTGTTTTTTTTTTTAATTTCAGAATAAGGTGATTATACCCTATACCACTATGTGGTTTGGGTATAATGACTTTGTGCTGCTGTTTGTAACTTCCAAAAATATTTGACCTAGACCCATCTTTTATTATACCGATCGACCCAGAATCACTTTCTGAGTCGACTTAGCGATGTCCGTCCGTCCGTCCGTCCGTCCGTCTGTGTGTCCCTGTAAACCTTGTAATCAAACTACAGGTCGCAAATATGAATATATTTTAATGAAATCTGGTATATAAGCTTTTATCGGCCATAGGTGAAATTGGTGAAATTCGGTCCATGTTAGGACCTAGTCCCCATACAAATGATCCCTATGAAATCGACTTAAATTGACATAAGATCCAAATTATCATATAGATCTCGGTCAAATTGATTTTTTTGTGTGTTTATAACATCTATTTATCATTTGTCCAAATATAAACTCCATATGGCAAGTCTTTGTCATAGCTCCCGTATAAAGCTGCTTCCCGATTTTCACTTAAATCTATTAAAAAGAAAAAATATTTCATAGATTTTTCTCAAATTTGGTTTGTATATATTTTTTCAACTATGGTCAGGATCGGTCCATTTTTCGACCCAGTCCCCATATAAATATAGCAACCGATATGAACTTTTTCATATCTGCAGCCAAAAAAATTAATAACAATGCCACTCAAAATGGGTTTATGCTTATTTTCTATATCCGATTAGTTGGACTGAAGAGATAGGGTCTCGAAACCATGGTATAGGGTATCGTATAGTCGGTCTAGACCGACTATAATTTTATCACTTGTTTTTTTTATCAAAAATAAACGGTTACTACTCGCAAGCTATCATCGATAATGACCTGCGGTCTTTTTTATAATGTTGGTAGGATTGTGGTCTTTAGTTGTTGTAAGTGGTCACAGCTGTACCGTTTAATATTAAGGGCGTTATGAAATATTTATGAAACTACTACATTCTTCTCAAAAGGGAACAAGAAACGTATACCACCTGGAGAAAGGTGAAAGTGTCCTCTTTAACCCTATATAAACTTTTGCACCCGTGACGACCCATGGGTACAAAACTCTTTTCATTTTAATGAAATTACTCTAAAAAAAATTAAAATTACGATAATTTATAGGTACTCGTATACAATGGTGTATTAAATTTGTGCTTTAGGTATTTTATAGCTTATAATAGTCATTATTTGTTCTATTGCCATAATATGTTTGTAAGTAAGAATGTCAATACACAGAGGATGTAATTCATTTGACCCTGGGTTTTTTTATTATCATACCTTTTTTACACCTTTTTATTTTACCTAACAATGCACTAATGCAAGTAGTAAAGAAAACACACACAGGTAATTCATTTGTATAGTGAGATTTTTATATATTATTTTAGGTAGTAATGCACTAATGCCATTTTCTTACCTTTTTATTTTACCTAGAAACATAGTATGACGACTTATGAGAAGGCTTATAAGAAAGCGACATTTGAATACAAACTCAATTGCTCTAATATATTTCAGCAAATAAAAATATCGCAAATAAAAATATTCAGCAAAATAAGGAGAGCTTCGGTTATAAAGAACTGGCCGAAGAGTATTTTAGAAACAAAAACCAAGAAGATGTTCTTAGTTACGTTAAAATAAAGTTAAACTTAAATTAGTGTAGCACCGAAATACAAGAGCAATTATCTAATTTCGTCAAAGCACTAAAAAAACGCTACAAAGAAGTTAGCTACAGTAAACAAAATTTTATATAAAAGTGCAAACTGGTTAGAAGGCCAACTTACTGTCGCTGCAGAAACAGCAAAGCAAGATAAGGCCATCAATTACAGTTAGATGGACAGCAAATTGAAACTAGCTACCAATTAGTGGTGACAATGATGGATGGAAAAGTAGGTCAGCCTTTGACTAACACGAAGGCTGCATCCAGCTGCATTATATGCCAAGCAACATCAAGCCAATTAAACCAAGTCCCGACAAAATCATTAGATAATACTGATGCATATGAATTTGGATTATCACCACTACATGCAAGAATCCGACTTATGGAACACACTCTAAAAATCAGTTATGATTTGGATTTCGGGTCTTCAGGATCGTAAAGAAACAACGAAACCAACAAAGAGTTAAGAAGTTCAAAAAAGATACATGTTCAAGATGAATATCGCAAATTTGGATTGATTATACAAATGATGGCAATACCGCAAGAAGATTCTTTTCAGATCCAGAAACAGCATCTGAAATAACAGGAGTGGATTTAAACCTTATTTTCAGATTTAAAATAATCCTAGAAGTATTTGCGTGCAATGAAGAAATTGACTCTAGAAAATTTGGAGATGGAAACTGCAAAAATATATACAACCAACTACCCATGGAGAAATATGTCTGCAATAGTTCACAAAATCCTTTATCATGGAGAAGATGTCATTAAATATCATTTGGTGCCACTTGGATATCTATCAGAGGAGGCTCAGGAAAAAAAGAATAAGGATTACAGATTTTATAGAGAGCACAATACTAGAAAAATTTCGTGAAATTCCACAAATGAAGATCTATTTAATATATTATTGGCAACGTCAGATCCGTTCATCTCCAGTATTCGAAATCAATGGAAAGTGGAACATCGGGATTTAGATGAAGAAGCCAAAAATACCACTAAAGAACCGAAATAACACAGAACAAAATATGGAATATTTGCAATCAATATTTGAGTCAAATGAATAATAATTATAACTGCCTTTCATTGTTATTTAAATACGAAAAACATAGTATTAGTAAAAAATAATAATAAACAGAACCTACCATTGTTACAAATGCAATTAAAATCTATTGCAGTTTTTATTTTTAAAATGTTTTTTTTAAATCAAATTTGACAGCAAAAAATAATAAATTTTTCTGTAGTAATAGAAAGATTTTTAGATAATACTATTAACGTTTTTTTTTGAAGAGTAAATATTCTTTGATTGTAAACAAATTTGCAAATTTGATAACAAAAAATTTTTAATTTTTCAGTAATAATAGCAAAATCGCCAATTGATTTTACTATTTTTTTTTTTTTTTGAGTGTAAAATTTTTTTTTTTTGAGTGTAACATTAAAAAAATCCCATTATTACAAAAAATGTTTATAATTACACTGTCCAACAGCATTTTTGGAACAGAATAGCGACCCTATAATTCTGAAAGGGTATGTTGAGTAGATCATTTTTGTAGAACAAACTTATGGTCCAGCGCGTCTGAGTATTTTTTTACAGTGGGTCAAAGTTTTAATTTTTTGGTCGAAGGGAGCATTATACTTTATGAAAAAAATGCTGTAAGTTAATGTCTGAGAGAATTTTTATGGTCAGAGTTGTATTGTGGAATTGTATGAGGATTATTTTTGTGGAAGATCTTAACCCTCTAACTGGTCTCTTTATGGGTCAATTTGACCCTTTTTTTTCGAGAAAATCAAAAAATATCCTTTAAAAAAGGACATTTAAGGATTAAAATATTCTACGAAAATGTTTGCCGAAAAATTTCAGTGGGGGTCACCAAAGACACCATTGTTGTAAATAAAGCTCTTTATGCTTAATTAGTAAAATTATACACCAACATATACAAAACAGGTAAAAACGGCGTCAAGTTCGGCCGGGCCAAACACTGAATTCTCGCGTCTAGTCAGCTGTGACTTACAAATCGGGTGTGTTATTTATTAAAATTAATAATAAAAAATAAAAGAAAAAATTCAAGCATAATTGAGCTACTAAGCAGTACATATCGGGTGTGATTTTTACTAAAATTAATATAAAAAAGAAAAATTGAAGCTTAAATAAGCATGGCGGATTCTGTTTGCAAATTAAGAGATTGGTTTTGTTTTATTTGTGGACATTTTACTCACCATCAAAGCAGAGGAAAGATATTGCCTACAATTGAAGAACCATATTTTCTTTTCTTTGGAATACGATTTTTATCTGAAGCTTGGATACCAAAAACCGTATGTACTACTTGCGAAAGTGGTCTTTTGACCTGGTACAAAGGCGGTACTAAGGCGCTGCCATTTTCTGCGCCTATTACATGGATTGAACCTGAAGATCACAAATCAGATACATGCTATTTCTGCGTAAATTACAAATTTGGTAGAAGCCAAAGGCACTACGCGACAATGACATACGAAGCAACAAATAATGTCATTTTACCAGAAGTGCACTGTGAAGGTGTTCCGGTGCCTCAACCGCCTACACATACATTTTCGGCCAATATGACAGTCGCCAATACAGAAATAACAGCGGCGGTTGAAAACATATCAGATATAAGTTACTTGCCTCTTGATGGTTTAAACGTATGTCCTAATTTGGTAGACCAAGCTTATTTTGAAGATCTTGTAAGAGATTTAGGACTAACAAAAGAGAAAGCTGAAATATTATGTTCCAGATTGAAAAACAGGAATTTGATAAAAGCCGATGTAAAAGTTACATTTCCAAGAAAAAGACACGCCGATCTGGAAAGTTATTTTAAAAAATCAGAAGAACTTGTATACTGTTGCAGTATTGAAGAGGTTCTAAAATATCTAAAGCTTCCACTGGAACCCTCCGATTGGCGACTATTTAAAGATAGTTCAAAACACAGCTTAAAAGCAGTTTTACTGCACAATGGAAATCAGCATCCATCAATACCGGTTGCGTATTCCACAAAAAAGGAGGAAACATACGCAAATATTTCAAATCTCTTAAATAAAATTGAATACTATAAATATAAATGGGAAGTATGCGCAGACTTCAAAATGATTGCAATTTTGACTGCAATGCAAACAGGATACACAAAATATATGTGCTTTCTTTGTAAATGGGATTCACGTGCTACCAGCAGCCATTATCATATTAAATATTTCGAAGAACGTAAAGAAAATATTATTGGTGACTTAAATGTAATCCATGAATCCCTTGTCCCAAAAGATAAGGTCATACTTCCACCGCTGCATATTAAGTTGGGCGTGGTGAAAAATTTTATTAAAAGCTTAAATACACAAGGAAATGCTTTCAAACGCATTCAAACAATTTTCCCCAGATTATCTGCAGCAAATTAAAAGAAGGTAACATACGGTTTTAAGAAATAATTTATTTCATTCAATGTAAATTACCTTTTCTAGGAATGCTCGTTGGACCCGATATAAGAAAATTATCACAAGATGAAGAATTTTATGGTCATCTGTCGGATATGAAAAAGACAGCATTTGACTTTATGCAGCTGGTTATATCAGAATTCCTTGGAAACTCAAAAGCACAAAACTATGCAGAAAATATTGAAAGCATGCTAATCGGTTTTAACAATATTGGCGTTAAGATGTCACTAAAGCTGCATTTTCTGCACTCTCATCTCAATTTTTTTAAAGAAAACCTTGGAGCGTTTTCAGATGAACACGGTGAAAGGTTTCATCAGGATATAAAGGTATTGGAAGAAAGATTCAAAGGGAAATCCCAAAGTGTAATGCTTGCTGAATACGTATGGGGCTTGTACAGAAACCTTGACCCATCGGAACATTCACGTCAAGCTAAATACAGGAAAGCGTATTAAGTTTAATCTTTAATCCATTGCCATACTACTGCTATTTCAAAATTCCCTTTTACTCGAAAATTTAAAGCAAAAAAATAAATATGTACATACTATAATAAACCAGTATTAAAACAAAATTATAATTTTTTTATAGAAGTTGGCGTGTAATTTTGCCAATTAATCGTAAAGAGCTTTATTTACAACAATGGTGTCTTCTTTTCGTAGAATATTTTAATCCTTAAATGTCCTTTTTTAAAGGATATTTTTTGATTTTCTCGAAAAAAGGGTCAAATTGACCCATAAAGAGACCAGTTAGAGGGTTAAGATCTTCCACAAAAATAATCCTCATACAATTCCACAATACAACTCTGACCATAAGAATTCATAACCACTGTAAAAAAAATCCTCAGACGTGCTGGACCATAAGTTTGTTCTACAAAAATGATCTACTCAACATACCCTTTCAGAATTATGAGGTCGCTATTCTGTTCCATTCAAAAAGTCTTAATTTGTTGGACAGTGTTATTATTAAAATCCAAATATTAAATTTTTTAATAAATAAAAAAATAATGAACACATATTTCACTCTAAAAGTTAAAAAAAAATCAAAGAAAGTTCAACTTTGACCTAGAATTCCTTAAAAAGTCTTCAATCAATTTTAATGTAATTAAAAGCTGAACTAAATATCTATCCAATAAAAAAAAGTACTTAAATATTTTGATCGGTTCAAAAGTTACAGAATTTTGGCCAATGAAAAACGATTTTCAGCCACTGTGCACCGGTGCACTGTCATGATGGTACAAGATTTTTTCTTATTTAAGTGGGGTCGTATTTTATTCATGTCTTCATTGAATCTGTCCAATAACTCAATATAATACTTGGTGGTTATTAATATTCTATTGGACTCCGGTGTATAATAATACATCGACGTAAAAATTCAGTTGAACTTACTTCAAACATCTCCAAAGCATACTTTGAATCATGAACATGTTTCAGTTTTTGTTCAACTGTTAAAAATTGCACCACCCATCGGCCAGAAAGCTTTTTAATCACTTTGTTGATATCACTCACTTTGGTCTTTCTATCATCCAATACAACTGGATGCATTTTTCTTTCGTTTTCTTCGGTAACTGCCTCATTTGGATGACCAGGACGATCTGCATTATTTGTGCTCGTACGACCACGTTTAAATTCGGAATAGCAATGTTTAATCAAAACACGAAACTCTTTGCAACCCATTTTTTTCAAACTTTAAAAACATAATTAATTTATTTTTTTCTAATTATTGAAATGTCGTGACATTTTGAACCAATTGGAATAAACAGAAAAAATGGCACTTGTCGCGCCATCTCTATGTGCGGCCACGTACTTTTCAATTAATTCACACAGTAGTGTAGTTTTTTACAAAAACGAGCGTCACTGTTGAACCATGAAATTTGGCACAAATGTAAAAATAGAACCAATTACCCAACTGATAATAAAAAAATTATCAATTTGGACATAAAGTTTAAATTGAAAAGCCAACCTTTTATTTGAATACAGCCTTATTTTAGTCTTTTATTTAGGGAGCGCACATTTTTTTTTATCTCATGTTAGAATTTGAGTCCTTACTAAGCTGCTTCCAAGTAAGCTTAATCATTTAATAAGTAGTGAAAGATGAATAGAGACTAGAAACTTTTAAAATGCATTTGGCATTAGCTTATCAGTGTGTTAATTTTGTTGGGAAATCATAATAGATCTGAGAAGCTTTAACTTGTTTTTATACGCTATGCCATTATGTCTCTATAGATTGGACCCCGCATGGAAACACAGGAAGAGTTGGGCGACCCTCGCACATCTGGAGACGGCAACTTAAGCTGAAATTACTCAAAGCGGCTTAAGCTGGAGTGAAATAAAAAACCTTGCACCAAGAAGGACCGATTGAATTCGTTGTGGCCCTTTGCTCCTTTTAGGAACCACAGGACAAAATATATGTATATATATGCCACTATGTCAGGTTATAGTGGGATTGTGCTGATGTCTGTAACTACGAAAAATATTTGACCTAGACCCATCTTTTATTATACTGATCGACTCAGAATCATTTTCGATAGTAATTTTCTGAGTCGATTTAGCGATATCCATCCGTTCGTGTGTCCGTCCGTCTGTGTGATCATGTTAACTTTGTAATCAAACTACAGGTCGCAAATATGAATATGTAAAGGGTCCGCCATCTAACGTTTTTATACCCTATACCACTATGTGGTTTGGGTATAATGACTTTGTGCTGCTGTTTGTAACAACCAAAAATATTTGACCTAGACCCATCTTTAATTATACCGATCGAATCAGAATCACTTTCTGAGTTGATTTAACAATGTCGGTCCATCCGTCCGTCCGTCCGTCCGTCTGTGTGTCCATGTAAAGCTTGTAATCAAACTGCAGGTCGCAAATATGAATATATTTTGATTAAATTCGGTATTTGATCTTTAATCGGCCATGGGATGAACGCTATTGAAACTGGTGCGAATCAGTCCATGTTCAGACCTAGCTCCCATACAAATTACCCATATGAAATCGACATAAATTGCCATAAGATCCAAATTTTCATATAGATCTTACTCTAATTGGGTTTGTATGCGTTCATTACATCCATTAATGAGTAGTCCAAATATGATGCCCTTGACCCCATATAGAGCTGCTTCCCGATCTTCACTTAAATCTATTAAAAAACAAAAATATTGCACTGATTCTTCTCAAATTTTGTTTGTGTATATTTTTGCAAAATACAAGAGACTTTACCAAACATGATCAGGATCGGTCCATTTTTGGACCTAGGCCCTATATAGATATAGCATCCGATATGAACTTTTTCATATCTGCAACCAAAAAAAAATGAATAAAAATCCCACTCAAATTTGGTTTTTGCTTATTTTCTATGTCCAGTTAGTTGGGCCTAAGAGATAGGGTTTCTAAACGCATGGTATAGGGTATCGTATTGTCGGTCTAGACCGACTATAATTTTCTTACTTGTTTTTTTTTTTGAACTAGTGCTTATTTCGTGGATGGTAACACTTAGCTCATATCTAATTTGACAGATAATTAGTTTTATCCTTCCGCTGAACGAATATGGTTGTGTATTCGCTTGAACAACGCTGGGAAATATTGCGACATTACTTTGAAAATCATGGTAATGTTGCAGAATGTGTACGAAAATTGTGTTCGGATTTTGGAAGAAGAGAAGCACCGTCAGCTCCGTATGTTCTTGTGAAAAAAGTGATCATCGATAAACCAAAGCGTGAAAAGCCAAAAACAGTGCGTACACCCGAGAATATTGCTGCTGTGGCAGAAAGTGTGCGTGAAGCGCCATCAACATCAATTCACCGTTGTTCTCAAGAATTGAACATTTCGGAGGCATCATTGAGACGAATTTTGCATAAAGACCCTGGTATGACGCCATACAAAGTCCAATTGGTTCAGGAGTTGAAGCCAACTGACCACCCAATGCGTTTTCGCTTCGATAAGTGGGCCTGCGATCGACTTACAGAAGATGCCGATTTTGCCAAAAATATCATCTTTTCAGATGAAGCTCATTTTGATCTTGGCGGGTACGTAAACAAGCAAAATTGTCGCATTTGGAGCACAGAAAACCCGCACGCATACATTGAAAAGCCGATACACCCAAAACGAGTCACTGTTTGGTGCGGATTTTGGTCCAGAGGCATAATTGGGCCATTTTTCTTCGAAAATGAGCATGGAGTGGCCGTTACAGTCAATGGCGATCGTTATAGGGCCATGTTGAAAGAATTTTTGTTCACAAAAATTGAAGAAGAGGATATTGGCAACATTTGGTTTCAACAGGACGGCGCAATGTGCCGATGTTTTGCGCCCTGTTTTTGACGATCGCATTATCAGCCGCAGAGCTGATGTCGTTTGGCCACCTCGGAGCTGCGATTTGACACCGTTGGACTATTATTTGTGAGGTGCCCTCAAACATAAGTGTTACGCCAACAAGCCAGAGACAATTTACGCTTTAAAGGCCAATATTCGTGAAGCCCTTGGTGAAATACAGCTGCACACAATCGATGATGTGCTTAAAAATTGGATCGATCGTGTAGGGTACTGCATGGCCAGCCGAGGCAGCCATTTGAATGAAATTATTTTTCATTATTAACCGGAAGGATTGTACTTTCAAAAAAAAAAGAAGAAATTTGAGATAATATTAAGTAGTTTTTTTTATAGCATTTTCAAAAAAAAAAAAAGTTATTTGGCGGACCCTTTATATTTTGTCGAAATGACAGCTTTTATCGGCCATATTTCGAACGCTATTGAAATCGGTGAAAATCGGTGCATATTCGGACCTAGCCCCTTTACAAATTACCCCTATGATATCGACTTAAATTGCCATAAGATCCAAATTACCATATAGATCTAGGGCAAATTTGGCTTGTGTGTATTTATTACATCAACTAATTGGTAGTTCAAAAATAAGTCATGTAGGACAATTCTAAATCATAGCCTCCATATAAAGCTGTTTATCGATCTTCACGTAAATCTATCAAAAAACAAAATAATTGCACAAATGTTTCTCAAATTTAATGTGTATGTGTTTCTGCAAAAAAAATAAAAGATAAACAAAAGATAAATATGGCTGTCGATATAAAATTTTTCATATCCGAAGACAAAAAAATTAAAAACATTGCCACTCAAAGTTGGTTTCTGCTTATTTTCTACATCCTATTAGTTGGACCTACGAGAAAGGGTCTCTAAACGCATGGTATAGGGTATCGTATAGACGATCGAAAACAAAAACGGTGTGAGGTATGAGTGTATTGGTGTAAAGATTATATCAGCTAATTCAACAACCCTCAAATATAACATCGTTAAAAATTTCACAATACAAACTAATTCAACAACCAAACAGTATAACACAATCACAAATATAACAATATAGAAGTATAACAGCTAATTAAACTAGGCTAAATGTATAACAACTCTAAATTGAAAAAAATATACTGAAAGCACAAGTACTTCCAACTTTAATTACTAGATATTTACACATCTCCCCTGTGATCGGACTCACATAGTTTTCTTTACTTGTTAATTTTGTTGTTCACTGCATGTGCTCAAAAATGACAAGTGTAAACATTTTCGTAAACAATACAAATTTTCTTGCACAACATTAAATTGCTCTTTCACACATACGAGTATGGACATTCCGTACAAAGATGGCCCAGAAGTAAAACATCCAACTAATGTATGATGTCAGGTGTGTTTTTCTATTGTTTTTCAAATCAATAAATCAATACAGCATATAAGCTATTCAATAGGCAATAATGGACAACTAAAACAAAACACTCACTGGAATAGAGGAAAGGACAGAGTAAGGAATTTATTGTAGAGCACAGCTGGTTTTTTCGTAAATCATATAAAAGGATGGAGCTACATATGTATGTCAGTATATATTACTAAAAAATGTGGAGAACGAAAAAAATTTCTAGGCTTATGGTTTTTCAACTACCATTATGAAAATATAAAAACAAATGAGACTGTACACGAAAACTCGTTTAAAGTGCTGTCGCTTGAAAACTCTAAAAACTTTCGAATACAGTATGAAATTTTCATATAAAATTGTGTTTTCGAACAATATTTGTACCCTATACCATTAATGTGGTCAGGATATAATGACTTTATGCTGAAGTTTGTACATATTTTAATATACCGTTCGACTCAGAATCACTTTCTGAACTTCGTCACTACCTCAGGAAACATGTCACCTTTTAAACGCATTTCGATTTTTTTTATTGCACATGATCCGGTAACGAGTTATGATGTTCACCGCAAAACAACAACGCCTCCGGAGGTTCGCTGTCACGGACTTATTTATTAAAATTTTTAATTGAAAATTTTTTCAAATGTTATGCTATTTATAACGTGTATATAAAATATAATCCATCATTATTCATATCTTCAAAAAAGAATTATGAAAATATGACTTTTTTACTTTTACTTTTACTTTTTTTATACCCTCGACACCTCAGTGGCAGAGGGTATATATAGGTTTGTCATTTCGTTTGTAACGCATCGAAATAAATTCCTGAGACCCGAAAAAAATATATTTTATTGATCCTTATGACAAGGGAAGTTAATTTACCGATGACCGTCTGTCCGTCTGTCTGTGGAAATCACGATCACGCCGTCAATATCTAAGCTAGACCGTTCGTTTTTATATAAAATCGTTTATTAAAATCCCAAAGGAGTTGCTATTTAAAATCATCAAAATCGGTCAAAGGGTTCACGAGCTATGTATGAAACTTTGAAAAAACTCTTTTTCAGTGTGTTTGTTGTTTTTCTGTGTTTTGTTGTGTGTATATTAATACTGCACGTGTCACATTGGCCTAAGCAAGTTTTACCACATATTTTTTATCATTAAAATTAAATATTAAAAATTAAAAATTACTAAAAATAAAAAGTGGAAAATGAAAAATGAAAAATGGAAAATGAAAAAATAAAAATGAAAAATGGAAAATGGAAAATGGAAAATGGAAAATGGAAAATGGAAAATAGAAAATGTAAAATGAAAAATGGAAAATGAAAAATGAAAAATGAAAATTGAAAATTGAAAATTGAAAACTGGAAAATGAAAATTGAAAATTTAAAAACTAAAAAATGAAAAATGGAAAATGAAAAATGAAAAATGGAAAATGAAAAATGAAAAATTGAAAATCGGAAATGGAAAATCAAAAATGAAAAACGGAAAATGAAAAATGAAAAATGAAAAATAAAAATGGAAAATGAAAAGTGGAAAATGAAAACGGAACATGGAAAATAAAAAATTAAGAATGGATAATGAGAAACGGAAAATGAAAAATGAAAAATAAAAATGGAAAATGAAAAGTGGAAAATGAAAACGGAACATGGAAAATGAAAAATTAAGAACGGATAATGAGAAATGGAAAATGGAACATGAAAAATGAAAAACGAAAAATGAAAAATGCAAAATGGAAAATGAAAAATGAAAAATGGAAAACGGAAAACGAGAAATTAAAAATTAAAAATGGAAAATTATAAATGAAAAATGAAAAATGGAAAATTAAAAATGGAAAATGAAAAATTTAAAATTAAAAATGGCAAATGGAAAATGAAAAATGAAAAATGGAAAGTGGAATATGGAAAATGAAAAATGGAAAATGAAAAATGAAAAAATAGAAATGAAAAATGAAAAAAGAAAAATGAAAAATGAAAAATCAAAAATGGAAAATGGAATATGAAAAATAAAAAATGGAAAATGAAAAATTTTAAATTAAAAATTAAAAATTAAAAATTAAAAATTAAAAATTAAAAATTAAAGATTAAAAATTAAAAATTAAAAATTAAAAATTAAAAATTAAAAATTAAAAATTAAAAATTAAAAATTAAAAATTAAAAATTAAAAATTCAAAATTCAAAATTCAAAATTCAAAATTCAAAATTAAAAATTAAAAATTAAAAATTAAAAATTAAAAATTAAAAATTAAAAATTAAAAATTAAAAATTAAAAATTAAAAATTAAAAATTAAAAATTAAAAATTAAAAATTAAAAATTAAAAATTAAAAATTAAAAATTAAAAATTAAAAATTAAAAATTAAAAATTAAAAATTAAAAATTAAAAATTAAAAATTAAAAATTAAAAATTAAAAATTAAAAATTAAAAATTAAAAATTAAAAATTAAAAATTAAAAATTAAAAATTAAAAATTAAAAATTAAAAATTAAAAATTAAAAATTAAAAATTAAAAATTAAAAATTAAAAATTAAAAATTAAAAATTAAAAATTAAAAATTAAAAATTAAAAATTAAAAATTAAAAATTAAAAATTAAAAATTAAAAATTAAAAATTAAAAATTAAAAATTAAAAATTAAAAATTAAAAATTAAAAATTAAAAATTAAAAATTAAAAATTAAAAATTAAAAATTAAAAATTAAAAATTAAAAATTAAAAATTAAAAATTAAAAATTAAAAATTAAAAATTAAAAATTAAAAATTAAAAATTAAAAATTAAAAATTAAAAATTAAAAATTAAAAATTAAAAATTAAAAATTAAAAATTAAAAATTAAAAATTAAAAATTAAAAATTAAAAATTAAAAATTAAAAATTAAAAATTAAAAATTAAAAATTAAAAATTAAAAATTAAAAATTAAAAATTAAAAATTAAAAATTAAAAATTAAAAATTAAAAATTAAAAATTAAAAATTAAAAATTAAAAATTAAAAATTAAAAATTAAAAATTAAAAATTAAAAATTAAAAATTAAAAATTAAAAATTAAAAATTAAAAATTAAAAATTAAAAATTAAAAATTAAAAATTAAAAATTAAAAATTAAAAATTAAAAATTAAAAATTAAAAATTAAAAATTAAAAATTAAAAATTAAAAATTAAAAATTAAAAATTAAAAATTAAAAATTAAAAATTAAAAATTAAAAATTAAAAATTAAAAATTAAAAATTAAAAATTAAAAATTAAAAATTAAAAATTAAAAATTAAAAATTAAAAATTAAAAATTAAAAATTAAAAATTAAAAATTAAAAATTAAAAATTAAAAATTAAAAATTAAAAATTAAAAATTAAAAATTAAAAATTAAAAATTAAAAATTAAAAATTAAAAATTAAAAATTAATAATTAAAAATTAAAAATTAAAAATTAAAAATTAAATATTAAAAATTAAATATTAAAAATTAAAAATTAAAAATTATAAATTATAAATTAAAAATTATAAATTAAAAATTAAAAATTAAAAATTCAAAATTAAAAATTAAAAATTAAAAATTAAAAATTAAAAATTAAAAATTAAAAATTAAAAATTAAAAATTAAAAATTAAAAATTAAAAATTAAAAATTAAAAATTAAAAATTAAAAATTAAAAATTAAAAGTGAAAAACGGAAAGTGGAATATGGAAAATGAAAAATGAAAATATAGATATGAAAAATGAAAAATGGAAAATGGAAAATGAAAAATGGAAAATGAAAAATGAAAATTGAAAATTGAAAAATGGAATATGAAAAATGAAAAATCGAAAATCATAAGTGGAAAATGGAAAATGAAAAACGGAAAATGAGAAATTAAAAATTAAAAACTAAAAATGAAAAACGGAAGATGAAAATTGAAAAGTGAAAAATAGAAAATGATAAATTAAAAATTAAAATTGAAAATGAAAAAGGTGGAAGGTATCAAAGATTCGGCCCAGCCGAATTTAACACTCTTACTTGTTTCACTTTAAAACTCAATGCCCCATATAAAGCTAATTCCCGATCTTCACTTTAATCTATCAAAAAACAAAAATTTTACACAGATTTTTCTAAAATTTGGTTTGTATATGTTTTTGCAAAAAATAAGTGACCTTACCAAATATGGTCAGGATCAGTCCATTTTTCGACCTAGTCCCCATATAAATATAGCATCCGATATGAACTATTTCATATCCTAAGGCAAAAAAAAAAAATGAATAACCATGTCACTCAAATTTGGTTGATTTTTTTTATCTAACTAATTGGACGTAAGACATATGGTCTTTAAACGCATGGTATAGGGTATCGTGTAGTCGGTCTAGACTGACTATTATTTGCTTACTTTTTTTTTTGTTAAAATGATTCATACTTTTTGTCAATTAACAAGAAATTATAAATTTCGCTTAAATCGAATTAGAATAGAATGCATAACTCGAATTTTTTTTTATATATTATTCATTTACATAAAACAATGGTAACAGTCATAAATTTAATCAATTCAATATGAATTTATTCGTTTCATAAGTTGTTTCCATTCCATTTATGAATTTTTCATAAACAACTCCTGTTTAATTGTTTACACAACTTGTTAAAGTAGAGAATTCACTCGTTCGTACCTGTTCTGTTTGTCTGTATGAACTCATAATCGTTAAATCTGTTACAAAAGAAGAAGAAAACAATGATAAGGGGCAAAGACCTTCTTCTTCTTCATCTTCTGTTGCTGCTACTTACTGTCGAAGTAGTATTTCATGGTTTTGTAGCAAAATACACGTGATGGACATAAAAGTTACTTTCAAGTGTTTCATAGGATGTGTTAATTTTTTTTAAGAACATGATTTTTTTTTTTTAGCTACGATTGTGACAATTGTGAAATTTTCTTCCGGTATTTTGAAATGGAAAACATTTTTGGAAATATCTTGTTTACAACATTAACATAATCTGTATGGGGCTGCGACCTTTATACATGTCTTTAGCCAATTGCCTAAAAACTATTTTTACTAAATACTTTTCCCCATCAAAGGATTTGCTAAAAATGGCATCAATCTGTTATCGCATATTTTGTTAAATGTATACCATTTTTTTTATTTTTTGCATACTTTGTGATATTATTCATGTATTCATATTTTTTTTTTTTTTAATTTTGTAATTACATGATTTGAGAAATTATTTATATAATTATTTATTTATAGAAATAAAATTATATATGTATGTATGAAATATATTTAATAAATTTGATACTCGTGTTTTTTTTTTGTCTGAATTTTATTATTAATTTATTTTTATTTATTTTCTTTTAATTATTATTATACTATAGTATATGTACTAATAACATCAACATATTGTAATCATAATGTTATTAATTTTTAATAATTATTTCAAAACAAATCAAGAATTTTTAAGGTCATATTTTTTTATTTTTAGAGCATATTTCTTTATAAATGTATGCATTTTATCGTGCATGCTTTTAGAGCATATTTAACATTTTTTCTGCATAAAATGTTTAAATAGAAAAAGGTCTGGGTCTAGTAGAATATTTTTACTTCTTATATATAAAAATGGAGTTTTGTATGTTTCTACTTTTGTTTGTGGCTTATAGGAGACTACACCACTGGACCGATCGTCTTGAAGTTTTTACAGTAACTAACTGCCTATCCAGAAGGAAAAATAGGCTATATATTTTTTACACTTTCCAAGAGGCCGTGGCACTTCCCATATTAAGTGAATTTTTAACAGCTAATTTTAACATGTAATACTTGGAGTATTACGACATAAACAGCTCTGAAACTATGTACATGTACCAGTGATCGAACCAGTGGGCGTGGCATCCACCATGCAAATTAAATATTTAATATCATATAACTAGAGTATTATAATTGAGAAATCCTTGGAACCTTGTCTGAGTTCATAAGTTATTAATGTGAATAGTTGTCCAAAAAAGGGACGGGATCGGACCCATGGGTGTGGCACCTCCTATATAAAAAGATAATTGAGCTACTATGAAAATTACAGTTTTGAAACTTTGGACTAGCCCAGGTTTGCTAATCAATTTTAGCCAATTCACAATTCAACGCTTTTTAAATAACGATTATTGTCGTTATTGGTTTATGTCCAATTATTGGTTTATGTTAAAAATTATTTTTCAATTCAACACAATTATTATTGTAAATGAAGAAAACAAACTTACAAAAACATTAACAAATTTACTAAACTCACACAAAGCATTGTATAATTTATTGTATGCGTTAGTCACAACTTTATGTGCATTTCACTCAAAAAAAAAAATGTAAAAATTTTAAAATCTGTAAATCTGGTGGACAGCTAAAAAGAAATACTTTTCAAATAAGTTACGTTTGGTCAAAATCGGGAGAAAACTGTTTAACAAATCATCGGTCACAAGAAATCGCCTTACCTATTAATATTTTAGATACCAATGTGAGTATTCGTGGAAAATATGGGCGGAATCGCCAAAACAGAAAATCGCGAACAACAAAAATAGCCAAAGTCAAAATCGTCAAAATTAAAAATTACAAAAAACAAAAATCGCCAAATCAAAAATCACAAAAAAAAATAAAAATCTTCAAAGTAAAAATCGCCAAAACCGAAAATCGCGAAAAACAAAAATCGCCAAAACAAAAAAAAAAACAAAAATCGCAAAAACCGAAAATCGCGAACAACAAAAATCGCAAAAAAAAAAAAACAGAAATCGCAAAATCAAAACAGAAATTGCCAAAATTGAAAATCGCGAATAGTAAAAATCGCACAAAAACAAAAGAGCACAATGCAAAAATGCTAAAACCGAAACACGCAAACAACAAAAATCGCCAAAAATCAAAAATCTTTAAAGTCAAAAATCGCAAAAGTCAAAATCAAAAATCACAAAAAACAAAAATCGCCAAAAAATCAAAAATCACAAAAAAAAAACACAAATATTCAAAGTAAAAATCGCCAAAACCGAAAATCGCGAATAACAAAAATCGCAAGAACCGAAAATCGCGAACAACAAAAATCAAAAATCGCAAACAAAACAGAAATTGCCAAAACTGAAAATCGCGAATAGTAAAAATCGCACAAAAACAAAAAAGCTCAATGCAAAAATGCTAAAACCGAAAAACGTGAATAACAAAAATCGCCGATACTCAAAAATCGCTAAGCCAAAAATTGCGAAAAACAAAAATCAAAAGTCACAAAAAAAATAACAATCGCCGAAGTCAAAAATCACCACAATTTAAAATGGAAAAAACAAAAATCGACAAAATCAAAAACGCCAAAAATAAATAAACTAGTTTTCTACAAAAACTATTCCCAGTTTTTTTATTTCTTTACACAAATATGTATGATCATTTTAACAAACGGAATTGATGTGGCTATGACGATATGTCCGTCTATGGAAATAATGAATACACAAATAACGTTTTCTCAAAAAAGCAAATTTTCTCACAGAGTTACCTTTTCTCAAAAAAGTACTTTTCATTAAAAAAGTAAATTTTCTTAGCAAATACTTTTTCTTATAAAAAATGACCTTTTGTTGAAAAAGTACCTTTTCTCAAAAAGTACCTTTTCTCAACAATGTAGATTTTCATCAAAAAGAAGCGTTTCTTAAAAAGTATATTTTCCAAAACAAGTACCATTTTTATAAAGGTCTTTTACTTCAAAAAGTACTTCTTCTTAAATAAGGTAAATTTTCTTAAAAAGTACATTTTCTTAAAAAATATACTTATATTTTCTTAAAAAAATAAAATTTTTTTTAAAAGTAGATTTCTTAATTAGTCATTTATTGTTCGGTTTAAGATCATGTATATATTTTTCTATTTTTCTATTTTTCTATTTTTCTTTATTAAAAACGGTACTTTTTCTTACAAAGGACTTTTACTTAAAAAAAATCTAGTCTTAAAAAAAGTACCTTTTCTGAAAGGAGTACCTTTTTTTAAAAGTAGTACCTTAAAAAAACTAAACAATTGAGAATTTTGTCAGCTTTTTACGCTCTAACTATATGATCTCATCATCTTTATCATATAATTCAGCGCAATCGACGAGTTCCCTAAAGGGGTTCTCAGTTAGGAACTAAAGCAACACCTAAACGTAATTAGCCGACTCTGATATCAACGTCTAAGACTTTTTTACGATCACAGTTCGGTATTATGATCTCTGCTTAGATAATTTCAGCTTCTAACTTCACAGTTATCGTTTGAATGTATTTTTTTGTTATCGCATTTAGCTCAGAGAATATTTCCGTAATTATGATAATTGTTCTCTGCATACACACCCATTAATAAATTAAAATAACATGCAAGCATAACGGTACCCACATAACCCCCCTGTAGCAGCCAATCACCTTGAGTCACATATGAAGAAATTCTCGTGTAAACGATGAAGCTTAAAAATAACATTGTATCAAATCACCAGCTATTAACAATATCTTAATGATATTAAATCAATTGAGACGATAATTAAAAACAAGCTACAATTTGTTGATCACAACACATTGAACGATCAGTTCTCTATTAGCTCTCAATGAATGGATCTGATCAATGTGGAGATAAATATCTATACCTAACATGTATGTATGGATACTTGTACATACATACATATGTACATAAATATGTGACTAAAAACACGTCTACATATGATTGTATTGTACGAGTAAATGTATGTCAGACACAGTCAACATAAATCAATTTATATTAAAATTTATGCTCAAACATATACACTTGTCACCAACAGATATTGAATATTTTGTATGTGGCTTTTTTTTCTTGTTTTGTATTTCTCTCATGTGTTACATGTGCAGCCACAGAACTGTTTTGAAAGAAAAACAAAACAAAACTTTTTTGTAAACAAACTCTCTGTTTTGATGGATGCATTCGTTTAAATGAGTAACGCTCAAACTCACTCTACCACTAAATAATCCGCTAACAAACAACAAGCCCCCACATAATATTCTCCCCACTCAATGTTATAAAAAATATCTCTTGGCTAAAAGTCTCCATATGATTTAAAGAAAAAAAGCTTTTTATTTGTAGACTTAATCTCTCTTACGTATGAAATTTCTCTCATTTTTTATGACAACATGAGAGGGTTTTGTTTAGTTTTGGATAAAGGCATTAGAAAAAAAAAAGAGTCACTAGAAAATAACATGTTAAGGAACGCCTTTTAAGACGCATTTTATTATGGATGAATATTGTTTTTTGTTTATGATTATTGTATCATCCACTGCCAACACGAACAAACAACCACCACCACCACCACAAAAACTCAAACTCTGCCAGTTGCTGTTTACAATTTATTTTAACGTTATTTATTGTTGTTGTTGTTGTTGTTGTTATTGTTGTCATGGTCATACACAACATTTTACAGAGAAGAAGCCCAGCTATAAGCTCTTTTTGAAGTTTTTTTCTAGCCTCTAATAAAACACTTTTATGTGTGAGAGTATATGTGTTTTGTGTTTGTGTAGCATAACATAGCTCAGCTTAACTCTTGCACAGTACATCATCAATATTATGATGGTGAAGCAACAGTAAAAAGGGTTCTTGAACTTAAAAGGGGTCAAACATTACTTTGAAGAAACATACAAACAAAAAAAACACCAACAAAAATAAAAACAAAAATCAAACAAAGCTCTACAAGAAACATCGTGTTAGTACTAGAAAAGATTTGTTAAGCGAGATAGGGAAAAGGAGTTGTCTTTTTTTTTTTTTTTTTGTTATTTTAGTTAAGTATATTTTATGTTGGTTTTTTTTATATGTATGTATTTTGTTGTCGTCTGCTTAACTATTCACATTTGATGACGATGGTAAAACTTTCTTTTTTATTACCTGTTGATACGTAGAGGATTCTATTACACTTATGAAATTCGTATAGTTTCACAAAAGTTATTAAAAAAATTTAATGTTGTTTTGTTAAAAGGAAAATTTTTTAAATGCATATGACTTGGTAGGAGGTAAAACAATGAATAATATATCACAAAATATCATCGCATCTGATCTTTTGTTTTAAATTTCATATTAAGGTAGAAAGCGTTGAGAAAGTCAATGTGAATATTACCTACACTCAAGACATCTTCAGCTTTAAGCTTCAAAACAAAAAACAAAAACTATGATATTTTAGGTGGGTAAACTTACGCATGATGCTGGAAATTATGGTTTTAAAAGCTTTTGTAATAAAATTCCTAAAGTACCTTCGAAATGTTTCAATCAGTCGCTATTTAGGGATTCTGAGATTTACATTTCGTAAACTGCATTTTTATAGCCGGCTATAAATTGTGTCTGAAAAAGAATATTCGAAGGGATTCTTTAGTAACAAAACTTATGACGTATTAATTAGATGTCGGTACTGTTAGGAAGATGTTGAACACGTCTTATATTGTATGTACGTAAATGTTATAATGAGGAATATCACATCATATTCTTAAACACTGTGCTGACTCCCTGTCGTATCCACTAACAATTCTTTTTAATCAATCGTTGCGTAATTGATATCTACCTACTCTATGGAAGGAACCTTATATCATCCCTTTAATCTGGTAATAAGATGCCTTCATAGTTAGACACATTGCTAACTATAAAGGCATCGCAAAATTGAGCGCAATCGTTATCTCATCAAGTATCATCCTTGCTTTTTCCATATCAACATGGCTTTCGTAAGTCTCGTTCTACAATCATCAACGTTCTGGAACTTAATACAATTATAAATGACAGACTTTAGTAAAGCCAGACAGAATTTAGTAAGGTGCATCATGATTTATTATTATGCAAGCTCAATTCTATGGGTTTCAGTAATTCTTTAAAATGTTATTTAACGAAGAGATCTCAAGGGGTTAAATTTAGAAACACTGTCTCTAAAAAATCAAAGTGTTTTCTGGTATTGCACAAGGAAGTCATCTTGGTCCAGTACTTTTTACTTTATTTATTAAAGATCTCCCTTCTGTTATTCAACGTTCTAAAATTCTCTTTTAAGCTGATGATGTCAAACTATTTTCCTCTCTTCAAAACTGCTTTCAATATTTTTTGCTACAATCCGATTTATATAATTTTTGTAGATGGTGCATTATAAACATACATACTACTTATTTTGTGAATGTTAGTGAACTGGACTCGGTTGATAAATTTTTAGATCTTGGCATTCTATTAGATCATAGATTAAATTTCCGTCCGCATATATCTTTAGCAATAAACAAAGCTTATGGCGTTCTTGAATTTATGAAGCGATGGATTAAAGTATTTTCTGATCCATATGTGACCAAACAGCTGTATACATCCCTAGTTCGCCCTATTATTCATATAAATTTCGACGAATCTGTCCAGAAACAGTTTATTTTATTCTGTCCACGTGGACTTGAATGGAACTCCATTGCCTTACCCTCTTATAAATCCAGACTTACTCTACTCTAGTTACCGACATTGAAAAGTAGTAGAACTGTACTCTGCTTAGTTTATTCCATTTACATCAATTACTTGTTAAGTATAATTCAAATTAATACTCCATTGGGAACTACTAGAAACTTTACGCTCTTAAATGTTAATTATTTTCCATTTAACTATGCTAATAATAAAATTGATTAATATACCTTTATGCTCATTTAAATATTCCTAAATTTTTTATATTGAATTGAAAAAATATTGGAAGACAAAAATTTTTTTTTTTTTTATTAATATTTCTTTATTTACAATCTATCCAAGGATAATAAGCAAATTTGATTAGTTATTGATATATCACAGATATTGTGTATCTCCTGTGAGATACACAAAAATATTAATTATTACAATTTAATAATATTTACAGTGTTATTTTCATTTGTTTTTACATATTGAATAATGATTATTTACGGAGTGGTAGATATAGTATATGATTGCGTTTAAGACTTTTGATCTCGCCTGTGCTATCTAATAAAGCTATTGCCACTGGATTAACATGATTGCTTAGTCTCTGCAGGTATCTTTCACTTATGGTTCTGATTTCGTCTTTAACTGTTGATATAGAAAGATCTCTTTTGATTGCCTAATTTGTAATATACCATGGAGCGTTAGTGATAAGTCTTAATGTTTTTGATTGAAATCTTTCAAGTATGTCAATATTCGAATTACTGGCAGTACCCCATAATTGTATCATTAATTTATTATTTAAGCTTAGCTGAGATTTTGGGCCTATAAGCCAGTAAAGTTTTTTGGTTTTAATTTTAAGTTGTTCTTGTTTATTTTTAACGTGAGCCTTCCAGGTGAGCCGCCTATCAAGAATTATTCCTAAATATTTAACTTTTTCACTCGTTGGAATGGAATTACTATTTATAGTGATAGATGGGCAGTTATCTCGTCTCAATGTAAACGTTGTATGGTGAGATTTTTGAGAATTCACTTTTACATTCCATTTTCGTAACCAATATTCAAGTTCATTGATCTCATTTTGGACAAACGAAGATGCTTCACAGGGCAGTCGCTTGTAGAAATAATTGCAGTATCATCTGCGTATGTAGCCACCATAACATTATCGAGGTTCGGCATGTCAGCTGTAAAAATAGTGTATAAAATTGGACCCAGTACACTACTTTGGGGTATTCCAGCTTTTATTCCGTATAGTTCTGATCTTTCATCATTGTTTTTAACATAAAAATGTCAGATAAATAACTTTTAAAAAATAGACAAAAAGGTGCAGGCAAAAACTTTTTAATTTTGTAGAGTAAACGCAGATGCCAGACTCTGTCGAAAGCTTGCTGAATGTCGAGGAAGACTGCAGAACAATATCTTTTTTTCTCTAGTGCGTCAGTTATAACATTGACAATTCGATGAATCTGCTCTGGAGTACCATGATTGTGTCTGGATTCTAGAATCGGTGACAATCGCCGAAGGAAAATTTTTTCAAATATTTTTGAGAAAATGACTAGTAAACTAATTAGTCTGAATGATGTTGGCAAAGATTGTGGTTTGTTCGGTTTTGGAATCATAATGATCTCCGCACATTTCCACTGTGATGGAAAATGATCAAGCCTTAATATTGTGTTGTAAATCATAGTTAAAAACACGTCGCATTTATTCATTAACTTACTAACAACTTTCGCATCAATTAGGTCATATCCAGCAGAGCTGTGAAAAACTGCAATCAATTGGCATTGAAATCAAAGTGATTTTAACCAAACTGATGTCATTCTGTGATTTCAAAATGATTTCAGATTTCAAAATGAAATCTTGTCAAAATTGCAATATTTTGTGATCGCAATCATTTTGAAATCATTTTTTTAGAAATCATTGATTGCAATTAATTTAATTGCAATCAATTCGAGTGCAATCAAATTTTTGTTGAAATCATGCGATTTCAATGAATTGCACTGAAATCACAACTAAAGGGAAAGTTCTACGAAATAATATATACTTGGAATCTAGAATCTAGCGGATTCCACCAGAATATGGGGGAAACCTCAAATTTTTGGTGGAAACCACCAGATTTTAGTGAAAACCACTAAGTTTTAGTATAAAACAACAGATTCTAGTAAAAACCTCCACTTATATTTAACTCATTACTTTGAGCATTTTTTACATTAGTTAGCTCTCTATTGGCTTTTAATAGAAGTAACTTTTCAAAGTTACCATCTGAAAGCGATCCACGACGCGGATTATTTAGCAAAGTTACAAAAGAAAATAACCTTTCTACTGCAGCTGATGACGGTAAAGGTGCGTTGAATTTCATAAATGTGGATTTCAGAATCGGATAACGATCAAACATTTCAAACGATGTGTCCGTATCTGCTAGATAGGAACAAACTTTGCGTGACGTCATACGAGTAAGACGTCAAAAAAAAACAGAAAAGGGATGGGGGCTGGGATGGCGTAACCTTGTATACATAAACCTTGATATGAACAATTAATTTATTAGCAATTTGACACAAAACTGATTGCAATTAAAAATTATGTTTACCAATTTTACAAAACTTTAAACTTCAAACAAAAATTTACATTGTTGGTAATTCAAAATTATCAGAGTCATCTTTGTTTCTAGAAGAAGGAGTTTTATTTGAAGAGAACGAAGATTTTGATTTTGATTCTGATTTAATTTTGATTGCAATTACTTTAATTGCAATCAAATCGATTGCAATCAAATTTGATTGCAATCAATTAATATATGAATTAATTTCAAAAAATTGATTCAATCATTTTTTCAATTTGAAATCATGAAATCAATTTAGGATTTGGAATGCAATCAAAAAATTAGCAATCATTAACGAGAAATCATGTGATTGCAATAAAATCGATTGCAATCGTTTACAGCTCTGATATCCAGGAGCCTTTTTTTATTTAAAATTTTTATTTCCGCTTTAACATCGCTAGGTGTAAAACATTTAATTGAAAGGTCCATTTGCAAAGAACAGTCCAAAAAATCTAAAACTTCTTCTTGTTGTGTTGCTGTGTTAAAAGAAAACGGCACAAATGTGTTTTTTAAATAAATAGCAAAGGCTTTGCCAGTTCTACACCATGAATTATCTGCATTTTTTAAGATGATATTCCTTTTAGTTGGTCTTTTAAGAAATTTCGTAGCCTTCCTTAGGAGGTGTTCTTCGAATTTTGAATTATTTATATTCTCAAGAAATTATGAGGTTTTTTCATTTTTATGTTCAACCAGCAAGGCTTTGAGGTCCTTGCAAGCTTTATTGAATAAACGTTTATCAAATATGTTCCTGCTATCTTTTCCGTAACCTTTAACTCTAAGGAGTTGACGATTTCGAGAGAAGTGTTAAAATTGTAGAAATGTTGTTGCGATGATTTATCTAATATGGGTGTTGAGAAATGCGCAGCTTTATGTATCTCGTTGGTGAAATATTCTACTGCATCATCTAGTTCTAATTTGGTTTTAAGACTTATATTAAGATTTACATTTTCGTCCAAATATTGTTGAAACAGGGGGTATGCTTGTTTTTGATGACAAAATTTGGTATGCAGGAGTTTTCATTTTAACTGGAACGTTAAGATTAACTAAAACTGGTGTGTGATCTGAACTCAGATCGCAACTACTTTTAATTTCCAATTTATAACTAGGTATACCATTGTAGACAATAAAATCTAATAAGTCTGGAATTTTTTCTGGATCAGTAGCTGAGAAATTATTCTTTGTTAATCATTTATAAAGTTCGCTGCCTTTCGGATTTATTAATCTGGAACCCCACCATGTGTGCTAAAAAAATCATCGTAATGTTGACATTTAACTGTGTGTCGAGGAGGAAAATAAATTGAAGATACAACTAAATCTCCAACGTGACTTTTAATTGTAATGCATGTTGCCTGAAGATATTTTTCCTGTAAACCATCTAGAATGTCATGTTTTATTTTTGATTTGATCAAAATTCCTGAGCCAGCGTGGGCTCTATTATCAGGATGGTTGGTATTTATAAAGTCATAACCGTCAATTTTGAAGAACTGGAAGACAAAAATTGAATGAAAAAATAATATTTCCTAGAATTTGCACTCGAATTTCGAGTGCTGGGCTATACTAGTATTGTAATTCCATAGACTTTTAATAAAATTTAAAAAAACAAGTTGTCACTTCATGAAATATAAATAGGACATACGGAACTAGGTACAGACGTCTTTAGGTAATTTCTAACTAGGCTCATTGGGAAAGGGTGGCATCCATAGATTGAAATAATTCTAAAATATAACACGAAAAAATAAGTGACCCGTATTTTTTTTATCTCCCAATTCTCATATGTATTTATTGGGTTAATATGGTACCGAACACCATTTGATTCAAAGAAATCATATACAAATTGAACGTCATAAGAAAGGTATTTGCAAGACCTACTTATATAATAGAGTATAAGACATGCATGATCATGTTTAAATGATCGTGTTAATAAATCTCTAATGGTGGTACATAATAATTTTAAAGCGGCTGGTACAATTTTTTGTCGGATATGCCTTTATGTTCTATTGTTGTAACCCTGTGCATAAAACATAAGTAAAATGGGTATCAATAATTTTACTTTTATGAGTACATAACCAATGTTTACAAGAAATTAATTTCAAAAATTCGAGACATACCCCCACAGAAAAAAAATTTTTTTTTTATTTTTTTATTTTTATTTATTATTTAAGAAACTGAAAAAATCGAATAAGTTTTGAAACATTTGAAACTTAAAGAAAAATATTTCCTGATTGTGGATTTCCACGGCAAATTTACGAGTTTTTATCTCTTCCTAAATGAAATAATTGTATATTAATATTTAGAAAAGTTATATAGGAAAGGGTTTAGGTATCTCGAAAAAATCATTTTCAAAATTGGAGGTTAATGTGGAACACACAAGTTGAGAAATTCGGAAAATTTGTTTACCTACAACACCATTTGCATTCAAAACACCTTTTGTAAAGTTTAGTTCCCGGAAACTGAAAGCAATTTTCTGTCAGTTTTGTAAAGTTTAGTTCTGGGAACCTGAAAGAAATTTCCTGCCAATTGAAACCCTATTTAAAAATGTCTAATAGAATTTATAGCATATATTCTGAATCTCATTTCCGAATTTTACTCCTGTCAATATAAAAAGTGTCTAGAAGTATTTAAAAAATGGTCCAAAATCTTTTTCATGACATGCAAAGTACTTCAGAGGCTCCATAAAAAACAAATTCTATCCTATGACATTTCCATTTTAAATTCATTGGTATTGATCAGGGCTATAACTTATATAAAATCAGTCCTCGATTCGCTCAACTTATAGGTGATTTTGTGATTTTTATGGTTCACATAATCGACCATCTGAGCAAGCCATCTATAGAAGTGTGGATAGATTTTATTCCACATGTTCTCAAAATGATGACATATCAACAACACGTCGCAGAAATTTGCGTACTGTAGAGAATATTTGCTCTGTAAACGAAAGTGTGGAAGAAGATCCAAATTTATCGATTCGTTGTCGGTCGCAGGAATTGGGCCTCTGTCCGTTCACTATGTGGAAAATTTTGCGCAAAGATATTGGCCTACACCCGTATAAGATCCAGCTAGTGCAGGAATTAAAGTCACGAGACCATCATATGCGTCAATCTTTCGCCGATTGAGTTCTAGAGCAATTGGAAACTGACCCGATGTTTTATCGCAAAATTGTGTTCACCGATAAGGCTCACATTTGACTTAACGGGCTTGTTAATAAACAAAATTGCCACATATAGAGTAAGAACAATCCTCAACAGACCCTACAGAATTCGTTACGTCCAGAAAAATGCACCGCTTGGTGGGGCTTAAATGCTGGTGGCATCATCGGACCTTATTTCTTTAAAAATAAAGCCTGAGCTTGCATTATGGTCAATGGAAGTCGATACCGCACCATGATCAATGATTTTTTGTTTGAAAATATGGATGATATTGACCATGGTGAATGTGAATTCAACAGGATGGCGCTACGTGCCATACGCTGACCGCCACCATCGAAATCAAATTGTTGAAATCAAAATTTGACGATAAATTGATTTCGAGAAATGGGCCTGTCTATTGGTCTCCAAGATAGTGAGATCTGAGGCCTCTCGATTATTCCCTGTGGATGGACGTGCAGTCACTGGTTTAAGCTGATAAGCCAGCAACAATTGAAACATTGTCTTATTCGTGACATATGGCCGGTAATGCTCGAAAATGTGGCTTCGTCAAAAACAGCCGCTGTTGCCATATGCCCGAAATCATTTTCAAATTATAATGCCATAGATTCATCTTTCGAATATTTATTTATTTATTTATTTACATACTTTATCTTATAATTACAAATTATAAAATAAAAACTATTTATGAGTAATAGCAACGTAGGCCTTCAGCTCAATATACTTTACATTATTTAGGTAGAGTTATAATTACAGTTTTAAAACTTGGTTGGTTTTATTTATATTACATTATACAGATTTGATTTTTTGAGAAATTTTGTTAATAGTTTTATGTTTTCGATGGAAGGATGGGACAGTATATATATAAATAGGATCTGAGTTTTGAAAAATACTCAATCGGGAGTTACTGGTTTCTGGGCAATCACAGAGAAAGTGGGAAGGTTTTGTTGGATATGAAATATCACAATTGCAAAATGAAGTACTATTGGGATTGAATACTGGTTCATGTGTTGCAATAGTGTGACCTAGACGAAGTCGTTCAAATTTGATACAATCTAGTCTTTTAACGCTCGTTTGACTATCATTCAAAAATTCGTAAACTGTTTTATGTTCTCCATTAATTCTTCTGTACCATGAAGAAGTTGAGTTGTAAATATTGTTTCTATCTTCCTCTGAATACTTACTTTCCACTAACAAATCCAGATCTTTACGATAAAAGTTTTGTGTGGAACATAGGGGATATTTTGCAGCATTTCTGGCGGAAAAATCTGCAAAATCATTTCCCTTTATTCCACTGTGACCAGATACCCATACTAATTTTAAGTCTGGAAATTTTATAGTAAGGGCATTCCTAATATAAGAAATGTAATACCCGTTGTTCAATATGTTCTGTATTGCCTTCAATGCGGAGACAGAGTCTGAACAAATTGCAAATTTTCCTCTTTTTCCGTTTATGGAAAATATGGAGCTGTGGGTAGGAAGGATTGAAACTTTATACTGTTTTCCGTTGTATCGCTATATGACGCTGAGGAGTCGGTTTTCGATCCATCAGTAAATAAGAATTTGTAGTCTCTCAATTCATCTTTAATCATAGCAAACATGAGTTTGTATTGAGATGAATTGGTATCGGATTTAGATCTCTCATGTAGGCTAGTATTAATTGACGTTGATTCAAGCGACTACGGAGGGAGTTGTTTCGCTTTAAAAGTGTTATTTTGTAAAGGTATGTCAAGTTCATTACAATTCTGAATAATCATGTAAATGATCGATGGCACTTTAGGAATTTTTTTGGATCGTTTCACCTTTTTCGCTAAATGCATGAGCAATGAGTTTGTGTTGTATAAAAATATTCTAAAAAGTTTTGTGGTTGAAATTTCCCTCTGAGTATAAAGGGGCCTGCTGTTCGTTACGAAAAGCATATTTGTGAATGGTGTAGAACGAAGTGCACCCAGAGCAGTTCTCATTGCCGAGTTTACTATGGAGTCAATTTTCGTGAGTTGGGATCTAGGAGCATATCCAAAAATTGGTAGACCATAATTTATCTTCGAGAGTATAAGGGTTTTTAATATCGAAATGAGGGAGATGGAGTTACAATTAAATCGAGAGCTGGACAGGCATTTTATAATGTTGAGCCGTTGTGTCAGTGAGGAAGTAATATAGTCTGTATGGTCATTCCATCTGTATTTTTTATTGATCAATATTCTCAGTATTCTTAATGAATCAACTCGGGTTATTGCTATGTTTGATGTGTGTATCCTAATATTGCAGTTCTTTAATCTGCAAACGTGTAGATATTTGCACTTTGTGGAAGAAAACGTAGCACCGGAACCGTCACACCATTCGTCTATATCGTTGAAGAGATCGTCCAAATTGAGAACAAAATTTTTTCTTCTGTCAGATCTGATTATTAAATTAAAGTCATCGGCGTAGGAAAACATCTTTCGAATAAAAAAATTTTTTTGATTAAAATTTAATTTTTTGTGTCACAATTTCAATTTCATATTTGTAATAATATTGTCCATTTTTAGGGATTTTTTATATTTATTTTTTACATTTTACATTTTAAAAAAATTTTTAAACATTTCAAATTTAAAAGATATTCTTTATTATTTACTTTTACTAATTACATAAACTAGCAGAGTCCAGCATTCGAAATTGGAGTGCAAATTCTAGGAAATTTTATTTTTTCATTTATAAATAATTTTATAAGAGCCTAAAAGTATGCTCATCAATTACAGCCAATCCGCCATTACACACAAATTTAATAAACACACACACAGCACTGTATAGTTTTTTATTTGAATCTTAAATATACACTTTTTCTATGTGTTAGTAGCAACCTTAAATGAATTTTACGCAAAAAAAAGTACCAGATGGTTCGCATCTGTAAATATAGTGAACATCAGCATAGAAATATCTTTCGAATGGTATATTGTTTGTCAAACTCGGTTGGTAATTGAAGTTGTAGAATGTGTCACAATAGCCTTGCTATTAATATTACATTAATACTTTTTGGAAACTCTATATTTATTTTTTGATTTATCATTCTTATATTTAAGATTCATCAATGTGACCACGTCCATTTCGTATAATTTCACATAGTCATGGCATTCTTTGATCAATTTTATCTGAAGTTTCTGAAGTGATCTGGTTGCTTCCTACAGGAGAGGTAGTTCAAACCTTCTTGTCTAATTCATCCCATAGTAACTCTATAGGATTGAGGTCTGGTGACCGCTTTTCTACACAGAATAGCGTGTAATTTCAAAAAGATATTTATGTAAATAGTAAAAGTAATAGTAGAAAATATATATTTTAAATTTGAAGAATTTTCTTTGAAAAATAAAGGAGTTATGGACATTTGAAATTTAAGGAGGAGTGGTGGCAAATACTTTTGGACGGTAGAGTATACATTAGAAAATTTAATTCTTCGATCATTTATGTTTGTTAAATCGAAAATAGCTTATATACAGCCTCACTAAAACAGAACTAAGATTTAAAATGCATATGTACCACCATGAATAACCCGCTAAAGTTTAAAAATTTTATTAAAGAACACGAGCATTTAAGAACTATCGTGCATGTCTTATACCCTGTTAGATTGACCTTTCAAATATCTTTTAAATGATGTGAAATTAGTACACACAGAAAAATATTCGCCAACCGAATTGCTCTAAAGTGGAACAACCGAATTTTCAATTGTATCAAGAGAAATTTAATAGCATCTGCAAATTTTCTATTATGATAAAATATTTACTGTTAAGGCAATAGAATTGTAATCATAGTGAACCCAAAAGTCGGTTATCAGCTTTATCGCAATTCGGTTGGCAATAAATTCGGTAGCCACAATGAATCTGTTTTCTGTGTGCATATGATTTCATTGGCACAACTGTGAGAAATCTGCAACAAAAAAAATGAAAAATTATAGTTTTTTGGTACTTTTTTTGCCCCGGGATCACTTATTTGTCCTTCTTCTATAACATATCTAAATTTCATCGCGATCTGTGGATGTCTCCATCCTTTTCAGTTTCTTTCTGTTAAGCTTTAGAATCTACCTAGTTTTCTTTGCATCTGGTAAAATAATTGTAAACTCAGCCACGTTGGAATTTTCCCCAGTTGAAATATGCGCAACAGTAGCCCACTTTGCTAGTTTCATCTTGAGAGTATGGACCTCTTTTTCTGCCCATTTTAAACAGTTTATTATTTTTTCGGAACACAAACGCTGATAGGGAGTTTTTTGACTTACTTTTAAAATTTAATTTCACTAGTAAATAAATTGTTTTGGCTAATCTGGAAATTATGTTAACTGGAAAACACATAAGCTGTCCTTACAAATTAGGAAGAACAATTTCTTAGTGAGTTCCAAACTATGATTTTTGCTAAATATTATTAACGTTATATCTTGCTAATCAATGCTATTAAAAAAAATAAATATATATATAATTATTTTAAGATTGAAGTTGTTCGACCTTTCAAATGTTGATAAAATTATATATATATAGATAAATAAAAATTCTCGAGCTCGAGGTCCGTTTTAATAATAAAAATATTTTAATTTATATTTCCCGATGATGACATTCGAAGAATGTCGAAATATTGGAAAATATTGATGACATTCGAAGAATGTCGAAATATTGGAAAATAAATTAAAATATTTTTATAATTAAAACGGACCTCGAGCTCGAGAATTTTTATTTATCTATATATATAATTTTTATTTCCCAAGCTCGGGCGCCAAATCCACTTCTATGAGAAGATCTGCTTCAAATTACAAAATTTTGAGGTAATATGCAAAATAGTTGGGGATTTAGTGTGGAGGAGCCACTGAGAATATTTAAAAACTTATTTGCAAGGAAGGGTGGTACCCTCAGAAACTGGGATATGTTAGAGAGAATGGATAAATAAGAAACCCGTATTTGTAGCTGTCCAATCTATTTTTTTCTAAGAACATGAGCATTTAAGCATGATCGTACATGCCTCGGTAGGCCTTAAAAATACCATTCATATGATGTCCACTTTGTATATGATTGCTTTGGGTTCATTGTGAAAAATTTGCACAAAAAAAAAATAAAATTACTGTTTTTTGGTTCCTTTTTTAGCCCCTAAATATGAAATTGGCTATCTAAACAATCTCTCTGTCTTTCAGGTCTATCCTCAAAAAGATCCATCGAGGTCGGAAGATCCGTCCGCATAGATACGATTTTATGAAACAACGAATACCAAAAAGCAATTTTCTCTACTTTATAATATTGCATCGCTCTTTTATAAACTTCCAGCTCTTTCGTTCAGAATAAAATATTGACAAAATTACACAAAGTAATTTTTAAAGTTTATGGTTATCTCCGACACTCATTAACTTATTTAATACTAAAAATAAACCGACTGCAGTTTTACGTTCAGCCTTATCTGAGGGCTAGGGTCAGCTCCTTGTCTCTAAGCCTTTGTTAGTGAAATATTTAAGCATTTAAATTAATAATATTATATTGAAAACCATAAATATTCACATTTCGAAACTCTTAAAAATTTTGTTTTATCTAAAGATTTTTGATTTTATTTTTTTTTTTTAATAATGTTGATGCTTGTCGTTTCAATCTCCAGCAAATGAATTATTAATAGCTTCAAAACACCTGACTCTAAAATCCTAAACTGAAGCTGAAATCAAAAGCAACACAGAAAGAAAAAAAACTCATACAAAACAGCCAATATCTAATTAATGAATAATATATGAATGTATTTACAATATGCTTAAAAAGTATGAACACTTATTGGTTTGGTCCATATTCATAAAATTATTTTAAAAAAATGTTTTAATAAACAGATTTTATGTGATATTTTATTTAATATCTATATGTTAATACGTGAAGATAAATCTTTCGATCACTTTTTAAGCAAAATAAGTGCACGAGTGCGGGTGTGAAATTTGCCATAGTTATAGTTTACATAGAGAAGATGTGCAGAATGATAAAATGTGTGTATAATATGTGTTTAAAATATATTAAATAAAATAAAATATTTATAATAAATAATTTTATAAGAGCCTAAAGGTATGCTAATCAATTTTAGCCAATTCGCAATTCATCGCCTGTGCATTTATTATTGATGTTTTCAAAAAGAGGGCATTTGAATCGCCCTGTGTTGAATTGTGAATTGCCTAAAATTGATTAGCATACCTTTAGGCTCTTAAAAATTGTTTATTAACAATTCCATTTATATTTCTTCAGTGAATTCATCTAATCACAATTTAATGAATTTTATTTTAATATTCATAATTTTTTATATACATATAGATTACAAAAGCATTGAAAGAAAAAATTGAATGACAAAATAAAATTTTCTACAAGTTGCTCTCGAATTTGAAGTCCTGGGCTCTGCTGTTATTTAATAACTGATAATTATCTAAATTATTTTATATGTGACGAAAACTGAAAAATCTTAATAGATTAAGAAATTCGATTAATAAAACCGTCAATTTTATTGAATTCGGTTTTACAGAGGCAACTTTCATTTACAATCAATGGAGAAATAAAAGATTTTACCATGAATGTTCTATTTAACAAAACTTAGAAATCTTTAACAGTTCTCCTTCTCTTTTCCTTACCTTTCTGAACGACCTTCTTGGTCAAACTTTTAACTCTACTTACTCTTTCGCAGATGACAGCAGCATTTGTCATTAATTTTCCTTTAATTGAAGGCCAAGCCTCTTGGAGGTTGGGGGCAAAAGGCGGACAATGAATGACACACTCAATCAAGACCTGTTAACAATCTCCGAGTGGTGTAAAGCGAATAGGGTTGATTTTAATGCGCTGAAGACTCAATGTTGTATGTTGACCCATAGGGCCATGGATTCAACAATGTCATCTGTATATATGGGTGGTATTGGTATAGTGTCGACAGAAGCATTCAAGTGTCTTGGTTTTCTAAAACAGTGCAAAAATTACTTCACTCCTTCTGATCTCCTTAAAATCTATACCACTTACATCCGACCGAAAATGGAATACAACTCCCATATATGGGCAGGAGCTTCAAAGTCTATTTTGGAGCTACTGGACCGTGTGCAAAGGAGGGCGTTGATGTTCATCAATTCTATTGACTCATTGGAACAACGTCGAAATGTAGGTTGTGTTGCATTGTTCTATAGATACTATCATGGGAAATGTTCTTCTGAGATTAGCGAACTTATTCCAAGTGCCCGGGTTTCGGTTCGCTCTACCCCTTCTCTAATAGATCACTTCCGTTTGTAGTCTATTGTCCAGTTGACCGCACAACTCATTACAGAGAGAATTCGTTTATCATTCGAACTAGCCGTATGTGGAATAAACTCCCCACAGAGGCCTTTCCTAACAGTTATAATCTAATAAAATTTAAGTCAAATATCCACAACCACTACTCCCTCTTTCCTCCTTCCCATAACCTATTTTCCTGAGATCAACACAATGCACTGCATCTGTAGGGGCCATCCCCTGAGTGTTGGTTAATAAATAAATAAAAAAAATTATAGTGCCGCGAAAAGAGAAAAATAATTTCTGTGTAATAAAAAATTGGAATGCTCTTAATTTGTATACTGTCATATAAAAGGATAAATAGCCAAAAGAAGAGATGAATTGGTTACGGGCCAGCGTTGCATTTTTTAAGCTCAAAACTGATATTTTTAATAAATAAATATTTATAATAAATAATTAATTAAAAAAATTTTTAAAGAAAAACTTCTCAAATTTACTTTGCTTACTACTTATATTTTACTACTTGCCTTTGAAATTTTATTGATAACTCAGGAACCAATAGGAACTAATTAATGAAATTTAGCACAAGTAGAGAGAAGATAATGATCATAAACATTTTTGTTATTAAATTTTATAATTATTGATTTTTCAGATATTCATACATTCCCAAACTAAAGATCATATGATTATAACCTTTGACATTTGGCGAAAAAAAATTAATCCGTTTTTCATAATCTAAGTAAAATAAAAATTTTTCCGATTCATACAAGAACATTTCTAAGGAATTAAAGTACACAGGAAAAAAATTCGCCAACGGAATTTTTCTAAGGTTTTAGAATTGAATCTTCGATTGTATCAACAGAAATTTTATAGCAACTAATCAATTTCGACTGTGATAAAATATTTATTATAAAGGCAACGGAATTGTAATTGAAAACAACTCAAAATTCGATTAATCGGTTCGTCGTAATTTGATTGACAATAAAATTGGTAGCCACAAAGAATCTGTTTCCTGTGTGTATGAAAATTATACACATAGAAATGATTTAGTTTGTAACGTGGCCAAGGCGTATGTTGAAAAATTGTAAAAATACTTTTATAAGAAATTCAAATTTTGTAAGAAAGGTAATTTTGCTATAGGAAACTTAGTTTTTCAGATACAAGCGAAAACTTTACGTTTTGTTTTGATCTGGCAATCCTAAAAACAGTTGGTCCACAATTCATTTGGTGTTTTTTGAGAAGAGACTTAAAATTCAATCATTTTCTCTAGAGCGCTTACTTTTCGCAATGTAAGCGATCGTTTTTCAATCTGACAATTCTGAAAATTGTTAGTGCACGATCGGATGTGCGATTTTCTGTTTCCCTAGAAAATTTTACGTTCTTTGATCTGGCAACCTTAAAAATATTTTTTACCACGTTAGTTTTCGATTTGATGTTCATCACCAGGAAATCAGTAATGTGCGCAACTCTATAATCCAAAGGAAAAGCGCACTTAGACTCTGGGGTGCACTGTGATACCATGGGACAAATAGGTGTTGTCCTCAGTCCCCACCGTAAAACCAGTTTGAGCTCCTGATGAAGCCCCTGATATGTGAAATTTCCACATTTGAGAGATCAGAGAGATCGTGCAGAAACGCCGATCCCAAAGTTCGAAGTCTCGTTCTGGAGAGTGCCGGGCAATAGCAAAGGAAGTGTTCCATGCCCTCCACCTCCGCCACATCCATGCAGCTACGACAGAAGTCATTTGACGATACCCTGAGGCGTTCAGCGTGTCTCCCTATGAGGCAGTGCCCAGTGATAACAGCAACTACCATTGAAATCTCCCTACGGGGGAATGATAGTAGCGCACTAGTGCGCTTACGATTCAGAGCCGGCCAGATTTGTCTCGTGATCCTACACGTTGATCCATTAGACTATCTGTTATTCGTTATGCCAGCGGTGTGAAGCCGAAGTTCCAGCTTGCACGATTCCAGAGGTGTACCAACACATTCCAAGTCCGCTGGACCCCGTAAGATAGTGCCCTGTCTTGCTAGCTCATCAGCTATACAGTTTCCCGGTATATTCCTGTGCCCTGGGACCCTTATGAGTCTGATATCGAACTGCTTGGCCATCTCGTTTAAAGACATGCGGCAGTTAAGGATGGTTCTTGTTTTCAGGAACATTAATTCCAAGGATTTTACCGCGGCCCGACTATCAGAGTAGATGTTGACTGCGGTTGTAAACAGAATATTCCGACTCAACCAGTCAGCAACTTCCTTTATTGCCAGCACCTCCACCTGATATACACTGCAGTGGTTAGGCAACCTGCGAGTCAGATTAAGTCCAAGCTCCTTTGAATATACTCCGAAACCAACTTGTCCACACAATTTCGATTCGTCAGTGTAGCGTAACTCTATAAGATATATATTGTTTTTTTGACCGATATGTTTTATGTATATATCTGTCTAAATTTCTTTACAGATACAGTTTCTAAAGGCTAGAAGGCTCAGATATGATTATATTTCAAAGAAAGTAATATAAATTAACATATGTATGATAGATGTCCATGTAGCTACTTTCTAATTGTAATGTTATACCAACTGTCCCAATGAAAATATGACCTTTATTACACCCCCTTCCGAAAACAGTTATAAAATTCGATTTCCAGGTTGTTATTCAATAGCCAGATGTCACATGTGCTAAATCAAGCGAACACAATTGTGTCCACTTTTGTGTGAAATGGTCTCCAAGACCCATGCAGTGTTCGGCAGTGTATTATCTTCAGGACAACTATTAGTTGTCTGCCTATAATTCTGACCTGTTTTTGGGAAAGTTTCAAAGCAAAATATCGCTGCCGTGATATTTTCGGTTTCGATAGACGTTTTGCAGGGAATGATGCGTTTCATTTCGTTCTGATAGTCAGAAGCATTGTTTCAGAGATATTAATGGAATGCTCTTTAAAAAAAATATACAGTAAATTTGAAACCAATAGAATTAGTCGCGTTAGAGACTCTAGATATATTTGAAATGGTGTTCACTGACCCATTTGAAATATTAGCACTATTAGCAAGATTTATAATTGTCAATAGAAGATTTTTAAGCACCTTCTTGGAACTGTTTGTTTCATTTGTAAACATTTTCTTTTTCGACTTAGTCTGATCAGCGAAGCCAGAAGCTCTTGGTTCAACAAAATCAGACATTGTTAAAATCGCCAAATTCAAATTTAACTTGGCACTGATGTCAAAATTAGTACTACCAGCCTGAAAATAATATTTGTAGAAACAACATTTGGGCACAAATATTATATGTAAGATTTCATTGCTTTTGGTATGTGCAACTGATACCGGTAATTCTATAAAGATATATATACTTTTAAAGCTTACTATTATTTATGTTATTGTTGTTAATTTAACAAAAAGCTTTTTCTCTTTGTAAGATTTGACTCAACATTTATATGTTAATTTTTGTTCAAATTCCATTTCTAATGATTTCTATGGAAGTCTCTTGTCTACGAATGAAATGTAAGAAATTCAACTGTTTTGATATTTTCAGATGATAGTGACACTAAATATTTGTTAAAGCACGTAATAAATTAGAAATGAGAAATATTTTGTTGAACAAGCGTTAGAATAAATGATGCACGTGTTTTTTCGTCTTCTTCTTTCATTTTCTATATAAGCGTGGGTACAAATCGTACAATTCCCAATCTATAAATACAATTCAGTATTAGTAATGCACGTATTTAGCACATGAAACCAGTTTAATTCCTTTAGTGCTGTTACTTATTTTAAGTTCTATTGAAAGCTTGAATTAGCTATTAGAAACAAGCAAGAAGAGCTTTCAAACAGCCTTGAACTGTGAAACCTTTCAAATAATCAAAATCATCCGCAATTGAAGAAAAACAACAACAACAAATAAACAACGACAACAACTATGTACCAACAGTCAGTACATTATAAAGTTGTTGCAACAGTCCGGCTTTTAAAGATGCACAAACAACAAATCTGATATTATATACCCAATCGTCGTTGTACATACACACGTACATACATACATATGTCCACATAAGTTTAATGAAAAACTAACAAAGCAGTGATGGTCAATTAAATATAGAGAGAGGGGCCATTATAAATCCTTTTTTTAGAAAGAGTGACTCTGATTGTATAATCAATTAGGGTGAACGACAATGCAGAAATGAAATGAATTTCGATCACTGACATCATTGTTTCCATCAAATGTTTCGATCATACATAAATTTTTGGAATTCTTCTCCAAAAAAATTATATTAAAAATTTTAATTAAAGCTTAAACTGGTAAAAAGTGAAATGAATTTGTCCTGATATCCTAAGCACAATCTCCATAAAGGAGAACTTCCATCCAAAAATAAGCCAATGGTAAATTGGTGATAATCCAACTCGTCACCAGATCTCAACCATAAGCAATATTCTTTCCACTTCTTCATCATAAATGATTGATGTTTTCGAAAACATAGCTCTATTTTTTTTAGGAAATAACTCCTTTTTGGCGAAAGTCAGGCGGATAAGGATGAGCTCTCAGAGCTAAGCTGCCTTTATGTGGTGGCTTTAGTATGGGTCCCCCGACTATAGCTATTTCTACGGTAATGAACTGGCAAGGCCAGGATCTGCTCTTGATGTTGCTATTACAGTATCGGGCGTAACTCCATTGGCAACCATTAATAGAGGAATCTTCACGTATTTTTTACGAGCAGCGGGGTTTAGATGGAAGAATATTGAGAACTGCTAGACTGTGAGACAAACGTGTTCTGACTATAAATTTATATAGGCTGAGTCTCTTCCCAGCAGTTTTGGAATGAACATATCGAGGCCTATGGCCAAGTTGTCGAGTCATTTGCTCTCCGGCTAACAAGCAGATAGACTCAGCCTTTTGCAAAACTATATCATCTGTTTTGCTAGTGTGAAGTTTTATACAGTGTCAGGTACAGAACCCTAGGCAGATACATTTGCACAACATATATGGTATATCGGACTTGGAACTGACTGATCTTATTTGTTAATTTAATATTTTAGGTTGGATACTTCTATGATATTCCTCACGAGTGGTGTGGTTTTTAATTGGTGTCTCTCGTATGGTGAGCTACCACTTAGACCCACCTAGCGACTTTTAGCAGCAATGGATATGATGCGATTAGATCATCTGTTTTTATATTTTTCAAATGATATTGAAATGTTGATAGGTTTTTGCCTACTTTGGAAACCAGTATATACCTGAATACTCGTATAAGTTGTGACCCACGCGATAGATAATATATTCGCATCATGTATTCATCAGACTTTGAGTGAGATAACGTTAATGGATGAGATCGGATGGGGTTTAAGTCCAAGAATAGCTAACCGGATTTATAAAGCGATGTACTGCACATAATCTTTGCAATCTCACAAGAGTTCAGAGAATGACATATATGTGTATCATTGGTGCTCTTCACACTTCACCATCAGGTGCATTGAACATCCTCTTACACTTAATACTATTGGGCATATTATGGAAGCAGTCTGCGGCCTCACCGGCTATCCGACTAAGGAGCACACTACAATGGCGTTGCTATGATAATGGCCATAGCGTGATCCTGAATGACGGGAACATACCATCATTAAATGTTATTATATTAATGCAAGACATTTATTTGAATGACACTACAACATACTAATATCGACCAGGCCAAGATTATCCATATATTTCTGCACTGACTGCTCGAAATTACACTACCAAGTTGATTACTGAGTCTATTCAAAGGAGCTTGGGTTGAGTCTGGCTTGAAGGTTATCAGATCATTGCAGTTTATATCAAACAGAAATTATGACAATAAAGGAGGTCGAAATATTCTTTCTACAACCTCTGTTAGCATTTACTTTGATAGTTAATACGCCGTTGGATCCATGTTCCTAAAAACGAGACCAACTTGAATTGCCACACGTTCTTAAATTAGAAGGCACCTTCCTCGCAAACTAAAATAACGAGAGTACTGTGATAGGAAGAGTCCTTATATAAACACATATTTTATTAATGTGCGTAGCCGAGTCAGGATCGTGGAACGTTAACTATTTACCTCATGTGAAGTGAATAGTTATCGAAGCATACGAGTGTATTGACTACTATAATATCGAGTCTTGAATTTTTGTGTTGGTCCATATATTATTAATGTGAATAGTCGGGATTGGAAGAAACAGTGGAAAGGGACTAGAAACTTTGTCATATGATCCTACGAAAGTCGAACGTTTTTTTATATTATTATAAACCGGAGATGCCTCCTACAAATGCAGTGCATTGTTTTGATATCAGGAAAAAAGGTTAATGGAAGGAGTTAATAGGGAGTAGAGTTTGTGGATATTTGTCTAAAATTTTATTACATTGTAACTGCCAGGAAAGACTTGTGTGGGGTGTTTATTCTACATACTGCTAGTTCGACTGATGAACGAATTTCTTCTGTAATGCGTTCTGCAGTTAATTGGATAATAAAACAGATTTGATCTACTAGAGAAGTGGGTAGGACGAACTGAAACTTGGGTACTTGGAATGAGTTCGCAAATCTCAGCAGAATAGCTATAGAACAGAATTACACAACCCTCATTCCGACGATGTGCTAACAAGTCAATAAAGTTAGATACCCTACTGCCATTAATGAGCACCAACACCCTTTTTTGTACACGATCCAGTAACTCCAAAATAAACTTTAAAGCTCCTGATCATATGTGAGGGGTTGTATTCCATTATCGGTCGGATGTAGGTACTATAGATTTTAATGAGATCAGGAGGTGTGAAGTAATTTTTGCACCGTTTTAGAAAATCAAGACACGAATGCTTCTTTCGTCAATTGAAAAATATTTTTATTCTAACGGATATTGCATTGAATTCTCATGCCCAGAACATGAAAAGTATCTGATTCTTCAATATATATACCATTATTGAATAGAAGGCCCTATGAGTCAACAAACAACATTGGGTCTGCCGCATATTAAAATCAACCTTATTTGCTTTGAGATTGGTAACAGGTCTTGATTATTGATTAAAATTTACTTCACAATTTCCATAAACGATAACTTCGGTCCAAGTTGAAGATCCAACTTGCACCAGATTCGAATCGTAAGCAACATCTTTTTCACTTCTTATTCATAAATGATAGAAACCATTAAGAGATGAACCTTTATTTACTTTATACGAGTAGCAGAGAATTGATGTAAGAATATTGACACCTGTTAGACTGTGAGGCAGACGTGGCCTGACTATAAGTTTTTTGCTCTCCCCACGCAGAGATTGTAAACAGTTCTTGATTGAGTGTGTTATTCATTGTCATCTAATTGCAAATTCAAATTCCAAAATACTTGGCCCACAAGTGAAGGAAAATGAATGTCAAATGCGGTTGTCATATGCGAACGGGCAAATAGGAACAAAGATTCTATTAAGAAGGTCATTAATAAAGATAAGGAAAAGAGGGATAGAAAGAACATAACCTTAGGGTATCGCTGAATTAAGGTGAAATTCATTGGATGAGACCCCATCAATAATAGCTCGTATTGTTCGTATTGATATTAATGCACCCTGTCACACGCGAACAAATGCACTGCGAAAATCTAGAGCAACCACTTTACTTTCATCAAAATTGTAGACTCTGTATAAATCAAATCCAACGTTCGGAAAAAAGCTAACAGGTCTCCTCCCATAGAAAGACTTCTATGGAAGCCACACTGTGGATCATTAATAAGTCGGCCTCTATAAAGATGACAGGATGGTAATTTACCATGTTCTCCATCACTTTTGAGAGCGCAGAGCAGATTTCAATTGCACGTAAATTGTTAGGACTGTATGACAACTGAAAAGGAGTGACAATGGACTAGCTAGCATCGAAGTATACTGCTTCAGCGCCAATGTTGATACCCATTCACATATTATGGAATTATTGTAAGCTCTGACTAGCTTAACTTTCGATTGAAGTTATCAAAAGGTTGGCCAGAACATTCCTTAAGCAGTCGCTCGATATAAAGATCCGCTTTTAAATATTAATGTAAATTAACACTCAGGTTGAAAATTATTTGCCATTTAATAATGATCGTGTATCTCAATCTTAATACAAACAGCCGCCTTCAATTTCATTTTCACTGAGTGGTCGTTGTTGTTAGTTTTATTTGTTTCTGTTTTTTTTTTTTTTTTTCAATACAGATAAAATATTCTTCATTATTTTGTGGGCGTTTGTTCAAACATTTGTATTAAAAAAGGAGTAACATTAAACACACAACAAAATTCGAACATGTTTAAGCTGGCATTTACAAGAAAACCGTTTTGAAATCACAATAACTTTAACAGTTAATCTTTGCTTACCTACTTAGTGACGTAACAGTACAAGAAGAAACAAATTGAAGAAAATCTTTACCGAATTACAGTTTAAGTTAACAGAACAAAACCCTGATCGAAAGAAAGAAAATAAAAACTTTAAAAACGACAAAAACAGAAATGTCACCTTTAAGCATGGGAAAATATTCTACCACTAGACGAAGTATCAGCGGAAAAACAAAAAAAAAATAATACTAAGCAATAATGAAAAAACCAATCTCTTCTATAATTCATACAACATATTTCTCAACCTCAATCATCACGGTCAACCCTAATTGCATTATCCAAGCCAGTCAGCCAGCCAGCAACAAAAAACACCAAACACAAAAACAACTGTCCAATCATTCATTTTTATATTCGTACTGGTGAGTCTAGATGAAAAAAAAACAAATTTTGTTTTTATAGTGCTGCCCATGCGTGCCTTTGATACTACTTACAAAAATGTATATAAAATCGCCACGGCTATAGAAGTACTATAACAGCTATTTTTGCGGTATTAACTCATTACCATGCCATGTGAAATATCCATTCATACCTTGTCTAGTTTTTGTCAATGGAAACTGCTATGAATAGTACTAAATAGGTACGTAGGTTTATTGAAAAGTTACCACGCAATTCCCAATTAAATTATGTAAATAATATTTCGTTCATCAGCATACGTGGCTGATACGAACATCTTATGATTCACGAAAAATTCGCGAAGGCTTTCAAGATGAGTACTACTGTTATTGCGTAAAATAATACGACCACTTGTTTGCACTTACAGTTATGTATATAAAAATAGAAGTGTCCGCAATTAAAAAACAAAGTTTAAAGTTACACTAAATTATTTAAAAATACACTGTTCAAAATAATAGGAGTATAACCACAAGGCGAAATAGTTGGAATATAGAAGAATAAAAGTTGCTGATTACCTTATAAAAAGTTAAAAATTTTTGATCACTGCAGCACATGTGGTAGGCATGGATTCATAACATCCTGACATCGCTTTAACGGGATTTTCTGCCATGCATCTCGCACTGCGTTCCATTACTCTTCTACATTTGATGGGTCTTTGCTCTGACACACTTTTCTTAACATCTATAGATAAGGGGACTGGGCGGGCCATGACATGACCTCAACTCCATTGATGCGAAACCACTCATTTGCCAATTTTCTAGTGTGTTTCCGGTAATTGTCTTGTTGGTACGGATATGTAAGCGGCATATTCCGTTCTTATGGCAGCATAAGTTCGTCTAATATTCCTCGCTTATTTATAATTCCTCTAATTTGAATTGGACCAACTCCATTGTATGAGAAGCTTCCTCATATCATTACTGTTGCACCACTATGTTTAACGGTTTTTTTTGTATATCCTGTTTTATGTCGCACACCCCAAGATTTCTTTAATTTTTCTATATGTTTTTCCATGTTTTCCAAGGTTTTGAATTAATTTAGGTTTTAATTCAGTACAGTGTTTTCCTCAGACATGGAATAGGGGGCGTGGTGTTTTTCATAAAAACAAATATTCTGAACTACTAACTCGGCTACAGTCAAACATTTTGGTACAAAATTTTGCCCTTAATTATAGGGCATGAAAAATTTCCCATCATTACTAATTCGATAGTTGATTTGGAGGACGGAGGATGAGTATACTTCACTAACCTTAATCTCCAACAAAGAGTGTCCAGTCCTCCGAAAATGACTATGACGACATTCTTTGCAATGTGTAGAGTTTGGGATTTTGCCAAAACCCTTGTAAATGCTGAAAAATTCCTACACTATACATGGAATACTTGTAGAAAAGAATGGAAGCGGCAAAAAATGAGCGCACATGGCGCAGATTATACCAGGTGACAATCTCGGCCAAGTATACATCGTGCACATTATTATTTCGCAATTGTGTTATAGCCTTCGAATACTTCTTCGAGGGACCAACTTGTTTTACTGAGCAAGCAATGGTAATGGACGTGAAATGTTTCGCGAAGCCTGTGAATCCTTGGGGTAGATGAAAAATGTTACACAGTGGGACTTAGCCATGTGAGAAGCTGTATTGGTTTTTCTTTTCCCAAGATACTGCCTCATTTGAAATTAGCATGTTAGCCTACCGAACCCACAGAACTCTGGACCTCTTTAACATTGTTTGATGGCAGATAAGCCTCAGAAAATAAAGTAAAAATTTCTGTATTTACTTTCGATAACACTGTACAACACACATATTTTGGGGGTGAATAATTCCTATACCAGATGAATGTACTAAATTAGTATAGTAAAAACCCAAAGCGTTTGGTCCTGTGCGGACACAGTCCAATTTTAATCCCACTTAAAGTTTTAATTTTTTGGCCAACACTGTTTTGAATAAGACGGTCTATTTTTCGACCCATATAAATATAGCATCCGGTATAGACCGACTATAATTTTCTGGCTTGTTTCCCATTGGAAAAGACTTGAGGATATAGTGATTCCCATAAATTTTCGATTGCATTTAAACCAGGTATATTTTGGGACGTTGCGAAGGTCTTAATTGCCTTGGAACTATATATAGAAGCATTACCGTGCTATATTTTTTTCAGAGTTAATTTTTGAGGAAATAAAACTCATAAGAGTCCTTTCTGGGATAGATATTGCACCCACCAACATTTCTTCACATTCTCTGATTTTTCTTTTTTACATCGGAAAATATAACGGAGGTCGATTCCTCTTCTCAAAACTGGTACTTTTTTGCGAATTTCAAGCTTTGGTTTGGGAGTACGTTTGGGAGTACGTTTGGGAGTACGTTTGGTCTATTCCAGTTTATTGTCTGCGTGTAAATTTGTCTAACATGTCTCTTGGTGACAATAACAATAGCACCTGGCTTGGTTACAAATAAACGTTTGATTTGCCAAATATTTCTGTATGTTTGTTTCAACTTCCTTCCGGTTCTCCTTATCCCAATTCAATGCGATCCTATAATTATTTCCACCTATATATTTAAATACGATTTACGATGTCTCCGGGTTGAGTCTTATTCTCTCGTGCACTGCGATCAAGTAGAGCTACTATAAACCCTCTTTCAGTTTTATGTTATTTATGTTTATGTTCTTGATGTTGTCCTTCAGCGCCAATGTTTTTTATGCCTCCTCCCTTATTTCAGATACACCAAATAGTCTGTGCCTTAGATATACAATCGCTGTACATTTTGCCAGTATATGTTCCATGGTTTCATCGTCCTCCAAGCAATATTTGCACGTCTTATCGTCAGCCAAATTCATTTTGTATAGGATATAAGTGAGAGCCCCACTTAGAAGTCTTATGCCGTTTTCTTTTCTGACAAAAAATGTCGCATTTTATTTGCACTTTTTTCGAAAAGTGTATTTTTTATATGTTCTAAATTAAGAGCAACCTTATTTTATACATCAATCGAAAGGTCTCAAAGTCGAGCGCTCGTAAATCGCAAAAAATTGTAGCCATTGACTTCTTTCAGGTCATAGTGTGAGAATATCTCCACATTGTTCCCCTTTTTGGAATATTTTCAGCCCATAACTTCAAAGAGGATAATAATCAAAATTTTTTGCATTTTATGAACACAGTACTTTGAGACCTTTCGATTGATGTATAAAATTAGGTTACTCTTAATTTAAAATATATAAAAAAAAAAATACACTTTTCGGAAAAAGTGCAAATAAAATGCGACATTTTTTGTCAGAAAAGAAAACGGCATTAGATTTAGTGTTTGTCCATTCCAATACTCTAATGACTCATCTTTAACCCATCTGTCGATTTTCTTGGTTATGTCTTTTCTGATGAATCCGAATTGAGGGTTTGGACCAATGAATGGTCTTTCCGCTCCTCGTCTTGCCTTTATTAAGTACAGCTATACGTTAGGGCGGGTCGATTTAAAAATCGCCCAAGTGACAAGGAAAATCGTATTCTAGGGATCAAAAGAAACTTTGCCCGAGAACCCATACCTCTAAAACGAATTCTGATGTCCCGACTTTTGACCTGTCTGTCTGTCTGTCTCACTTTGACCCATTTAGAGTGCTCCAATCGAGTCCAAATGTATGATCGACCACTACTAACTTTGGAGGGCCGACCCACCCATGCCAGTGGCACACCCCTGGAACCCCTGGGGGGTCCCCATACAAACATTTCAAAAAATCACCATTTTTTCTTTAGAGTTGATTTAATATTAAAATTAACACTCATACGTATATGTACGTTCTACTCTGCTAATAAATAATACTCATACGCCTTGACTATGTTATGTTATTCAAAAAGATCGATCGGATGAGAGTAAATAACTTTTAGATCATTCCGTGACTCTGCGTGAATACCCTAAATTAATCTGTAGTCACAACAAGACTATGGGCCAAGTTTCAGATCAATTGCATAAGGGGGAATGGGGTTGCCCCATGGCAGGCAGACAGACAGACAGGCCAAAAGCCGGGACATCAGAATTCGTTTAAGAGGTATGGTTCCTTGGGCAAAGTTTCTTATTTTGATCCCTAGAATATGATTTTCCTTGTCACTTGAGCGATTTTTTTTGCCTCCCTACAAATCGACCCGCCCTACTATACATATATATTTAGATAAAGAAAAGGAATAATAATAATAATTTTAAAAAATGCATATAAACGGTAAATTTTATTTGTATGTTGAAAAATTTAATTTTATATTTTGGCGTAATTTTTTTTTCATAATAACTTCATATTGATATCTTTGCAAGTTATTTTAAAACATTTGTTACTTTGGAAACAATGGGAAATTGATTCATTTTGAATGCCCGCACTCTTTTTTGCTCCATCATTATAGTACATTATCAATAGGTTCACGTTTTCGTATAAAACCAAACATAGAGCAATATTAAATTTTTTAATAACCATAAACAGTTACTAAAACAGATTTTTTTTCTTCTCCTTCAACTATATACTAATGATATTTTTGTTTGTACGTAGTCCGTTAGATTCTTGATACGATATTTATAGAAACAATATTCAACAAGCCACCCTCTTGAAAAATTTAAAAAATATTTTAATATAAAAGTTTTTTGTGCACCCACCACTATTTCTCACCAAACCAAACCGTACCGTACCGTATGTCTGATTTTGTAGTTTTGATTAATATCTATATCTATATATGTATATAAAATGGAATGTGTGTTTGTTTATTTGTTTGTTTGTTTGTTTGTACCTTATAGGAGACCAAACCTCTGGACCGATCTTCCTGAAATTTTCACAGCATTTAACTGGGACTCTGGCATGATTAATAGGGTACTTTTTTTCGACCACGCCCACTTCTACGCCCACTTTTTTAAAATTATGTAATTGCTCCCATATAGTTTTTAACAGATTTACTTCAAATTGTATACACATTATTCTCCAGGCGAGGTAGAAATAAACGTTTCTTACGCCACACCCCCTTTCACGCCCCTTTTCACGCCAAATTTTGTTTGAAAGTTTTAAACTTTTTGTTCTCTGTACAAATTTGTTCCTTCCAACGGATTTTTTTTTATTTAGTAGTATATTGCTCTTACGTCGCCATATAACTATGAACCACGCCCACTTCAGCGCCCCCTTTTTTTAATTCAGATACTTATACCACTAAAAATGTTTGCTATACAAAATACTTTTTTTGTAATATGTATTTACCTAAAGTTTTATACACTTTTTATTTACAGGTAAGGTAGCCATACATTTTTTTATTACCAAATCCCCCTTTTTCGCCCCATTTTACCTTAAATTATAATTAATCTGCTTTCAATCTATATATATATATAAATGAATGTGTGTTTGTTTGTGCTTCATAGGAGGCCAAACCCCTGAACCGATCTTCCTGAAATTTTCACAGCGTGTTACTGAGACTCTGGAAGGAATAATAGGCTACATAAATTTTTGATTGGACAAAGGGTCGGTGCCACGCCCATATAACCCAAAACTTTAAATCGTCAAATCTCGGGAATTTTTTGACCTACAGCGGTCATATTTTTTTACATATGGTATTGGCATGAATAGAAATACATACCAGGAGAAAAGTGGGCGGGACCACGCCCCTTTTTAGAAAAATAAAGTATCGTAATATCTTCTAAACTACTGGAAGGATCGTCATGAAATTTTCACAAAAGGATATATTTGCGAGATAATAAGTCCTCAACTATATAAAGTTGTTAGTGCGCAAAGGGCGTGGTCCTGCCCATATAACCCAAAATTTAAAATCGTCATATTTCGGCCATTTTTTAACCTACGGCGATGATATTTGGTATATATCGTATTGAAATTAATAGAAATAGTACTACAAGAAAACTGGGCGGGACCACGCCCTTTTTAGAAAAATTAAAATCCATAATAACTTCTATTAAGCTCTTGACTATATAAAGTTGTTATTGGACAAAGGGACGAGGCCCCGCCCATATAACACAATATTTGGCATGGAATGATTTACTAAATATGGTGTTTTCTTAAATAGGAATACATTCCATGCGAATGTCGGCGGGCGACGTCCCTTTGTTTCCGGTTTGTAGGAAGCCAGACCATTCTTCCTTAAACTTTCACAGTGTGAAACTTTCAAATATAAAGGAACAGATGTACTTTTGCCACGCATTCCAATGATCCCAACTGATTTACCATTCGACTTCAAACGATTACAGTTTCCTGTTCGATTAGCGTTTGCGATGTCTGTTAACAAAGCTCAAGGTCAATCTCTTCAAGTTTGCGGCTTAAATTTAGCAAATCCATGTTTCTCACATGGACAGCTTTATGTTGCATGCTCACGCAGGGAAACCCACCGACTTATATGTTTATGCTCCAGATGGACAAACTAAAAATATTGTATATTCTAAAGCATTGCAATAATTAATTCTAAATTCAATAAATAATAGTTTTTAATGTATAAATATTTTTTTTTTTTTTTTATTTTATAACGATGAGGGGTAGCGAAGCACACCGGGTTAAGCTAGTTTTATAAAAAATTAACTACGCAATTAATGTGATATTTGAAAATTAATTATAAGATAAAATAAAATTAACATTTTTGAAATGTTTGATTACTGCATTCAATGATTCGGATATTTTCGTGTTCGAAAATTCGTGTTCAATGAATAATTCGAATTATTAAACTTACACAGGTACTGCTTTTAAACTAGTTAATTAATTGATAATAAAGAAATCTGTTGTATATGGCGTTGACAATACTTGCCTTAAAGAAAAAAAATGCATACATTTGTATAGAAAGTGACTGATCCTTTTCGTTTAGTAGTTCGCCCACTCCAGAAATGTTGGTGAAATGATTTGAAAGTGGCTGATCTTTCTCGAGTAGTAGTTCGCCGCCTCCACAATTTTCCTTGGAATAGTTTGAAATTTTAGGGATGTATTGTCCTGAAATTGAGTATTTCAAAAAAAGTAAATTTTTAAAAAGTCGTGAAGGAAAATTTTCAGTAAAATTACATCAAACTTGAAATAGGAGCAAATTTTCACGCATTTGTATAGAAAGTGGCTGATCTTTTTCGAGTAGAAATTCGCCAACAGCACAATTATTGCCAGAGTTCTTTGCAATTTTAAGGACGTACTGCCCTCTTATTTTCAATTTTAGAGTGTATAAACATGTACCATATCTTCCTTAAATATTTGTTGTAAATCGATATCAAACTTTCATGGAGTGCATTTTTCATATATTTGTATGGAAACTGACTGATATTTTTCGAATAGTAATTCGCCAACAGCACAATTTTGGTCGGAATGACTTAAAATTTTAAATGAGTCATCTAAGAATATAGTGAATGACAATTGTTGAAAAAAAAACATGAAAAAAAATTTTTTTTTAATTTTTTGTTTTATTCATTACTGATCTTTTTCGAATAGTAGTTCGCCCACGCCCCACCTATGTATGTCCGGATGTTTCATTATTTTAGGAATATACTCTGTTGATATGAGGGACTACAATTTGTATTAATTTTTACCATGTATTTTTGGAAAATTCGTTTAAAATCAGGTCAAACTTCCCTGGAGCGAATTTTTCATACATTTGTATGGAAAGTAGTCGAGCGTTTTCGAGTACGTAGTAGTAGTTCGTTGACCCCACAATTATTGTGGGAATAGTTTGCAATTTAAAATAAATACTATCCTTAAATTTTCAACTCTAAAAAATATAACTTTTGGCTAAGTCATTGTGAAAAATTTGCTGGAAAATTAGCAAATTTTCACACTTTTGTAAGGAAAGTGTCTGATTTTTTTGGAGTAGTAGTTCGTCCGAGCCCAATTTTGGTCAGAATACTTTGAAATTTGAGCTACATAATATTTTCAACTTTAGACAGTATAAATTTTTACCATGTGTTCTTTCAAAAACTTTTGTAACTCAATGCCAAATATCGATGGAGTGCATATTTGCATACATTTGTATGGATAGTGACCGAGGTTTTTCGAGCAGTTCGCCAGTTATTGTCGGAATTCATGGAAATTTTAAGAAGATTATCTCGATATATTTGCAACTACAAACAGTAAAAAATTTTACCAAGTCTTGATCAAATTTTTTTTTTCAAGTTACATTAAACTTGAAATAAGAGCAAATTTTCACACATTCGTATAGAAAGTGGCTGATCTTTTTCGATAGTTGTTCACCCAGAGCTAAATTTTAATCGGAATGACTTAATTTTATAAATGAATCATCTGTGAATAAGGACAATTACGGTGAATAAAAAAAATAATTATCTTTTTTTGGAAAAAAAATTTTTTTTTTTGGAAATTTTTTTTTATTTCCTGGTTTTTGTCGAATGCTTTGAAAATTGAAGGAACGTTCTCTTTATATAAAACAAAATAACAATAAAGCTGATCAATGCAATCGAGACCGCTTAGGACGAGATTTCCTTAGATTACCTTAAAACTCTTTACGATTCCATTCCATTCCGCGATTGAGGCAACACTCATTTCTAAACGTTAGAGAACATGTGAAACCAAATAAAGGGTCCGCCATCTAACGTTTTTTTTTTTTTTCAACTAGTGCTTATTTTGTGAATGGTAACACTTAGCTCATGTCTGTTTGACAGATAATTAGTTTTATCCTTCCGCTGAACGAATATGGTTGTGTATACGCTTGAACAACGCTGGGAAATATTGCGACATTACTTTGAAAATCATGGTAATGTTGCAGAATGTGTGCGAAAATTGCGTACGGATTTTGGAAGAAGAGAAGCACCGTCAGCTCCGTATGTTCGTTATCTTGTGAAAAAAGTGAAAGAAACTGGCATCCTCATCGATAAACCAAATCGCGAAAAGCCAAAAACAGTGCGCACACCCGAGAATATTGCTGCTGTGGCAGAAAGTGTGCGTGAAGCGCCATCAACATCAAATCACCGTCGTTCTCAAGAATTGAACATTTCGGAGGCATCCTTGAGACGAATTTTGCATAAAGAATTTGGTATGACACCATACAAAGTCCAATTGGTTCAGGAGTTGAAGTCAACTGACAATCCCATGCGTTTTCGCTTCGCTAAGTGGGCCTGCGATCGACTTACAGAAGATGCCGATTTTGCCAAAAAAAAGCATATTTTCAGATGAAGCTCATTTTGATCCTGGCGGGTTCGTAAACAAGCAAAATTGTCGCATTTGGGGCACAGAAAACCCGCACGCATACATTCAAAAGCCGATACACCCAAAACGAGCCACTGTTTGGTGCGGATTTTGGTCCAGAGGCATAATTGGCCAATTTTTCTTCGAAAATGAGGTCGTTACAGTCAATGGCGATCGTTATCGGGCCATGTTGAATGAATTTTTGTTCACAAAAATTGAAGAGGAGGATATTGGCAACATTTGGTTTCAACAGGGCGGCGCTACGTACCACACAGCCGAAGCTACACTCGATGTTTTGCGCCCTGTTTTTGAAGATCGCATTATCAGCCGCAGAGCTGATGTCGTTTGGCCACCTCGGAGCTGCGATTTGACACCGTTGGACAATTATTTGTGGGGTGCCCTCAAAGATAAGTGTTACGCCAACAAGCCAGATACAATAGACGCTTTAAAGGACAATGTTCGTGAAGCCATTGGTGAAATATAGCTGCACACAATCGATAATGTGCTTAAAAATTGGACCGATCGTTTAGGCTACTGCATGGCCGAGGCAGCCATTTGAATGAAATTATTTTCCGTTATTAACCGGAAGGATTGTACTTTCAAATAAAAAAAGAAATTTGAGAAAATATTCAGTAGTTTTTTTTTAAAGCATTTTCAAAAAAAAAAAAAGTTATTTGGCGGACCCTTTATATAGCTCTAACGAAGATAATTTTTTTTAAGTCATTGTGGAAAATTTTCTGGAAAAATTCATCAAACTTCAAACAAGAGCATATTTTCACGTATTTGTATAGAAAGTGGTCAATATCAGGCGAGTAGTGCTATACCGATGCCACTATTTTAGTCAGAATGGTTTCAAATTTTTTATGAGTAATCTATGAATATATTCAATTACAGACAGTGAAAAAATTTAAAACAAAATTTTTTTTTTTTATTTTTCCAAAATTTCCGATCTTTTTCGAGTAGTTGCTCCCGCGCGCCAACATTTTTGTCGGAATGCTTTGAAATTTTAAGAACATACATACATATGTTTTTTAGATATATAGATTAATATACTAAGAGCTTTTTCCAAGTGTTTTGGAAAAATTTTTCGTAAATTGTTGAGGCCGATGTTTATCCCGATTTTCATAATTTGAGTGGAAAGTAGATGATCTTTTTCAAGTAGTAGTTACCCAACTCCGTTATTTTTATCAGAATCTTTCAATATTTCAGGAGAATAATCTATTAATATAACTGACTGCTAAATATGTAAAATCATACCATGTATTTTGGAAAGATATCTTTTTTAAATGAAGTCAAATATCTTTGAAGTGAATATTTTCATACACGCAGAAAACAGATTCATTGTGACTACCGAATTTATAACCAACCGAATTGCGATAAAGCTAATAACCGATTTTCGGGTTCACGATGATGACAATTCTATTGGCTTAACAGTAAATATTTTATCATAATAGAAAATTTGCAGATGTTATGAAATTTCTGTTGATACAATCGAAAATACAGTTGTTCCACTTAAGACCAATTCGGTTGGCAAATATTTTTTCTGTGTGTACATTTGTATGGAAAGTATCGAGCTTTTTCGAGTAGTAGTTCGCCCACGATAGTAAGATAGCCCGATTCAAATTGAATTTAAGGATGATATTCGATTTAAAGATGACTTCTGCGATTCCAAAAAGTATGTATTTGTTGTACTAAATACTTGTATTTATCGTTGTACATTAGGGTGGCCCTTCGTTATATGGAGAAAAAAAAAAGTGCTCAAACTGTCGGTGTCACCCCCTAGAAATATGCGAATAGCAAAAAAACTGAGAAATACAAAGTTTTGGGCCAATCAAAAAACGTTTAGTCGTGGCGCAAAGCGATTGAAAATTTCAAGTGTGTTTATATGGGGAAAATATGACTTTTTTCAGATTTTACCAAAATTTCGTTCTATAGTTTAATTTTACCGACAAGCTGTTATATAATTCGGGATCAGTATTAAATTATCCTTTCAAAAGGCTATAAAACTTCAAAATCGAATAAAATCTCGCCAAGAAATAGCAAATGCCCCAGACCAAAGGGGCAAAAAGAAACTAGGTCATGAAATTTGATGGCATTTTTTTCAACTTTGAGAAATTGATTAAAGCCAGCATTCTTTTTTGGTCTTTATACTTATAAGTACTCAGATATGAAGTACTGTTTTATTACCACGTTGTTAACCTATTGCCCATTAACACCGAAAATTGGAAATTTTTTTGATAAAATTTTTAAAAATCCTTTTTCAAGTTTGAAAAAATTTTCTTAAACAAAATTTAAAAAAATTAATATATTACTTTAAGGTTTTATTAAATACATGTTGCTGATTAAGTGTGTGAATTTTTAAGTAAATCCCTCTGCTAGAATTTTTTTGACAAGGATTTTATTTTTGGGATTTCGAGAAAACTTGGATTTCTGTGAAATATTCTGTAAATGTACTCTTTCTAAATACTTTGTATCAAAAATTCATCACTTTTCTACTTTTAAATGTTATATTTTATCTTAAGAGCCTAGGGTTTCGGAAAAAAATAATATGACTCCATTAACCCTTTTGGAATTGGGGTCACATATGATCCCTAGCTAATAAAAGACAATTTATTCAAAAATTCAAATTTTTTGTAAGTGCTGTCCAATTTTTAGATGCGACGCTTAAAATATAATAACCAAATGTGTAGAAGTTTCGTTCCAAAATTTTGGGATATTTCCGAGAACGTTAACCCATTATTTGCCAAGGCCAGATTTGGATTTTAAGATATTTTTAAATAAAAATTACCGAAAAGGAATTTTTCTATTAAACTTGTTGATACCACTATTTAGAATTTAAGAAAAATAATTCGGTTAATTTTTTTTTTTATTTAACCCTTCAGTACTCCTGAGATCAAAATTATCCATTGTGATATATCTTTGGTGCAATTATCTGTTTATTGCTGGCGAATATAAATTAAAACAACTTAGGTCATATGTCTCAAAAATAGGACGTTTTTTGAAATTCACTTTGATTTAATTTTGTAATTTATTCCATTAAGAGTAGTATTAATTTAATATTACCTTTTATATATATTATTATATTTGAAATTTACTTTTATTTAATAAACTATTTAAAACTGGGAAATAAAATGTTAGAAGTTTGAAAAGACCGATTATTAAAAATCAAAAATGTCAACCATTATAAGTAATGGCATCTTCACCGATTGACCTGAAATTTTTTTGGCGTTTTTAATCAATATCCACCAAATTGGTTAGTGAGACCGCAAGAAATTCAACTATTACTGTATTACATAAAGTAATTTTATAACAAAATTGGTTAAAAGTTGTTTTAATATATATTCGCGAGCAATAAGCAGACAATTGCACCAGAGATATATCACAATGGATAATTTTGATCTCAGGAGCACTGAAGGGTTAAATAAAAAAAAATTAACTGAATTATTTTTCTTAAATTCTACATAGTGGTTTCATCAAGTGCAATAGAAAAACTCGTTTTCGGTAATATTTATTTAAAAATATCTTAAAATCCAAATCTGGCCTTGGCAAATAATGGGTTAACGTTCTCGGATTTATCCAAAATTTTTGGAACGAAACTTTTACACATTTGGTTATTATATTTTAAGCATCGCATCTAATAATTGGACAGCACTTACAAAATATTTGAATTTTTTTAATAAATTGTCTTTTATTAGCTTGGGGTCATATGTGACCCCAATTCCAAAAGGGTTAATGGAGTCATATTATTTTTGTCCGAAACCCTAGGCCATTAAAATAAAATATAACATTTAAGAGTAGAAAAGTGATGAATTTTTGATAAAAAGTATTTAGAAAGAGTACATTTACAGAATATTTCACAAAAATCCAAGTTTTCTCGAAATCCGCAAAAATAAAGTCCTTGTCAAAAATATTCTGGTGCAGGGATTTACTTAAAAATTCACACAGTTAATCTGCAACATGTGTTTAATAAAACCTTAAATTAATATATTAATTTTTTTAAATTTTGTTTAAGAAAATTTTTTCAAACTTGAAAAAGGAGTTTTCAAAATTTTATCAAAAAAATTTCCAATTTTCGGTCTCATTGCGCAATAGGTTAACAACGTGGTAATAAAACAGTACTTCATATCTGAGTACTTATAAGTAGAGAGACCAAAAAAGAATGATGGCTTTAATCAATTTCTCAAAGTTGAAAAAAATGCCATCAAATTTCATGACCTAGTTTCTTTTTGCATAAAAGTGGTCTGGGGCATTTGCTATTTCTTGGTGAGATTTTATTCGATTTTGAAGTTTTATAGCCTTTTGAAAGGATAATTTAATACTGATTCCGAATTATATAACAGCTTGTCGGTAAAATTAAACTATAGAACGAAATTTTCGTAAAATCTGAAAAAAAGTCATATTTTCCTCATATAAACACACTTGAAATTTTCAATCGCTTTGCGCCACGACTAAACGTTTTGTGATTGGCCCAAAACTTTGTATTTCTCAGTTTTTTGGCTATTCGCATATTTCTAGGGGGTGAGACCGACAGTTTGAACACTTTTTTTATTAAGGCCCACCCTATTGTACATGCTTTCAAATATGAAATATGTGAGCTCGAGTAGCTCATTAACTACTCAAGTACCTCGAGTAGCACGAGTACTTAAGCTTGATTGTAAGCTCTGATAAATACACACAGAAAACGGATTCGTTCTGGCAACCTAATTTGTTGCCAACCGAACATTGATAGTTCCATGTACTATCACATTATTTTGTTGCTATTACTAAATAATATTTTTGAAATAGCCGCATGAGATATAAGGCAATGTTTTACGTAAATTCGATTACGTAAATTCGTTGAATTAAGTTCATACAAAGGACTATTAAGATCCCTTCAAAGGGGATCTCTTCTTCTTCTCCTTATATTTCGTCTACTCTAATAATATAAAAATAATGCAATTTTTCACATAGATGTGAATACCTTCTATAAAAAAACCATCATTATTCTATAAAAAAACCATCATTATTTTATAAAAAAATAACAATAAAGAAGATATCTATAATATTAATAAGCTAGGCGATTTCTTGTGACCGATGTATCTTCTACCGTTTTATTCCGATTTCGATCAAACGTATATTATTTGAAAGGTATTTCTTTTTCGCCGTTTTCTAGATTTACAGATTTTTAAATTTTGTCCTTTATTTTGAGTAAATTGCATTTAAAGTTGCTACTAACACATACATAAAAATATGCATATGCTATGTATGTTTTATTAAATTTGTTAATGTGTTTGTTTATGAGTATGTTATCTTCATTCACAATAATAATAAACCATAAAAGTGTTGGTTTGTGAATTGGCTAAGTTGAAAAATAAAGCTGCTTAGAAATTGCAGTCGAATTTCAAGTGCTAGAATCTGCTAATTATAATAAATACTGGTCAAAAAAAAAGCAATTAACTTTAAATTTAAATATTATTAGAATTTAAACGCTAAATATCGGCAACTGCATTAAAATAGTAACCGTACATAACAAAAGTTCAAGGCACAGGTGAAGTGTATCCAAGATTCGGAACAGCCGAATTTAACACTCTTCTTGTTATTCTTTTACTTGTACGTGAACAGTTTCAAATGATACAATTCTATAACTTTTTGTTGTGAACAAATTAAAGTGTTTCTAATATAAAACAAGTAAGAAAATTATAGTCGGTCTAGACCGACTATACGATACCCTATACCATGCGTTTAGAAACCCTATCTCTAAGGCCCAACTAACTGGACATAGAAAATAAGCAAAAACCAAATTTGAGTGGTATTTTTATTAATTTATTTGGCTGCAGATATGAAAAAGTTCATATCGGATGCTATATCTATATGGGGACTAGGTCCAAAAATGGACCGATCCTGATCATGTTTGGTAAAGTCTCTTGTATTTTGCAAAAATATATACAAACAAAATTTGAGAAGAATCAGTGCAATATTTTTGTTTTTTAATAGATTTAAATGAAGATCGGGAAGCAGCTCTATATGGGGCCAAAGGGATCATTTTTGGACTACTCATTAATAGATGTAATGAACGCATACAAACCCAATTTGAGTAAGATCTATATGACAATTTGGATCTTATGGCAATTTATGTCGATTTCATAGGGGTAATTTGTATGGGGGCTAGGTCTGAACATGGACCGATTCTCACCAATTTCAATAGCGTTCATCCCATGGCCGATAAAAGCTTATATACCAAATTTCGTCAAAATATATTCATATTTGCGACCTGCAGTTTGATTACAAGGTTTACATGGACACACAGACGGACGGACGGACATTGTTAAATCAACTCAGAAAGTGATTCTGATTCGATCGGTATAATTAAAGATGGGTCTAGGTCAAATATTTTTGGTTGTTACAAACAGCAGCACAAAGTCATTATACCCAAACCACATAGTGGTATAGGGTATAAAAATGATCTGCTATCTACGAGCACTTTTTTTGTAAAACTTTATATATTACATTTCTAGTCTAGTCTGGTCTTATGTTTTTATAAAAACTTTGTGGAGGGTATTTACCGACTCTGTTATGCCGAATCTAACAATCTTCATTCTTTTAATTATTAAAAATGTCATACACACATTAAATGGGGGGAGAAAATCCTATAAAGCACTAAATCCAGTATTGTACAACAAACACCTCACACAAACTTTTTTTTTTTTTTGTTTAATAAAAACAATAATAAAAACAATCATAAACAAAATTATCAACAGGTTCCCAACAAACAAACAAACAAGAAAACAAGAAAACAAAATAACTACGGGTGACAGAAATTCAAAATGTGTTGCTTTCATAAATTGTAACCCCTACACAACTCTGTACTCAATTCGAAATTAGTTTTTATTTACGATTAAACGATGTCCGATCTTTTGTCTTGTAGTTTTTCAATTTATAAATTGTTATGTGAAATTTGGTACATGACTTCGATCGGCACATGGAAGTGATTTACTTAATTTATGCTCTTTAGAGGATATATATATATTTATGTTCCCGTGGTTCCTATAAGGAGAATAAAGTGTAGTTTATAATAATTTAACATAAAAAATTATAAAATCTATATCTTTATTGGACAAGGATTGTTCACCATAAACGGAAATCATGTTCATTTTTTACCTAAAATATTTGTTCTAAAATCATTTCTCCAATCAATCACGAATCGGTCTAAGAAATAAGTATTATACTTATATCCAATTTGGGAATAAAATTAACTCACTTTAAATAACCATACCAAATTAACTAATTATCAGACATTTTTCCGCAACTAGTTCCCAGGTAAATAGGTCAATCACTAAGATATCTTCTATGCCTTTTTCCTACACCCATTTAAGCTGTTATTTACCCATTATCGAATATAAAATCCTTTCTCAAAACTCAATGGAGGACTATAAAAGCGAATCCGGATGTTTAAGGTTCACTTCGTAATAGCAAACCCTCTGTTTTTTCTCTATCTCTAACCTAGGAGTATCACAACGGGTCATATGGCTTCTAAGTGTACTCGATTTATGCCGGTCTACCTTCCTCCAACCTAACCTAGCTTAATTAGTAGTGTTTTATAAAGTCTACCTAAACCGATTAAGTATATCATACATATCTACTTATTTATTTTTGGGAAAGAAATCCCTGTAGATGTACGACAGGTTCAATGACCGTCAAGATTTTGTTTCTCTTTTTGGCTTACTGACATTTTTTGAAAAAGTGTTTGTTTTTATGATTTTCTACTTTTTCGTCTTATTTATTACGTGTTTTCTTCTATTTTGTGATTCCTTAACTAACAGGCAGGCACTTTGAAATACAAATACAAAAAAAAAAAATATGTAGACTGTTGATTTCTATGGTTCTCACCGTAAAGTGAAATTTATTTTTATACATATTTATATGTTTAGGCCTTTTAACGTTTTCAGTATGAATGATAGCTTAGTTTTTAAATATTGATGGCTTTAAATTGTCATAAAACGACTATTTAAGCCAAGTATTGTGACATTCCATATATTAAATTGTGGAATATATTAATTGTGGAATCACAAACACGATCCTAGTATGCGACTGTCTCTCCCCCCAATATTTATGATAACCCCATAAAAAAGTTACTAGTGATATATGATGTTTGGTTATTTTGGCAAAAGTCATATATAAATCGTAGCTGTGCTGTGGACATGCACCGACACAGCTACATTTTTTTTACAAAGCTATAAAAACTTTAAATTTTTATTGACTTGTCAGGACCCGTTAAGCCAAAAATGGGCATCATAGATAAATACAATTTTGCGATAAAATATCGGGTCAGTTACCAAGTTCTCTAGAGTCCTAATCGGTGAAAGAACGACGAATATGATGGTCTCCTGGCTTTAATACCTGTACCAGCTGGATCTTATACGAGTGTAGGCCAATATGTTTGCCTAATTATTATACACGTAGTGGACGGACAGGGCCCCAATTCCTGCCACCGATGACGAATCGATAAATTTGGATCATGTTACACATTTTCGTTTACAGCGGCCATATTCCCTTCAGTAAGCACATACCTTCGACGTGTTGGTGTTATTGCATCATTCTGAGAATAAGTGGTATGAAATCTCTCCACAGTTCGATGGATGGCTTGCTCAGATGGACGAATATGTGCGCCATAAAAATAACGAAGTTGTCTATAATTTGCGCGAATCGATGATTATTCAAAGTAAATTTTAATAATTTTGAAGTGTTGTTCACCGTGAGTCTATTCACGATAGTTTGGCAGAGTATTCTGATCATAAATGTCAAAAAGTTAGGGCAGTACGATTGTTCGTTTGACAGCTTACCGTTTCTTAAGTTATATTTAAGCCAAAAAAAACACCCTTTTTTCGGAATGTATAAAATAATCAATTTTACCTTAAAATTTAATTTATTATCATTTTAACCAACATTTGAGAACTAGAAAATTTATGAAAACTAGCAGAATCCAGCCCCCGAAAGTCGAGAGCAAATTCTAGGAAATAAAATTTTTTCATTTAATAAATTATTTTATAAGACAATTCACAATTCAATATTTTTAAATATTGATTGCGTTATTGGTTTATGTCAAAAATTATTTTTCAATTCAACACTTCAACACAATTATTATTGTGAATGGTTTATGTCCAAAATTATTTTTCAGGTCAACACAACTATTATTGTGAATAAAGAAAACAAACTCATTTTTTTGCAAACACATTAACAAATTTAATAAACACATACATAGCATAGTGTTAGTAGAAACTTTATATGAGCAGAACTCTAAAAAAAATTTAAAAATTAAAAAATCCGTAAATCTGGTGGACAGCTAAAAGCAAATACCTTTCAAATAAGATACGCTTGGTCAATATCGGGAGAAAACTATATAATAAATCATCGGTCAAAAGAAATCGCCTTTTTTTCTCTCATGCATTTATTTATTGGATCTTCACATAGTGAACTAACAATAATATATAATATTAAGAGGCTAGGCGATTACTAGTGACTGATGTTTTGTTCTACCGTTTTATTCCGATTTTGACCAAGCGTATATTATTTGAAAGGTATTTCTTTTTAGCCGATTTTCAGATTTACAGATTTTTAAATTTTTTCCTTTATTTTGAGTAAATTACATTTAAATTGCTACTAACGATGTGTGTGTTTATTAAATTTGTTAATGTGTTTGTAATAGTTTGTTTTGTGTGTTGATTTGTGAATTGGCTATAATTGATTAGCACAATTTTAGGGTCTTTATTTAATGAAAAAATAAAATTTTCTAGAATTTGCGGATTTCGAGGGCTGCAATCTGCTAGTAATTATAATTATTCAAATCTTGGAACTAATACTTAACTTATTAAATCCGGCCAGTGTCAGAAAAAATGTAATGTTTCAACATAAATTCGAAATAAATAAATATTCATTGGCTTAGATAACTTCAAGCATTTACAATAAGTTTTGCAATCTCTCGTCTTCTTAGGCGTTGGTGGATGCGATTGTTGAGAAGGTCACGTGCTAAGAGATTCGGGTGAGTTTCTAGTTTTTTCAAGTAGCTTGAACAGTTTTTCATAATTTCGACTTTAACTAGGGGTACGTTTAATTCTCTTTGCAATTGTGAGTTTCTCACATACCATGGGGCGCGGGTACTCAACTTTAGGATCTTATTTTGGCATCTTTGTATTTTCTCTATATATTAGAAGCTAAAGCGGTTCCTCAATAACTTGCAATCAAGACTTAGCTTGGAATTTCTGCCAATTAGCCACGTAAGTTGAACTAATTTTATTTTTATTCGTGTTAATTTTGATTCTATGTGTTTGTTCCAAGTAAGGCGGCGGTCAAAATGAAGTCCAGTTGTATCAGCATGTTGCGGTATTTACTGATTGTTTATTCGAATTTGAGGGCATGTTTCTCTTCTGAGCGTAAAAGTAACGTGTATACATTTTTGTTCATTTATTCGGGGTAACTCCAAAAGCATTTTATTGCTGATCCCGTCGATCCCCGATGCTTTTTTACGGTTAAGATCAGAAATGGCTTTTTCAACCTCGCTAATCCTAAATCGAAGTGACACTGTACTGTGCTGGTTTATTACTGGTGGTAACTCATTTATTGAACTAGTAGTTATATTCTGAGTAAAAACTTTTTTCAGATGTTCTACAAATAGATCGCTTTTTCTATATCATTTCTAGTCCAAACTCCATTTTCATATTTAATGGTGGCTTACCTACAAAGGGTCATTTAAGATTTTTTGTAACTCGCCATAACAAATAATCAGTTCTTGAAGTCGGATCTAATTTTTCGAGATATCCGTTTATTCGCCTTACCTATAAATAGTATAGATAATTTTCTAACAAAAACTGCTTTTTTTAGAAAAATTTACTTTTTTCAAAATAAACAATTTTATTTTTTCAGAAAAATTTACCTTTTTTTCGAAAAATTTACTTTTTTCAGAAAAAGCTAATTTTAAGATAACCTACGGTTTTATGAAAACTAATTTTTTAAGAAAAGGTTCTGTTTTAGAAAAAGTACTTTCTTAATAACATGTACGATTTTATGATAAGGAATTTTTTTAAGAACATCTATTTTTAAAAAAAAAGCACTTACTTAAGCAAATATTATATTTATGAAAATTTACTTTTTTAAGAAAAAAAGTACTTATTTAAAAAAGCGCATTTTTAAGATAGGGCATTTTTTGAGAAAGGTTACATTTTGTATAAAAGGTACTTTTTGAAATGAAAGGTCCTTTTTGAAGAAAAGGTACTTAAAAAAATTCTTTTTGAAGAAAAGGTACTTTTTTAAGAAGAGGTAGTTCTCTAAGAAAATATACTTATTAAAGAGCAGGTATTTTTGAAGGAAGGTACTTTTTGAAGGAAAGGTACTTTTTGAAAAAAAGGTACTTTCGTAAAAAAAAAAATAAGAAGAGGTGCTTTTTTAAGACAACGTACTTTTTTAAAATTTGGAGAAAATTTACTTTTTTTAGAAGAAGTACTTTTTTAAGAAAAGGCATATTTTTAAGATAGGGTATTTTTTGAGAAAAGGTACTTTTTGAATAAAATTTACTTTTTGAATAAATGGTACCTTTTGAATAAAATGTATTTTTTTAATAAAAGGTACTTTTTGAATAAATGGTACTTTTTGAACAAAAGGTACCTTTTTGAATAAAAGCTAATTTTTGAATAAAAGATACTTTTTGAATAAAAGGTACTTTTTGAATAAAATGTACTTTGTGAATAAAAAGTACTTTTCGAATAAAAATTACTTTTTGAATAAAAGGTACTTTTTGAATAAAGATATCTACTCTGAAGAAAAAGTACACTAACAAAAATTTACTTTTTAAAGATTTACTTTTTAAGAACAGGTAATTGTTTAAGAAAATATACTTTTTTAACAACAGGTACTTTCTGAAAAAATTTACTTGCACTTTTGATTATCATATTTTAAGCGTCACATTTAAAAATTCAACAGCACTTACAAAATATTTGATTTCTTTTAATAAATTGTGTTCCATTAACTTGGATCCTTATATGATCCCAAGTCCAAAAGGGTTAATGGGATCGTATTACTTTTTTCCGAAACCCTAGGTTATTAAGATAAAATATAACATTTAAAAGCAGAAAACTGATTAATTTATGACACAATGTATTTAGAAAGAGTACATTTACTGAATATTTCACAAAAACCTAATTTTTCTCGAAATCCACAAAAAATAAATCCTAATAAAAAAATATAGCAGAAACAAGTACCTAAAAATTCAAACAATTAATCTCTAACATGTATTTAACAAAACCTTAAAGTGCCAGATCCATTTTTTTTTTAATTTTATCGTTTAAATTCATAAAACGATACTTCATACCTGAGTGCTTATAAGTATAGAGACCAAAAAAAACTATGGCTTTAATCAATTTCTCAAAGTTGAAAAAAGTGCCGTTAAATTTCATGACATAGGGTTTTTCGGCACAAAAGTGGTATGTAGCAGTTGCTACTTCTTGTTGAGTTTTTATTCGATTTTGAAGCTTTTGGAAAAGACAATTTAATACTGATAACAATTCATATAACAGTTAGTCATATTTTACCCATATAAACATCCGATTGTCCCCAAACTTCACATTTATTAGTTTTATATAGAAAGGAAACAAACTAAACCCCGATACTCCCCAAAATCGCCATTAAAAAAATGTGAATATAACGTACGACCACGCTAATGTGCATTTTTTTTTAAGTGGCAATACTAAAAATGTTGTATACCACCAAGCACCATAATAAATTTTCTAGATTTAATTTTACTAGCAGATTCCAGCACCCGAAATTCGAGTGCAAATTCTAAGAAATTTTATTTTTTCATTTAATAAAGACCCTAAAAGTATGCTTCAAAATTCAACTCGTTTTAAATGAAGAAAACAAACTCAACACATTAACACAAACACATAAACAAATTTAATAAACACACATATAGCATTGTATAATTTTATGTATGTGTTAGTAGCAACTTTAAACGATCATAACTCCAAAAAAATATTCCAGACGATGAAAATCTGTAACTGTAAATCTGGGTAACAGCTAAAAACTAATATCTTTCTAATGATAACTTTTTTGTAAAAATCGGGGGAAAATTGTGAAACTTACATCGGTCACAAGAAATCGCCTTGCCTATTACTATTATAGATTACAAAGACGTAAACGTATATTATTGTATTGTCCCACAACGCGGGCAGGGTTATTCTAGTATATTTTTGTACATAAAGCTCCATCTAAAATAAAAAGAACAATATACCTTTTAAGAACTTCTAAAAAATTGCAAAGATCAATGATCAAATAATCAAATGAAATGATAATCTGATCAAATACATACTGTTTTGTTTAACATAACCTGTTGTATTAAAAAGGCGATAACAGATCTTAAATTGAAAAACGAAAAGCTCCAATTTATCGCTTTTCTTAAAAATGCGCTTGTTGTGTCAATAAAAGGCTCTAAAGCTAACACGAATGTTATCGCTCTATTGCCAAGAAAGAAAAGCAATTACCTTTAAATTCAACTCGTGTTAGAATTTTAAAGGTTAAGTATTGGCAACTGCCTTAAAATGGTAACCGCATCGAACATTGTTTATAATATAGAGTTTAAGATACAGACGAAGGGTATCAAAGATTCGGCACAGCCCAATTTAACACTTTTACTTGCCTTTGTTACAATTCGAAAGAACATTATGAAAATTCAAACAACAAATCAAAATCGTATTTGAAACTTCTCCTTTTATTGTGATGTTATAACAGCGAATCTAAACTAATTTATTTTTATGTTGTTATTTACAATATTATGCACCCTCTATTTTACGCTGTTGACTTTAATAGTATTATTCCCTGATCGTTTCCGTCCTTTTGTTTAAATTGCTGCCCTAAACAATGCAACAACTAAACCAACTCCCCATAAAAATAATCGTACATGCATGCAGTCAGAACAAAAACCTATCAAACATTCTTTCCTTCCTTCCGTCCGTCCATCCGTCGTTTTTCAAAGCAACACAAAAAACACAACAAAATAACTTTGCCCAAGTGTCCGGAAATGAGATGCAAATTTTATGTGGGATTCATAACAATGTCCTGCTTACACGTAACAATTAACAACAAAATATTTATAAAATTTTATATTTAATTTTCAGAAATATAAAAATCGTATATCTGTAAAACTACCACCATCACCACCACCAAAATGACTCTACGCCCTGACTCTAAGACGGCATTAAGTCGTTTCTTCCTTGCGAGTATTTAGTAAATAAGCGATAGTTAAAGACGTTAACTGTTATCATAAACTAAGTTTTCCAACAAAAGGGTGGTTTTTCAATTTTTTTTAAGACTTAAAGAAGACCTTGAAGACAAGGATGTTTCACTTGTAACGTCTTTAGGTGAAAATGTTTTGCTTGGTTGCACTTCTTTTCTTTTTTTTTAATTTTTAACGAATTTTCTTAATTATTATGAATGTTTTCATATGGGTGATTTCGTGCTGCCTGGTTGGTGCATGTTAATTTAGGGTGTATTCATATTGGATGGTTTTTCATATAAATACGAACAAGTACTCGCATTAAGAAACAAACTTTATTAAAAAGAAAAATTTTACAGGTGAAATTTTCTTTAAGAAAATTCAAAATTTATTTAAATATTTTCCCACGATTTTGGGTGACATATGGTTTTTCTTTTCGGCCAAATTCAACAGGTGGTTTATTGTACGAAGAATCTCCAGAAATATAATTATATTTGTTTACGCCGCGGTCAAATTACTGAATGCAAAATTCTTGAAAACATGAACTGTCCTCAACTGTAAGTACGTCCTTAAAAAAATATGACCCAGCAGTTTGACGATCGGACCGTTGCGGTGTTTTTCTTATAAAACTGATTTAAAAAATCGAAGAGAGTCACCGCACTGAAATAAGTGTATAAACATAAGCAGGCCGTTGCAGTGTTTTTTATATTAAACTGACATAAAAAATAGCAGAGCGTCGCAGCACTGAACCATATTTTATTCTATTTTCATAGCGAAATTTTTCATGTGCTCGTGTTTCGACTCAAATGTTGCCATATTTTTACAATTTATGGAAATTATTGACAACATAAATTATTTCGAAAATAAAAAGTACATATATTGTTATCTCATTTCAGTTACTCCAAATAGATATTAACGAAAAAAGAAGAGCACTTTTTATTCAAAGAAAGCAAAAAATTTTTAGAAACTTTATGAAATAGATATAGACAAAAAGTAAACAATAAAATTGAGCATTCTTGAGTTGACGTTATCTGTAGATGTTTTGGATATTAGGCTTTTCCTCAACGAACGTTCGGCACCGGTCTTAATTTCAGGCCAGAAGGATATTCCAGGGAATTGCAAAGCCAGATATGCTACCAATACAGGGAACTGCTTTACAGATTCCTGCGGAATTTATATGTGTTGGTACGCAATTGGCATCATGGAAGCTTGTATATTAGCGTGGCCCTTAATAAAAAAAGTGTTCAAACTGTCGGTCTCACCCCCTAGAAATATGCGAATAGCAAAAAAACTGAGAAATACAAAATTTTGGGCCAATCAAAAAACGTTTAGTCGTGGCGCAAAGCCATTGAAAATTTCTAGTGTGTTTATATGGGGAAAATATGACTTTTTTTTTCAGATTTTACGAAAATTTCGTTCTATAGTTTAATTTTTCCGACAAGCTGTTATACATTTCAGGATCAGTATCAAATTATCCCTTCAAAAGGCTATACAACTTCAAAATCGAATAAAACCTCGCCAAGAAATAGCAAATGCCCCAGACCACTTTTGTGCCAAAAAAAAAACTAGGTCATGAAATTTGATGCCATTTTTTTCAACTTTGAGAAATTGATTAAAGCCATCATTCTTTTTTGGTCTCTATACTTACAAGTGCTCAGATATGAAGTATTGTTTTATTACCACGTTGTTAACCTATTGCCCATTGACACCGAAAATTGGAAATTTTTTTGATAAAATTTTTAAAACTCCTTTTTCAAGTTTGAAAAAATTTTCTTAAACAAAATTTAAAAAACTAAATCTATCACTTTAAGGTTTTATTAAATACATGTTGCAGATTAACTATGTGCATTTTTAAGTAAATCTCTCTGCCATAATTTTTTTGACAAGGAATTTATTTTTGCGGATTTCGAGAAAAATTGGATTTTTGTGAAATATTCTGTAAATGTACTCTTTCTAAATACTTTGTATCAAAAATTCATCACTTTTCTACTTTTAAATGTTATATTTTATCCTAATAGCCTAGGATTTCGGAAAAAAATAATATGATTCCCTTAACCCTTTTGGAATTGGGGTCACATATGACCCCAAACTAATAAAAGACAATTTATGTAAAAAATTCAAATATTTTGTAAGTGCTGTCCAATTTTTAGATGCGACACTTAGTGGTATCAACGAGTTTAATAGAAAAACTCGTTTTAGGTCATTTTTATTTTAAAATATCTTAAAATCCAAAGCTGGCCTTGGCAAATAATGGGTTAACGTTCTCGGATTTTTCCCAAATTTTTAGAGCGAAACTTCTACACATTTGGTTATTATATTTTAAGTGTCGCATCTTAAAATTGGACAGCACTTACAAAATATTTGAATTTTTTTAATAAATTGTCTTTTATTAGCTTGGGGTCATTTGCAACCCCATTCCAAAAGGGTTAATGGAGTAATGTTATTTTTTTCCGAAACCCTAGGCTAGTAAGATAAAATATAACATTTAAAAGTAGAAAAGTGATGAATTTTTGATACAAAGTATTTAGAAAGAGTACATTTACAGAATATTTCACAAAAATCCAATTTTTCTCGAAATCCGCAAAAATAAAATCCTTGTCAAAAAAATTCTGGATTTACTTAAAAAATCACACAGTTAATCTGCAACATGTATCTAATAAAACCTTAAAGTGACAGATTATTTTTTTTAAATTTTGTTTAAGAAAGTTTTTTCAAACTTGAAAAAGGAGTTTTAAAAATTTTATCAAAAAAAACTCCAATTTTCGGTCTCAATGCGCAATAGGTTAACAACGCGGTAATAAAACAATACTTCATATTTCAGTACTTATAAGTAAGGGACCAAAAAAGAATGATGTCTTTAATCAATTTCTCAAAGTTGAAAAAAATGCCATCAAATTTCATGACCTAGTTTTTTTGGCACAAAAGTGGTCTGGGGCATTTGCTATTTCTTGGCGAGGTTTTATTCGATTATGAAGTTTTATAGCCTTTTGAAGGGATAATTTAATACTGATCCTGAATTATATAATTTTCGTAAAATCTGAAAAAAAGTCAAATTTTTCCCATATAAACACACTTGAAATTTTCAATCGCTTTGCGCCACGACTAAACGTTTTTTGATTGGCCCAAAACTTTGTATTTCTCAGTTTTTTTTGCTATTCGCATATTTCTAGGGGGTGAGGCCGACAGTTTGAACACTTTGTTTCCCTCCATATAACGAAGGGCCACCCTATTGTATATACTAACTACAACTAATCAGATATGGGCTAATAGTTCAGCAAGCTGCTGTCAGACATGTCTCAATTAACACAAGGTGGGCCAATATGGTATTATATCATTACAAATATTCACTCAGTTGACCGACACGAACATCAATAAATTTATTTATAGTGAAGAGAGAAAGTATTCAGTATTTGATCCATGAGACCCATTATAATGTTAAAACGTACCTTAACCATGGCTCAGTGCACTGTAATCGTGTCACTGTACAAACGAGAGTAATTTTAATATATTTTGGATCTGACGGCAAGGTTAAAGTATGGCGAAAGAGGGTCTCATATGGTTTGGGGCTGCATAAGTGCAAACGGAGTCAGTGAATTGCATATTATCGATAGTATAACACTGTGTGACAAAAAAAAATACCTGGGATACGATACTATTCTAGAAGGTCTTGTCGAGTACAATAAGAAATTTGTGAAACACCACCAAAATATTGAGTTACGGGTAAAACCCTGGTTTTTGTCCCTTTTGCACATATAAGCCAGTAACTCTGTTGAATACCAACCGAATTGAGGCCTTTCGAAGATATCTACATGATATTTAAGTAATATTGAGACATCTGTGTGTATTCCTCCAACAAACAAATTTTTTTTAATTCCCTATTTTTATACCCTCCACACGTCAGTGGCAGAGGGTATATATAGGTTTGTCATTCCGTTTGTAACGCATCGAAAAACTAATTTCCGACCCCATAAAGTATATATATTCTTGATCCTTATCACAGCTCGAGTCGATATAGCGATGTCCGTCTGTCCGTCTGTCTGTTGAAATCACGCTCATTCACAAAAAAAGCCATCTTACTGAATAAGGCTACAATAATATCATTTGCCATAATTCCCAGAAGGTTGGTATTGAAAATGGGCTAAATCGGGCTTCATCGTAATTAGAAACGAGCAAAAATATGTAGGTACCTCTAAAAAAAAAACATAAAACCCAGTGTGTTTGTTGTAACAGTTTAGTGGTTGAACATAACAATTGTACAACAACATAAAAAAATGCCACAAAAAAATTATGCATGTATTAACAATATATTAATATATTATATATATATTATTATATATATATTATCAATACCATGAACACAATAACATACCTCTTGTTAGTACTATTGGCACATATATTTTTATCGTTATCCCGTTATAATAAAAAAAAATCGCCAATATGAAAGAAAAAATGAAAACGAAAAATGGAAAATGGAAAATGAAAAATGAAAAATGAAACTGGAAAATGGAGAATGGAAAATGAAAAACAGAAAATGGAAATGTAAAATGAAAAATGGAAAATGAAAAAAGGAAAATGAAAAATGAAAAATGGAAAATGGAAAATGAAAAATGGAAAATAGAAAATGAAAAATGGAAAATGGAAAATGAAAAAGGGAAAATGAAAAACGGAAAATGGAAAATGAAAAATGTAAAATGGAAAATAGAAAAAAGAAAATTGAAAAATGGAAAATGGAAAGTGGAAAACTAAAACTGAAATATGAAAAAAGGAAAATGGAAAATGGAAAATGAAAAATGGAAAATGAAAATTGCAATATGAATAATGGAAAATGGAAAAAGAAAATTGAAAAATTAAAAATGGAAAATGATATTCAAAAATGGAAAATGAAAATTAAGAAAGGAAAATGAAAAATGAAAATTGAATAATGGAAAATGGAGAAAGACAAATGAAAAAGGGAAAATGAAAAACGGAAAATGGAAAATGTAAAATGGAAAATAGAAAATGAAAAATGGAGAATGGAAAATGAAAAATGGAATATGGAAATGAAAAATGGAGAATTGAAAATGGAAAATGAAACATGAAAATTTAAAAATGAAAAATGGAAAACGAAAACTGTAATATGAAAAATTGAAAATGAAAAATGGAAAATGGAAAATGAAAATTGCTAAATGAATAATGGAAAATGGAAAAAGAAAATTGAAAAATTAAAAATGCAAAATGCAAAATGGAAAATGGAAAATTAAATTCAAAAATGGAAAATGAAAATTGAAAATGGAAAATGAAATGTGAAAATTGAAAAATGGAAAATGGAACATGAAAATTGAAAAATGGAAAATGAAAAATGAAAAATGAAAAAGGGAAAATGAAAAACGGAAAATGGAAAATGGAAAATGTAAAATGGAAAATAGAAAATGAAAAATAGAGAATGGATAATGGAAAATGAAAAATGGAGAATGGAAAATGGAAAATGAAAATTGAAAAATAAAAATTGGAAAATGGAAAGTGGAAAATGGAAAACGAAAACTGTAATATGAAAAATGGAAAATGAAAAATGGAAAATGAAAATTGCAAAATGAATAATGGAAAATGGAAAAAGAAAATTGAAGAATTAAAAATGCAAAATAGAAAATGGAAAATGAAATTCAAAAATGGAAAATGAAAATTGAAAATGAAAAATGAAAATTGAAAAATGGAAAATGGAAAATGGAAAATGAAAATTGAAAAATGAAAAATGAAAAATGGAAAATGAAAATTGAAAATTGAAAAATTAAAAATGGAAAATGAAAAATGGAAAATGAAAATTGAAAATTGAAAAATTAGAAATGGAAAATGAAAAATGGAAAATGAAAATTTGAAAAATGAAAAATGAGAAATGGAAAATGGAAAATGAAAATTGAAAAATGAAAAATGGGAAATGGAAAATGGAAAACGCAAAATAGATAGATGGAAAATGGGAAATGGAAAATGAAAATTGAAAAATGAAAAATGGAAAATGAAAATTGAAAAATTAAAAATGGAAAATGAAAATTGAAAAATTAAAAATGGAAATTGAAAAATGGAAAATGCAAAATGAAAAATTGAAAATGAAAATTGAAAAAGGGGAAATGAAAATTGAAAAATTGAAAATGGAAAATGGAAAATGAAAAATGAAAAATGAAAAATGAAAAATGAAAAATGGAAAATGAAAAATGAAAAATGGAAAATGAAAATTGAAAATTGAAAAATGAAAAATGTAAAATGTTAAATGGAAAATGAAAATTGAAAAATGGACAATGGAAAATGAAAATTAAAAAATGGAAAATGGCAAATGCAAAATGGAAAATGGAAAATGAGAATTGAAAAATGGAAAATTGAAAAATGAAGAATGGAAAATGAAAATTGAAAAATTAAAAATGGAAAATTGAAAAATGAAAAATGAAAAATGAAAATTAAAAATTGAAAAATGAAAAATGAAAATTGAAAAATGAGAAATGGAAAATGGAAAATGAAAATTGATAAATTAAATTTGAAAAATGAAAAATGGAAAACGCAAAATGGAAAATGAAAATTGAAAAATGGAAAATGGAAAATGAAAAATGAAAATTGAAAAATTAAAAATGGAAAATGAAAACTGGAAAATGAAAATTGAAAAATGGAAAATGCAAAATGGAAAATCGAAAAATGGAAAATGAAAATTGAAAAATTGAAAAATGAAAAATGAAAAATGAAAAATGAAAAATGAAAAATGTAAAACGGAAAATGAAAATTGAAAAGTGGAAAATGAAAATTGGAAAATGAAAAACGGAAAATGGAAAATGAAATAAATAGATATGATAAGTTTAAATTTCTATATTGAGTTTCTTACCTGTTATTATTATGTATTTTTTTTTTGTATTGAATGTAATGCAGATAAAAATAAAAAATAATTCAGATAAAAATATTTTAAAATTAGCTTACTTTTAATAATACTAATTTTTAGGCAAGAATCATTTGAATTTTGTTATTCGGAATTAATGTTTCAGTATCGGCAAAAGTTTTAAAGTGTAGCCGTACTCAACATTGGGTGTAACATAGAGTTTAAGACTCAGGTAGAGGGTATCAAAAAATTCGGCACAGCCGAATTTAACACTCTTACTTGTTCAAATTTGAAGATGTTTTTACACATTTATTTTTTAGAACCGTATAATGTATGAATTTATTATAAAATTATCTTTATTTATGGGTAAAATGCAGCTTTGGCTTAAAAAATTGGTTAAAAATTGACTGAGTTATTCGTGTGCACTGTTTGGCATCTTACGGGATGCACATCACAAGATCACAAAGAGTAAACGTGGTGCAAAACCGGTCCATAGTTATTCGAACTAGCCGCTCTGATGGGTAATTATGACTACCATTAAAGTGCACGATAACGTTGATGAACAAAAACATTATATTGTTAGGAAATTTCAACAATTTGCAAACGGTGCTCTCGTGTAAGCCTATTCTTGGTGAAATGGCGAAATAACTAAACAAAATGCAACTATCCGCTGTTATTGTTGTCAAATAAAGCAGTGTTGTTACCAAATCGTCGTTGTGAACATCTAAAATCCCTTTATATTGAGATACTCAAATCTTCAACAAACTTTCGAAAAAATTAGACCACAAACAATTATATCTTCACTCACGACAACGATCCTAAGCATGTAGCTCCAAATATGAAGCTATGCATCATTTACAAAGTACCAAAATGGATCGAGAGCCCTACCCAAAGTCCAGGTATTAACACTGTAGAACATATTTTGGATTTTCTGGATCAAAATATTAGAAAACGGCGTTTTTTAACAAGCTGCGGATTGTCTTAAAAGAAGAATGGGACAAAATAGCGGCAGAAATTACTTCCAATTTGGTAAAGTCAATGCCTAGTTGACTGGAAAAATTTTGAACATAAATATTAATTTCTTACACTAATATGCGCTGAAATACATATTTTAAAATACGGACGAATACTTTTTCTGTTAAACTTTATGTACTTTTATTCAATTTGCAATTTTTTACCCCTTATGATTGCGAATATGTGTATTTATGGTGTATTCTTAATAAATACAACATTTGTATAAATGTAAAATGGAAAATAGAAAATGAAAAATGGAGAATGGAAAATGAAAAATGGAATATGGAAATGAAAAATGGAGAATTGAAAATGGAAAATGAAACATGAGAATTTAAAAATGAAAAATGGAAAACGAAAACTGTAATATGAAAAATTGAAAATGAAAAATGGAAAATGGAAAATGAAAATTGCTAAATGAATAATGGAAAATGGAAAAAGAAAATTGAAAAATTAAAAATGCAAAATGGAAAATGGAAAATTAAATTCAAAAATGGAAAATGAAAATTGAAAATGGAAAATGAAATGTGAAAATTGAAAAATGGAAAATGGAACATGAAAATTGAAAAATGGAAAATGAAAAATGAAAAATGAAAAAGGGAAAATGAAAAACGGAAAATGGAAAATGGAAAATGTAAAATGGAAAATAGAAAATGAAAAATAGAGAATGGATAATGGAAAATGAAAAATGGAGAATGGAAAATGGAAAATGAAAATTGAAAAATAAAAATTGGAAAATGGAAAGTGGAAAATGGAAAACGAAAACTGTAATATGAAAAATGGAAAATGAAAAATGGAAAATGAAAATTGCAAAATGAATAATGGAAAATGGAAAAAGAAAATTGAAGAATTAAAAATGCAAAATAGAAAATGGAAAATGAAATTCAAAAATGGAAAATGAAAATTGAAAATGAAAAATGAAAATTGAAAAATGGAAAATGGAAAATGGAAAATGAAAATTGAAAAATGAAAAATGAAAAATGAAAAATGGAAAATGAAAATTGAAAATTGAAAAATTAAAAATGGAAAATGAAAAATGGAAAATGAAAATTGAAAATTGAAAAATTAGAAATGGAAAATGAAAAATGGAAAATGAAAATTTGAAAAATGAAAAATGAGAAATGGAAAATGGAAAATGAAAATTGAAAAATGAAAAATGGGAAATGGAAAATGGAAAACGCAAAATAGATAGATGGAAAATGGGAAATGGAAAATGAAAATTGAAAAATGAAAAATGGAAAATGAAAATTGAAAAATTAAAAATGGAAAATGAAAATTGAAAAATTAAAAATGGAAATTGAAAAATGGAAAATGCAAAATGAAAAATTGAAAATGAAAATTGAAAAAGGGGAAATGAAAATTGAAAAATTGAAAATGGAAAATGGAAAATGAAAAATGAAAAATGAAAAATGAAAAATGAAAAATGGAAAATGAAAAATGAAAAATGGAAAATGAAAATTGAAAATTGAAAAATGAAAAATGTAAAATGTTAAATGGAAAATGAAAATTGAAAAATGGACAATGGAAAATGAAAATTAAAAAATGGAAAATGGCAAATGCAAAATGGAAAATGGAAAATGAGAATTGAAAAATGGAAAATTGAAAAATGAAGAATGGAAAATGAAAATTGAAAAATTAAAAATGGAAAATTGAAAAATGAAAAATGAAAAATGAAAATTAAAAATTGAAAAATGAAAATTGAAAAATGAGAAATGGAAAATGGAAAATGAAAATTGATAAATTAAATTTGAAAAATGAAAAATGGAAAACGCAAAATGGAAAATGAAAATTGAAAAATGGAAAATGGAAAATGAAAAATGAAAATTGAAAAATTAAAAATGGAAAATGAAAACTGGAAAATGAAAATTGAAAAATGGAAAATGCAAAATGGAAAATCGAAAAATGGAAAATGAAAATTGAAAAATTGAAAAATGAAAAATGAAAAATGAAAAATGAAAAATGTAAAACGGAAAATGAAAATTGAAAAGTGGAAAATGAAAATTGGAAAATGAAAAACGGAAAATGGAAAATGAAATAAATAGATATGATAAGTTTAAATTTCTATATTGAGTTTCTTACCTGTTATTATTATGTATTTTTTTTTTGTATTGAATGTAATGCAGATAAAAATAAAAAATAATTCAGATAAAAATATTTTAAAATTAGCTTACTTTTAATAATACTAATTTTTAGGCAAGAATCATTTGAATTTTGTTATTCGGAATTAATGTTTCAGTATCGGCAAAAGTTTTAAAGTGTAGCCGTACTCAACATTGGGTGTAACATAGAGTTTAAGACTCAGGTAGAGGGTATCAAAAAATTCGGCACAGCCGAATTTAACACTCTTACTTGTTCAAATTTGAAGATGTTTTTACACATTTATTTTTTAGAACCGTATAATGTATGAATTTATTATAAAATTATCTTTATTTATGGGTAAAATGCAGCTTTGGCTTAAAAAATTGGTTAAAAATTGACTGAGTTATTCGTGTGCACTGTTTGGCATCTTACGGGATGCACATCACAAGATCACAAAGAGTAAACGTGGTGCAAAACCGGTCCATAGTTATTCGAACTAGCCGCTCTGATGGGTAATTATGACTACCATTAAAGTGCACGATAACGTTGATGAACAAAAACATTATATTGTTAGGAAATTTCAACAATTTGCAAACGGTGCTCTCGTGTAAGCCTATTCTTGGTGAAATGGCGAAATAACTAAACAAAATGCAACTATCCGCTGTTATTGTTGTCAAATAAAGCAGTGTTGTTACCAAATCGTCGTTGTGAACATCTAAAATCCCTTTATATTGAGATACTCAAATCTTCAACAAACTTTCGAAAAAATTAGACCACAAACAATTATATCTTCACTCACGACAACGATCCTAAGCATGTAGCTCCAAATATGAAGCTATGCATCATTTACAAAGTACCAAAATGGATCGAGAGCCCTACCCAAAGTCCAGGTATTAACACTGTAGAACATATTTTGGATTTTCTGGATCAAAATATTAGAAAACGGCGTTTTTTAACAAGCTGCGGATTGTCTTAAAAGAAGAATGGGACAAAATAGCGGCAGAAATTACTTCCAATTTGGTAAAGTCAATGCCTAGTTGACTGGAAAAATTTTGAACATAAATATTAATTTCTTACACTAATATGCGCTGAAATACATATTTTAAAATACGGACGAATACTTTTTCTGTTAAACTTTATGTACTTTTATTCAATTTGCAATTTTTTACCCCTTATGATTGCGAATATGTGTATTTATGGTGTATTCTTAATAAATACAACATTTGTATAAAAAAAATCTTTTTAACACTAGTTTTTTTGGTACTATTTGCATATTCAATGGAATATAATGGAATTGACGAATACTTTATCCCTTCACTGTAGTTTTTTTTTTTTTTTTAAGATTCAGAAGTTACTTAGTTGCCACTTCAGCAATCCCCCATAAACAAATGCCTATTTTGCTAGTTTCATATTGAGTGCTGCGAAATGTATGGAGTTCTCCAAATTGACTCTCTCTGGAGATGATCTTTCGCTGACTAGAATATCAGCTTTTTAATTACCCTCTATAACATAGTGTCCTAGATTGTTAAGTTCCTCTGTGCTTTTGTTGATTGTTGCTGATTTTATATAGTACAAGATTATCGTTCTTAAAACCGCTTGTCTGTCCGTTAATGTTCGAGCCCCTGATATTAAATAACTTAATGCATTCTGTTTTAGCAATATGTCAAGGTATATTCCGCATTTCACTCTCGTACTCCTTACACTTTACCCATCTGTATAGAAATCTGATCGTAATACGTTCCTTAGACAGTTCCCTTTTATCCAACTTTATCTGTCAGCTGTAAGTATATTCTAGTCTTCTTCGGCTTTTCAGCCATTCCGGTATTTAGGTCAAAGGTGGTTTAATGCTTGTTGCTCAATTGATTACACTATACAACAAATGGGGGAAAAAATTTTTCCTTGAATAACCACTATATTTTTTTTGATCCGCTATAGCCACCTAACTGCAAAAATCATCATTATTTCAAATTCTATGTTAAGGTTTTTTTAAAAAAAAAACATTTCTAAAATTTGAGATTTTTGAAGAGGCTGCTCCGTACATCTTTTCGTAACTTTGGAACGACGTATTCGATTTTATTATGCAATACGTCAAAAATCTTTAAATTACGCCAGCTTTAATATTGGTTTTAATATCATTTTTTGATATAGCCATTACTTTTGGAATTATTGAGGCACAAGTGGAAAAAAATTGCTTTTTTCCAAAAATTATAAAATTTTTTAACTCAAAAAATTCATAAAAAATAGAAAGCAACAAATACTTGCCAGTTTTAGTACTTAATCTTCAAACTGCATGTAATAGAAATAAAACAAATTTAAATTCATGAAAATCCATGGATAAATTCGTATTGGGACTAAGGGAAGCGCTTCGTAAAAGTGGGAAAATGCATGCTCAATTATGGGAAAATGCCTGTTAAGTCTATAGGAATTGCATGTCAAATGGAAAAAATGCATGTCAAAAATGGCAAAATGTTTGCTAAATTTGGGCAAATTTATGGGAAATTTATTTATTTATTTATTATTTATTTGGTTTCCTGCACAACAGGACTAAAGGTGCGTTCAGACTACGCAAATATTTGACCAAATAAACGTAACCCCTAAATAATGTATAATTTTCCTTGTATAATTTTCATTAAGTTATACAATATATGATATAGAATATAGTTAAATATATTAAATATTACTAATGTAATAAAACATAACTTAATTTTGTCTTTTATATATCATGTAAGATTGAATAAAACTTTCATAAAATTAGGGGTTACGTTTATTTGGTCAAATATTTGCGTAGTCTGAACGCACCTTTAGAGTCTTATAATTAAAGTACAGGATCGGTATAATGTGATACAGTATTTAGTGAAAATATAACATAGTTTATAATTTGTATAAAAATAAGATAACAAAAATTATTTTACATACATATATTCAAAACAAAGCAAAGTTTAAACAATATTTAAATGGTATTGAAAAATTGGAAAACTTGTTTCCTAAAATGTCCTGCGTTGCTTAAATATTGTAATGTTGGCGGTAGCAACTTCCAAAGACGTATGCAGTGTATATATAACTGCCATTCAGAGACCAAACTTTTATGTCTTATTTGAATTATAGAATTATTTCTTCTTGAATTAGAAAAGGACATTCGATTAAAAAGATATGTAGGCTCACGTGTAAGTATAATCTTATGCATCAGTATCAATGATCGTATCTTCAAGAGATCGCAAAAATTCACACCGTAAAGTTTTCGTGCATACGGTGTTATGTGGGATGATCTTTTCAAATTGTAATATAGAATAAAACGTAGTTGTTAATTTCCTAGAGCTAATAGAATCACAGCTAGCAAAATAGTTCGCATCCGTACAACAAAGTTGGAATTAGATAGGTTTTTGCAAGTAGAACTAGTACATGGACTGGTGTAAGATGTTGAGTTTTCCACAGTGATCGAAGCATTGAATACGTTTTTCCCGAAGCGACATTTATATGATCAGACCAGGTGAGAGTTTTATTGAAAATAATTCCAAGATTTTTGGTTTTTTGTGTAATTTCAATAATTTGATGGTTAAGCATAATATCTGGTATAGCAAGGGAAGGCACTGATCTTCGAGTAATAACGATGCATTTAGACTTTGAAGGATTGAGACATAGCCCATTTGCCAGAGCCCATAAGTGAATTCGATTAAGATCCACATTTAGGTTCGCAACACAGTTATTTAGTTCATCGAAATGACTACAAACATAAAGTTGCACATCATCAGCATACATATGAACTTTACAATACGAAAGTTGCCTAGGCAAATCATTTATATATATAGTGAAAAGAAGTGGTCCTAGAATCGAACCTTGCGGAACGCCCTTTTTACTGGAAGCACATTTGATATTTTATTATTGGCGTTAACGTATTGTTGTCGATTTTCTAAATAAGACGATATAAGACGAGTTGTGGAAGGAGAGAAACAAAAAAAAGTTCTTAGCTTCATGCAGAGTATTTCATGATTCACAGTATCAAATGCCTTCGAATGATCTAAGAGCACTAGAAATGCAATGTTACCACTATCAATATACCCGCGAATATCTTCAGACACATCAATGAGTGCAGTTATGCAGCTATGTTTAGGACGAAAGCCTGATTGTCTGTCTGAGAGTAGGCCCATATTCTTGACATGTTTTCCAATTTGCTGATGCAATAACCTTTCAAGCACTTTAGACAAGTATGGTAGGATAGCAATGGGACGATATTCTTTATTTGATTTAGAAATAGGTAAAATTTTAGCATTTTTCCAACTTTGAGGAAATACACTTTTTGTGATAATAGTGTTAAAAATATGGGTAATTTGAGGTAGCAGTTGAGGGATAATTTCTTTTAAGAATCTGGGATGTATGTTATCAGAACCCACAGCATTAGATTTCACAGCTTGGCATGTGGAAAGTACTTCCAGTTGGTTTACGCATTGAAAACAAAAAGCATTTTCCGATAAAGTTGAATAGTATCCATCGTTTATGGGGATGTCAGGGATATTTGTAAAAGATTCGTTAAGCGAATCAACATTTATGTCAGAATTGACAATTTCCTTAGATTTGCCGACACCAATTTCTCGTATGAGTTTCCACGTTTTTTTAGAGTGTGCAGCAGAAATAAATAGGCTAGAGTAGTATGCAGATTTAGCAGTTTTTATCATTTTATTTACTTGTTTTCTAGCTTTGGAATATTCGTCATATAAATTATCTGTTTTAAACAGTTTCCAACTTTTAAAAGCTTTATCCCTTTCACAGATTTTATCCTTAATCTGTTAATTGCACCAGGGTTTATTTTTGTTATTGTATTTTGTTGTTTTTAAAGGTACAGATTTGTGGAACACATGTGCCAAATTTTGTTCTAAAAAACTGACCTGATTGTTAACCGAAGGCATGTAGTAAATGGAGTCCCAATCGATTTTAGATAATTCGAATAACATCGCGTTTCGATCCATTTGTTTAAAATCATAATAAGTAACAACGTCATCCACCACTTGCATTTTAAAGTCAAATGATAGAAAAATTAAGTCGTGCTTTGAAAAACAAGGTGCTGAGAGCTGATCATAGAGTAAGACTTTCTTTTTGCTACTGACAAAGAAAATATCAAGTAACAAAGAAAAGATCAAGTAGCAGTAAAATGAGTTGGAACTGTAATGTTAGTTGGAGAAAGGCCAATTGATTGCATTATGTCTAGTAAAATAGTTTCATTGATAACGTTTGAATTAAAATCCCCACATATTAAAATATCTTCATAATTGAGAGTTATAGTTTCAAGTATATTTTGAAAAACATCAAGGTCTATTCTTTTATTAGGTCTATAAACACATCCAACAAGTAATTGTTTTCCATGGGACGAAACTTCAACAAATATATGTTCAACCTTTTCATGAGGTTTAGATTTGCTATGAAATTTACACATAATGCCTTTTCTAACAAAAATAGCTACACCACCACAACGAGTGTTCCTATCACAGCGAAAAATTTTGAATCCGGTTAATCCAATCATTTTATCATCAACTTTTTCATTGAACCATGTCTCCGAAACACAAATTATATCAACATCTGAGTTCTCAAAGATAAACCTAAATTCATCAATCTTATTATTAAGACTCTGCGCATTAATATGGCATATATTTAAACCTGATCTCTGTTTGCATAAAATACGAATAAGATTATAAGTTACGTCTTTGGAACTGAAAGATAAACTATCGCCGTTCAAAACCATTATGAAGGATTAAAAAAGCAACGCAAGGATATAAATAAGGAAGAAATTTACAAAAAGTGTTAGAAAATCTAAAAAATATATCAAATTTGTTACGTATATAAAAAATAGTAAAAATAATAGAAGAACTAATAAATGAAGACAGAAATACCAATTTACTATTAAAACCATTACCAAATCATCAGTTGTTGGCAGGAAAACATCCATCAGGAAATAAATTGCATGCTAAAAATGGGAATTTTTCTGTTAAAAATGAGAAAAATTTGCATGCTAAATGTAGGTAAATTGCATGCTAAATGTAAGGATATTGCATGTTGAATTAAGAAAAATGATTTTCAAAGCTGCAAATAAAAAAAATCTTTCGGAAAAACATAAACATGCACATGACATGCATTTTTAGACTTAACAGGCATTTTAACATAATTTAGCATGCATTTTCCCATTTCTGTACAGCAAAACCAATTCTCTCAATTCGTATTTTATTCTCGATAAAATGGAAGTACCCAGTTTTGACATTTTTTATCGCAATTTTTGGGTCTAGTTTAGGGGCGACACCCCGGCTTTTTAAAATTTTTTTGAAGAGGTTAGGGGTTTTCGGGGTGATTCAGTGGAAATAAATTTTTTTCGACGGACCATATCTCCCGAGATATGGATCTCCAAAGATTTTACAATGATTTGTATATAATTCGGTTATTTATAATCAGATTTCAGCAGAATATACTCGTATATCATTGGGAAGCTTGCTTGAGAGCCTTTTATTTGATATTTCAAAATTCCATTTTTTCAATTTTTTTTTTTTTTTTGGAAAACGTGGCATTATCCCATAAAATGATTTATGAACTGTTGGTATTTACAACAACTGAATGAAAGCTGGGTTCACTATCTTTATTTCGATGTATATTTTTACCTCTTCATCTTTTCAGGGCTGGACATATTAGAGATTTTTCCCTACATATTTAAGATTTTTAGAAAAATATGTTCTTCGGTCGCTTTATTTTTTTTTTTTAATTAACCCATTATTTATTATACTATGAATCTACTATTATTTAGACGTCCTATTATGAAAAAAAAAAAATTTAAATTGAACGAAGTTGAAATTGAACATATTTTTCTAAAAACTTAAACGTGTAGGTACAATCTCTAATATATCCAGTCTCGAAAAGGTTAAGAGGACAAAATATACATTGCTGAAATCAGATTATAAATAGCAAAGTTACATACAAATAAATGTCAAAGCTTTAGAGTTCCATATCTCGAGAAGTATGGGCCGCCGAAAAAAATTCTTTCTCCGAAATAACCCGGAAACCCCATAACCCCTTCAAAAAATTTAAAAAAATCTAGACTAGTCCCAAAATTTGCGATAAAAAATTTCAAAACTAGGTACATTCACTTTATCGGGAATAAAATACGAATTTATTCGTGGATTTTCAGGAAACAAAATTTATTTTATTTCTTCTACATGCAGCTCTAAGGTTAAGTACTAAAAATGGTAAGTATTTGTTGTTTTCTATTTTTATGATTTTTTTGAATTCAAAAACTTGTAATTTTTGGAAAAAAAAACAAATTTTTTCACTTGAGCCTCAATAATTCCAAAACTAATGGCTATATCAAAAACTGATATTAGAAAAACTTAAAGTTACGACAAGATGTATGGAGCAGCCTCTTAAAAAGTCTGAAATTTTAGAAAAAAAATTTTAAAAAAACCTTACCATAGAATTTGAAATAATGATGATTTTTGCAGTTAAGATACTATAGCGGATCAAAAAAATACACTGGTTATCAAAGGAATTTTTGCTTGTTGCATAGTGTTATCAATGAATCATTATCCATGAATCATTATCCTCCCCATATGCCTTGCTGGTCGCTGATTAAGCTCGTTCAATATGGCTAAGATTATCTTTGATAAGGCCGATAAGGATATTAATAAATATACTCAATTCATTCCTTTTAACATTCAGAATCTCCTTAGTTTTCAACCAGTCTGGATAGCCCCAAAAGATCTTTGTGACCAAACAAATCAATGAAATGTTTAAAAATTAATACCTTATTAACACTCTAACTGAGATTGAATCCCAAAACTGTAGCAACTAAATTAAGCATTTCTTAGTTATGCAGAATTTTGGTAACATGTTTGAAATTTTTCAAATACAATAATGACTATAGAGTAATTGTCATCAGTATACTCCCATGCCGCAAGTTTCAATTGAAAAAAAGGAAAAAAAATGTAACAAACTTCTAACTCCTGAATTAGAACATACAGCAACACTAATAAAAATCAATATTGATGCGCCATTCAACAAAATAAAAAGGTAGATAAAAATATACTGCCTGTCTAGGCCAATCCAAATTTCTGTTGATCATTCAAACATACAATACGATTACATACAAAAATTATATAGACACTATGATTATCAACGTCATCATTATCATCTTCATCAAATTTATAGTCCAGACACATACGAACAGTTCAACGAACTGTACTGTAGTCAAACACTCAAAGACGTGCCAAGATTGCGTCCAAGCGCGTGTTTCTTTTTTGTTTTCGTGATCTCTTTTTTTTCTGTGTCTATTCCATTTCAGTAGTTTTTATAAAACAAAATGCTAGGAATTAGATAAGAGCAGACTCAAATGCAGAGAGCATACATACGAGTTTAGAACGATTTCTAATTAGAAAAACAGAAAGGAGCTTTTCTTCCACGTACAGACATACTCGTAAATGAAAAAAAAACAAACATCGAAATGATCATAATCAGAGTGTATTTTATTTTCTTAGATTTTAATATTCATAAAACGTTCCGTTTTGGGGTTTGTGAAATGTATTTCAATTGTAACACAAACAACGCAGGCATGTAGAGAGGGTACACGGAATGTTGTTTGTTTTAGTAGTGGTGGTAGTGGTGGTAGTGGTGGTGGTGCTGCTGATAAGCCTCAATGATTATGAGAGGATTTTTAACGTTTCAATTTAAAACAGAGGGATCTTTTTGAAAACAAATTGTTTTTTGAAAATTACGTTGGTTAAATTTCAAAGTTATCTAAATTATAAGTTGTGAAAATCTTTTATGGATTTCCAGCGAATTATTAATATCAACATTAGGGCTAGTTTTTTCTTCGTATTCTTATCAAATTTGTGTTGGCTGATGTCGAATTTAGATTATTTTTATGACAAAAAAATATTTGTTTAAGAAAAGGGGATTTTTTAAGAAAAGCTACTTTTATATTAAACCTTATTACGAAATTGTTCTTTTTTATGAAAGGAAAAGGCTACTTTTTAAGAAAATTTAATTTTTTTAAGAAAATATAATTTTTTTAAGAAAATATAATTTTCTGAAACAAAACTAATTTTTTTTAAATGAACTTTCTTAAGAAAATGTACTCTTTTAAAAAACGTACTATTTTAAGAAAATGTCCTTTTTTTTAAGAAAAACTACATTTTCAAGAAAATTTACTTAATGAAAATTTACTTTTTGAAGAAAAGCACTTGTTTAAGAAAAAGTTCTTTTTAAGAAAGGTCCTTTTTTAGAAAAGGCCCCTTTTTAAGAACAATTACTTTTTTTATTAAAAGGTACTTTTTTAAGAAAATTTACTTATTTAAGAAAAGGTTATATTCAAACAAATTACTAAAAAGTACTTTATTAAAAAGTACTTATTTAATTTTTATAAGAAAATTAATTTTTCAATTAATTTAATTTAATTTTTTGTTAAATTTTTTAAACAAACTTTTTCTAAGAAACTGTACTTTTTTTTAAAGATATTTTCAAAAGAAAATATATTTTTTAAAGTGTAGCGGTGACATACGCTATTGTACAATAAGGTAACAGCTGATCATAAACTATTAGTAAACGAATAATGGGATAATGGCAACGAGAGAAGAAGAACCTTCTAGAATTGTTATACCCTATACCACTATGTGGTTTGGGTATAATGACTTTGTGCTGCTGTTTGTAACAACCAAAAATATTTGACCTAGACCAATCTTCAATTATACCGATCGAATCAGAATCACTTTCTGAGTTGATTTAACAATGTCCGCCCGTCCGTCCGTCCGTGCGTCCGTCTGTGCGTCCATGTAAAGCTTGTAATCAAACTGCAGGTCGCAAATATGAATGTATTTTGATGAAATTTGGTATATAAGCTTTTATCGGCCATGGGATGAACGCTATTGAAATTGGTGAGAATCGGTCCATGTTCAGACCTAGCCCCCATACAAATTACCCATATGAAATCGACATAAATTGCCATAAGATCCAAATTGTCATATAGATCTTACTCAAATTGGGTTTGTATGCGTTCATTACATCCACTAATGAGTAGTCCAAAAATGATCCCTTTGACCCCATATAGAGCTGCTTCCCGATCTTCAGTTAAATCTATTAAAAAACAAAAATATTGCACTGATTCTCCTCAAATTTTGTTTGTACATATTTTTGCAAAATACAAGAGACTTTACCAAACATGATCAGGATCGGTCCATTTTTGGACCTAGTCCCTTTACAGATATAGCATCCGATATGAACTTTTTCATATCTGCAGCCAAAAAAATTAATAAAAATCGCACTCAAATTTGGTTTATGCTTATTTTCTATATTGAAGTAGTTGGACCGAAAGATAGGGTCTCTAAACCATGGTATAGGGTATCATATAGTCGGTCTAGACCGACTATAATTTTCTTACTTGTTTTTTATATATTATATATTTTATATACATATATTATATATTATATTATATATTTTATATATTGAATCCTAACGGCTGTTTCTTGTTTGTCTTTATATAAAACTAGCCGATCCTAGCCCTCGAAATTCGAGTGCAAATTCTAGAAAATTTTATTTTTCCAGTTAATAAGGATCCTAAAGGTATGCTAATTTACAATTCAACACTTTTTATACCCTATACCACTATACAACCAAAAATATTTGACCTAGACCCATCTTTAATTATACCGATCGAATCAGAATCACTATCTGATTCGATTTAACGATGTCCGTCCGTCCGTCCGTCCGTCTGTGTGTCCATGTAAAACTTGTAATCAAACTGCAGTTCGCAAATATGGATATATTTTGATGAAATTTGGTATTTAATCTTTTATCGGCTATGGGATGAATGCTATTGAAATTAGTGAGAATCGGTCCATGTTCAGACCTAGCCCCCATACAAATGACCCCTGTGAAATCAACATATATTGCCATAAGATCCAAATTATCGTACAAATCTTAGTCAAATTGGGTTTGTATGTATATATTACATCCATTAATCAGTAGTCCAAAAATGATCCCTATTGGACAACTCTTAGTCTATGGCCCCATATAGAGCTGCTTCCCGATCTTCACTTTAATCTATCAAAAAACAAAAATATTGCACTGATTCTTCTCAAATTTTGTTTGTATATATTTTTGCAAAATACAAGAGACTTTACCAAACATGGTCAGGATCGGTCCATTTTTGGGCCTAGTCCCCATATAGATATGGCATCCGATATGAACTTTTTCAAATCTGCAGCCGAAAAAATTAATAAAAACCCTACTCAAATTTGCTTTATGCTTATTTTCTATATCCAGTTAGTTGGGCCTGAGAGATAGGGTCTCTAAACGCATGGTATAGGGTATTGTATAGCCGGTCTAGACCGACTATAATTTTCTTACTTACAGTACCAAATTGTAGAGAATATCTCTTTAACCTTATTGTTGTCTCGGATTTTTCTGGAAATTACAGCGTCGTCAGCATACATGGCGTGTTCAATCTGTTTTTCACTGGATAGTGTCTGACTAAATTGGTTAAAGGCAACGATAAATAGGACGACGGAGAAAGGAGAGCCTTGGGGAATTCCGTTATGTAGAGGTAGGGTGGAAGAAAGTTGGTCATTGATCTGTATTTTGATTTTTCTGTTGGTTAAAAAACTCTTTATAACTCTTTATAACAGAATATGTTTTTACCAATTTTCCGGTCAGTGAGTTGTTGACATGAGTGCAAATCATATCGCTTTTTCAAAATCAGTGGAAAGTAGGCTAATGTGATTTTTAGTTGATAATGCTTTTGATATATAGTGCTGAAGGTATAGGAGGACGTCATCTGTAACTTGTTAAATATCGATTATTGTCGTTATTGGTTTATATCCAATTATTGGTTTATGTCCAAAATTATTTTTCGATTCAATTCAATTCACAAACACATTTACAAATTTAATAAACACACACGTAGAATTGTATAATTTTATGTACACTTATGCTCACATAATTAAGTCATGGGTATGCAATGAAATGTTTTTGTAGCTTTTATCTTAAACCTATTTCTTCCGATTCTAACCTTACTATTTTGTGCAACCCTGCCATGGTAGCAGTTGTTTACATTGATTGAAGCAAATTAAAAATTTGGGTATACTCCGAAAAATATGGCAAACCTCAAAAATGTCATATGTGCTGTGCTCACATAATTAAGTCACCACGCGTATCGTGAGCAAATTAGTGTTTTGAAGACTTTTTTGCGGTTTAAATAATAAATAAATTAAAAATAACTAAATTAAAAACAAATAACATCAGCTGAAATGCTATGGGTAAACAAAAAAAGTTCAAATTCCGCTGAAGAGAAAATAATATGGGATTGTTTCCAAAGATACAATAATATTGCAAAAGTAGTGGAGATTTTGAAGCTTTCTCGGGGTAAAATTACAAATGCCATTACGCATTACAAAAAATATGAAACTTTTGAAAAAATTCCGCGACGACTTTAAATGATGACAGACGCATTGCAAACCTGAGTAAAACTGATCCTTTTTTAACTTCGTCGCAAATCAGAGCTCAAATGGAAACGGATTATCGCGTAAATGTTTCGTTGCAGAACATAAGACGACGTTTTCAAGAAAACAATTTGCATGGACGAATGGCCAGGAAGAAACCGTTGGTTTCCTTGAAGAACACTAAGAAGCGGCTCCGATTTGCGACTGACCATCTTGCTAAAGGCCTAAATTTTTGGAATTTAATTGTTTGGAGCGACGAATCCAAGTTTATTGTTTTTGGAAATGATGGTAGACCATATGTGCGATGTCCTCCACTTAAGGAATTGGATCCAAAATACACCAAAAAAAACTGTTAAACACGGTGGCTCACCAGTCATGGTATGGGGTTGCTTTACCGCATTCGATGTGGGTCCTATAGTCAAGATTGACGGTATAATGAATGGGGAAATGTATAAGAATATACTAAAGGAAAATTTGGCCACCGAATATGCTGAAAATTTGTCGCATGCGTGTATTTTCCGCGACAATGACCCGAAGCATTGTTCGAAGGTGGTTAAGTCGTGGTTGGCAACACAGTCCATCAAGCTTCTGGAATGGCGGCAGCAGAGTCCCGACTGAAACCCTATCGAGAACTTGTGGGTCTTAATAAAATGAGTCAATGCAGCACGAAAACCGCCAAATAAGGACATGTTATGGAAAGTTATCCAAGAGGAGGGCACAAAATCACTCCAGGGCAGTGCGATTCTCTTGTAGCTAGCATTCCAAAGCGATGCTCCCCAGTATTGAAGCAAAAAGATTATCCTACTCAATATTGAGGTAAGCTAATGAAAAAATGGGACTCTCGACAAAATTTATTACTTATTTCTACAATTTCAACCATTTTTTTCAGATGACTTAATTATGTGAGCAGCTCTTTTTAGCCAATTTCCAAGTTTTTTTATTTTTTTTTCACTGTAAATTGATTGCTATCATATAAGAATAATAAAAAAAAAAATATATTCGAATTAAAAAAAAGGGTTCACGTATTTCTGACAATAATGCCGAGTAGCATACTAGTGACTTAATTATGTGAGCACAAGTGTATGTGTTAGTAGCAACTTTAAATGCATTTTACTCCAAAAAAAAATGTAAAAATCTGTAAATGTGGTGGACAGCTAAAAAGAAATACCTTTCAAAAAAGATACGTTTGGTCAAAATCGGGAGAAAAATGTTTAACAAATGATCGGTCACAAGAAATCGCCTTACTTATTAATATTATAGATTAAAGTTTTTGAAAAAAGGTTGAAAAACCACGGACAAGATTTGTACAGCAAACAGTAACTTTGGAAACTGTTCTATTATTTTATTTAAAAAACTTAACTTTGTGAAAAAAAAAATAACTTAAATAAAAACTAGGATAATAAAAAATATCATCGAAATGTTTGTTACCACAAAAGTCGCTTTTTAAAGGAAAGGTAGTATTTTCTGAAAAGGTTCTTTTTATAAAAAGTATTTTTTATGCTAATGTACTTTTGATGGCGAGATATTTTGAAGAAAATATGTTTTTTTAACAAAATTTATCTTTTTAAGAAAATATACCTTTTATAGAAAAAATATTCTTGCTAAAAAACTTTTTTTAAACAAACGGTACTTTTTTAAACAAGATACTTTTTTAAACGAGGTACTATCTTTAAAAATATGTACTTTACCAAAAAAAAAAGAACGTACTTTTCCCAGAAAATGCACTTTAAAAAAGATATTTTTTTATTAAAAGGACTTTTTTAAATTATGCATTTTTAAGAAAAAGTACTTTTAAAAAAATATGCTTTTAAAGAAAATTTACTTTTTTAAGAAAAGATACTTGCTAAAAAAATTGCCCTTTTCAAGAACAACTTCTTTTAAGAAAAGATACTTTCTAAAGAAAAGCTACTTTTTACAGAAAAGTTCTTTTTTAAAGAAAATGTACTTTTTAAAGAAAATGTACTTTTTAAAGAAAAGGTGATTTATATAGAAAATGTACTATTTTATGAAAACGTTCCCTTTAAGGGAAATATACTTTAATAAAAAGTTGTTTTTATATTTAAAGGACTTTTTTAAGAAAGCGTTAATTTTTTACGAAAATTTACTTTTTTAAGAAGTACTTATTTTACTTTTTTTACTTTTTTAAGAAAAAGTACTCTTTTAAGTAACGGATTTTTTTTAACTAGTTACTTTTTTAAAAGTTACCTTTTTAAAATGATGCACTATTTAAAAAATTGACTTTAAAAAAACCTTTTTTCAAAATACGTACTTTTTCAATAAAAGGTACTTTATTTAAAAAAAATTTAATTTAAAAAAACCGTACTTTTTTACGAAAATGTGTGTACTTATTTATTATATATTATTTATTTTTGTTTCAAGGACTTTTTTAGAAAAAGTTACTTTTTTAATAAAATTCACTTTTATAAAAAAAAATACTTTTTAAAGAAAATGTATTTTTCAAGAAAAGGTATTATTTCAAGAAAATGTACTTTTTAAAGAAAAGTTACTTATTAAGAAAATGGCCTTTTTAAGAACAACTAGTTTTTCTAGAAAATGTGCGCCTTTTAAGAAAAAGATACTTTCTAAAGAAAAGCTACTTTTTACAGGAAATGTCCTTTTTGAAGAATAGGTTCTTTTTAAAGGAAAGATACTTATATAAAAAAGGTACTTTCATATTTAAAGGAGTTTAAAAAAAAAGGTACTTTTTTAGAAAAATTCACTTTTATAAAAACTTTTTGAAGAAAATGTATTTTTTAAGAAGAGGCATTTTAATTTTTAAAATACTTCTTTATGAAAATATACTTTTTAAAGAAAGGTACTTTTTAAATAAAATAGGCACTTTCAAATTTAAAGGACTTTTTTAAGAAAAAGTTTATTTTTTGAGAAAATTTACTTTTTTAAGAAGTACTTTTTAGGAATTTTTTTTAAATAGCAACTTTTTGAATAAAGGTATCTTTTTTAAAACAAGATACTATTTAAAAATGCTTCTTTTAAAACCAGCCTTTTTTTCAAAACACGTACTTTTTCAATTAAAGGAACTTTTAAGCAAATGTATGTGTTTTTATGAAAAAGGTACTTTTATATTCAAAGGACCTTTTTAAAAAAAGTTACTTTTTTAGGAAAAAGTTACTTGTTTAAGAAATGGTACTTTTTTAAGAAAATTCACTTTCATAAAAAACGTACTCTTTAGGTATTTTTTTTAAAGTAGTACTTTTTGGGAAATAGTTCTTTTATAACAAAAGATACTTTTTTAAGAAAATTACCTTTTTTAGAAAAGAACAAAAAGTTTTTAGAAAAGGTACTTCTTAAGTTAAAATTTTGGCTAATGTTTACGTGTTTGTTTGGAATAAACATACCGAATTTCATATTCCTACACTAATTTATTCAGATGATACAAATTGTGCTATTTGTTCCATTTTGTTCGATTTTAACCATAAGCGGCCAAATTTCCCTTACGGCCAATATTTTTCTCGGGTTGCATTTCCATACCAAATGTTTGTCCACTTAACAATCGAATTTCTCAAAAACAAATAAACCACTGAGTGTGTCAATAAGTATTTTATTAAGAATAATTGGAAACGTAACGAATATTCGGTAAATTTTCGTTATTTAGCACGGTTTTAATAATTTTGCTATTTTTGGGCCGAATATTAAACAAAATTTAAGCTTTTTAAACTCCACTATTCAGTTTCCATAAACTTCAGACAAAAAATCTTTTTGCGAAAAGGTTTGTGGTTGGTATATTGTGGTACAAAAAAACAGAATAATAAAAAGTTTTAATGTATAAACTGCATAGTTAATTATAAAATCACCCACTTACACTCAAACATATAGAAAAAGTTGTAAAATGCATCAAGAGGATTTTTATTTTGTTAATGTACTCGAAAGAATCACATTTTTTTTCGTAAAATTGTACAACCATAGAGGGAAGGAATTTCGTACAGAAAGTAGATGTTGTTATATGGACTTTTATGGACAATGAGTTCATGTAAAGAAAACAAGAAGTAGAGGAATTGCAATTTCAATTAGCTCTTATACGGGCGTGTGTTTTTGCTTCCTGTCAGGCCATACCAACCAGTCAGTCACTCATACAGTCAGTCATATATAGTTATTTTTATTTTTGATCAAATACAAGAGAATGATAGTAATGCAAGTCCGTTTGACGATTCATTTTTTCTTCTCATATTTGTTTGTGTGATTTTTATGCCTGCCTGCCTTCCCGGCTGGCTGGTTGGCAGTCTGTCATTTTTTGTTTGCGTTTTGGGACGTGCCTGTCCATAGCCTGGCTGTTGATAATTTTCATCCACTTTGTCGTATTCTTGACTCGATCGCCTTTATACACTTTACTTACAATACAAGAACGAGAACAACAACAACCATTACTTCTACTTACGTTTCCTTTTGTTGCTTTTTCTTAACAGCAATGAATCTCCACAAACTTTTTGCAACAACTTTGATCAGTTTTATTTTGTTTTGTTTTGTTTTATTGTATACTGCTTTTCCACAATTCAATTGTTCTCGTTTGTATGTGTCTGTAAGTGATCGTTTAAGTGATTGCACATTAAGTGCCTGGAATTTCCAAGTGGTTGAATTGTGTCTGTGTTTTTTCTTTCGTTGGTTCCTTTTCATTCGGAGGGAGTTCACAGACCCTTATTGTATTTTGCTAACAAAAAAGATTGCAATAACTTTATATTTGTTGCGTGTGCATTTGAAGCAACAAGGGAGTGGAGTTATAATTTTTAGGAGGATACAATTTATCATTTTACATTGTTGCCCAATAACGGCAAAATTTTTACATTATAAATATATTTCGGGAATATATTTGAGGAATGATTAAGTCCATGGTCACTTTTTCTTACTGACTTTAAATGAAAAGTTGACTTCTCAATTTAAACGTCGCACAGAGGCGCCCGCCCGTAGAGCAAACGAGGTTGCAGAAATCAAAATTTTCATGTGCGCCGACGAAATTTTGAATAAATCCATGTTATAGGAAACTTTTCAACAATTTCAAATATGCTACTCTTAATAATATCACATTTTTAGTTTAGAAGATATAACCGTTCAAAGTTGACCGACTTTCGGTTTTCAAAAAAACACACAATTTTTAGTCAATTTTTTGCGATTTCAGGTGTAATATCACGAAAAATAGGTAACGAATCGCCTTATTTTTTGTTTGCGTTGATTGATGTATTTATTAAATGTATAATGATAAAAATAAATTAACTGTTTGCTTTGTGTTTCTCCTGGTAAATCACTATTTAAAAACTATCCGTTTTTTCACTATTTTTCAACTTTGACGGAAAATAAAAAAAATCTATATTTCTCTATATTTGCCATATTTGCAAAACATGTTCTTTGATTATTTCTTTACATAATTCAAAAGGTTTTATCTGCCCGTACGTGCCCGTTGGGCTTCTAGAGGTAAAAAAGGTTAAAAAGATGTGGTTGCAGAAATTGTATGGCGTGCATCCCTTACATATTTTGACTGGCAGTAGTTTGATCTAATAGTTTGAAAATGGCATTTTAAGTCGGTTATCTACCTGTGAGCCTCTGCCAAAGTCTACTCCCAATATTCTGTTACAGACACAGGATGCACAAAAAACTACTCATTGAAATTCGCAGGTACGCACCTCACTTAAAAATTACTTTGGAGTACAAATGCTCAAGAACAATATTGACTTATGGTCCCTCCAGGTAGGCACAAACCTTATTTAGACACGAGCATAATATCAAAATTGCATAATTCAGCCTAAATCCGTATGTATGCAGGGAACAGATAAATTTTTAGGCATGGTAGCATAAGCCTATAAATTGCAAAATAAGCATAATGCCTGGATTAGTCTACGACTGAAAGTTGGCGCAACAAGTACTGAAACCATGGCGTTAAACAATTTAAAATTATTTGAACTGTTTAGAAGGTCAACCACACCAAAGTTTTTCACGGAAGCTGCTTTAGAAGAACTTGATAGCTTATACGGAAATATTGAGAGAGGCGAAATTATAAAAAATAATTTTTATCTGATATATGCAAAATATTAAGGCAAAATGGGTGAAATCTAATCGAACCATTCAGAACTTCAACTCCAAATACGAGGACTGGCTTAATGAAGACACCATCCTGGATATATTGGCAGTAGATAAACCCACCACATCAGCCAGAGGAGCAAAAGGAAGGCCAAAAAAAAGTATTGAGGAGTGTTCAATTTTACAAGAAAGAGGAAACTTGCCGATGCCACCAATGACTTGACCTCGAAGCATTTATCGGACGCGCTGTCTATTAAATATACAAAGGATAGTGAAAGAGTTAGGTTGCAGATTACAAAATCTGTTGCAGATGCAAGCCCACTGCGACTAAAAAGGATTAAGGAAAGCATTCCCACGCCCACAAACGCACACATTAAAAAATATGGTTCCGAAGAAGCCTTGGCCTTGTTTATGGACTTACAACTTTCCAAAGAAAAATATGATATACTACGGGCATCCTTGATGCGACACGGGGCTGACGTTTTACCAGGATACAAGCATATTACGCAAGCCAAAATAAATTCACGACCACTGCATACGGAGTTTACGGAAGTCTCTGTGAAAGCCAATCTGCAGGATCTCATGGGCCATACAGCAAAACGGTTGTTGGAGAGTCTTCATGAAAATGAGGTGAAAATTCTTCCTGAGAAACTGACATTGATCATCAAATGGGGCTGCGATGGATCATCCGGACAAAGCGTTTATAAGCAAAGGATATCTTCCGATGACGCTACAATATCGGACGGAAATATGTGTATGGCATCTGTTGTTCCTTTGCTGCTAAAATCTGATGTTTCCCTACACTGGAAAAATCCACGTCCGTCTTCAGTGCATTATTGCCGACCAATAATGTTTCAGTTTGCAAGGAAATCGGCAGAACTCATAAGGACCACGGTGAAGGACATTGAAGAACAAATAAGCAAAATTAAGCCTACAAAGCTGCAAATTGGAGAAGGAAAATATATTGAATGCAATTACGAGTTCCACCTGACCATGGTTGATGGAAAAGTCGTAAACGAACTGACAGGAACAACCTCAACATTGTCATGCCCGATTTGCAAAAAGAGTCAGAAGAACTTTGGTAATTTAAACGATTCTACAAACGAGGAGAATTACGAATATGGAATGTCACCATTGCACGCAAGGATAAGGTGTATGGAGATCTTGCTAAAACTGGCGTATACCCTACCACAAGAGGAGGAAAACTTCGATGAAAATACATCAATAAATGATAAGGAAAAGAACAGAAAGAAGCAAATACAGGATGCTTTTTTTAAACAAGTTGGACTAAAAGTAGACTGTCCCAAGCACGGATACGGTAACTCAAACGATGGAAACACTTCTAGGAGATTTTTTGAAAATGATGAGGCAGTAACTAGAATCACTGGAATTGACAATCAAATCGTGAAAAGATTGGGAACGATCTTGAATGTTTTAAACTGCAAAGAAAATGTCAATTCTACAAAATATGGAGAATATGCATCGAAAACTGCATCTCTTTTAGCAGAAATGTATCCACAGAAGAAGTTGACCCCGACCGTCCATAAAATATTGGCGCATGGCAAAGATATAATTGAGTAGCCAATTGGAGAGCTTTCTGAAGAAGCACAGGAGTCTCTTAACAAATTTTATAAAAAATATAGATTGCAGAACACATTCAAAGCATCAAGGGTAAGGCAAAATGAGGACCTCTTCAACATGTTGGCAGCATCTTCCGATCCACTTATTTCTTTCTTTAGAAATGATTAGTCTTTTAGATATACCTTCTCTTACGAACTGTGATGAATATTTTACAGAAAATTGAAAAAATAAATTTTAAAAAGAAGTAATTTTTTTTTAATTTGTTGGGTAATAATTTAAAACATAAAACCCTAAAGAAAAAAAATAAAAACAATCTAAAAATGTAAAAATAATTTTTTTTAGTTACCATAAATTTGATTTTTCTAAAAATTTTAACTTTGATAACCCATAAGTGGGCCTCTACAAAGCGTAGCACCCTTTCCGAACGCTCATTTCATAGGCTGAACAGTTATCTATCATATGCTGAAAAAACTCAAATGGCGCCACTGTGCGTCGTGGGTTCATCGATTTGGGCCAATATTTTTTCAGGTTGACAGTACTGTTTTTGTCCTATGTGTCAAATTTCATGTGAATCTCTTCAACTTGAGCTGAATTCGACTATTTTAATAATGTCTGATTTGTTGAACAAAGGACTTCGATTAAATTTTGTTCACGGAAAGAAATTTCTGCTGCAGAAATTTTAACACTGATCCAGCAGACCTTAGGTAATTGGGCTATGTCGAAAAAAATTTATGTAGATGCTACAAATTGCTCCAACAAGCCAGAGAAAGCGTCGAAGGCAAAGAAAACCTCGGACAAGAAAAAAACATCAACTAGTGAAAAACACATCAAGGAAGTCACAGATTCGGTACTGAAAATACATCGATTGACAATTATAAATCCTTATGATGGTTTTAACATTTTAAAAGGATCTGTCAGCACTATTTTAAAAGATTTCTTTAAGCTTCTAACGCGTCATATCTCGATTGGTTGAAAAAGTATTATTTTTTTTTAGAAAAATAACGTCTTATTATAATCTCTGAAAGATTACTTTGTGATCACCAGAATGATATGAATCTTCGTCTGCGGAAAATTTCCCGAAAACAATTTCCCGAAAACAATTTCCCAAATACAATTGCCCGAAAACAATTGCCCGAAAAAACAATTCCCCGAAAAAACAATTCCCCGAAAACAATTTCCCGAATTACAATTTCCCGAAAACAATTTCCCGAAATTACAATTTCCCGAAATTACGATTTCCCTATTTTTAGTTTACAACTTCCCATATATTCTTGATTTCCCCCATAAAAAAAACTTGCGTACCGAAGTTTTTTAGTTATTTGGGTTGTAATACTCAGTTACTATGCCACTCGAATTCCTGGATAGCGAAAAAGGTAAACCGAGGTTGCTTTTGAATGGTTTCTTGTATCATGACGACGGTCAGTCCGTTGATAGCGTTTATTGGCGTTGTATCCTTTATCGAGGAAAACATTGTACCGGTAGGGTCATAACAACGATACTATAAAAAAAGAGGCTCTTCACAATCACAGTGCCGAAGCGGCTTTCGTTGCTAAAGAAAAAATCGTTAATGAGCTGAAAGATCTTGCCCGGACCACTACATCAAGTGGTCATGAGCTGATTGCTCGCGCTTCGGCCGGAATTTCTGATGGTATTGTTTCGGAAATGCCATCAACAAGTTCTTTGAAGAAATAGTAATTTCGGGAAATTGTAGTTTCGGGAAATTGTGTTCGGGAAATTGTATTTGTTATTTCCGAAACAATACCATCAGAAATTCTGGCCGAAGCGCGAGCAATCAGTTCATGACCACTTGATGTAGTGGTCCGGCCAAGATCTTTCAGCTCATTAACGATTTTTTCTTTAGCAGTGAGCGTTATCCGTCGGGAGGTCTGAATACCGAAGTGTTCAAAGTCACGATGAAAAAATAAGCGTATGACACTCCAATAAATAGGTCCGAATGACGAGGGAGGGTGGAAGAGGAGGGGCGCGGTTCGGGGTGGGGGAATTATTTTTTCGAGAAGTCGAATACTCGGGAAATTGTTTTTTTCGAGAAATCGTATGCAGCAAGTTTTTTTTATGGGGGAAATCAAGAATATATGGGAAGTTATAAACTAAAAATAGGGAAATTGTAATTTCGGGAAATTGTTTTCCTGAAATTGTTTTCGGGAAATTGTAATTTCGGGAAATTGTTTTCGGGAAATTTTTTTCGGGAAATTGTTTTCGGGAAATTGTAATTTCGGGAAATTGTTTTCGTGAAATTGTATTTGGTAAATTGTTTTCGGGAAATTTTCCGCAGACGCAATTTTAGCGATTCCTTACATTTACACAAAAATGAAAAAAAATATGTTTATGGCATCTGAAAGATCATTAAAATTATTAATAGAAGCATCAAAAAATATTCAGTTTTATGTTTTATAAACCATTGCAACAAATCTTTTTTTATTTTTGGCTGGTGGGTAATATAAACGCAGTATTAAAAAATATAAGGACAGAGATCGAAAAAAATTATAAACGCAGTATTAAAAAATATAAGGACAGAGATCGAAAAAATCTGAACACACGTTTTTCCTCTTAACTTATTTCACAAGCAAATTATCTTTAAAAAATATTTCAACTATTTTCATTTATTGCGAAATAAAAATACGTGCTAAAATTAATAAATATTTTCAACAAATGACATCAATGTTATAGAAATTATCAAGATAATTTGACCATTGACAGGAAATCATGGTTCGGGAAGAAAGAGAGGTCGACAGCATGTTTTTAAGGCCAAGAAAATAGGAAGTATATTCAAAGAGCTGCAAACACATCCAGTAGAAAACCAGCCCGGTTAGCTCAGTGATCAGACTATTTGGTGCGAGAAGTTTAAGCCAATGCAGGGTTTAAAATAAAACATAAAATGTCCAAAAGTACCGGGCAGGAACACTACAAAATATTTAAAGGCAAAAAACAGAGCACGGAAATTGAAATCATTTTTTATAAAAAAAATACTCTTGCTAATTGCATATAAGAAAGAAGTAAGAAAATAATAGTCGGTCTAGTCAGACTATACGATACCCTTACCACGCGTTTAGTGACCCTATCACTTAGGTCCAACTAATTTGATATAGAAAAAAACATAAACCAAAGTTGAGCGGCATTGTAATTAAATTTTTGCCTTCGGATATAAAAAAGTTCATATCGGATGCTATATTTATGTATATGGGGACTAGGTCGAAAAATGAACCTATCCTGACCATATTTGGTAAGGTCACTTTTTTTTCCAAAAACATATACAAATCAAATTTGAGAAAAATCTGTGCAATATTGAATGAATTTTCATATAAGGTTTATTTTTTTGGAGCACTGATAAATGAATGTAATAAACATACACCAACCCAATTTGGCCGAGATCTATATTATAATTTGGATCTCATGGTAATTAAAGTTGATCTCATAGAGGTCAATTGTATGGGGACTAGGTCTGAACATGGATCGATTTTGACCAATTTCGATAGCATTCATCCTATGGCCGATTTAAGCTTATGTGCTAAATTTGATAAAAGTATATTCATATTTGCGACCTGTAGTTTGGTTACAAGGTTTACATGGACACAAAGACGGACGGACGGTCATCGCTAAATCGACTCAGAAAGCGATTCTGAGCACAAAGTCATTATACCCTGACCACAAAGTGGTATAGGGTATAAAAAGAGTAGTAGGAAATCGGTAGCACTAAAAAAAATTTTGTAAACTAATGCTAATTTTTATTGTCGTTCTTACATAATTTAAAATTCAAAAGATTTTTTTTCTTAAAGTCCCATAAAAACCTAATTCCTATAAAAGGAAAATCTTTATAGAATTCAGTAAGTAAATTCAATTTAGACAACTAAATTAGAACCAGTATAACATGAATAAATCCTAATTATTGATAATTACAACAGCTAATTCTATTATTTTAAACTGAAAATATGTTAACTGATACTGTAACAAATATTGGTATATATCAGGCATGGGCAAATGCGGCCCACGAACGAATTTTATACGGTCCCATATAAATTTTAAAAAGATTACAAAATTTAATTTAGATTTAATTAAAAAAAAAAAAATCAAAACATTAAAACCAAAATTTCAAAGTATTGTTCAAAAATAGCATTAATACGAGTATAAATTTTCAATAGGGCCACAAAAATAATACAAATTATTTGAATCTAACGTCTGTTAGCATGCTTCATTTTTTCTATTAGAAACAATGTAGCATGTACAAAAAAATGCATGTTAAAAATTGTATGTTTGCAAAACACACTCATGATTTGAAACAAAGCATAATAATTTTTCTGTCTCGTTTTTTTATAGTTCATTATTTTCAGGGTTGTCAACTTTAAAATATCAAAAAGCACTAAACCGACAAAAATCGCATAATTTGAAAAAAAAAAACACTGTATTTTCCATTTTTATTTTTGTTTTTCTCAGTAAAAGCCCTGTTGTCCTGAAAGCTTGGGGATGAGAGCAGTCCCGATAATTAAATGTTTCATTAAAACTAGAAATTTTTTATCTTTCGGAACAGAAATTTTCTTCTTTCAATCCATTTTTAATGTGAAGTAAAGCATTAACTGAATGTAATGGCAATGGATTTTTTATTTTGGATTAGAAAAGGTTCATGTCGCTAAAACCCCTCTCAACTTTAGGGTTTAAATAAGAAAGCGGCAAAAGTTTAATATCGAGATTAGCTACAACTTCAAATGGATTTAAATCAGTGGCATCCTTATGTGATTTCACTTCATTCCAAAATTCAATTGTGGATTCATAATTCTGCCATTTCATCAGGTGGATTATTTGCCATCCATTTTCAATACTTGACAAAATTTCAAAATTAGATTCGACTTGTGATGCTAACAGCAATTAAGGATTTGGTGTTATGTGAGTTGTGCCCCCCACATATTACAAATTATTAATTTAAAGTTTTAGTTGGTAAGCTTTTGTATATTATTCTTTTTATACCCTATACCACTATGTGGTTTGGGTATAATGACTTTGTGCTGCTGTTTGTAACAACCAAAAATATTTGACCTAGACCCATCTTTAATTATACCGATCGAATCAGAATCACTTTCTGAGTTGATTTAACAATGTTCGTCCGTCTGTGTGTCCATGTAAACCTTGTAATCAAACTGCAGGTCGCAAATATGAATATATTTTGATGAAGTTTGGTACGTAAGCTTTTATCGGCCATGGGATGAACGCTATTGAAATTGATGAGAATCGGTCCATGTTCAGACCTAGCCCCCATACAAATGACCCATATGAAATCGACATAAATTGCCATAAGATCCAAATTGTCATATAGATCTTACTCAAATTGGGTTTGTATGCGTTCATTACATCCATTAATGAGTAGTCCAAAAATGATCCCTTTGACCCCATATAGACCTGCTTCCCGATCTTCACTTAAATCTATTAAAAAAATAAAAATATTGCACTGATTCTTCTCAAATTTTGTTTGTATATATTTTTGCAAAATACAAGAGACTTTACCAGACATGATCTGGATCGGTCCATTTTTGGACCAAGTCCCTATATAGATATAGCATCCGATATGAACTTTTCATATCTGCAGCCAAAAAAATTAATAAAAATCCCACTCAAATTTGGTTTTTGCTTATTTTCTATGTCCAGTTAGTTGGGCCTAAGAGATAGGGTCTCTAAACGCATGGTATAGGGTATCGTATAGTCGGTCTAGACCGACTATAATTTTCTTACTTGTTTTAATTTAAAAACATGAAATAGAACTAAAATGTAAACCTTCAGTTACCATTAAATTTTTTATACATATTGTACCATCCACTTCATAAAAATTTTTGCATAAAAGCATGTTTTGAAAAATAATTCAATTGAACATTAAAAAATTTAAAAACTAAAATTGGCAAATTGTACGATTTTTTAATTATATCTCATGTTCATATTATTGAAATTAACTGGTAAAACTCAACATATATCGGTCCTGCTTTTTACTTTTAAGGAATTAAAATGGCATCAACGAGCAGTAAAAAACGTAAGATAGGTGATGAAAACAGAAAATTCCAGTCCGAATGGACACACAAATTCGGATTTGTGGAAAATAAGGGCATACCTATGTGCCTAATTTGCAAAATTACTGTACCGCATAACAAACTTTTCAATTTAAGTAGACACCATGAAAAATTTCACTCACAATTTGCCAAAGATTATCCCCTTAATACTAATCTTAGAGAGACTAAACTGAAGGCATTGTAGTCAAATATTGAAAAAGAACAGAACATTATTTCGTCTTTTAGTCATGGAAATTACAGATCACTTGAAGCAAGTTACATAATAGCTTGTGATAAACGTCCTTATGGGGAAGCAGAGTTAAGAAAACACACTATGAAGAAGGTTATGAGCATTCTCGACCCTGATAACAAAAAGCTGCATAAAGCGATAGATCGGATTGGAGATATCAGCACTTTTATTGAAACAAGTTTAAAAAACGATCTAAAAAACTCTGCAGCATTTAGTTTAGCTCTTGATGAATCCGTAGATGTTCCTCAATTGGCAATCTTCATTAGGTCTGTATCAGTCGAATTTAATATCACTGAAGAAATGTTAGACCTTGTAGCTCTTTCTGAAACAACGCGAGGCATTCATGTAAAAAATGCGTTTTTCGAAGTAATTAACAAATTTGAATTGCCACGAGATAAACTTATTAGTGTTGCCACAGATGGAGCACCTGCAATGGTGGGTAAAAATCAAGGTTTGATTAAATACAGATGCAGATATCCCACATTATCTACCAATTCACTGTATTATTCATCGGGAGCATCTTGTTTCAAATTTTTTTAAATATGAAAACGTTCGGAAACTTGTGGTAGAAATTGTAAATTTTATCAGAACAAACGCTAAAACTCATCGTTAGTTTAAAAATTTTATTATGGAGTTACAAGAAGTTGAGGAAAACAATGCGTTATCAAGCGATGTCACCATTTGGTCCATAGTGCGATGGCTATCCGTTTCTAATGTTTTGGATCGATTTGTTGAGCTGTTACCCACAATAAAGTCGTTTATAAAAGAAAAAGGAAAAATATATCCAGATCTGGAGAATGAAATTTGGATTTCAGAATGAACCATCTTAAATCGCTTAATCTGAATTTTCAAGGCAAAGACAAAACAGTGCTTGATTTGTCACGATCATTGTTAGGCTTCGAAGCTAAAGACCTCGAATGTAAAAAATTTTAATTTTTTCCTCTTTTAAATTTAAACGTAAATAATATACAAGACGATAAGCTGGAAGAATACATAAATAATTTAAAACAATTTCATGAAAATTTTAAATGTAGATTTGAGGATCTCAAACAACTTCAAGCAACATTCTCAGTTTTTGTTAACCCATTTGAATGACGAATTTTTATTATCCGATATAATTCTTGCAAAACCAGATGTTGGAAAATTGGAGTTGTTAGAAATGAAGGATGATATTGTATTGAAAATGCATCACAAATCAACTTCTCTAGTTGGATTTTGGAAACTTGTTAACGAAACCCAATATCCACAATTGAAAAAAGGTGCTGCTCGTTTATTTTCAATGTTTGGCACAACGTATTGTTGCGAATCTCTATACTCCACCATGAAAAATGTTAAAAACAAAAATCGTTCACGTTTAACAAATTAACATCTTACGGAACTCATTCAGACAACTTTGACAAACTACACACCTGATTTTAAAGAAACAATCAAAAATTCTTCCTAATTTCTTTTTTATTTTTTGTTACCTACATATATTTTTATTTTATTTTTATATAATTCCTTTTTTTTATTTTATTTAAAATGGAATTCTTTGATCACAAAAAATTTTTAAATATAACATTATTTTTATAAATACTAATAATATTTCAGTATAAAATATATTTGTAATGTGTATGAAATGAATTAATAAATTTTGTTTGTTTAAAATTTGTTTTTTTTTGTTCTTTTTTGTTTGAAAATGAATATTTGTACAGAAATAAACTAGTGCGGTACACCGTTAGTAGGTGAAATTCCAAATTTGGCCCAACAAGCCATTTACGTGCCCATATATATAATTATATAATTATAATTATATATATAATTATATATAATTAAAATTATTTTGTAATCGGAATTACAGCAAAAAAAACCATACTTTTACCTTATTTCAGTATTTGTTACCGAAAGGCAATTGCATGAATCAAATTCTAGTATCTATATATTAATACGTGAAGGTAAATTTTTAGTTCCCATACTAAGCAATATGCGGGCACGGAGGAGTGTGAAAATTGGCATAGTTATAGTTGATATGGAGGAGAAGCTGAGAATGATAAAATTTATATTTAATCTGTCTTAAAAATATATTAAACTAAATAAAATAAAATATTTCTAATAATTCGTTACACCCTGTTAATGAGAATGATTTAAATTGTATATAACACGCCCTGTGTTGAACTGTGAATTGCTTAAATTAATTAGCATACCTTTAGGCTCATTTAAATATTCATAAATTTTTAAATTGAAAGAAAAAATAATATTTTCTAGAAATTTCACTCGAATTTCGAGTTCTGGGCTATACTAGTTGCATATGAAAAGCCCTGTGTTGAATTGAAAAATAATGTTGGACATAAGACAATAACGAAAATAACGACAATTGTTGAATTGGCTAAAATTGATTAGCATAACTTTAGGGCCTATTAAATAAAAACTCTGCTAGTTATTCCTTTATTACGTTTGTTTTCCATGGTTTAAAAATTTTTTTCGGTTGAGCTTTGATACACGTGCTTTTATAATGGAAAAAACATGTGACGTATTCGTCATGGTAAATAATTGAGTACACCAACCGTTTCACAAATGCAGCAAACTGAAGATGGTAACAGCTTTTTCTCCTTACCCTGTATATTATATACAATGGTATCTAAAATGAGCAAAGGGTCAATTTAGATTGATTTATAACTTCTCTTTCACTTGTTTATGTATTGATTATATCTGGTACGAAATTAATTATATTTCTACTTATTAAAATCTAAAGAAGATTCATTTGGAATAAAGTCCCCTAATTTATAGTTTTACAACTTCCTTTTGTAAACATACGGAAAAAAAATATAACAGACTTTTAAAGAATTTCTAGCCCTAACACACCCATAGTTAAAAAAAAAAACGTTAACTACCCCTACTTTCGCATTCAGTGTAGTAATCATTTTATAACTGCCACCACCACAAACAAGTAGAAGCAACAATTTAAATATTCAAATGATATTCACACCCGAACTATTTAACATGCATTTACCTGTAGAAGTTGACATGACTTAACAGTGATTCTACAGCTCAAGGGCATTTAGTGTAACGTCTTTTTTTTCTTGACGACACGCCACATATTCAAACAGGGATGATTTCGGGGTTGATTTCCTAACATTAGATTTTCAGAAATGTTTTTTTTTGTCTTCTTTAATTACCATTTGAAGGAATTCTTAGGGTTCGCTGATTGCTTTGGTGGAATGTTTGTAAATATTTTTTATAATTCAGGTGTACATCAAGGATTTAGAGAAGATCATACAGGTGTAGAAATAGTAGTAATGGTGGTGGTAAATGATCCTAAATATTGTTTACAACAATGGTGTCTTCTACAGTTGCAAATTAACTTTAGGGATATTTGAATAATTATTGTAATGTTTTTATTTCTTCTTCTAAATGCAATAATACGCTGTGTTTAATGTTACCCAGGAAGTGACCTGTTTGATTATTTTATATTAGTACAATACGAACAAAAGGAACTTTGCATTTGGAAAATGTTCCACCTGATGGATTTTAAGCATAATCACAGTTTGACTTTAAAGGTCTTTGTTGAGCGGACTAAAGTGATTACCCAGCCAGCAAATTTCTAAGTGCGTAGAAATGACTATAGAATTCAAATTTAAGTTCTCAAAATCATTTAAAATAAATTACTGCCATTTCAAATAAATGTAATGAAAAATTTAAAAGTCATATTTCTAAATGGCTTTTTATACACTCCACATCACTGTACAGAGGGAATATAACAGAAAGCGTATGAGATGCTTAAAGCACAAGGGGTAATATTAATAGGTAAGGCAATTTCTTGTGACCGATTTTTCGTTCCACAGTTTTCTTCCGATTTTGACCAAATGTATCTCATTTGAAAGGTATTTCCTTTTAGCTGTCCACCAGATTTGTAGATTTTTACATTTTTACATATTTTTTTTGAGTAAAATACATTAAGAGTTTCTACTAACACATACATAAAATTATGCAGTACAATGCAATGTGTGGATTTTTTAAATTTGTTAATGTGTTTGCAACAAAAATAATTAGTTTGTTTCTTCATTCACAATAACCATTCTGCTGAATTGGAATATAATTTTGGACATAAACCAATAACGCAATCGATATATAAAAAGTGTTTAATTGTGAATTGGCTAAAATTGATTAGCATACCTCTAGGATCTTATAAAATAATATATTAAACTAGCAGTAACCAGATGCGCTTCGCTACACCCCTCGTAACGAAATAAAAAGCAGGCAATACGTTTTGAAGAAAACTATTGTTTTGTATAGGAGGTGCCACGCCCATTAGTCTGATTCCGCCCATTTTTTGGGCAAGTACTCACATTAATAGCTTATGAACTCAAACAAAGTCGCTAGATGTTCATATTATAGTACTCCAGTTATTTTATATTAAATACTTACTTTGTATGGGAAGTACCACGCCCACTGGTTGAATCTCGCCCATTTTTTTATGGGACTACTAACATTAATAACTCATGAACTCATACAAAGTTCCAAGGCTTTCACTATTAGAGTACTTCAGATATATGACATTATATATTTACTTTGTATGGGAGGTACCACGCCCTCTGATCGGATTCCGCCCATTTTTTCGAGTACTAACGTTGATAATTTATGAACTTACACAAAGTCTCAATACTTTATCTAAAACAATACCCTAGATGACAATACCCTATGACATTAAAACAATAAAACAATACCCAACAATACTAAAACAATGCCCTATAACATTAAATATTGACTTTGTAATGTGGGTGCCACGCCCATTGGTCCGAAGCCGCCCATTTTTTCCACAGCTCTTCGAATTATTTTAATATGTGCATGTGCATAGTTTCTTGCAATCATAGTACTCCAGATATTATATGTTAAAATTAGATGTTAAAAATTTACTTTGTATGGGAGGTGCCACGCCCACTAGTCCGATCCCGCCCATTTTTTATGGAACTACTCACATTAATAACTCATCAACTCAGACAAAGTTCCAAGGCTTTCACTATTACAGTACTTCAGATATATGGCATTATATATTTACTTTGTATGGGAGGTACCACGCCCACTGATCTGATTCCGCCAATTTTTTTTTTTGAGAACTAAAGTTGATAATTTATGAAGTCGCACAAAATCCCAAGACTTTATCTATTATAGTAATCTAGATATATGGCATTAAACATTTACTTTGTATGGGGGTAGCCACGCCTACTGGTCCGGTACCGCCCATTTTTTATGAGACTACTCATATCAATAAGTCATGAAAACAGACAAAGTCCCAAGACTTTCACTATTATAGTACTCCAGTTATATTATATTAAATTCTTACTTTGTATGGGGGGTACCACGCCCACTGGTCCAATCCCGCCCATTTTATTATGGGACTACTCACATTAATAACTCATGAATTCAGACAAAGGTCCAAGCCTTTCACTATTACAGTACTTCCGATATATGACATTATATATTTACTTTGTATGGGAGGTACCACGCCCACTGATCGGATTCTGCCCATTTTTTTTTTTTTTTGGAGTACTAACGTTGATAACTTATGAACCCACACAAAGAGTCAAGACCTTACCTGTTGCAGTACTCTAGATATATGACTTTTAATATTTACTTTGTATGGTGGGTGCCACGCCCAGTAGTCCGATCACGCCCATTTTCCGCAACTCTTCAAATTATTTAAATATGTACATGTACATAGTTTCAGAACTCTTGCTGTCATAGTACTCCAGATATATGTTAAAGTTAGATGCTAAAAATTCACTTTGTATGGGAGGTGCCACGCCCACTTGAAAAATTCAGAAAAATATAGGCTACATTTTTCCTTCCGGATAGGCAGTTACCTACTGTAAAAAATTCAAGACGATCGGTCCAGTGGTATAGTCTCCTATAAACCACAAACAAACTAAACAAACAAACATACATAATTAATTTAAGGTAAAATTATAATTTAATTATAATTTAAGGTAAAAAATGAGGCGAAAAAGGGGGATTTGGTAATAAAAAAATGTATGGCTACATTACCTGTAGATAAAAAGTGTATAAAACTTTAGGTATTACAAAAAAAGTATTTTGTATAGCAAACATTGTTAGTGGTATAAGTAAGTATCTGAATTAAAAAGAGGGGGCGCTGAAGTGGGCGTGGTTCATAGTTATATGGCGACGCTAACAGTATTATGAGCAATATACTACCAAATAAAAAAAAATCCGTTGGAAGGAACAAATTTGTACAGAGAACAAAGAGTTTAAAACTTTCAAACAAAATTTGGCGTGGAAAGGGGCATGAAAGGGGGCGTGGCGTAAGAAATGTTTATTTCTACCTCGCCTGGAGTATAATGTGTATACAATTTGAAGTTAATCTGTTAAAAACTTATGGGAGCAATTACATAATTTTAAAAAAGTAGGCGTAAAAGTGGGCGTGCTCGAAAAAAAAGTACCCTATTAATCATGCCAGAGTCCCAGTTAAATGCTGTGAAAATTTCAGGAAGATCGGTCCAGAGGTTTGGTCTCCTATAAGGTACAAACAAACAAACAAATAAACAAATAAACAAACACACATTCCCTTTTATATAAATATATATATGAAAAAATAAAATTTCCTAAAATTTGCACTCAAATTTCGAGTGCTGGGATGTGCTTGAGTTTATTAATGAGTAAAAAAGAGGTTTAAGTTAAATTGCAAAAAAAAAAAAAAATGTTAGATCCTACCTGGAATATTACTTTTTAATTAATTATAGATCCTGAGATATATTTTAATCTAACAAGATAAAAAATACATACTTTTTTTATAAATACAAATACCCATAAATTATCTTTGAAATAAGGAAAGTTACACTTATACCCCTTGTACTTTCACTTTTTTTAATTTCTAAATAAATGAACTTTTACCTCAAAAGAATAAGAAAATCACATAGACTACATTTTTTAAATAACATTTTATTAAGAAAAGTTTTCATGGTTCTTTGGTATATTTTTTTAGTCGCCATAATTAGATCCTATGACATCATCAGCTCATCTTCATCCTCGCCTTCGCCTTCGATTCTTTCCGAAATTTCTTCCATTCTATCGTGACGAATTGCTTTGAATCATTCATGGTAAATTGATGGTATATAGCAAAGAAGATCCCGGAGATTCTTGAATTTCTCTAACTTTATTGGTTTGACTCAGTTTTTTTGGAGGAAGTTGTGGGAGCAACTGCACGGTTCTGTCAACGTTTCGAGCATTCATGTTCACTTTAGTGAAGTTTTCTTGCTCATTCATAAGATCATGGACTCTAGAGTTATAAAGTCCTCATTTTGCATTGATGTTACAGTAAATTTTTTACTTGAATTTGCCACAAGCTTCCCCAATCTTGAGGTACATAAATTTGACAGAAATTCTTTTTTTTTTTCTTTGGTAATTTCTATAATTCCAAAATTTTGGTCACACTCATCAATGAGTCCCCAGATAGTTGAAATTTGTGTTTTACTTCTTGAATATGAATATCAATATGGAATCATTATTCAAAACAAGAAATCAAAAGATGTTATGGAGAAGCAATAATTTATCCTAACTCCAACATCAGGAATTGTTCGATAAGTCCGTCTGAACTATCCCACAGTCTTAAGAGCCTTGACTACCTTCCAATCATGGTGTGTTAACTGAGTATTGTTGTATTTGAGGAGTCCAAAATATCTCAGTAGGGTCATGTAGCTGACATTTTTCGCTGGGGAACCTCACTGAAAGAATAACGCTAATCCTAGCGCCATATCATACTTCCCCAAGGAATGATTGTCAGTTGGCGCTAAATTCTCATTTTCGCATGGGGCTTTCGCCTGATATATGACAACCCTCATTCAGGTCGGCTAGAAATAACCGTTTTGGCTCCTTGAAAATAATTCTTATGGGAAAAATCTGTTTTTTTTATTTTGATCCTTTGTAACTTTTTTCCTGAGAAACAATTGAATATGGCCGGTATGCCATTAGATTCTACTCCCATGGGGCTTTCACCTGATATATGACAACCCTCATTCAGGTCGGCTAGAAATAACCGTTTTGGCCCCTTGAAAATAATTCTTATGGGAAAAATCTGTTTTTTTTTTATTTTGATCCTTTGTAACTTTTTTCCTGAGAAACAATTGAATATAGGCAGAATGCCATTGCAATCTACTCCCATGGGGCTTTCACCTGATATATGACAACCCTCATTCAGGTCGGCTAGGAATAACCGTTTTGGCCCCTTGAAAATAATTCTTATGGGAAAAATCTGCTTTTTTTATTTTGATCCTTTGTAACTTTTCTCCTGAGAAACAATTGAAAATGGCCGGTATGCCATTGTAATCTACTCCCATGGGGCTTTCACCTGATATATGACAACCCTCATTCAGGTCGGCTAGAAATAACCGTTTTGGCCCCTTGAAAATAATTCTTATGGAAAAAATCAGCTTTTATTTATTTTGATCCTTTGTTATTATTTTCCTGAGAAACAATTGAATATGGAAGGTATGCCATTAGATTCTACTCCCATGGGGCTTTCACCTGATATATGACAACCCTCATTCAGGTCGGCTAGAAATAACCGTTTTGTACCTGTTTGTATTAAAGCTTTAGTCATATAATAATCACGATTAATGAATACATCTCCATCGGATCTATCTGTTTTCAGTTCAAATAAATTCATTACTTCAATGTTACGACCTTTTTGTTTATCAATAAGAGATCCATAAACTTGACAGGTTTCGCCAGCTTGCGCACGTATGTTTATTTTTAAACAACCTTGATACTACATATAACTAATTGCACGCGTGCATGATATGGTATGTACATAGTGTCAGTTGTTTTTCGATTATAAATTTTTAGGGATTTCACCAAATTAAACTTCTTAACAATGAGCCAAACTGTTAGAATTTTTAACAATGTTGCCATTTTCGTTTTACTTTAAATTTTCTACATTATGTTCGATAGATTGCATATTTTTAGGCTTATAACATATAACACTTAGTATTATTAAAAACCTGTTATTATACCTGTTATTGATTATTATACATAATCTAAAATAAATCGCACAATTAGTACTCCAACAAATGAAAAATTAGCAAAAAAAATGATTATGCTTCACCCGATATATGAAAACGCCCATTGAATTCACGTTTTGGCCCCTTGACAACCCTCATTCAGGTCGGTTAGAAATAAACGTTTTGGCCCCTTGAAAATAGAATCATTATTGCTTTGAGGAGGTGGCCCGAGATCATTTTCGAGGATTTTCCAGAAGAACTCCAATCCAAATGTTGTTTTGCTGTACAAGCGCATTCATATGACGTTCTGGAATTATGCCGCTCTTCCTCGGATCTCTGCCATTTTGGCACTGTTTTGTTAGTTTAACCTAAAGGTACTGTTCCAGAAGGAGATTAAGCGTGTTGAGAATTTCTCTAGCCTGAGAATTTCTCTTTCTCAGATTTCTTCCAGATACCATAAAGATATGGAATTTGTTTTCACCTCAATAGATTTTATTATCTAAAATATTTTAGGTCAAGGTTTATGATTTAAAAATATGCATAAAAATTGTGTAAGCGTAAAAATATAAGGTAACAAAATTTAACTCACCTCTATGGTATCTCGTATAAATGAAATGAAAAAAAAAAGAATTCAAGTAGACTCTACTAATTGAAAAGGCATGTGAAATGGCATCATTTTGTAGGTCGCCCAGTAGCATTTTCACTCATAACTTTTGAACTAATAGACCGATTTCGCTTTTTTTCAATATCAATCTACTGAAGAAATAATATGGTGCATGAGTTCTTCTTAAGAAATCAACAAACTGACTGGAGTTGCTCGAATAAACAGTGGAAATATAAAATACACTATAAATGTTTACTGGGTATGCATAATAACTATCTAAAGTAATCTACATCAATGTTTGTATCCTGTCCGTTGTTGTTTAGCCAACCATAAAACAGGATGCGAATGAACATTTAGCTAAAAAAAAAAACATTAACAATTTAAAATTGTGATTATTATTATTTGATTGAATGATTGAATCATTCCCTTTTATCAAAAGGAAATGAAATTGATTGTTTTTAGTTATTTTCAAAGTTACTTTTTTTCACTTTAATCTTCCTTTGAACTTTACCACCAACAAGCAACACGTTTTTCTGTCTGCCACAACTATCCCATTTAACTAATTTTCAAAATATGTAAACAGAAAACACGGTTGCCTCTTATTTGCATTGTAGTTACATAGAAGAACGGGGTCAAAACGTATTAAGTTTCCTGTTGGTAGTTGAAAACAAAACAAAAAAAAACAACAAACAAAACAAAGAAAGTGAAGAACCGGCCAACCTAAGTCTAGCCTGAAAACCATAGACAGACATCACACTGTTGTTTGTTGTGTCTTTTGGCACACAAAAACTTCACATTAACAATAACAATAACAACAACAATAAACAAGAATGTTATTTTGAAAAAAAGGTGCGTATGTGCAACAAGAAATTGCACAAACAAATAATCACACATAAAAACCAGCATTCAGATTCTTTTATACGATTTACACATGTTACCACAAAGCAAACAAATTGGGTTGTAGAACGGTTAAATGCTGGTGGATTCTACAGTGTGATCCAAAATCTTTCCATGAAAAAATCTACTTTTTCTCAGAAAATTTACTCTTTTAGGAAAAGGTTCTTATTTAAGAAAATTTTCTCTTTCTATTAAAATTTACTTTTTGAAAAAAGGTACTAATTTAAGAAAAGATAAATTTTAAAGAAATTGTAAGTTTTTAATAAAAAGGTACTATTATAAGAAAAGGATCTTTTTAAAAAAAAAATACTTTTTTAAGAAAAGCCAAATTTTTAAGAAAAGGTACTTTTTTAAGAAAATTTATTTTTTAAGAAAAGTTGCTTGTTTGGAAAAAATTTACTTTAAAAAAATTACTTTTTTTAAAAAATGCACTTCTTAAGAAGAAGTACTCTTTTTAGAAAAGATACTTTTTTATGCAAATATCCTTTTTAGAAAATTTAGTAGAGGTACTTTTTTAAGAAAATGTTCCTTTTTAAGAAAAGGTACTTTTTAAGAGTAGGTGTTATTTAAGAAAAAACAAAATTATAAGGAAGGGAAATTTTTAAGTAGGGGTACTATTTTTAGATAAGTTAATTTTTTAAGAAAATCTAATTTTTTACGAAAATTTTATTGATAAGAAGGCTGCTATTTAAGAAAATGTACTTTTTTGAGAGAAGGCACATTTGAAAAAAATTTATTTTCTTAAGAATAATGAAATTTTTTTTTTCTTCATTCTTTATTTACAATATTAAGCAAATTTGATAAAATAAAACTAAACTAACATTAGTTATTGATCTTCATTAAGATCAATAACACTATAAGTACATACGAGAGATCATAGTTCATTTATTTTTAATTAATATTTTTACAATAGTATATATATTTATTATTTTTACAATATGTACAAAAATCTTCATGTAATAAATTACATTTTTTGAAATTAAAAATTAAGTTCTGAATGGCAGATCAAATACATGATGTCTATTTAGTCTTCTGACTTCTTCGCTTTCCTCTAACAGCGATATGGCTAAAGGATTAACATGATCGCTTAATCTTTGTAAATATCGTTGGCTATAATTTCCTATTTCAGTTTTTACTTTCGGGATATCAAGGTCATTGTGTATGGTATTGTTAGAAACAAACCAAGGAGCATTCATAATCATTCTTAAAGTTTTTGATTGAAATCTTTGAATAATTTCAATATTGGAATTACTTGTAGTTCTCCAGAGCTCAATCCCATAAGTCCAAACAGGCTTCAAAGTTGTTTTGTAAAGCACAATTTTATTTTCCAACTTGAGTTCTTTTGGCTTTCACATGATCCTTCCATGTTAGCCTTCTGTCTAAACACATGCCCAAATATTTTACACTACTTTTTTGTGGAATTTGTGTACCATTAAAATTTATTTTTGGACAATCGCCTCATCTTAGCGTAAACGTTACATGTGTAGATTTTTGTTCATTTACTTTGATATTCCAAGTAGTCAACCATGTGTGTAAGTTATCTATTTCATGTTGAATTAAATTTGATGAATCAGTTGCTGAGTTGTTAGAGGATATAAATGCTGTGTCGTCCGCGTAGATTGCAACGGTTATCCCATTAACACAAGGCATGTCAGAGGTAAAAATAGTATACAAGACTGGCCCCAATACGCTCCCCTGAGGTATACCAGCTTCAATTAGACATTTCATTGTTCACCTTAACATAAAAATATCGTTCCTTTAAGTATGACTTAAGAACAAGGTAAAATGGAGCTGGAAGATAATTTTTCAGTTTGTACAGCAATCCCGCGTGCCAAACACGATCAAAAGCCTGCTGTATATCCAAAAATACAGCTGAGCAGTATTTTTTGTTTTCTAATGCATTAGTAATAATATTGACCATTCTATGGCATTGCTCGGGGGTTCCGTGTTTATGACGGTAGCCAAACTGATACTCTGGGATTATGTTTTTGTTTTCTAGAATTGGAAGCAATCTCATAAGAAAAATCTTTTCGAAAATTTTTGAAAATATAGCCAGTAAACTTATTGGCCTATAAAAGCTAACTTTGTTTTCTGGTTTGTTCGGTTTAGCGATCATTGTAATTTCACACTTCCATTGAACAGGGAAATGGTGTTATCTGAGGATTGAGTTAAAGATTAATGTCAGGAAAATTTCTGCTTTTTTCGGATTTTTTTATAAGCAGCAATGTGAGCAATTGGAAGATCCATTTGGCAAGCAGAGTCCAGAAAATTTATTATATGCGATGCATTTGAATTCAACGAAACAGGTTTGAATGTTTCACTCAAATGATTTGCAAATGCAGTTGCTTTCTGAATATCTGTTCTACACCAAGAGTCGTTAGAATCTTTTATTGGAATATTTCTCTTAGCAGGTCTTTTCAAATATTTTGTTGCTTTCCACAGGCTGTATTCATTATTCGGTGCATTTACATTAAGATTACGAAGATATTCTCCAATTTCCTTGTTTTTGTATTTTGAAATACGTTCTTTGAGAAGCTTGGTGGCTAAATTCAAATTTGTTTTATCAGCTGGATGTCTACTTTGTTGCCAGATCCATCGGAGTCTTCTCTTGTTCCTGATGAGTTCTCTTATATCTGCTGATATATACACATTATTTCCATTTGAGGGCGGTGATGTTGGGGTAGAAAGAAATGCAGCTTCATGTATAACATTTGTGAACATTTCCACTGTGTCATCTAATTCTTCTCCAGACTTGATAGGAATTCGCAGATCGATATTTCTATCAATCCAATACCCAAACTAACGCAGATCAGTTTTTGGTGTTAATGTTTTATAATATTTTGGAATAATTTCTATACATGAGCTTAAATTTATTATTATAGGTGTATGGTCTGAACTTAGGTCATCATTGTTTAATATATCCAACATGTTTCTAGGTATGCCATTATATACAGCGAAATCTAATAGATCCGGTACTTTTGCTGGATCAGTAGGCCAATGAGTAGGTCTTCCCCCTGATAACGTTGAATAATAATGTTTGTTAATGCAACTATACAGTTGTCGGCCTTTAGGATTCACAAGTCTGGAACCCCACCACGGGTGTTTGGCATTAAAGTCACCAGCTACTAAGAACCGATTACCTATTTTATTAAAGAAGTTTTCGTAATCTATATATTTGACAGCATGTTTGGGGGGGAAATAAATAGAATATATATTTAAATAGTTGTTGTTAAATTTAATTTTAACACCTGCAGCTTGTATTGATGGTTTTAAAACATCTTCTGCTATTTCATAATTAATTGTTGATTTTATTAAGATGGCAGCTCCAGCATGACATTTATCATCAGGAAGATTTACAGCAATTAAGTCGTAACCTCTTACTCTAAAATGTGATTTATATATTTCATTTTCATAAAAATTTCAATTTCATTTACTTTGCTGGACACGCCGTTGGCATTCCAAACAGCTATTCTTAGGCCTAATTGCATAATTTATTAATAAGTAATGTTAACACGTTCATGAGTTGACCAAACATAATTTCTATATTTTTCATATTGTTGTTTTAATTTGAGGTGTTTTGCTTCAACACTTCAGAATATTGAGCATTGTGTGTAAAATTATTATACCCTATACCACTATGTGGTTTGGGTATAATGACTTTGTGCTGCTGTTTGTAACAACCAAAAATATTTGACCTAGACCCATCTTTAATTATACCGATCGAATCAGAATCACTTTCTGACTTGATTTAACAATGTCCGTCCGTCCGTCCGTCCGTCTGTGTGTCCATGTAAACCTTGTAATCAAACTGCAGGTCGCAAATATGAATATATTTTGATGAAATTTGGTATATAAGCTTTTATCGGCCATGGGATGAACGCTATTTAAATTGGTGAGAATCGGTAAATGTTCAGACCTAGCCCCCATACAAATTACCCATATGAAATCGACATAAATTGCCATAAGATCCAAATTGTCATATAGATCTTACTCAAATTGGGTTTGTATGCGATCATTACATCCATTAATGAGTAGTCCAAAAATGATCCCTTTGACCCCATATAGAGCTGCTTCCCGATCTTCACTTAAATCTATTAAAAAACAAAAATATTGCACTGATTCTTCTCAAATTTTATTTGTATATATTTTTGCAAAATGCAAGACTCTTCACCAAACATGATCAGGATCGATCCATTTTTGGACCTAGTCCCTATATAGATATAGCATCCGATATGAACTTTTTCATATCTGCAGCCAAAAAAATTAACAAAAATCCCACTCAAATTTGGTTTTTGCTTATTTTCTATGTCCAGTTAGTTGGGCCTAAGAGATAGGGTTTCTAAACGCATGGTATAGGGTATCGTATAGTCGGTCTAGACCGACTATAATTTGCTTGCTTGTTTTTATTATTGTTGTTATAATTAACATTATTGTTATTGTTCGTATTATTATTTGCCGCACTATGTAGTGGGAAATCTTTATTGTTCATAGAGAAGTTCTGACGGTTTTGGTTTCTGTTTACAAGTGATAATTTTTGCCGCAGTGCTTGATACTCCTGACATCCTTTGTAGTTAGCAGTGTGAGTATTTAAACAATGTACACATCGGGGGGGATCATCTATACTTTTTTTACACTCTACTGTAGGATGACCAAGTCCACATTTTACACAAGTAAAAGGCTTTGAACAATATGTTCTTGTGTGTCCGTATTGTTGACAGCGATGACATTGGGGAATATCATTTGTTTGGCGCGGTGGCTCAATTTTAACTACAGCATGAATTAGGTGCCGTATATCATATATTTTCTTGTTTTCTGGACCTGGATTTAAATCGACAAAGAACATGGGTAGAGGTTGCTTTGATACTTGGCTTCTAACATTTATTATACTTCTGGCTTGATGCCCTCATGATAAAAGCTCAGCTTTAATGTCTGAAATTGGAGTTGAAAAATGTAAACTTTTAAGAACAACTCTATAAGCACGTCCACTTTTAATTTGATATGTGTGAAAGCTTATCTTATTAGCATCTAGGTACTTAACAATCTTTCTATAGGAATCAATAGTTTTTATAATTAATTTTACCTGACCATCTCTAAAGGATTTATAATTAAAATTTATACTTGGAATAACATTAGATATTTTTTTACCATTTGAGTTATATTGCTAACACAAGGTATAAATATAGGTGGTGGAATGAAATTTTTAAAGAAAATCTTATCTCTTAAAATAAGGTAATTTTTAAGAAAATTTTGTTTTAAGCAGGGCATTTTTTAAGAAAATGCACTTTTTAAGAAAAGGTACTTTTTAATGAAAATGTACTTTTAATTTTATTATTTTTTAAAAAAATTAAAAAATCTTATTTTCGATCTTTATCATTTTAATGATTGAGTTTGAAATTATTCAGGCTCAAGATATTTGGTTGTTTTCAGCAAATATATGTATATGAATATAACTTTTTACCAAACAAACTATCTACTACTTTTGGTTACTGATGAGGGTTGGTGACTCTTCCCGGAACAGCTGTATATCCTGTCAATATTTCGAAACAAATGTGCCAATGTTTTTGTTAAAAACATTTGATCTTGATCCTGAATAATTTCAAACTCAATCATGAAAACTAGCAGATTCCAGACCTCGAAATTCGAGCGCCATTTCTAACAAATTTTATTTTTTCATTAAATAAAGACCCTTAAAGTATGCTAATCAATTATAGCCAATTCTCAAATCAACACAAAACCAAACTCATTTTTATTACAAACACATTAACAAATTTAATAAACATACACATAGCATTGTATAATTTTATGTATGTGGTAGTAGCAACTTTAAATGCAATTTACTCAAAATGAAATAAAAAATTTAAAAATCTGCAAATCTGCAAAATGGCTAAAAAGAAATACCTTTCAAATAATATACGTTTGGTCAAAATCGGGATAAAACGGTAGAACGAAACATCAGTCACAAAAAATCGCCTAGCCTATTAATATTTCATGAAAATATACTTTTTTAGGAAAAGATATTTTTTAATAAAAGTTAATATTTCAGAGAAGGTAGATTTTAAGAAAATAAAATTTTTTATATGAATTTTTACGAAAAAGTCCTTTTTAAAAAAATGCACGTTTTTAGAAAATTTACTATTTGAAGAGAATGTACTTTTAAAGAAAATTTTGTTTTTAAGGAAGGGACTTTTTACAAAAAGGTACTTATTAAGAAATTATATTTGTTAAGAAATTGTACTTTTTGAGAATGTACTTTTTTAAGAAAATGTAATTTGTTAAAAAAAAAGGTGGGTTTTTACGAAAAAATACTTTCCCATGGAAACGTACTATTTTAAATAATCTAACCCATAAAAACAAAGTTTTTATTAAAACTCTTTCTTTTCTTCTGCATATGAGGTTTGAATCTCTCCGTGACTGAGCGTGACTTTGCGTGACTGTTTTAAAATTAATCTTTGGTCACGACAAGTCTATGGACCAAGTTTTAAATTGATTGGATGAGGAGAAATGGGGTTTAATCACTCCGTGACTGTGCATGACTATGCGTAACTCTCTCTAAGTTGATATTTGCTGACAACAAGTCTGTGGACCAAGTTTCAGATTGATTGGATGAGGGGAAATGGGGTTTAAATCACTCCGTGACTGTGCATGACTATGCGTGACTTTGCGTGACTATTTTAAAATTAATCTTTGGTCACAACAAGTCTATGGACCAAGTTTCAGATTGACTGATGAAGGGAAATGGGGTTTAAATCACTCCGTGACTGTGCGTGACTGTGTGTGACTATGTCAAAGTTAATCTTTGGCCACAACAAGTCTATGCACAAAGTTTCAGATTGATCGGATGCGGGGAAATGAGGTTTTAATCTCTCTGTGACTGTGCGTGACTTTGTCAAAGTTAATCTTTTTTCACGGCAAGTCTATCGACCAAGTTTCAGTTCGATAGTATAAGGGGAAATGGGGAAATGTGCGTGACTACCCCAAAATTAATATATAGTCACAAGTTTCAGATCAATTGGATGAGGAGGAATGGGGTTGCCCCATGGTAGACAAACAAACAGAGAGTATGAGTTAAAAGAAAGAGTTTAAAAAAAGGTACTTTTTGAGAATATGTGATTTTTTCACAATTCGCACTTTTTTCAGAAAATGTACTTCTATCAGAAAATATTGTTATGTCAGAAAAGTAAGTTGTGTAAGAAAGCGGTACTTATTTAAGAAAATTTACTTTTTAAGCAAATGTACTTTTTTAAGAAATCATACTTTTTAAGAAAATTTACTATTTTAGAAGATATACTTTTTTAAAAAAAGCTACTTGATTTAAAAAATTTTCTTTTTTAATAAAATCTTCTTTGAAGGTATTTTGACTTTTTCGATCTCGTTGAGTTTAATTTTTTTTTTTTTTTTTTTTAATACAGTGAACCTAAAAAGTATTAACCGTGATAGTGTTTTTCTTCTTACACAATAAAATCGGTATCGCGTAGTGGATATGTCCGGTCCGCCCAAGTTGGGGGACAACCGCTTTTCGCTATTAGCGGATGCCCCCCGTGCAAAAAAGAAACGCACAAACAATAACATTCTGGAAACATTCCCTGAACTCCCAACCATTCAAAAACCAGATCCCAAATATATAATCATTTCTGCCGCGTCTGGAGACAAAACTCTACAGCAATATTCTTGCTTCTCAGTACACCGGTCTTTGAAATTAATATGTCCTGATATCTTATCAGTATCTGAATTAAGAGATGGTAATCTTTTACTCCTTATTGGTAACAAATCAAACGCAGATAACTTAATAGCTACTAAAACTTTACCTGGCATTTGCAGTATCATTTGTAAATATCATTCTAACTTGAATAACTCTAAAGGCACTATTTACGCTCCGTATTTAAATGACGTCCCCGATACTGAAATTATCAACGAACTGAGCTCGCAAGGCGTAACTGACGTTTATAAATATCAAAAGAAAAATTCGGATGGCGTACTGAAACCATGTGGTGTTATTCTACTAACCTTTGAGCGTTACTCCACACCAGAAAAATTAGATATATCATGGCACAAAGTTAAAGTTAGACAGTATTTCCCCAACCCCATGCGCTGTAAAAATTGCCAATTACTCGGACATACAAAAAAATGGTGCAAAAATACAGAATTATGTGAGAATTGTGCTTTACCGCCACATACACCTGATGTTTGCACGCGCACTTTTTGTGTTAACTGTTCTGATGAACACCCCTCCTCCTCTAAAGAATGTAAAATATTCCAACAACAAAAAGAAATTTTAAAAATCAAAACCAAAGAGAAATGTTCGTTAAAGGCAGCAAAAGAAAAATTTCACACACAAAAAACAACGGAACCTTTAATGCAATCATACTCAGATGTCACAAACAACAAAAATATTAACAAACCAAATATTAGCAATAAAACACCAAATAACACTGAAATAACAAATAACATCGTTAAAAACAAATCTCCAATCAATCCTACTAAAACCGTAACAACACAAATCAACAAAAAAACAGAATTAACAAAAAATACAATTGACAATAATATTGTAACACCAAAAACAACTACACTAGAAACAAAATTACAAAAAACTCTAACTCCAACAACTAAAACATTGTCCCCAATGAAAACACGCTCTATGACTAAAACCCAAACAAACAACTCAACAACAACAAATCTAAAAAAAACAAAAGAAAACCTTAACTTAATAGAAAACAAAAATCTCGCTTTACCAAAGTCAACAATAACAACACCCTACGTTAATGACTACAATGAACAAGAAGAAATAATGTTTGTAGACGACGAATAATCCGTTCACTATTTTTTCAATATGTATTTTAAAATAATCCAGTGGAATATAAATGGCCTAATTAACAACTACCACGAACTACAACTCATAATAAAAGATCATAATCCAGATATTATTTCAATTCAGGAAACACACATCCCTTATAACAACAACAACATAATATATCCAAAACAATATATTGGGTTTTTTCATAATTTACCCAGCAATAACACAGCTAAGCAAGGAATTGCCATCCTAGTTAAAAAAACGATACCACATAAACTTATATTCTCAAATACTATCACAGCCTCTATCGGTATTGAAATTGATTTCGGCATAAAATTCACTTTTATAAATGCATATATCCCCCCACATCAACCCGTTTCTGAAAGCAATTTAAAACATTTGCTTGAGAATATTAATTCACCTCTTTTCTTGACCGGAGACTTTAATTCATGGAGTACCCTCTGGGGCTCTGTCGTAACCAACTCCCGTGGAAAAACTATTGAAAATTTCATATTAAATGAGGACCTTATCATACTTAATAATGGCAAACACACACATTTCACTACACACAACACATTCACACATATCGATCTATCATTCTGCTCATCACAAATTGCTCCTTTCTGCTCATGGAATACTCTGAATGACCTTCATGGAAGCGACCACTACCCAATTCTAATAAACATAGAAAAAAACGCTGATACCACTACAGCAAAACGAAAACCAAAGTATAAAACCGAAGCTGCGAACTGGATGCTGTACCAAAAACACTGCGATGAGAATCTATCTAAAACTAAGCCATCAGCCAACGTTAACCAACAAACTGCATCAATTACAAAATGTATTAGGTCGGCAGCAAATGTAAGCATACCTCAAACAAAGAGTTTTGCATACAGACCCAATTGTGTGTGGTGGAACTCCAATCTGGAATTTTTAAGAAAACAAAAGCAAAATCTATGGCACAATTTTAAAAGAATAAGAAGCGATACTAACCTGATTTTATACAAAAAACACAACGCCATGTTTAGAAAAGCCGTAAAAAATAGTAAAGCTACTTGTATGCAAAAATTTACATCTAATATTAACCCTTCCTCCTCACCCAAACGTATATGGGACGATATAAAACTGCTCACGGGTGGAAAATCTACTACATCAATAAAATATCTAAAATCTGAATCAAACACATTGACATCTTCAGTTGATATCGCTAATTGCTTAGCTAAACACTGGTCTATTTTATCAGACGACACAAATTTCTCTCCCATTTTCCAACTAAATAAATCAAACACAATAAACAACATCTATAATCCGCAAACATATAATATACATGCCAAAAAAGTTGAAACCCCCATAACTATGATTGAACTTGAAGATGCTTTACATTCAGCAAAAGGTAAAACTCCAGGCGACGATCGTATATCGTATCCGATGCTAAAAAATCTTCCTTCATCTACAAAAAAACATCTTCTTTATATATACAACAATATTTTTTCATCCAATGTTTACCCCCAAGCTTGGAAAACAGCAACCATCGTCCCGATCCCTAAACCAAATAAAGACCATTCTTCTGTCTCCGGATACAGGCCTATATCCCTATTACCGTGTATTAGCAAAACGCTCGAAAAAATAATATCAAGAAGATTAATGTGGTTCTTAAAAGCTAATAACTTCATTTCAACAAACCAAGTAGCCTTTATGAAAAAACAAGGCACCGACGACGTCCTTATATACGTCCAGCACTTTCTTTCAAGAGCGTTATCGAATAAAAACCACATAAACATTCTCTCTACCGATTTTGAGAGAGCCTTTGACCGAATCGGAGTTCATGTAATTCTTCAACAACTAAATGATTGGAAAATTGGTAATAAAATGTATTCATTCATCAAAAGCTTTCTAAGCAACCGCAAATTCAAAGTTAAAGTAAACTTCCAACAATCCAAAACGTTCCCACTGTGTAATGGTATACCGCAGGGATCACCTTTGTCTGTGGTTTTATTCATTATCGCTTTTAATCAGTTTAGCAAAATAATTTCCACACATAAGCACATTGAACATGCTATGTATGCTGACGACGCCGTAATATTTACAAAATTAAAGGATAATAACAAGGTTAAAGAAATCTTTTCAAACCTTCTTAATGATATTGATAATTGGTGCACGATATCAGGTGCCAAGCTCTCCATAGAAAAATGCAGTCTATTACACGTTTGCAATAAAAAACACTGCAACATTCCTGACATTGAGTACAAAAACATTAAAATAAAACAAGTAAATCATCTACGTATTCTTGGTGTCATTTTTGATAAAAGTTTCACGTTTAGAGAACACTGCCTACAGCTCAGAAAAAACCTAAACTCCAGACTAAACATCATAAAATATCTTTCATCAAAAAACTTCAGGATACACATCTCGACAATGGTTAATATAACACGCTCAATTGTACTCTCAAAAATAGATTACGCCCTTCCAATTTATGGTTGGTGCGCAGCTTCTAATATCAATCTAATCAAAGGTCCATACCATGCTGCAATTCGATGTAGCATAGGAGCCTTCCGCACAAGCCCAATCACAAATATATTAGCCGAAGCTGGTTTCCCCTCAATTGAGGACCGAACTTTATTTTTATCACACAAACTTATACCTAAACTCTTCATATGTCGCAATAAATTATTATTTGAAGAAGTGTCAAAAACGATTAAACACAAAAGGACACTTAGGCTTGAGTCTGTTATAAGCAGATGCATAAATTTTGCGCGTAATCTAAATATACACGTTACTCCCATCTATTTTAAACAATCTTCGGAACCACCCTGGTTTCTCGTTAATTCCTCGTTTGTCATGAATATGATTAATTTCCAAAAAACCACTACTCCACCTTCAATTTATAAACAAATATTCTACAACATTGCTGATCAACTTTTGAGAGATAACTGGAAGCTCTTATTTACTGACGGCTCCAAGTCATTCGACTCCACAACCTTTGCAGTAGTTCAACAAGATGGTCATCTTATTAAATCCGGTTACATTAACAGCTACTGTTCCAACTTTACAGCTGAAGCATTTGCGATATTTACCGCTGCAGAATTTGCTGCTCAAAACCAAGGAAATTACATCATATGTACAGATAGTCTATCCTCAGTTAAAGCTTCACAAAACTCAACATATGACTCCCCACTTATAAATGCGATCAGAAATATCCTCATCAAACACCCAAATAAAATTAAACTCATGTGGATCCCATCGCACGTTGGTATTCCCGGGAACGAACATGCTGACATAGCTGCTGCAGAAGCTAAAGACAGACCCCTTTTAAAATTCTCAACTTGGGAAAAACGTGATATAGCTAACATCATATCTTCCCATTTGAAGACCGTATGTGAACAAAAATGGGCTGACTACCATCATACATACAAAAATTTTAATCCTGCTGGAAAAAAAATAATTTATCCTCAATCCTGCTCCAGAAATGAAACCACGACTGCTGTACGACTCAGGATTGGACACTGTAAATTCTCCCACAAACACCTATTGAAAAAAACACCAACTCCCCAATGTACTACCTGCAACACACAACTTAATGCGACTTACATCCTAGATGAGTGCACAAGATACACCACGTCTAGAAACAATATCTTTGGATCAAATATACCTACTGATTTGCTTAAAAATATCTGTGATATAAATATAAAATCAATTTATAAATTCATATTAGAAAATAGTCTGCAAAATATTATATAAATTCCTTTTAAATTTCGGAGTCGAAAGCCTATGTAGCTAGTACTCTTTTTTTTCCCCCAAATTAATTACAAAAATTGTATTAATGTAATTAATTGTAAAATAAAAAAAAAAAAAAAAAAAAATAAGAAAATGTAGTTTTTTCTGAAAACTTTTTTTTGAAGAAAAGGTACTTTTTTAAGAAAAGGTCCTTATGTAATATTTTCATTCAAAAGAGGCTTTGTTAAAAGTATTTATAATTAAAAAAAAAAATCTACATTTTTAATATTTAAATTGTTGCTTCTTTTTTTTGTGGTGGTGGTGGTGTTGATGATGGTAGTGGCAGTTATAAAATGATTACAACAGTGAGTGTCTAAATAGGGGTAGTTGGTTAGTGTTTTACTATAAATGAGTTAGAGCTTGAAGTTGTTTAAAAGTCAGTTATATTATTATTCCAAAAAGCAGGAAGTTATAAACGTTTTCATTAGGGGTCTGTTTTCATTAATCTTCCATACACAATAATTATAATGAAAATAAAATCTGCAGATATGTATAATCGATTTACCTACAAGTAGGAAAGTAATTGTGGATCTATAAGCTCTTCGAGATATTGATAGACTTGGAGATTTAAAAATAGTCCCTTTCCCAACCTGAGCTTATTGCTGATTATAGAAAATGGGGCTTAGCCAAATTTGAGTGAGTGCCATGCATTAATTGCCTGATTATTCTGTAGTATTACATACATATAAATGTGATCACTTATTTGCGTTTTCAAAATATATCAACCAATCTTGAGTAATATTTATCTTACCTTACGTCTTTAGAAAGATTTAAGTAATCATTTGAAGGTTGAAAAAGTCTAAATAAAAATTTTAAAAAGCTTAACATTTCCTGATATATTTTTATCCTATACCTCTCTATGGTCAGGGTATAATGAGTTTGTGCTGACGTTTGTACGTACCAAAAATATCTGACCAATATCAATAAGAAAAATTTATTTCTTTAGAGAACACACCATTTCAGAAAAGGCACTTTTTAAGAATAGGTACTATTCTAAGAAACAGTGAATTTATAAGAAAAGATACTTTTTTATAATGCACTTTTTTAAAAAATGTGATTTTTTATAAAAAGTACATTTTCTTAAAGAAAAGGTATTTTTTTAAGAAAAAGCCATTTATTTTAAAGGTAGTTTTTAAATAAAATGCAATTTTTAATGAAAGTACTTTTTCAAAGGCACTTTTTTTAAAAGTTATTTTTTAAAGGTACTTTTTTACAAAATATTTTGATAAAAGGTACTTTTTATATCCTCTACACCTCTGTGTAGAGATTATATATAGGCAATTTTTAATAAAAGTACTTTTTCAAAGGCACTTTTTTTAAAAGTTATTTTTTAAAGGTACTTTTTTACAAAATATTTTGATAAAAGGTACTTTTTATATCCTCTACACCACTGTGTAGAGATTATATATAGGATTGCCATTCCGTTCTCAACGCATCAAAATAAATTGCGGAGACCCCAAAACCATATACTTTCATGATCCTTATAACAAGAGAAGTAGATTTAATGATGGCCATCTGTCCATCTATCCATCTGTCCATTTGTCTGTGGAAATCACCCTTAATAACTCAGATAGAACCTTTGTTTTTGCAGAAAATCATTTATTAACATCTCAAAGGAGTACCTGTATAAAGTCATCAAAATCGGTCCCAAGGGTCACGAGATATGAACGAAAATGTCCATGTGTTTGTTGTTTTTCTTAAGACACGAGATATGAATGAGATATGAATGAAAATGTTCCATGTGTTTCTTTTTATTTTCTTAAGACATGTTTATGATGAAATTCTTCTTATTGTTGTAATCTTTGTAGTTGTGGCAGTTGCCACATGAGGGTGTGTCTATGGTTATACTGCACTTGTCACATTAGCCTAATCAAGTATTGCTACATATTTGTTTATCGTTATCACATTATAATAAAGAAAATCGCTAAAATGAAAGAAAGAATATAATCCCAAAAAAAAGGTATTTAAAAAACGCATTTCCTTAAAAAGTACCTTTTCCCCAAAAGTAAATTTTTTGAAAATTTTGTGAAAATTTACTTTTGCTTAAAAAGCAAACTTTCTTAAAAAATTACCTTTTAAACAAAATTACCTTTTTTAACAAGAAACACCTTTTAAAAAGTACTTTTTTAAAGTACCGTTTTTAAAAAAGCATTAATCTTAAAAATCGCATTTTTAAAAAAAAAACTTTCTTTTAACATTTTTTTTTAAGTATTCTTTATTAAAAATTCCACTTTTTTTAAATAGTACTCCTTTTTATACCCTATACCACTATGTGGTTTGGGTATAATGACTTTGTGCTGCTGTTTGTAACAACCAAAAATGTTTGACCTACACCCATCTTTAATTATACAGATCGAATCAGAATCACTATCTGATTCGATTTAACGATGTCCGTCCGTCCGTCCGTCCGTCCGTCTGTGTGTCCATGTAAAGCTTGTAATCAAACTGCTGGTCGCAAATATGAATATATTTTGATGAAATTTGGTATTTAATCTTTTATCGGCCATGGGATGAACGCTATTGAAATTGGTGAGAATCGGTCCATGTTTAGACCTAGCCCCCATACAAATGACCCCTATGAAATCGACATAAATTGCCATAAGATCCAAATTGTCATATAGATCTTACTCGAATTGGGTTTGTATGCGTTTATTACACTCATTAATGAGTAGTCCAAAAATGATCCCTATTGGACAACTCTTAGTCATAGGCCCCATATAGAGCTGCTTCCCGATCTTCACTTATATCTATCAAAAAACAAAAATATTGCACTGATTCTTCTCAAATTTTGTTTGTCTATATTTTTGCAAAATACAAGAGACTTTACCAAACATGGTCAGGATCGGTCCATTTTTGGGCCTAGTCCCCATATAGATATAGCATCCGATATGAACTTTTTCATATCTGCAACCGAAAAATTTCGTTTATGCTTATTTTCTATATCCAGTTAGTTGGGCCTGAGAGATAGGGTCTCTAAACGCATGGTATAGGGTATCGTATAGTCGGTCTTGACCGACTATAATTTTCTTACTTGTTTAAAGGTGCAATTTGAAAAAAATACCATTATCCAAAAAGTGCCCTTTTATTACAAAAGTGCCCTTTTTTAAAAATGTTTATTATTAAATATTACCTTTTAAAAAAAACCTTTTTTAAACAATTTTTTTAATTACCCTTTATTGAAATAGTACGCTTTTAGTAAAAGTACCATTTTCTAGAAACAAAATTACCCCTTTTTCAAAAAGTATATTTTTTTAAAGTACCCCTGTTTTAAAAAAGTACTCTTTACTAAAAAAGAAACTTAAGGTGCCTTCTTTAAAGTACCCTTTTTTAAATAGAACTCCTTTTTTAAAAAGTACCTTTTATTAAAGTACTCTTTTTGAAAAATTACGCTTATTTTTAAAAAGTACTATTTTTATAAAACGAATCGTTTAAAAAATGTTAATTTTTTTTAAGAAATGTACCTTTTTTAGAAAAGAACCATTTAAAAAATATCCCTTTTTATGTACATTTTTTTTTAAAGTAAACTTTTTTAAAAGTATACTATTTTTTAAACATCTTTTTTAAAAAGTTCGCTTTTTTATAGTGGTTTTACAAACACCTTTTTTTAATGCATCCTTTATTTAAACAAGTACCCTTTTAAGAAAAAGTACATTTTTAAATACCCTTTTCTAAAAACGTACCCTGATTTTAAAAGTATTCTTTCTTATAAAAGTACCATTGACTTAAAGAAGTATCTTTTTTTAAAAACCTATTTTTAAAAATTTTTTAAATTTTTCGCTTTTTACAAAAAAATTTACCCTTTTTTATGACAGAAACTAATTTAATTGGAATACGAATTTAAAATTGCTGAATTTAAAACTCTTAGTTGTTCAAGAAAAGCTATTTTTTTAATACATTTTTTATAAGTTGTTTTTTTTTATAAAAATGTCCTTTTTTGAGGAAATATACTTCTTAAGAAAAGGTTTTTTTCAACAAAACAGGTACTTTAATTTAAGAGAAAGTACTTTAATGAGTGAGTTAGAAAGTCCTTTTTTTTATGGTTGTATTTTTAATAAAAGGCACTTTTTAATGGTAATTTTTTTATTATTATTTTAAAGAAACTTTTTCAAAAATATTATTTTTGAGAAAAGACTCTTTTAAAAACAAATCTGCTTAGATATTGTACTTTTTACTGTTTCAAGAAAGGTATCCTTTTAAGAAAAATATTTTCTTAAGGAAACTGTACGTTTTTAATAAGAATAACCTTTCTACAAAATGTTAAAGAATTAATATTAAAGAATGATATTTTCAAGGATGAGGAGATACTCTTAGGAAAAGAAACTTTTTTAAAAAAGGTACTTTCTTATAAAAATTTAGTTTTTTAAGAAAACTTGTTTCAGAAAAGAAAAAATCTGAAAGTTGTAGTTTATATTGAACTTATATTCGATATCTTTGCATTTATGCTTTGATAATAATTAATCTCAGTTTAATTTGAATAATATATCCACATTTTGAAAACAAGTTTCCAACAACCTTGACAGAAATCTGCACAAGGCGTTCATAAATCTGTTAACGGATGTTATACATTAGATTTGTCAGAGAACCAAAAAAAACTAAAGAAAAAAATCAAAAAAAAACTAAACTGCAATACGTAGAATTTAGGTGTCAGATACAGATGCAGATATCAAATGATATTCAAACATGTTGCAAACACAACGACAGACACACACACAAACAGAAATGAAAACCGACTAAACTAAAGAAACCAGTTGTCAGAAATCAAACGAATTAAAGTCACACAAACTGCAAACATGTTGCCAACAATGTTTAAGCCAAAGTGCGTAATAATGATTTAAGTTTTTATGGCGATTTTAACGCAACTTAAGCAGCCAAGAGACTATAAAAATTACCACATTTAAATGGGTCAATTGGATAAAAGCCAACAAGGAATATAAATTGATTTGATAGCAGCCAAAGAAGACAACGAAAGAGAATGAATGTGGCTAAGGGGCGAAAATAATGACAGTTTTATGTTGGTAAAATTGCGAAAGGAATAAGCCAAACCAGTTAAATAAAAAGTTCACCATCACCATGATCATCTCAAAATTAAGAATGTAGATTTTGTTTCGAAAGCCTTTCAAAATAAAGACTGTCTAAAATCCCCGTTAAGCATTAAGCCATTAATGTCCTCCTTGTTGTTGTTGTTGTTTGACTTTAAGAGAAATTTAGCATTAACGCACGTTTTACACATTTCACTTTAATTCACGCCTTACCCCTACCACTACCCCTCCCTCCTTCCTTAAGTTGTTACTAAGTAATTGTATTTATTTATATTTCAACTTAACATTCTGGCAAATAACCAACTGCTCCTCCCTCTCTTTTATCAGTATTTTATTTAAAAAAAAAAACTTTTTTGAAAACACTCATTTGGAATGCATTGAATGTATTGGATACAAACATGGTTTTTATATCCCATACTGGCTGTAAACAGCCACTCGTACTCGTAGCGTATTACATTACTTCTTAACCTCAATTCATATTTGCAGTCACGCCGATTACCACGAAGCCAACAACAAACACAAACATTTGGTTATTAAGTATTGACTTTTCTAGATACGAGTATGAATGTACGCAGTTACTTCAGAGTCATTCTTTATGTTTGTATGTAGTGTTATAATGTTTGCCGGTAATACAGTTGGTCATGATTGTTAGTGGACCTAAAAGTTAAAATTTATTTTTAATTTTTTTATAACCATTAATACTGCTTCCAGGACTAATTCCTGATAAATTATCTTATGTAGTTGGACAAGCATGTAATCCACAAAGTCATTAAGTGGTTTACAAGGGACACAAGCCAATGAAAGCGTTTAAGACAAAAAGCATCCCGGAGGAGAAAAAAATTGAACTGATGAATAAAACGTCAAGGAAAACAAAAATTTGTTACTGAAGAATCGGCGATTGGCAATTGGAGATTTTTTGGTACTGTTAACTTTTCAAAAGAAACAAAATCATTAAAAAACAAGTAAGAAAATTATAGTAGGTCTAGACCGACTATACGATACTCTATACCATGCGTTTAGAGACCCTATCTCTCAGGCCCAACTAACTGGATATAAAAAATAAGCATAAACCGAATTTGAGTGGGATTTTTATTAATTTTTTCGGCTGCAGATATGAAAAAGTTCATATCGGATGCTATATCTATATGGGGACTAGGCCCAAAAATGGACCGATCCTGACCATGTTTGGTAAGGTCTCTAGTATTTTGCAAAAATATATACAAACAAAATTTGAGAAGAATCAGTGCAATATTTTTATTTTTTGATAGATTTAAGTGAAGATCGGGAAGCAGCTCTATATGGGGCCTATGACTAAGAGTTGTCCAATAGGCATCATTTTTGGACTATTGATTAATGGATACAATAAACACATACAAACCCAATTTGACTAAGATTTGTATGATAATTTGGATCTTATGGCAATATATGCTGATTTCATAGGGGTATTTGTATGGGGGCTAGGTCTGAACATGAACCGATTCTCACCAATTTCAACAGCGTTCATCCCATGGCCGATAGAAGATTAAATACCAAATTTCATCAAGATATATTCATATTTGCGACCTGCAGTTTGATTAAAAGCTTTACATGGACACACAGACGGACGGACGGTCGGACATCGTTAAATCGAATCAGATAGTGATTCTGATTCGATCGGTATAATTAAAGATGGCTCTAGGTCAAATATTTTTGGTTGTTACAAACAGCAGCACAAAGTCATTATACCCAAACCACATAGTGGTATAGGGTATAAATATCTTGTGCCTCAAGCTATGTGGAACAACCCTATCGGTAACAGCTTTGTATAGTCAGCCAACACCAAAGAGAAATATTTGTAACTGTTCAACAAACATAATAGGATATTTTTAATAGAAGACGATTTTAATGCAAAAACTGTTAACTGGGGCTCTCGTCTAACAACATCCAAAAGAAATCTTATCAACCATTCGATATAAACAGAATACCAAATTTAATGTTTTTGTAACGTGAAATTATATTGGAACCAATATAATGTGTACTGAAGATGGTACAGATCTTAACCATTATTTAAATATCTATGGCGAACCAAAAGAACAAGAAAAAACTTTTTCCTTTCAATTAAAAACACTGATTGGGACTATCTTAAACGAAAGTTGAAAATGATACAGATTCTCCAAATATTTTAGAAACTATTGAGGATATTGAAGAAGAAATATAGTACATGGAGTGAAAAGTACGTGGCCTCACATAGAGATGGCGTGACAAGTGCCAATTTGTCTATTTATGCAGTAGAGCCAACTGTTAGAAAAATTGTCTCTAAATTTCCTGATATTTCATAAATTAGAAAAAAGTTATCGTTATAAAAATGATGCTGCTTTTAAAGTTTGAGAAAAAAAATGGATTGCAAAAAGTTTTGTGTTTTCAACAAACAATGTTTTTTTGGTGGGAAAAAATACTGCCCAAGCCAAAGAATGGATCGATAAACATTATCATAGTTCAAACGTGGTATTCCGATTTTGATCATGATCGTACGAGCACAAATGATGCAGATACTTTGGAGATGTTTGAAGTAAATTCAACTGAATTTTTACGTCGATTTATAACGTAAATTCATTATTATACACCGGAGTCCAATAGACAGTCTGCGGAGTGGTTACAAGCGTGCCAAAGTCGACCAAAGCGGCCAAAGACCCAAAAGTCGGCTACAAAGGTTATGGCCATAATATTTATATTTATTTATTTATTTATTAATTTATTTATTTATTTATTTATTTATTTATTTATTTATTTATTTATTTATTTATTTATTTATTTATTTATTTATTTATTTATTTATTTATTTATTTATATATTTCTTTATTTATTTATTTATTTATTTATTTATTTATTTATTTATTTATTTATTTATTTATTTATTTATTTATTTATTTATTTATTTATTTATTTATTTCTTTATTTATTTATTAGTTGCAGAGAGGAAAAACAATAAATGCCAAGTACTCTGTTGAGTTATTGCACAGATTAGATGAAGAAATTAAGGAAAAACGACCCCTTTTAAATAAGAAAAAAATCTTGTACCGTCAAGACAATGCACCGGCGCATTCATCTGCTTTGGCTTCAGAAAAATTTAAGATTTTACATTATAAATTGCTTCCCCACCCCCCGTATTCTAAAGATGTGGCTCCCAGTTATTATTAGTTGTGCTCAAACTTGAATAGATGGCTCCAGGGAAAGAGATTTTCCATAAATGAAGAAGTCATATCAGAGACGGAAGCTTATTTTGAAGAGTTTGACAAATGGTATTTTGTCAAGTGTTTCAAGATGTTACAGGAACGTTGGAAGGTGTGAATTTCACTTAACGGAGATTACATTGAAGAATAAAATTGATTTAAAATCAAAAAAACTGGTTTTTCATTGTTAGGCCACGGAGTTTTGACTCCATGTAGTAAAAACTATATAACCAAATTCAACAATCAGCTTGGTTGAGTACACCAATAATTAAACCAAAAACAAGTAAGAAAATTATTGTCGGTCTAGACCCTATACCCAATACCATATACCATGCGTTTAAAGACCCTGTCTCTAAGTCCAACTAATTGGGTATAAAAAATAAGCATAAACCAAATGTGAGTGGAATTTTGCCTGTAGAAAAAAGGTCGAAAAATGTACCCAACCTGACTATATGTGGTAAGGTCACTTATTTATGGAGAATTGTCCTGTTAAATGGATGTAATAAACACACACAAATCCAATTTGACCGAGATCTATATGATAATTTGGATCTTACGGCAATTGAAGTCGAACATGCACCGATTTTCAGCAATTTCAACAGCCTTCGTCTTATGGCCTATAGAAGCTTATATACACAGACGGACGGGCGGACATCAACTAAGAAAGTGATTATAAGGCGATCGGTTTAATAAATATAAAAAACAGGACAAACTCATTATACCCTGTCCACATAGTGGAATATGGTATAAATATGCAATAATCTTTCCCATCAGAAATCTTGGAATTCATAAATCAAAAATATTTCCACCTTTCGGATCTTTCGGATCTCTACATTAATAAGTCTCTGGGACCGTCACTGGTGCTGAAACAGTGCTCTTCGACGCTGGCCAGTCCATTGGCCAACCTTTTCAGCCTTTCGTACTGTATGTTAATTTTCTCCCTTGCTGGAAGTTTGCCAATGTTCAACCAATCCCTAAAAAGGGTGCGGCTAATAACCCTGAAAATTACTGTCCAATTGCAATCTGCTCTGCACTCTCAGAGGTAGTGGAGAGCATGATCAATTTCCAACTTGTAAACTACCTAGAGGCCAACTCACTTCTTAATGATCGACAGTATGGCTTCTTTAGAAATCGTTCCACGGGAGACCTGTTAGTTCTAATTTCTGAGCGCTAGAGCCGATCCATTCTCAATTTTGGCGAAAGTAAAGTGGTTGCTCTAGATATTTCCAAGGCATTCGATCGTGTGTAGCACGGTGCATTGATATCAAAGCTTATTGCATTTGGGGTCGGTAATGACTTCCCTCGATTTATATCGAGTTTTCTCAGAGAGCGAACAGAACGTGTTATTATTGATGGGGTCTCATCTATTGAGTTTCAGCTTAATTCAAGGGTACCCCAAGGTTCTGTTCTTTCTCCTTATCTTTTCCTTATCTTTCTGAACGACCTTCTTGGTCAAACTTTTAATTCTATATACTCTTTCGCAGATGACAGCAGCATTTGTCATTCATTTTCCTTTAATTATAGGCCAAGCCTCTTGGAGGTTGGGGGGGGGGGGGCAAAAGCCAGACAATGAATGACACACTCAATCAAGACCTGTTGCCAATCTCCGAGTGGGTAAAGCGAATAGGGTTGATTTTTATGCGCTGAAGACTCAATGTTGTATGTTGACCCATAGGGCCATGGACTCAACAATGTCAACTGTATAGATGGGTGGTATATGTATTGAGGAGTCGGATACTCTTGATGTTCTAGGCATGAGAATTCAATGTGATGTTCGTTGGAACAAGCATGTTTTTCAAGTATCGAAAGAAGCATTTAAGTGTCTTGGTCTTCTAAAACTCTGCAAAAATTACTTCACTCCTTCTGATCTCCTTTAAATCTGTACCACTTGCATCCGACCGAAAATGGAATACATCTTCCATATATGGGCAGGAGCTTCAAAGTCTATTTTAGAGCTACTAGACCGTGTACAAAGGAGGGCATTGATGCTCATCAATGACAGTAGGGTATCCAACTGTATTAACTCATTGGAACATCGTCGAAATGTAGGTTGTGTTGCATTGTTCTATAGATACCATCATGGGAGATGTTCTTCTGAGATTAGCGAACTTATTTCAAGTGACCGGGTTTCGGTTCGCTCTACCCCCTTCTCTAGTAGATCACTTTCGTTTGTGGTCTATTGTCCAGTTGACCGCACAACGCATTACGGAGAGAATTCGTTTATCAATCGAATTAGCCGTATGTGGAATAAACTCCCCGCACAGGTCTTTCCTGACAGTTATAATCTAATAAAAATTTAAGTCAAATATCCACAAACCCTACTCCCTCTTCCCTCCTTCCATAACCTATTTTCCTGAAATCAACACAATGCACTGTATCTGTAGGGGCATCGCCTGAGTATTGGTCAAGTGGTCAATAATTAAAAAAAAAGTAAGAAAATTATTGTTGGTCCGGGTCTCAGGTCCAACTAATTGGTTAAAGAAAATAAGCATAAACCTAATTTGAAGTCAAAAAATGGAGCGATAAAAATGGATGATAAAGTAATTTTTTTGCAAAAACATATACAAACTAAATATTGAAAAAAAATTTATAGATTTAAGTGAAGAACAGGATGCAGCTTCATATGGGGGCTATGACTAAGAAACCTCCTATAGGGTTTAATTTTGGACTACTGACTACTATAGTTTGAGTACAAGGTTTACATAGACACACAGACGGACGGACGGACATCTGAGTCGATCGGATTAATAAAAAAAAATAAGAACCTTGATATAAATTTGCGGGAATTGTCAGTAGATGAAATCACAGATTACTCGCTATTTGACCTACACCCATCTTTCATGATAGCGATCGACTCAGAATCACTTTCTGAGTCGATTTAGCGATGTCCGTCGGTCCGTCCGTGGCAAATATGAATATATTTTTATGAAATGATTGCTATTGAAATTGGTGCAAATCGATTTATGTTCAGACCTAGTCCCCATACAAATAACCCCTATAAAATCGACTTAAGTTGCCATAGTATCCAATTTAGCATATAGATCTGCGTCAAATTGGGTTTATGTATGTTGATTACATCCATTTAACAGTAGTCGAAAAATAAACCCCACAGGACATTTCTTACTCACAGCCCCCATATGATGCTGATTCCCAATCTTCAATGAAATCTATCAAACAACAAAAACATTCCACAGATTTTTCTAAAATTTGGTTCGTATATGTTTCTGCAAAAACTAAGTGATCTTACCAAATATGGTCAGGATCAGTCCATTATTCGACCTAGCGCCCATATAAATATAGCATCCAATATGATTTTTTTCATATCCGAAGGCAAAAAAAATTAATAACAATATGCTTATGCTTATGCTTATTTTCTATATCTAATTTGTTGGACGTAAGAGATAAGGTCTCTAAACACAAGGTATAGTCTAGACCGACTATAATTTTCTTGATTGTTTTTTTTTTTTTTCATTTCTCGATATAAATTTGTAATTCCCAATGAATAGTCCAAATTTTTATATGTTATTTAATGTTTTCACAGTAAGATTATAATAACAACTTTGGAAGTCATTTAAAACCTTATCGAAAGAAGTTCTTCACTTGGCAGCAATGAAAATGTGATTGTTTTAGTATAACTTCTTTTTGCTGGGTTCTTAGCATAGTCGCTCAAATGTGATTAATACGCCTGCTTAATCCGCAGACACAAGTCCCATCAAAAAATGCAGAGATTTTTTTGGCCGTTTTTGGCAGAATTCTGTTTCTTCGAAAAGAATTGAATCCAGTGTTGATGACATACAAAAATATTTAATAACCATCTTTCAGAGTCTATAAAAGTAAGGACTTCTTTTCGGTATTCAAAATTCTAAGACAAGTATGTTTTGATATCTAAATATATACTACTATTAGTGATATGCGCCTTAAGCGTCTGTTGTATATTTAAAAGCACTTTAATATAATATACATGAAATATATATTAAAAATTAATTTCTTTTAATTTTTTTTAATACTATTAATTGTGGTTATTCACAAAATTTTACATATTTCGATCTGGCAATTCATAAGAAGTATTGTCGCAAGGGGTCAAATTGTCAATCATTTTGTTCTACAACGTTTAGTTATCGAGACATAAGCGATTTTATGTTCCCCACCAAAATTTTATGTTTTGAATATGGCAACCCTAATAATAGATTTTAAATAGTTTTTATATACCCTTAAAAAAATAAATAAATAAAGTGATAAATAATAACATATTTACTTATAGCGTTATAGAATCTGCAGATCAGCATGTCAGTGAGTTAGTGATGAGAGTAACAATATATAATGATCTTTTATTATTAAATTTTTCTTTTTTTTTTTTTAAATGTTGGACTTTTTACTTTTATATTTCTTAAATTATTTCTTTAAAGTCCCTGAAAGACTTAAGATATCAATAATTTCAAATAGTTTTTATTTTTGTTTTATTCTTTTATTTTTTATTTATTTCATAATAAAAAATATTTTAGTTCATAACTTATTATACATCGTAACTTCTAAGACAGTTGCCTCTCGGAAAATGCCACCTATAATATTGTGTGTATTTCTGTAATGACAAAATCATTAATCGATCTTCTTGATAAAAAATATTGTAAGAATTCTTAACGGTTTGCCTGTTTTGAAAACGCTTGTTAAGTTTTATTTCGTTTTACTGATTTGATCGAAGGTGACGCAATGTCCATTATAACGGATCCTTGTATATATTTTCATTTGTTTCTTTCCGCATTATGTCCGCCATAGCTTTTGCAGGCAAACTACTAAAGAAACCACAGACAAACATTAAAACATTTCATAAATGCAATCTTCACAAATTTTACGGCCATTAAAGCTGATGACATTTAAAATTCTTAGAAGAAAAAAAACATGTTGCCAACTTTTATTTTACAAAAAAAAAAATCTAGATTCACTTCATGTATTTATGAAAACTACATTAATCCTTGCATAGCAATCTTCTACTGGTTATTATAATGTAACCCTTTTGACATTATGCAGCAAGGGATCAGTGATCTTTATGTTGTGGGAAAAAAAACTTTACAAAATTGCATCAGAGTTTAGAATTCAATTCACTTTTTTTTGTTGCTCCTCCATTGTAGATCAGAGATCTTTTAATCTTCTACCATTCAACTCTCAATTTCCATAAAAATATTTTGTTTTTTTATTATTATAATCATTTCTGCAGTATTTGGGTAACGTGCATCACGTTTTGTTGTTTCTCCCAAAAGTGAACATAAAAAAAAAAAAAGAAACCAGATTTGCAAACCAATGAAATCAAGTCATAACAGCCAGACAATGAGACTCGCTGTAGTATCATTGATTGTTTATGAACTTGTGCGCTCAGCGCACTTGATCATCATGTTAATAATTGGCAGAGTTTCTAACGTATTCATTCTTAGCTCTTAAATACTAAATTTCTTGACAAATTTTTTTAAGACGCATTAGTTTAAATCTTACCAAATCTATTTATTTACTTATTTAAAAATTAATAAAAAAAAATTGAATTTTCCTAATTTTTGTGTCAAAAGTATATTTTTTTTTTAAAAAGTAAATTTTTAAAAATAGCACCTTTTCGTGAAAAGTAGTTTTCATTAAAAGAAAGGCACTTATTTGTAGAAAGAAATTACTTTTTACTTTTTTCCAAAAAAGGCAAATTTTACAAAAGTAAAAAGTACCTTTTACTAAAAAGGTACCTTTTTGTCAAAAAAATAACTTTTGCTAAAAAAAGGTATCGTTTGTTAAAAAGTACCTTTTATAAAAAGTTACTTTTTTTTGAAAAAGTAATTTTTGTTTATAAAAAAAGTACCTTTAGTATGTTTTGCCACAAGAAGGTACTTGTTATTAAAAAAGTACTTCATATTTAATAAATTACGATTTCTTAAGTTAGTGCCTTTTGCTAAAAAGGTACGGTTTAGTAAAAAAGAACCTTTTGCTAAAAAAAGTAGCTTGTTAAAAACATATGTATCCTGTGTTAAAAAAAAAACTTTTGCTAAAAAAGTACCATTTGTTAGCAAAAAGTACCTTTTGTTAGCAAAAAGTATCTTTTTGTTATAAAAGTACTTTTTGTAAAAAAGTACGTATTTGTTATAAAAGTACCTTTTGTCAAAAAATACATTTTCTGTACTTTTTTTTAAAAGAACCTTTAATAAAAAAAGTACCTTATATTAAAAGGAGTACCTTTTATTAAACAAAGTACCTTTTATTAAACAAAGTACCTTTTATTAAAAAGTACCTTTCATTAAAAAGTACCTTTTATTAAAAAGTACCTTTTATTAAAAAAATACCTTTTATTAAAAAAGTACCTTTTATTAAAAAAGTACCTTTTATAAAAAAATTACCTTTTATTAAAAAATACTTTTATGAAAAAAGTACCTTTTATTAAATAATACCTTTTTTTTTAAATGTACCTTTTACTAAAAGTACCTTTTAGTAAAAAGACCTTTTATAGAAAAAGTACGTATTATTTAATAAACTAAATTTTTTGTTAAAATAGTGCCTTTTGGAGAAAAGGTACCTTTTGTTAAAAAAGAACCTTTTGCTAAAAAAAGTAGCTTTGTATCTTGTGTTAAAAAAAAACTAAAAAAATACCCTTTGTTAACAAAAGTACCTTTTATTAAAAAAGTACCTTTTTGTTATAAAAGTACCTTTTGTAAAAAAAGTACCTTTTGTCAAAAAATACATTTTCTGAAAAAAGTAACTTTAGAAAAATGCCTTTTATTAAAAAAATAACTTTTATTAAAAAAGTACTTTTTTAAAAAAAGTACCTTTTAACTTTTAATAAAAAGTACATTTTATTAAAAAGTACCTATTATTTAATAAACTACATTTTTTGTTAAAATAGTGCCTTTTGCTAAAAAGGTACCTTTTGTTAAAAACGAACCTTTTGCTAAAAAAGTATATTTTGTTCTAAAAAATATTTTTTGCTAAAAAAGGACCTTCTGCTAAAAAATTACCTTTTGTTAAAAAAGTAACTTTTAGAGAAGTACCTTCTATTAAAAAAGCACCTTTTATTAAAATAGTACCTTTTATTAAAAAAGTACCATGTATGAAAAAGTACCTATTTTTAAAAAAGTACCTTTTGCTAAAGAAGTAACTTTTGTTAAAAAAAATACCTTCTGTTAAAAGTACTTTTTGTTAAAAAAGTACCTTTTGTTAAAAAAGTAACTTTTGGTAAAGAAGTACCTTATGTTGAAAAAGTACCTCCTATTTACAAAGTTAAAAAAGTACCTTTTGTTAAAAAAAAAATACTTTTTTTTTAATAAATTAACTTTTAGAAAGGTCTTCTTTTATAAGGAGTACATATTCCTTAAAAATTTACCTTTTTATATAAAAATACTTCTTTTTAAACAAGTGCTTTTTTTAAAAAAATATCTTTAAAAAAAAATTAGATTTTCACAAAAAATTACCTTTTGTTTAGAAAGTATATTTCGTCAAAAAGTAGCTTTCCTTTAAAAAGTATTTTTTCTCAATGGCGTTCCTCTTCTGAAAAAAGTACACTTCCTTTAAAAAGTACTTTTTATTTCAAAAGTACCCCTCCTTTCAAAAGTACTTTTTCCTTAAAAATACATTTTCTTAAAAAAGTACCTATTGATAAAAAAAAGTAGATTCTCGTAAAAAGTAAATTTTCTTAAAAAGTGCCTTTTCTTAAAAAAGTAAATCATCTTAAAAAGTACCTCTTCTAAAAAAGTAACTTTTTGCAAAAAGTGCCTTTTCTTAAAAAAGTTAAATTTCTTAAAAAATACCTTTTCTTAAAAATACATTTTCTTACAAAAGTGCATTTTCTTTCAAAAGTATCTTTTCTCAAAAACATTTTCTTTAAAAAGTATTTTATTTTAAATAGTAACATGTTTTAAAAAATAACTTTTCTTTCAAAAGTAGCTTTTCTAAAAAAGTACATTTTCTTTCAAAAGTATTATCTCTAAAAAGTACCCTTTCTCAGTACCTTTAAAAAGTAACTTTTCTTTCAAAACTATTTTTTTCCTAAAAAGTACATTTCTTTAAGAAATAACTTTTCTTTAAAAAATACCTTCTCTTTAAAAATACCTTTTCTTTCAAAAGTATGTTTTCTTTCAAAAGTACCACTTCTTAAAAAGTGCCCTTTATGTAAAAAGTAACTTTTTTCAGAAGTTTCTTTTTGAAGTTACTTTTTTTTAAGAATTAAATTTTCTTTAAAAAATAGCTTTTGCTTAAAAAGTACCCTTTCTTTCAAAAGTATCTTTTCTTAAAAAGTTCCTTTCTTAAAAAGAACCTTTTCTTAAAAAGTTCCTTTCTTAAAAAGAACCTTTTCTTAAAAAGTCCGTTTCTTAAAAAGTGCCATTTCTTAAACAGAACCTTTTCTTGAAAAGAACTTTTTCTTAAAAAGTACCTTTCCTTAAAAGTACCCTTATTCTTTAAAAAGTACTTCTTCTTTGAAAAGTACTTTTTCTTAAAAAAGTACCTTCTCTAAAATTGTATATATTCTTAAAAAGTACCTTTTCTTTAGAAACTAAGTACCTTTTGTTTTCATAAGTACCTTTTTTCTTAAGAAGTACTTTTTTAAAAATACATTTTCTTATAACAGCACCTTTTCTTAATAAATACCTTTAAAAAAAAGTTTTTTCTTAATGTTTTAGTATATGACTAGGCGCATTTCTAGTTTATGTAAGTATTCTAATTTTTATACGAATTATTTGTATTTATTTAACAGGGAATTCATTAATTTTTTTTAAAAATTCATTTATATATAATTCGCGAATATATATATTAGTAATAAATTTCTTAAATAGTTCACTTTTCTAACTTAAGTACCAAAAGACTTAATTTTTCATATAAAAATATTTAAAAATAATTTTTAAGAGACTTATGGGAAAAGTAGGGACTTAAGAGGAAGGAAAAGTCTTTCATGAACTTAAGGTTTTACATAGATTAGTCGTCTAAAACTTAAGAGAAAAGTAAAATCAATTTGCAACTCAACTGATAATTAGGTTCCTAAAACTAAGTGAAAAGTTGAGTTTTTCAAAGACTTAAGTGAAGAGTTAAAGAAAAGTTAAAAACTTTGGGGACTGAGTTAAGTAAAAAGCTTAGGCTTTAAGAGAGTTAAGAGAAAAGTTATGTCTTTGGAAATTAACTGCAATGTAAAATCTTTGAGAAAAAGTTTGTCTTTTGGAGACTGAAGAGTAAACTTAAGTATTTTAGCGACCTCAATGAAAAGTTTAGTGTTTCAGGAATTTAAGTAAGATGCTATGTTTTCAGGGATTAAAGAGAAAACTTTAAATTAAAGTTAAGTATTTTTAAGACCAAAGTTTAAAAAATCTTGAACTCGCGTACTATAAAGAAACTATAATTAATTTCGGATTAAAAAACATTTAATATTTTGATCGGAAATGCATGGAATGAATAAAATCATTGAATGAATTCCTTAAACAGAATTCAGCAATTTAAATGACAAATTTAATTCAATATTTACAACATTCATTAAAAATGGAATTCAGTCTTTAGCGTGCTGATCTTTGATTAAAACCGGCCAAAGCTCGTCAACATTGTCAGCTGTATGTAATAGTCAATAGGTAATAGGTAATCCACAACGAAGACTAGACATTCTTTTTCTTGTTTTTATGTTTTTTTTATCTACGCATATACCACTTATATGATGGTAGATTGGCAAAAATGTAGGTTATTAATGCTAATGCGACTACATATTACATAATATTTGAATGATAAATGATGAGAATTTTAATTGATTAAAATAACATTAACATGTAACCTGTTATCTAAGGTGATTATCGTTAATCTCGAACGACACTTTTAAAGAGTCATCATTATGTTAAACTTATCTGGGGGACAATATAATATAAATTATGCCGAGTCACATACGAGTACACGGTTATCTTTGATGTTTTATCTGGCATGATTTCAATAACACTTTCATTCATAGTACAAGTCATAAATCTAATTGTAATTATGTGTGTTAGTTAACGTGCAACAATTGATAATTACCCAAAGGGAAAGCTTAAACGAAAAGCAACAATGACAATGTAAAAAAGTTACAAACTAATATATGGGGGATTTCATGTCAAGTGCACCAACTTTTGAAACCGATGTCTTCCGGGATGAAATTTGCACCAAGGTTAGTCCTATTGGATAGTAGTTTAGACACAATTTTTCAACAAGATCGGTCCAGATCTCTCTGAGTTAGAGGGGATCAAAATTTGACATTTTGGCCAAACGGGTGTTTTTTCTCATCCATGTAACTTTTTACCTATTGTTCTTAGAAAATTTTCTCCCAAATAGTTTAGATAGCTATTTCTTCAATATATCGGAAAAAAAAACTTAAAAAAAAAATTTTAGAAAATCGCTTTTTTTCTATAGAAATGTTGAAAAATTATTATTTTTTATTTATTTTTAATAATAATTAAATTAATGTATAATAATAATAATATTAAAAATAAAAAGATAAATAATTTATTAAAATTTAATCTTAATTGCATTAAATCCATTTATATCATAAGTATTTTTATACTTAATTTATTGTAGCTGATGAAGTATTTAAGTCTTTTAAATTTTTAAATACCCAGTCTTTCATCAAGCTTTTTTGTCGCCTTTATTTACTGCGTTTTTTTGTCAATTCTTTCTTGGCGTTACTAGGTTCAGCTGTTGATTTCGCTGCTGGTTTATTTGTTGTCTTTGGAAAGAAATCGCATTGAATAGAGGCAGAAAACTTTTTCAACTTGAGTCTTCCATCGACAAGCGGTATAAAAGCATGATATTGAGCGGTGCCATCGATTGTTACCGTAGCATCGAATCTGCTCTTCAGTGTTTTCAATGTTTCCTGATGATCCTCTTTGCTACTAAAAACTATTTTAGTTTCTTTACAATAACTCTTTGCCCAAAGGAATAAAGCAGTCGCATCTAAGATGCGATCTTGATGAGAGTACTGGAGGCTATACTTCGCTGCATTTCTTTTAAGGTTTGCTCCTATACATTCACATGCTCCTTTACCATGAGCAATAGGATGAAAATGCCACTCAGCTGGTATTCCAAAATCTTTTTCATGGGACATAAGATTTGCCAAGCTACTTTTGTTTTTAAAATGTTGACGAGCTCCGTCCTTCTTTACTGTAAATTTAAATTTTAGAAATTTTAGTATTCTCTTCTGGTACTCATAAACTGCAACGGTATCATGTTTTAAATCGTCGGATATGATTGCCATACTTTTGTGTTCCAGTTTTTCATCTTTCATGTAGTAAATAACTACTGTGAATATAGTTGCTTGGTCGTCATTGAAGTGGAATGCTTGTATGGCATCCAGAAGAACATATTTATAGTTTTCTGCGAAATCATATGAAATAACGTATTCACCAGACTTCAAATATATCTTCAAATCCTTGAAGAATGGCCATTGATCTTTGACTAAAAAGTCATGGGTTCTCAAGTTTAGCAATCCTGTACACATTTCTTCCACAAAATCATCCACATTTAAAATGATTGTTTTCAGTGTGCATCTGTCAGTCTGAATCCAAGAATCAAATTTGACCTCCTCTATATATTCTCGATCTAGAGTTGATTAAATTTTCTTTGATGAATGTGGTTTTCGGGCAATTGGTACATTCACCTAAGTGGCAAGAAGTTGTTGCATTAGGACACATAGTCAATTTAAGGCAATCGCGGTAATCGAGTAAATCTTCTGCCGAATCATCTGTTAAATACTTTAAGTTGATTTCCTTCAACATCAGTTTAACATTTTCATGGTAAATGCAAACGCATACTGTGTGAGTTCCGCTGCTTTCAAACGCAATGTTTTGGCCTCATTTGGGTAAATTTCGTGAAGCCAATTCTAACATCCTCGTGTTCAGATTGAAATATTGCAAATAACTCTTTCAGGTTACAGATAACCATTCTCTTCTGTTATGTTATGAAGGCATGTTACATACCATCGGAAAGGTTAATTTGTCTAGTTTCTCAGTATAAGTTTTATTTGTAAGGTTTTTCACACGAATAGGAAAAAATTCAAAATAGTGCATTTGTGAAAAACTGAAAAACCGTTGTCTTGAGTTACAAAACATTTATTTTGATAGATATCCCACTCCCATCCCACTAAGCGACCAAAAAACTCTTAAAGGAAAAAAAAGGCAAAAAATGCTTTAATTTAGTAAAAAAAAAGTCTAAAATTTTTTTTTTTTTTTTTAAGAATTTTTTTCCGAAATATTGAAGAAATAGCTATCTAAACTATTTGGGAGAAAATTTTCTAAGAACAACAGGTAATAAGTTACATGGATGATAAAAAAACACCTGTTTGGCCAAAATGTCAAATTTTGATCCCCTCTAACTCAGAGAGATCTGGACCGATCTTATTGAAAAATTGTGTCTTAACTACTATCCAATAGGACTAACCTTGGTGCAAATTTCATTCCGATCGGAAGACATCGGTTTCAAAAGTTGGTGCACTTGACATGAAACCCCCCATATAAATCTGTGGTCACAAGCGATAACCGCCTAAGTCGACTTAACAACGATTTGAGTTATGTATGCTATCATATTCTACAAACAACGCTTTATATTTACGTGAAATCCCCATTTCTCTAACATTGTTTTTTTTTTAAGTTATTAATGAAAACATACTGACGTAAGTGGTAATGAAGCCCCATTACATTTATATAAAAAGTAATTTTCTCGAAACATGATTTTCGACTTAGGCGGTTAATGCTTGTGACCACAGATATATATATGTATATATAAGTATCCAGAAAGTATAACCCTTTTAAAACTCTAAAATTTGATCATTTTAAGAGGGCTCTTAATAAAAGTCATAATCGATATATATTTTAAACTATTTTGATAATTTATTTTTTTATAAAAGACACTTTTATAAACATTCTTCATTAAGTCGAAAGGGAATCTTAGGCCAACACGCGGTTGGCGGGATTTTCCAGTTTTTAAGGCTTATCCCGCTTTAGACATGTATACCAAAGCTTCGAGTTACTTGAGTAGATCAGTGACTACTCGACTAGCTAAAGCTTCAATTACTTGAGCCTGATCATAAGCTCCGATAAATACCGCTTTTTAAACAAAATCCCGCTTTATCCCGAGTTTTGATATATTTTTGAGCAACTAAGCACACATTTTTATACCCTATATCACTATGTGATCAGGGTATAATGACTTTGTGCTGATATTTGTAACTACCAAAAATATTTGACTCAGACCCATTTTTTATTGTACCGATCGACTCAGAATCACTTTCTGAGTAGATTTAGCGATTTCCGTCTGTCCGTCCGTCTGTCCGTCCGTCCGTCTGTGTGTCCATGTAAATTTTGTTATCAAACTTCATGTCGCAGATATGAATATATTATGATGAAATTCAGTATATTAGCTTCTACCGGCCATAGGATGAACGCTATTAAAATTGGTGAAAATCGGTTCATGTTCAGACCTAGTCCCCATACAAATGACCCCTATGATATCGACTTAAATTGCCAAAATATCCAAATTATCATATAGATCTCGGACAAATTTGTTTTGTGTATGTTTATTACATCCATAAATCAGTTGTCCAAAAATAAACCCTATAAGACAATTCTTAGTCATAGCCCCCGCATGAAGCTGATTCCCAATCTTCACTTAAAACAATAAAAAAAAAAAAAAATATATCACAGATTTTTTTAAAATTTCGTTTCTATACATATGTTTTTGACTTTACCAAATATGATCAGGATCGGTCCAATTTTCGACCTAATCCCAATATAAATAGAGCATCCGATATGAACTTTTTTATATCCGAAGGCAAAAAAAATTAATAACAATGCCACTCAAATATGGTTTATGCCTATTTCCTATATGTAAGAGATGGGGTCTTTCAACGCAGGGTATAGGGTATCGTATAGTCGGTCTAGACCGACTATAATTTTTTTACTTGTTATTAGTAGGCTATTACTGCTAAAAATGATTCATCCGGTTTTAGGTAAATAAAGCAGGATAAAATCAATTTCACCAACCACGATTAAATTGAATTGATATTCCGCTTTAAGAGTTTAAAAAAAACACATTTTTGGTGAAACGCTGTAATAGACACTCATGCTTTGTTTTAATTTTTTTTAAGTACAGTTACGTATTTATTATAAATAAAATATTATTCCATATTCAAATTATTTGCTTACTCACATAGGTGGCGTTGCATATTAAGAGAAAAGAGAACAAAACATTAAGATAGATATTTGTATTGCATGCGTAATCATGCTCAATTGTTTTTAAATAAACAATATTTAGTCAGTTCTGAAATCGAATTCCTACCAATTGCTCCGAGCAAGAAATTAGAAACAAAATTCTGTTATTTAAACCAGTTTTAAAATTGTAAATAAAAATAATTATTAAATAAATATTGAATAATAAATAAAAAAAAAATTAAATAAAGTTATTTGCAGCAACTAAATGAAATCAAAAACAAAATTAAATAAAAAATAATAATAAATTGATATAAAAAATTTTAAATATTTATAAAAGCAATGAAATTAATGTAGGGGGAAAGGATAATTCCCAATAGAAAAGGAGGGTTGATAATGATACATATAATAAAAGAATATGTATATTAGGAAAAAAGAAGAAAAGGAAGAGTTTATATTGATAAAAGTGCCATAAAGCACTTATACAGTGTGAGCCAAATAAGACCTATAAATTGTCATTTTTGGTGGTCTTGCAGTAGCAATGTTTGCACAATTTGAATTTTGTATAGGTACATCTGCAAGATCTAAATTAAAAAATTCCTCGCAATTTTGTTTTGGAAATGCTCAATTTGTGGGAATGACGACATGTTGAGATAGATGAAACATTTGCAACAAACGACTGCATAGCCTCCTCATTGTCGTCAGTGCGAATATTTCGAGGAACATTTTTTCCAGGACGGTCGGCCACTGAACTCGATCCTCAAAACGGCTGTGGGAAGCTGAAGGCTGTAGAAGCTGGTCTTCAACTAAAATAATGACTATAATTTCGTTGCGTCAGAACAATTTATGCTTAACATAAATAGCAAAAGTCGTTAATTTAAAGGCGTTGATGTGTACTGTATGTATCCATTATTAATTACAAGGAACTAAAATTATAACCTGAAAAAAGAAAAAAACAATTGTAATTATAATATATAATTATAATCTATATATATAAAATTCATTTTCTGTTTGTTTGTTTGTGTGTTTGTTTGTTTGTTTGTTTGACCGCTATACAAATTTTTATTTTTCAACGGATTTTCCTGAAATTTTGTACACACGATGTCTATACCCCAGGAAAGGTCGCCATATACTTTTTACCGGCCACGCCTACTTTTACGCCCACTTTTTATGTAAAATTCATTTTCTGTTTTATTCATATTTGTTCGCTATACAAATTTTTATTTGTTAACAGATTTCTCTGAAATTCGGTACACACGATCCCTGTACTCCAGCTAAGGTCGCCATATACTTTTTATCGACCACGCCTACTTTACGCCCACTTTTTATATACAATTCATTTTCTGCTTTTTGGTATATTTGTTCGGTATACAAATTTTTATTTTCAACGCATTTCTCTGAAATTTGGTACACACGATCTTTGTATCTCAGGCCAGGTCACCGGGTGATTCTTGCAGCCACGCCTACTTTGACGCCCACTTTTTGTATACAATTCATTTTGTTTTTTGGTATATTTGTTCGCTATACAAATTTTTATTTTTCAACCGATTTCTCTGAAATTTGGTATGCACAATCTCTCTGCTCCAGGAAAGGTCGACATATTCTTGGTACCGGTCACGCCACTTTTGGTATACAATTGATAATCTGTTTTTTGGTACATTTGTTCGCTACACAATTTTTTTAACGGATTTCTCTGAAATTTGCTACACACGATCTCTGTACTCCAGAGAGGTCGCCATATGATTCTTGCCGGTCACGCCTACTTCTACGCCCGCTTTTTATACAAAATTAATTTTATGTTTTTGGTATATTTGTTCACTATAGAAATTTTTATTTTTCAAGGGATGTCTAAAATTTGGTCACACGATCTCTATACTACAGGGAAGGTATGCTTCTTACAGGCCACGCCTACTTTGCGCCAACTTCTATGTATATAAAACTTATTTTTTCCTTTTATTTGTTTCTTTATTTGATTGCTATAAAAACTTTTATTTTTCAATGGCTTTCTTCGAAATTTAGTACATATTCCAGGGAAGGTCGCTATATGATTTTTACCGACCACCCCTACTTTTACGCCCAATTTTCTTATAAAATTCATATTTTGTTGTGTGGTATATTTCTTCCCTATACAAATTTGCACTTTTCAATGGATTTCTCATAAATTTGGGTTACACGGAAATAACTACACGGTGAACAAATTCCCCAAACTTAATAAAAGGTACCCAAAAGAAATGAACAAATTCCCCATTTATTTTTAATCGAAATAAAAAATGAACTTACTCCCCAAATTCGCGCGGACGCGACGCGCTCGCGGAACACAGCTCAACAAAAATATCGAACGCGCACTCGGACGCGACGCGCTTTCGGAACACAGCTCAGCTAAAATATCGCAATGCTCTAAAAAATATGTTTTAGGAATTAAAATAAGTTAACGAGAACTAAGCGGCAGCACGGGTAGTAGCTGCGAGGAAGCGACGCGAGGCGCGCGGACGCGGACGCGACGGATGCGGACGCGACGCGCTCGCGGAACACAGCTTACCAAAAATATCGCAATGATCTGAAAAATATATTTTGGCGATTAAAATAAGTTGACAACAACTGCGCGGCAGCACGGGTCTGGCTGCCAAACGCGCGGAAGCGGACGCGACTCGCTCGCGGAACACAGCTTAGTGAAATGTCGTATGATAAATTTTATCTACGTATGTGAAATAATTACCTGTTGATCAAAACAGGCCACACATATACTATAAGCAGTTGCTTAAAGAAACCTTGCGACACAATATTAAACGTCGCATTAGTCTTTCGTTTCTGAAATTTGAATTTGACGTCTCTGCTCAATGATGATCACTTATTGAATGAAGTAATTCAATTTTTAAAAGTTTTGATTCCTTTAATTTGCGGCCCATTCCGTTATATTTAATGTTTATAAATAAACTGAAAAAAAAAACTTAAAGCGGTTTCGCACCTTATTTTTGAAGCATTTTTGCTGCAGCATCTTATAAAAAACTTCTAAATTAAAAAACCAAAAACTTTTTAATTGAAATAAAAAATGAATTTACTGCCCATACAAATTTTTGGGGAGAAAGTTCATTTTATTGGGGAATTTGTTAATTGGGGACTAAGTCTCAGCGTCTGGTAAGCATAGTGAACAATTTTTCAAGTCAAAAGCCTTTTCATCCCGGGCAAGACCGGGTAAAAACAGCTAGTTATACTATAAAAATATAATAATTATAATTAAAAGGGTGTCCCAAAATCCACGCAAGATTTAAATTTTTATTTACATTCTTTCTATTGAATCATAAAGCATGCAGATTAGGGTTATGTATGGAACAACACATCGAGCAAAATGCCTCCACAGCTTTGCTGGCACATATGCAAACTTTTGTAGAAATTTTCTGTGACCATTTTGCATAAATATGATTGAATTTTGTTGATTCAACGTTAAATTTCCTCCTTCAGCGCATGGGTTGTTTAGGGCTTGCTGGCATAAATCACACGATTTAGGCGATGTAATTTAAATGTAATTGAATCGTTTGATGGGCTGTATGGCGTGTGGCATCGTCTTGTTTGAAACCGTATATCGTTCACATCAATATCATCCAATTTAGGCAGAAAGAACTCTGTTATCATAGCACCAGTAACAGTCACTGCTTTTCAATCCTCATTTTCGAAGAGGTGTGGTCCAATGATGCCTCTAACACAAAATCCGCACCAAAAAGGGACACATTTTGAATATATTTGTTTTTCGACAAACACATGTGGGGTCTCAGAAACCCAAATGCAGCAATTTTGACGATTAACGAAGCAATCCAAGTAAAAATATGCTCCATCTCTTAGGATGATTTTGTTAGAAAAATCAGCATCGATTCAACGAACTATCTTCGCTCTGCATTGTTATTGTGGTTCAGTTGTTGTGACAATCGTACTTTATGGGCTTGAAGACTCAGATCTCCAGTGAGAGCTTCTTGAAATTTTCAATTCTTGCGAACGAGACCAAATTGATGTTCCTGGAATTATTCTTTTCACAATTGACGGGGTTAGATAAATATTCCGAAAATATTTTGTACGAAATTTTCTAACCATAGCCGCCAAACTTTTATTATTTTTGAAATATTGTTCTACAATAAAGACGCATCGTTCTAACGTGTAATGCTCCATTTTTACTAGTCCTAAACTGTTAGCTGTCAATAGCTCATTCTGCTTGTAACGTATCGAAAAATACATTTGCGACACCCATAAAGTATATATATTCTTGATTCTTATAATAACTCGAGTCGATATAGCGATGTCCGTCTGTCCGTCTGTCCGTCTGTCTGTTGAAATCAAGCTCATTAACAAAATTAACCATTTACCTGGGTAAATATTGTCTGTCATTACTTTGAACAGGTTGGTATTTAAAATAGGGTAAATCGGACATCATTGTGCCAAGATATGACCTAAAATATGAACTAAAAATGTTTTTGGTGTAATAATTTAGCTTTAAGTTTGTCAATTGTTGTACTTCTTCAAATATTTTGTTTTTATTTATTAAAAATAGTGTAATAAGTCCAGATATTAATGTAAATATAACAGCCAGATGGAATTTAATATTCTTACTTGTTTTTTCTTTGGTTGCCCAATACTTCAATGGACAAATGGCGGAAAATTTGGGACACCCTTTATTAAACTAAGCTAAAAACTAAAAAAGTAATTCGTATATAACATTGTTTGGTCATATTTAGCTCATGCTGTAATAATGGTACTCATTAATATCTACATCGAGAAAGTAATTTATCATGACATTGCATTAAAAAAGTTTTAAATTCATTTGTGGGAATCCAACTTTTAAACACGTCCGCATCTTAGGAATAACATCTACTGCGAGTGTCAAAATAAAGTAAACACCAATTTTTCATCTTTAAATTGTCTTATTAAAAAATTATTATTGACTTACGATAGAAAGTACTATTACAGCGTTTACTACTATACATTTAAGGTGCTATTACACGAAATGTTTTTTACATATGTACTGTCACTTTTTTTATCCATATGAAATTCCTCATATCTGTCAAAATTGTCTTTTACATACGATTCATAATTTTTGCTATCACACGTGCATATGCATTTCCGTATGACATAACCTCTAAATGTAAACAACAGCTGATTTAATTTGTGAATTTAAAAAATTTATTGTTAAAAAAAAGGTTATATATTTTTTTATTGTTAAATAATACTAAACAATTTATTTTTCTTTCAATATTAATCTTTAAAATTTACTCTGTTTTTCTTTCGCCACAAGCAGTGTTGTATTTTCATATGTTTGTCATGCAAAAATAGAACCTGTTCTAATTGAAAAATGTACATGTGACTTTCCTCATGTATTGTACATAAACAATGTTTCATATGTATCACACGATGTGTACAACTTTTGTTGTGGGAAAATTTGACAGTACATATGTAAAAAACACGTCATGTAATAGCACCTTTAGAGATTGGCTACTATAAAACATGAAATCAAAAAAGTGGCAACATTGCACATATTTCTCGATAGTAAAAATGCATCAAATTATACGCGTAAATAAAAAGTAAACAGTGGCAACACTTACTTCGCTTTTATATATTTCGGAGAAAACCATAAACTTTTTATGACAAATATGTGCTAGTCACATGTTTAACTGCACTACAAATCATTTTAGTTGAGTTTGACAATTAATAATAACTGAAAAGATGTAACAGAAAATATTCTCACTATGGGAGAGCAAACATCGTCTGATACTCGGAAAATTACTTAAGATTATAAAGAAAAAAATCCTTGCGTGAAATTGGTGAAATTGTTGGTAGGAACCACTGAGGTCTAGAATTCTATACGATACCCTATACCATGCTTTTAGAGACCCTATCTCTTAGGTCCAACTAATTGGATATAGAAACTAAGCATAAACCAAATTTGAGTGGCATTGTTATTAATTTGTTTTGCCTTTGAATATGAAAAAATCCATATCGGATGCTATATTTATATGGGGACTAGGTCGCAAAATGGACCGATTCTGACCATATTTGGTAAAGTCACTTTTTGCAATATTTTTGTTCCTTGATAGATTTAAGTGGAGATCGGGAAGCAGCTCAATATGGGGGCTATGAGTAAGAATTGTCCTAAAGGATTTATTTTTGGACAACTGATTGCTGAATGTAATAAACACACACAAACCCAATTTGGCTGAGATCTATGTGATAATTTGGATCTTGTGGCAATTTAATTCGATTTCATAAGGGCAATTTGTAAGGGGACTAGATCTGATTTTTCAGATGTGATTTTTCTAGATGTGATTTTTCATTGTTAGGCTGCATCTTTTTCGTGTTTTCTTATTTCAAATATCTTTAGTAAAAATATTATACCACTTTATATAAGTTCTCAATCCTGGAAATTAAGGTTAAATTGAAACACTATAAATTGTCCCCCTTTAAGCTCAAAGGTCAAATTTAAGGATATTTAAATTTTTTTAAAACAAAATATCGAAATAATATACATTTGTGGAAGGATTTCGATAAAACTTATTGAAATTAGCCGAATTGAAAAAGTATGAAAAATCAAATTTTTCTTCAAATACGCTGAAATAAAAAAGGTGCCCTCGCCAAATTAAGAACAGGATACCTACAATATTTGGCATTTTTAATCAGATATATTTTGTTAATAAGACCTTAAAGTCCAATCGATGATTTCGGAAAATTTCTTGAACAATTTTTTTGAAAAAGTAAAATTGGAGATTTTGAAATAGTGCTAAAAATACGTACTGCTTTGACAATAATTTAGAGCGGCATAACAATAGACGAGAAGCAAAATACTTTACATAAGATCATTTTGGGATCAGGAGAATGCAAAAATATTATTGTTGTAAATTTTGTCAATGTCTTTAAAAATGTGAGCTCGATTTTCTTAATCAAGTGGTCTGCGACGCATTTATTGCCTGGGGAACTTGATATAATTTAGCTGTTTTCAACCGATAATAGATTTTGTTGTTTTATTAGAAAGATAATTTACTCTAGATTATAGTTTATTAAATAATTGAATTGAAACGCAATTATTAATATAAAAATTTTTGTGAAAAATTATTTTTTTTTGATAAAATTTACATATAAATTCATATTTGAACTTTGAACTCAATGCGCGTCCAGAAAATATGTCCGATTTGGCTCAAATTTTGCGCACTAAAGTTTTAAATCCAGTGTCACAATAATCCGAAACGCACAGCTCAAAATTCGACCAAAAATTTTTTTTCATACAAACCGCTGTCACCCTAGTAGACATGGACACACAGACGGAGGAACAGACGGTATAGGGTATCAAAATTAGAGATCTGAACACCCAAAGCGGATTAGTGATACCGAAGTTGGAGCTGTAGTAAGAGAAGTAAAGACACATCCAGCGTAAAGTGCCGTTTAATGATCAGAAAATATAACGCAGGCATCAGGCAAACCAGTAAGTTGGAGTACAGTAAGAAGATCGCTCACAAAAATGGCCAACGTGGAAGGATACCATGCAAGAAAGCATCAAAATCAGAGCAGGGGCCAAATCACTGCATTCGATATGGAGTAAAATCGATCGTAATTTCATATTTTGGTTTATTATTTAAAGAAGACGGACAAACATCAGCCCTCATTTCACTTTTAATCTTAACTAGGGGCCATAATTCGTTAACTGCGACATAGTAAAATTATTTTTAGTATTTTATTTTGGAAAATAAAAAAATAATTTCGATCGAAAAATTTCGATAACGAATGCGGTGATTTGGCCCCCAGGTTTATGAATTTCGATAAAAAAAAAATACAAAAATTAAGCTCTATCTTTTTGGGAAAGCATATTATATACAGATGAGAGCGAATTCGAAATTTTCAATGCGAAAAGGCCTCCAAAAGTATGTCATGCTAAGAATAAAAGAGTGTTACCAACACTGTCAAACACGGTGGAAGTTCAAGAATGGTTGTGGCTATACGGCGCCAACAGAAGTTGGTAATCTTGATTTTATTTACTCCACTATGAACAAAATAGATTACTTAGCCATTTTGAAGGACAATGTAGGCCCTAGCGTCGAGAAATTAGGCTTGACTTGAACCGGGATCTTCCAACAGGACAACGAACCAAAACATACGTCTACTGCACCGTACTCCAAAGACACTTGATCATTCGCTGCAGTCCCCGGACCTTAACCCGATCGAGCATCTGTGGGAAAACCGTGACTGACAAATCCAGTCGAAGGGCTATTTCAAGCAAGGCAAACTTAAAGAAGGATCTAAAGGAAGAATGGAGCATAACAAAAAACTTGTCGATTCGATACGTAAGAGACTAATAAAGTGCAAATGAAAATAAACCAAATATTAAAAAACTTAAAAAGTTTATTTTGGGCAATTCCATAAAAATGTCAACTTTGATGAATAAAATTTTTTTTTCATTTATATGAAGTAAGTTTAAAAATATATTAAAATATGTTCCAAGTTACATAATGTAATTTCTTACAAGTATTCTATATTATAAAATAATTATAAAATTTATTTGTTTACTAAATTTTCTTTTAATACATGTTTAAGAAGCTTTAGTCATTCCGTCACAGTCATTCCGTCACGTCAAATGACAGTTAATAACTTCAACACTATCATAGCTAAGTAGCTCTGAATTATAATTTTATATTGCTTATATATCATATGTAAAATATTCATTAGTTTAAAAACTGACTAGTTTCTTAATTGACAAAAGTTCCTAGGTTTAAATACCAGGACAGAGTCATGGTAGCAAATATGTCATTCCGTCACACAATAAGAAATTACTCAAAAATAAAAGAACAAAATAGTGAAAAAATTGTTTTTTTTTAAATCTCTTACTCATTAACAATCATTTTCAAACTGAAGAATGAATTTTCAACTGAAAATAGCTTTGTGAAATAGCCTTAACTTCAATTTTTCAACTCAAAATGTCATTCCGTCACATATGGAATTGCCCTTTTTTGTATTGAAGTTCTGTTGCCTTTTGTTTGCCGTGTACTTTTTTTATGCGTAAAATTTGGTAATTTTCTAAATAAAGTGCATTTCTTTCTGTTTTGTATTATTTTTGTATAATTTTCATATTAAGTGCGAAATTCGAGTGCAAATTCTAGGAAATTTTTTTTCATTCAATTTATTTCTTTCAATGTTTTTTAATCTATTTAATTCATTAAATTTATTTCATTATAAATATTTTTTGAACACACAGAAATAAGAGCTACAGGTATTTGAACCACCTACAGGTATTTGAACCACCTAAAGGTATGCTAATTTTAGACAATTCACAATACAACACAGGGCGTGTGATATGCAAATATTATGATGAAATTCGATTTTGTTTATTGTCTTTATTGGTTTATGTCCAAAACTATTTTCCGATTAAATTTTTGCAAACACATTAACAAATTTAATAAACACACACAAAGCATTATATAATTTTATGTATTTGTTAGTAACAACTTTAAATGAATTTTACTCAAAAAAAATGTTGCAGACAGTGCAAATCTGTAAATCTAGTTCACAGCTAAAAGGAAATACCTTTGAAATGAGGTATGTTTGGTCAAAATCGGTTTAAAGCTGACAAAGTTACATCGGTCATAGGAAATGGGCTTGCCTATTAATATTATAGATTCTTGAATTCCTTATATTTATTTTTGATTTTGTGTTAATTACTTTCAATAAAACTTTCAAGGTTAGTTACAAAGGTGTTTACTTTATTTTGACGCTCACAATATTTCATTTTTTTTTAAAGCCCTTCGTGAAAAAAATATTCACTCCAAATCAATTTCGGTTTAATACATCTTTGAATTTGTTTTACTTAACGAAAATATCTGCAACTAAATTAGTTAATCAAAAACAAGTAAGAGTGTTAAATTCGGCTGTGCCGAATCTTTGATACCCTCCACCTCGGTTTGAGTATTGATGATAAATGTAAACAAAATATTGGAAAAATATGCATGCATTTCCTATATGCATGCGTTTCCGGTTATATGACATAACTTCTCGTTTAATATAGTTTTTGCTAATTAAATAGCTCGCCCTAACCTCCATTGCAAAGCTAATGGTTGTGTAGGGTGGCTATATACATTAAATCGTGCTAATTGGAGATGGCTGTATAGTTTCTTTTAACTGGCCAAATATTTCTTCATTGCGGCCATATAGGTCGGATGGAGTAACAAAATAATAACCAAAAAAATGCTCTCTCAACTTTTTATTAAAATATTGCCATTTTTGGAGAATAAATTCATAATAATAAATAATTAAATTATGGATGCCAAACGCAAAAAACCAAATATCGCAAAAATTTTAAATAAAATAATTTGTTATCTTTATTTTCTGAAGAACTTCAAATATTCATCCAAAAAAAAATTGTGAAAATTTATATATAAATAATATTCTCATCAAATTGCGTTTATTTATGTTCGCAATTTTTATGTTCGCAATTCTTAAATATCATTTGAGGTTTTATAAAATTCATTGAATTTAAATTAATGTTTTCTGTAGTCCGATTCTGTAAATTTCAACGATCCGACAATCGCAAAATATATCGACAGTATTGTTGTTTGCACTAAGGATTAAGTGATTCACTAAGTACATACATCTTAACGACAGTCGACAAATCTATTTTTCTATTTATTTAAATTGTAAACGAGTGTCATCTCTGTCAAAATAAGCGAAAAACACAAAGAAGATGATTTTATGTTTATCTTTAATATCTCTATTTTTTTTACTAATATTTCTGTTTATTTATTTGAAAATGAAATAATGAATTGAATATGCTATTTAATTTTTTTATTTATATAAAAAAGTTTTTTAGTAGAAACAAAATATTTTCACTATTTTATGATTTTTATTTATGTATGAAGACATTTCAACCTAAAAATTTAAGTTTTTATCGATTGAATAAACAACACAAAAATGGTTGTCGTTTAGATAACAACAACAGCTGACTTTAACAATAGCGAATATCGATTCGACTATCGTTAAAAGAAGTTACTGAAAAGCTATTAATTTTTCCTGAATGCCAATATTTTTTTTAAAGTAAACATTTTTGAAATGTAAACATATTTGGTGTTTTTTTTTTTTTTTTGGAATTTGATGCAATTGATGTCTTCTAAATTTAAAATTATTATTTCCAACGTTTTGATATGATTTTCTGAAATTCAATTAATATTTTATAATTTATAATTGGAAATTTTAATTCCAGTTTTTAGAATTGATATTTTCTAAAATTTGAATGGAAAATTTAAAAAGTGCAATTTTGTATTTTTGTGAATAATACTGCTATAGTAATTATAAACAATTTTTAAAAATTAGATGTAATCGCAATCAGATATTTTGTAGGTAAAGCAGAATAATAATTCTATATAACTATGTAGAACTGTTTTGAAAGCAAAAAACTCATTGAGGAACTCGGTAACTCTATTTTGTAAAGACAACAAAAAGTTAGTATGCCAAACTTATGTTCATATTTGTAAAAGAATAATGAAAAACGTATGAAATAATAAAAGACCAGCCCGTGTATACTCTTAACATTGTGCTGTATGATATCTATTTGAAAATATTGACATTCATGTTAAAATAGAAATAACTATTGCAAAGCTAATTAGAACAACAATTGTGGCGCCATCTACTGTGGCATAGTCACGCTGAGCAAAATGAAGTGACACTCTGTTAATGCAAAAGAAATGTATTTTCCCCACAACAAAATATTGCAGAATTTTATGTAAATAAAAGAATATACCGATTTATTTCTAACATGCAGTTATTATGGATATACATATATAGAATATATGTATATTATTTGTATTATTTAATATGTGTATGTATGTATGTATATGTAAATATTACACACAAAAAATACAACATCAAACGTTATTTTTGTGTTTTTCTCTTTAAATAAATTAATATATAAAAATTTTTTTGGCTAAATTTACATTGTTTTTTTTTATTAGCAACTAGGTACATATTTTAGCATTATTTGCTTTAGATGCTGGTGAATTTTTACTCCCTTTATATTAACTCGTAGTGTCTGGTTGTCGAAAAAATTTTGGATCGATTTTAACCCCTTTCCCGTGACCCAATCGATCTGAAACTTTGCAGGCAGGCTCGTGGCAATGACAGAAATGATCTAGTAAATTTTTTTTACTGATGCCAAAACAATGGAAACTTTTAAATTTTTCTACCAGAGTTGATAAAAAAAAATGTACAAAGGGTTAGTTTTTATTATATTATTACCACAACGACCACAAAAACAACAAGTCTAGCTATGACAACAATACAACATTTAGAATAACAACAAGAACAATATAGAAACATCATATTGTTCATTTTTTTTTTTACTTTTTCACTTTTTTACTTTTTCCTTGGACCTGTTCTACCGATTTTAATGATTTTTGAAATAGAAATCTTCCCATGAATTTGTTGAATCATTCTCACTAAAAATGATCGCCTTAGCTATCCTATTGAGGGCGTGATCGTGACAAGAACAACATAGAAAATTATATTTTTTCAAGACTTTTTTTAGTTCTTTATTCAAATCTCGGGCCCTAATTGACCGATTTGGACGATTATATAGCAAACTTCTCAGGATGTTAATGAATCATTTTTTATGTCAACGAGCACCCTAGCTGCCCGATTGATGCCGTCATCGTGATTTCCACAGACGGACAGACGGACATCGCTATATCAACTCCGGTTGTTATAAGGATCACAAATATATATATATTTAATGGGGTCCAAATTTTTTTTTCTAATTATTACAAACGGAATGACAAACTTATATATACCCTCTGCACACTGGAGTGGAGGGTATAAAAAAAAACTCAAAATTCTTGTCATGTTCATAGAACTTAGTGTAGCGTCTAAAAATAATTATTTAATTGTTTAAAATTGTTTCAAAAATAATTATTCTAAATGATATGAAAGATTTACATGTTGTTACGGGTATATTCACATAAATAAAACTTAATACAGTAACGCAACAGGTTTAATAAGTTTTAAAAACAATTCTACAGTTCAATCACCAGTTAACAGTTGAAGCTTTTAAATCGTTCTAGTTGTTTTTAGTAAAATCCAAAAAAAAAAAAGAAATAACAAAAACTTTTCAAATAAAACGTAGCAAACTTAAGCAAAATGTTGCAAAACTTCAATTTAGAAGAGAATTATGCCCGTTTTCCCGAAATCAAACGCGAAGAAGTACAAAAACTACAAGAATGGATTAAGACCCAACCGCATCTGCCTAATTTGTCGGAACACGAGGTTTTATTGTTCTTTTTTGTCTGTCGTTATAGCATGGAATATTCCAAGCAAGTAATTGATACAAATCTAACATGTCGTACTCATCTCGATGAATTTTTCGGCAACTTGGATATCGAACGTCCGGAATTTAAACGTATAATGAATGCTTTGTATGTTTTGCAATAGCAGGCGGTAATTCAGACATGTTTTCTTATGTATGAATAAATTCTTTTGTATAATTTTAGAGCAATTAGCATTCTGCCAAAGACTACACCCGAAGGCTATAAAGTTGTTATGGGAAAGATGATTGATACAAATCCTTCAAATTATCATTTTGTTAATTCAATTAAACTGTAAGTAAAAATGATGAAATCCGTTTTAACATGATAGTTAGTTTGACTTGTTGATCCATTGCTGAAGCTGAAAGCATCAGTCTTTAATATTATAATTAAGGCGAGAGTACTATACACTATAGAACGACAAAGAAAATTTTACAATCTTTGGCCAGCTATAAAAAAGGGACATATTTATCCAGATTTTTTTTTTAATAGAAAATTATAAGGAGATAATAATTTTAAATTTAGTCATTGCAATTGTCAGAAATTAAGATAAAATATGTATGCCCGGCCACGAAGAGGCATAGTTTTTTTGTTCAGCTAAAATATTAAAAATAATTTTGAGGACATAGTTTCGTAAAACAGTTTTAAAGTTTGTATATAAAACGCTTTCGTTTTGCCCTGCCTCTTAAAAGCTATTTTTTTTACTAAGGCAAAGTAAAGAATTTGAGACACAGATATTTGAGTCTACCTTTTATTTTACCGATCGAATCAGAATCATTGTCTGAGTCGATTTAGCGATGTCTGTTGGTTTGTTCGTCTGTCTGTTTATCCGTCTGTCCGTCCGTCTGTGTGTTCATATGAACTTTTTAGGTCGCAAATATGAATATATTTTTTTTATAGTCTTAATATAAGTCTGATTCCTGATCTTTACTTAAAAACATATACTTAAAATAAAAATATTGCAATGATTTTTTAAAAACTAAGTTTGGTCGGCTAGACCGTGTATAATTATCATACTTGGTTTTTATGTATTGTGGCCTGCTAAACTCGAAAATCGCATTAAAAAAAAATTATGGACAAGGTTTTTATAATTTTTAGTATTAATTAATTTGATTTGTTCAGCTTGAGGTCATAAAATTTTTAATAAAATAAACAAAAAAGGTTTTTTTATGTTTTAATTTTATTAATATTTTTTCTTTTTTTATATTATTTGACGCAATATTTCGACCGAATTTTCCGATCATCATCAGGGGATCTGTTGTTAAATAAACAAAGTACTTTGTTTATAATTTTTAGTATTAATTAATTTGATTTGTTCAGCTTGAGGTCATAAAATTTTTAATAAAATAAACAAAAAAGGTTTATTTATGTTTTAATTTTATTAATATTTGTTTATTTAACAACAGATCCCCTGATGATGATCGGAAAATTCGGTCGAAATATTGGGTCAAATAATATATAAAAATAAAAAATATTAATAAAATTAAAACATAAAAAAACCTTTTTTGTTTATTTTATTAAAAATTTTATGATCTCAAGCTGAACAAATCAAATTAATTAACAACTCAAAGGTCAACTATACATACAGAAAATAATTTTTAGTATTTTCACTATTTAGACTATGCCTCGAGTGAGACCTGAACCTGTAGCTATGAGTATATAGACGATAAACAAGTTAGAATTTTAAATTTGGCTGTGGCGAATCTTTGGACCCTCCACATTGATTTTATGTTTACATTAGTATCTGGACTTATTGCACTATTTATAGTATATGTAACCAAATGTAATTTTAACAATTAAGAAAATTATAGTCGGTCTAGACCAACTATACCATACCCTATATCATGGTTTAGAGACCCTATCTCTTCGGTCCAACTAATTGGATATAGAAAATACGCATAAACCAAATTTAAGTGTCATTATTATTAATTTTTTTGGCTGCAGGTATGAAAAAGTTCATATCGGGTGCTATATTTATATGGGGACTAGGTCGAAAAATGGACCGATCCTGACCATATCACTTATATTTTGAAAAAATACATACAAACCAAATTTGAGAAAAATCTGTGCAATAGTTTTGTATTTTGATAGATTTAAGTGCAGATCGGGAAGCAGCTCTATATGGGGCCTATGACTAAGTATTATCCTATAGGGATTATTTTTGGACTACTGATTAATGGATATAATAAACACATACAAACCCAATTTGACTGAGATCTATATGACAATTTGGATCTTATGGCAATTTATGTCGATTTCATAGGGGTCACTTGTATGGGGACTAAGTCTGAACACCAATTTCAATAGCGTTCATCTTATGACCATCAAAATATATTCATATTTGCGACCTGTAGTTTGATTACAAGGTTTACATGGATACAAAGACGGACAGACGGACGGACGGACGGACATCGCTAAATCGACACAGAATGTGATTCTGAGTCAATATGTATAGTAAAAGATGGGTCTAGGTCAAATATTTTTGGTAGTTACAAACAGCAGCACCCTATACCACTATGTGGTTTGGGTATAAAAAGCAATAATTTGATAATTTGACAAACTTAATACTAAATTATTACAACAAACATTGAATTTTTAAATTTGTTTGGAGGTGTTTTCATATTTTTGGACATATCTCGGCACAATGATGCCCGATTTACTCCATTTTCAATAAGAACCTGCTCGAAATAATGACAATCATAACTTTTCTCAGGTAAATGGTTCATTTTGTGAACGAGCGTGATTTCAACCGTCAGACGGACGGCGGACAGACACATTTGAAACTACTGGAAATAATCGGGTATAATATAAATCGAAAACAACGAAACACTTTTTGTTCTCACGCAAATCTACAAAGAAGCTAAATTATAACAAAAGGAAATCTATGGATGCATTTATGAGGCCCTTATAGGAACGATGGAAACAATTTTAATTTTATTCCGAAATTCCAAATAAGTTTCGCAATCTACTGGGTGCTAGCTAATACGATCAAATTTTAAATATAAGTTTGTATTAGCCTTATCATATGATATGAAATTGGTGAATATCGATGCACGTTCAGACATAGCCACCACCTTTGGAATCGACTCATAATGCCTTAAGGTTCAGATTATTATAAATATATCGCTAACAAATTTGGTTTGTAAGTGTTTATTATCGCCATAAATCATCACTCCAAGCATAAAGAGCAACAAAACTAAATTTACTCTCAATCTGCATAAAAAGCTGCCTCTCTATATTCATCTGCCCTATATAAATCTGCCTAACGACTTGTACATATATATATTATATATAACATATAACATATTTTATGCACAAATTTGGTTTATTTTTGTCACATAAATGATCTCACTACATGCGATCTTCCTCGGAATGTGGTACCCATATAATAAGCTGTATATCGAATGTGATTTTATATGGGGACTAGCACCAAAATTGGTCAAATAAAGACCAGATTTTGTGTGATTTTACTTGCAAGTCATTTAATAGATTTAAATGAATAACGGGAGGCTGTTTTATATGGGGTTTAAGATTAAATTTAATCCTACACTCTTCACTTATTTTAATTAAGATGATTTAGGAATTTAGTAAACATACACCAACCAAATTTGATCAAGATATATATAGTATAAGAATATAAATCCTAGGGCAATAGTTTTCGTAAGGGGCTGTTACAACCGAATATATTGCCAATCGAATTTTGGTAGTTCCATTTACTATCACATTATTATATTGTGATAACTGGATTATATAATCGATATTACCGTAATTTTATAAGGTAAATTGATAATTATATAAAGATTCGATTGTTTGAATCATGATCTTGGTTCATACAATGGAATTACTCATTATACCCTATACCAATATGTGGTCAGGGTATAATTGTAAGGAACCTCCGGTTGGTCCGGGTTTGAAGCTGGTATAGCTCAGCTGTCCCAAGGTCCTTTCACTATAATTTATAGATTCGAAACACTTCACTTGTTTTATTTTGGTTCTTATATATACATATATACATTTATTTGTAGCTTTTTATATATATATGTATCTGTTTTTTCTTCACAAATGTAACACAATAATGGGCAAATGTAATTCGCCCCTACTCGTTGGCTGAATGTAATTCAGGCAATACACTCTTAAACTCCTGCCTTCTATCTGGGGACGGATGTAATCCCTCCACTAGCGAATGTAATTCGCCACTACTCTGAGCTGATGTTTGTAACTATCAAAAATATTTGACCTAGACCCATCTTTAATTATACCGATCGACTCAAAATCATTTTCTGAGTCCGTCCGTCTATCTGTCTGTGTGTCCATGTAAACCTTGTAATCAAACTACAGGTGGCAAATATGAATATATTTTGGTGAAATTTGGTATGTACGCTTTCGGCCATACCATGAACACTATTGAAATTGGTGAAAATCGTTCCCATACAAATGACCCATATGAAATCGACTTAAATTGCCATAAGATCCACATTATCACATAGATCATGATCAAATTGGGTTTGTGTGTGTTTATAACTTCCATTCATCAGTAGTCCAAAAATAAACCCTATTGGACAATTCTTAGGCATAGCCCCCATATAAAGCTGCTTCCCGATCTTCACTTAAATCTATCAAAAACAAAAATATTACACAGATTTTTCTCAAATTTGGTTTGTATATGTTTTTGCAAAAAATAAGTGACTTTATCAAATATGGATCGGCCCACTTTTTGACCTAGTCCCCATATAAATATAGCATCCGATGTGAACTTTTTCATATCCAAAGGCAAAAAAATTAATAATGCCACTCAAATTTGGTTTATGCTTATTTTCTATATCCAATTAGTTGAGCGTTAGAGATAGGGTCTCTAAACGCATGGTATAGGGTATCGTATAGTCGGTCTAGACCAACTATAATTTTCTTACTTGTTTTATTTGTTGATTGTCGCAACCATTTATTGGGGTTTTTACTACTATATCATATCTATTTGTTTATTAAAAATTTAATTATTTTATGTCGTTTTCTTTTCTGGCAAAAAATGCCACACTTTAGTTGCACTTTTTTTGAAAAGTGTATTTTTCTACATATTCTAAATTGAGAGCTACCTTATGTTATACATCAACCGAAACGTCTCAAAGGCCGGCCCTCGTAAATCGCAAAAAATTGCAGCCAATGACTTTTTTCAGGTCAGAGCATGAGAATGTTTCCCCATTATTCCCCTTTTTTTTAATAAATATTTTCATCTTATGACTTCAAAGAGGATAACAATCAATTTGTTTTGCATTGTACGAACACTGTCCTTTAAGACCTTTCGATTTATGTATAAGATAAGGTTGCTCTTAATTTAGAATATATAAAAAAAATACACTTTTCGAAAAAGTGCAAATAAGTGCGACATTTTTTGTCAGAAAAGAAAATGGCATTAGATTAACTTAAATAGTAAAATGACACATATTTTAAAATTAATTTTTAAAATTTAACTGTTTCAGATAAAAATTTGTTGTCGTTTCGCCAATTTTGAATTATCCCATATCCGCATTTATTGTCCGCAAACATTTCTGAAATAATAAATATTATTCATATTAATTGACATTAAAACAATTTTAACAAACTATCTAATTTATTCTTGACCACTACAACACAAATAAATAATCATATATATAATTATAAATATATCGTCATTAAATTGATCAAATTTGCATCTTATATTACAGGAAATAATTGAAACCAAGTGTTTCTCTCTGCTTGATACCATGTAGGGTAAATTCTATATATCTTACTAGAGACCTAACAGCAATACTAACCGAGAGAAGAAGTAATGGGAAAAATGATGAATCTTGAATCTGGTCCTTGAAATTTCGAGAGATTTCACTGTTCATCATGACTCATTTGTAGAACTTGCGGATAATCCATACTGCGGATAATCCACAAACATTTGTTCCAGGCGTGGTAGTGAATTTTCTTACACTCGCCAAATGCTAGAAAAGTATTTGCCAAGCTAGTCACCTGAAATAAATGCCTGACAGTTACGAATGGCTCTATTTGTTGCAATATGGTAATCGAGAACTTTTATCAGTAGTCTATTGACTTCTGAGCATACATATCTTGCTTTGTTTTTTCTAACCATAGCCATAAATGTCCCACAAAAACTTAATGCCAGGTGGATTTAATTACATCTTGAGGTCTATATTAACGGGTATTTCATGAACACAATTCTAATATCCATTTTTTTTAAATTAATTTATAAATATTTCAATTTCGGTCTGACTAACCATTTTTATACCCTATACCACTATGTGGGTTGGGTATAATGACTTTGTGCTGCTGTTTGTAACAACCAAAAATATTTGACCTAGACCCATCTTTAATTATACCGATCGAATCAGAATCACTTTCTGAGTTGATTTAACAATGTCCGTCCGTCCGTCCGTCCGTCTGTGTGTCCATGTAAACCTTGTAATCAAACTGCAGGTCGCAAATATGAATATATTTTGATGAAATTTGGTATATAAGCTTTTATGGGATGACCGCTATTGAAATTGGTGAGAATCGGTTCATGTTCAGACCTAGCCCCCATACAAATTACCCCTATGAAATCGACATAAATTGTGATAAGATCCAAATTGTCATATAGATCTTACTCAAATTGGGTTTATATGCGTTCATTACATCTTAATGAGTAGTCCAAAAATGATCCCTTTGGCCCCATATAGAGCTGCTTCCCGATTTTCACTTAAATCTATTAAAAAACAAAAATATTGCACTGATTCTTCTCATATTTTGTTTGTATATATTTTTGCAAAATACAAGAGACTTTACCAAACATGATCAGGATCGGTCCATTTTTGGACCTAGTCCCCATATAGATATAGCATCCGATATGAACTTTTTCATATCTGCAGCCAAAAAAATTAATAAAAATCCCACTCAAATTTGGTTTTTGCTTATTTTCTATGTCCAGTTAGTTGGGCCTAAGAGATAGGGTTTCTAAACGCATGGTATAGGGTATCATATAGTCGGTCTAGACCGACGATAATTTTCTTACTTGTTTTATTATTAGTATTTACAATAGTATTTAATTCATGCAGGGTTTTTCAGTGGCTTTCTGTTACTATGCCCGATAAATCTATAATATTAATAGGCAAGGTGATTTCTTGTGACCGATTTCAAAGCTTCAATTACCAATCGATTTTGACAAAAAATACCACATTTGAAAGGTAATTTACAGTTTCTACTAACACATACATAAAGCACTGTGTGTGTTTATTATATAAAAAGTCCTGTGCTGAATTGTGAATTGGCTAAAATTGAGTGGCATACCTTTAGGCTCTTATAAAATTATTTATTAAATGAAAAAATAAAATTTCCTAGAATTTGCACTCGAATTTCGAGGGCTGGGCGCTGCTAGTATTTCTTAATACAATTGACAATTTAATATTATTAATCAAAATCACAACGTGTGAAATATTGTTAAATTATTTTTAAAAAATGGATGTTCGAATTGTGTTCATGAAACACCCGTTAGCAGAGACCTCAAGATGCAATTAAGTCCACCTGGCATGAAGTCTTTGAGGGACTTTTATGGCTATGGTTAAGAAAAACAAAGGAAAATATGCTCAGAAATCAACAGAGTACCGATAAAAGTTGATGTTTACCATATTGCAACAAATAAAGTCATTTGTGAGCGTCAGGCATTTATTTCAGGTAACTAACTGGCTTGGCAACTGTTTTTCTAGCATTTGGCGAGTATAGGAAAGTTCACTACCGCGCCTCTGTTGGGGGAACACGTGTTTGCAAGGAGGCACATAACGTGGAAATTAATTGCCACGTTATATACAGTATTGATTGCCCGCAATTTCTACAAACGGATAATATTCAAATGTCATGATGAAAAGTGAAGTCTCTCGAGATTTCAAGGACTAGATTCAAGATTGAAAACTTTTCTTATTAAGAGAATATAGTCTAATTGGTGAAATTACTTCCGAAAAGAATTAAAACAAAAAAAATCATAAAGAAAATTATGGTCGGCCCAGACCGAATATACGATATCCTATACCATGAGTTTAGAGTAAGGGACTTAAGCCCAACTAATTGAATATAACAAATAAGCATACTCCAAATGTGTGTGTCATTGTTATAAATTGGGATATGGGATTAGGTCCAAAAATGGACCGATCCTGACCATATTTGGTGAAGTCACTAATTTTTCAAAGAAAAAAAAATATATACAAACCCAATTTTTGAAAAAGTGAAAAACTTTTGTTCAATAATTTTTCATATATATATATATATATATCGACCTTCTTTGAATTTAAGTTTCTGTGTTTTAGAATTCTCTAATTAGGCTTTTAAGGTCATGTACTTTTCAATTTTAAATAAAAAACATTTATTTAATTTTCATCATCCAACGTTTCGCTGGTATTTTTCCAGCCTCTTCAGGGACTATATTTTATTAAATCTGGCAACCATACATATAAACAAAAAGAAAATAACATAAGAGAAAACTAATATTTAAAAAATATTTAAAAGAACAACAAAAATAAAAATAAAATACACAGCGTTATAAAATTCTTAACTTACAAATAATTTTTCGTCAAATTTTGCAGTTAATTTTCAAAAATAATTGTTTTACACAGTACATATAACACGACATAAAACACATATTTGTTTTTTGGTAGATTTAAGTGATCGGTAATGAACTTTATATGGGTACTATGACTAAAAATGTTCCTACAGGGGACATTATGGGTATAATAAACACACACACACACCAAGTTTGACCGAGATATATAGGTAATAATTTGGATCTTAGATGAATTTAAGTCGAACTCATAGGAGTTATTTGTATGGGGACTAAGTCTAAACATGCACCAATTTTTACCAATTGCCATAGCTTTCGATATAATTTCATCAAAATATATTGATATTTGCGACCTGCAGTTTGATTGCAAGGTTTACATGTACACACAGATGGACGCACGGACAGATAGACAGACAGACAGACAGATCCTGCGCGTAATATTTTAAAAAGGACAAAGAGGATGTTGTTTTTAGTCGGTAAGAATCCGACATACCCCAAAAAAGGAGAACTAGGGGATACTATGCAAGATTTTGACCGCCCGGACCAACAAAAAAAAACACAGACAAACAGACGGACGGACGGAAGGACGGACTTCCCTATTACAAACATCAACTCATTATACACTAACCACAGAGTAGTCCATCCATAAAAATTTCTTTATTGCGCTTTTCAGGTTTAGCAGGCCGCAATACATAATAAAAGCAAGTAAGAAAATTATAATCGGACGGGCAGATAGACAGACGGACGGATGGACGGACGGACATCACTAAATCGAATCGATATATATATTTTTGGTAGTTACAAAGATCAGCACAAAGCCAATATACCCTGACACATAGTGGGTATAGTTGGTATAGTGGATATAGTGGGTGGACGACTTAGTCTAAGTCATTACACCCTAACCAAATTGTGGTATAGGTTATAAAAATAGTCGCACCACTATGTGTCAGGGTATAATAACTTTGTGCTGATGTTTCTTACTACCAACAATATTTGACCTAGACCCATCTTTTATTATACCGATCGACTCAGAACAACTTCTGTGAAAAACTTTCAGAACAACTTTCTGATTCGATTTAGCGATGTCCGTCTGTCTGTCCGTCCGTCTGTCTGTCTGTCCGTCCGTCCGTCCGCCCGTCCGTCTATGTGTCCTTGTAAACCTTGTAATTAAACTTCAAGATGCAAATGTGAACATCTTTTGATTAAATTTGGTAACATAAGCTACTATCTATTGAAATTGGTGAAAATCGGTTCATGTTCAGACCTAGTCCCTATACAAATGACAACTGAGATCGACTTAAATTGCCATAATATGCAAATTATCATATAGATTTCGGTCAAATTGGGTTTGTATATCTTTATTACATCCATCTATCAGTAATACAAAAATAAACCCTGTAGGACTGTTCTTAGTCATAGCCCCCATATGAAGCTGATTCCCGATCTTCACTTAAATCTAACAAAAAAACAAAAATGTTGCACAGATTTTTCTTAAATTTAGTTTATATATGTTTTTGTCAAAAATAAGTGACCTTAATAAATATGGTTAGGATCAGTCCATTTTTCGACTTAGTCCCCATATAAATATAGCATCCGATATGAACTGTTTCATATACGAAGGCACAAAAATTAATAACAATTCCACTCAAATTTGGTTTACGCTTATTTTCTGTATCTAATTATTTGGACCTAAGAGGTAGGGTCTTTAAACGCATAGTATAGGTATCGTATAGTCGGTCTATACCGACTATAATTTTCTTACTTGTTTTTTATTGTTGTAAAGTAGAAGTTTTCTTTTTTGTCCTTAAAATTTGAGCAACATTTATTTGTGTAATTAATTAAAACATTCGTTCTTAATACATTCGCCAGGTGCTGTTATTATTACTGTTGGTTCTCGCTACACCTATTTTAAAAGAGATTAAACAAGGTTAAGCTTGATTTGAATGGACAGTAGTTGCATTTAATCTATTATGTCAACTTAATAAATATTAATTATCAAGATTTTTTAATTCGTTGCAAATAAATCTACAACTAATATCAACTATTATGACATGTTAGTTAGTTGCAGTCTCATAAGAAACACGCAACGTCAATTTGTAAAATGTGGAATTAATTAATTTCTGAATGTGTAATTAATAATATTCATATTGCGTTTTTTTATTTATTTCTTTTTTGTTTAGATATAGTTTAGTCATTGAAATTTGCTTACTAGAAGATGGTCTGCGTCCTGGCTACATGATTGTCATCGATCTTAAAGGTTGTACGCTGGGACATGTTGCACGTATTGGACTAATGCAAATGAAAAAGTTTCTATTTTATTTACAGGTACATAACTACATAATAACTTATTATATATCTGAGTACAAAAATAAATTAAATAAAATATGGTTAAAAATTTCACAATAATTTTCGCGGATACAAAATATGACATAACCGGAAATGAGAACCTAAATAAATATAAACTTTTAAATACAACCCTTTTTGCTGTATCTTGCATTTTTATATATTTTCATATTTATTTTTTTTTTAATTTTCTGTAAAATTTTTTTAATTTTCAGTAAAATTTTTTTAATTTTCTGTAAATTTTTTTAATTTTATGATTACATATTTTAATTTTTTTTGCCGAAATTCCATTTTAAATTGGATTTTTGGTATAAAAATATATCTTGCTTAGTTTTCGAGAGAATTGAATTTTTAAGATTTTTTTTATTTTCATGTAAAATTAGATTTTTGCTAAAAAATATAGAGAGGGTCCCAAAGTGTTTTCAGTATCTTGCTTTTTTTAATTTTTGACTTTTTTGCTGATCACAAATAAAGCTATTTTTCTGTATCCTGCTTAGTTTTTAGGAAAAACTCATATTTATAATTCTTAAAAATTTTTTAATGCAAAATATAGGTGATCACAAATTAAAGTCCTTTTTGTTGTATCTTGCTACGAAAGCGGAAATTTTAAGATTTTTTTTAATCTATATAAAATTCATTTTCTGTGTGTTTGTTTGTTTGTTTGTTTGACCGCTATACAAATTTTTATTTTTCAACGGATTTCTCTGAAATTTGGTACGCATAATTTCTGTACACCAGGCAAGGTCATCACGTCATTCTTGTGGCCACGCCTACTTTTACGCCCACTTTTTATACAAAATTCATTTTCTGTTTTTGGTATATTTGTTTGCTATAAAAAATTATATTTTTCAACAGATTTCTCTAAAATTTGGTACGCACGATCTCTGTACCCCAGCGAAGGTCGGACTATATATCTTTCTGGCCACGCCTACCTTTACACCCTCTTTTTTATAAAACTCATTTTCTGTTTTTGGTACATTTGTTCGCTATACAAATTTGTATTTTTCAACAGATTTCTCTGAAATTTGGTACACACGGGAATAACTTCACGATGAACAAATTCCCCAAATTTAAAAAAAGGTCCCCAAAAGAAATTAATAAATTCCCCATTTTCGTTTTAAACTAAATAAAAAAATGAACTTACTCCCCAAATTCGTTCTTAAATTTTTATATATTTTTATTTAATGAATTTTGTTATAAATTTGTTTAATTGAAAATTTGCATACTGATCTCAATATCTGTCCTGCAATATACGCATTTAAAATCTGTATTCTTTTCAATAGCATCATTTCGACGCACTCGCGGAACGCAGCTCAGTAAGCTTTGTTAAGAAAAGTGGAAATGCCTGAATCTACTCAACTGCGTCTAGAAATCCAGCGGCTAAGACAAGCTGAATCCAGGGAAAAACTGAAACTCCTTAAACGACTGTTTTTCTCTTAGACAATTTTATGTCGCCTGCTCCAGAATATAATATTTTCTTATATGCACCAGAAGGAAAAACCAGAAATGTTGTATATCACAAAGCTCTAGAATAACAAAAATTCGTAACTTTTAGCCATCATACACCCAAAATACTCCATGCATAAACATAGTTGTAATGGTAAGCAGGCGCCGAGTATTTAGTTCCCAAAGAATAAATTCCCAAAAAAAAATGAACTTATTCCCCAAAAAATTGGGGAATAACTTCACGATGAACAAATTCCCCAAATTTAAAAAATGTCCCTGAACGAAATGAACTAATTCTCCATGCTGCTCTCAATATCTGTCCTACAACAAATTTGTTTAATATCTCCATTCATTTCAATAGCATCATTTCGGTGCGCGAAATCGGGGCGCGGCCGCGGACGCGACGCGACGCGTGGCTGCCGAACGCGCGGAAGCGGCTCGCGGACGCGACGCGCTCGCAGAACAGAGCTTAGCTAAAATATCGGAATGATCTAAAAAATATAATTTGGCAATTAAAATAAGTTGACAACAACTGCGCGGTAGCACTGGTGTGGCTGCCAAACGCGCGGAAGCGGCTCGCGGACGCGACGCGATCGCGGAACACAGCTCAGCTAAAATATCGAAATAATCTGAAAAATATATTTTGGCAATTAAAATAAGTTGACAACTGCGCGGCAGCACGGGTGTGACCGACAAACGCGCGGACGCGGTCGCGACTCGCTCGCGGAACACAGCTGAGTGAAAAGTCTTATGACAAATTACCTGTTGATCAAAATAGGCCAAACATATATTATAAGCAGTTGCTTAAAGCAACCTTGCGGCACAATTTTAAACGTCGCATTCATTTTCCATTTTTGAAACTTCTATAAATTTGACGTCTCTGCTCAATGGTGATCATTTGTTGAATGAATTAATTCAATTTTATAACTTTGCAAACGATTCCATTATATTTGATGTTTACAAAATAAATAAACTTCAAAAAAAACGTCTAGCGGTTTCGCAGCTTATTTTTGATGTATTTTTGCAGTAGCGTCTTAAAAAAAAAAACTTCTAAATTAAAAAATCAAAAAATTTTAATTTGAAATCAAAAAAGAATTTACTCCCCAAAAAACGTAAACATTGGAGAATTTTTTCATCATGAACAAATTCGCCAATCCCATACAAATTTTTGGGGAGAAAGTTAAGTTTTTTGAGGAATTTGTTCATTGGGCGCTAAGTACTCAGCGCCTGGTAAGCATAGTGAACCATTTTTCATGTCAAAGGCCTTTGGATCCCGGGCAAGACCGGGTAAAAACAGCTAGTTTTTCATATAAAATTGATTTTTATTATTTGTACCTCTTTTTTTATCACAGTAACTCTATAGGATTGAAATCAGGTGACTGTGGTTAATATTCCATAAGTTTAAAGGTTCCAGCTGCTTCCTGGGTCTCCAAATACTGCTTAAAAATTGTTGCTGTATGTTTTAAGACATTATCTTGCTGAAATATAAATTTATGACCCACAATTCTTAATCGAGTGACCATGGCATGATTTTTCAGGACAGTTTTTTAGTAGTGCTCCAGCTGAACGCCTCACTAAAACTCGCTTCTTGGAGTCGAACACTTCAAACTTCGATTCATCGGACCAAAGGACCTTGCACCAATCGTTGAAAGCCCAGTTTTCATATTTTTTTTACCATAATCTTATATTTTTCTTTTATTTTGAGGGCCAAGTTGCGATTTTCGTGGTGATTCTGTCATTTAAGCGTCATTTTACTGTAGTCACACTTGCGGCATCGTTCGGCTGCTGTTTATTTGGGCAGTAATTTCTGGAGCGGCTAGGTAACGATTTCGTTTACCTGTCATTATTATTATATGTTTTGTTGTTACTCTGAACCTTTATTCGCAATTGTACCAACCTCTTTGAATTTTTTCGAAATATAGAAAGCGGTTCGACGTGATACTTTGAGGTCCGATGCAACTGCTTAATTACTTTTCCCAATTTTGTGTAGGGAATTTCTTTTAATTCAATCAAATATTTAAAATTTTCACTTTCACGTGTTAGGTCTTAGTTTCGGCGGCTGATTAGCCCAATTACGAATATTCTCAAAGAATTTCTTTCTCACGGAAAATACTTTTCTCGAGAAAAAAAATCCAATTATAAATTCCGCGTGAACAAAAAAATTAATAAGTGGCATCATCGTAATTTGAAGCCAGTTGTTTTGTTATTGACAATTAATTTTCTATTTTCTATTTTTTAAATAAAAAAAATTAATAGCATAGCTCTGATGCGAGCAGTTGTGGAGGAAATTGGTGTTGTAGAATAACAACAACGAAATAGCTAAAGAATTGCTAGAAGTCAATTGCGGGCTGAATCTATGGAAAACGCAATCAATGCCTGAACTGGCTTTCATTAAAATTAACAAATGTAGAAGTTGGGCTTTATTTGTGGTCTTCAACCTACAAGAACCATAAAATATTAATTTTTTTATTTAAATTTTGTTTTATCAAAATACTTCCCACATTTTTATGTAAACTCCCGTCTGTTTTGCAAGGGACATTTTTTGAGGGAAAAAACCAAATTCAAGTGCATTGAAAATAACTACTTTTTTCCCATCGAATTTTTTTCCGAAGGAATTTTTATTCATAATAGGGGAAAAGGGAGAAGTGAGAAATTTCATGCGGAATTTTTGTTTAGAATTGGGCTGAAACTCTTCACCAAAGTCGCTATTTTCTGTTAACTAATAAAAAAAAACAATGTTTTTATTGCATATGTATAATAAAATATTTACTCAGTAATGAATGAAAAGTTCCATCTGTACTTTTGGACGGTAGAGTAAATATCTATAAAGTTAAATACAATTTTCAACTGTTTAAAATAAACTTTTATAAATTTATATATTTCTTAAAGATGAAAAAAAAAATATATTTTATTTTGAACACAAATTATATTTTTTTTTTTTTTGTTTTTATCATATGATATCTTATTTTATTATTTTTCAAGGAAGCCGCACCCATTAATCTTGTTGGCTTTCATTTCATCAATATCGTACCATTTATGGATAAAATTTTAGCTTTAATGCATCCGTTTATGAAAAAGGAGTTGGTGAGTATGATACACATGCACAATACACTGGAGGACTTTTATAAATGTGTGCCCAAAGATATTTTACCCAAAGATTACAATGGACCAGAAATGGAAATGATTAATTTCCGTGGTATGTTTTGAAAAATTTCTTATGTAAAAGTTTTTAATTAAATAATTTGTACATTTCCAGAGGTATTTTATAATAAACTTCGTGATAATCGTGATGAAATCATGGAATATGAACGTAATCATCGTATTAATGAGAAATTACGTCCTGGCAAGCCCAAAAATGTCTCCGATCTTTTTGGTATCGAGGGTAATTTCAAGAAACTGGATATTGATTAAAAAATATGTATATCATATGAGAAAAAAAAATATTTAGCTTTATTAAGAAATATCAAAAAATACGAATTTAAAAAAATTATTACATTTTTTCTTGGTAAATATGTTTTTAAAACATTAAGTTTTTACCAAAGTTGTTTTTAAACAAATAAATTATGGTACAATAAAATATTGGGGGCTTAAAATACTTAAGCGGTGTTTTCTTGTTTAATATATAAAATCACAAATTTTCATCAAAAGTGAGGTTAGAAACATTTGAAAAATTAGCATGTTAAGAAAATTTACTTTTTTCAATTGATGCTTCCTAAAGATTTTTTCAAGAAAGGGCCTCTTTGAAGAAAGGTACTTTTTTAAGAAAAATTACTTTTTCAAATGTAAAATGTACTTTTATAAGCAAATTTAATTTTTCAAGAAAATGTACTTTTTAAGGATCTTTTAAGAAAATTTACTTTTTTAAAACAAAGTATTTTTTTTAAAGAAAAAGTACTTTTTTAAAGAAAGTATATTTTTTTAAGAAAATTTACTTTTTAAAAAATGGGTACTTTATTAACAAACGATACATTTTAAGGAGCAATACTTTTATAAGAAAATTTACTTGTTAAGAAAATGTATTTTTTAGAAAAGGTACCTTTTAAGAATAATTTCTTAAGAAAATATAATTTTGAAGAAAATTTACATTTTTGGAAAATTCACTTTTTTTAAGAAAAATTAAAAAAAATATATTTCAAAAATTCATAACTGCACTGTATTCTTAATCGGACCGGTTTCTGGCATTTCAGCCTTCATCAGCGATTTATTGAACATTGTGATAATTGAAATATATGCTTTCTTCTTCTTTACCACGCACCATTTAAACAAAATTAAAATTGCATATTAATTACAGTAGTAATTGCAATATGTCTGAAAAATGACGATAAATCTAACAAATTAAAAAAAATACTTCTTAAGAAAAATTACCTTTTTCAGCAAATGTACTTTTTTAAGGAAAGGCTCTTAAGAAAAATTACTTTTAAGAAAATTTATTAAGTGCACTTTTTTTAGAAAGGTACTTTTTAAGAAAGGCATTTTTTAAGAAAAACTACTTTTTTAAGAAAACATACTTTCTGCGAAAACGTACTTTTTACGAAAATTTACTTTTTTTAGAAAAATGTACTTTTCTAGAAAAGGTACTTTTTTAGAAAAGGTACTTTTTAAGAAAAGGTACATGTTAAGAAGTACTCCTTTGAGAAAATGTACTTTTTGAGATAAATTAATTTTTTAAGAAGATATACTTTTGAACAAAAATTCCATTGTTAAGAAAATTCACTTTTTTAAGAAAAATTTTAATTAAAATTCACTTTTTTAAGAAAAATTAACAAAAAAAAAACCTTTTTAAGAAAAAGTACCTTTTTATGCAAATTCAGTTTTTAAGAAAAATTACTTTTAAGAAAATATAATTTTTTAATTTTATATAATTTTTAATTTTATATAATTTTTTAACTTTAGTACCTACTTTTTAAGAAAAGGCGCTTTTTAAGATAAGGCGCTTTTTAAGAAAAGGCGCTTTTTAAGAAAAAGTACTTTTTTAAGAAAATATACTTTCTATAAAAACGTACTTTTTACGAAAATTTACTTTTTTAAGAAAATGAACTTTTTTAAGAAAAACTATTTTTTTTAAAGATATTTTTTAAGAAAACTTTATTTTTAACTTTCTTTTCAAAAAAATTTACTTTTTAAGAAAAGGGAACTCTTTTAAGAAACGGAATTTAAAAAAAAACGAAAATTTTTAAGAATAATAATTTTTTAACAAAATGTACCTTTACAAAGGGTATTTTTTTAAGAAATTTACTTCTCTTTTCTTACAGAAGTAAATTTCTTAAAAAAGACAATTTATTTTTTAAGAAAAGGTTCTTTTTTAATAAAACGGTACTTTTTTAAGAAACGGTACTTTTTTAAGGAAATTATTCGTAAGAATAGGTACTTTTTTAAGACATATACTTTAATAAAAAATAAACTTTTTAAGAAATTTACTTTAAGAAAAAGTATCTTTTGAAGAAAATGTACTTTTTTTTAGAAAAAAATTACTTTTTTAACAAAATGTACTTTTACAAATGGTACTTTTTTACAAATGTACTTTTTAAGAAAAGGTAAATTTTTAAGAAAACGCAATTTTTATGATAATGTACTTTTTTACGAAGTCACTTTTTTAAGAAAATGAATTTTTTTAAGAAAATGTACTTTTTTAAGAAGAAATATTTTTTAACAACATGTGCTTTTACAAAAGGTACTTTTTTAACAAATGTACTGTTTTAAGAAAAGGTACTTTTTAAGAAATATACTTTTTTGAGTAAAGGTAAGAAAATTTACTTTTTTTAAGAAAAGGAACATTTTTAAGATATTACACTTTTTTAAGAAAATGTGCTTCTCAATAAAAGGTAACTTTTTAAGAATGTATTTTTGAAGAAAAATTATATATTTTTTTTTTTAAAGGTACTTTTTAAAAGAAAATTTATTTTTTTAGAAGATGAACTTTTTAAGAAAATTGCGTTTTTTGAGAAAATGTACTCTTTAAGAAAATGTACTTTTTGATGAAAGTGTACCTGTTTAAGAAAATTTATTATTTTAAGCAAAGATATACTATTTTAGAGAAGGTAATTTTTAAAAAAATTTACTTTTTGAGAACAATTAAATTTTTAAGAAAAGGAACTTTAAAAAAATACTTTAACAAAATGTGCTTTTTTAAGAAAATGCACACTATTTTAGAAAAAGGTACTATTTGAGAAAGGATAATTTTTTTTATAAAATCTAACTTTTTAAGAAAAGATACTTTTAACGAAATGTAGTTTTTAAGAAAATGTTTTTTATAATTTTTTTTTTTCTTAGTTCTAAGTACTAACGGAGACACACGTCTCAAGTTGTCTAATATTTTGTCGAGAGCAAACAAACCTACTCTGTTAACTCCAATTAAAATATAAAACACTATACTTCAGCAAGCAGCACCTCACATTCAATCTTATTAGAATAACACACAATAGTTCCAAGGTACTCTTTCTTTATTCCATTTGTTTATTATATTTCATTGTTATTTTTCATTAAGACTCAATAAAATTTGAATTTGAATTTAACATAATTTATTATTGTACTGTTTTAAGAACTATTTTTTTTTTTTTTTAATGGCTCTTTTTTAAGGGAACAGACATTTCAATTTTCAAGTTCCTAGCTCAAAGATATTAATTCTTAGATGTATGAGTGATAATTTTTGAAATTAAATACATTGTCCAACAGCATTTTTGGAACAGAATAGCGGCCCTATAATTCTGAAAAGTCATGTTGAGTAAATTATTTTTGTAAAATAAACTTATAGTCCGGCAGAGGTGCCAGAACACCTTCGCAACGCATTTCTGATAAAATGACATTATTTGTTGCCTCGTATGTCATTATCGCGAACTGCCTTTGGTATCTAACAAATTAGTAATTAACGCAGAAATAGCATGTATGTATCGGATTTGTGATCTTCAGGTTCAATCCATGTTATAGGTGTAGAAAATGGCAGCGCTTTAGTACCGCCTTTGCAGCAGGTCAATAGAGCACTTTCGCAAGTAGTACATAAAGTTTTTGGTATCCAAGCTTCAGACGAAAATCGTATTCCAAAAAAAAGAAAATAGGGTTCTTCAATTGTAGGGAATATCTTTCTTCTGCTTTGATGATGCGTTAGATGTCCACAAACGAAACAAACCCAATCTCTTAATTTGCATACAGACTCCGCCATGCTTAGTCTCAGCTCAATTATGATTGAAATTTTTATATTTTTTTTTTTTTCAGAGGTGCCTAGACGCGAGAACTCAGTGTGCAATAAGGTGGTTTGGTCGCCATAGAAAAAAAAAAGTCGAGCCAGTCACCCCCTAGGATTAAAGACTAGTTGAAGACGATCCGGAAAATATTTTTTTATTTTTTTGCCACGGCCCTGGATACCGCCCTTTTAGTTATTTGTACACTACGTCGCCATTTATAGCCCGATCATAATATATTGTATACTGTTGTTCATGCCTTCGTAATAGCTACATTTCTTCCTTTAATGATTTTTGACTCCGACGTCAAATTCTGGTAGTGACTTTGACAATCTCGGTTCCTACCCACTCTAATGCCGTCCATTTTGAAACACAAGGAAAGCGGCTTTAATTTCATGAAATTTTTTCTTCAAATTTATTCACCCCTGTTCTTGAAACCACTATCACAAAAAAAAACTCGTAAATGAAAAAATTCTTAAATCTACGAGTTTTTTTGCTCTTCTCTAATTTCAATAAGAATATTTTTTCTCGTTTTAATTCACATAGAAAAGGCTTTGTGAAATCAAAACAAATGCCCTTTTTGATGTGTAAACATCTATACGCGCAGGGGGGTAAATTTCTATTTCACAATACAATCACAAAAACAGCGTAACTCATATCGGTGTGAGCTGAAGCAGATAACGCTGTGTGACTTATGATTGTATTGGTGAAAAAATTATGATATAACATTGTTTTTTTATGCCACTTTTTTAAAGCGTCATCTATGTATCACTTATCTACGTTTATATTGGGATATTTATAACGTTTTACAGCAAAGGGTTGTTGAATTAGCTGAAACAATTTTTGCTATAAGTGATACATAGATGACGCTTTCTGTTTGATTTTAAAAAATGACATAAAGAAATCTTTAATTACTTAAAAACAAATAAGAAAATTATTGTCGGTCTAGACCGACTATACGATACCCTATACCATGCGTTTAGAAACCCTATCTCTTAGGCCCAACTAACTGGACATAGAAAATAAGCAAAAACCAAATTTGAGTGGGATTTTTATTAATTTTTTTGGCTGCAGATATGAAAAAGTTCATATCGGATGCTATATCTATAAAGGGACTAGGTCCAAAAATGGACCGATCCTGATCATGTTTGGTAAAGTCTCTTGTATTTTGCAAAAATATGTACAAACAAAATTTGAGAAGAATCAGTGCAATATTTTTGTTTTTTAATAGATTTAAGTGAAGATCGGGAAGCAGCTCTATATGGGGTCAAAGGGATCATTTTTGGACTACTCATTAGTGGATGTAATGAACGCATACAAACCCAATTTGAGTAAGATCTATATGACAATTTGGATCTTATGGCAATTTATGTCGTTTTCATATGGGTAATTTGTATGGGTGCTAGGTCTGAACATGGACCGATTCTCACCAATTTCAATAGCGTTCATCCCATTGCCGATAAAAGCTTATATACCAAAGTTCATCAAAATATATTCATATTTGCGACCTGCAGTTTGATTACAAGCTTTACATGGACACACAGACGGACGGACGGACGGACATTGTTAAATCAACTCAGAAAGTGATTCTGATTCGATCGGTATAATTAAAGATGGGTCTAGGTCAAATATTTTTGGTTGTTACAAACAGCAGCACAAAGTCATTATACCCAAACCACATAGTGGTATAGGGTATAATAAATAAAAGAAAATATTTTTTATTTGTGAAAAATTTTTTTTATTATTTTCATTTATTTTTTCGTTTCATTACAACAGAAAGGTCGAAATAAAAATATGTATCAGTTATATTTGCTTAAATTTTTTTGAACATTATTTTTTGTATTTATTTTTTTTTTTTTTTCAATAAAGTTTAAATTATTAAAAAAATTGAATAATTTAACAAAAAATGTTTTTTTAAATGTTTTTTCTACTGTTTAAATATATATATATATTTTTTTTGACAAAATATAAATTACAAACTTTAAGAATAAATAATTAAAGAAAATAATAAAAAAAAATTTTTATTTCACAAATAAAAAAATATTTTCTTTTATTTTTTCAACTTAAAAAAATTGTTAATATCAAAAATGTTTTATAGAAAAATTATATGTAAAAAAGACTAATTTAAAAAAAATTCTGTAAAAAATATTTAAAGAAAAAAATTTAAAAAAAAATTATTTTGTTTTAAGAAATATGACCACATTATTTACAATATATATTTTTCTTTTGCTCTGTTTTGCTCTACTACGTTCGGATTTTTTTTTTCTTTTTTTAATATTTTTTTTTTCTACAAATATTATTTTTTCCGTTTTTGTGAAAAAAAAAATATGTAAATTTTTTCTATTTTGCTTTTCCTCGACTGGAATTTTGTTTCTAGTGACATAAAATTTTTAAAAATTAAAATAAAAATAACTTTAAAAAAAAAAATTTTTAACTAAAAAATTTAATTAAAAAATTTTTTTTTTTTATAAAATATAAATTAAGGAAATAAAATAATTAGAAAAATCTTTTAAGTAAAAAAATAAATATATAACGGAATCAATAAATCTATATATGTATATATAAGCAAAAGTATGTATGTATAAGAGGCTAAACCATTGGACCGATCTTCCTTAAATATTTATAGAGTCTTACTGTGTATATGGCCTGAACTTTAAGTTATAAATTTGTTGATATTTTTAGTGGGCGTGGCACCTCTCATACAAATATTGGGTACTATGACAGGGAGAGCTTTGCAAATTTATGTGAGATCACCGATTGTTAATATTAGTACCCATGCCGAAAATGGGCGGTATCGGATTAGTGGGCGTGGCACCTCCCATACAAAATAATTCATCAATATCATATATCTGGAATACGATGACAGGACAGATTTGCAAATTTGCGTGATGTCATCTGTCATTAATGTGAGTAGTTGAAAAAAAAAATTGGCGGAACCGGCCCAATGGGCGTGGCATCCCCATACAAAGTAAATATTAAGTTTCATATATCTGGAGTACTGTAATAGTGAATGCATTGGGAATTCGCGTGAGCCCATAAGTTATTCATGTGATTAGTCAAACAATAATGGGCGTGATCGTAGCAGTCGAAGTGGCACCGCCCATAAAAAGTAAATATGTATATAATATCACATAACTGTAGAACTATGGGGAAAGCCTTAACACTTTGTGTGAGTCCATCAGATATTAATGTCAATAGTCTGATAATGGGAGAATTAGGACTAGTGGGCGTGGCACCTCCTATACAAAAAATATGAAGTACTATGAAAGTGACAGTCTTGAACTTCTGACAAGTGCATTAATTACCCATGTGAGTAGTCGTAGAAAATATGGGCGGAATCTCCAAATTCAAAACTCACATGATTTTTTTTTCTACTAAGCAGGTCTTAAGAGATAAAAAAAAAAACTAATTGATATTTAAACTCTAACATGTTTTTTATTGAACCTTGTCATTATTTTAAAAAATAAGACATTAATTTTATGAAAAAAAAAACGATTTTAAAAAACGTCTACATTTTGCGCTGATTTAAAAAAAAAAACTCGTAATAAGTGTTCGATGTTAATAAAACACACTTTTTGCGATGATGCTGTTCTATAGCTATAATAAAAACTTTTTATTTACACAATTATAACATAGATTCTTAATGCACTAATTATTGCAAATAAAGGAATTAAAAAAAAAAATGTTCATCAAATCACATATTTTTATTTTTTTGCATATGTTCGAAACAGTAGTGATGCCAGTCAAATCCAATTTATCTGAATATCGAAATTTTTTTTTGGTGATGCCTAACTTTTTAAAAATAGAAAAGTCATTTTTAATTGAATGAAATTGAAGAACAAAAACAATTAAATGAACAAATAAGTTGTTATTTTAAAAGAAAATATTTTTCTTTATACTTTTTCTATAAACTTAAGAAAAAACATGCACAAAATACCTAAAAGTTTTTTGTGAAACTGAATAAAGAACCATATGGCACCTCGGTTTCTAGATAACATATGTTCTTAACTCAAACATATGGTTCTTAACTCAAACATATGTTTCCATTAAATAAATAAAAAAGGTGGTTTCAAGAAACACAAAATTTCAATTTCATGTGATTTTAAATTCACTCTTATTCAAATAACAACGTTTCAAGAACAGGGCTGATTAACTTCTATTCATAAAAAAAAAGTTACAGAGGTTTAAAAATGCATTAATCAAATGATCAAATATGTCAATGCATTAATCAAATATGAGATATGACAACTCTTTTTGTGAAAAGAAAGCCACATTAATTTGATGAAACTTTTAAAAGTAAAATATGGACGTACAATTTTTTTAAGACATATTTTGGCCAGAATTGAGATTGCTATACTCGCAAATATAAAGCCCATGCGCCTTTCGTCTGTAACCTTATTTGCGGATACACTAACAACCCGCACAAAACGTTCAGTATTTTGAGAATGGCACGAAAATTCTAAAACATAAATTATACGTTATTAAATATTATTGATACGTAAAATTTTGAATATAATTACCTGGTATTTCAATTATTTCATGAGAAGAATTTTGGTATTGCACCAATTGATTTTTATAAATATTTGGTGCACCATTTGTCCTCAAATAAAAAAAATATTGGATGACTTGGCGTTTTGTTGGTAATTTTGTTTTGCCGATATAACACGCTTCGAAATGCATTTTGTTTAAATGTTAAATTTTATTATTATTTATTGTAATTAAATTTAGTGGAATATATATATATATATTTGAAAATGATAACCATAACGAATTTAAATAAACCAATTTCAGAATAAAAAAAAAATATTTTTGACATTTGATAAATGAACGACAAAAGCGAATGTGAACAAAATATAATATCACTTTGGAATGTCAACGCTTTTGTTTTTGCACTACTTTATGTTTCCTGTTCTGTAATATTATTTTTTTAACCTCTGTAACTTTTTTGTTTATGAATAGAACTGAATACTGTTAAAGCAAAAGTTCCATGATATCAATGCGGCTTTACTTTCGTTTAAAAATAATTGCCATTAGGGTGGGTAGGAACTGTGATACTGAAAGTCGGAAAAATTTTTGACATCGGATTAAAAAATTATTGAAGAAAGAAATGTAGCCACAATGAAACCATGCACAACGACATGCAACATGTCATGATAGGACCAAAAATGGCGTTGCAGTGGACAAAAAACTAAAAGGGCGGTATCCAGGGGCATAGCAAAAAAATAAAAAAATATATTTTTCCGAATCGTCTTTAACTAATCTTTAATCCTAGGGCAGGAAAAGCTCAACTTTTTTGACGAACCACAAGCAAGCTACAGTTATTTCAGTTGACCATAATTAAATTCCAACTATTTTTACAGTTACCCATCACTCCAAGACCGTTTTTGACAATGTTTCGTTTACATTTAACCGCCATATCTATTGATTATTTTGGAAAAAAAATTTAATTTATAGTAATTATAGTAATTTTTTTATAGTATTTTTTTTTTTTATATATGTCCTTTTATTAATTACATGTCCTTTTTAAAAGGACTTTTTTGATTTTCTCAAAAAAGGTTAAAATTGACCGTTAAAGAGAGGAGCTAGAGGGTGATCTTCCATAAAAATGATGTTCATAAAATTCGACAATATAACTCTGACAATAAGAATTCTCTCAGACATTAACTTACAAAATTTTTTTCTTTTAGTATAATGCTCCCTTCGACTTTAGGCTATAAGTTTATTCTACAAAAGTGATCTACTCAACATGCCCTTTCAGAATTATAGGGTCGCTATTCTGTTCCAATCAAAAAGTCTTAATTTGTTGGACAGTGATATTAAACATACAGCTTTACATATCCGTAAAACAGTCGGTGAATCAGTCTGCAAAGTATCTAAAAGAAAAATAAAACAAATTACTATTTGTATGTATTTCAAATTCATTTTTATATTATTGATAATACAGATACCTCGATGATAAGGTATAGTAGATTCTTTTTATATTTTTTGTTTTTTTTTTTTTTAATAAAAGCTTATATTAACAGTCCTAATTTAAAGTGATTAAATGTATGTTTGTATATAAGTATATAGTAAAGGATATTCTAAAAAATACAACGCTTAATAATAAATATAATGAAAACAATATTATAGTGCAAGATAAAGGTTAATTTGAATATTTACAAAATAATAAATAAAATATGAAACGCTCTGACCGCTGAAAGTTACTATGTAATTCAATTTAAAAAGGAAAACTTGGCCGATTTTAATTTATTACAATTTTTTATTTTTTTTTTATACAAATAAAAATTTTAAAAAAAGTTTTTACAATCGATTTATAGCAAACCTTTGCCGACATATTCTACAAATTTTTATATTTTCTATTAGAAAAAATAATTTTCTAACATGAATATGAGAAGCCAACATTTTGTTTTAATATTTAAAATATTTAAGACTTTGAAATTTGAAGACTTTAAAATGACTGCTATGTTTGAGTCACATGTAATTTGTTGTTATTTAAATATTTTTTTTTTTTGTTTTTTTTCTTTATACTGAATTACATAATAATCCATTTTGTTTTAAAATAGTTGTTGTAAATTAAAGAGAGAATAAAATACAATTAAATGTTAAGCCTATAACTTAGGAACTATCAAAACTTTTTACAAAATACTTATTCTAAAAACGATATCGTTGTCTGTTTGAGTTTTTAATGATGTGTCATTTACACTGAAGTTCATTATGAAATTTTATCATATGCAGGCCTGCAGACCAAGCGTGAATAAGCAAGCAATCAAATTTATATCACATTTTTTTAATGTTTTCATTTTGTTTTATGGTTAGATTGAAGTCCTTTTATTTTATTTACAATGCAAAGATGTTTTTAATTTTCAGTGATATCGAATTTGTGTTTTAGATGATTTATTTGTCATTATAGCACCACCACCAGCACGATGTTGTTGTGCTGCTATTTGTGGCACGCTGGCAATGGGTGCTGCTATTGTTGCTGAGCTTGTTGTTAAATTACTGGCAATGTTGTTGTTGCTGTTGCTATTGATATTACCACCACTACTCATGACCCAACTGTTGCCTTGCTGGACTATGGTAAAAGTTTGAGGACTATTGGTGTTGGCTGGTGTTGTTATGGGCAACTGAAAAATGAAATAGAAAATATAAATGATTTGTATTTGTTATTTATGCTTAAACTTAATTTAAAATACGTTAAAAATCAAAGTTCAAATCAAAGTATGCCCACTAACTTCTAGCTATGAGTAATTTAATTTCATTTCAAATTCACCCCGAACACCTTTTTCGCATCACAATTTTTACTTGTTTTAAAATTTGGGAGAAAATATTAAAAAAAATTTAAAATAATTTTGTTAAAGTAATTTGTAATTAAAAATTGTCGCAAATATAAAAAAAAAAAACGACGGATAAGCAGTCTAATTCAAATTGATGTATAACAAAACATACTGAATAGAATAAAAATAAAAAATAAAAATTTTAAATTACAATTCAATTTAAAAATTTTAATTTAAATTAAAGTAAAAAATTCAAATTTTAAAAGTTTTTTGCTCTACTAATTTGAATTTTTGTTTAATTTAATCTCATATATAAAAAAATTGATTTTTTTCTGTTTGTGTTTTATAGGGGGAACGCTGGACCACTGCACCGATGGTCTAACAAATGGTTACAGCAGAGGCCATATATATTTTTTTTTTTATTCTTCAAGTGGGCGTAGTACCTCCCCTATAAAGTGAATTTTTAACATCAAATTATAACATAAAATATCTGGAGTACTACGACAGCAAGAGTTCTGAAACTATGTACACGTACATATTAAACTAATTTGAAGAATCGATGAATGGGACTAATGGGCGTGGTACCCACCATATAAAGTAAATATTTATTAACACATACCTGGAGTACTGTAAAAGAGAAAGCCTAGGAACTTTGTGTGAGTTCATAGGTCATTAATGTGAGTAGTCGGACAAAAATTGGCGGGATCAGATCAGTAGGCGTGGCACCCCCCATACAAAGTTAATATTTAACGTCATATATCTGGATTACTGTAATAGTGAAAGCCTTGGAACTTTGTCTGAGATCATAAGTTATTAATGGGAGTAGTTGCCCAAAAAATGGGCGGACTAATGGGCATGGCACCTCCTATACATAACATATGCGGTCGTATTTATGCAGTATCTAGCATGAGTACTATTTATAATGCACTTGCTGCTGCGTTTGCTAAACTCAGATCAACAACCTTTCAAACACTGACTAAGTACGTTAAACCAGCTGATGTGTGTCAAACTAAGCAAAAGAAAATATATAAATTATTTTTAAGTGCAAACAAATATTTTTTACTTTGCGGATCTTTTAAACATTTTTTTTACATAAGTTTCAAATTAAAATAATTTTGTCGTAAACTTAACACTTGTAAATATAAATTTAAAAAAATGAAGCAGTGAAATCACACAAATTGAAATGTAAACAGAGTTGATTTTCACTATATCAGGTGGCATTAATGCAAAAAATATGGTGGCATTACAAATTTCAGAGTTGTTTTTAAAGCTATTAGATGGCAACAAAAAAATTATTATAAATAAACTATGTGCTAACTAAAAACTAAAGGCCTAGTTACAAACACGTTGTTAAAATGTAATCGTATCGTATCGTAACGCTGGCATTTAGTGCAATTATAGAACGTAAAAACGGAACCAGCTGTTCACAAATGCCACGTACAAACGTACCAAAAATCTAAAATCGACAGAAGCTAACGATACGATACGTTTAGTTTAAGTGGAGTAAGCATTTGTATGTGTTTCTTATAAGACAGGTTGAATCAGCTGATTCCCGCCGATACCGTTACGCGTGGGTAACTAGGCCTTAAGGCTAATCGGTTGACTAGTAAGGATCTCGTTGAGCGCGACATGTAAGCAGCAGCTAACTTTTCATTATGAATTCGGGGGATGAAGTACTGTGAAAATGACAGTCTTGAGACTTTTGACAAGTACATAAATTTCCAATGTAAAAAGTCGTGGATAATATGGGCGGAATCGCCAAAATCAAAAATTGCAAAAAAAAAAAAAAAAAATAAAAAAGCGAAAATCGCAAATAACAAAAATCGGTAAAATTAAAAAATCGAAGCGCATCGGGTTACAGCTAGTTTCTTTATTCTGTTCTGCACGATCAGCCCAATTTTACAAAAAAGAAATATAGTTATGTTTCCACATACAGTGGGTGACAATGCATTGGCGACATTTAAAGTCTAAATTTGACTATTTTGTTTTTATACCCTATACCACTATGTGGTGTGTATGTGTTTATTATATCCATTAATCAGTAGTCCAAAAATAGTACCTATAGGACAATACTTAGTCATAGGCCCCATATAGAGCTGCTTCCAGATCATCACTTAAATCTATCAAAAAACAAAAATATTGCACAGATTTTTCTCAAATTTGGTTTGTATATATTTTTTCAAAATATAGGTGACTTTACCAAATATGGTCAGGATCGGTCAATTTTTCGACCTAGTCCCCATATGTATATATTATAGCACCCGATATGAACTTTTTCATATCTGCAGCCAAAAAATTTAATAACAATGCCACTCAAATTTGGTTTATGCTTATTTTCTATATCCAATTAGTTGGAGATAGGGTCTCTAAACCATGGTATAGGGTATCGTATAGTCGGTTTAGACCGAATATAATTTTCTTACTTGTTTAATAATCACTCTTTGATGTGTTCTCTATGGAAAGATAATAAATTTGTTACAAAAAATATATAAACGAAAAAAACGTATTGATTGGTGACAACAAAACAATGGAAACTTTTAAACTTCTATAACATCTAGAAGATAGCATGAAAGAAAATTTATAAAATCGTAACCTTTATTTAAATATTTATAGTTTCTAACATTTTCTTTCTGTATTTTTCAATCTTTTTATTTTATAATTATTTATTATAAAATAATGGCAAGAATAAAATTTTGTGAAAAGTTAAAAACCAGAATAATAAATGATTTTACTGCTGGTCTTAAAGAAAAGAAACTTTATGAGAAATATTCTATAAACAAATTAATAATTTCAAAAATTATCATGAAATATCGTGAAAGACGTACGGTGACGACTTAACATTTAGGCGGCAGGCCCCGTAAAACGAGTCAAAGAGTAAAAAATATCCAAAAATGCTACCTAAAGCATTACTTACAATCTACAACCAAAAACTGTTTGACAACGAGCAATTCATGCTGATCTTGGTTGTTATCGTCCTGTGAAGAAACCACCGATATCAGAGATAGATCGTCTGGCTCGCAAAAACTTTGCTAAAGATCGCATGAACTGGTCAAGACGGAATTGGAATACTGTTCTCTTTTCAGATGACTCCAAGTTTAATTATAGATACCATTATGGAAGAACGTTTGTAGGACGACCTAAGGGAAAAAGACTAGACCGAATATATACAAGTTTGGCGGTGGCGATGTTGAAGTATGGGGTTGGTTTTAGGGCCAAGAAGTAGGTTCAATTCATGTAGTAAAAATTCCTCTACCTCTTTTTTTATCTTGAAAATAAATTTAGCATTAAAATTGACTTTAAATTGGTAATTACCAATATAATAAATGATTAAAAAAAGCATATTTCCTTTTTTGACTGTCGTTAAAAATATACTTAGTACGGTTTTTTATGATGATTATAATTTTTATGAGCAGAAGTTTTGTAATTATTATTAATTAGTGTTTTTTAGGTTGGAATATTGGACAGTGTTTACATAACCGTATATAAGTTCATCTTAAATGTGGCAATTTGCAGCTTTGTTTCAAATTTTACTTACCAGTTACATATTCAGCCCAATTCTAAACAAAAATTCCGCATGAAATATCTCACTTCTCCCTTTTCCCCTATTAGGAATAAAAATTCCTTCGGAAAAAAAATTCTATGGGAAAAAAGTAGTTATTCTCAATGCACTTGATTTTAGTTTTTTTCCTCAAAAAATTTCCCTTGCAAAACAGACGGGAGTTTACATAAAAATGTAAAAAGTACTTTGATAAAACAAAATTTAAATAAAAAAAATTAATATTTTATTGTTCTTGTAGGTTGAAGACCACAAATAAAGCACACCTTCAACTTTTGTTAACTTTAATGAAATCCAGTTCAGGCATTGATTGCGTTTTCCATAGATTCAACCCGCAATTGACTTCTAGCAATCTTTTAGCTATTTCGTTGTTGTTATTGTACAACACAAATTTCCTCCACAAGTGCTCGCATCATAGCTGTGCTATTCATTTTTTATTTAATTTTTCTTTAAAATAAATTTATATTCGTTTGCACACACAAAAAAAAAATAGAAAATTTATTGTCAATAAGCAAAACAACTGGCTTCGAAATTCGATGATGCCACTTATTCATTTTTTTTATTCACGCGGAATTTATAATTGGCGAATTTTTTTTCTCGAGAAAAGTATTTTCCGTGAGAATGAAATTCCTTGAGAATATTCGTAATTGGGCTGATTGTGAAAACTTATAACCAAATTAATTTAGTTATAAATCGACTTAATTCAATACGCCGAGAAGTGGAGAACGAATTTGAAAAGTTTTATCGAGAGGTTTCTACAAAGGTTAAATAGTTTGAAATCAGCCCTGAACTTCCCAGAAGAGTAGGAACGCAAAAGTATCACTCAAATATAAAACAGAGAGCCCAAAAGAAATACTACTTATACTAATAATTTCTAGTCTAAAAGATAGAAGAAAAATGTCAGGAAAATATTATAAAATCTATATACAACGTAGTTCCCATCAATTTTATTTATTAACTTCTCATGCAATGATTTCGAAAATCTCATAATTTTTAATAAAAATGATTTGAACGAGCCACATCAAATTATTTTAGCTGAACCATCTCTTTGGATTGACTTTTGGAAGGATAATGAAGAAGAGCCTTCTAATCCATTGGATACAATTGGAAAATATTATAAAATCTCTATACAACGTAGTTCAAATCAATGTTATTAACTTCTCATGCAATGATTTCGAAAATCTCATAATTTTTAATAAAAATGATTTGAACGAGCCACATCAAATTATTATAGCTGAACTATCTCTTTGGATTGGGTTTTGGAAGGATAATGAAGAAAAACCTTCTAATCCATTGGATACAATTGATATGTGCGATGAAAATCTTTTTCCAAATATATTTATTTTGTTAAAAATTTCAAGAAGGGGTAAAACATACCTTCCTAATACCATGTGTGATGAAAGCCATTCTTTGCTAGCATTAATATCAATATATCGGATGGAAGTAATAAGTGAAAAAGTAATAATTTGAAAAAAACATTCTACCAAAAAACGAATATTCTATATTGGGTTTAAATAGAAAGTCGAATAATTTATTTACTCATATGGACATTAGGGTGACAGCCATTTTTTTTTTTCAATTTCAAGACGTGCTTTCTGGACGCGCATTGAGTTCAAAGTTCAAATATGCATTTATATGCATATAACAATTATCAAAAAAATAATTTTTCACAAAAAATTTTAATATTAATAATTGCGTTTCAATAAAATTAATTAAAAAACCATAATCTAGAGTAAATTATCTTTCTAATAAAATAACAAAATCCATTATCGGTTGAAAAACAGTCAAGTTATATCAAGTTCCCCAATCAATAAATGCGCCACAGACCACGTGATTAAGAAACGACATTAAAGACATTGAAATAATTTACAACAACAACATTTTTGCATTCTCCTGATCCCAAACTTATCTTATGTAAAGTATATTGCAGTTCGTCTATTGTTATGCCGTTCCAAATTAATGTTAAAACGGTACGTATTTTTAGCGCTATTTCAAAATCTCCAATTTTACTTTTTCAAAAATTTTGTTCAAGAAATTTTTCGAAATCAACGATTGTACCTTAAGGTCTTATTAACAAAATATATGTAATTAAAAATGTCAAATATTGTAGGCATCCTGTTTTTAATTTGGTGAGGGCAGTGTTTTTATTTCAGCGGATTTGAAGAAAAATGTGATTTTCCAAACTTTTTCAACTTTTAGACTACATTTTTTTGATGTTTTCATATTTCAAATATCTTTTGTCAAAACATTATAGAACTTGATATAAGTTCTCAATCTTGGAAATTAAGGTTAAATTGAAACACTATAAATTGTCCCTCTTTAAGGTCAAAAGTCAAATTTAAGGGGGTTTACATTTTTTTAAAACAAAATATCCCCCTCATCCAATTGATCTGAAACTTGGTCGATAGACGTGCTGTGAAAAGAGATTTACTTTGACATAGTCACGCACAGTCACGCATAGTCACGCACAGTCACGGAGAGATTAAAACCTCACTTCCCCTCATCCGATCGATCTGAAACTTTGTCCATAGACTTGTTGTGGCCAAAGATTAATTTTAAGGTAGTCACACACAGTCACGCATAGTCACGCACAGTCACGGAGTGCTTTAAAACCCAGTTCCCCTTATCTGATCAATCTGAAACTTGGTTCACAGACTTGTTGTCAACAAACATTAACTTAAAGATAGTCACGCATAGTCACGCCCAGTCACGGAATGATATAAACCCTATCTCCCCTTATCCAATTAATCTGAAACTTGGTCCATAGATTTGTTGTGACCAAAGATTAATTTTAAAATAGTCACGCAAAGTCACGCACAGTCACGGAGAGATTCAAAACTCATATGCATAAGGAAAGAAAGAGTTTTAATAAAAACTTGTTTTTATGGGTTAGATTATTTAAACGTTAATAATATGACGAAAAATAAAAAATAATTAAAAATATATATATTGTATATTGTATTGCTTTCTAAATATATTGTATTGCTTTCTAAATTGTATTGTTAGAGCAACGCTTTGAGAAGTGTTTTAGCATGTCGTGTCTGTAAATAAGTAATATATAGGGGAAGAAGTTTGGTTGTGGTTTTGACCTAAAGCATATGTGTTTTTCTTGCAAAAGTCATTTGTGTGTCATGGCAGCACGTTCTTTTTGTACCGAGTACCGAAACGGGCAGACGCGTCTGCTTTGTGCTAGGAACAAATTTATTTTTCTGTGCTTGAAAAAGACCAATAATACAAATTTACCCCTTTTCAATAGAGTTAGAAATCGAAGTGAATCAATCAAAAATGTGAGTGCAATGCATTTTTATTCAGTAAATTTATTATATTTTGTGAGTAAATATCGATTGCAACCAATATGTTGACACCAAAAAAAATTTTCACCACATCTCAAGATGGCTGCAAAATTGGGTTGTGGCCACCTTTTTTTTTTTTTTTTAATGGTGAAATATCGTCGTAGATGTCAAAATAACTACCCAGTAAGCAATATAACACATATAAGCAATAATAACTCCATCAATTGTTTCGGATGCGATCGGCTCGTTCATTTGAAGTGTGCTGGCACATGAGCCAGCTGCTTCAAACGCGAAAATTGTGATTCGGAAGACGAATAATGCCATTTATTTATCATTATTATTTTTTATTTAGTTTTAAGTTTTTCTCAATAATAATGCCAATAAGGGCTTTGAAAATAAATAAACTTTAAGTTTTTCTATATTCGTAGTGGTTTTTCTTCATATTTTCCAAGGTTTCCAAGGATGGCCACAACCCAACCAAAAAAAATTTTGCCCCCAAAAATGGCCACTTCACAAAATTTAGAAAAAAAAATTCCGTTTGACGAAATTCCTTCACCAGCAGTTAGCCACGGTCTCTAGCTTTCCACAGATACCCAGTTGTCCGCATAAGTTGCACTGGGTGAAAAGTTATAAGCCGAAAACCTAACTATGGCCACAACCCAACCTCTTCCCCTACATATACTGTTCTTAATTTGTTTTGAACACCTCACTTTTTTCATTATTTTGAACAGTTCGTTTTTAGTTCTGTAACATTTCTGTAATAATATCTGTTAAGATACTGTTGATAATTTTTTATGTACTTATGCCAATATACGTTTTATTATTGTACCGTCTCTGTTTAGTATGTTGCTTATTCATAATTACCTTTTATTAGAACAAGATGAAATAGTTCAAAGGAAAATATTTTTTCTATCGTTAAGTAAAACAAATCATTGTAATTGAACGAAAAGAAAAGACTTAATAAAAAAAACATTTACTTATTTACTTACATTAGCAAGCAGCACCACATAATGATAGTCCTAATTATAGCTTTATCTAATTTGTCTAACGTTTTGCAATTAATTTTGTCATTTACTAAAACGATACGTTGTGTAACGAAACATTTGAAATTTGTATGAAAAAAATTACAAATTCCTAAAGAAACGCAAATTTAATTTAAAAAAAATTACTTTTACAAAAAAAACTATGTATTTGAGTTCAACATAAAAAAATAACTTAAATTTATTAAAAGCTAAAATATAGACTAGAATGGGCTAAAAATTAATTATCACCTAGGAATAGCTGTTTATTTTGGAAATTTGTTCCTCCTTAATTTTTAAAGAGATCTCATTTAATCTCTAGCAACACGCTGCAGCTAGAATATGCGATTGACAATTTTGATTATGAGGACTGACTTGCAGGGTTTTGTATAGACTCGCATGGCATATCATCTTCGTCATCTGCAAAAAATGACTGAATATTTCTTTTATTTTTAACGTCTGTTATTCGATCATTCGAAGATTTTTGTGATTCTAAACTTTTCTCCATAATACCCGAAACATCGAGTCCTGTGGCTTGAATGATTTGTTCCTCCGTAGTAGACAAGAATATTCCATTGTAACAACTTCCGAAGGTTTTTTGTTTGGACGACGTATTGCGGGAAAGTTTCTTTTTGACATGATGTTTTTGATCAGCAAATACCTTGAAAAATAACAAACATTAGCATTGAGCTGAAATGCATCAATCAATATATGATATTTCATACTTTTCGCCATAATCTAGAGTCCTTTGTGGGTGGGCCACATGCATTCAGCTTAGTTGTGAGTTGATCCCACAACCGTTTTGTTGTGCCTTTTTCGGGTCCCCAATTTGGAAGTTTATTTTTGGCCAATTTAGAATGATCCATCATAAACTTGGCCATTACTTCCTTTTGTTTGGCATTTATTTTACATGAATTTGGCCTAAAACAAGACTTTGTATTTATGGCATTAAAATTTTTCAAACTTACAGTTCTGTTTTTTTTTTTTTGCACTAAAGCAATCAATCATCGTAGCATACGCAACGAATTACATTTCAAAAGCTATTGGAAATCGAGCTAATGTCTTCAGTTTAATATACATAAAAAAAACGAAATTCAAAATGTAGCAATGGCGTTATAGGCCCCTATAATTTTTAAAACTCAATATCAAAAAACAGGTAGGAAAATTATAGTCGGTCTAGACCGACTATACGATACACTATACCATGGTTTAGAGACCCTATCTCTTCGATCCAACTAAGTGGATATAGAAAATAAGCATAAACCAAATTTGAGTGGCATTATTAATTTTTTGGCTGCAGATATGAAAAAGTTCATATCGGATGCTATATTTATATGGGGACTAGGTCAAAAAATGGACCGATCCTGACCACATATGGTAAAGTCACTTATATTTTGAAATAATATATACAAACCAAATTTGTGAAAAAATCTGTGCAATATTTTTGTTGCTTTGATAGATTTAAGTGAAAATCGGGAAACAGCTTTAGATGGGGGCTATGACAAAGAATTGATATGTGGGTTTTATTTTTGGACAACTGATAAATGGATGTAATAAACACACACAAACCCAAATTGACCGAGATCTATATGATAATTTCGATCTTATGGCAATTTAAGTCGATTTCATAGGGGTCATTTGTATGGGGACTAGGTCTGAACACGGACTAGATCTGAACATTCACCAATTTCAATAGCGTTCATCCTATGGCCGAGAAAAGCTTATATACCAAATTTCATTAAAATATATTCATATTGGCGACCTGTAGTTTGATTACAAGGTTTACATGGACATACAGACGGACGGACATCGCTAAATTGACTCAGAAAATGATTCTTAGTCGATCGGTATAATAAAAGATGAGTCTAGGTCAAATATTTTTGGTAGTTACAAACAGCAGCACAAAGTCATTATACCCAAACCACATAGTGGTATAGGGTATAAAAAGGAGGTGGCATTTTTATATAATTATTTTTTCTTTAACTAACACTAGCTATTTGTAAATACAGGTAAACCTCCTACAACGCGGTGAATAGGTTCCTGAAAAACTCCGCGTTATAGGAAATCGCGTTGTAGGAGACTCTAACTCCATACAAAAATCAGAGTTTGGTTCCAAAGTAAAAAAAATTTTCAATAAAATATTGGAATTTGTATAGTAAAAATATGTGCTTACTATAATTTTGTGTATTTATTTGTTGAGTCATAAGAACATACATATTATGTAATTTAATAACACTCCATTTATTTAAACAAAACCAAAATAAAAAATAAAATAAAATAAAATTTCAATTCTACGTAAAATATTCAAGTTGAAAGATTTAATAAATTAAAGCCAAAAGAGAACGATAACTTTCTACTCCTCCTCATCACTTAGTATGATTTGTTTCGAACGTTTTGTTCGTACTAGTTCAAAATCTGAGCTTGATCCACTATCAGATTCGGGCATCCTTTCGACGATTATTGGTTTGAAAAAATCGTCCATTGAAGTTTGTTTGCTCTTATTTCGCAAATCTTTATAAATTTCTTGATAGGGAACTAAATTGTTTTGAAGATTTCGTTTAAATATTTCTGCTCTGTCACTTAAAGGGTCGTTCTCTAAAATGTATTCTTCCAACTGCTTTGCCATATTTAAAACTTTTTCGATATTTTTTAGTGAAAAGTTTTTATTTTCAACATCGGAAAGATCGTCAGAGCTATCTCCAACTGATTCTTCATTTGTCATTGTCACTAAATCTGCTTCGTTTATTTCGTCGTCCGCAATTAATTCTTGAATATCAGCCATTGTTATTTCATCAAATCCATCACCTTCTACTGCATGCGCCAATCTCACTATGTTCCTATATTCATCTTCTATTGGTGTAGAAACAGTGCCCTGAACGTCTATTTCCTGTATTAGTGCTTTCCAGCAAGCTTTTAGTATTGAAGGACGAATTTCTTTAAGTGACGCATCAACAATTTCAACGGAATTTAAAATTGTAAATTGTTTCCAGACTTCTTTAACCGTAATATTTGCTGACTCCATCTTCTCTAATATTACCTCAAAGGATTTCCGAATGTAGTAAGCTTTGAATGCTGCTATTATGCCCTGATCTAAAGGCTGTAATAGCGATGTGGTGTTGGGCGGTAAAAATTCGATTTGAACATTAGGATGACTTAAATCAGTCGAATGGGATGGCGCATTATCTAAAAGTAGTAAAACTTTAAATGCTAAGTTCTTTTTTTTTTAAGATAATTTTCTACGTCAGGAACAAAGCAATGATAAAACCAATCATTAAATAAACTGGCAGTCATCCATGATTTTTTGTTGGCTCTCCAATACACTGGAAGGTTGTTTTTGTTGCATTGTTTCATACATCTTGGATTTAATGATCGGTTAATAAACATTGGCTTGGTCATAAAATCGCCAGACGCATTACTGCACAGCAATAATGTTATTCAATCTTTCGAAACTTTGAAGCCAGGAGCTCTTTTTTCGTTTTTCGAAATAAAAGTTCTTGAAGGCATTTTTTTCCACCACAAGCCTGTCTCATCTGCGTTGAACACTTGTTCAGGTAAATAACCATTTTCTTTAATAATTTTTTCGAACTCTGCTGGATATTTTTCTGCTGCATCTGCGTCTGCGGATGCACTTTCTCCCTGTATTTTTAAATTGTGAAGTGCATGTCTTTTTTTGAATTTTCCAAACCATCCATTACTAGCTACGAATTGATGATTGTCTTCATCGATTGACGATTGTCCTGTTTCCTTTAAATAATTAAATATTTTTAGTGCTTTATGCTTAATTACATTCCCATCTAAGGGCAATCGTTTTTTTTTTTTGTCATGTCTTCTATCCACACCATAAGCGATTGCTCCATTTTCTCCATTATCTGCGGTCTAGGACGAGCAGTTACTTTCGCGACTACAGAGGATCCAGATTCTACCGAACTTCAAATTTTTTTTCGTTTTGTTTGATAGTTCTTATTGTTGACTCATTTAAGTTAAAATGTCTGGCAATATCACTTATCCTCTCTTGATTTTGAAGTCGATCCAAAATTTGTATTTTTAATTCAATGGATAAAAATTTTCGTATTAACGGCGTTTTTTTTTTCATTCGGCATTTTTGTGGCTAAATTTAAAAATTTATTTGCATTTAAATAAAGTTACTTACATACATATAAATTAGGTTTAAAAGAAACTTACTTATTCACCTTAAAATAATTTTATCAAAACTCTTTTACGAAAAAAACAACAATTGTTTCACAAATTTTTTATAATTTAACTGGAATTAGACTGAATATTTTTTCGCAATTTTTTACACGCTTTAGATTTATGCTTTTATTTGCATTGCCGACAACAAACTAACAAAAAAAAATATTACATCAAATGAAAGTAGCATAAATCGTTGTGTGATGTTAGAACCGCGGGGAAACCCCTTTTTTTTTAATTTTGTCGTTGACTACACAATTACGTATTTGTTTGGCACTTTGTAAACACATGTTCAAGTGTAGGGTGGCAATGCTATAAAAAAGATAGGTATCAAAGTCTGAAAATAAATGCAAAGAATTTTATTTGGGCAAGAAAACCTTTTTCAAATTAAAATAGTAAATATTTGAAAAAATTTTCGTAAAAATCGCGTTGTAAGAGTAGCGTTGTAAGAAAAAGTCCGCATTTTGGGAACCGCGTTGTAGCGAAAACGCGTTATAGGAAACCGCGTTGTAGGAGGTTTAACTGTAGTGGCTTGTAAGTCTTCTTCTATCAACTCTATTGGTATAATTCATTCTTACATCTTGGATTTTGACTATTTTCTGAAGAAGCTGCCATAACGGATTTTTTACAGTACTGATTTTGTTTATTAAAAATATTAAACAACCGATCTAGATCAATCTCTTTGTAATTGCTGCAGCATATAATATGGCGTTCACACGACGAAATTTTGATGTGTTTTAGCTCTTGTTTCGAAAAACAAAACACAGTCGTTCACACTTGATTTAGTGTGTTTAAGTCAAACATTTAAAAAATAAAAAACAATTGAAAAGTTGTAAAATTTTTAAAATGGATAAAATTAATATCATTAAATTGGCGGCCATCTACTTGAATAATATTAATGATGAAATTACACTGCTCTGATTATAAAGGAGACATACGAAAACCTAAGCCAAATTCTGGATAAAATCTGTTATCATGATTATAATTGGAAAATCTGCGCAGATTTAAAAGTTGTTGCTCTACTCACGGGCCTGCAAACAGGCTACACAAAATACTGCTGCTTTTTATGCGGATGGGACAGTCGAGCCCGAGAAAAACATTACATCGTACGGAACTGGCCTCGTCGACAAACTTTTACTGCTGGTCAGAAAAATGTTGCTCACAGTCCTACACTTCGAGTAAATACATTAAATGGACAGGATCGGATGAGTGGGCTCGGCACCTACCAAACAAAGTAAATATTTAATATCATAATTCAAAAAAAAAATTAATATAAATGGACCGATCCTGACCATATTTGATAGTCATTTTTTTTTTCAAAAATATATAAAAAACAATTTGAGAAAAATCTGTGCAATATTTTTGTTCTTTGATAGAATTAAGAGAAGGTCAGGAAGCAGCTTTATATGGGGGCCATGACTAAGAATTGTCCTATAGGGTTTATTTTTGGACTACTGATTACTGGGAGTAATAAACATACACAAACCCAATTTGACCGAGATCTATATGATAATGTGGATCTTATGACAATTTAAGTCGATTTCATATGGGTCATTTGTATGGGGACTAGACCTGAACATGAACCGATTTTCACCAATTTCAATAGCGTTCATGGTATGGCCGATAGAAGCTTACATACCAAATTCCAAATTTCATCAAATAGTATTCATATTTGCGACATGTAGTTTGATTACAAGGTGTACATGGACACATAGACGGACTCAGAAAGTGATTCTGAGTCGATCGGTACAATGAAAGATGGGTTTAGGTCAAATATTTTTGGTAGTTACAAACATTAACACAAAGTCATTATACCACATCGTGGTATACGTCAAATACTATCAGGTTGAAGATTTACCGAGATCTGAACGTCCAAAGCGGCTTAGTGGTACCGAAATTAGAGCTGTAGTAAGAGAACTAACGACTTATCAAGCCTAAAGTGCAGTTAAATTATCAGAAAACATAACGCAGAAAGATGAGGCTTTATCTTCTTGGGAAAACATATTATATGCAGATAACAGCAAATCCGAAATTTTCGGTGCGATAAGGCCCCCAAAAATATGGCGTGCTAACAATGAAACCTTCAAAGAAAAGTATGTTACCAACACTGTCAAACACGGTGGAGGTTCAGTTATGGTGGCAACAGGAGTTGGTAATCTTGATTTTATTTACTCCACTATGAACAAAATAGATTACTTAGCCATTTTGAAGGACAATGTAGGCCCTAGCGTCGAGAAATAAAGCATGACTGGAAACTGGATCTTCCAACAGGACAACGACCTAAAGCATATATCTAAAATTGTGAAAGAGTGGCTACTGTACCGTACTCCTAAGATACTTGACCATTCGCCGCAGTCCCCGGACCTTAACCCGATCGAGCATCTGTAGGAACACCTTGACAGAAAAATCAATCGAAGGGCTATTTCAAGCAAGGCAAACTTAAAGAAAGCTCTAAAGGAAGAATGGAGCATAATCTCCCCCGATATAACAAAAAAAAAAAACTTATCGAGTCGATGCCTAGAAGACTATATGAGGTGTTTAGGCCAAATGAAAATAAAAACCATATATTAAAAAAATTAAAAAGTTTGTGTTCAGGTTCTGTTGTCTTTTCCTTTTTTTTTTGCGCGTAAAATTTGGCCATTCTAAAAAAAAGTGCATTTATTTCTGTTTTGTATTACTTTTGTTTAATGTTTTTTATTGAGTTCAGCTAGTATTAAATAACTCTTAAATTTATATTTATTTTTGATTTTGTGTTAATTTCTTCATTTTATTAAAACTTTTAATATGAGTAACTAAGGTATTTACCTTTATTTTGGTGCTCAAAGTATATCTCGAGTAATAATAGTAAGAGCTTTGAAACTTTGTGTGAGTCCATAAGTTAATAATATTAGTCAATTTTTTGTACCCTACGTGGTTAGGGCATAATGAGTTTGTGCTGATGTTAACTACCAAAAATATTTGAACTAGACCCCTCTTTTATTATACCGATCGTCTGTGTATCCATGTAAACCTTGTAGCCAACTTACAGGTCGCAAATATGAATATATTTTTAAGAAATTTGATATACAAGCATTTATCGGTTATAGGATGAAATTGGATAAATCAGTCCCCATACAAATGACCCCTATGATATCGAATTAAATTTACATAAGATCCAAATTAGTATAGATATCGGTTTGTGTGTACTTATTACACCCATTATTCAGTATTCCAAAAATAAACCCTGTAAGACAGTTCTTCGTCCTAGCCCCTATATAAGGCTGCTTCCAGATCTTCACTTAAATCTATCAAAAAAAAAAACAAAAACATTACACAGACTTTTCTCAAATTTGGTTTTTATATGTTTTCGATCCATAGCATCGATCCATAGCATCCGATAAGAACTTTTTCATATCTACAGGTGAAAAAATTAATAACAAAGCTACTTAAATTTCTTTTTTATTCCTTTACACTATAGTATTAAATATAGACAATCTATCTATATATATATAAAATTCATTTTCTGTTTGTTTGTTTGACCGCTATAGAAATTTGCAGTTTTCAACGGATTTCTCTGAAATTTGGTACATACAATCTCTGGACTCCAGGGAAGGTCACCATATTTATCTTATCGGCCATGCCTGCTTTTACGCCCACTTTTTATACACACATTTTAACTTTTCAACGGATTTCTCTGAAATTTGGTACACATGATCTATACTCAAGAGACTGTCTTACCGGCCACGCCTATTTTTACGCCCACATTTTTTACAATTTTTATGGGTTTCACTCGAATTTACTGCACATTATTCTCATATCCCAGGCAAGGTCATCATATATTTTTATCGGCCACGCCCACTTTTTTTAAATTTCTATATACGCTTTTAGTGTTTGTTAACATATTTTAATTTTTCATGGACTTCCCTAAAACTTTATGCATAAATCTCTTTACTTACTACTCTTGAGTTTACACCATTATGAAATTAATATTGTAAATCAACCTATTACAAATATTCCCCTCTTGCCTTTTATATTATATGAGTTGTAACACCCCAAAATTAGTGCAGATTTATTTCGTGGGTTAACAGATACAGGTTGACTACCATTGTAGGATTACTCCGATGAGGTTAATTCGTATAAATATTTCCATCTCGCCTTTTTAACTACATTGGAAGACAAAATGGTGGAAAAAGAACTATTTTTAATTGTGACTTGCACATGAAAGCGTAGCATATAGGCCGTACTACCTCAAATGCAAAAAGGCTTAGACTAAACAGAACTCTAGAGAACCCAATCGGATCCAAATTCGAATCGAGTCTCAACGAGTTAGACAATCTGAGTCGAGAAATGCTGAAACATCTGAGAGAACTCAATAACGTCTTGAAGCCCAAAAATCAACTAAGATCATATTCTTCGAGTGCTGCACCTGTCAGCTCAAGTGATAACGATTCATCATCTTTACCGTCTGCGTCCTCTAAATTTACAGCTCACACAGAGGTAGCTACTGGTACTGTACCAATAATTCATGAAAATGTTACACCTCTTAATTATGATCAAGTTTTAAATTCTTCTGCTCCTGGTTTAAATAACAATCAAATAATACATAACCCGCTGAGAGTTATACCTCCAAAGAAAACTATATTTGTATCCCGCTTAGCTTCAGAAACTTCAGTTGAAGATTTAGAATTCTATATAAAATCTAAAATCGATTCGAATGCACTGATTTCAACGTATAAGTTCAATTATTCTCAACCGAGAACTATCACCTCATTTAAAATTATTGTCCCAGCTGATCTCTTCGATATTATACTTAATCCTGATTTTTGGCCCGTTAGTACACTTGTCCGTGAATATCAATACAAAGAAAATCCAAGAAATGCTGTTCATCTTCCGCTAAGAAATTTAAATGCTCCAAAAAACTAACTACTCTTCATGATAACCAAATATATATAATTTACCAAAATGTTCGTGGCATTAACACAAAAATAACGTCTCTGTTTAAACACAGCTTTGATTTCTCTCATCATGTTATTGTTCTTACTGAAACCTGGTTAAAAAGAAATGTCTTCAACGCTGAGATATTATGTAATAAATTTCATATTTACAGACTTGACAGAGAAACTAAAACAATTGGTGGTGGTGTTCTAATTGCTGTCTCCTGTCAACTATCATCTGAAGAAATACGTCTTGATTCTTTACCGAATATTGATATTATTGGTGTTATGTTAAAACTAAATCAAAAAAAAGTTTTTATTACTTGCTCCTACATACCTCCTGATTCTGATCAATCGATTTATAATGAACATTTTGAATCAATAAAATCAGTTGTAACAAAGGCTAACCCTGAAGATTCTATACTTGTTTTTGGAGACTTTAATCTGCCGTTAATATCATGGACATTTTTAATTGATTCTTTTTACTACACTCCTACGGTGTCAAATGAAGATAACGATAATTTCATAAATAATTTATCGGACTTGTGTCTTTTTCAAACTAATGGTGTTCATAATGATCATGAAAGGATTTTAGACTTAATTTATGTTAATGAGCCAATAAACTACTATTTATCTCGCGCAGATCCTGTTACTTTACCAGAAGATCGTTACCATCCTACCATTGAAATAAACTTGAATTTGCCATTTGTTTCAAAGTGTAAATCAAATAACTTAAAAGTTTTTTGTTTCAAAAGAGCAAATTACAACGATTTAAATTATTACTTCAGTAATACTGATTGGCTCCAATTATTATCTATTACATCTGGTTCTCCCACATCAATCGATACAGCGATCAAGTTATTCTTCGAAACTGTTCTATTTTATATGAATGAATGCATCCCGAAGTTTACTGTTTTCAACCACTCTGGCCCTCCTTGGAGCACAAAACAATTGTCGAGTCTTAAAAACTTAAAAAATAAACGACACAAAAAATATAAAGTGTCTGGTCTTTTATCTGATTATACGAAATATTCAGTTACACGTGCAGAGTATAATATTCTAAATACAAAACTTTATAAGAATTACATGGAAACTATGAAAATAAATTTGAAGAGAGATCCAAAATCATTTTATAAATTTGTAAACTCTAAAAGGAAATCTACTGGATATCCAACTGAAATGAAGTATCTTAATCGTGAATCCCGTGATGATGTAGTTATTAGCGATATGTTTGCTGATTTTTTTAGCACAACTTACTCTGATGTTCAATATGACATTTCAAACATATATCCATTTCCAGTTATGGAACATCAATCAATTTCATTTCCTTTTATAAAGACTTCGGATATCAAAAATAACTTAAAAACATTCAAGAATTCAACTAACGGAGGACCTGACGGTATCCCTAGCTGCATTTTAATCAACTGCGCCCAAACTTTGGCTGTTCTATTATGCATTTTATTTAATTCATCCATTAAACATGGGCATTTTCCTACATTATGGAAAGATTCATATATTATTCCTTTATTTAAATCTGGAAACAAATCGAATGTAGCTAACTATAGAGGAATAGCTAAGCTTTGTGCTATTCCCAAACTATTTGAAAAATGTTTAACGGATAATCTCTGTCATCAGGTTTCTTCTATAATATCACACTCACAACATGGTTTTCGTAAGGGGTGCTCTATTTCAACTAATATTTTACAACTTACAACTTTGGTAAATCGGGGTTTCGTCAATGGGCTACATACCGACGTTATTTATACTGACTTCAGTAAAGCTTTCGATAAAGTAAATCATGATCTTTTACTCAAAAAATTATATTTGATGGGCTTTACAGCAAACAGCATAAGCTGGATAAAATCTTACTTGATCAACAGAAATCAACGTGTTTATTTTAATAATACTACCTCAAAGAATATTATAGTTAAATCTGGTGTGCCTCAAGGAAGTCATCTTGGACCAATTTTATTTACTCTTTTTATAAATGATCTACCAAGTATAATAAAAGCCTCAAATGTTCTTATGTATGCTGATGATGTCAAGATTTTCTTAAGCTATAAGAATTATTGTGAACAAATTCACCTACAACATGATCTAAATAATTTTTATAGATGGTGCCACATAAATTTAATGGAATTAAATTTAAAAAAATGCAAACACATGCACTTTACAAATTAGGTGAATTTGGTTGTTACAAATTTGGAGATTACCAGTTGGAGCAAGTAAATAAAATCCTGGATCTGGGTGTTCTTTTAGATGCCAAATTAGAGTTTGTTCAACACATTTCGATGATAATTATTAAAGCACGTGGTGTACTGGCCTTCATTAAAAGATGGGCAAAGGAATTCAATGACCCTACAGTTAACAAACAACTATACATCTCCCTAGTAAGACCAATTTTAGAATTCGGGTCTGTTATTTGGGATCCACTATCTAATATTCGCAGTGCCAAAATTGAATCGGTCCAGAAGCAATTTCTCCTTTTCTGCTTAAGACGTTCTTATCCAAGTTTTGTCAATCTGCCATCATATACAATTAGACTTTCTCAAAACTGCCGTCTTTAAAAAGCCGAAGAACAATGCTTAATGTTATGTTTTTATTTAACTTAATTCGAGGCGACATATGCTCAAACTTTCTTATGGACAACATCTCCATGAACGTTCCGGTACGGTCAACACGTTTTTACACTCCACTGTTTATCCCAATCTGTCGTCAAAAGTTTGCCGATGCTGATCCATTTAGAAGAATTTGCCATGATTTCAATGATCTATACAATTTAATTGATTTTTCTTTAAATGATGATATTATTAAACGCAATATTATATTATTTTTAAATACATAATCTCAAATTTTTGATTTAAGGATTTGTATATATTATATTTTTTTTTTCTCTCTGTATTATACTTAACAGTCTGTAAGGTTTTACCATAGACTTAATAAATAAAAAAAAAAAAAAAAGACAAGCTTTATTAAGAGAAGCGGAAATGCCTGAATCAACTCAAGTGCTTCTAGAAATCCAGCGGATAATCTGTTACGATAGCAGGTATCATATATGCACCAGAACGAAAAACCAGAAATGTTGTATATCGCAAGGCTCTTAACTAAAATTCGTAACTTTTAGACATCATACACTCAAGATAACCCATGCATAAACAAAGATTAATTCTAAATATCTCAAAACTATAAAATCAATTATGGTAATCTTTTAAGCAATTTCACTTTTTTGTGAAACAAAAAGGTTTTTTACAATAGGAACGATTTTCTTTTCCATTTTTAGTACAAACTAAAAAAGTAGTAATCGATTCTCTGTGATCTATATTTAAAAATTTACAACAAATACAAAACCAAAGCTACAGTTATTTATATAAAAAATAAAAACACAAATCACTGACTTGCTTTGAGCGGTGTTAATTAGTTGCTAATTTTGACCGTTGACAACCAATTGGATATATATGGCCCATGGATTTTTTCCTTGAAAAAAAATATTTTTGACGACACTTTTGTTTAATACGAATACGTTAATATGAATCCACAAAAAATTAAAAGTTTTCCAGCAGTTTAGGTTTGGTCGTGAAAGGGTTAAATATATTTATATTACGTTCCGTTTTTGTGTGGCCTGGCAATGTGTTGTATAGCTGTAATCCTTTGTCGAACAACGAGCATTGCATTGCAGTTCTAGAGGCCCTCTGAAGTCTAAAATTTGCAATATTTCTTTGCTTGTATGGTTGTGCCTCTTTTACGTATACTTTTTGTTCCGTTAAATATGCTGGAGCTTTTACGATTTTTATTTTTTTAATAAATTTGTTTCTGTTCAATATGAGGCTTTGTTCTTATAAAAAGACTTCTAAATTAAAAAATCAAATAATTTTAAATTGAAATATAAAATGAATTTACTCCCCAAAAAACGTAAACATTGGGGAATTTTTTCAACGTGAACAAATTCTCCAATCCCATACAAATTTTTGGAGAGAAAGTTCATCTTTTTGTGGAATTTGTTCATTGGGCACTAAGTAATCAGCGCCTGCTAAGCGTAGTGAATCATTTTTCAAGTCAAAGGCCTTTGAATCCCGGGCAAGACCGGGTAAAAACAGCCATCAACGATTAATCGTTCCGTGATGTCCTCTCTTTTAGCAATGTGTCCAAAATATTTTAAATACTAGCTGCTAATTCGTTTCATCAATCTGTCTTATATATTCAATTATTCCAAGATTGAGACATTTGTCCGAAATTCAGTTCAGGAAACCCTTAGAATTCTTCTGTACACTCACAGTTCAAAGTTTTATATTCTTCTTCTCTCTGCCTACTTAATAGTCCATGCTTCGACAGCGTATGTGGCGATTGGGAATATTAGGGCATCTGCTAGACGGAGTTTCGTTTTTTTTTTTTTGTTATATTCACCTCTTTCTACAATTTGTACAATTTTGTTGTAGCAAGGGTTTGGCTAAGGAACCCCGTCTTCGGATTTCTGCAGAGCAGTCGCTAACGTTGCTTATTATTGACCCCAAATCCAGCTAAAATGGTTATTTCGGGATGGTTGTAAACTCTATGATTATGACTTTAGTTTTCTGTCCAATTATTTGAAGGCCATACCTACTGCTACATACATACATGAAATCTCCTCATAATATCCTCAGGTTCGTCAGGACAAGAAGCTATTATGACCACATCATCAGCGTATCTTAGGTTGTTTATTTTTCTTCCCCTAATTGGGATACCTCCATCCCACTCTTCCAATACCTTTCGCACTATTACCGCAGTATACGCATTAAACAGTGTGGGAGATAAAATACAATACTGTCTAGTACCAGACTTGTTTATTGTTCAGTTTTACTGCGGCGGTATTATCTTTGTATAGTTTGGGTATAATCCGCACTAGATGTTGTGGCACAGCAAGTTTCAGTAGCACATCCCAAAGAAGGTTCGAATACTTTGTAAAGTCCCTCAAATTTAGTTTATGCTTATTTTCTATACTCAATTAGTTGGACATAAAACCTTTTATAAAATAACCTTTTAAAAAATATTCGATACCTATTTTTTGTACTAGCAGAGCCCAGCCCACGAAATACGAGTGCGAATTCTAGGAAATTTTATTTTTTCATTCATAAATAATTGTGGCCACTTCACAATTCAACACAGATTTAATAAACACACACACAGCATTGTATAGTTTTTTTATTTGAAGCTTAGCTATGTGTTTTACGTATGTATTAGAAACAACTTTAAATGAATTTTACTCCAAAAAAAAAGTGATGGTACAAATCTCTAAATATGGTATACATCTGCAAAGAAATACCTTTCAAATGGTATATTTTTTCTCAAAATCGCTTAGTAATTGAAGGTCTAAAATATGTCACAAGAAATCGCCTTGCCTTATAGATAAATATTAGTTTTAAAACAAATTGACTATACTAAAATTATATAACCATATGGACACTGTTTTTTATCCGCTAATTTATTATGAAATAATTTTAAAGACTTAATCTATTTCAAAAATTTGTTTAAAAAAAGTACCGGAAATTTTACAATAAAACTCAAAACTCATATAATCACAAAAAATTTTTTTTTCCAACTGATTGAAAACACTTTTTCCAACGAACAATCCATTCGTCAAAACGTTATTTACAAGAATATTTCAGCTCTTTAAGTGAATTTGTTAAATGATTAATACTGTTGCTCAATCGCATCATTATTTCTTAAATTTTCTTTTTTACGAATAACGGGTTATAACAAAAAATCTGGACTAATTTGAATTGCTTATAGTTTTAGTATGCCTTTTCGAATCACGCTGGTATTGCATAATTGCAACTAGTATTGCATCATCTTTTTATCAAATAACTCACAACAGTGCACGCACTATATTAGTCTTTAAAATGCCTTCAAAGCAGCAACACCTCCAAGAGCGCATTGTACGGTTTTACGAAAAACACGCAGAGAAGGGGAAGTCGTTCACATGTGTCCATTTTCTGGCTGAGGGCGTGGCAAAAAGTACTATATATTCCATTGTGAGTTCCTTAAAAATAGAAAGGCAGTCTGGTTCCGGAAGAAACCCGATAATTATGACTGCAAATAACATTAAGAAGCTCAAGACAGCTTTCAACAATAAGGATGGGTTAAGCCAGCCCGAAGCGGCTAGAAAATTCGGATGCACGCAGCCATATATTTGCAAAATGTTAAAATCGTTACATATTGAAGCCAGAAAAAAGCAACGGTCTCCTGCTTACACTGAAGAGCAAATACAATGAGTAAAATCGCAATGTAGGCGGATGTGCAAAAATTTCAAGGGAAAATCAACCATTTTGGATGACGAGAGTTATTTTCCACTTAGTGCTCCACAAATCCCAGGAAATTATGTTTTTTACACAAATGACATTTCTGCAACCTCTCCCGATGTAAGATATAGATACAAAAAAAAGTTCGAGCAAAAAGTTATGCTTTATATTGCTGTTTCCGATAAAGGAATTTCCAAGCCTTATTTCAAGCCAAGTGGGCAGGCCATAAATCAGGAAGTTTATCAAAATGAATGTTTAAGCAAAATTTTACTTCCATTCATTCATAAATATTATCAGGATGATGATTTTATATTTTGGCCGGACAAGGCCTCCTCCCATTATGCGAAATCCACACTAGACTTCTTGGTCAGGAAATACATCAAATTTGTTCCTAAAGACAGAAACCCCACCAATTTACCACAGTGCCGACCAATTGAAGATTTTTTTGGCGAACTTAAAAGCTTGGTCTACAAGAAGGGCTGGAAGGTCCAAAATGTCAAGCAGTTGACACGTCGCACCCGGAGGTGCCTCAAAAAAATCGACGAAATGGCGTACAATGTGTTTGTTCAAGCATCTACACAAAACTTCGTCATGTGGCCGACAATGGACCATTTATTAAAGTCCATTGAATAAAAATTTTTTGCACTAATATTATTTAAATGAAAAAAATATATTGAAGAAATAGTAACAGAAATTAAACTTTTGATTGTTCTTTTGAATTAGTCCAGATTTTTTGTTATAACCCGTTATTGAGTTTTCGATATCAATTTTTAAATATAATCCAATCAGAATAATAGGACTGATTTCCACGGACCGCTATAGTAATGCTGGTTTAAAAAATATATATATCATATTTCTAGGTCTATTATAAATTATTATTCTTTACAAAGCATACAATATGTCTATTAACCCTTTCACGACCAATGGGACATATAAGTGCCATTTTTATTTTTTCTTATATTTTCCACATTTTCCAACCGATTTTTTAAAAGCTAACTTGAGTCGACAGAGGATAGTTTTAGCTTTCAGATCATACCAAAAAAATGGCTCATGTAATCTCAGGACCTAAGACGGTGCCCCAAAGTCTGAAAATTGTGTTTTTTTTTTTAATGATATTTGGATGTCATTAATTCGGACGTTATTGAACCGAAAACATTAAAATTTTGATATAACATGGACCAGTATTTATGGTTTTCAGAAACACCAAAATATTTGGAATCGGTTTATTATTCAGCAAAATTCAGTACGGGTAAAAAAAATATTTTATATTTTTATTAAATTAAAAAATTTAATAATATTAAATCAACAATTAATTAAACTATAAATAAAAAGACTTAGAAAAAGATTTCTTTTCGATTTTTAGTACAAACTAAAAAAGTAGATCGATTCTCTGTGATCTATATTTAAAAATTTACAACAAATACAAAACCAAAGCTACAGTTATTTATGTAAAAAATAAATAACACAAATCACTGACTTGCTTTGAGCGGAGTTAATTAGTTGCTAATTTTGACCGTTGACGACTAATGGGATATATATGGCCCATGGATTTTTTCCTTGAAGGAATTTAAAAAAAATATTTTTGACGACACTTTTGTTTAATACGAATACGTCAATACGAATCCACAAAAAAAATAAAAGTTTTCCAGCAGTTTAGGTTTGGTCGTTAAAGGGTTAAATATATTTATATTACGTTCCGTTTTTGTGTGGCTTGGTAATGTGTTGTATAACTGTAATCCTTTGTAGAACAGCGAGCGTTGCATTGCAGTTCTAGAGGCCCTCTGAAGTCTAAAATTTTCCATATTTCTTTGCTTGTATGGTTGTGCCTCTTTTACGTATACTTTTTGTTCCGTTAAATATTCTGGAGCTTTTACGATTTTTATTTTTTTAATAAAATTTTTTCTGTTCAATATGAGCCTTTGTTCTATAGTCAGCCATTTAAGTGATTCTAACATGAAATTAATTGATGTGTACCGGTTACATTTTAATATGACACGCACTAATTTATTTTGAAAGTTTTGTAGTCTTTCAATATGATTTATTGTGCAGTATGAGCATATTATTGTTGACACGAATTTGAAATTAGGTTTGATCATTGTATTCTATGTATTAATTGCTATTAGTATCGATATTTGTTTTCTTAACCGTTTGAGGAAATTAAAAAATATAATCGATGTGATTTGCAAGTCTTTGTCAATTACGAATCCCAAATATTCAATTTGATCTACCCTTTCAATTATTTTATCATTTATTTTTAAAATTATGTTGCTATTAGCAGTAATTCCATTATTTTTGTTTAGTTTTAGTTTGTTCATTTTTAGCCACTCATTAACATTTTCCATGTCTTGATTTGGATTGTCATAGCATTGACTATCTAAATCTGCTTCAGTAAAAATTAGTGTGTCATCTACATACAATATTATTTCACAATTATCCATTATGTTTGGCATATCATTTATGTATATGATAAATAATAATGCTCCTAATGTTGATCCTTGCCGTATTCCATAATCATTATTTCTTATATTAGATTTAATATTATTTAGTTTCGTGATTTGTTTTCTCTTTGTTAGGTATGTTTTAAACCATTTTAGTTCTATGTCCTGGTTGCCGAATTCATATAATTTTTGTAAGTAGTATGGTTCTATCTATCGTTTCGAATGCTCGTTTAAAATCTAAAAATATTGAAATGATTTTTTATTTATTTCTCTAATTTTTTCCATCTTTTTATTAGGTAATTACCTGATGTTTCGAATTAAAAATTCTTCCTAAATCCCTATTGGTGTTTGGATACTAAATTATTTGTATCGAATATTTTTTCGCATGTCTTTAGTGTGTTTATTGGACGAAATTCTTCACATTTAGTTGGTTTTGCAATTGTGTTATCATAGATGCTTTCCAATTATCAGACAATACTCCTGTTCGTAGTGATTTATTTATTATATCTAGCAAAGTTGTTCCTATTATAGTAGAACAACTCTTCGAAAATATAAAAATCAAAATTATAAAAAACAAAGCAACTTCTGAAAGACTGGTTCAGAAGAATCAAAATTGTCTACTTGAATCTGTTATCCGAAATGTACTTCTATACGCTCTTTATATTATTATTTTTTTTTTTTTTTTGAACACTTTGTACTTTTTTTAGTTTTTTAAAAAATACTAGCAGATCCCAGCCCTCGAAATTCGAGTGCAAATTCTAGGAAATTTTAGTTTTTCATTTAATAAGTTATTTTACAAGACCCTAAAGGTGTGCTAATGAAATTTAGCCAATTCACAATTCAACACTTTTTAAATATCGATTGCGTTATTGCCGGTTTATGGCCAATTATTGGTTTATGTCTGAAATTATTTTCAATTCAACACAATTATTGTTGTGAGTGAAGAAAACAAACTAATTTTTTTTTTTGCAAACACAATAACAAATTTAATAAACACACACATAGCATTATATAATATTATGTATGTGTTAGTAGCAACTTTGAATGAGAATAACTCATAAAAAAAAATGTAAAAATGTAAAAATCTGTAAATCTGATGGAAAGCTAAAATGAAATACCTTTTAAATGATCAAAATAGGATTAAAACTGACACACTAACATCGGTCGCAAGAAATCGGCTTGCCTATTAATATTATAGATTTAGTAAAATCGGCCATAAAATGTACCGAACTACGTACATGCAAATGACTATTTAATTAAATTTTACTTTTGTTTTTGTTCTATTAACTTACCGGTACATTAAAACGTTGCACTGGTATGCTGTATGTTGTATTACAACGTAATGTTTGATTATTTACTGCACTTGTTACTGGTCTCAAATAAGTATTTGATGGTAGTTTTAATACTTCAGTATTTGTGCGTGCTGTTGATGTTGTCAATGCTGACGTTGGCATGGCTGACGGCATCATATGATTTGAAGAATTTTTTGATATACCACCTTTCTCTTTTTTATGACTTATGGTTGTTGCTGTACTTTTATTAAAATTAGCAGAGGTATTTGTTGAACTATTAGACTTTGTAGCATGATGACGCTGATATAGCAATAAAAAGAATAAAGACAAATAAAATAAAATCAAAAAGTCAATACAAACAGAGAACATGTGAAACAAACCTCTTGTTGTTGATTTGAATTATTTAATGAACCTGTCGTCGTCACAGTAGCTTTTGTTAACTCATTACCACATGGTCGTGTTTGTGCACAACTGTGAGCATGTCTGGGCCAATGTAATTGTTGGCAGGGATAATCACAATACGATGTATTCCAACAGCAATAGAAATTCGCTTCTCTAAAACAATTTGCACACCATTGTTTGCGTTTTGTTTCCTCTACGGATCGTATTCTTTCCAATTCGCATTGTTTGCGTATTTCAACAGCTAAACGAGTCTTTTCATTTTCCATACTTTTGCTCATTTCACACAACATCAGATCTGAGGTTCGCTTGAGTTCGGCGATTTCTTGTTCGTACGACTGTTTTGACCTTTCCAACTCCATAGTTAGTAGTGTGATTTTTGCTTGTAGGCTTGCATCATCTCCCTGTGCCATTTCACCCATAGTATCTTCTACAACGGATATAAAGAAATCCGTTAGCTAAAAGTAGAGCGATAAAGAGAGACAAAAAGTGTATAAAAAAATGTTGATACTAAATGTGGAAGTTGAAAGAAATATGTTGTAAAGAGTAAGTCAATGAATTAAAAAAATACCTTCTTCATATTTGTAAATTTTTAAAAATGTACTTAAATAATACTTTTTTTAATGTACTTTTTTTACCTCTAAATAAAGTACTTAATGTATTTTTCAACATTGTACTTTACTCTTTTTTACCCCTTTTGTAAATGAACTTAAATAGTATCAGGTTTAAAAATAAATTCCCGCCATTATTCGATGTCACCACGTGATAGGCAATATAAAAAAAAAAAAAAAACCTTCCACCAAATGAAATTTCTACACAGAAATGTAAAAAAAAAAAAATTTATTAAATTAATATATGGGGGGTTTCATGTCAAGTGCACCAACTTTTGAAACCGATGTCTTCCGATTTGCACCAAGGTTAGTCCTATCGGATAGTAGTTTAGACACAATTTTTCAGCAAGATCGGTCAAGAGATCTCTGAGTTAGAGGGGATCAAAATTTGACATTTTGGCCAAACAGGTGTTTTTTCTCATCCATGTAACTTATTACCTATTGTTCTTAGAAAATTTTCTTCCAAATAGTTTAGATAGCTATTTCTTCAATATTTCGGAAAAAAATACTTTAAAAAAAATTTTTAGACTTTTTTTTTGCTAAATCATTTTTTTTTCATAAGAAAGCTTAGGATTTTTCCTTTAAGAGCTTTTTGGTCGCTTACTGGGATGGGAGTGGGATATCTTTCAAAATAAATGTTTTGTAACTCAAGACAACGGTTTTTCAATTTTTCACAATTGCACTTTTTTGAATTTTTGCCTATTTGTGTGTAAAACCTTACAAATTAAACTTATACTGAGAAACTAGACAAATTAAACTTTCCGAAGGTATGTAACATACCTAACTAAGATTTCATACCCTCGATACTGTAATACCCAGAATATGTTAACCTCAGGAAAAAAATCAATTTTTTCTATAGAAATGTTGAAAAATTATTATTTTTTATTTATTTGTAATAATAATTAAATTAATATATAATAATAATATTAAAAATAAAAAGATATTTATCTTTTTGATAAAATTTAATCTTAATTACATTAGATCCATTTATATCATAACTATTTTTATACTTAATTTATTGTAGCTGATGAAGTATTTAAGTCTTGTAAATTTTTAAATACCCAGTCTTTCATCCAGCTTTTTTGTCGCCTTTATTTACTGCGTTTTTTCCTTTCTTAGCGATACTAGGTTCTGCTGTTGATTTCGCTGCTGGTTTATTTGTTGGCTTTGGAAAGAAATCGCATTGAATAGAGGCAGAAAACTTTTTCAACTTGAGTCTTCCATCGACAAGCGGTATAAAAGCATGGTATTGAGCGGTGCCATCGATTGTTACCGCAGCATCGAATCTGCTCTTCAATGTTTTCAATGTTTCCTGATAATCCTCTTTGCTACTAAAAACTATTTTAGTTTCTTTACAATAATTCTTTGCCCAATGGAATAAAGCAGTCACATCTAAGATGCGATCTTGATGAGAGCACTGCATTTCTTTTAAGGTTTGCTCCAATATCATCACATGCTCCTTTACCATGAGCAGTAGGATGAAAATGCCACTCAGCTGGCATTCCAAAATCTTTTTCATGAGCCATAAGATTTCCGAAGCTACTTTTGCTTTTAAAATGTTGACGAGCTCCGTCCGAAACGTAGTATACCTTCTTTACTGTAAATTTAGATTTTAGATATTTTAGTATTATCTTCTGGTACTCATAAACTGCAACGGTATCATGTTTTAAATCGTCGGATATGATTGTCATACTTTTGAGTTCCAGTTTTTCATCTTTCATGTAGTAAATAACTACTGTGAATATAGTTGCTTGGTCGTTATTGAAGTGGAATGCTTGTATGGCATCCTGAAGAACATATTTATAGTTTTCTACGAAATCATATGAAATAACGAATTCACCAGACTTCAAATGTATCTTTAAATCCTTGAAGAATGACCATTGCTCTTTGACTAAAAAATCATGGGTTCTCAAGTTTAGCAATCCTGTACACATTTCTTCCACAAAATCATCCACTTTTAAAATGATTGTTTTCAATGTTCATCTGTCAGTCTGAATCCAAGAATCAAATTTGACCTCCTCTATATATTCTCGATCTAAAGAGTTGATTAAATTTTCTTTGATGAATGTGGTTTTCGGGCAATTGGTACATTCACCTAAGTGGCAAGAAGTTGTTGCATTAGGACACATAGTCAATTTAAGGCAATCGCGGTAATCGTGTAAATCTTTTGCCGAATCATCTGTTAAATACTTTAAGTTGATTTCCTTCAACATCAGTTTAACATTTTCATGGTAAATGCAAACGGATACTGTGTGAGTTCCGCTGCTTCCTGCCAAAACGCATTGTTTTAGCCTCATTTGGGTAAATTTCGTGAAGCCAATTTTAACATCCACGTGTTCAGATTGAAATATTGCAAATAACTCTTTCAGGTTACAGAGAACCATTCTCTTCTGTTATGTTATTAAGGCATGTTACATACCTTCGGAAAGGTTAATTTGTCTAGCTTCTCAGTATAAGTTTTATTTGTAAGGTTTTTCACACAAATAGGAAAAAATTCAAAATAGTGCATTTGTGAAAAATTGAAAAACCGTTGTCTTGCGTTACCAAACATTTATTTTGATGGATATCCCACTCCCATCCCACTAAGCGACCAAAAATCTCTTAAAGGAAACATCCTAAGCTTTCTTATGGAAAAAAAAATGCCCTTTTTGAAAAAAAGGCAAAAAATGCTTTGATTTAGCAAAAAAAAAAAAGTCTAAAAAAAAATTTTTTTTTTAAGTATTTTTTTCCGAAATATTGAAGAAATAGCTATCTAAACTATTTGGGAGAAAATTTTCTAAGAACAATAGGTAATAAGTTAGATGGATGATAAAAAAAACACCTGTTTGGCCAAAATTTGATCCCCTCTAACTCAGAGAGATCTTGACCGATCTTGTTGAAAAATTGTGTCTAAACTACTATCTAATAGGACTAACCTTGGTGCAAATTTCATCCCGATCGGAAGACATCGGTTTCAAAAGTTGGTGCACTTGACATGAAACCCCCCATATACATAGTTAAAGAATTCAAATCAGAATTATTTAAAGCATATCAATTTATATGTGGAGTATGATACGAGATATGATTATTGATTTATTTTATTATTGAATGATATGTATAAATTTAAGATTTAAAGTGACAGTATTTTTGCAGAGAGGATAAATGTCCTGAGCTACTTCTATGCCACATACTACGCAAATGCTACTGAGCTGCTCATTTGTTATTTTCGGCAAGACAAATTTAATAATTCAAGATTGTCTTCGCGAAAATTGTCTTCCAAGAACCATACATTGTACCATGCACCACATATAAATTGACATACATACAGTGTCAGCTTATTTGATGCAGTGTAACAATTCAATTTCATCGTACATTAACTTCGGAACCAAATACAATACCGAAGAAATAAAAACGTCATTTAAAAGAGCGTCCTTTTTTATTCAAAAATGATATTTCAAATATTTTACAGTTTGTTTTTTTTTTATTTTAAATAAAAAGTAAAAAAACTACATTTCTACAATATATTTCTACAATTTAACAATGTTGATACCGTTGGCCGAGTTGTAGTAGGTTTTTTTATAAAATTTTCATTTCATAAAAAATAGTTCTAAAATAAACATTCGAAAACCAACGCACTTTTCGTATTATTTCTAAAACCTGATATATGGGCCGACGCACAACTATTGAGCAACGGGAGTTGGTCAGCCACACTATAAACAATTGAAAAGTCAGCGTGAAATTGCTGAACAAGTGAATATACCGTCTTCTACAGTTCAGCATATTTTAAACGGGTTTTGAGAGAAAATAGAGTGAAGGACAAAGGCAGAAAGGCACCAAATAAAATTCTTACTGCGAACAATGAATGAGATCATTACGAAAATTAATGAAAACCCCAAAAAATCGCTGATGAGGTGCACAATTCTCTTGGTAAGGCCTGTAGTGCATCAGAAATCCGTCATCTCTTGTTATCACATAACTTTCATGGTCAAGTACCACAACATGAACAAAAAAATAAAATTTGCCAGTTAAATTTCACAAAAAAATACTATTTTGAGGATTCAGAATTTTAAAACTGTGAAATTTTTTCCGATGAATCAAAATTTAATATATTTGGCTCAGATGGAAGGACGATAGTGTGGCGGAAGCACAATTCTCAGCTTGAGTTATAAAATTTGCATGCGACTGAAAAACACGGTGATAGCAGTGTCATGGTTTCGGCTTGAATGGCGGTATCAGGAGCTGCAAAGTTAGTTTCAATGGAAGGGAATATGGGTAAAATGATGTACCCAGGTATTGTAAAAAAAAACTTGCTACAGATTGCTGATAAACTGGGTGTGCGCCTCAACTTTCGTTTCTACCAGGGCAACGACCCGAAACATAAGTCGATAGTGGTGCCGACATGGCTAAGGAATTGTCCCCATCTCATGGAACCATCTCTCCTGACTTAAATGTTATCGAGAATTTATGAGTGTTATTTGAAACTATCATCCGCAAACACAACATTTCTAGCAAAAAAGCTTAAAAACAAAAGAATGAAGTAAAATTCAGCCAGAAACTACACAAAAACTGGTTGATTCCATGCAAAATCATCTTAATGCTGTTATATCTCAAAATGGTTATCGTACCAAATACACAAAGTATTGTATTTGTTAAGGGTGTGAAGTTAAATATCGAAATAAATATCTGTTAAGAATTTTAACAGAGAATGTTAATGTTAACATTTTCTGTTAAGTACTTCACTTCAGCAAACGAAATTTTTTATTCAAGTAAAAAAACAATTATCTAAATATTTTAATAATTACATTTAGACTATAAACATGTATCTGACAAATAATAAATTTGTTTTATTATTTTGTAATTTCATATAAAAAAATAATGTATATTCGCATATAACAGCATATAACATTAAAGTAGCCAAAACGGTTATTTCTAGCCGACCTGAATGAGGGTTGTCATATATCAGGTGAAAGCCCCATGGGAGTAGAATCTAATGGCATACCGGCCATATTCAATTGTTTCTCAGGAAAAAAGTAACAAAGGATCAAAATAAAAAAGCAGATTTTTTCCATAAGAATTATTTTCAAGGGGCCAAAACGGTTATTTCTAGCCGACCTGAATGAGGGTTGTCATATATCAGGTGAAAGCCCCATGGGAGTAGATTACAATGGCATACCGGCCATATTCAATTGTTTCTCAGGAAAAAAGTTACAAAGGATCAAAATAAAAAAAACAGATTTTTCCCATAAGAATTATTTTCAAGGAGCCAAAACGGTTATTTCTAGCCGACCTGAATGAGGGTTGTCATATATCAGGTGAAAGCCCCATGGCAGCAGATTACAATGGCATACCGGCCATATTCAAATGTTTCTCAGGAAAAAAGTTACAACGGATCAAAATAAAAAAAAGCAGATTTTTCCCATAATTTTATCAACTTTGAGAGTGACTCATACGCCGATATGATCAATTGGAATAAATTCCACTTGACTGAGCCTCCATGCTTGCAGTTCTATACTCAAGATCAGCTGGAAGACTTTCAATCTTCAAACGAAATAATCGAATTACCAGGTAAGAATACGGAAAATAGCTTAACTTAATAGTTTTCTTTTCAAACTATATTATTTTTGCAGCTTATCCATGTTATTCTCAAAACGCAGAGCGTTTCGTTGCATAATTTAATTTTATCATACAATTTTTTATTTGTTGCTGTAAAAGTTGAAATACGATGCGTAAGTAAGATAAGGGGGTACTTGTGGTTAATGACTTTTGAGAAAAAAAATTGTTCTCTTCAATACAAAACCATAGATATATAACACTTCAATATCCGACTGTAAATACCGAAGATACAATGAAAAGTTGAAAAAGTTTCCCCCTACATTCGGCGAAAACAAACAGAAGCATTTTTAAGACTGTTCTGCTGGAATTACCGAAATACTTTCTTAGCAAAAGTTTCGTGATTTTTTGCGAGCTTTAATTTTCTGTAATTAGGGTGGCACATTTGGGTGGTAGCAACTGAGATGTAAGGGGTAAGTACTAGAAGGGGGTAATTAAGGTCGATGATTTTGAAGCGAAAAAATTTGTCTCCTCGAGACGAACACATCAATATATCACAATTTAAGATGCGACTGTAAACGCAGAAGATATAAAGAAAAACGTAAAACCGCGACCTCTACAGTCGGCATAAAAAAAAAATTTTTTTTGAAAATGTTTTGAAAATATACTTCATAACAGGGGGCGTACGGAGCACTTTTTTTCAGCTGCCTGTATAGTCGGTACGCACTAATATACATATATTGAAGAATTTATAATACAAGATCTGTGAAAATCTTTGATAGAATTATTTAAAAAAACGCATTTATTTAATATAAAAGTTTAAATGTTTTTAAAAATTCGAGTTCGATCGATCATTCATTCATACCGATCGAATGTATTTTCCTTCCAAAAATTTAATTTTCTTTCATTTTTATTAACAGGATAATATAATAAATCCAACATATTAGAAATATTTTATTAATATGTAAATACAATGAAATCACTAATATTGATTGAAAGAATCTACAACTTTCTGTTTTTTACAGAATGAAAAAAAGCCACCCTAATGTATATATGTATTTATATTTTTTCCTTTCAAAAATTGAATTTTTGTTTAATTTTTATTTCTTTTAAACAGTTTTACACAAAACATTAATAGTTTCATATTTTCAATAAAAAAAATAAATTCATACAGATACTAACACTGCCTATTAACCCATTGAACATTTTTTACAGTGCAATTCTCATTTTCTCACCAACACAACTACATTTTTATTTTTGAACAGCACAGCTTTATATATATTCAAACCTGTTTTTGTGCTGTCTTTTTGTGCGATTTGTTTTGTGCGTTTTTTTTTTTTTGTGCGGTATATGAAAATTTCATATAATATACAGTGGCTCACATCTTATTTAACGGACCTCACATTTAAAATCAGTATATCTTTTAAACCAAAAGAGAAATCAACAAAATATAAATGCAGAATGGTAAATTGAGATGTTAACTTAAACAAAATGTTTTCATTTTTTAATTTAGAAAAAAAATAGTTTCATATTTAATTAACAATAACCAAAAATATTTAATATTCCAATGTATCAGCTTATTTGACCCACTGTGTTAATGAGAAAGCTGAGGACTAGTCTCATGCTTTGTTTTGTTTGTTTTAACGAGTAGGTAGATGAAATTTACTTGAAGGGAGCAAAGAGTTGCCTTTTGTATATTCGTGTCTGATTTGCGCAAGTGACAAGTCCGTTAAATAAAGTGATTTATTAAAAAAAAATATTTCATGTTTTAATTCTTAAATCTAACATTTCAAAGCGTAAATTGAGGGTAAATTTATTATTTTTTCTATTTAGATATGTGTAGGTACATGTTTTGAGTTTATTATTTTATTTTTAGAGATAATCATGAAAATGAATAAGGGCAAAAACAAAACGAAAAGGAAGGTAATTTCCTTACAAACTAAGATTACGATTTTAAAACGATTAGCAGAAGGTGAAGGATCCACAGCTCTTGGTAAAGAATTTGGAGTAGGTGAATCAACTATAAGAGGTATACGAAAACGTGCAGGTGAAATAAATAAATCTAGTAATTATGCCACAAATGAAAGCGCTAAACGAGCATCGTATTCAAGAAACATTTTGTTAGAGAAAACGGAAAAGGCACTCATATTGTTGATTCAAGAATTAACTCAAAAACGAATTCCCATTGACGGAGAATTAATTAAAGAGAAAGCTATATGTTTTTATAATCAGCTAAAGGATTTAGAGCCGTCTTGTTCATCGTCTCACATTGGAAGCTCGAAATTTTCTGCAAGCAATGGCTGGTTAGCCGGGTTTACACAACGACACGCACTTCATAATCTTAAGATAAAGGGCGAAGCTAAATCCGCCGATGAGAAAAACGCCGAACATTATTCTGAAGTGTTAACAAAAATTACTCAAGATGATGGATGTTGCCGGGACCGTAATTATTCCTTTTTTTTCATAAAATTCAGATGATAACAGTTATTTTTCGATTTTTATTTTTTCAAGCAAAAATAACAGTTATTTTTTTACTTTTTATTTTTCAAGCAAAAATAACAGTTATTTTTTACTTTTACTTTTTCGAGCAAAAATAACAGTTATTTTTATACCCTGGGGTCGAATCGTCGTATACGTTATCGAAATTTTTCGATCGAAATTATTTTTTTATTTTCCAAAATAAAATAAGAATAATTTTACTCTGTCACAGCTAACGAGTTATGGTCCATAGCTAATAAAAAAGAGTAATGAGGTCTGGCGGTTGTCCGTCTTCTCGAAATAATGAACCAAAATATGGAATTTCGATTGATTTCACTCGATATCGAATGCGACGATTTGCCTCCTGTACCACTATGTGGTTTGGGTATAATGACTTTGTGCTGCTGTTTGTAACTACAAAAAATATTTGACCTAGACCCATCTTTTATTATACCGATCGAATCAGAATCACTTTCTGATTCGATTTAACGATGTCCGTCCGTCCGTCCGTCTGTGTGTCCATGTAAAGCTTGTAATCAAACTGCAGGTCGCAAATATGAATATATTTTGATGAAATTTGGTATATAAGCTTTTATCGGCCATGGGATGAAATTGGTGAGAATCGGTCCATGTTCAGACCCAGCCCCCATACAAATGACCCCTATGAAATCAACACAAATTGTCATAAGATCCAAATTATCACATAAATCTTAGTCAAATTGGGTTTGTATGTGTATATTACATCCATTAATCAGTAGTCCAAAAATGATCCCTATGGGACAACTCTTAGTCATAGGCCCCATATAGAGCTGCTTCCCGATCTTCACTTATATCTATTAAAAAACAAAAATATTGCACGGATTACTTTCAAATTTTGTTTGTATATATTTTTACAAAATACAAGAGACTTTACCAAACATGGTCAGAATCGGTCCATTTTTGGGCCTAGTCCCCATATAGATATAGCATCCGATATGAACTTTTTCATATCTGCAGCCAAATAAATTAATAAAAATGCCACTCAAATTTGGTTTATGTTTATTTTCTATATCCAATTAGTTGGGCCTAAGAGATAGGGTCTCTAAACGCATGGTATAGGGTATCATATAGTCGGTCTAGACCGACTATAATTTTCTTACTTGTTTTATTTTGATTTTTTCGAACAAAAATAACAGTTATTTTTGTACTTTTATTTTATCGAGCAAAAACAACAGTTATGATGTTTAACATATACTTGAATATTGGCCTTGATATTGACTCGAAAAAATAAAAATCAAAAAATAACTGGTGACAAATCATCGCATTCGATATCTAGTAAAATCAATCGAAATTCCATATTTTGGTTTATTATTTAAAGAAGACGAACAATCTTTAGACTTCGTATCACTTTTACTATTAACTATGGACCATAACTCGTGAGCTGTGACAGAGTAAAATTACCCTTAGTATTTTATTTTGGGAAATAAAAAAATAATTTCGATCGAAAAATTTCGTTAACGAATGCGACGATTTGACCCCTAAAATAAATAAATAACAAAAAATATCTGTTATTTCTGCTTGAAAAAATCAAAATCAAAATTTTTAAAATCAATGCATTTTATCATATACTGGATATAAGGACGAATCAGTTTTCCGACATTTATTTCTATATGCTTTTTTTGTACGATAGCACATGGCATCGGCGTGAATCATCTTGTCGAAATAATTCGCGATGACAACACCGTAAGCGATTACATTATAAATTACATAACAGATGTTTCTGATGGGCAAGAAGAACCTGATTATATGACAGAAGATAAAATCTATGCAGGTCTCCAACTTTGCCATAAATTGGAATGTCATTTTCTTGCAATAGACGCCAATTCTGAGAGAACTTCAAATTTCCAAAAGGAGCTTCAATCTTGTACATCTGTCTACCGAGACTTATACAAGCGTCTAGTAAAACAACGGTCGTCGCAAAAACTAATTACCGATTACATGGTAACTGTAAAAAAGTCAAACATAAACAAGTGCGAGGTATTATCTTCAAGTGACGAAAGCGATATTGAACCAGTTCACCGCAAAGAAGTTCGCGTATTGTCAGACTACGAAGACTAATGTTTCTGACTTTTGAAAAGTTTTTGTGTTTAAGAAATAAGTACATACATATGTAAATAAAATATTTAAAAATGTTCGCATGTGTATTTTCATAATCAGATTCAAAGCCTCATGTCTTGATTTCGTCAGGTTTTGAGTTATTTTCTTCGACGCATAAAAAAATACTTTTTAATTGTGTTGCAAAACTATTTTTTATAGCTACTCGTGTAGTTTTGTGCAATTTTTTATGCGTTTTCTTTTATGCGGTCCCTATCCACCGCACAAAAACAGGGTTGAGTTAGAGTGCTGCATGAGTAGGCTTTCCAACATATTCAAATACATTTATAAATTTTCAAATACTTCATCACTAGCAGCAAACAAAATGTACAGTGCTTTGTGCCTTCGCTTTACGACTAGGTACGAAGAAAATAAACAGTCGTGCTATGCTGTAGTTGTATTTGTGGGAAACGAGTATAGCAAAACAAGAGTATTCGAAAACCAGTGTATAGTATACTATTCAAATATATGAAATATAATCGCTTCAGTTGTTAGGGAAGAAACCACACTAATATTATTTTTTTGCACAATAAACAAAGTAAAACTGGATTAAAAAATGAAATATCTTGTTGTCCAGTTTCTATTAAAATTTCTTGTTATAAAAAACAAAAATCGTTTCTTCTATAGAAAGAATTAATTATTATTGAAAAATTGCATTACTTTTCTTTTACTATTTAACGCAGCCGGTGTTATAACACCCAAAGTTTGATCCCTATAAGAAAGTTTTGAGATCTTAGAAGTCTGACGGTAATTCAAAAAAAAAAAAAAAAAAAAAATAATTCAGCTGATTCTTGGCTAAAAATTTTTATTTTTATCTGAATTAGCTAGTATTTTTTTTTTAATTTTTATTTTTTAATTCTTAATTTTTAATTTTTTATTTTTAATTTAAAATTTTTAATTTTTAATTTTTCCTTTTTAATTATTCATTACTCGTTACTCGTTTTTCATTATTCACTATTCATTAGGGATTATATTTGTTTTTCTTTCATATTTGCGATTTTGTATTATATCGTGATAACGATAAAAAAAAAATGAAATCAATGAGAGTCCGACCACAGGGGAGATGTGTAAACATCTACACCTTTTCCAACTGTATTTCAGAAAGTATCAATTGATTTTCAGAAAGTATTAATTGTATTTCAACATCAATTGAATTTCAGAAAGTATCAATTGTATTTCAGAAAACATCAATTGATTTTCAGAAATACTTAACTATATTTCAGAAAACATCGATTGCATTTTAGAAAGTATCAAATGTATTTCAGAAAACATCAAATATATTTCAGAAAGTATCAAATATATTTCAGAAAACATCAAATGTATTTCAGAAATAATGAAATGTATTTCAGAAAATATCAATTGAATTTCAGAAAATATCTATTGAAATTCAGAAATAAAAAGTAGTTTACCCTACAATACCGAAAAGTTATTATTGTTTCTATTAGTGATTTGGAATCGCAAAAAATGTTTAGCAATATTTGGACTTATTTGTTATGCACTGGAAAAAAGAAGACGACAATAAATCTATGGAAGTAGGCAAATAGAAAAGAAAAAAATACGTGGAAAGAAGAAAAGTTGACGAGAAAGGTTCATTTTTCTTTTTTCTTCAAGAAATTTAAGCGCTTGCATGTTTTAAGTTCAGATAATAAAGTGAAATGCAAGTCAGAAATGAAGAAAATATCATAATCGTGAAAGAGATTTTTACCTCCTTGAGCGTTAATCTTTTGGTTTTTTAATAAAAACTTAGATGTTCTTAAACTAGTTCTGTCAATAGCAAATATATACTTGAATTTAAAAAAAAAAAAACAATTCTGTAAGTTTGTGAAGATGTTAAACTCACAGCACACCTAGCGGTTCTGCTTACTAAAAAAAGTTCTGTCAATAGCAAGTATACACTTGAATATTTAAAATTAACGAAAAAAATTTGTGATTTTGCTAAACAGACGGCGAACTCGGCGGTTCTGCTTACTAAAAAAGTTGTATCAATAGCAATTATATACTTGAATATTTACAAAAAAAAAAAAAAACAACTCTGTAAGTTTGTGAACATGTTAAACTCACAGCACACCTAGCGGTCAATACCAAATATACACTTGAATATTTAAAATTAACGAAAAAGATTTGTGATTTTGCTAAACAGACAGCGAACTCGACAGTTCTGCTTACTAAATACACCAATACACTTACATATTCCTCACACCGATTTTCCCTTACGCTGTTTTTGTGATTGTATTGTGAAATTGGATTTTACCTCCCTTGAGCGCATAGATGTTTACACATCAAAAATATATGGCAATACTACTCACATAGGTCATGGTAGTCGTGTTTGTTGGTATGGTTTTGCACATTTTTTTTTTTGTGACAATTATTTTCAACGACTAAAATATTATACTGGGTTTTTGTTTTTTTTTTTAAGGTGTATACAAATTTTAGGACATATCTTAGCACAATGTCGCCCGATTTACTCCATTTTAAATACCAATCTGGTGGGAATATTGGCACACAAATTTATCGTAACTTTACACAGATAAATACTTTATAGGGTCGGAAATTAGTTTTTCTAAGAGTTACAATCCAAATGATAAACCCTCTGCCACTGTGGTGTGGAGGGTATAAAAAACAAATAAAAAAGAAATGGTAAATTGTAAGAAATTGTAAATAGTAAGAATTTATAAATTGTAAACTTAAATGTTGCTATAAAGTTCGCCTTTTCCAACGTTAGAGTGGATGCACATAATTTCATTAACTCCTGTCTCTTTCAAGCTCAATGCACATCTTTTTTCAGATAATAGGTTTCCTGAAGCTGAAAAAATGCGTTCCGAGGATGTGCTACTAGCTGGTGTTGCTAAAACTATGCAACCCAATTTATAGAGAAGCGGAAAATTATTTTTTTGTAATTCCCACCAAGTACAGAAATTTAAGTCTGCGGTATTCACAACCTTTGTATTTTTATAAAATTGAAGCTGCTGGATAATAACTTCATTTTAATCGCAGTTGCTTTCAGGTTCCACAAAATCCAAGAAGAGTTTTGCATGTTTCGACATAGGTGAAGAAGTATTTGGAAGTTCCTGAAGAATGGTTGGGAAGTTTCGTTTTGGAAGTATTTTAAATGTCGTACGCATTCATCATCAATGTATTGCCTTTCATCATTGGAACACTGCAAAAGCTTATTTGTTGGTGGATAAAGGAAAAAACTATTTTGTGGAAAATTGAAATATCTTTCATTACTGTCGTATCCAAGTAAAATATTAATTTTTCTTTATATCTAGATCACTAACATTAATTTCAAAAGTTTTTTTTTAATTGGCCGAGACCGCGTCATACTTCCACCATTTCACATTAAACTCGGCATAATGAAACAGTTTGTGAAGGCGCTTGGCAAAAGTGGCGAACGTTTTAATTTTCTTTCACACAAGCTTCCAGGATTAAGTACAGAAAAATTGAAAGCTGGTATTTTTGTTGGGCCACAGATTTGGCAAATCAATGACTGAAGTCGAATCCAAAACTTGGAATTCATTTGTATTGGTTATGAGTAATTTCCTAAGCAAAAAAAATCTGACGGCCATGTCGAGCTTGTTGAGTGCGTGCTATCAAACTTGCAAGAGCTAGGGTGCAACATGAGCATAAAAATCCACTTCCTGTAGTCGCATTTAAACCAATTTCCGCAAAATCTGGTTGATTTTAGTGAGGAGCAGGGTGAAAGATTTCATCAGGATCTTCGGACATGGAAGAGCGTTATCAGGGGCGGCGGGGCTCGCATCTTATAAAAGATCATTTGCTAGTGTTCAATGGAAATTTTGTTAACATAATGTATTATTTTCTTATATTTTTTTTTTTGTCAAAGTAATAAAACTGTATATTTAAAAAGGTAAAGGTAAACAGAAAAAAAATAAAGGAAACAAGACTTCAAAAAGCTACATAACTTCAAAATCCAAGAAATAGCAAATGCCCCAGACCACTTTTGTGCCAAAAAGCACTAGGTCATGAAATTTGACAGCACTTTTGCAACTTTGAGAAAGTGATTAAGCGATCTTGTACTTATAAGAACTCAGATATGAAGTATTGTTTTATTACTTACCACGTTGTTAACCTATTGAAGGCAAATTTTTCATGTTTTTCGTAGTATCTGAAAGCTTTTCCAAGCTCATATAGGAACTGCATATAACCTCTCCATTTAATATTTACAGCTTTAATGCTTTCTTCATTTTGTTTATAGTTGTTTTTAGTTATTCATAATTAATTATTAGTTCTGAAAAACTATAATATATATTTGGCCATGATGATTATATATTTAATATCTCGTCCATAACATGTCTTAAAAGCAAGTCTAAAATGTGATGCTGTCAACCAATATATTGTGGGAGAACAAGTGACATTGTCTTGCAATGGTTCTTTAGCAAAGCAATAACTCCTTTTGTTTTTCCTGTGTTAACATAAGTTGTGTAATATTTGTCTAAAGCAGTGAAGGCCGTGCCAAACACGCTGGTGCTCGGCTTCTTATATGTATACAGCCGAACGAAAACAAAAATACTCACCAAAGAGTAAAAGTAAACAACAATGGATTTCGATCAGTGTAGTACAACTAACACATGCTCATAAACACTATTAGTAACTCAATTCTCTCGATGGCCACCACTGGTCTAAAGTTTCCCTTATATTTTCAAGAACAAGAACGCAAACTTAACTTTTGTTTTATTTTTCAATACGGTTACCTGTATTTTTTTACCATAAATTTTCTTTCCATGAAAATGAAGGCAGCAGATTTAATTTTTCAATGTTTTTTGTATACGATTTCGATTTCTTCAGCAGATTTAATTACCGCTGTGTAAAATTTTTGCTCGGGGGTTTTGTTTAATTTAAATAACGAATATTTTATATTTGGTATGGCTCCAAACGTTGATTTACTGTTTTCAAAACTATTAAAATTTTTGCCCCAGATTTTGTAATTTTTCTGCACAGCTTTATTACTATTTATTATATATGTGTGATTCAAACAAATATTAACAAAAACAATAAACATTTACTACAAGAATTATTGTAAACGACAAAAGAATGCACGAGTTTCTAAGCCAATAGTATTGTTAAAATTTTATTCGGAGAAATATTTTAAATCAAAACAAGTTAGAAAATTATAGTCGGTCTAGACCGACTATACGATACCCTATACCATGCGTTTAGAAACCCTATCTCTTAGGCCCAACTAACTGGACATTGAAAATAAGCAAAAACCAAATTTGAGTGGGATTTTTATTAATTTTTTTGGCTGCAGATATGAAAAAGTTCATATCGGATGCTATATCTATAAAGGGACTAGGTCCAAAAATGGACCGATCCTGATCATGTTTGGTAAAGTCTCTTGTATTTTGCAAAAATATGTACAAACAAAATTTGAGAAGAATCAGTGCAATATTTTTGTTTTTTAATAGATTTAAGTGAAGATCGGGAAGCAGCTCTATATGGGGTCAAAGGGATCATTTTTGGACTACTCATTAGTGGATGTAATGAACGCATACAAACCCAATTTGAGTAAGATCTATATGACAATTTGGATCTTATGGCAATTTATGTCGATTTCATAGGGGTAATTTGTATGGGGGCTAGGTCTGAACATGGACCGATTCTCACCAATTTCAATAGCGTTCATCCCATGGCCGATAAAAGCTTATATACCAAATTTCGTCAAAATATATTCATATTTGCGACCTGCAGTTTGATTACAAGCTTTACATGGACACACAGACGGACGGACGGACGGACATTGTTAAATCAACTCAGAAAGTGATTCTGATTCGATCGGTATAATTAAAGATGGGTCTAGGTCAAATATTTTTGGTTGTTACAAACAGCAGCACAAAGTCATTATACCCAAACCACATAGTGGTATAGGGTATAAAAATATAGACCAAATTTCAACTCGTTTGGTGCGGAAACTTTTTTACAAGCAGCGAAAAATAAAGAAAGTAAAATTCGATATTTGCAAAAAAAAATTCAATAATTCATAAAACTACTGTCCATCCCATCCCTTCCTATTAAATTTTTCTCAAAATATATCTTTTCGCAAAAACTAAAAAAAATAACTATTTTTTTTAAAAGGTACCTTTTTTCTTAAAAAAGTAAATTTTCTTAAATAGTACCCTTTTCTTAAAAACAAACCTTTTCTAAAACAAGTATTGTTTGTTAAAAAAATACGTTTTCTTAGAAAGTACATTTTCCTAAAAATATAACGTTTTTTTTTTTTTTGAAAAAGTACCTTTTCTTAAAAAAGTAATTTTTGTTAAAGAAAGTAGCTTTTATTAAAAAAACGCTTTTGTTAAAAAAGTAGCTTTCGCTATAAAAAAATAACTTGTTAAAAAGCTAAATTTACTTGAAAAGGTACATTTACTTAATAAAGTACCTTTTCTTAAAAAGTACCTTCTATTAAAAAAGTATATTTACTAAAATAAGTACCTTTTCTTATGAAAGTACCTTTTATTAAAAATTTACCTGTTCTTAAAAAATTGCCTTTTCTTAAAAAAGTACCTTTTATTAAAAAAGTATATTTACTTAAAAAAGGGAATTTACTTAAAAAACTAAAGTTTTCTTAAAAAAAACAACCTTCTCTAAAATAAGTTAAGAGGGGGTAAGGTTTTAAAACATTTCTCTTTCTGAATGTACAACATGTCGAGAGTGTTGTGTCAAAATTTCAAGTAAATCGGAGCAAAACTTAAGAAGATACAGCGTTTCCAGCGACCGGCCTCATACGGTATCGTATATAAATCAGTTTTTAAAAAACTTTAAATCGATTTTATCGCAAATAAAAGTTCGAAGACCGTGAACATCATAACTCAAAATCTACTTGACCGATTCTTTTAAAATTTTACACACTATATCTACACATAAATCATCAGATAACCACGAAGAGTTTTTTTTATTTTCCATTCTCTTCTCCATTTTTTAACAACAAATTCCCGAAATTTTATAGCAAAAATCGTGTTTTTCACTTCAAAATGCTGCCAAAAATAAAAAATAAAAATTTAAAAAAACTCTTCGTGATTACCTTGGGAAACATGTCACCTTTTAAACGCATTTCGAATATTTTATTTCACATGATCCGGTAACGAGTTATGATGTTCACCGCAAAACAACAACGCCTCCGGAGATTCGCTGTCACGGACTTATTTATTAAAATTTTTAATTGAAAATTTTTTCAAAGTTTCTTCAAAATTTATGCTATAACGTGTATAATATACACTGTATATGAAATAAATAATCTAACATTGTTCATATCTTCAAAAAAGAATTATGAAAATATGAATTTTTTAACTTTTAAAACCTTACCCCCCTAAATCTCTTAAAAAATTAAGTTTTCTTAAAAAGTAGCTTTTCTTAAATAAATCTAAATCTCTTAAAAAATTAAGTTTTCTTAAAAAGTACCTTTTCTTAAATAAGTACCTTTTCTTAAAAAAGTACCTTTTCTTAAATAAGTACCTTTTCTTAAAAAAGTACCTTTTCTTAAAAAAGTAGCTTTTCTTAAATAAAGTACATTTTCTTAAAAACGTACCTTTTCTTAAAAAAGTACGTTTTCTTAAAAGTGTATCTTTTCTTAAAAAAGTAAATTTGCTTAAAAAAGTACCTGTTTTTCAAAAAGTACCACCTAATCTTAAAAAAGTTCCTTTTCTTAAAAAGTATATTTTATTAAAAAAGTACCTTTTCTTAAAAAAATTAATTTTCTTTAAAAAAGTACATTTTCTTAAAAAGTACCTTTTCTTAAATAAGTACCTTTTCTTAAAAAAGTACCTTTTCATAAAAAGTACATTTTCTTAAAAAGTAACTTTTCTTGACAAAAAATTAACTTTCTTTAAAAAAGTACCTTTTCTTAAAAAATTTCCTTTTCCTACAAAAACACGTTTTTTAAAACAAATTTACTTTTTCGTAAAAAATATACATTCATCTATCTATCTATCCCAATTTTGAAGATGAGATAAAAATTTCATTAATTTTCTTTAAAAAAGTACCTTTTCTTAAAAAAGTACCTCTTCTTAAAAAAGTACCCTTTCTTAAATAAAGTACATTTCCTTAAAAACGTACCTTTTCTTAAAAAAGTACGTTTTCTTAAAAGTATCTTTTCTTAAAAAAGTAAATTTGCTTAAAAAATACCTGTTTTTAAAAAAGTACCACCTAATCTTAAAACAGTTCCTTTTCTTAAAAAGTATATTTTATTAAAAAAGTACCTTTTCTTAAAAAAATTAATTTTCTTTAAAAAAGTACATTTTCTTAAAAAAGTACCTTTTCTTAAAAAAGTACCTTTTCATAAAAAGTACATTTTCTTAAAAAGTAACTTTTTTTAAAAAAAAATTAATTTTCTTTAAAAAAGTACCTTTTGTTAAAAAACTTCCTTTTCCTACAAAAACACCTTTTTTTTAAACAAATTTACTTTTTCGTAAAAAATATACTTTTATCTATCTATCTATCCCAATTTTGAAGATGAGATTAAAATTTCATTTAGTTCAAGCAAAAACTTCTTGAGTTGTACAAAAATATGTAAAAGGGGAGAATAAATTTTGTCGTAAGAAAAATTTTGGAGATAAAATTTCAAAAAAAAATTTATGTGAAGCAAGGGTTGAAAAAAGATATAAAAAAATGTTAAGTGAAAAAAAAATTTTTTTTCTCAAAGAGAATATTTGAGGTGAATAATTTTTTTTTAGGAGAAAAATATGTGGTGAAAACTAAATATGGTCAAATTGATTGCACTAAATATCGTATTGAAATGGTAATTTTGTATAAAAAATTTTCAAATCTTAATTTTGCTTGATAACGTTTATGTACAGGGCTTGAGTCAGTCAGATAATAATAGTGTCATTGAATAGTATTTTGATTTTTCCAGGATTATCAATCCATATTTGCTTTATTACGCCTCCATATATTTTAGCCACGAACAGATTTTTTTTTAATTGGAGATCAGATTTCTTCTGAAAAACAATTACCGATATGGATACTCTATTCAGGGATTAAATTATGAAAATAGGAGTATAATAGAAACTAATATTTATCCCCCTTTTCTTCGACTACTCTTTTAAAAGTACTAAAACACAAGTACCGTTATTCAAATATGGTAATATTAATAATAAAGTTTCTAAGCAGCTTATGCAAATGTTCACACTTACCTTATGAACATTTTCCACTAAACGTTTACACACAGGACCAGCCTGTGACGGGAATAATGGATGACCCTCCGATACCAACGGACCGCTGGGGCGTACTGCCAATTTTGGTGGACCCCTACAAATGACATCTGTAATGGCAGAGGCTAGAGAGGGTGTCACAAGACCTCCCAAAAGATGAGTATCGGTTGAAGAAGGTTGTGGTAGAGTAGGTGCTAAAGCCGCCGTAGTCATCAGCGTTGTTGTTGTTGTCGTTGTCGTTGTTGTTGCTGCCGGACTTAAATCAGTTACACCATTTTGTTGTGTTGAACTTAAGATAGGACCAGATAAGCCAGCCAAGGGTGGTGGTGTGGACATAGTTAAAGGATTTTGCAGATTAACTTGTTGTGATGATAAAGGTGCAGATAAAGATGAATAGGCCGCAACGGTAATCGGTGTATGTGTAGCTGTAGTAGTTAATGTTAATGGGGATGACGATTTTGTTGTTTCATTTATTACAGAAGATGTACTACCCGATACAATTGTAGTACTGGCAGAATTTCGCGGCATTGAATTAAATGTTGATGAAGAGTGGGGTGCTATTTTTGAGACGGCGGTCAGTGGAGGCACTGGTATACTACCCACTGTTGATGTTGAGGCCCTATTGCTGGTGGCTACATCTACGGGTATAGCTACCATAGTTGTTTTAGCCATTGTCTTTTTGGGATCTAAATGTGAGTTGGTTGTAGATGTAGAATTTGATATAATTTGAGCTGGCGTGTTTTGATATACCGGTGGCGAATGTAGAGGAAATGTTTTCTTAGCTCTTGGTTGTATGGCCACCTCATTTTGTAGGTATGTCGTCGTCTTGCAGGCTATAGCTTTAGGAAATGCTGAAGCTGGCAGTGGCCCATATGGAATTCCCCTAAGCGTTACACGTTTCGAAGAGACAGCATTGTTATTAATGGCAGCTGAGCTGGTGCTGGCTACAGGATAAGAATTTTGTTGATTCTTACAGGACAATTTTTGTATGGTTGTATCGCCTACCATACGAACTTCAGCTGTAGTGATGATATTAACATTGGGTTTTTCCATTGAAGTACCGAGAGAATTTGTAACTTGTGTGTTAGTATTTACAGTTGTGTTGCCCTCTTCTTCATCGGATATAATTTCTTCTTTGACTTGTGTTATTAAGGGTGTGACGTCGGCCTTATCTGTAGCATTAATTGTATCGTTATTATTAGTTATTGAATCTTCTTTAGCATGTGTATTATTAGAGATTGGGGGGACGGCTATGGCTATTTGATTAGGTTGTTGTTTAATTAATGTTTCTGCTTTTTCATTAGGATCTTTTTCATTTTCCTTTTCCTGTTCATTATCGGATAGAACTTCCTTTTTAACCTCTACAAATGGTACTAAACCTTTTAAAATGTTATTAACTTTTTGATTTTCTCGGGCCTTATCTTCTTCAGCCTTTTGTTTGGCCACTTTATCGTTGGGACTATCTACAGATTTTATTGGAGATGTCTCAGAATCCTTAGCATTATCGGTTTTCGATTGTTCGGGACTATTTGTTGGGGTCATGTCTTTAGAAATCTTCTTAATAGTCACTCCCTGTTTATTCTTCACTAAATTTTCCATGACCTTTTGTGTGGCCAGCGAATCATTACATTCAGTTTGATGCGATACTGATGGTTGTTTTAATACAGCCACTTCTTTTGTGGCAACTTCCACATCTGTCTTATTTACTTCATTTGTTTTAATAACTGTGGCCTCCTTAGTGTTTGATGTCTTGATGGTTAGAACGGGCAATTTAGGTTCTGTTTTGCCATGTTTTGACTTTGTTTTATCGTTGGAATGTGTTTCAAGTTTACGTTTTAAACTCGCATTATTTGCTTCAAGCTCTGAGGGTTGATCTTCGATTTTAGTCATTTTCGGTAAAGGTAATTCTATGGCATCATCTTCAGCCAATTTCTTAGAGTCACCATTAACGGATTTACGTTTCAAAATAACAGTACCTAATTTTGAAGAGTGGTTATCGTCTGCGGACACCTTTGTTATGACTTCATATTTAGAAGTTGAAACATGAAAATCTTCTTGTTTTTTAGAGTCTTCACCACCTTCACTGCAAGATGATTTCTTTTTCTTGTCCTCATTATCATAAGTTGTTGTTGGCGGTTGTAGTTCCGGTGTCGTAGACGTCTTATGTACAATAGACAGATGATTGTCGGCAGTTTTATAAATTTTAAATTGTAATGATGGTTTTATATTCAAAATATGCTGTTTTTTTATATATTCTTGTACGCCCGGCATCATTTCTTCCAATTGTTTCATTTCGTCGCTTAGATCGTAGGGTGTTTTGAAGGCGGCATATTTAAAAGCACCCACTTTTGTTCGAATCTTTTCAATATGTTCTTGTACTTCCTTTATGCAATCGGCCAACTCTTTGGCTGCTCGTTTACCTGTAGCCGTATTGGGATCTTGCTGTGAATAGAGATAACAATCTTTCATCGGTACAAAGGCCCGATCATGTTCGCCAAAGAATCGTACATTGACCAATGAATTCTGACCCAAGCCCATGGCTTTGGCCGGCCAATAGGGAAAACCTTTTAGTTTGGCCCACAGCAACAGATGGGGCTGTGAACATACATCCACAAACCAATCAGTTCTGGTATTGGCATTTAAATAGCATTCCGGACACGTTTCAATTTCATTGGCTTCTTGTCGACATATTTTGAAAATAGCCTTTGCTGCCATAACCGTTTTAGTGCTGCCTTTAAATAAAATAAATTTCATATTATTTTAGTTTTACATAAAATACCAAAGTTTATTGATTTCAAGACTTACTGCCATTACTGAGTATGTTGGCATTGTGCAACATCCATTTGGTTTCATTCACCAACTCTTCGGCACATCGGTATTGTTTCATTTCTATTTTTACTTGCAGAGTCGTTAATGTTACCGGATTTATAATAAATTTGTTATCTATTGTTGTTTCTTCGTAGGGCATTACGAAATTGTAGTGCTAAAAATAATATTTGAAATAATAAAAATAATGTGTGCCAAGTTTTTTTTTCTTTCTTTGCTTTATTTAAAGTAAAAACATTTGATCTTGAGCCTGATTATTTTCTAACTCAATTACTAAAATGTTAAAAGATCGAAAATATTTGTAAAAAAAAATAAAAACAAGTAAGAAAATTATAGTCAGTCTAGACCGAATATACGATACCCTATAACATGCGTTTAGAGACCCTTTCTCTCAGGTCCAACTAACTGGATATAGAAAACTAGTGGATTGTGTGGCGCCTAGGCGCCCGTTTATTTTGACTTTAACAAACAAATTTTTTTTCCCATATCAAAATTTTCCTATATTTTATATATTTAAAAAAAAAATTAATTTTAATGTTTTTAAAATTTAAAAAAATAAAAAAATATTCGGGGAACAGTTGTAAAAAATACAAACCAAAAACTTCGATTTTCAAATGAAATTATGTAAAAGGTCCTTTTATGTATATTTTCGCATAAGTTTGCCAGTAGCCAACCTTTGCTTTATATTTTCTGCTTCTATACATAAGTAGTTTTTAATATTATGTATATTATTTTAAAAAAATATTTTATTTTGATAGAAACTCGGTAATTTTAGTCTTAATAATTTAATAATTTAATTTATGTTTTATAACTTTTTAAAATGCATCAAAATAAATAAACTTATTCAACTAAAAACAGTTTTTAAACCTTTCGGACAAAACAAAAAAATACTACGGTTATAACGAACTTAGTCTACAACGAACTAATTTGGCCGGTCCCGCCGAGTTCGTTATAACCGAACTCCATTTTATTGTAGAAAGAATAGAATAGCATAGAAAAAAAAAGTTTTAGAGCAAGGTTCCTAAAAGTTTCTTAGGGGGGGTAAGGTTTTAAAAGTTAATAAAAGTCGTATTTTGCATAATTCTTTTTTGAAGACACGAATACACGTTATAGCATACACATTTAAAGAATCTTTGAAAAAATTTTCAACTAAAAATTTTAATAAATAAGTCCGTGACAGCCAATATCCGGAGGCGTTGTTGTTTTGCGGTGAAAATCATAACTCGTTACCGGACCATGTGAAATAAAAAAATCGAAATGCGTTTAAAAGGTGACATGTTTCCTGAAGTAGTGACGAAGAATTTTTCAATTTTTTTTTGCAGCATTTTGAAGTGAAAAACTATTTTTGCTATACAATTTCGGGAATTTGTTGTTAAAAAATGGGGAAGAAAATAGAATTAAAAAAACTTCGTGGTTACCTGATTATTTTTGTGTAGATATAGTGTCTAAAATTTCAAAAGAATCGGTCAAGAAGATGTTCACGGACTTCGAACATTTATTTGCGAGCAAATCGGTTTAAAGTTTTTTAAAAACTGATTTGTATACTAACTATATACCGTATGAGGCCGGTCGCTGGAAACGCTGTATCTTCTTAAGTTTTGCTCTGATTTACTTAAAATTTTGACACAACACTCTCGACATGTTGTGCTTTCAGGAAGAGAAATACAAAAAATGGTTTTAAAACCTACCACCCCTTAATACCACACCAATACACCTATGTACACAAAAAAGAAAAAAATATTTCATATTTCATCATACATGTAAACTGAAAAAAGACAACTACATTTTTTTGCAAAGTTATCTATAAATCCAAAAAAGAAAAAAATAAAAAATAAGCGCGTATTAATTTTACTTCAAAAAAAAATCGCTTTTAATTCTTCCACGTTAATTTCAATAAATTATTCAAATTAAAATCTTAAATATACCTTTTTACGTAATTTATGTTTGTCAAAATTTTTTTAAAAGCAAATTATGCAAAAATTAATATTATGAGTGAAAAAAAATTATTTTCGCACCTCTCTTCTAAAATTACAATGTAATTTAATTATGCAAAGTTACAATAATTTAAATTTTAAACTTACTATTTCACTATTTTTTCAAGGGCTTTTCAATACAGAGCTATAAACGAAATCATACGTTGGACAACAACAAAATCCACATTGAAGATCGCTTTTTTCTCAAATATTTATCAAAAAAAACATGCTCTTTTGAAGATCTCTTTTTTCTCAAATATTTATCAAAAAAAACATGCTCTTTGGTTAAGTGCTGGCCATCAGAGAACTGAGCGAAAGCACTCTTAACAATACAAACCAATTTTGAGATGAAAAACAAAACAGACAAACGGATAAGTTTATTTTGATAAAAGAAGTATGTATGCATATGGACGACGTTAAATGAGAAAAATAAAAATGTATAAAATTTCATTCATTACTTTTTTTGCAGAATTTTTTCATTGACCAACAATGGGAATTTAAAAAAGAATTTGAATAAATATTAGTTTTTTTGATGCATTGTTCCATATGTAACACGAAATCTGCATATGTAGTGCTATTATCGTTAGCAGTGTTGCCAATTTTGACAACTTATTGTAATTTCGACGATTTTTCAATTTTTTAAAATGATTTGTAAATTTCTAAAAATGATGATTGCAGATTTAAAATTTTCAGTAGTATAAAAATTACGATTTCAAGGGTTAACAATTAATGGTTTGTTTATCGAAAATTGATAGTTTTTGTTTAGTCTTAATGGAAATTACAAAGTATGTATAGATTTAATTCTGGGTCAAGTCGTTTCCAAACGGAAATACCTTGAATAGCATCTCTATTTAAGATTTAAGTTTTAATTACGGCGATACTTTAAACCTATATTACATGTTTCAGCTATAGATACATAAAATTTAGTTGATTGCTGTGTTAAATTTTTTCGTTGAAATTTCACCACTAATACATTAGAAATAACCAATGCTGTAATAATATTCGTAATATGAATGATATAAATAAATTTGATTGTTTCCTTTTGTAATATTTTGTAGTTTTATTTTTATTTTCTTGACAATTTCTTGTTTTAAAAATGACGATTTTGGCGATTTAGTTTCCAAAATTGTCGATTTTCAGAAGATTTTATTAGCAGCACTGGTCGGTAACATAGAAGAGAGAAAATTGTGTGTGGGTTTGTATAAAATGAGAAAGATTAAATTTTGTCTGTGTATTTCGCATAGCTTTGTAGGGAATGCTATCTGTATTATTTCAGCGTTACAGAATCAGTCAGTCAGTCAGTGAGTCAGGGATCAGCGTAAATATATTTAAGATAAGCATAAACCAAATTTGAGTGGGATTTTTATTAATTTTTTTGGCTGCAGATAGGAAAAAGTTCATATCGGATGCTATATCTATATGGGGACTAGGCCCCAAAAATGGACCGATCCTGACCATGTTTGGTAAGGTCTCTAGTATTTTGCAAAACAAAATTTGAGAAGAATCAGTGCAATATTTTTGTTTTTTGATAGATTTAAGTGAAGATCGGGAAGCAGCTCTATATGGGGCCTATGACTAAGAGTTGTCTCATAGGGATCATTTTTAGACTACTGATTAATGGATACAATAAACACATACAAACCCAATTTGACTAAGATTTATATGATAATTTGGATCTTATGGCAATTTAAGTCAATTTCATAGGGGTCATTTGTATGGGGGCTAGGTCTGAACATGGACCGATTCTCACCAATTTCAATAGCGTTCATCATCCTATGGCCGATAAAGCTTATATACCAAATTTCAACATATATTCATATTTGCGACCTGCAGTTTGATTACAAGCTTTACATGGACACACAGACGGACGGACATCGTTAAATCTAATCAGATAGTGATTCTGATTCGATCGATATAATAAAAGATGGGTCTAGGTCAAAAATTCTTGGTAGTTACAAACAGCAGCACAAAGTCATTATACCCAAACCACATAGTGGTATAGGGTATAAAAAATATATTTGTATGTATAAAACAAATGTTAGAAAATCCTTTTGGTACATGTCAGTTGTAAAGCCCAAAGGCGGTACTTTTTCCAACCATTTTCTCTACAAAGTTTAGTTTTCGAGATATAAGCGATTCTATGTCCACCGTGAAAATTTTACGGTTTTCGATGTAGCAACCCTTAGCAACAGTTAGTCCACAATTTGGATGGGGTATATTAAGGAGGAGTCAAAGATTCAACAATTTTGTCCTAATTTTCGTGATAAAAGCTTTCGTTGTTCGATTTGAAAATCTTGACAATAGTTACAGCCGTATCCACAAGTTTTTGTTATGCATTCGATGTACGCTACGTACAACGAGTTCACACCGAGAATGTTTTTAAGACGTATGCATTGGATGTTCATTAGTCTATTCATAAGACTTAACTAAAATTTTGACATCCCTGTTTAAGTTAAAACCAACATTGGCTTATTCCGATTTTTTTATCAATAGTTTTTTATACCCTCTGTGCAGAGGGTATATACATATATATAAGTTCGTCATCGAAAGATTTATTTGCGAGCCCATAAAGTATATATATATTCCTGATCATTATAATAACTCGATTCGATGTAGCAATGTCCGTCTGTCTGTCTGTTTGTTGAAATCATACTCATTCACAAAATAAATCATTCGCCTGGGTAAACTAAGTATGATATTATTTGTCATTATTTCATGCAGATTGGTATTTAAAATTGGGTAAATCGGACATCATTTTGCCAAGACATGGCCTAAAATATAGACACACACCTTAGCGTGTTTGTTGTTATAATTTAGTATTAAGATGGCCAAATTGTTTACTTTTTCATATATTTTGTTTACATTTATTATAAATAGTGCAATAAGTCCCGATAATAATGTAAACGTAAAACCAAGGTGGAGCGAATCAAAGATTCGACATAGGCAAATTTAACACCCTTACTTCTCTTTCTTAAATTACCTCCTTTCTATTTCAATTTAAATATTCTATTTCAATTTAAATATTAGAAACATAAAAAAAAGTTCACAATGGAAAAAAATGGAAACATGAACTGGGAATTTAAAGTTTTCAATGTGTTAATTATTTAAAAAAAAACGTATTTTTTTTGTTCCATAGAGATGTTTGATTTATTTTGTTACTATAAAAAGATGTTGTTAACTAGTATTTGTGCATAAGTATGAATAACAAACACCGTGGTTATGTAGTGTCTAAATTTTGGTTCTGAATACGGCTTGTATACGAATTGTATAGGAAAATATTTATACCATACAATTTATTGGTATTACCGTTTGTCTTGTCTAGCTTTTATCTTTTATTAATTTAATATATAATAAATAATTCTCTAATGGGTATTTTTATTCGACCTTATGTTTTAATTTTAATTAAATAATTTCTTCCAGCTCGAGGTCTGTTTTTATTAATTTTATTTTTATTAATTTATTTTTCAATATTTCGCCAACCTCCGGTTGGCATCTTCAGGATCTTAAATTATAAGAATAATAAAACATAATTACACCACTGTTCAACAGAGACAATATATATTTTTATGTTTGTTATTGTCTCTGTTGAACAGTGGTGTAATTATGTTTTATTATTCTTATAATTTAAGATCCTGAAGATGCCAACCGGAGGTTGGCGAAATATTGAAAAATAAATTAATAAAAATAAAATTAATAAAAACAGACCTCGACCTGGAAGAAATTATTTAATTAAAATATAATAAATAATTTTTCTCCATTTGATTATAGTCCATTCGTAACAAAGCATCGATTTGCAAAAAACTTTAAAATTCGTTTGAAACGTTTTGCCAACGTTTCATAATAAAATCGGCCCAGCCCAGGGTGGTTACCACTATGGATTCGGCAAAGCTTTTTTCTTGCCATTTCCAAAACACTTCCAAAACAGCTAAGCCTAATTTTTCTACGCTAGGGGCAACATTGTTCTTCGAAATGGCTAAATAAACCATTTAGTTCATAGTGGAGTCAATAGAAAAGAGATCCAACATCTTTTGCCGCCATACAGCCCTAAACTCTAACAGAACCTCCACCGTGTTTGACAGTGTTGGTACACATTTTTCTTTCAAGGCTTCATTTTTAGCATGCCATATATTTTGGAGGCTATACGCTTCGAAAATTTAGAATTCGCTCTCATATGTATATAATATGTTTTTCCAAAAAGATGGAGCCTCATTTTTGTACTTTTTATCGAAACTCATAAGCTTGTTCTGATTCGCCTTGGAAATGTATGGTTTCTATCATGGTATCCTTCCATGTAGGCCATTTTTGTGAAGCGATTTATCGTAAGTTAATAATAACTTTATAATAAGACTAGCTGAACCCGGTGTGCTTCGCTACCCCTCATCGTTATAAATTAAAATAAAATAAAAAAAAATATTTATAAATTAACAAAATATTATTTATTTAATTTAGAATTAATTAATGCACTAACAACTTTATGTAGTCAATGGCTTAATAGAAGTTATTATGGATGTTAATTTTTCTAAAAAGGGCGTGGCCAAGCCCAGTTTTCTTTTAGTACTATTTCTATTAATTTCAATACGATATATACCAAATATTATCGCCGTAGGTTAAAAATGGCCGAGATATGACGATTTTAAATTTTGGGTTATATGGGCGGGACCACGCCCCTTTGCCCACTAACAACTTTATATAGTTAAGGACTTGTTATTTCACAAAAATATCCTTTTGTGAAAATTTCATGACGATCCTTCCAGTAGTTTAGAAGATATTACGATTTTTTATTTTTCTAAAAAAGGGCGTGGTCCCGCCCACTTTTCTTCTGGTATGTATTTCTATTCATGTCAATACCATATGTACCAAATATGACCGCCGTAGGTCAAAAATTCCCGAGATATGACGATTTCAAATTTTGGATTATATGGGCGTGGCACCGCCCCTTTGTCCAATCAAAAATTTATGTAGCTTATTATTCCTTCCAGAGTCACAGTAACACGCTGTGAAAATTTCAGGAAGATCGGTTCAGGGGTTTAGGCTCCTACAAAGCACAAATAAACACACATTCATTTTTATATATGTATATATGTAGATTGAAAGCAGATACCATATTGAAAGCAGATTAATTATAATTTAAGGTAAAATGGGGCGAAAAAGGGGGATTTGGTAATAAAAAAATGTATGGCTACCTTACCTTTAGATAAAAAGTGTATAAAACTTTAGGTAAATACATATTACAAAAAAAGTATTTTGTATAGCAAACATTGTTAGTGGTATAAGTAAGTATCTGAATTAAAAAAAGGGGGCGGTGAAGTGGGCGTGGTTCATAGTTATATGGCGACGTTAACAGTATTAAGAGCAATATACTACCAAATAAAAAAAAAAAATCCGTTGGAAGGAACAAATTTGTACAGAGAACAAAAAGTTTAAAATTTTCAAACAAAATTTGGCGTGAAAAGGGCGTGAAAGGGGGCGTGGCGTAAGAAATGTTTATTTCTACCTCGCCTGGAGTATAATGTGTATACAATTTGAAGTAAATCTGTTAAAAACTATATGGGAGCAATTACATAATTTTAAAAAAGTGGGCGTAAAAGTGGGCGTGGTCATTAATCATGCCAGAGTCCCAGTTAAATGCTGTGAAAATTTCAGGAAGATCGGTCCAGAGGTTTGGTCTCCTATAATGTACAAACAAACAAACAAATAAACAAACACACATTCCATTTTATATATGTATATAGATGAAAAAAATGGTGTTTACTTTATTTTGAAGCTCACAGTATCAAATGAAATAAAAATTAATTTAATATCGCAGCATTAGTATTTTTTATATTGTTAAATTTTTATTTACAATTTTGAAATTAAAGATTCCCTTTCTTAATTTTGAAATTAAAAATTCAATTTCTTAATTTTGATATTAAAACTTTTTATCTGGGCCCAACATTTTGTTTTAATTATTATCGACAATGATAGCTATTTATTTATAAAAATAATGCTACTCCCCCCCCACACACACCCCCACAAACTATGTATGAATCTTCAATGATATTCTTTATCATATATAAATCTTAAATTTATATAACAGGTATGTATCTGGTATACGCAATAAAATATATAAAAATGAAATGATATTTATTCATTGTTTTGCACAAGCACAACATACATACGTATATGTATGACATACAAAATCAAACATAACCTCAATGCTCAGTATATTATAAATTACAAATGTATAATTGATTGAAACATGTAAAATGAGTAACAGAGAGCAATAGTAGATATGTAGAGGAGATTAAGTTTATATGAATAATGCTAGGAAAAAGAGAGTTTTAAAGAAGAATTCCGTTAATTAACTTCAAACTAAACTAACATTCATACTCGTATGTATGAGAATGTATGTACATATATATGTAGATTATACAACTATATAACAAACAGTAAACAAAATAAAAAATATACTAGGGAATTAAATGATAATATGAAATTAAAGCAAGGAAAAATATAAATACGACTATTATAAACCGTTGGTTGCATATTAAAAATATATGTATGGATGTAAGTACATATATAGAAACTTTGAATTTTATATAAGAAACAATTGTTAACTTTAATATTTATTATTTTTTGTTTTGATTAATATAAAAACAAAAAATTCATATTTTCGATTTAGATCATTTTAAGGATTGATGTAGCTCGAGATCAACTTTACTTTAATTATTATTAACTTACCCCTTTGGCATAACGCATACGTTTTAAGGCGAACGAGAGTAATTGACTTAACAAATCCGAAGATAATTCATGTCGTCGTGACCTAAATATAAATAAATATGATAATGAAACCATCATCGTTAACACTAAATTAATATAAACACATACAAACTTATTTGTATATCATAGAAAAGCCTAAGCTTTATTTTATATGTGTTTTATTACCTCTTATGATTATTTAACATATTATCCACAGTTGCACATTCTGGACATATCCAAGAACTATCCAGTTTATACATTTTAGCACAAGCTGCATGAAAGGATCGTATGCATTTCGAACAACATAAATTGACACTGGTTTCATGGCATTTCCAACAGAAGCTATCGGAACCGTGCTGAAAAGATTAAAAAAAGATATTTTGAATATGCACATTTTAGAGAAGTATAAGGAAACATTGTAGAAACAAGCCTGTAGAAATTTAAAGAATTTCAATTTAGATAAGTAGTTTTCATATCCATATATTACAGTTTCTTTGAAGTAAAATTATAGATTATATATCCCGTAATTTGAGTCTCTTCAAGTGATTTGAAATCTATTGCTGCTGTTTGTAACAACCAAAAATATTTGACCTACACCTTTAATTATACCGATCGAATCAGAATCACTATCTGATTCGATTTAACGATGTCCGTCCGTCCGTCCGTCTGTCCGTCTGTGTGTCCATGTAAAGCTTGTAATCAAACTGCAGGTCGCAAATATGAATATATTTTGATGAAATTTGGTACTTGATCTTTTATCGGCCATGGGATGAACGCTATTGAAATTGGTGAGAATCAGTCCATGTTCAGACCTAGCCCCCATACAAATTACCCCCATGAAATTAACATATATTGCCATAAGATCCAAATTATCATACAAATCTTAGTCAAATTGGGTTTGTATGTATATATTACATCCTTTAATCAGTAGTCCAAAAATGATCCCTATTGGACAACTCTTAGTCATAGGCCCCATATAGAGCTGCTTCCCGATCTTCACTTAAATCTATCAAAAAACAAAAATATTGCACTGATTCTTCTCAAATTTTGTTTGTATATATTTTTGCAAAATACAAGAGACTTTACCAAACATGGTCAGGATCGGTCCATTTTTGGGCCTAGTCCCCATATAGATATAGCATCCGATATGAACTTTTTCATATCTGCAGCCGAAAAAATTAATAAAAATCCCACTAAAATTTGGTTTATGCTTATTTTCTATATCCAGTTATTTGGGCCTTAGAGATAGGGTCTCTAAACGCATGGTATAGGGTATCGTATAGTCGGTGTAGACCGACTATAATTTTCTTACTTGTTTTTTAAAAGTGTCTCTCTCTAACCAAGAATTTCTCTAAATAAAGGTTATTGAAATCAAAGGTCTAAGGCACCAATACCAATTTTGTGATAAAAAAAAATATATTAACAACCCCTGTTCTAGAGTTCACTTTCACATAAAAATATTCTTAAGTGAAAATTTCACTTAGAAAAAGCTTGGTGAAATAAAACCAATGCCTCAATGGTGCGTGGTAGAGAAGAAGAAAGCATATATGTATTTCTAAAATTCATAACTATACTGTACCTTTTATCAGACTATCAGATTGTTTCAATATGAAATTTTTCTACTTAGGGCGGCCGTGAGGTTTGAACCTGCGTCTATCTCACATACACTCGTACTTGCACTTTTTGGTCAGCGCTTTAACACACCCGCCTAAAATCAGGCCTACGAGCAGCGTGGTTAAGAATCAGTTTTCATACCGTACAGCTTTTACTTCGTATTAATCTCAGAAGATACAACTATGTCCAAACAAACAATCGTTATTTTTAAATTTTTGAATATCTATGCATTTATACTTCTAATTTCCACTATTCTCAGTTTCGTAAAAGTTTCCATATGCGATGCCCTTTTTTTCTACTAAGATTATAAGTACAAGACCAGTGCAAGACATGTTTTTCCGTTGCGAAAAAAAATAACCAAAACAACTGCGAACAATGTTGATGGCAAATATTGTCGTCAATGTTATTGTTTACATTTTTCAATACCTTTTCTATAGAGCTTTCTATAAATTTTTTTCTGTTAATTATTTAAAATCATACCCACCCCAAAAACTAACAACGATTATCGTCCAATTTTCATACCTTGTTTTCTATCTAAAGTGTTTGAAGGATTGCTTCGAAAAATTAGCAAGCATATTAATGATAATAATTTACTGACAAAAAGGCAATCAGTTTTCCGACCCAAGCATAGTTGTAGATCACCACTCATGAATGTTTTAGAGTATACACGAGAAAGTATTGATGCTGGGGTCATTTCTTTTCTTGTCTTATTCGACCATTTCAAAGTATTTCTGCTTGTTATAAATTACACAAAATGTTTAATTTCTTTCCTCGGTCTATTCATTTGTTGTATTCATCGTAACCAGTTTTTGCAAACAATAAAACCTCTGATCCGTTGCCAGTTATGAAGGACCTCTACTTTTTACCATCTACGTGAATGATCTAGTAGAACAACTATAGTTTTGCAATGTACATATATATCATGCGTAGCGTTAGAAATCATGACATAATGTACATTATATACCAATATTTAATATCCAAATGGCAATTTTATGTCTCCTCAATACGTCTGGAATTCGTTACCATCATCCATCAAAATTATAAGCAACGCAATGCATTTTAGAGGGAACTTTTTTAATTTTTTTACCTGAAACTTTTTCTTATTTATTACTTTTTTAAACTTTCTTTCTTTGCTTATCTTCCCTCTTTTCATTTGCATTTGTATTTTTATTTTTTATTTTTATTATAGTGACTTTGTGCTGATGTTTGTAACTACCACAGGTATTTGACCTAGACCCACATCTTTTGTTATACCGATCGACTCAGAATCACTTTCTGAAAAAGAGTTTCTGAAAAAGTCGATTTAGCGATGTATGTCAGTCCGTGTATCCACGGTCGCAAATATGAATATATTGTGATGACGTTTGGTATATAAGCTTCTATCGGCCATAGGACGAACGCTATAAAAATTGGTGATAATCGTGGCATGGTCAGACCTAGTCCAAAGAATAATAAATTGTAATAATATAAAAAATATGCACAGATATGCACGTGCATAACGACGCCTTTCTCTCATTTGACAGATATCCTTTTAAAAGGAAAAATATGAAAAATACCGTTTTTACTTATAGAGTTAAAAATAAAATAATATGCAAAAATATTTTCGTGAGCCTTCTTTAGTTTCTAATGAGTTTGTGAGTTTCTGCTGATGTTATTAACTAAAAAAAAATTATTCTCCTAGGACCACATTATCATATTGATAGACTTAAAATCACCTTATCAATCCACTGAGCCATGTCTGTCCGATGGATGTAATTTGGTAACATTTGCTTTTATTGACTCAAAGACGAACGAACATTACACAAATATTATAACCTATTTAAAGACGCCCGAAAGTATGTGATAGTATTTTGTTTTATCGAGTTCATAAACCATTATTTTTTTTAGTGAGTTCATAAACCATTTTTACGATGCTAGCGCCAACGAATAAATAATTCAGAACTCGTATACAGCGCTCCAGAGTCAGTGAGTCAGTGATGAGCTTAAATATACAGTGGGTGACAATACATTGAAAACTTTTACAAAATTCTGAATTAGCCAATTTTGTTTTTGAATAATTTACCGTTAAGTCCTAAAATTGTTTTTTTTTTTTTTTTTTTTTTTGAAAATCACTTTTTGGAGTGTTCTCTATCGAAAGACAAATGCAATTGAAAAAAATGAACGAAAAAAGTATGTTTTTTAGTGATAGCAAAACAATGGAAACTTTTAAACTTCTGTACCAGAGTTGATTAAAACAATAAAAATAGAAGATGGTTTGAAAGAAAATGCATAGAATCTTTAACGATATTTAAAGCCATATTCATAAAAAAATCTTATTTCAGGTTTCAAATTCAAATTATTTAAAAAACATGTTAAGTTTTTAGGCTTTAGGTTTGTTAAAAACTTGTATTCAAAATCAATATTTTAAGTAATAAACGATTTAACGTTGTATTAGTATCGAGGATGGCAACTCTATATTTTTTATTTGTCACTTGAGTCGTAATGATGTAAAACAATGATTATTAATTCATACTGACTCGTATCTATAATTTATTTTTTGTCACGTTTGAGAAAAATATGGTTTTTATAGAAAAAAAATGCATAATTAACTCGTATATTAATTAAAAAAAGAAAAACAGTCAAAACAAAATGTTAGGAAGAAATGTAATTTAAATGATAATTTTACTGCAGTTAAAAAGTACATATTCACATAACCAGTTTTATTTTTTTTTTTATTGCTTACACACCAATAGTTCATTTTGTACAATTAACATTACATTATATTAAGGAATTAAATAATTATAATGAAATAATTATAAAATTAAATAATTGAATTCAATTCAATTCAATTTTGCGTGTATTAATTATTAACTAGCCCTCGAAATTCGAGTGCAAATTCTAGGAAATTTTATTTTTTCATTAAATAAAGACCCTAAAGGTATGCTAATCAATTATAGCCAATTCGCAAATCAACACAAAAAACAAACTCATTTTTATTACAAACACATTAACAAATATAATAAACACACACATAGCATTGTATAATTTTATGTATGTGTTAGTAGCAACTATAAATGCAATTTACTCAAAATAAAGGAAAAAATTTAAAAATCTGTAAATCTGCAAAATGGCTAAAAAGAATATACCTTTCAGATAATATACGTTTGGTCAAAATCGGGATAAAACGGTAGAACAAAACATCGGTCACAAGAAATCGCCTAGCCTATTAATATTATAGATTTGAAATGACGCATTAAATACGATTAAAAATATTTTTGTATAAAATTTCTCAGTATTACATTTATTAAATAAAAATGAGTCTTAACAATTCTTTTGATCAAATATAGCATGTCCATTTTTTATTAAAAAATCAACTTCTTTTGATAGAATGACAATTTTTCCCTACAATGTTCAAAATGAAAATAAACTCATAGCAAAAATGTCATTTTAAAACAGGGTCGAACCAATTTCAAATATACATATATGTATATAGATATATGATGTTAAAAATTTTTTATACATGGAAGGTGCCACGCCCACTTCATATATTAAAAAATTTATAGCCTACTTTACTTTCGCGATACAAACTCACACATTGTGAAAATTTCAAGAAGATCGGTCCTTTGGTTTAGTCCCTATTAATGTCAAACACACAAACAAACAAACAAATTTTCATTTTTATATATCTGTGGTCACAAGCGATAACCGCATAAGTCGACTTAAGAACGATTTGAGATATGTATGTATGCTATCATATTCTACTAACAACACTTTATATTTGCGTGAAATCCTCATTTCTCTTACATTGTTTTTTAAAAAAATATTAATAAAAATATACAGACTTAAGTCGTAATGAAGCAACATTTATGCAAAAAAAGTTATTTTTCTCGAAATCACGATTTGTGACTTAGGCGTTTAATGCTTGTGACCACAGATATATACATAGATAGATTATACGATGAATTTTTTGAAAGTTTTTTGTAAAATGATGTCGAACATCTATGAAGTGCATATTTTTATACATTTGTACGGAAAGTGGTCGAGCCTTGGCCACGCCAGTAGGATAGTCCGATTCAAGTGAAATCTAAGGATAATATTCCTGGTGCTTGTATGATTTTAAAAAATATATATTTGTTATACTATTTATTTACTTACACAAGGTTTAAAATAGGTATTTTAAGATAAAATTGATTTATGAATACGATTTTATTGAATTTTGCTTAACAATGATTTGAAATGCTGTTTAAAATTTTTATGAATACGGCTGTTATAATTTCTGACGTTTTCTTTCAACTATTTTTAAAATACAAGTGTATTTTTCATTGTGTTAATCTTATAATAAATTACTAAAAAATAATGGCAAGAATAAAGTTTTGTGAAGAGTTAAACACTAGAATAATACATAATTTTACTGCTGGTCTTAAGTAAAATAGAATTTTGTGAGAAATATTCTATGAATAAATCCATAATTTCAAAAATTATTTAGAAATATCGTGAAAGACTCAACATTTATGAGGCAGAACCCATAAAACGAGTCAAAGACAGGATAATTTAATAGCAAACGTTTAACAAAATTTCCAAAAATGCTACCTAAAGAGGTCATTAACAATCTGAAATTAAAAATATGTGCTCGACCTAATTCCCGACGAGCAATTGAGGCTGATCTTGGTTGTTATCGTCATGTGAAGCAACCGCTGATAGCAGCGAAAAATCGTGTGGCTCGCAAAAATTTTGCTAAAGAACATGTGTTCTGGCCAAGATGGAATTGGACTATTGTTCTCTTTTCAGATGAGTCAAAGTCTAATTTAAGAAGCCATGGTGGCAGAAAGTTTGTACGATGGCCAGAGGAAAAAAGAATACATCCAATATATACAAATAAAATTGTTAAGTTTGGCGGTGGAAATACATATTATGGTAGGGTTGCTTTTCAGGCCAAGGAATGGGTCCAAGTGATGTAGTAAAAGATGACTGAAATTATATACAAGCAAATTCTAAATCACGTAATAGAACCATACGTGGAGGAAAATATTCCCCTGGTCTGGAAGCTCCAACATGACAATGACCCAAAACATGCATCCAAAGTTTTAACCGAAAAAGTTAACAATGTAATGCAGTTAGAAATTACAGAAACAAAACAGATCTCATAGAGACAGTTAGTTAATTCAGATTCAACAATTTAATTGACTTTGTGCCTCGCGTTGTGAAGCAGTAATAAAAAATAGTGGCGAACCAACAAAATATTGAAACCAAAAATAGTTATTATATAGTAAAGGTTTCAAATATTTTGTCAGCAGTTTTGTTTTTTTTTTATCTCAAGTTATTTTATGTTAATATTTTTTTCTTTTTTAAATAAATAAAACATACAAATTTTAAAGATTTTTTAATTTTAGAATCCAATTTTTTTATATTGACCGTTCAAAGTCGTCAAAAATATATTTTGATAAAAGTTTCCATTGTATTGTCACCGACTGTAATTAGGGTGACTCATATTTGATTTAAGAATACTAGCAGATCCCAGCCATCGAAATTCGAGCGCAAATTCAAAGAAATTTTATTTTTTCATTCAATTTATTTCTTTCGATGTTTTTTAAATCTAAATTTATTTCATTTAAATTTATTTCATTATAAATATTTGTTGAACACACAGAAGGTATTTGAACCACCCACCTAAAGGCATGGGTACGTTCGTAAATGCAGTAGTTATGCATCACTGCAGCATAATTAAAGTAAATCGTTCAAAAAAGCATCACTTGGCAGCACTGATTTCCGTCAAAAGTTTTTTTTATGCAAACAATTGACAGTGATGCCGCAAATTTTTGCAACTGTGGCATCATTTTAATTACTGATGCAATAGAGCGCGAAGTTAAAAAAAATTAAACATTGGTGCAGAATGGAAGAGTAAGTAGTGCATTGTATAAATATTGTTAATACAAATTTAAATAATATCATGTGTTTTAGAATTTTTCTAAATGGGCTTTCAAGGTCACTATTTTTAAAAAATAAATAAAAGACTATTTATTTCATTTTCAAACTCCGACGTTTCGCTGGGTATTTTCCAGCATCTTCAGGGATGAATTTTATTTAATAATATTCTTTTGTCAATTTTCACATTAGTTTTTTGTTTTCCAAAAACAAAAAGTTTTACACAATAAACATATACGGCATAAAACACAATTTTAATTTTTTAAATTAATATTATAATTGAAAAAATAAATAAAAATGTCACAGTTGTTTTTTCTTTAATATTACATATCACAGTAGTAGACCAAAAAATTTTAGGAATCCGCCTTCTTTTTCGTTTTAATTGATTTCTAATAACCAAAAGTCGTGTCATCTTTCTTTTAATTCTATTTTTATTATAAGTTAACAAAAAGTTGTCCTTTTTAGAATCAAGATTTTCAATAATATTTGTTAATGTTATTGTGGTGAACATGTTTTTTATCTTTTGCAAAACGTTCTAAAAAGCAAACTCTGTGCAATTGTTGAGCAGTAACAAAGCATCTGCAACAACTGATCACGCATCAGCACCAAAACTTGGCATAACTGTCGCAGTGATGCACAAATTTACTGCATTTATGAACGTACCCTATGCTAATTTTAGGCAATTTCACAATTCAACACAGGGCGTGTGATATGGAATTATTATAATGATATTCGATTGCGTTATTGTCGTTAATGGTTTATGTCCAGGACTTTTCATATACAATTTTTGGAAACATATTAACAAATTTAATAAACACACACTCAGCATTGTATAATTTTATGTACGTGTTAGCAGCAACTTTAAATGAATTTTACTTTAAAAAATGTCCCAGACGTGAGCAGATCTGCAGATCTGGTGAGCAGCTAAAAAGAAATACCTTTCAAATGAGGTATGTTTGGTAAAAATCGGTTTAAAACTGACAAAGTTACATCAGTCACAAGAAATCGCATTGCCTATTAATATGAGATACTCAAAAATCCTTACTCTAAATATAAGGTGTATAAACATTTGAAAAACAATACATAACAAAACAAAATTTATGATTTTCGATTATGGTCGAATTAACTGAATTTTCATTTGGTATTATGGCGCACATTCGATAAAATATCTCTATTGTGAATTTCACTCAATTGGATTATTCACAATAGTACATATTTATCAGCTGGCACTATAAACATTATTTACAAATTTATTAAAGAAAAAAAAATAATTAATTATTCATTAACATGGAATTATGGTTCTATGGTCGTCTGATGAAGATGAATGCTTCATCATGAGAGATGCTTCCAACATTTTGGAAATGGATTCCTATATGTAAGTATGCGAGATTTTAACAAGGGTACCATTTGTTTACAGATTTATAGCAAATTTTCGACTGCAAGGAGGCGTTTATAGAATTGCTGCCTACTACAGATGAACTGCTGCGACAACGCATACAAGGCAGATCAATCTCATGAAATTAAAATAATTTACAACTTATATTTTCAATCAGTTTTACAAACTGACATCCAGCATCGAAAGCAAAATTGTGTTCGAATGAAAATTCGTTGTACAACGAAATTTTCGACCGTGCTGCCAGCTCATAATACGAATTTGACATTCGATAGTCGATGTTCGATAGCCAGCGAATATCGAAGATCGAATGCAACTCATAATAAGGGCCTAAATTTTCGATGGGCTGAAACGAAACGTGCGATATATAAAGAGTAATAGTTTCCACAAAAAAAATATACCAACTTACAAATTTAAAAAACAAAATGTGAAAGTTATAATGAAAGGTTACACCATGAGTTCCGGGTAAGGCCTCTTCATGGCTTAGGACATATTCGTAGCAAGAATTCTTACTCTTGGAAGAAAGCAGCCCTTGAAATTCTTGTAGATAGTGGAAGTAGAGAATTTCAAAACAATGTGTTGTTGATACCCTTGCATTCTATTTATAAGATGCACTAGAATCCTGGCTATAAATCTGTCGTTAATAAATTAACTCGCCGAAAGTTAATTAATTTTCTGCTTAAGAAATTTGACGAAAAAAAAACAAGAGTGTTAAATTCGGCTATGCCGAATCTCTGCTACCCTCCACTGAGTTTACATTCATATCTGAACTTATTGCATTATTTAAAACAAATGTAAACAAAATATTTGAAAAAGTAAACAATTTGATAAACTGTACTAAGTTATTACAATGAATTTTTAACATTTTTTAGATATGTCTCCACATTTTAGGTCATATCATGCTACAATGATGTCCGATTTACCCCATTTTAAATACCAACCTGCTCGAAATAATGACTAACATTATTATTCTGAATTTACCCAAATTAATGGTATATTTTATGAATTAACATGATTTTAACAGACAGACGGACCGACAGACGGACGGACGGACATCACTTTATCGACTCGAGTGGTTATAAGGATCAAAAATATGTATATATGCTTTATGTGGTCGCAAAAGCAATTTTCGATGCGTAACAAATGGAATGACAAACTAATATATAATATTTATACAAAATATATAAAATTTACCTTAGGTGGTGGTAGCCATAACGCATTCAATTCAGCATCTAAATTATCAACATCCGTCATAGAACTGTCAGCAATTGCACCAACACCCATCATAGAAGTATTACTCTCGTTAATTGATACATCATCGGACTGATCAATGGGTTCCACTAATGACACTTGTGAAAGTTGAGACATTTGTATATCATCATGTTCGATGCCAGCCTCATGTTTACTGCGTTTCGATGAACGTTCTTTGTAAGCAATATTTTTTGAAGGTTTTTGTTGGTTTCCACCACCTGTTAGGCTGCCATCAACCACCACTACACCACCTACTCCACCGCCCTCCACAGGTTCTATAACTGATGGAGGAGTCTTTCTGCCGCTTGACCTTGATCTGCCGGCCGATTTAGATCTTGATCGTGAACGACTGCGTGGTGTTTCACACGAGTGTATAACACGTTGCAGGAAATCCAATTGTTTTTGTACAAATTCTGAGTTTTCCGAACGCATATTTGTTCGTTTGAGTAAACGTTCTTCGGAAGGCCATTTCTTTAGCTTTTTATCTGAACCAGCCTGAGCTAACTCACTATTATGCATGCTCTTGCTACGCGATCGCGGCGGTGCATTCGCTGCAGCATCCACCACTACATCAGCGTCACCATATTTTAAAGGTGCAAAACGTTTGTTATGTTGACGTTTAGCTTGTGACGACGGACTTATACAATTGCTAGCATCCTCATAACCTTTATCCGGTGTTAATTGTGTATTACTATTGTGGCTTTTTCTTAGCGATGAATATGAATGATCTGTATTTGATGTTGAAGATATTGCTGATGTGTTGGCTGAATCTTTTAAACGTAATTTTCGTGGTTTTTCATTGGCCGTCTCGGTAACAAATTCCGTTAGGATTTTCGAATCGTTAACAGATTTTTGCAATGCTAAATATTCCCTGTACATGGGCGTACTGCTACGTGGTTGTTGCAGTGTTTTATTTATGTCGGTGATAGCTACAGCAGTTTGTAGTTTCTTTGTTGCCAAAGATGTGACTTGTTGTTTTAGTTTATCAATTTTGTTGGGATTGGAATTTTTATTCGAACAAATCGTAATTTTCTTAACTATGACATTATTATTTCGTACAATTAGGGAATCATGTTTTTCTGATGTTACATTTCCTATATACGATTGGGGATTAATATCCAAGTCAGCTTCAACTTCAAAATCACCATCTTCTTCTTCTACTTCTTCTTCTTCTCCTGCTTCTTCTTCTTCTTCTGCTTCTTCTTCATCGTCCTCCTCATCATTGTCCTCGTTTGGTTCGTTACTTAATGTTTTAGCTTTCTTAGGATTTTTACTTCTTCGTTCCATATCCTGCTCCTCATCATCGTCTTCTTCTGGATTTTCTTCGTCTTCCAAGTATGAATTATTGAGAATATCTTCCGACTCCAATGTCAGTGATGAATTTGTATTTAGAATATTATCTTCTTCCGGTTCTTCTTCTTCTAAAGCTTCATATGTAGGTTGTGGTACTGAATCGAGGCTATCATCAGCCATCGTCGTATCAGTTTTTTCCATATTGTCTAGTTGAACAACAACAGCAACAACTATAACAAATTCCAACTTTTTCTCAGCTTAACTACTACAACGAGTCTGCAATGTAATGCTAGAAAAATAAATCCAAAAAAAATGTATAAGTGATTTGAATTCTTAAATATTAATTAAATTACATAAGTTCCTAAAAGTGTCGTGTTGTAGTAAATTGCAGCAGATATTTTCGTTTTAATGTCAGCCCACATTAATCCACTTTTTTCATATTTCTTTTTTTTTTTATTATATTTGATTTGTTTGTTTTGTTTTTCTCTTTTTTTTCGTTTATAGTTGCAATTTGTTATGCAGAAGAGGCCTCTACTAAATTCAGCCGAATGAAAGAACCGAATGTTATTGAAAATTGTCTAGCGAATCGTGGCCAGTTTACGTACCGAATGAACAACACCAACATTTAAAAAATATTATCAAAGAAATTAAACGAAAAGACAACAATAAAAAAATGAAAAAAAAGTTATATACAAAATAATACGCAAAATGGGAGCCAAGCAAAGCAATACAATTAATACTATCTGACTGACTGACTACCAACAACAAAAACTAACACATGGCAATTGTAGACTTTTTGTTTGTTGCTCTTAGAATTTGTAATTTTTTTCTTTTTTCGAATTCTCTTTTGTTTATAACGGTGAGAGGGCTCTATATTAATTGTGCTTGTTAATTGTGTAGAGTTTTCTTTCATGTTTTAAATAAATCATTATTTTCTTTTTTATATTTTCTCTACACAAATTTTGTTAAAACTATATTTCAAGCTACGAATTGTGTATTTAAAAGCAAACTTATAATTTTAAATTCTTTTAGGTAAAAGATTTTCTTATTTTAAGGTCAGATTTTATTGTAAGATGTTATGACCCTGGCCTAATTGTTAAGTATGCTAGGGCTTGTTTTTATGTTTAACGGTTCGTTAAAGTGAAAAATTTGTTTGCGAAAAAAAATATTTTGAAAATTTGCACTTGTAAGTCTGACCGCCTTAATTTCCAAATGTAGTTAGTTTTCGAATTAGTTGCTAATGTCGATTTTTAATTTTCATGTTAAATCTAAGGTAGGCAGCCCAAGACCCGATCCTTTAACTTAATCTGACCGAAAAGCAGCCAGCCTACATAAATTTTCAGCTAAATTATGTACGCAAAGTTAAATATTGACGGTTGTCGTCATTATTTAAGGTTTAAAAAGAAAATTGGTATCAAAATTTTGTAATCATATTTGAATCCTGGCAGTTTTGGAGCAACTCCAGCGACAGTATGATTATGTTTTACCAAACAATACTCGTCTGCCAAGCAATAAAAAAGTTTTTGAAGTCAGAATCAATTAACATCGATTTGGCCAAATATACGTATAAGTTTAAGCTGGTTCTTGAGATATCACTGCAAATTTTTAAGCAAAAGAATTGGTTAATAACTGAACTATTTTAAACTATCAGGTGTACAAATAAGCTTAAAATTTTTGACATGCTTCAACATCTACAGCTAAGCCAAATATTCATAGAAAAAACACTTGTTGGAAACAGCTTTTAATTGTGTATATTAAGCTGCTAAAACCAATGGTCTCATTACTGTGTCTGTTTACTGAACACAATTGATGAGATTGATTCGAACACTCAATGAGAAGCAATGACCTTCGCTACTCCAGATCCGACAAAATTCGTCCAATTGAGAAGTTTTAACCCACCCACCAGATTCACCAGACATTGCTCCACTTGTATCAATCGACGTCACATTGCCGGTCTGAACAGCACTTCACAACATATGAAGAGACCAAAAATTGGGTCTATTCGTTGATAGCCTCAATAGATGAAGCATTCTTCCATCGCGGTATCCGCATGCTGTCAGGAAGATGGGAAAAACAAATTCTCAATTTTTGGCAAAAACTTATTTATATCCTGTACATCAGTGCAGCCAGGCCACGCAAAAGGGTCTATTAATTTAGAGGGTTTCTAAAGAACGCTATTTAAGACTATACAAAAACGACTAAATAGTTCAGTTTCCACTTTTACGTAGAACGTAGAACAGCAAAATTGTTTTTCTAAGGACTTTAACACGATAAAAAAAAAACAATCCCTGATCTGACATTTTAACGAAAACTAAGTTAAATTAACAGAAATTATATACGAATTTATTTTAAATTAATCGTATATGGCCCCGGGGCTCGATAAAATAAACAAATAAAAAAAAAATAAACAAATTCAAAAACTGGACTTTTGATATATCAGTTAAAATTCGTTTTATTAAATGTAAATTTTTTAAATATTTACTCAAAGAGTTTAAAGTTATAAATAAGACCGAGTTTTTGGGATGTCAATCAATCTTTTTGTACTCTTTAGTCAAATATTTTGAAAGTTATTAGACCAAATTTTTGTGATGTCAGTTAAACTCAGTTTAGTTATACTAGTATTTTACTTAAACCTTAAATATCGTAAATTTCACTAAACTAAGTTCAATTGACATCTCAAAAACTTGCTCTTACAACTTTAAACTACTTGTCTAAAGATTTTAAAAATACAGTTAAATCAAACTAAAATTGATTGACAAACAGAAAAATCATTCTTAGAAAACATTCTTAGAATGAGTTTTTGGGATGTTAGTTTGTGTAAACTCAAGTTTTTAACTCTTTATTATTTAAATATTTAAAAGTTAAAAGATCGTGTTTTTGTGATGTCAATTAAACTTAGTTTAGTTAAAATCAGGATACTGAACGCTTTAGTTAAATAACTTAAAAGTTGTTAGTGTTTGAAAATGCGTGTTACCTAAACTAAGTTTAACTTACACCCTGAAAACTCGGCCTTATAAATATACATAGGTTAACTAAACTTAGTTAATATATAAAAATACGAGTTTGTTTAAACTAAGTTGAACAACCGAAAAGCTCGTCCGAACAAATAAAAATTATTTGTTCCGAATTCCCTCCTTAGGGATTTTATATTTTTTGTGACCTTCTTGTTGAAAAAATATACCTTCTGAGAAAAATTTATGGCATTATTGGCTTATTTATTGGAGCCTGACATGACTATTTTACCCAAATTTCACTAAATAGTGGATTTACTATGTGACATCAGACAAGGTCAGCCAGAAAACAAAAAGTGGATTTTACGTGCTGTCTTACGAATCGAAGTTACCACTTTTCCAAGCACTCTTTGATGTAAATATCCGTGCTTATAGCGCCAGTGCAAAATGCTTGCCAAACTAAGAATTTTTTAGGAAACTGTTGTTTTTGGGACTAAAATATTTCGTCCACATTTGTGCAAGCACCAGCAATATAAAAATTATGATCTGGATGTTGGAAAAGGTAGTTTTCATCTGACATTAAACATCATTTTAGTTTTTTTATAAAATATCGAAGCAGTTTTTTAGAACCATCTTTTGCTTTTTTACTTTGCTTCGAATAGCTAATCGGCAATTTCCGCATCTTTCCGCTGGTCTGTAGCCCTGCACATTTTTTCCTTTAAAAGGTGAACAATTATACTTTCCCTAAACAAGTCTAGATTGATTTTTTTTTTTTTGCTAAAATTATGTTGATTTTTGATTATTTAAAAACCCGAATATTGAAAGTGGCCCAGCTTAACTGGCAACATATGTATAAGAAAAGCAAAAAAAGTTGAAATGCATAAAGCCACCAATAGAAAAACAGTCAAAGAGACAGACAGACGATAAAACGTTTAATGTACGACGAAGACCTAAAAACACCAATACCACAAACAAAACTTATGTGTACACAAGACAATAAATGATACCAACCAACGAATCAACCAACCAGACGACAACGACGGCCAACAATAATTACTGTACGTAATACGTTGTAAGCAATGGACGGACAATTCCACAATATGCAAATGTCTTGACCAACAACATATGTATTTAGGAAGATAAAAGAAAATTAAATTCATTTAAATTGTTCATAATTTCGAAGATATTTGGTAAAAATACATACCTTATCACATGGAATAATGCAAACAAAACTCAATTCTGTGCAAGTCTCCACTAACCAAAAAAAATCCAAAAAAGTAGATAAGATTTTCGCTGTGTACCGTTTTTAATTAATTATTTGCAATAATATATTTTCTTGATTATTACTCTTCTGCGTACAATGAAAATAATTTTTAGTTTAGGGTTTGTAAATTCGTTCTTTCTAAATCACTCTTGTGGACCAAATTAACCAATACATTTTTCGTCTTGCATTTCACTTCGCTATATGTTTTTTCTGGTTAGTGTTGTTGTGTATTGAATAATTCCTGTTTTGTATAGCTCTTCTTCTTCTCTTTTCTCGCTGTTTTTTTTTTTGCAATGCTTGCTACTATTTTCTTAATTCTTTCTTTTACTTGCAAATTTTATGGTTTAATCGTTCAATTGTTTATTAAACTTTTAGCTTTTTTTACCTAATTAAGTTTATATATAATTTTTAATTTAATTTAAAAATAAAAACACTTCAGCTGAGCTTTAAACTGATGCTACGCTAATTTTTCTGTTTGTTTTCTTTCTTTTTTATTATAAAATAGAGCTGCCATGCCACTAAAATTTGTTACAAGTGTAGAGTTATGGTGAGAGTATGAAATTTTGGTGAAATGTTTTTTCTCTTGATTAATTTTAACTCTAAATCACATATATTTTTATATATGTTTTATTAAAAACAATATTCAAATGACATGACAATAATAAATGAACTTACTTCTAATAAATTAAATGTTATTAAACTAAGAAAAATATATTAATATATACATTTAAGGTGAAATTAAGAAATTGTGGTGAAATGGGTTACCTTTTCAAAATCGACATATTTAAAAAAAAAATATGTTTTATTTAAAAAACATTCGTATGACATGACAAAAATATGTTACTTACTTCTTATGAGAGATAATCTAGCACAAATTTGGTTAAAATGTGTGTTCTAAATTCGAAACCAAAATAAGAATTTAAGAAAACGAAAAAAACATTTTCATTTAGTGGAACTTTTAAAATTATGGTGGGCAAATAATGTTACGAAATATTATCATACAAATTTTAAAACATTCGCTGTACAAAATGTGCCAATAAGTTTCAGAGACAGTTTAAATACATAATATTAACAAATCGATCGACACAGATCGGAAAATCTAAATTTTCCATGGGAGAAACTTTCTTCTCTTGTAAGAAAACCGCATTTTATTCCGAATCGAAATAATTCAAAGGTAATTCACTTTAAGTTATTCAATTAATTTTAAAAACTGATTCGAAAAGAAAATTATATTTTTTCTTAATGTGTTGTAAACTTCTCATGATTCGACTGATGACATCAAAAATGGGAACAATTTTGAATTCACGAAGAGAATAAATTTGATCGCTTTGGACCTAGATCTAAATCTTGCTTTTTTAAAGACTATTAAAAGATTAATCCAGGATTAACTATAGGTTTTTTATGCTCGATCTACACCATATCCGTTTTAAAGGCTACAACTTTCTTAAATACTTTTAATATACATACATATATGTTTTAAAAAATCTATTTAACTATTTATTTTAAAAGTACTTTGAACTTTTTTTAATATTTATATAAAAAAAGTCTTTAAAAAAAATCGGTTTTTAAAATTCAAAAAAAAAAAATAAAAAAATATTTTTTCAGAAAAAAAACATGAAGTTTACAAAAACTGAGAAAATTCTTCTCTTGCAAGAGATGAAAAAACATCCAATTTTATGGAACAAAAAATCAAAAGATCATAGCAATTCTCAACTTGTTAAAAAGTCTTGGAATCAAATAAGTCAAATATTAATGAAAAGTGAATTGGATTGTAAAAAATGTTTTCAATCATTGAGGAATTGTCAAAGATATCAGAGGAATAAACAAAAGCAACAACTTCAACGACAGATACAACAAAGTTTTCCCCATAACTACACTACAAACAAATTGAAAACAAAATACCCAGGAGAAAAGCTAGAAATTAATGGTAGCAATCGCCTAAACGAATGGGAAATGGATCAATATTTAAGTTTTCTACCAGAAAAATATAACATGCAGTCATTATCATTGCCAAACGCCCAGAATTCTTCAACACCCAAACCAATTCAATTATTTAAAAGTCAAGAGTCAGCGGCAATAAATAATATTGATGACGATGGTGGCATTGACTTTGAACACAACAATGGATTTGTTTATTCTTATGTAAGTTGAAATGGTTTCTTCAATTTTCTTTTTAAATTAATTTTTGGAATATATTTTAGGTAACAGCATCTGATATAGATCCCTGTGACGATATAGCCTCCTCTTCCTTAGTTAATGATGTTTGGAATACTTCTGTAGGGGATCAGTTTCAGACTCAAGAGGTTTTAAAATACGATGGTATGCTAAAAAACATCGATTGGTTGTTGCAAAAGTTGCCCGAAACTGATGTCATTGATTTAAATATGCAATTTATAAAATTAATTTATGATAAACTACAACAAAATGAAGAAGGTACAATAAAAATTGAAACGATTTGTTAAAGATTTGATATTGTGGTTTGTTTTCATATGTAGATACATAAAATAAATATCAGCGTTGTAAATTTAAAGAACCAGTTTTACAGAAATTGAGAGACACAAACAAAATTCAGCTTTTGTTTTTTTTTTTTGAATGCCCTCAGCTGCAATAATTTAAGTACTTGTGGTTTCATGAAACCATAATAATGTAGCTGGCGTTGTTTTCAAAATGGATTCATTAATGGAAAAAGCTTCCATAGAGATATTCCGTTTCATCCCTTGTTCGAATGAGTAACAAATTCGAATTTAACCTGTAGTTTAAATAATACATTAATCGACTGTAAAGATTCGAAAACCGCTAACAGTTTCATTTTCCGATATTTGTTTCAAAAGTTTTTGAGTGTTTTTAAAGTTTTTCAATATCGGTATTACAAAAACTTGGTTATAAAAAATGAAATTTTCTTGTATAAAACCGAAAACACATTTTTTAATCATTCTGCCTGGTATTCAAACCGATTAACCAGCAGGTTTCAATATTTTTTATATTCGAATATTTAAATATAATTTTAGAGAAAAGAATAGAGTATTCAAAAGCTGAAATCGGGTTGTGCAGAACTTTAGGGAAAGGTATAGAATTATTCGAATTCGGGTTTTTAGGAATTGGTTTCCCTTGAATATAATCGAAAAAGCGTTTTTTATAAGGCCAATTGGTACTCAATCTCAAACCCGATAAATCTGTTATTTTCAGGTATTCGACAGTTTCGTATTTTTTTATATTCTATCATTAAAATAAAAATGATTTTTATCAGATATTTTTGATGATTTCAAATTTTTTTTAGTTTTTATTGTCGTTTTTTTAATATCGAAATCTGTTTTAAAAAAGAATGGATTTTCTTCAATATAATCGAAAACACCTTTTCGAAATTTTATAAACCGGTATTTAATCAAAAACCTTTTAATCGATTATTTTCAAAACTTAAAACTGATTTTTTTTATAATCGTTTGATCGAATATTTATTTTATCGATTTTTTAAAATCCGTATTATTCGAACATGCTTCTTTAAAAATATTTTTTGAGAAAATCGACAATTTGAAATTGAAAACCTGAAACGGCTTTTTATCAGATAGAGACGTATGTTTTATAGATTTTCTAATATTGATATATTTCGAATTCGGTTTTTTAAGTTGGAATTTTTGACTAAACCGAAAGCAAGTCTTTTAATAATTGTGGCCGGTACTCAAACCCAAAACCTATTACCCAGTTCTTTTTAGATATTCGTTAGTTGTGAATATTTTTTATATTGAAACATTAAATAAATTTAGGGAATGGAATGGAGTACTCAGAACCTGAATCCAGGTTTTATCAGGTAATCGAATATTTTTTGGTTTTTTATATCGACACTTTTTAGATAATCGAAGGTTACGAATATTTTTTTTTTCGAACATTTAAATACAATATTATAATAAGTAGAATATTCGAAACCTGAAACCGATATTAAGAAGGTATTCGACAGTTTAGAATATTCAAATTGTATTTTCTTGAATAAATCGAAGACGTCGATTTTTAATAAGCCTGACGTGTATCCAAAAGAAACCTGGTAAACCGATTATTTATGCTATATTTGGCTGTTTCGCATATTTTTTATTTTCCAACAATAAAATGCAGCTTTAGCGAAAAGAATACATTGTTCGAATCCTAAAACCGGTCAACCCATTCTTTTTTAATTTTATCTTTTATTTTGCTGATTTCTCAATATCGGTTTTATTCATATGACAAATTTATTGATTTTTAACAGTTCCGTCGTAATATTTCAAAGAATATTCTGTATATTTATGTATATATTTAATGTTGGTTAATATATTTAATATTGTTAAATATATTATTAAGCTAATTTCCAATAATGTTAAGGAGTTTTAGTAAATAATGGGTAAATTAAGATCGAATTAAGATAATTTTCTTGCATCTTCAGGTGAGGTTTTCAAGTAAAGCATTTTCTAATTTATCCTTTCCAAAACTTATCATCCATTTGAGTTTTTTGGTTAAGCTTAATTTAGGTGCAAATTTTTTAAACTCCTGAATATGAATTTATTTTAATTAAATTTTTAATAAAATTAATAAATGAATGAAATCACATTAGATATTGATAAATCGATAAAAAAAAAATAACCAAGCTTTTTATCAATAATACTATTACTATTTATTATTATTATTAATTTATATCACTTAATTATTTTCAAATATATATATGTAGTAGTTGTTTTTATAGTGGCATTGTCATCGAAAACATCGTGGTATATAAACATAGTGTCATTTTTTTTTTTTTTTTTGTAATTGCCTTTTAAAGTTCAACATTATTTAAATTCGAACCGGATGAAGATGGTAAATCCACATCATTTGGTGGTATAAATGTGCCTTTACTCTGAACAGATTTATTCTTTTCCGATAATTTTAACATTTCACATCGCAGTTTTTCTAAAATAGCATGATTTGGTTGATTAATAGCTGCCTTACTCTGTAATACGGTAATTTCTTGTTCCTCTTGTTTCTTTTCTTTGAATGTTTTAATCGAATTATTGCCATACAAACGTAGTAAAGAACCCCATGTTTTAATATGAGGATGTAAGATCTACAAATAAATAAGTTGGCATTTATATTAATATCGAGGGTCTCATGCCAGAAGGGCATGCCATCTGGCATGAGTCCAATTTATCATTGAATGCATTATAAGATTTTGTCTTACCTGCAATATGGCTTGTGAGGCCAGTTGCTTTCCTTCACGTTTATTTTTGCAAAGAACTTTTGCTGTATGTTTTCCTACAGTCATGGTGAATTCATTCTTTTTATTATGTGTACGGTTAATTTCATAGTTAATTTGTACATCGTCGCCTAATCCGAAATTTCGCTGCAAACAGGTCAAGAGTATGGCATGTGGTGACGGTTCAGTGGTTTTATTGCAAAATTCTGTAACACGCGGATCTTCTATTCTAATGTCATCAAATACCTGTAGATTAGTGAAATAATAAATATAAAATTGTGCAATTTATTTAAAGGATTGTGAACAAAATTTTAAAACAAAATAAACTGAAGTACACGTAAACAACATAAATTTTGGTTTATAAAATTAAATTTTTTAAGTAAAATCGTTTTTGTATTGGATTGTAAAAACTAAAAACAATCAGCTGTATTCATAAGAAAAATTAAGACACTACATATCCATTGAATAAACATATTTTATTCATAATACCGTTTAAAAAAAATATGTGTAACGTATGCATAAATACTACTTAAATCTTGAATACCTGCCGACATTTTGACAATTCTTTTAACAACATCTTTTTAAAGTAACAAAATTAAATTAAAAATCTCTGTGAAACAATAAATATTTATTTTAATAATAAATGCCATATATGCACTTGACACAATGGAAACTTTAAATACCCAGCTCATGTTTAAATCTTTTTTCAAATTCGCCCCTTTTTCTTTTTTATACTTTTTACTTTTTGTAATATTTAAATTGAAATAAAAATGTGAAAATCAGAAAGAAAAAAAAACTATTTATAATCAAAAAGCGCGTTTGTAAAAGGATAAAATTATTTTTATTAATTTTCCCAAAAAATGTATATATCATTTGTTCATTTGAGATTCCTTTAGTATTTAATGAAACGTTTTAAAGTGTACTAGCAGATTCCAGAGCTTGAAATTCGAGTGCAATTTCTAGGCAACTTTATTTTCCAACTTAGCCAATTCACAAACCAACACTTGTTTGGTTTATTATTATTGTGACTGAAGATAACAAACTCATTAACAAACGCATTAACTAATTTAATAAACAAACGCATAGCATATGTATAATTTTATGTATGTGTTAGTAGCAACTATAAATGCAATTTACTCAAAATAAAGGAAAAATTTTTAAAATCTGTAAATCTGGTGTACAGCCAAAAAGAAATACCTTTCAAATAATATACGTTTGATTGAAATCGGGATAAAACTGTAGAACAAAACATCGGTAACAAAAAATCGCCCAGCCTATTAATATTATAGATTTCAATGATTAATAAATAAAATACGTTACAAACTTTTCTTATACCTGTTCATTTTCAAATAAAATGATGTCAGTTTCTTCCTCATCATAGCAACATTTGATGGAATTTTATTATTAATATAAAAAACATCATTAGTCTATATTTAATATCTATTAAAGCATTTAAAGTGTTGAAAGACTTTCTTTCGACTTCCGCTTTTGAGGACGGAAAAGTCAATATATGTATCTACAACGAAACTTGAAAATTAAACAAACGGGAATTCATTTTTGAAGGTATGTACTTCAATCCAATAAATCAGTTCTGAATCTATTTTGAATCCCTTTATATTAACTCGTAGTGTCTTCTTGTCTATCGAAAAAATGTTGAATCGATTTTTAACCCTTTTCCCGTGATCCAATCCAGCTGAAACTTTGCAGGCAGAGGTGGCACCTCCCATACAAAATAATTATTCAATATCAAATATCCCGAGTCCTATAACAGCGAGAGCTTTGAAAATTGGAGTGAGGGCATCTATTGTGAGTAGTCGTAACGACAATGGACGGGATCGGATCAGGGGGAGTGGCACCTCCCACACAAAATAATTATTCGGGGAGAGCATTGCAAATTTGTGTGAGGTCCTCTATTGTTAATGTGGGTAGTCGTACCGAAAATGGGCGGGATCGGATGAGGGGTGGGCACCTCCCATACAAAATAATTATTCAATATAAAATATCCCGACTCCTATAACAGGAAGAGCATTGCAAATTTGTGTGAGGTCATCATAAAGATAAAAACGTCGTGTTTTAATTGTGTTTAAAAAAGTTAATTTAATTTTCAATATAATAAGTAATAAACTACTTTATTGTGTTTAATTTTCTTTCATTTGGCAATGTTTGCTGGTGCAATAGCCCTAAATTCAAGGTGCCAAAAACTTTCGACGGTCCCACTACTAGTGCCAACAGATTTCAAATTCTTTCCGACGACGACGAAGAATAACCTGTTGCTGTTAAAGAAAAAATTCCTGCTAAATTGTGGATTCTACTCACAGTTTAACAAATGTTATCGGTATATTTGGTGTTAAGTATACATATAAACGAATGACTATTGGAAGAAAAATTTTATCCAACTCGATATCACTGTACCATGATGCTCTATGTGTTCCTAAGGACCAAAAACTCCTGTTTTATACTCATGAGATAAAACACGCAAAAAGTTTTCAATTGGTTTTATTTGGTCTACCAAAACTGGATACTAAGAAAATCAGCGAAGAATTTGTCAGCTCGCATAATATAAATCCGATAAGTATAAAGGAAGTGGAAACAAAAAGATCTAGTGTTGATGATGCGCTTTATCTAATTGAATTTGACCGTCAGCAGGTAACTAAAAGAGAAATAATGCAAAAGTAGATATTTTAGTAATATTTCGGTGTATTGGAGAAACCCTCTTAAAGGTAACAAAGGGCCCAGTCAATGCTCCAATTGTGGTATGTATGCACACGGGGCTAAAAATTATAATCGCACCTTAGTGTGTTCAGCCTGTGACTATACGAAGGCATCATAATATATATCTATATGTAAGTGTTATAAAAGCATGAAAATAATTTATAGCACGTTAATCATAAAGATGATGACCCAAAGTGCCCAAGTCGTCAAGAATACTTAGATATCCAGAATCGAGTAACATCTTAATCTAGTCAGATCAACAGAATAACCAATGATTCTTATTTCAACATGGATAATCATGATTTTCCTCAATTGCCAACACAAGAGCGATTTCAGAGTAATTTCCGTGCTAATGGTAACCTGTACTTTGAGGTAGCTAAAGACAAAAGCTACGACAAAAGTAGAGACAACGACTTATCCAATGAAAAACTTTTGGAAATATTTTTTGGGGCAGTGGATGCTTTACAAAGATGTCAAAACAAGTACGAAATGATGCTTAAACATGCCATATAATTCAACTGTTATTCACGATGTTCATGTTATGCACTGGAATGCTCAAGGCATAACAACAAAAAAATTTATATTCTTCTTCTTAATGAGACTTTTTTGAAACCATACCATATAAATTTCAAATTTAAAGTTATAAAATATACAGAGAGGACCGCGCTACACATGGCGGGGGTGAACTCATTGCCATAAGGAATAGTATAGAACATAAATTATTACCGAAGCTTAAAACTCATAAAGTTGAAAATATTTCAGTAGAAATAATGATAAATAGACGTCCTGTAGTTTTTAATTCTGTTTATAATCCTGATATTAATTTTAAGAAAGATCTTGATATTTTAACTAATTCTGCAAATGATTTTTCATATTTGGAGATCTGTTTGTCAAACAACACTTCTGGTAATGTACTCTATAGTCATAGTCTTCAATCTAATTACTATGTTTATTATTCTTATGCTCATACTCGTTTTGGTCAAAACTTAACCCGGTTCAACCCTCTACAGTAAAAATTCTGTTATCAAGCTCTACAAGTCTCACCCAAACATACTACGTTCCTATTTTTTGCACTATTTATGGACAGTTGCGGAGCGTAGTTCAATCAGTTCTCTTATACAATCGAGCAGACTGGCCATCAATCAAAGTCTGGGTAGAAAATGAAATTAGCGACAACGTTGACCTGTCATTAAATAGTTTAATATCTATTGCAAAAGAAGCTTTCACCAAAATACCAGTTGGTCGTAAAAACCATTGGAAGAGAGAAATCTCAGAAACAAGTAAAATGTTAATTAGACAAAGAAATAAATACAATCGCAAATACAAAAGAAGTAATGATTTACACCATAAAATTCCAATAAACCCTATCTTAAAGCAATTAAATTATTTTCCACCTTATTAAAATGAAATGGAATAAATTTATTTCAAATCTTCCTTCCGGGTCTAAAAAGTTTTGAAAACTAACAAAAGCATGTTAATGTTAATGGTGAAGTTTTGAAAACTTGTGATTTTAAGGCAAATGCAATTGCCGACGTATTTGAAAGCTCTCATACTATTACTACCAATAGTTCATCACCTATAGATTCAAGAGTTTCTGAATACATTTCGAGTCTTATTAATAGAACTGTCATAAACAATTCTGATGTTGATCTAACAAATATAAACGAAGTTAAATCACTTGTATATTCATTAAAAAACAATAAAACTCCTGGTCTCGACGGGGTTAATAGTACTAAAAATATGCCTGACTACTTCTTTTAAACTTTAAATAAAATATTTAACTTTTGCTTAACCCTAGAATGTCATCCTTATTTTTTGTACACTAATGTCATCCTTCGTCATTATGACTACGACCTATTTCGAGTTTCTATAAAAAATATCGTGAGCATAAGTGGTGACAAAAATTAATTTAATTTTTATATTTAAGTAATTTTTAATTAATATTATTATTATTGTCTCAACTTAAAATTAGGATTTAACAGCCTTCTTTCAGTTGGCATGGATTTTAAAACTTAACATTATATAATATAAAAAAATATAACATATAGCACATTCTTTTCATTTAAGTCTTTTCGTTTCTTAAAGTTAATATGGTCAAAAATGTCAACCGTAGCAAGAAATTTGTTTTCCTACCGGTTGGAATTTTTTTATTATTTCTTAAAATAATGGACTTTTAAGAGTCTGGCAACAATAAGACATTTGAAAAAATTGTAAAAGATTTTTACACTTTAGCACGTTTTGCAAGAAATAGCAGATAGCAGAAAAATGGAAGGAAATTGAGGCTGCGGCAAAAAGGTAAATAAAATTGTAATGTGAGTGTTATTTTTGTTTTTATTGCACTATTCGTGAAAAAATTCCTTACTTAAACTAACCCAAAGAATAAATTCCAAGGCAGTATTTTTAGTAAGCTAAAAAAGGCTTTTGAATAGTGCCGCAAATTTCATGTAACGTGGCAGTCCGAAAAACATGTTTGCTTTTTTCGACATACGTCGTTAAAAAAAAATATAAACAGCCCTGTTCTTGAAACGTTGTTATTTGAATAAGAATGAATATGAAATAACATGAAATAGAAATTTTGGGTTTCTTGAAAACACAAATTTTATATTTTCGAAGTATTTTTCGAAATCATATTTTTTATTATCAAATGACATGAAACATATGGTTTAGCTTCAGAACCATGTTATCTAGAAACCGAGGTGCCATATGGTTCTTTAGTCACTTTCACAAAAAAACTTTAAGTAATTTTTGCATGTTTTTCCTTAAGATTATAAAGAAAGTAAAAAAAAAAAATATTTTCTTTTAAAATAACAATTTACTTGTTCATTTAATTGTTTTTATTCAATTTCATTCAATTAAGAATGACTTCTATTTTTGAAATAAGTTAGGCATCACCAAAGAAAATTCGTAATTCAAATAAATTGGATTTGACTGGCATCACTTCTGTTTCGAACATAAACAAAGTTATATAAAAATATGTGATTTGAGTGAAATATTATTTTAAATTCCTTTATTCGTAATAATTAGTACATAAAGAATCTATGTTATAATTGAAAAAATTATAAAGGAAAATAGATTATGCAAATAAAAAGTTTTTATTATAGTTATAGAACAACATCATCTCCAAAAGTGTGTTTTATTAACATTGACTTCTGATTACGAGTTTTTTTTTTTAAATCAGCGCAAAATGTAGACGTTTTTTAAAATCGATTTTTTTTCATAAAATTAATGTCTAATTTTTTAAAATAATGACAAGGTTCAATAAAAAACATGTTAGAGTTTAAATATCAATTAGTTTTTTTATCTCTTAAGACCTGCTTAGTAGAAAAAAAGGGCATTTGTTTTGATTTCACAAAGCCTTTTCTATGTGAATTAAAATGAGAAAAAATATTCTTATTGAAATTAGAGAACAGCAAAAAACTCGTAGATTTAAGAATTTTTTCATTTACGAGTTTTTTTTTTGTGATAGTGGTTTCAAGAACAGGGGTGAAAGTCTATTTCTTAAAAGCATTTCTGGTATTTATTTCGATTTTTATTCATATTTTGCAAAAATAGTTACAGTTGCTAAATTATGAGCAATTTAATGTGTGTAACGTGGCAGTCTTTGTCCCGAATATGAGCAATTTGCTTTGAATACAGTTTTTTAAAATATGTACATGTTCGTTTAACAAAAACAGCAAAAAATTCAAATTATATCAACAAACTGAGAGATAACGGAAAGTTTGATGAATATAAAAAGAAAAGAGCAGACGCTTCGCGAGCATACCGTTTAAAGAAAAAGAAAGATGAATGTAAACTAAGTCAAGCAAAATTAAATACAGTGGTTGAGGAACGTCGGGCAATAATAAGACAGCGTGTTCGGAAACATAGAGAAGGTGTAAAGGCAAAGAAGGAGAATGAACCTATGGTATCCCTTGACATGATGGAAGGCTATAGGAAGGCCGAGACGTGAAATCTTTCATTGCGGATGGGCAAGAAGTTCGAATAGCTTTAAGATATATGGTCTTAAGTTTGAGGGAAGCTCACGCATTATTTGTAGAAGAAAGAAATGGTGCAGAAAAAGGTAAGTATGTGTGAGAAATTGACCGATATATATGCATGGTTCTTCGTTGAGAATATAAAAAAGTGTCACTTCTATCGTTATATTTTGTTTTTACTTTTGCTTGTATAGAGTTTTGTGGTTTAACTAAATTTAGTAGTCAACGTCCGCAATGGGTGAAATTATTGAAATTAGAGAACAGCAAAAAACTCGTAGATTTAAGAATTTTTTCATTTACGAGTTTTTTTTGTGATAGTGGTTTCAAGAACAGGGGTGAAAGTCTATTTCTTAAAAGCATTTCTGGTATTTATTTCGATTTTTATTCATATTTTGCAAAAATAGTTACAGTTGCTAAATTATGAGCAATTTAATGTGTGTAACGTGGCAGTCTTTGTCCCGAATATGAGCAATTTGCTTTGAATACAGTTTTTTTAAAATATGTACATGTTCGTTTAACAAAAACAGCAAAAAATTCAAATTATATCAACAAACTGAGAGATAACGGAAAGTTTGATGAATATAAAAAGAAAAGAGCAGACGCTTCGCGAGCATACCGTTTAAAGAAAAAGAAAGATGAATGTAAACTAAGTCAAGCAAAATTAAATACAGTGGTTGAGGAACGTCGGGCAATAATAAGACAGCGTGTTCGGAAACATAGAGAAGGTGTAAAGGCAAAGAAGGAGAATGAACCTATGGTATCCCTTGACATGATGGAAGGCTATAGGAAGGCCGAGACGTGAAATCTTTCATTGCGGATGGGCAAGAAGTTCGAATAGCTTTAAGATATATGGTCTTAAGTTTGAGGGAAGCTCACGCATTATTTGTAGAAGAAAGAAATGGTGCAGAAAAAGGTAAGTATGTGTGAGAAATTGACCGATATATATGCATGGTTCTTCGTTGAGAATATAAAAAAGTGTCACTTCTATCGTTATATTTTGTTTTTACTTTTGCTTGTATAGAGTTTTGTGGTTTAACTAAATTTAGTAGTCAACGTCCGCAATGGGTGAAATTAATAAACTTTGCTTATGCTTCTACCATTCGAATTACATCGCAGCCGTTGCCGCTTTGCATTCAGTTGTTTCCTCAATTCCAAGCTACGAACAAGGATTTGCCAACAAATTCTTATGTGAAGACTCAACTATCGATTGCTGGTTTTTAAGATGTCAAAGTTGTGTTGGCGTCAATGAAGAAAGATTGAAGGCCTTAGTGGAAGGAGCAATCCTAAACAAGCACGTAACATGGAAAGTTTGGAAAAAAAAGCCTTGTATCTAAAAGAACGGAAAAAAGAAGCAAACGGATCGATTGAAGATCTTATCGGACATATTGCAAGCCTTTCGCCACAATTTCTGAAGCACTGCTTTGTTAAGCGGGAACAATCACGGATGTTCAATTTTGAAGACCGAACTCGAGCCCTTAGTTTGCAATATAAGGAAGAAGCGTTGCTCCAAATTGATTTTGCCGAAAATTTTGTTTGCGAAGGCCAAGATGAAGCTCAGAGCACGCATTAGAATCAACGGCAACTCAGCCTGTTCACATCGGCTTTCATATGCAACGGTATTCTTTGTTCCAAAGTTTTCGTTACAGACAATTTGCAACACACTAAGGATACGATCATTCCTTTCGTTTACAAGCTGGCATCGGAAATGCCAACATCAGTAAAAATTTTAAAAATTTGGAGCGACGGACCATCATCCCAAAAATAAATATGTCGCGGCTATAATGCCGCACCTAGAAAAAGAATTTGAAAAGAATTTGGAGTGAATATATTTTGGAACGTCTTCGCAACTTCGCACGGTAAGGGTTGTGTTGACGGAATCGGTGCCACTGTTAACACTGTTGTGCGAAAGCACATTAAAGTACGGCATGTTATTGTTAACAGCGAGTTTGTAAGCACATTTAAGCGCTAGAAAAAGAATTTGAAAAAAATTTGGAGTGAATATATTTTGGAACGTCTTCGCAACTTCGCACGGTAAGGGTTGTGTTGACGGAATCGGTGCCACTGTTAAGACTGTTGTGCGAAAGCACATTAAAGTACGGCATGTTATTGTTAACAGCGATTTTGTAAGCACATTTAAGCGCCCGGAATCCAGAATTGATCTTGAAGAATTTACAAGGAAAGACTTCGATAAAATAAATGAACACTTAGGCAGTACTCAAATATTTGCTAATGCTCAACAAGTATAAAGTATGTGTATTATAATCCAGGCTTGTTCAACTATGTATTCTCCTTGATTTTCGATTCTCTTTAATTGATAAATTCGAACGGTGTAACGTGGCAGTCCAATAAGTAACGTGGCAGTCCGTACATTTTCGCGTTAAACTTTTTATTTCTGCAACTATATTTAAAAATTTTAACGCAATAATACTTATTGGACCCTTGGCTATCACTTATCCAGAAATTGTATGTATTCGTCAATTAAAAGAGCAGAAATTTGGGAAAATGTAACTGCACCTCAAATAGCCCTTCCAAAATTATGTAACGTGGCAGTCCAATTTAAGCGCTTATAACTTTTTTACCGTTTACATTATGAAAACACTTTCTTTACACAAAATTTGTAGTCTTAGGAGATTTGTTCTATGCATACTAAAATAAGACCCAAAGTTGATTCTAAATGAAATAAATCAAAAAACTGCGTACGAATGTAACGTGGCAGTCCGCGTTTTTGACCATATACTTCATTTAAAAAGGAACATAACTTTTGATTTATTTTGGTTTATATAAGGCAAGAGGCACCAACTTAAATTTTGTGCTCGCCACACAGACTTTTATGGCACAAACTACTTTTGTCATTCTTCGTTTTGAAGGACAAACTGCGCTAATCTTCATTTTTCTGTTGCCTTTTGTCGGTATTGTATTTTGGAAATCGGTGGAGTCATTGGTTTAAAGTTCATTTTTGACATCATTGTGGTATATTGAGTCTATCATTTAGATGATTTTTTATGAGACTTGAAAAAAGTGCTTTCATAAATTTAATACAATTAAAGGGCCTTTGTCCGCCTTGTAACATATTGTGGGAATAAATCATATACGAATTTATAAACGAAATGTTTAAAATTCCGAAAAATTGACGCAACGACCACCTGTTCGTCTTTCGCGAACAGCTCTTTACACTGCACATCTGATCACAAGTATCAACTCATCCTTTGGTCTTATTATAAAACTGCACCATAGTTGGTTTATTTGTGTTAGGATTGATAGTGCCCTTTTCGTTGCACGATGATAATAGATAAACCATTTTGCTTGGTTTTGGTTTATAAGATAATAAGGTTATGTTATTGTCGTAGCAAAAACATGGACGTACCGCATTTACGACGTTTTTTGTTTTTTTAGCTCAGCTGGGATTTCTCTTTTGTTTGACCGAAGTGTCCGACTATTGTCAAATTGTACGGGTTCTTTCCTAACGATTGTGCCAGCGTTTTCGTAAGTTCTTTGACATAGAACTCTCCAAGTGGCATGTTAGTGGTGTTTGAGCCTTTGCCCAAATATGGTATTGCATCCACCATGTTTTTAGTTACACTATCACACAACATTACCATTTTAAGCCCATATTTGGTTGGCTTATTTGGGATATACATCCGGAAACTGCACTTGCCTCTAAATGCCAATAGCTGCTCGTCTATTGTAAGGTATAAACCAGGGCTATAATTGTCTCTGCATTTCTGAACGAACATTTATCATATTTTCCTGATGGGAGCGAATTTGTCACCAACTAATTGAAGGCGTATAGACTTATCATCGAACCGCAAACAAGACATAAGAACGCTTATGTATTTGGGTCCACAATATGATCTATCAAATAATTCCTCCACAGATAAATGCTGATCTTTTTTGACTGCAGTCAACACCAGTATTCCCATAATTGCGTATATTTCATTTACTGTAGTGTCCCGTCTCTGTGAACTATCCGCATTTCCAAGCAAGATGGATTGGCGTTGAGTTATCTCCTGTTATAAATTGTTTAAAAAATTCGAATGGATCAAATATGTTCTTGCATTGACGTGTTGGTCCTTTATTTTATGTACGACATTAAGCCCATAATGATGTGTCGTACTTTTGACTGAAGACCATTTATGCCCGTTTTTTCCACGAAGTATTACTTTATTGCCCGATATAATGTTGGACTTTTATCTAAATATATTCAAGGGAATGTCGTCTTCATCCACATCATTTGCGTCGTCTGATGAGCTGGTATTTTAAATGGACTCTTCTTGCTCGACTTCTACGTCAGAACCTATTTCACTCAGATCGCTCTCCGATTCATCGATATTATTACTCAAGGAGAGGAACTGTTCAATTTCGTTATCAGTTAGTGGTTTTTGGTTAGCCATGGTTTCAAAACTGATTAATAAATTACAGAGGAAAAATACATCCAAAACCTGAAAGTTACACAAACGTCATCCTTTGTCATTTTGACTATGGCAAAAAATAAAAAAACAAAAAAAAAAACAACTTACAATGTGCGCAGTCCGTTGCACGCCTACGTCCACCAACAGCTTGCAAGCGACTAAAGCTGTACGAAAATTGAGATCAAAACAAACAATAACGATATGAATTAACTCGAAAAAAGGTCTCGCGTCATCGTTTTGACGAAGGATGACGGTGAAACAATGGTAATTCCTATTCATAAAAATGGAAAAGATCAGTTACAGACCAATAAGCATCTTAAGCTTATTGGATAAGATTTTTGAGAAAATTATACACAAAAGAATACTGGATTTTTCTAATGAAAACAACATTATTAATCAAGAACAGTTTGGGTTCCGTAAGGAACACTCCACCATACATCAGCTTAAATTGCATTCATAATAACAAATTGAATCGAAAAAGTACTGATATTATCAATTGCATTCATAATATGAAAGTGAATCGAAAAAGTACTGATATTATCTTTCTTGATATCGAAAAAGCTCTCGATTTCATTTGGCACGATGGTCTTGTGTTTAAACTGAACTCCTTCAATTTTCCAGTTAATCTTCAGAAGATTATCAAAAGTTTTTTGGTAAACCGTTCATTCAAGGTGTGCGTTGAAAACAAATTTTCTACTGAAAGACTAATTCCCGCAGGTTTGCCACAAGGATAAGTTTTATCTCCTACTCTTTATTCAATTTTCACGTCTGATATTGTTGTGCATAAAAACAATAACGCTGCTTTTTATGCTGACGATAGCGCTCTCATTTGCTGTGGTAAAGTGTCAAATACAATAATCATAAGAATGCAGGATTCTCTTGAGACAATCCAAAAATACTTTTATAAATGGAAAATAAAACTGAATGATACTAAAACGAGTTCCTACTCTGACTTTACAGTCTATTATTGATATTAATTATCTAGGAGTTATTTTAGACAAAAAGCTTACTTTTAAACAACATGTTCAAAGTACAGTGAGAAAGCAATCAAATGCGGTCGTGCTCTTTATCCCTTATTAAACCGGATATAGAAACTTAACTTTAAAAAGAAGGTTTTGAGCTATAAAATGTATATTCGTCCGATCATGACTTATGGTTGTCAAGTCTGGTTTGACAAAGCTGCGAAGACGCATACCAGGAAAATGCAAATAATCCAAAATAAAAACTTGAAAATTACACATAATGTTTCCCCCAGATTATTGCATAGAAATTTTGATTATAAAATATTTAATACATTTGCGAGGTAACTGACACTGTCATTTAATGAAATATGTGCAGAATGTCTACTTTTGAATCCATTAGGAATTTGATCAATAATCACTCTTAATTATTTTATAATAAAATAATCTAGGCGATTGTTTCACTAAATTTCTTAATAATTTTATGATCGTGTAAGGTTTTTTCAAACACTTTTCCTTCATTCTGTGATATTTTTTAGTCTCCTTATTCAATTATTATGTCATCAATTGATGTAGTTCTATTATAGAAAAATCCCATAACTTTGTAAATATTACATAAGATTTATATATAATAAAATAAATAACAATAATAATAATAATAAATAATAATTAAGATATTTTTGGGATTTTTGACATATGTATATATTTTTCTAGATGTTTCATTTTCAGTCAATCAATTATTTAAATACATGTTGGTAAGCTTAATTTACAAAGAAAGGGAGTATAATAAAAACTGGGGGTTTATGGATTCCATTTACGTCGTTTTAACTTGTCGAGACAAAGTTCGTACTCTTCGATTTAATTTTTGTCTTTTATAAATTACTAGTATATTCCAGCACTCGAAATTCGAGTGAAAATTTTAGAAAATATTATTTGTTCATTCAATTTAAAAATTTATGAATATTTAAATGAGCCTTAAGGTATGCTAATCAATTCAAGCAATTCAATACAGGGCTTTTCATATACAATTGAAATCATTCTCATTAACAGGGTGTAACGAATTATTAGAAATATTTTATTTTATTTAATTTAATATATTTTTAAGACAGATTAAACATAAATTTTATCTCCTCTATATGAACTATAACTATGCCTATTTTCACACTCCTCCGTGCCCGCATATTGCTTAAAAAGTGAACTAAAAATTTACCTTCACGTATTAATATATAGATTTTATAAAATTTTTCAAATTTTGTTCACATTTAAAATTTAGATAATAATTCAGCTCTTAACTCATAAGTAAAAGATTTTTGATCGATTCTTCAATATTATTGTCAAAAATGGCTTTTAAAAACTGTAACCAAATTATCAAATATCATTAAGTACAGAATCGATCTCATCTTACGCTTAGTGCAATTAACTTTGTTAAACTTTTTAATAACCGTTACAAGTCATCAACCTCTTTTTGGGCCTCGAATGCCACATTATTGCACTTCTGATCAAAATGAGCCAAATATAGTTTTTGGAATTATTGTACATATGTTTCAACCAAGGTTCAGAAAATACACACATGAAACACACAATGTTCTGTTCTAAAGCAGCCAACACATATATCAATTATGTGTGTTTCTAAATTTTGTACGGTGCCCAACACAATCATGACTGTGTTTCGTTTTAATATTTCATTATCTACACTAATACTGGGAAAGAATAACGAAAAGCGCCCACTCAGCGTTGGATGGAAAAAATGCGCTTTTTGGGCAGTTAAAAGATGCTAATCTAACGCGAAAAAGTTGGTATCGCTGCAAAAAATCAGAGTTAAACAAAATTACTTTTTTTTTAAACTAAAACAGAGATGTTGAAATTTGTATGTAGAATGTAAAAGGTCTTATAAATAGACTCACTGACATCCAGTGCATAAGCTTTGGTGCCTATTATGAGCAATTTTCGATTTTCGATTTTGGTCGAATTAACTGATCGAACGAATTTTCATTTGGTATTATGGCGCATATTCGATAAAAATAGCTCTATTGTGAATTTTACTCAATTGGATTATTCACAATAGTACATATTTAACAGCTGGCACTATAAACATTGTTTATTTACAAATTTGTTAAAGAAAAAAAAATCATCTGATGAAGATGAATGCTTCGTCATAAGAGATGCTTCCAACATTTTGGAATGGTTTTAACACGGGTATCATTTAGAAAGTTTGTTTACAGATTTATAGCAAATTTTCGACCGCAAGACTACTGTCTACAACAGATGAACTGCTGCGGCAATGCACAGAAGGCAGATCAATCTCATGAAATTAAAATAATTTACAACTTATATTTTCAATAAGTTTTACAAACTGCCATCCAGCATCGAAAGCAAAATTGTGTTCGATTGAAAATTCGTTGTAGTTACAACGAAATTTTCGACCGTGTTGCCAGCTCATAATACGAATTTGACATTCGATAGTCGATGTTCGATAGCCAGCGAAGATCGAAGATCGCATGCAACTCATATTAAGAGCCTTTAAAAACATTATGTTTTAGTTGTTAACTCGTTGTGCTTAACTCGTTGGAATGCATAACATAAACGTTGAATAAGACTGTAAAAGTTTTAAAATGAAATCGTAAATTTTAAATTGTAAAATTTGTAATTAATTAAATTGAAAATGCATTTTAAAGAGATCGGATTTTAAAAACTAAAAACAATCAGTCGTATTGATGAGTAAAGTTAAGACAGTGCACGCACATACATTTAATAAACACATCTTATTCATAACACCGTCTAACAAATTATGTTTAACTTATGCACAAAGACTACTTAACTCTTGAATAGCTGCTGTCATTTTCACAATTCTGTGAACATCTTTTTAATGTAACAAACTATATTAAAAATCTATGCGAAACAAAAAATATTTAGTTTGATAATAAATAAATACGACACTTGACACAATCGAAACTGAAATTTCCCAGTAAAATTATATTTTCCAGATCTTTTTCCACTTCAGCCATTTTTTCATTTTTTTCAACTTTTTCTAACGCTTTTATTGAAATATTAATTTCAAAATCATAGGTGATTTAAAAAAACGACTGATTTTAACTAAAACAGGGATGTTCAAATTTTAGTTAGTCAGTAGATAAAAAGTTTTAAGAATAAACTATCGAACATCCAGTGAATAAACCTTCAAAAATTCATGACTTAAACTTATAAATACGGTTGAATATTTTTATTGTTTTCAAAAAAAAATAGGGTAAAATTAAAATACTTTTTTATTTATTTTATATTCAGCCAAAGTTGTAGAAATAATTTTCTTTCTAAAAAACAAAAAAGAAAACTGGAACAACATTTTTCCATGGCTTAAGCTTATTTTAGGGGCAGTACCCAGATTTTTTTGACTTTTTTCTTGGGTAGGGGGTTTAAAGGAGATTTAGAACAAATAATTTTTTTCTGTTGGCGGACCATATTTCGGAGTAATGGACCTCCAATGTTTTGACATTGATTTGTATATAACTTTGTTACTTAGTATCGGATTTGAGCAATATATATATATCATTTGAAAGCTTACTTGATCTTGTAAGATGACCTATATAATGTGTGTATCTGGATATAAACAGGAATGCATATTTTTGATGTATATTTTGACAACTTGACCGTTTCAGATTTTATCTATATTTCAGGGATATCGTAGATGCTAAGTCCCCTTTTCAACAGGCAAGTTTTAGTTTCGAAACTTTTATAGAATTTCATTTGAGAATTGCGTTAACGTTTCCACAGACAATTTTTTGTTTCGAAACCTTTTGTTTCAAGAATAGGAATAAGAAGAAACGTCAACAAACAAAACATTTTTACGAATATTTCACGTTTTTTGAGGGATGGAATAAGTCGTGGTAATTGGCGTGAAATGAAATCCGTTAGATAGGTTTGAACTGGATAAATACAGTACTTTACTTTTAAGATTATCAAAGTGCCCTAATCTAGTAAATTTTACCGCGGATAATATTTTTTCGTACACTGGCACTCTTCAAAAACAATTTATCCAGTTTATGAAATTAAGGCACCACAAACATGACATACCCAATTTGCCGTGCAAAACTAGTCCAAAACGAGGTGTACGGCCACGTTTAAATTCATTCACCTAATTGTTAATGGACATCATCTAACTTTGATTTCCTTAGATGTTTTAATAACAGCACGAAATTCATTTTTTCCATATTTAAAAATAGCAAAAGATGCGTCAACCAATCGATTGTTAAAAAAACGGAATGACGAATATGTCAGTCTTCCTTTGCAACTTGACATCTTTCAGAAACGTACTTTCTCTTAAATGCTTTGTGCTCCTTATTGAATTTGTAGACTTATTGACTAACCCTCGTAATTAGAAATATTAGTGCTGGTTTACACATGAAAGTTTTCTTGTTGAAAGTCTTGAGTTTATAGTACATACTTTCATGTACTTTGAAATTCTCTTTTGTTTCTCGCTTCGTAATTTTCAAAGTGAACATGAACACATATTGAATTTCAATACAAAAATTTCAGTGTGTAGACATGGATGAAAGTTTAAACGAGAATTTCAAATACTTTCAGAAAGAAAAATTTCATGTGTAAACCGGGACTTAGTTTAACAAAATTGTTTAAACAAAAATTTGGAAAAAGAAAAACTAACGATTTCTTTTTGACATATGATCTATAAAATTCTTAAAATTCGACTTTACTATAGTCTCGGCATTTTGAATTTTTTGAACTCATTAGCGGAAAATTTTTTCCATTTAAATTTTTTTTATTTTGTTTTACTTTTTTGTTTTGTTTAGAAAAGCATCAAAAGATATTTGCGTTAAAAAAATAAACATCACAAAAATATTGTAAATAAAAAAAAATGTTTTAAAGAAAATAATAAAAAAAAAATATTTTTTCAATAACAAAAATATCATAAAATTTTAATTTAAAACAAAAATATTTTTCAAAAATTTTTAATTAAAAAAAAAATAAAAAAAAATTTTAAATTTTCCAAAACTAAAAAAATAAAATAAAATTATTCCCAAAAAATTGTTTAATTTTAAAACAAAATATTTCAACAAATTTTAAATTGTTACAAAAAAAAAGAAGAAAAAAAACTGGGTTTTACGTTTTCATTAATATCTGGACTTATTGCGCTATTTATTATAACAATTGTAAACAACATATTTTAAAAAGTAAACTTGATTTATTATAAGGATCAAGAATATATATACTTTATAGGCTTGCCAATTAATTTTTCTGTGAGCTAAAAATGGAATGACAAGCTGCACAGTGGTATGGCGGGTATAAAAAATATATATAAAAAAATAAAATAAAAGAAAATATTAAAAAAAAACTAAATAAATAAAAAAAATTATTTCCAAAAAATTTTAATATAAAAAAAAAAATTTAAAATTTGTAAAAAAAATAAATAAAATACTTCACAAAAATGTTTTAATTAAATAAAATATTTCCAAAAAATTTTAAATCTAAAAAAAAAATAAAAATTACACCACGAATTTTTTTCCTTAAATAGCTAAAATGATTAAAAAATTATCAAAAAATATTTCGATTTCGAGAAAAACCTATAGAATATTATATAGCAAGCATTGGCAAATGCGGCCCTACGGCCCACGAACAAATTTTGTGCGGCCCCATATAAATTTAAAACAAAATAAAAAAAATTTGTTTGTTAATTAAAAAACAAGGATTTTAAACACGTAAGAAAATTATAGTCGGTCTATCCCGACTATACGATACCCCATACCATGGTTTAGAGACCCTATCTCTTATGTCCAACTAATTAGATATAGAGAATAAGCATAAACCAAATTTAGTTGGCATTGTTATTAATTTTTTTTGGCTGCAGATAAGAAAAAGTTCATATCGGGTGCTATATTTATATGGGAACTAGGTCGACCGATCCTGACCATATTTGGTAAAGTCACTTATATTTTGAAAAAATATATAAAAATCAAATTTGAAAAAAATCATATTGCACAGATTTTTGTTTTTGATAGATTTAAGTGATGATCGGGAAGCAGCTCTTTATGGGGGCTATGACTAAGAATTGTCCTACAGGGATTATTTTTGGAAAGGCGGACGGACAGACGGACGGACGGACATCGATAAATCGACTCAGAAAGAGATTCTGAGTCGATCGGTATAACAAAAGATGGGTCCAGGGAAAATATTTTTGGTAGTTACAGGCAGCAGCACAAAGTCATTGTACACAAACCGCATAGTGGTATAGAGTATAAAAATTTTAAAATGTTTTTTTAAATTTTATTAAGAATTTAACTAAAAATCACTAACATCTCTATTATTTTACTTTCTTAATAAATGCGAAATTAAACCTAAGCTCTCTTTTGATGTGTCTTATTTCTGAGTTTCTGGTTGAATTTTTGGTTTTGGTGTATTCAGAGACTTATAGTTAAATTTCACGGCGAATATTTGTGAGCCACATTTTAACCGCTTAAATCCCTGTTTTAATGGTGTTTTTGTTCTTTTTAAAAGAAGGACAAAAATGACCCATAACTTGAGGAGTTAAAGGGTTAACATGTTATACAAAATATGTTCTCCGTAACATCGGTATTTTTTTTTTTTTTTTTTGCTATTTTGTTTGAAAGTGGATATTTGTACAGAAATATAATAGTGCGGCCCACGGTTAGTAGGTGAAATTCCAAATTTGGCCCAAAAAGCCATTTACGTGCCCACCCCTGTTATATAGCTTCAACTTACCGATAGATCTTTTTGATTACTCTTTGCCATCGCACTTTTGTCCTGCTTAATTCCGGTAATTTTATCTTTCATTTCAGGTATTAAAATTTCCAAGGTTTCTCGAGCGGCTTCCGATTTCGCTTGCCTCTTACTGGTACCATAGCCCGTACCATATTTTAAATCATTTATAGAGACGGTGGCCGCATAAGGGGTAGCAGCATTTTCTAATTCCTTAAACTCATAGGTCGGTTGTTTTTTGAGTGCATGCTGTACATACTCATGTAAAATACAAACATAACTTTTACCACTCGGATTCATAATCCATTCGCGACGAGCGCGAGGATTTGATTTACCATCACCAGGTACCAAGACAGGAAATTTAATAAGTTTTGTACCATCAGGCAGTGTAGGCCGTTGAATATTCTTAAGGTTTTTACGATTTTTTGTAAATTTACGTCTAGCATTCCACGAACGAAAGCGTAAAACACGTATAACACGAAACTTAAAAAGTTGCTTACAATATTGATTAAACTGAACGGGTGTAAGAGATTCTTTTTGTATGTTTTCATTGACGGTGACAATTTTGGCTGCTGGCACTAAACTACGTAGTTTATCTTTATCGACAGGATTCGTCGTAGAGGAGGAAGTTTCATTTGAGGAGTTTTCTTTATTGCTAGGTAAACCATTTTGTCCGGACAAAGGCGATAATGAGGCCGTTTGTGTTGAACTGGCATTATCGTCATTATTAATATTGGGTGAAAACCCAAAAGGACATCGAGCAGCCTGAGTTGGAGTGGATGTAGAATCTGTCACAGAGACTTCTGTCTGATTGTCTTCGATCGTTAAAGCTTCAGATGCTCTGAGTTCTGCAGCGATTTCATCATCCAAAGCTCGTCTATAATTTAGGCAAGGTATTGAACCAACTGGTACAGCATGTTTCTTTGATTTAAAATAAAAATATATAAATAATATTTGAATTAAATGTTTAAAGTATTTTCATTTACCCTGGCACTTCCTGTACCCAAAAAGTAAGGTCTTGAAGCTGTTACAACTCTAGTCTTTTTATGTAAATATAATGGCATACCGCTGTTGTGTGTTACCTGTACCCATCCTTCTGGCAATACTTCAAAATGATTTATGCGTTTTTCTTCAGAGATGATTGCATGAATAAGCGGGAAACCGCGATTATAATTTACAAGTTATGGAGATATTTTGTTATAACTTTACCTTCTAATACTGTTTTAAATCTTTCTTCATATTTTGGTTTCTTAGAACCCTTTAAATCGTCCGGCAAGTTTTCATCTAACAAATTCTCAATTTCATCATCATCTAAGTCCAATTCGGAAGACTCTTCGCCAGCAGCATCATCGCCATTTTGTTGACTACAATCATCGCCATTATCACTGCCATTATCTAAATTTTATTTGGTTAGAATTGCAACAATTATTTGTTTTTTAGAGCAGATTGTAAAAATTAACAACATTTGCTCGACCTGTGATTAGTTAACGGGTCGAAGTGCATATGCTTTTGACTTCAAAGAGGCGATGACCGATTTTGGAGGTCAAAAAATAGATATGGTAGCAAAAAAGTTGGGGCTTTCCATAAATTTAAGTCAAAATGTTTTTTAATCTTCAAAGATTGAAAAAAAAAATGCTGTTACAGTTCTAACTTGTGCATGGAATTCCAAGCAAATGCATGTTTTTACTCTATAGTCTTTATAAGAATCAAAAAATGTAAAATAATATTGTCTCGATTCGTAGTTGCATATTTTGCTTTAAGTTCATACTTGTGCATATTTTTTTCATATCTGTCATTTATAAAAAATTTTCATATACATATAACTAATTTTACAATATAAGGAGTGAGATCGAACAAATCTCAACACACGTTTTTCTTCTTAACAAACATTAGCAAACATTATTTGGATTCTTATTATTTTTTATTTTTTCTTTTGATAATGTCGATCTAGATCTACTATGCGATACCCTATACCATGCGTTTAGAGAATATGTCGTAGGTCCAACTAATTGGATATAGAAAATAAGCATAAACCAAATCTGAGTGGAATTTTTATTATGTTTTTTGCCTGCAGATCTGAAAAAGTTTATATAGGATGCTATATTTATATGGGAACTGTGTCGAAAAATTCAGCGATCCTGACCTAATCGTAGCAACTTATTTTTTGAAAAAATATAATCAAAACAAATTTTAGAAAAATCTGTGCTATAGAGTTTATTTTTGGACTACTGATTAATCGATGTACTAAGCACACACAAACCCAATTTGACCGAGATCTATATGATAATTTACATCTTATGGAAATTTTAAGTCGATATCATGGGGGTCATTTGTATAGGGACTAGGTACGAATATTTTCACCAATTTCAATAGCGTTCGTCCTATGGCCGTTAGAATCATATATAGCAAATTTCATCAAAATATATTCTTATTCGCGACCTTTAATAACAAGGTTTACATGGCCACACATACGGGCAGACAGACGAACAGATAGACAGGCGGGCAGACAGATGGACGGACTTCGCTAAATCGACTCAGAAAGTGAATTTAGGTCTGGTTTGGTAGTTACAAACATCAGCACAAACTTATACCCTGGCCACATTGTGGTACAGGATATACAATTTTGCTTCTATGTTATGATTTTGTAAATAATAAAGTGTTAAATAATTGCATATTAGTTAAGTTTTAAAAACTATATTATTTATAATAAATAGTGAAATTTATCTTTTCCACCACTGCATATATGACCGGAGCGCTTAGCAAGTACTTACTGTACTTTCTAAAAGGCGGCACTGATCCATGATGTTAATGTAATGAGTTTTAAGGTTTTTCGCCAATAAAATGTTAATACGTTTAATGGTACTTCTCCAGTTAGATAATTAGTTTAATGGTTACAATATTTTTTAAAAGAAACTATTATTCATTAACGAAATATCTAATTTCTTTATTCAAAATACTCGTAATAATAATTATTCAGTGGCAATAAGTAAAAACAAAGTGACTTCTATATTGTTTTGTATTATTAACAATAAAATTCTTAAACAAATATTCACCTGTATTATAATTCAGAAATGGTTCAGTTATATCCATACGTAAAATTGGCAACATACGCATTTTGTTTAGTTTTTATTTAAAATACTTTTAGTTTGTCATGCAGTTGTTTAGAGAGATTTGTGAAAATAGAATATCATTAAATTAAAAATTCTACATTTCTAAAAATTTACGAATTTAAATGTTACACGATCTTAACATTTACGAAGCAGGCCTTAAACTAAAGTAAAATTTGTTAACAGAAAAAAAAAACAAAAAAGCCAGTTTATGATACAGCCTCTTTAGTTGGTTTCTTATCTGGCGTTTAAATTAACAAAAAAAGATATATAATAAATGTATGTGTTGATTTTGCGATAAGAAATTTAGATTTGATTTTTTAAGATTTGTTCAAAAGATAAAAAATAATACTAAAAAAATTGTTTTACACACCGCATAATTTGAAAAATATAACAAAAAATTTATTTAGTCGTAGTTGGATGAGTAAACGGTCGAATACCAAAAATCATATTTGAATTGGCAATATGTGTCCACCGATGATTTTTTTAAATAATCTTTAAATACATTTTTCCCCGTACTTACCCTCTTCATCATCTTCTGAATTGGAGCCCACTTCATCAAGAACTTGAAAGTTCCGCAATTGTTTATCTAAACTTTGACTGTTACTGTCATCCTCGGCACGATTACGCATCTCTTCGATGGCACTTAGCGAGAAACCTGCCACTTTCATAGCTTTCGCATGGTCATCCAGTGGTGTTGACTGAGGGTCGTCCAACTTGATTTTCTTGCTTTCGGGACCGGTCATTATTGAAGTATCCGCATTCTTGATGCTTGCACCCTCGGCACCCTCAAAATCCATCTTATGTTTAAAAAATTTTCTTACAAACTACTTTATTTTAATTTATTTATCTAACTAAATTAAATAAAATTTCGCAGATATTGGGATTACTCGTTTTAATAGCCAATTATGATTAAATCCAACTTAGTTTTTGCTTGGAAATGCCTTTTGGAATTGAAAAAAGCATAGAATTGGATAAAATCAAATTGATTATGTTCGAGAACCCATCATTTGTTACAATGCAAAACACTTTATTTATCATTTACATAAATATTTGTCGTTGTTTATGCCAATCGGATGTAGTCTTTTAATTGCGACAAAAATTAATTTCTTTAGATTTCTTGGGATCTTATTGATTTTTACGTCGTTTTTCTATTTGTGAGACGAAGGCACTTTCACAATGGTTTCTGATATCATATGATACTTTATTTGGAAATAATCGACATAAAACCTATTGCAAAAGTACTCCAATTATTGTTTATTTAATTTAAAAAAAAAAACTATTTAATTGTTTAGTTTATTGTAAAAAAACAGAAATAAATCACTCAACGCAGTAAATTTGCAACCGCAGCAAGAAAAAAAAAGTGTAATTTCTTTACATTACAGACTTAAGGTGTTGTCAGTTAATTACATTAACAAAAACGCTTTAACTCATTTGAGCGTTTTTTGCATTACTTATTTACAGGCAATAATTTATTTTTATACGATAGTTAAAAACTGTTTACATCTATATAAATCAATCAAAGTATGTAATATATAAAAATATTTAAGTGATTAATATACAAAATGTATTAATATACAAAATGTATGTATTTTTTATTGCTAATAATTTTTTAAGTACATTATACATCACTGAGCTTTTTAATATGGGGTACATTTAGTGAACGAAATATGAAGAAAATATAGAGTTGCCACTCCTAGAACTTTTATTACAAATATATATTACCCCCCTATCACACTTCACACTGCAAGTTCGAAAAACTCAATACACTCACATTTTTTTTTTACTAATACACACATTATCCGCAGTGGTCACACTAATAAAATAAGAGAGAAAAGTAAACAAATTTTTTCAAGTTTACGCTTCGACAACATTTTAAAAATGAGATTGCAGTCAGATGTGTAATATGGTGTTCACACTACGATATTTTGAGGTGTTTTAGCTCATGTTTTGCAAAACAAAACACAGTCGTTCACACTTGATTTAGTGTGTTTAAGTTAAACATTTCAGCAAATTGAACAGCTGTTTCCAAAATAAAAAACAATTGAAAAGTTATAAAATTTTGAAAATTGATAAAAAATAATATCATTAAATTGGCGGCCAACTACTTAAATTATATTAATGATGAAATTATCAATATAGATGCGTTATTTTCATTTTTGTATTGTATTTTGTATTGTATTTTTTTGATTGTAATGCCACTTTAATAGTAATGTTAAAAAAACAAGGATGCCAACTTGGCAAACATGAGTAATATTGCACTGAACATGCGCAAAGTTAAATACAACTCTGTCATATTTTCGGTTTTTGAGGTGTTTAAGATTTAAACATCTCAATTGAGATGTTTAGCCAACGAAAAAATGTATGGGAAAACATCTCAATTTGACTTGTTTATCACATAAACACTAAACACTTCGCTAAACACTTAAGTGTGAACGCCATATAAGCACAAAAGTTAATGGCGATGGATTCGACTAATTCGAACAATTTTTTGTTGATAATACGTACACAACGATTTCACAGTTGCAGTGTGATGTGAGATAGGGGGGTTAATGGCGATGGATTCGACTAATTCGAACAATTTTTCGTTGATAATACGTACACAACGATTTTAAAATTGCAGTGTGATGTGAGATAGGGGTGTTAAATATTGTCGTAGTATGCCGAGAAACAAGCATATGTGGTCCACGCATTATGGAGCAATGGATTAATAGGTTTCCCTCATTTATATGTCGAATGAAAGGCACTCAAATATTTTTCAAATCCGATAATAATTGATAAAGTTATATATAAGTTAATATCAAAACCTAGAAGCGCGCGGGACAAAATTTGATATAATGCACGTTGTATCAATGGTTGGTTGTGGGTTGCGCCCGTTAACTAGAATTTAGGCCAATTTCCCTGCAAATGTATTTTAATTACTACATCGTATATATATCGATAATTTACACAAATAATATATACGAAAACCAATATAGTATCTATTATTCCTGATTTATAAATAAATATATATTATCGATGATTATAACTGGTTGGCTTTTGTAATATTCCATAACTTTGAATTATTTTTTAGATTTATAGCTCTGTTTTGATTTAATTTTAAATCCTTTATTCCTTCCAAGAGATATGGTATCCTTTTCAGTTAACTGCTGTTTAATCAGCTGTTGTTTATTTTTGTTTACTGAGGCGTATTCTTGGTGGTTTTATTTTCACCATGCGGCTAAATGAACACACAAAAATCCTTGGAAAAAAGGTAATCCTTGTACCCTACGAAGCAAAACATGTTCCGAAATATCACACTTGGATGCAATCAAAAGAACTGCAAGAGCTAACAGCATCTGAACCTCTAACAGTGGAAGAAGAATATACCATGCAACAGACTTGGCGTGAAGATGAAGACAAGTGTACATTTCTCATACTATGTCGACCAACATACGAAAAAACTTTGGACGAAATTGAAGCTTTAGTAGGTGACACCAATCTATTTCTATTCAAAGACCCCGAGACCAACGAAAAAGTAGCTGAAGCTGAAATTATGATTGCTGAATCAAGTGCCCGTGGTAAAGGCTACGGTTGGGAATCGATGTTATTAATGATGAAATATGCCCAACAAAACTTGTGCATCAACAAGTTTGAGGCTAAAATCGGTATGGACAATGAGAAATCTTTGAAAATGTTTGAGAAAATGCAATTTAAAGAAGTAAGACGTGCTGAAGTTTTTCGTGAAGTAACATTGGAACGGGCGGTAACAAGCGATTGGATACAATGGTTGGATAGCCAAGTTTTGTTACAAATAGAAAGTTACTTAAATTGAGAAAATATATAGTTAAGGTGCTATTGCATGATGTGTTTTTTACATATGTACTGTCAAATTTTCCCACAACACAAGTTGTGCACATCGTGTGATACATATGAAACATTGTTTATGTACAATACATGAGGAAAGTCACATGTACATTTTTCAATTAGAACAGGTTCTATTTTTGCATGACAAACATATGAAAATACAACACTGCTTGTGGCGAAAGAAAAACAGAGTAAATTATAAAGATTAATATTGAAAGAAAAATAAATTGTTTAATATTAATTAACAATTAATAAATATATAATTTTTTTTAACAAAATTTTTTGTAAATTCACAAATTAAATCAGCTGTTGTTTACATTTAGAGGTTATGTCATACGGAAATACATATGCACGTGTGATAGCAAAAATTATGAATCGTATGTAAAAGACAATTTTGACAGACATGAGGAATTTAATATGTATAAAAAAGTGACAGTACATATGTAAAAAACACATCGTGTAGGCATAAAAAACTTGTTTTTGTACAACACTGTCTTATTTATAGCATTCCCGATGGTTCCACATTTCACTATACATAGAAAAATTTTCAGAAATTGATTGTTTAAATATAAATATATTTTTTAAATTTGTATTCCGATATTACAATAAATGAACATTTTGTTGCGTGTTATTTTAAAATGTTTTCTTTGATTTTTTGTTACAATAATTCAAATAATTTTTAATTTTTGTCGTAGACAATTTAATTTAAAATTAATACAAAAAAAAACATAGTTAATTTACATGAAACAAAAAAATCGGCTGAAATTATAAAATGTTATGTTTATTTCAGCTTTAATCAAATCAAATTTAAGATAATTTTTTAGATGGATTTGTTTCGATGAAATATACAAAATGAAAAATGTACACATTTTTTAAATTTAATCAAAATTTTTGTTTTTAGTAGCAACATTGAGTTGTTATCGTTTAATTTTAGTTTTTTTTTCGATTTAGAAGATTTTTATATAATGTAATCTTTTAAGTTTACACTTTTTTAAAGCAATTATCAAAGGCAATATTTTAAAAATAATTATAATAATAAGAAACTAAAACAGAAAAAAAAAACAATATTTAAAATATATTTATATGTATGTATTAATGTGTATGAATAATAAAAAAGCAAAATGAAGAACTTTATGTTTATAGAATTGCATATTTTTCTCTTAAAAATTTCAAGTGTAGTGTTTTTTCAACAACATTCGAAACAAAAAAAATATTATTTTGTTTGTCACTAGACTTTAGGTCATCGGTTTAGTTTGGTTCTTAAATTCTAAGCGAGAGCACGTGGACCATCAATAGGCATTGCATGCAGAACTTCATCCAATAATTGCAGAGCACGATGTAGATGTACCTCAATCCAACAAGGTGTTTCTTTGATTGATTGTCGCGGATAGTCAGGTCCCCAACCTTTGACAAAACTTAAACGTAAAATACATAAACGTCGTAAATCATCAACACCAATACCAGCTGCCGCAGATATATCTAAATGAACAAATATAAGTTATATGGAAATATTCGTTATATGGCTTAGAAAAAATAGAGAATATAGAAAAGTTTAAATTCTTACTTCTAGGCGGGGCGCCCATTTGTGAACTGGGTAAACCTGCGACTGCTGCTGCTTGTGCAGCAGCTGCTGCCTGAGCATTGCTGGCTAGTGAGTGCATTTGTTGATGACATTGACGTAAATCAAATACCTAAATACATATATATGAAAACTTAAGATTTACTACATAGAAAATTATTTAGTTTACTGAAATATATAGTAGATATTCATAGATGTATGGACATTGTAGTGTGTTTGATAAGTCATAGTTACCCTACCTTCTGTACGGTAACTAAATAGTAAAATTAAATTACTAATTGTAACTAAATATATCCACCTGCACCGAACTCAAGCGTGAGAAAAGTATTTCTCACAATTGTACTGTAGTATAGTTACGTGTGAACTGCTTAATACGCAAATTCACTCGTCTACTCAGTTACACATAATGTAAGTGTATGTGTACGCGTGTACAATGCATGTGCGCGCGTACGTAGGTAGATATACGTTAAAATTAGTATAGAAAGATAATTAATAAAGAGACGTGAAAGTAAACAGTCGCATGAGCGGCTGTTTTTAAACAAATAATAAAAAGTGTAATTATTTAAATTATATGGCGATCCTGCCAATGAAAAAAAATAAAATATGAAAAAAATAATAAGTCAATTAAAATTTTAAGAAAAAATTTAATTTGTGAAAAAATCAGAAAAACAATAACTACATATACCAAGCATGAAAAGTCGAAAAACGTATATTATTAATCAACATTTAAATTTAATCAACAATTGAAAATTTGTTAAGAAGAATACCAAAAGTGTAAAAGCCAAAATAATTGTAAAAAAGTGAAGAGTCGAAAAACGTACATTATTAATCAACATTTAAATTTAATCAACAATTAAAAATTTGTTAAGAAGGAATACCAAAAATGTAAAAGCCAAAATAATTGTAAAAAAGTGAAGAGTTGAAAAAGGTAATAACGACATGAATAAGCAACCGCAGCAACAACGGATTCATCAAACTGGAATACCAAAAGTGTAACAGCCAAAATAATTGTAAAAAGTGAAGAGTCGAAAAACGGTAATAACAACATGAATAAGCAACCCCAGCAACAGATTCATCAAACTCTACGTCAACAACAGTAACCATCATCTACAGCAGCTGGAGAATAAAACAACAGCTAAGTAGCATATTTTATTTTTTTAAATAAGTTGAATCATACATATTACATAGTAGTTAAATATTGATTTCTTCGATACTCGTATTGATAACATTTTTTTGTTAAAATCAATCAATTGAAAAGAAATTTGAATACAAAATATTAGAAAAAAATTATGTATTTAATTATATTAAAAAAAAAAAAAAATTTTTTAAAAACAAAAAAAAAAACATGATTATTAATATTGAACTCACCTTAAAATTAATTAAACTGTGAATTTTTCTATAAAATAGAATAACTTAATATATAGAACAGAACATAGAAAAGTCATCATATTTAGGAATAAATCGACAATTTAAAATATTTAATGTATCATTAAAACTAAAATATTGATTCTTTAATATAAATTTAAATATTGATTTTTATTGGGAATAGGAAATTAAAAGATAAATTATATTTTAACATGGGTAAGCCGGAATCAAAATTAGAAAACCCGAACGCAAATGTAATAACCAACGTTGAGGTTGTCGACCACACAAACCAAATACAATCCTTGTGGTACCTCACATTGTGCTTGGTATTGATAAGCGGGGTAAACTTAACGCTAAAATTATACCTACTGCACAAAAGATCTCTCCGTAAGAGATATCTAAGTAGAGGCGACAACCTTGACAAGGTTTAAAAATGGGCCCATAAGATTTTAAAATTATATACTCCTCGAATAGATTTAAACAAAAAAAAAAAAAAGAAAGAGAACAAAGCAGAGACTGCGATAACATCATGTTATATATTATCAAAATTTTTTTATTTTGTCATCATTATTAAAAATACTGACTAAAGAGAATAAAATTTTACATAAAGTGCCGGAGGAGTCCTATTATTGAATTACTTTATTTTGTTGAATATTTGAATTAATTGCTAATATAGCAGGAACTTTGGGGGACAAATCCTAAATGACAAATATTTTGAATATTTTTTTTTTTGTGCGATTTTCTGGTAAGATTTTCTGTCCTAGCAGACAAAAGTCAATTTTAATCTGCATGTATGGACTGGTCTGCGATACTAGGCCAGTGCAGACTTATCAGAGAGGAATTTGACAAGTCCTATAAATGCCTCAATAGCGATAGGCCTACCAAAGAGGAAACTGTTGAAAAACATCTAAAAAACCTCTACTTACGACTTGAAGAAATAAGAGTCGTATTAAACGTAAATTATCAGCGTTTAACACCCGCACATAAGGTTGCAGCAGAGGGTTTTTTCATTGACCTAAGAAGTAAACTCATCAGTGTAGCAGCTCGTAGGGGTCTTGAAGTAGAATTGCCCAACTCATTACATGAAAGGGTAGAATTTGCGGATGACAAAAATAAATTAGCAATACAGACAGAAATAATAAGCGCAAACATGCCACAAACAGCAACGGAATTTTTAAGGACAGCATCCAGAATCATACCTGATTTTGATGGTAGGGCAGAGAACCTACAAAGTTTTCTGGATGCATTAACACTGGTGGATTCAATTGCGGAAGACCAGGATGCGGTGGCCGTCAATTTAGTAAAGACTAAATTGAAGGGAACGGCACGTACTCTCATAGAGGGTAATGAAGTAAATTTAGCCGGCATAATAGCTAGGTTAAAAACAACAGTCAAGGGCGAGTCCGTTGAGTTGCTTTCGGCAAAGATAATGAATCTCAAACAGTGTGGTAGGACACCAAATGACTACACCAAAGAGATAGAGGAACTGGCGAAAAGATTACAAAGCGCCTACATAGTGGACGGTTTAAATACTACACTAGCCGAAAAATACACAACAAACATTGCTGTAAAGGCAATGACAAAAAACAGTACCAACGACAGAGTGGGACTCATACTAGAAGCAGGTCAATTTAACACTCTCAATGATGCGGTAGCTAAGTTTATAAGTTGTTCAACCGATGCGCCTAAAAATAGTACAATAATGTACTATAACAGGGATATGCACAATACCCAGGGTCAAAGACGTGGGCGATCCTACGCAAATTTTAGCCGACGTGGAAATTACACCGGAAATAGCGGTCGTAGTAACAATAACAGGAGATACAACAGTGGGAGTAACCAGTCCCACAATGGTAACAATGAGGTCAATAGGCAATATAATGGCCGTGACAGTTACAACATGAACAATAATAACTACAGCGGGAACTATAACAACCGCAATAATAATAGAGGACGTGATGTCCGGGCTTTGCATGGGAGTACGGAAAACGTACAATCCCCGGGTACTCAATAGATGAAATAATTAGAAATAGTAGAATCTTAAACGTTAATCTGAATTCAGCATCATATATTTCACTAAAATCAAAATTCAATGAAGGAGTGTCGACATTTTTGGTAGACACAGGTGCGGACATATCAATAATAAAAAGCGGACAGAATAAATTTGAAAGAATAGATACATCCAACACAATTAGCCTACATGGCATAGGAAAGGGTATAACCTATACTAGGGGAAAGATCACAACGGATCTGATATTTGAAAATCTGTTAGTTAAACATAAACTCCATGTGGTAGATGATGACTTTCCAGTTCCATCTGATGGAATATTGGGACTTGACTTCATTAAAAAGTACAATTGTAAACTAGAATATGGAACGGATCAAGATTGGATAGTATTAAGACCAGATGATTTCCCACAAAGTATACGGATGAAAATGCGAAAATACCCAAACATCAACACAATATCATTACCTGCGAGATCAGAGGTAATTAGAAGAATAAATGTAGGAGATTCAAAGGGGGACATATTAATTCCTAACCAAACCCCTAAGGAGGGGATATTTATAGCAAATACAATTTCTAACGCCTCACAAACTTTTGTACGTATAATGAATACAACAGACGAAGAAGTTGTTATATCTGATGCTCAAATAGAGACTGAAAGCTTGGATAATTATGAAACAGTATCAATGGTCGAGTGTCAGAATAACGATGATAAATTTAAGATATTGTCCGAAAAATTTCCTAAATTCATTGAGAATGAACTAAAGGAAATATGCATGAAATATATTGATGTTTTCGCACTAGAAACAGAAAAAATATCTGCGAATAATTTTTACAGGCAAAAATTGCGTTTAAAAGATATAGAACCAACATATATTAAAAACTATAGGATACCTTATGCGCATAAGGAGGAAATAACAGGACAAGTGGATAAATTAATAAAAGATGGTATAATTGAACCATCAGCTTCTGAATACAATAGCCCAATATTATTAGTACCGAAAAAATCTTTAGCTGGAAGCGTTAATAAAAGATGGAGATTAGTAGTAGATTACAGGGCGGTTAATAAAAAATTGATTGCGGATAAATTTCCATTACCAAGAATAGATGACATTCTTGATCAACTTGGCAAAGCGAAATATTTTTCTTGTCTAGACTTAACGTCTGGGTTTCATCAAATTGAATTAGATGAGGACTCCAGGGATATCACATCATTTTCAACAGATAAGGGATCATTCCGTTTTAAGCGCCTCCCATACGGGCTTAAAATAGCCCCAAATTCATTTCAGAGAATGATGACAATTGCATTCGCTGGTTTATCACCAGCTCAAGCTTTCTTATATATGGATGATTTAGTTGTAATTGGTCGTTCAGAACGACACATGATTAGGAATCTGGTAGATGTTTTTGAAACCTGTCGGAAATATAACCTTAAACTACATCCAGGAAAATGTTCATTTTTCAGTCATGAAGTGACTTATTTGGGACACAAATGTACAGATAAAGGCATTCTTCCAGACGATAGCAAATTCAAAATAATTCAAGACTATCCCACACCTAAAAATGCCGATGAAACAAAACGATTTGTAGCATTTTGCAATTACTATAGACGTTTTGTTCCTAATTTTGCGGAACACGCTCGTCTCTTAACGAGATTATGTAGGAAAAATACAAAATTCGAATGGAGTAGAGAGTGTGAGAAAGCATTCGAATATTTGAAAAACTCACTACTGAACCCAAGAATATTACAATATCCCAATTTTGATGAACAATTCTGTATCACAACCGATGCAAGTAAATATGCATGCGGTGCAGTGCTAAGCCAAGAGCATGATGGAATACAACTTCCAATAGCATATGCCTCACGATCGTTCACGAAAGGTGAAGCGAACAAATCTACTATTGAACAGGAATTAGCAGCTGTACACTGGGCGATTACATATTTCAGACCATACATATATGGCACGAGATTTTTAGTGAGAAGCGATCACAGACCACTGTCGTACTTGTTCTCGATGAAAAACCCTTCCTCAAAATTGACGCGAATGAGATTGGATTTAGAAGAGTATGATTTTACAATAGAGTACCTGAGGGGAAAGGATAACCATGCGGCAGACGCTTTATCCAGAATAACAATAGCAGACATAAAAACTAGCAGAAACATTTTTATGGTAACCACTAGAACAAAATCTAGAAAAACACAACCAGGAATAGATGAGAAAATAAAGAGTATAACGACAACCCCAAGGGTTTATGAAACACTTAGTATAAAGGAAGTAAGAAAAAATGTTCGCCTAAAGTTTGACTTACAAGGCAAAACACCGAGGTGTTACCTTAAACACGGGAAAATAACTTTAGAGGAGCTTAGGATAGATGACCTTATTGTTAATGGGAAAGTTGATCTAAATCAATTCTTCCCTAGGTTGGAAAATATGACCGACAACAAAGGCATCAAAAAGTTGCAACTATCACTAAATGACAAAATATTTGAGAAGATTCGAATCAATGTGTTTAAAGAAATAGGGAACAAAGAATTAAAAAAATTAATAATAGCTCTAGCGCCACGGAGAATAAATGTTACTGCTGACGAGCAGAAAAACACACTCCTAGAAAAATATCACAATGATCCTTTATACGGAGGTCATCCAGGGATAACAAGGATGACAGCAAAAATAAATGAAAAATATTTCTGGAACGGAATGTCAAGAGACATACGTAACTATATAAAAGGATGTAAGCAGTGTCAGACAAATAAATCCCTACCGAAAACAAGGGAACCAATGGTGATAACGGAAACACCAGTGAAAGCATTCGATATAGTCGTTATTGACACAATTGGTCCTTTTATTAAATCTAATAACGGCAATGAATATGCCATAACCATAATATGTGATCTAACGAAGTATTTGATCACTATACCAATTCCTGACAAACAGGCTAAAACCGTAGCCAAGGCTATTTTTGAAAATTTCATTTTAATATACGGTCCAATGAATAGAATTCTGACTGATATGGGAACGGAGTATAAGAACCAGACCATACAAGAGCTTTGTGGATTGCTGAATATTGAGTACACAACATCGACAGCATACCATCATCAAACGTTGGGTACTATAGAAAGATCACATAGAACATTTAACGAATACGTTCGTTCATATCTTTCAGCGGACAGAACAGATTGGGACGAATGGTTGACATACTTCACGTATTGCTTCAATACAACACCTTCTACTGTCCATGGGTACTGTCCGTATGAACTGATATTTGGTAAGAAATCACCTAACATACCATTTCTTGATAACAATATCGTTGACCCAATATATAACATAGAGTCATACGAAAAAGAGGTAAAGTATAGGCTTCAGACGGCGCAGCAGCGAGCTGCGAGTATGATAGAAAGGCAAAAACAAAGTAGTAAGACTCTGTACGATAGAAGAATTAATCCCATTGAAATAAAAATAGGAGATTTGGTTTTGATAGAGAACAATGCGGGCCATAAACTGGAAAGCTTGTTTAAGGGACCTTATTCGGTAGAGAAAATAGACGAATTAGGTAATTGTACCCTATCAATGAGTGACGGTAAAAAAGCCAATGTACATAAAAATAGACTAAAACAATGTAGCTAAAAAAAAAAAAAAAAAATTTTTTCATTCTAATTTTAAAAATACCTGGCCAGGTCAAAATAAGTTTAAGATTAAAATTTAACAACAATTCTAAATATAAAATTTAAAATTTTTAAAATTAACATTATAATTAATTTAAGAAAAAAAGAAGAATTTATTGTAAACCAACATTAAAAATAAAAGAAGAATTTATTATAAACTAACATTCAAAAAAAAAGAAGAAAACATTTTACATATAAATTATAATTTTACCTACAACATTAATTTTAAATAACTTTATAAAATTTAAATTAAAATTAAAAATAAATTTCAAAATCGAATTAATTAAAATTTAATTTTATTTTAAGGAAAAAAGGGAAGGTGAAGAACCCAAAATAGATCTTGAGACCTAATATTTTTTTTTCAAACTAAATTTAAAAATACTATAAGTATATGAAAGAATGATCAGGAATATATATCATTCTTTTTCTGTAAAAGGGAGGTGTAGTGTGTTTGATAAGTCATAGTTACCCTACCTTCTGTACGGTAACTAAATAGTAAAATTAAATTACTAATTGTAACTAAATATATCCACCTGCACCGAACTCAAGCGTGAGAAAAGTATTTCTCACAATTGTACTGTAGTATAGTTACGTGTGAACTGCTTAATACGCAAATTCACTCGTCTACTCAGTTACACATAATGTAAGTGTATGTGTACGCGTGTACAATGCATGTGCGCGCGTACGTAGGTAGATATACGTTAAAATTAGTATAGAAAGATAATTAATAAAGAGACGTGAAAGTAAACAGTCGCATGAGCGGCTGTTTTTAAACAAATAATAAAAAGTGTAATTATTTAAATTATAACATTACTAAAATTGTATTTTACTTACATAGGCCTAACCTTAAGTAAAATATCTGCAATATCTAGTAATTAACCACCTTTTGATGTGTAAACATCTATACGCGCAGGGGAGTAAATTTCTATTTATCAATACAAACACAAAAACAGCGTAACATGTGAGCTCACATGTTACACTGTGAGCCGTAAGACAAATCGCTGTGACTTATGATTGTATTGGTGAAAAAATTATGACATAAAATTGTTTCAGCTGATTCAAAAACCCTTTGCTCTGAAACGACAAAAATTCACAATATAAATGTATAACATATACATAATTCAACAACCCCACAAGTACAACCAGAGTCCCTCCAGTTGTTTGCTATAAGTGATACATAGATGACGTTTTCTGTTTGATTTTAAAAAAGTGACATTAAAAATCTTTAATTACTAGATGTTTACACATCTCCCCTGTAATCGGACTCACGATTTTTTTTAAAGAAACTCAATAATAAAATATAATATTGTTATTGTTGTCAGCTGCGAAATTCAAATAAATGAAAGTGTTAAATTCAAACTACAAGAAAAAGTACCTTATACGGACACCTAGCACACCTAGGACACCTAGTTAGCCACACGTAACCTTAACTAAACGTGTCAGCTGTTTGTTTCTGTTACATGAAAATTAACTTAGAGCAGTTACCAACTTAACTGTCACGTAACCGGTACCTCCCAATCTGTTGAAAATAGATTGTTGTTACGTTTGTGCGTGACATTTGTACACAGCTGACAATGTTTGGTTAAGGTCTAGTTAGCCACACGTTGTTAAACCCTACAAGAAATGATCATTCGAATGACCGAAACTGACACATAAACAATTTTTGTACTAACACACTTGCAGTTTTTTTCTATTTGAAAAACATATGACTGTCATTGATGATGTAAATATCCATCATTGCTGATATTGTAGAGTTGTTTTTTGACATTTTTTTTTTCGTTAAGAAGTAATATTTGTAAATTCCCGGTTATTATTCATTAGTTTTTTGTCTTGCGGAAAGTGCATTCAGAAATTAATTTGTGTAAATTGTGGAGAAAAACAAAAATATATAAAAAGAGTTACCTTAAATTGTTTAAAGAAACAAAAATATAGACAAAAATAAAGTTTTAATTGAAAAAGAGAGTGACTTTAAATTACTGAAAAAAAACATAAATTTAAAAGAACTAAAAGACATAAAAATAAAAAAAGATAATTATGAATAAAAGGCATTTTAAAAACTGTCTTTTAAAAGAAAAAATTACATACATATGAGTCAATATAAAAAAATATAAGAGATTATTTGAAATGGAATCAAACGATGGTGAAGAAAGTGTAAAAATTAGATTGTGAAAATTTTATTTCTGAGCAAATTGCGTTCACATCTGCAGCTTTATGTTCCAATAGGGTTGAGTATAGTGAAGATTCAGATTGCGATAGCGCTGGTACTGAGGCAGGTCAAAAATCCATTTTTGTAGAAGCCGAGGGAAAATTCGACGGTGAGGCAAAATGTCAGGAGATAAAATCATAGCATAACACAAATAGCTTTGGAAGATTTGTTACACACATTAAAAAGGGTAGGAGTGAAAGATTTGCCACTATCGGCAAAAACTCTTCTAAATTCGAGTAGGTAGAACATTGACATTTCTGTTATTCCTACCGGAGAGTTTTTATATTTATGCATACAAAAACATTTTTTAGAAATTTCTATTGATGTAGGAATAGATGGGCTAAAACTTTTTAAAAGTTTGAACAGAGTTTTGTGGCCTATTGTAGGAGCAATCGTAGGTTTTCCTAATGTGAGTCCATTTATCATCGCATACTTTTCAGGTTTTACAAAGCCCAAAAATTTGGATAGTTTTATGAGAGATTTTTGCGCATAGGTAAAGGAACTGAAAGAAAATGGTGTAAAAGTAGGTTAAATGAAAAGTTGTTGCGGTTTGATATTCGCTTATTTGTTTGTGATTCTCCAGCTAGGGCATTTGTAACAGGTGTATTGTCACATAATGGTAAGCATGGTTGCTCTAAATGCTGTCAGGAAGGTTTATATAGGGAGAGGAGAGTGTGTTTTTCAAAAAAAGTTGGTGTTCCAAGAACGGATATGACATTTCAATTCAGATGTGATCCTTCTCACCACAGAGAAGAATTCAAAGAGAAAAGAAGTATTTTAGCAGAATCAGGTTTTGGAATGGTTTCTCAGTTTCCCTTAGATTCTATGCATTTAGTTGATATAGGAGTAAGTAAAAAGTTACTAAAACTTTTGGTTTGTAAAGCGAACGTAACAGCAATAAATGAAAATATTAAATTTATAGTTAACCATGTTCCATCGGAGTTTTGTCGTGTTCCTAGGAGTTTAGATGAGATAAGTAATTGGAAATCTACTGAATTTAGGCAGTTTTTGTTATATACTTTGTGTTGTGTTAGCAGTGATCAATATTAACACTCTGTCCAATGAAATAATGCATACCAGAAAGGCAGATATTTCTCAAAAAGTTCTAGAAGATTTTGTAAATCTTTTCGGAATACTATATGGGGATGAATTAGTCAGCTTTAATGTCTATGGGTTACTACATTTAGCAGATTACGTGAAACAGTTTGGAACACTGGATTCTTTTTCAGCATATAAATTTGAAAATTATATGCAAAAAAAAAATGGTTAACAAGCCAAACAAAATTTTGCAGCAGATATGCCTTAGGCTAGAAGAAAGGCATGAACTAAAATCGAGCAATGTTTCTAAATTGGGAAGCTTTAGCATCAACCACAGGAAGGAGAAAGAAAGCTTTTGTTATAGCAAAAAATTAGGACCCATTAAAATAATTGATGAAGTTAATTTATCCAGATCGGAAGAGTTGCAATGCAAAATTTTCCGAAAAACTGAAGACTATTTTCAGCAAGTGAGCTAAGTGACGAAACTTCTATAGTCAAAAGGAAAGATATAGATTTCAAATATTTCAGCATTCCCCACGATAGCAGTTTTCTTCTAATACCCCTTCTACACCATCTTTTCCATGAATTTTCTAATTAATTCACATATTTCATTTCAATTAATCTCGAATTATAATAATAACAATTATATAATAATATTTTTTTTTTACATGAGCGTTTCACCAAACATTTTTGACCCCATATCCCAAATTACGTTGGTAGTAAACGGTAAGCAAAGAAATATAAAATCAACCAGATGTATATTTTAACAATTTTTTCTCCTTAGAAACCCAGTCAGTGACACCGAAGATTTCGTATAATTTATCCGACGTAACAGCCGTTCCTGAAATCGATGAGAAAAATGAAGGTTTGTTAAATTAAATTTATAAATCGCGCTGGACTATATTTTAGTCTCTTTCAGGCATCATAGCGTTATTAAATAAAATAAATAATCGGCTAGAACAAGTTGAGAAAACTGTGAGTACAAAATCGTAAATAAAATTTTTAATTCCAAAGTTGTTAACACTATTTTCTTTTTACGTTCAAGCAAATCGCATTGAGTGCTGGTCAAGCTGCAATTAAAGGGAACCAACAGAATATCACTACGAAGTTGGAAGATATCGAGAGGAGTGTAAGTATATGCCAGTTTTAAACTATTTTTTTTTACCTTTATTAAAAAAAATAAATGTGTTTTCCAGATGGTAACAAAGCCTGAAAAGATGGCTCAAAGTAAACTCTTGATGGAGTGTAAAATATCCATCAATAGGATCGATGAGTATGTGTGTCGTATGTCTGGCAATGTTTAATGTTTTTCTAATTTTTGCTTTTTGTTTTTGAATTTTAGAATTTAATGTGTATTTTTTTAATTTTTTTCTTTTTTTTTAATTTTAATGTTTAATGTTTATTTTCTAACTTTTGATTTTGAAATTTAGTATTTAATTCGTATTTTTTAATTTTGTTTTTTGAATTTTAATGTTTAATGTTTCTTTTCAAATTTTTTATTTTTGCTTTTTGATTTTGAATTTCAGTACTTAATGTGTATTTTTAATTTTGATTTTTTGCATTTTAGTATTTAATTTCTATTTTCTAATTTTTGATTTTTTAATTTTTATATTTAATGTTTATTTTCTAATTTTAATTTTTTGTTTTGAATTTTAGTATTTTATGTTTATTTTTAATTTTGAACATTGAATTTTAATATTTAATGTTTATTTTCTAATTATTGGTTTTTGAGTTTAATGTTTATTTTTTATTTTGAATTTTTTGATTTTTAATACAATAAATAAATAAATAAATAAAAAAATAAATAAATCGTGTTTCATTATAATCAAGCGTGACCGGCCAACGACGATGTATTTATCTATCAAGTGCGACCAGTCAACGATGATGTACATATCTATCAAGTGTGACCGGTCAATGATGATGTATGTAGAGTGAGCAGTTCAGATATATATTCTATGGCTTACATACTTTCATAGGTTAGAGTAAGATGCAAAATCACATGTACACAAAAGTTTCGGACAGTTTTAATAAAATAATGAAATAATGAAACTTTGTTCTACGCGACCCCCGAAACTTCAGTCAGTAGTGACGGTCATATGACCGGTCAAATGACCGTCACTGTTCTTGTAACTTTGGCATTTGGTGCAATTATAGAACTAAAAAACGACCAGCATGTTGCTGTGTAAAATTAACCAATTAAGAAAGTCTGACAAAACCTTAGCTATTAATTTGATGTTTCACTCGATTTTGACGTTTAAGCATATAAAATAGGCGCAACTTAAATTAAATAAAAGCGAAATTAGAATGAAATTCTAAAAAGGATTCACCTAAAATCTCGTGCTTTTTCTTTCATTTTCTTCTTCAATTTGCATTTTTAGTTTTTTTTAACTCTTTTAAAGCATTGAGTACAAGAACGCATTTTTGTTGTTTACGGTTCAAAGACATTTTGGAAATGAAATGTCTCAACATAATTTGCCCACTTCGCGTTTTGTCTCATTTTGTTTCTCTGACTTGAACATGAACATTGCCATGAATTATAGCTAGTCGAGACACCGTGTTATATATCATTAGATAGCTTAATATGTTAAATGAGAGTGAGTCCAAACACGCCAAACAAGAAAATGCTAAAAAAAACCTTTTTCAGACTAAAAATATCATATGAACAAAAAAAAAAACAATATGGGCATATCCGTGGCTAGACACGTGACAGTCGTATAATGAAAATGAAAGTCAAGATGAAGAAATACAAAGAAAAAGCACTTTAGTACTGTAAAAGGTAGGAGTTGCCGGAATTATGATCCTTAGATATCTCCAAACATACGTGAATAACTGAAATGACAGAAACTAAAACTGAAAAAATCTCCGAAAAGCGCCGGATTTTTAATGCAGCTGGAATAATGTTACTTTATATTCATAATTGTTTCGTTAAAAAATTTGCCTATCAAAAAATATACACCGCAACTTGTTAAGGCCTAGTTAGCCACACGTAACCGTAACAAAGGTGTCAGCTGGTTTTTTTTTTTGTTACATGCAAAGCATTTAGAGCAGCAACCGAACTGAACTGTCACGTAAGTCTGGGTTCACACAAGGCAATTGTTGTTGGACATGTGCACTAAATGCCAAAGCTACATTTACGGTACGGTTACATTTTAATAACGTGTGGTTAACTAGGCCTTTAAGCTGTCATTTCTTTAAAACAATAACAAAATAAAATAATATTTTTAAAATAAAACTTTAATATTTTTTTTTTTTTTAGATATTATCACTCAAAAAAGTTTTTTAAAATTTTATTTTTCGGTTAATGTAACCTTTTTTTTAAGTCGCCACATTTATTTTTAATAAGATTTTCAAGTCTCTCTTTGATTATTTTCAAAATTTATAAATTTTTTTATCATAGGCGTTCGCATATACCCAAGTTTCGAGTACGGCAACGATTTAAGGTAACTTTGGTAACGTACGGTTACGCACCTATTATCTATTTATAGTGGTCTTGTTGCCCCTTTGAAGAAGAGTATGTTTTGGGGGGAAATAACGTCGATAGGTCAAGACAATAAAAATGATTTTAACTTATTAAAAAATAGAACGTGTAAATTTGGTTTAAAAATTCATTTCCATACAAAACAGCTTTCAGTTTAATGCGTTTAATTTAAAAAAAAAAACATGAAAAGAAAGCATGATAGTGCATGCCTAATCATGTGATGATTATAATGCTAGATACACACGAGGCAACCGTCGAAGAAACGTGTTTTGTTTGTTCATTACACACGTGGCAACTATCGCCGCAACCTCAATATTGCTTTTTTCTCAGATTTTTCTTTTTATTTTTTTTAGAAGATATCCCATAGCTCTCTCAAATTTTCCTCTTTTTTCCGCTTAATTTTACTCCGCACGAACCTTCTTACACGCCTGTTTCCGACGAACTGAGGGAGTAAATGAAATAAACAATGATACACACGAAACAACGGTTGTGGCAACCGACAAAAAATATCAAAACTTATTGGCAACGGTTGCTATAACACGAAAATCAATGTGCAACAAAGCTACACACGGGGCAACCGTTGTTTCAACACAGAAATGTTGTGTGTATCTAGCATAATATGTTTCAAATTTCATCATTGTAATAAGATTTTTTTAAGAAGATGAAAAAATGTAAATCTACAAATATCATACTGGGTTGCTGAGAATATACGGGTGTTAATAGTTCTAAGTATATTTCAAATCTAGTTTCAACATAAAATTTAAATGTGGATTAAAACTCAACTGTCTTTAAAATTACTCATTTAGAGAATATGCACAACCGGGCCGGTGAGGTACGTTTTTCTGTTGTAGAAAAGTAAATAACCACACCAACAGCGGACAATGTCGACGGCAAAAATGCCAATTTTTCTGTGTAATGGATATTTTGTGTAATATTTTTTTTAAATAAGGTTTTAAATAAATTTTTTGTTTAAAAAATTACTTTAAAAAAAAAACGATTTGGTGCTACTGGATTTTTATGCATTTAAATGTACATTTTTTTTCTCGAAATAATGTAAATACATTTTTTCAATAATTTTCATAAACACCAAAGCGTGTTTTTTTTTTGGCAACATTAAAAGTTTTCAACGTTGGGTCAACGAAGAGGCGTTGTGATTTATAAAATAACACTTTTTACATCTCACGTTCGCGTTGGGTTGGCGTAGATGAAGCGTTAAGCGCAGGTGAATTACAAAATTAAAGTTAAAAATTTAGGTTATTTGTGACTTTCCTCGATTTTTGTTTCAGTTTCATTTGAAAATTAACCCAACGGTGTGATTGTGTTTACACTCTAAAAATTAAATAATTAACAGACGTCGCACTAACTTTAGGTTAGTGTAACTTCTCTCAATTGAAAGGGTTACCTCCCTACCTTAATACAGGCAGCTGGATATATTTTGTGTACAGCATCGCCAGGGGTACGACCAGCTTCACGATCCAAATAGTAACTTTGTACAAATACAGAATTATCACTAAGGCAACGTAACCAAACATCACCTTCGCCACGTAAATCTAATTGCACACCTTTGCCAATATGTAATCTGGTAAGAGATTTTATTAAGTTATATTAGACTATAGTCTATAGCCTTATAAAAAATAAGATTTCAATTCCTTACCTAGCTCTTTCGGATTGTTCTTGACGATGCACATTACTAAGAGCACCCAAACAAAAACGATTGCCTCCCGAGGGATCAACATAACCATCAACTATGACATTTGGTTTGGCTGAGTTTACTTTAAAGGTTTCGCCCACTTGACTGTCCAATTCGAAATAGGCAATCGAACACCAATACTCTGGAGGTGGCTGTCGTGATAGTAAGCGCGGAGGTTCTTGGGGTGGCATAACATTAATATTGTTCCCTGTTGATAAAAAAAAATTAAATATATTACAGACAATTAAAATATCGATAAAGGAATGTATAGCTTACAATAGCCTCCTGGTAGTAACGTTCTGGGATCTGGTGGTTGCATGGCTTGTGTATATGTCAGTGTATTTGATCCCGTCCAAGTACCAGCAGGAGCATTGTTACCGGGTACAGGCCCCGTAGCATTGGGTTGATTAGCATTTTGAGCATTATTTCCCGTTACTTGTTGGCCATAATTCGGTTGACCCGATGGCTGCCCGGAAACATAACCATTTTGTTGCATATGTGGAGAGATGGGTTGCTGGCCAGCTGCGCTATTGAGAGCAGCATTAAATTTAGCCTCAGCTACATTGGGCATTTGTGATGTGGTTGGAGAACCAAAATAACTGTCCTGCTGACTGCCATTGGGAGCAGCTCCTGGTGGTGGACCACTTTGTTGGGGCTGTTGCATTCCTAGACCAGTAGGATCGTTGGGCGAATTAGCCTGACCATGATGTTGTGGACCTCCATGGCCATTGCCTTGAGGATTGTGTGGTTGGGGTGGTGCCATGACAGGACCAGCATTCATTGGACCAGACATCTGCATAGCATGGCCTACAGCTGAAATGCAGAAAAACTTTATTAACAATCAGAAATAAATTAAATTTTACATTTTTTCATAGTACAAATTATTAAGCAGGGATGAAATATTTTCAAATAGTTAAAAATAAAAAAAATTAATAAAAACAAAATTAAAACAAATTTTCCTTACAAAGTGAATGTTGTTGCGTTTGCGCGGTGTGTTGTTGTTGTTGCTGCTGCTGTTGCTGTTGTGTTTGCTGTTGCTGGTGTTGTGCTGGTGTTTGTTGTTGTGGTCCAGGAAGCGGCTGCTGTTGTACAACCTGAGGCTGAGGTGGCTGCAGCCGAGGTGGCGGTGGTACCATCCACGAACTACGTGGCCCACCAACAACACCACCACCCTCATTTGGTTCAATTTTTGGTATAGTACGTCCAGCTACAGCAGCAGCAGCGTACATAGCAGCGGCATTCATGTGATTCGTTGGATCAGGAACTACATTTTTGCAAAAAAATAAAAATTAAAATGATAAAAGAAAATAAACCAAAAAATCATAATAACATTAAATAAAAAAAAAACAGAAAAAAAATAAAAATAAAAAATCATAATTTTAAATTACATCCTCACCTGGTACCTGTGGATAACCATAACCACCACCTGGTGGCCCCACCAATTGCGATGGATGATGTTGTATGGTTCCAATGTCATTACCATCTATATCCATGCTACCCACAAGTGGTCCGGCTGAGTATTCATCTTTAACGAGACGACTAGGTCCCGACTGCAAGCTGAGACCAGATAAATCGATGCCCGGCGATACAACACGCTCATAATGATAGGGATTAACACAAACTGAATCACATTTGAGATCAAAAGCGAATGCGCAATATTTAACATGTTTCAATTCATTTTTATGTAAATCCGGCCAACGCCAGATGCGTGCATATATAACGTGGGGAAAACCTTTGCGACCAGCAACCTAAAATTAAGAATTGTGACACAATAGTGAAAAACTTAAAAATATATAGACGAGTATAGTCCTTTTTAAGAAAACATTGATATGAATTCCGTACAAAAGCCATGAGGAGGTTTTTTGAAGAAACTTAGACTCACAGTAGATCATTAAACGTATTTTTTTATGAATAAAATAATATATTATATATATTTAAAATAGTGTTGTGAAGTAATTTCAAATCACTAAAGCATCTTGAAGTTTTGAACACAAAAAGTTTCCTAAATATTTTTTTTAAAACTGTATTATTAATTTTTTTGAAGTATGTTCGATACCTACAAAGAAGATCTCTCAGATCGCGATGAAGCTTGGGGTAAATTTTTCACATTTTGTCATCCTATCTAAATTGGTCATTATATGGAAGGTATTTTCAAGGCGATCATGCTTAAATACTCACGTTATATAATAAAAACCCTAAAATTTTTTAATTTTAAATCAAAACCTAAATATATTACTCGTAGCTCTGTGTAATTCGATAAACTATATTGATAACCTATATTTTGAGCACAGGGTTGCTATCAAACATAAGTGGTCTCTTTGGGAAAAATCGGCTAAAATACGAACTTGCCGCTTTATCAAATAAAGCTGAAATAGGTCTTCACTAAAGCAGCGCTACGAGTACTATATTAGATTTTTTTTAAATGTATGTGTACCACCTCTAAAAATATCCTACAGTTTTAGGGTTTCATTAAATAACACGAGCATTTAAGTAATTTAGGCCGACTAAATAAAAAAATTTTTTTTTTGAGTAATTTAAGCCCACTAAATGGGGGAACCCGAAGGTTTCAATGAAACTAAGATATGGTATGGAACACACCTCAGTGGCAGAGGGTATATATAGGTTTGTCATTCCGTTTGTAACGCATCGAAAAACTAATTACCGATCCTTATCACAGCTCGAGTCGATATAACGATGTCCGTCTGTCCGTCTGTCTGTTGAAATCACGCTCATTCACAAAAAAAAAACATTTTGCTGGGTAAGGTTACATACAATACTATCATTTACCATAATTCACAGCAGGTTGGTATTGAAAATGGGCTAAATCGGGCATCATTGTTCAAAAATATTTAGATACCTCTAAAAAAACATAAAACCCAGTGTGTTTGTTGTAATATTTTAGTGGTTGAACATAATAGTTGTACAACAACATTCACAGTTCAAAAAAGCCACAAAAAAATCAAGCAATCATACCAACAAACACAACAACCATGAGCTATGTTAGAAGTATTGCCACATATTTTTTTATCGTTATTATCAAGTTAAATTAAAAAAAATCGCCAATATGAAAAAAAAATTAAAACGAAAAATGGAAAATGAAAAATAGAAAATGAAAAATGGAGAATGGAAAATGAAAAACGGAAAATGAAAAATAGAAAATGAAAAATGGAGAATAGAAAATGAAAAATGGAAAATGAAAAACGGAAAATGGAAAATGAAAAATGGAGAATGGAAAATGAAAAATGGAAAACGAAAAATGAAAAATGGAAAATGAAAAGTGGAGAATGGAAAATGAAAAATGGAAAATGAAAAGTGGAAAATAAAAAATTTAAAATGAAAACTGAAAATTGAAAAATGGAGAATGGAAAATGAAAAATGGAGAATGGAAAATTAAAAATGGAAAATGAAAACCGGAAAATGAAAAATGGCGAATGGAATATGAAAAGTGGAAAATGAAATATGGAAAATGAAAAATGGAAAATGAAAATTGAAAAATGAAGAACTAAAAATGGAAAATGAAAAATAAAAATGAAAAACAAAAATGAAAAATTAAAAATTGAAAAATTAAAAATGGGAAATGGAAAATGAAAAATTGGAAATGAAAATTGAAAAAAAAAATGGAAAATTAGCAATTCAAATTTTAAAAATTAAAAATAAAATTTAAAAATTACTAGCTAATTCAGATAAAAATATTTTAAAATTTGTTTTTTTAATATTAATAATTGGAAATTTTTAGCCAAAAATCAGTTGATTTTTTTTTTTTAATTATGAATTATCCCAAAACATACTTTAGGGATCAAACTTTGGGTGTTATAATGCTGGCTGCGTTATATAATGAATTTCTTTAGGGGTTTTCTACTCTAGTAAAAGAAAAATAATGCCATTTTTCAAATAGTAACGAATTATTTCTAAAGAAGACACGATCATTGTTTTTTATAACAAGGAATTATAATAGAAACAGGCCAACAAGAAAAGCAGTTAACTTTAAATTTAATTGGTATTCGAAATTTAAATTTCAGTATCGACAACAGTTTTAAAGTGGTAGCCGTACCCAATATTGGTTGTAATATTGAGTTTAAGATGCAGGTGGAGGGTATCAAAGATTCGGCCCAGCCGAATTTAACACTCTTACTTACATGTACAAATTAATCAACATATGGAAGGTATTTTCAAGGCTTATCCAATAGAGTAACATGAGCAATCATGTTTAAATGCTCGTATTATTTAATAAAACCAAAAAAAAAATTTTAACTATTTTTTTTCTCAAAATTTTGCAACAATAAAAACAAAAAATATGGGAATAAAAGCGCTTAGAGGCACTAACTCCTCAACACAAATCGATTGAGTGATTCTACTACATAAGGTTGAAAAAGGCAAATTTACGAGACACGTTACCTCTAGAGTCCCTCAAGGTAATTTCGAATTGAAACATCCTTATTAGAGATGCCAGGATTCCAGGATTTTTTCTTCCAGGATCCTGAAATCGCGGAATTTTAAAATATTTTTTTATACCATATACCAATATGTGGTCAGGGTAAAATGAGTTTGATCTAGATGCATCTTTTGTTATATCGATCGATTAGAATCATTTCAGACCTAATCCCCTTACAAATGACACCTATGAGATCGACTTGAATTGCGATAAGATCCAAATAAGCATAAAGATATCGGTTTGGGTGTATTTATTACACCCATTAATCAGTAGTCTAAAAATAAACCCTGTAGCACAATTCTTAGTCATAGCCCCACAGTTTCTTCCCGATCTACACTTAAATATGTACATATATCAAAAAAAAAAACTAAAATATTGCACAACTTTTCTCAAATTTTGTTTGTATATGTTTTTGCAAAAAATTAGGGACTTTAACAAATATGGTCAGGGTCGGTCCAATTTTCGAAATAATACCCATTATACATAAATATAGCATCTGATATGAATTTTCTCATATCCGAAGCAGAGCTCAGATTTACTCGATTTTACTCGCGAGTGAAGAATACTCGCGAAGAAGAGTACTCGAAGAGTACGAGTGTTACAAAAAGTTTACTCTCCACTCGTTTATTTTATGTGGGAGTACTCCTTTTTAAAAATTAAGAGTGGGAGTAAAAATCTTCGAAATAGAGTGAGAGTTTACTTTTAAGAGTGAAATCGAGTGGAAAAATATAAATTGCAGGTATGTATGTATGTAATGAATGAACATTTTGCAGTTTCAAGCATTTTATTCTTTGGCTTTAAATTAAATAATGAACTAATTAAAAATATAAAATATTGAAAAATATTAAAAAACCTAAAAGGATACAATTCCCACTGTCATTAATTATGATTGCAAAATTCTTACCGAGTGCTATGTAGCTGTGTAATTAACTTCAATGTAGTATGTAGTCCACAAACATACATAATTACATACATTCATTCATTCATACATATACACAAATATATTTTATAAAATAAAACTATTAAAAAGAATAAAGACTAGAGTACTCGGCAAGAGTATAATCTGCTCGATTTCGAGCGTATTTTACTCGCACTCGAAATCGAGCAAAGCATATGCGCTCTTATTCGAGTGGCATAGAAAAATAGAGTATACTCGAATTTTTTTTTTCACTCGCAGGAGTACTCGAAAGCGAATTCGAGCGAATTTCACTCTCTACTCGAATTCGAGCGAAGATTTCGGAGCTCTGATCCGAAGTAAAAAAAGTAATAATAATGCCCATCAAATTTGAATTATGCTTATTTTCTATATCCAATTAGTTGGACCTAAGATAAAGGGTCTCTAAGCGCATGGTATGTATTGGATATTGTATAGCCGGTCTACTTGTTTATTTCTAATTTTTTATTGAAAGAACCATTTACTCGACATTTTAAATATTTGAAAAAAAAAATCAAAAATTCTTAAAAACATTTAAAACATTTTAAAAAAAATTTTGATATCACATATAATGCTCATAAATAACAACAATACAATAATCCTTATCCAAAATAAGTTGGGCAGAAAAAAACATGACAAAATATTTTTGAATTGATAATATATTTTGTTTAAGCTTTTGTTTCAATGTTTGTTTAGCTAATGCATATGGGTAAATGTCTAGAGTCTATAGACTGATTAAATAAAGTAGTGATAAGAAAGAAAAATTAAGCTTTTGAAAACGGAAATACTTTTAATCGACTCATCACAAACTTACCTGCAGGCGACCGTCCAATGTTCGTTGTATTGTTACACACTTACTGGGATGAGCACCATTTGTAGTTATGGCAGTTATCAATGAATCCAATTCGTCACGTTTTTCTTTAAGTTTCTTTACCAATGACTCAATGGCACGCTTGGCGAAACCTTCGCTTTCACCACCCTGCCGATGACACATCAGCGAATGGACAATACTAAGACAAGCATCTGCAGAGGTAGGTGCATTTGAGGGAGGTGGCGGTGGCATTTGAACAATATCACGAACTTTATAAGAGAAGACATTATTATTTAAATTTCGATCAAACTTTAACAAACTTACTGTCTTGTGGACCAACACCAGGATACATATGAGGTTGTCCAACTCCGGGAGGACCTACAGGTGGTACCCCAACTCCGGGACCGCCATTTGTGACGCCCCCAGTACCACTTCCAGACATAACAACCATGCCTGGGTAGTCCTGGGGCCCAAGGCCACCACGGGAATCCACTTTGCCGGCGTTTGTATTGTCGCCGTCACAATAACCGAAACCCGTCGATGGCCACAAAGTGATATTGTTTTAAAACCCTCCAATAAAGGATATGCTGTTATGCTTTTTAAGATTTTCTCAGTTTTTGTTCGAAAAAATTTTAACAACGAATAGCAGATCAAAACAAAAATTTGTCAAAACCCCCACCACACGCGCTCACAAACACACACGCACTTTTTACAAGTTGATAGATTTGTTGTTAAAGGATGTTCGTAATTGTCGATTCTTTGATTTATTTTCTTTACATTATTGTTGTAGTTGTTGTTTTTATTATTGTTTAGTGTATAAAATCTAAACAAAATAAACGCTGATAGTGAAGAAACAGAACAGGAAAAAAACTTTTTACACATACACAATTATATGCCGCTCTTTTCGCACTTATACTTTGATAGGATTTTCTTTGTTTTACAGAATCGCAAAATTCTATTTATATTCTATTTCATTTCTATTTAACGCAGCTTGAGGCAATTTTTTTGCATTATGTTTTTATTAATTTACCTTAATAATTTTCCCGAAACTTAAAATTCGTTGTGAAACTTATAAATTTCATCATAATGTAAAAAAATCCTGATTTGTTATATTTAAGCAAAATCCAATTAGAATAGGAATTTTCACCTCAACCTCCGGTTTTAACAAAATGAAATTATTTTATCGATACTTTATATAAGTTTGTGAATAACGCATTATCTGTGTTGCTCACGTTACTTGTGTGCTTGTTGTTTATTCAATTTTATATTTAAAATTATATATTTGTTATAAGATTAAACGAAACTAATTTTAACAAGCGGCTCAGTTCGAAAATTATGTTCTTCACTATTTTTCTTATTTACCCTTCTTCATATTCTTATTAAGAAATTCAGCATTTTGGTTTAGATTTGGTGGCACGGTTTTTGTGTGATGTCAAATGAAACACAAACGTGTCGTGAAAATTTGGCAGCACTTACCTTTATATATATTTATTTATTTTTATAAAAATCACTTTTAGAGATTCTAATAAAAATAATTTTTAAAGAGGAAATAAAAGGATCGTATGTCCGCGAATATTGCAAAAATGACAGCCTTAGCGAGTGCCTCTAATTCTACTACAATCATCAATGTGGTTGAGAATACAGTAACAGTTAATAAACCTGATATCGTCACTAATTTCCAATTGAACAGCCAAATTATCTTCACTGACTCCTGCACGAGATTTAACTTTGGGAGGGAGAGGAGTACCACCGTTTGTAAGTATCTTTCCCACAATTTCGTGCATATTTATTTTTGAATATTCAAACGTTTTCTCTTTCAGCATCTTGCCGGTCAACTGAGTCTTGGGGAAAACTGCGGTTTGTCTCTGCCTGTGAAAGTATTAGAGAACCATGACATGGCCAGGCGTTGGTCCGCTCCATGACAATTCTAGGATCCCTCTCCTTAATCAATTCGGTTCAAAGTAAAATTAATAAAATAAGCTAACAAAAAAAGAAAAACTTAAAAAAAAAAACAACTCAACAAAAAAAAAAACAACAACTAACACTTAACCTAACCACAACACACATGAGTAATGGGACTCATTGATTAATCCAATCCTTGGATCACTGACCTCCTAAAGAAACAGGACTCAGTGTTTTTAGGTCCGATCCTTGGACGCGCAAAACCCCCTCCCAAGACCTTTCCCCTAAAACTTCGTCACGCAAAATTTTTCTTGCCATAGGTTTCCATCATTTATATATCGAATGAAAGGCACTTAAAAATTTTTCAAATCCGATAATAATTAAGTTATATATAAGTTAATGTCAAAACCTTGAAGCCTTGTTATTGTATAACGCTGTCTTATTTCTAGCATTCTCGATATCCCCTGGTTCCATATTTCACTCTACGTAATTTTCAGAAATTTTTGTTTAAATATAAATATACTTTTCAAATTTGATTTCTTTGATTTCTTTGTTACAATGATTCAAATAATATTTAATTTTTGTCGAAGACAATCAAATTTAAAAATAATACAGAAAAAAACATACCTAACTTACATGAAACAGAAAAACGGCAGAAGTTATAATAAAATGTTATTTTTATTTTATTTAATCCAATCAAATTTAAGATAATTTTTTAGATTGATTTGTTTCGAAAAAAATATACAAAGTGAAAAATGTACACTTTTTTTTTAAAATTTAATCAAAGTTTTTGTTTTTAATAGCAACATGTGAGTTGTTTTTGTTTAATTTTAATTTTAGCTTCGTTTTTTTTTTTTTTTAATTTAGAAGATTTTTATATAAAGTAATCTTTAAAATTTAGACTTTTTAAAGGTGTTTCTTTAATTGTTCGTCGCGGATAATCAGGTCCCCAACCTTTGACAAAACAAACGTAAAATACACAAACGTCGTAAATCATCAACACCAATAACCGTTCCGGTTATAAAAAAGACTATGTTGAAGTAATAAAATCAAACATTGTTATATATCTTTTAAATTTTTTCCATGTGAACAATGGGCTACCGTGAAATTTCCCACACATGCTAGCATTTGCACTTAACACATTCGTTTGTTGTTTAAAGGATCAATTGTTTAAAATAAGAAAAAATAAATTCTAATTAAATAAATAGAAAATTAAAATGATTCAATGATGTTTAGTTTTAAATAAAAATTAATGTTTATTGTTTTAGGAAAAACAAACTATCCAACAAACAAATATTTCAATACCAATATAATTATTTTCAATTTAACAATTGATATATTTAAAACAAAGTATAAAATAGAAACATAAAAAATTTTAATAAAATAGCAAACATGCCGAAGTTAAATATTCAGATTAAGGTTTATGTAATTAAATCTGAAGTATTTTATTTAACTAGCAATTTATTGTTGTTTTAATTGTTGTAATAAGCAACAATGTAATATTATATATTCATATCGACGGACTAACATCCAAAAAGCGCTATTTGATTTAATGTTTTTTACAAGGTTCAGAAAATACACACACGAAACACACAATGTTCTGTTCAAAAGCAGCCAACACATATCTTTATTTTCATATCAATTATGTGCGTTTCAAAATTTTCTACGGTACCCAACACAACCATGACTGTGTTCGTTTTAATATTTCGTTATTTACACGAACATTTTTGTATCACATACTTTTTGCTTCAATCACACATAAAGCACACATTTTTGAGTGTTGCTTTATTTGAAGTTGATGTTCTGGTACGTGTAGTGAAAAAAAACACAGAACATGTAAAATAAACAGGTTCGAGTTCAGTTATATTTTAAGTCGTGTTGTGGCTCGTGTAGTAAGAAACAACAGAACATGTACAGTAAACAGGTTCGAGTTCAGTTATATTTTAAGTCGTGTTTAAAATATAACTGAACTCGAACCTGTTTATTTTACATGTTGTGTTTTTTCTTACTACACGAGCCACAACACGACTTAAAATATAACTGAACTCGAACCTGTTTATTTTACATGTTCTGTGTTTTTTTTCACTACACGTACCAGAACATCAACTTCAAATAAAGCAACACTCAAAAATGTGTGCTTTATGTGTGATTGAAAAAAAAAGTACGTGATAGAAAAATGTTCGTGTAAATAACGAAATATTAAAACGAACACAGTCGTGGTTGTGTTGGGCACCGAAGAAAATTTAAAAACAAACATAATTGATATGAAAATAAAAATATGTGTGTGTTGGTCTAAGTTATGTTTGTTTACATATATGTACGAGTTTTTTATTCAGTGTGTGTTTTTTTCTGAACTCTGGTTTTTTATTTGTTTGTTGCGAAATAAAAAAACGCTGAATTGACACTGCCGCTTTTTATAAACCTAACAAACACTAATTTTGGAAAACATATGGTTTTGAAGTTTGCGACGTCATTAAAAAGCTGATAAGAAAATCAAAAAATGTTTAGTAAACTTTAATAAAAACGTAATAAAACATATCAAATATGATTTTAAATATTAAGATAACTTCTAAAGTTCTATATAACTAATAAATGTTTACTAAAAGGTATAGCAAAAATTGAATTTGAAATATTTTCATTAATGAAATTAAAAAAAATATATATGTGTGAAATTTCAGTTTACGTAGCATATCGTATCGACAGATATTTGTTTCGTACGCTTTATTTTATAACGAACATAAATCTATAAGTTCTGGCATAACATCAGCTGTAGTTTTTACTCATCAAACAAAACGACGGTTTCATTGTCACCGAACAAATCGAATTTTGTTTGATTATAATCTACGACCGAAATCGAAAGTTAATGAAAATTGGTGTTTTATCAGTCAAATAACAGAATCTCGAAGGTCAGCATCTAATTTAAAGAAAATGTTAAACTACTTGCCGTTTTTTACCAGTGGTGAAATAGTTGCTGGATTTGGTCGTGGTTCCAAAGAATTGGGTATACCAACAGGTAGGTTGTGATTAACACTTAATATACGTCTTCTTATTTGATTTCGATCTGTAACAGCCAATTATCCTTTGGATGTTGTTAAATCTTTACCGAATTGTTTTCAACCCGGAGTTTATTACGGTTGGGCCAGTGTCGATAATGGGCCGGTTTTTAAAATGGTTATGAGTATTGGATGGAATCCGTTTTATGATAATAAGGAAAAAAGTATGGTAAGTTATTTTGTTGTTGTAATTTTTAATGAGTTGGCATATGTATGTATATACGTGTTCTGAATTACTTTTCAGCAAACCTAATTATCATATTTTAACTAATGTATGTATATTGGTTGACCAATGTCTAAACAAAAAGTAATAAACTTAAAAAAAATTGTATAAAAGATGAGTTTGTGAAGGTTTATAAATAGTATTTTAAAAATGGAGTGATTAACCATTTCCGTACTTTTTGACTTTTCACAATAATTTGATCGAATAACTTTCATGAAGATATATCGTATCCTATACTTGACCAGGCCATAACATACTATTATTCAATCAAATCTATCGTTAATTGTCTTTTTTTTCTACTTCCTGCAAACCCCTCTATTTTCAATCAAAACACTTGAAATGAGTTACCGTCTCAACGTTTAAATGAAAAACAACAGGCATGTCATAGAGTTAAATTCTGTTCGAAATTGGAGTTGAATCCGACCTTTCTTTTTTTAAAAGAAAAAAATGTGGAATGGAAACTATCAACTTACTAAGTGGTACTATAAAAGTTGAGTATACTTTTAGGCTTCATGCATATTAAAAATTTGGCCTAGGAAATTTTTTAAGAGTATACTAATTTCTTAAACTTTAATTTATGAATGAAAACAAATGAAATCTGATGATCAAAAATATAATCACCCGAAATGGTAACTACGAAATCAAATCAATTCTGATCCGAATTTGTGACATGCCTGTATATCCATCAAAAAATATATTTATATATATTTTTAGTATCAAGCATTTTTATGGCAACTCTTAACATTTATGATATAACAAATGAATTAATTGATAATTGATTCTCGCATTCAATGTTTCTACTGAAAACGCAAAACAAATGTTTTATATATATAAAAAAAACTGGCAATCGATACTATATAAAGAGCTACTACATATTATTTTAATTTAAACCATTTTATTGTGTATAGATACATACATTATTTAATATACTATTAATTTGTTTTCAGGAAACTCACATTTTGCATGAATTCAATCGTGATTTATATGGCTGTTTACTTAAAATTTGCATTGTTGGTTACTTAAGGGCTGAGCTCAATTTCAACAGTTTAGAAGATTTAATAACCGCTATCAAAAATGATATAACACAAGCCCAAGATTGTCTAGAAACTAATGAAACATATAAAACATTGCAAAATCATCAGTTTTTCGGTGCAAGTAATGGTAGTCTATGTAATGACCTTAAAAAAAATGATACAGACATGACAAATGGTCGATCTTAGAGAACTTATTTGTAAGTTTTGATAGAAAAAATTATGTTACCTCATATTTATTTATAATCGTTTCAAAATATATTTTTTAAATTTTTAGTACTTAATATAGTTCATTGTATAAATGTTAAAAATTTTGTTTAAACGATTTACTTAAAAAGAATGTTAGTAGAAAATATAGAAATAAAATAAATGTTTGGGATAAAATATATTTTTATAATAGTTATTAAATCAAAAATATTTTTGAAGACATGGTTTCATACAATTTCAGGTTAACTACGAGCAATAATGATTAAATCATGATTAAATAATATGTGCAAGTTTCAAAGCTCTAACTAGTCTGGAAATTTATGAAAATTCAATTATAAAACCCAGTCTCAAACAAAAAACAACGGACAAAGAAAGTTAAATAAAAAAACATGTTAAAATTACTAGTTCCGGTAAGATATTTTATTGTTTCAAATATTTTCTATCTTACTGGTAAGTTGTAACGCGTCGAAGAGGTCCGTTGAAAAATTGGAATGGTTTTAATTAAATATTTTATATATAATATATATTAAAAATTCATTTTTTTAATATTGTGAATAAAATTTTTGTAAAAAAAAATCATGTGAGTCCGATCACAGGGGAGATGTGTAAACATCTAGTAATTAAAGATTTTTTTATTTTTCATCTATGTATCACTTATAGCAAAAACTGTTTCAGCTAATTTAACAACTTTTTGCTGTAAAACGTTAAAAATATCCCAATATAAACGTATACAAGTGATACATAGATGACGCTTTTAAAAAAGTGGCATGAAAAAACAATTTTATATCATAATTTTTCACCAATACAATCATAAGTCACACCGATTTGTGTTACAGCTCTCACCGAATTGTGTTACGCTGTTTTTGTGATTGTATTGTGAAATAGAAATTTAGCCCCCTGCGCGTACATTTTATTAATGAAGTGTAAACAAGTAAGAAAATTATAGTCGGTCTAGAACGATCATACGATACCCTATACCATGGTTTATAAGCCCTATCTCTTCGGTCCAACTAACTGGATATAGAAAATAAGCAAAAACCAAATTTGAGTGGCATTGTTATTAATTTTTTTGGCTGCAGATATGAAAAAGTTCATATCGGGTGCTATATTTATATGTGGACTAGGTCAAAAAATGGACCGATCCTGACCATATTTGGTAAGGTCACTTATATTTTGAAAAAATATACACAAACCGAATTTGAATAAAAACTGTGCAATATTTTTGTTTTTTGATAGATTTAAGTGAAGATCGGGAAGCAGCTCTATATGGGGCCTATGACTAAGAATTGCTCTATAGGGATTATTTTTGGACTAAACACATACAAACCCGTTTCCAGGGCGTATCCCTACCACCTGAAATCGCCAAATGGAATCTCACGACATCGTAAAAATTTGACAATGTCCCGAAAATACTTATACCTTTAGCTCTCCCTACTACCACACAAACTTACTCACTTATTTTAAATTTAGACAACCGAATTAAATGCATACATGGATAATAGTTATTAAATCAAAAATATTTTTGAAGACATGGTTTCATACAATTTCAGGTTGACGAGAAGTAATGATCCAATCATGATTTAATAATGTGTGCAAGTTTTAAAGCTCTAACTAGTCTGGAAAATTATGAAAATTCAATTATAAAAATCAGCCTCAAACAAATAAACAACGTATAAAGAAAGTTAAATAAAAAAATGTTAAAATTACTAGTTGATAAATTTAAAAGGTTTTAATTTAATATATAAGAAAACTTTAACAAAAATTAGTTTCTTTTAATATTGTGAATATAATTTTATTACAAAATTTATGCGTATTTCGATCTGGAAACTAATAGTAGTTAGTATGTGTTGATTTTAAATAGGAAAATAGCTTCTAAAGTATACAACTAATGAATCTATAATATTAATAGTCTAGGCGATTTCTTGTGACCGATGCTTGATCTACCGTTTTATCCCCATTTTGACCAAACGTATATTATTTGAAAGGTATTTCTTTTTCGCCGTTTTGCAGATTTACAGATTTTTAAATTTTTTCATTTATTTTGAGTAAATTGCATTTAAAGTTGCTACTAACACATACATAAAATTTATCTCGGAGTTGTCTTGGACAAAAAGCTTACATTTAAACAAGATATTATGGCTACGTGTCAAAAAGCTATAAAATCATTTAAAGCATTATGTCCACTACTAAATAAAAGATCATTTCTAAACCCCAAAAACAAAAATCTACTCTTCAAAATGTTATAAGGCCGATATTAACATACGCGTGTCCTATTTGGAGTGACGCTGCCAACTGCCACCTAAAACGCTTACAAATTATACAAAACAAATATCTTAAATTGATAAATAAAAAGCCCTGGAGATATCATGAAGAAACAGGTTATGAAAAAATGATCGATTTCATAACAAGGATTAATAACAATTACTTTGCCAAAATTGAAAATTCCTCTTACCCACTGATAAGAGAATGTAGAGAAATAACGTAAAATTAAAAAGAAATCACCAAATTGAAAATTATATGCTTATAGAGGTCTATTATTTCAAATAAACCTCCTATAAGCACATAAATATTTTTCAGATAGTATTTGAATTTATTAAATCATTTTCCTTTAAAAATCATTAAAAAATAATATAAAAACTATTTAATATCTTTAGATCCTATGTATTATTTGTTGCAATATCTATATGTAGAGATAAGATCTCATATGTAAATATCAAAATTTCTTAAAATATGTAAATAAAGGAAGAATATTTAATTGAAAAAACATACATAAAATTATACATATGCTTTGTGTGTTTTATTAAATTTATTAATGTGTCTGTTAATGAGTTTGTTATCTGCATTCAGAATAATAATAAACCATAAAAGTGTTGGTTTGTGAATTGGCTAAGTTGAAAAATAAAGCTGCCTAGAAATTGCACTCGAATTTCGAGCGCTGGAATCTGCTAGTAATTATAAAGGTTTACAAAAGGTATAGCAAAAACTAAATTTTAAATATATTTCATTAATGAAATGTAAAAAATATACGTATTTAATTTCAGCGTACTTGGCATACGACAGATAATTTTTTCGTATGTTTTATTTTATAACGAACACAAATCTATTAGTTCTCCTATAAGGCCATAATATCAGCTGTAGTTTTACTTATCAAAACAAAAAAAAAAAAAAACACGACGGTTTCATTGTCACCGGACAAATCAAATCTTGTTTGATTATAATTTACGACCGAAATCAAAATTTAATGCAAATTGGTGTTATATTAGTCAAATAATAGAATCACGACGATCAACAACTAATTTAAAGAAAATGATAAATTTTTTGCCTTTTTTTACCAGTGGTGAAATAGTTTCTGGATTTGGTCGTGGTTCCAAAGAATTAGATATACCAACAGGTACGTTATGATTAGCACTTAATATACGTCTTCTTATTTGATTTCGATCTGTAACAGCCAATTATCCTTTGGATGTTGTTAAATCTTTACCGGATTGTTTTCAACCCGGAGTTTATTACGGTTGGGCCAATGTCGATAATGGGCCGGTTTTTAAAATGGTTATGAGTATTGGATGGAATCCGTTTTACGATAACAAGGAAAAAAGTATGGTAAGTTATTTTATTGAGTTAGCACATATAATTATAAATGACGAGTTTGTGAATGTTTAGAACATCAAAAAATGGTGTGATTAGCCTTTTCCATACTTTTGCACATTTCATATTGACTTGATCGAATAACGTCAATTTCATGAAGATATTTCTTATAATATGCATGACCAGGTCTTTATCTACTATTATTCAATAAAATTCACCGTTAACTGTCTTTCTTTCTACTTTCTGCGAACCCCTCAATTTTCAATCAAAACACTTGAAATAGAGTTATCGACTAAACATCAATTTTAAGGTATTCTCTATCAGGCATATCACTTAGATAAGTTCTGTTGGAAAGTGGAATTGAATCCGTACTTTCCTTCGCAAAAAAAAAAAAAAAAAAAACATTTTTTTAATAATTTTACTCAAAGTACTATAAAGTTTGAAAATTTAGCTCAGGAAAAATTTTTTAAGCTTAAATTTTGACCATATTTTTTGGGTAATGGCAACTCTTAACATATATCATACAACAAATCAATTAATTGATGATAGTTGATTCTAACATTCAAAACAGATAGCAAAAATACATTTCATTTTAATTTAAACCATATTATTGTTAATACATACATACATACATACTTTGTTATTTAATATATTATAAATTTATTTTTCAGGAAACCCACATCTTGCATAAATTTAATCGTGATTTATATGGCTGTTTACTTAAAATTTGCATTGTTGGTTACTTAAGGGCTGAGCTCAATTTCAATAGTTTAGAAGATTTAATATCCGCTATCAAAATTGATATAACACAAGCCGAAGATGCTCTAGAAACCAATGAAATATATAAAACATTGCAAAATCATCAGTTTTTCGGTGCAAGTAATGATAGTGGCAGTAATGACATTAAAAGAGATGATACGGACATTAAAAATGTTCAACCTTAGAGAACTTATTTGTAACTTTTTATAGAAAAGAATTATGTTAACTCATATATATTTATAATCGTTTAAAATTATACTTTTTTAAATTTTAGTACTTAATATGGTTCATTGTATAAATTTAAAAAAATTTGTTTAAACGATTTACTTAAAAAAAGTATGAAATATAAAAAATATAAAATAAATGTTTAAATAATCACCAATAAAAACAATAAACGTTCAACGGGTCTAATATTGTTAGATATTGAAAAAGCGTTTGACACCGTTTGGCATAATGCCCTCTTATTTAAACTTCTTGATTCAAATATACCAAAATATCTATGTAAACTTATTTGAGATTTCATTCACGACAGAAGCTTTAAAGTTGCGATTAATAATGAAACATCATCTCCATCAACATCAACATCAACCATTACCTCAGGGTTACCTCAAGGATCAGTCTTGTCGCCATTGCTTTACTCGATATATACTTCCGATTTTAAAGTCCCAAAATATATGAAAATTGCTTATTACGCAGATGATGCTGCGTTGAATTCTTTAAACAAACTTACAAGTGCACTCTTGAAGAAAATGGAGAAGGGTCTTGTAAATTGCAGTAAATATTTACACAAATGGAAAATCAAAATTAATACAAACAAGACCCACGCAATAATTTTTCCATTCAACAAATTTCCCAAAAGACTGCCAAGACGTCATCTTCTTTGGTATCCTACAAATCTTCTTCATGAAGAAACAGGTCGTAAAAAAAATTGATTAATAACAATTACTTTGCCAAAATTGAAAATTCCTCTTACCAACTGATAAGAGAATGTAGAGAAATAACGTAAAATTAAAAATAAATCACCAAATTGAAAATAATATGCTTATGGAGGTCTATTATTTCTAATAAACCTCCTATAACCATATAAATATTTTCAGATAGTATTGAAAATTTTTTAATCATATAAAGGTTTTTCCTCCAATTTTCCTTTAAAAATCATTAAAAAATAAAATAAAAACTAGATAATATCTTTAGAATCTAAAGTTTAGATCCTATATATTATTTGTTGCAATATCTTTATGTAAAGATAATATCTCATATGTAAATATCAAATTTGTTAAAATATGTAAATAAAGGAAGAATATATAATTGAAAAAATAAATGTTTCGGATAAAATTTTAAAATATTTTTTTTTATGTTGAAACAAGCATGTAAATAAAAAAAAAAGGAATTTAATGACATGCTTTCATACACTTTCAGGTTGACTTCGAGATATAATGCTGAAATTAGGATTAAATAATCTATAATATTAATAGGTAAGGCGATTTCTTGTGACCGATGATTTGTTAAACAGTTTTCTCCCGATTTTGACCAAAGGCATCTTATTTGAAAGGTATTTCTTTTTAGCTGTCCACCAGGTTTACAAATTTTTTCAATTTTTAAATTTTTTGAGTAAATGTATTTAAAGTTGCTACTAAAACATACATAAAATTATACAATGCTATGTGTGTGTTTATTAAATATGTTAATGTGTTTGCGTTGAATGAAAAATAATTTTGAGCATAAACCATTCACAATAATAATTGTGTTGAATTGAAAAATAATTTTGGACATAAGCCAATAACGCAATCGACATATAAAAAGTGTTGAATTGTGAATTGTCTTATAAAATAATAATAATGCTGATAGTTTCAAAGTTCTAGTTAGTAGAGAAGTTAACGAAAATTAAACTATAATAAAACTAAGCCTCGAACAAACAGACAATGAGAGTTAAATAAGAGGATGTAAAATAAGTATTTAAATCCATTTTTTTTTTTTGAAGAATTGTTTGCATATGCCTTCAGGTTAATCGCGAAATATTATGATAAAATCAAATAAAGCTCTAACTAGTCAGGCATTTTCTGAAAATTCAATTATGAAAATCCGCCTGAAGCAAACAGAAACATTTAGGCAACCTTTAAAATAGTTATCGCCTAATAATGAAGTTTCGCTATAAGCGATTTTATGTTACCCGCCAAAACATGGTTTTTTAAATCTTGCATCCCAAAAATTATTTTTTAAGAAGTGTATAAAATTTGAACAATTTTCTGCTACGACACTTAATTTTCGGTTTTAATGTGAAGACGCATGAGTGATAATTAATCATACGTATACTTACAGCATTGCAGAATCAGGATATCAGTGAGTAAGACATGAGCGTAACAATTATAATGACAAAATTTCTCTCTAAGAGCGAGTTTTTTGGATGCCAGTTAAACTTAGCTTGATTAAACTCCAGCTTTTAACTCTTAAGTCAAATAATTTAAAATTATAACACCAAGTATTTGGAATGTCAATTAATAAGGACCGAATTAGTCTTTATGTTCCGTTTGTTTTTGGTTAATGTGTATGTGGCGTTAGTTATTCTGTTAACGTTCCACTTTGTTAAGTGGTATTTTAAAATTTTTTATTTAATTTACACAAAAAATATATTTTAATCAACACAAGAGCATTTTAATAAAATATTTTTTCTATATATATATAAAAAATAAAATGATATTTGATGTACCAAATTAAAAACGGGCCAACAGTAAAAAACAAAAAGTAACCAACAGAAGAACGGTGCGTAACAGAGTCTCTACGCTACGTAAATGTTAATTGAGCCTTAAAACATATTGCTTCATAACTAGCATAAACTCGGGAATTAAAAATTAAAACTATGTTTTTTGAAGAAATATAAGTTTTTAATCTTTTTTAGGCTAAACAATTTTTTAAGAATATCTGTTGTGTTCATATAATATGTAAAGAAATATAATAAAATAATTTTTAAGTGCTGACAATTTAATTAAAAGAATTCAAAAAATATAAATTAAAAAAAAAACAGTTATCAATAAAAGGTGGCAGCGTTTTAAAGGGAGCATTGCCATACTAAACTGCTCACTTAGTACTAAAACATTACAATTTTATTTAAATACTAATATAAAATATGCATAACAACTATACGAAAATTTATTATGATTTGGGCAAAAAGCAAACTATTTAGAGTCAAGGGCAACAACAGGAGCACAACTACCGATGAAGAATCTGACAGACGGAAGAGAAAGACAAATTCAAAAAATATAAATTAAAATATAAGCAATTATCAATATGTAACGTAAAACTGAAAAGTGACAGCCTCTTATCGTAAGCTGGAACGGAGCTTATGGACCAGTAGGACCTGGGAACCAGAGCATGATACTCATTTGTGGTTTCAAAACCATTTTGAACGTTCCTTACCCATAGGAAAATACCCATTCATTTTTCAAGCGGAGGTCTTCGCTATTTATGTATGCGTGACTGGATGTCTAAGAAGAAAGACAAAAAGGCCACTCATTTATACACTATCCGACAGTCAGGCTGCACTAAAGGCAATTATGTCCTACAACGTGACGTCTAAACTCGTTTTGGATTGCATGGAAGTGATAAACCAATTTGGCAGATGCAAAACATTAACTTTATGCTGGATTCCAGGACACGAAGGAAACGAGGGCAACGAAAGTGCAGATTGCCTAGCCAATCGAGGGGCCTGTTGTCCTTTCATCGGCCCGGAACCATCCAGTGGTGTTCCAGTAGGATACATCCAGGAAAAAACTAAGGAGTTGAGGGAATCACAAATTGCCGAACACTGGAACAAAAGTCCCGGCCAACGGCAAGGTAAGAGATTTATAACTCAATTCAGTGTTCGGAAAGATTACTTTACCTTGATAAGAAGGACTTAAGGACCATGACGGGATTCTTTACTGGACACTAGTCTTAGATATCATCTACGAATGAAAGGTTATCTGTTAAAGACGACGCATGTAGGTTGTGCGAACAGGGGATGAAAACAGCAAAACACATGCTCTATGAATGTGCAAAACTAAGTGGTAAAAGAACTTGGAGAATACACTGCATCCCCCCGGGACATATGATATATGATAAGGCTTTATAAGAAGCCTTAGTCTTTAGGACCACCATGGGCTGCACAAAAGATCAAATTGGTCGCAGTGCGCAAAGCCTTCTTAATCTAATCTAAGTAGTTAACTATTAATTTTTGTACGCTTAACAACTATACAAAAAAATTAACATAATTTGGACAAAAAACATACTATTTATAGTCAATGCCAATAACATAAGCACAACTACAAAGGAAATATATGACAGCCGAAAGAGAGAGAAAGACAGAAATTCTAAGAGATCAGAGATGGGAAATGGCATTTTAAATTTTTTACTAAACTACAAAATATACTTTTTTACATTCATGGAAAAATGTATGATGATGTATAATGTATTAGGCACATGTAGCAGCTTATTTTCGTATGGAACTAAAAATATAGTTTCTTTATCTTTGACATTAGGTATTACTTTCACCTACTTTTTAAATTTTATAACTGTTATGCGGCCTACACACGAGGCAACCAGTTGAAGCAATGGTTGTAGCAACTTGTTTTGTTAGTTGACTACACAATTAGCAACAATTGGCGCAACTTCATTACTGTGTAGCTGTCGTACAGAAAAGACCACAGACCAAGCGGAAGAAAATTATAATTAAATTTTTTGAAATGAGTGGCGTAATACGTGATATAACTGCAATTATTATAATAGACGAAATTTTGTACGAATGTGAGGAAGAGGAGATAGAAACAAAAAATAATAAGAGAATTTGGTCAAAAAATTGGCTTTTAAAAAAAGAGGAATTTTCCAACGAAAGGCTGCTGAAGGAACTAAAAGAAAATGAGCCAGTGGATTATAAAAATTATATGAGGTTGGATGAAGCCCTCTTTGCAAAATTATAATTATAAATCTAACACAAAGAATATAATGTACTAATAATATAGGTATAAGTAGATCACAATTGAAGTTCAAACAAGTAAGAAATTATAGTCGGTCTAGACCGGCTATAGAATACCCTATACCATGCGTTTAGAGACCCATCTCTTAGGTCCAACTAATTGGATATAGAAAATATGCATAAAGCAAATTTGAGTGACATTTTTATTCATTTTTTTGGCTTCAAATAAGAAAAATTTCATATCGGATGCTATATTTATATGGGGACTAGGTCGAAAAATGGACCCATGCTGATCATATTTGGTAAGGTCACTTATCTTTTGAAAAAATATAAACAAACCAAATTTGAGAAAAATCTGTGCAATATTTTTGTTTTTTTGATAGATTTAAGTGAAAATCGGTGAAATGACAAAGAATTGACATATGGGGTTTATTTTTGGACAAATGATAAAGGGATGTAATAAACACGCACAAACCCAATTTGACCGTGATCTATATGATAATTTGGATCGTATGGCAATTTATGTCGATTTCATAGGGGTCATTTGCATGGGGGCTAGGCCTGAACATGAACCGATTATCACCAATTTCAATAGCGTTCATAGCCGATAAAGTCTTATATACCAAATTTCATCAAAATATATTCATATTTGCGACCTGTAGTTTGATTACAAGGTTTACATGGACACACAGACGGACGGACATTGTTATATCGACTCAAAAAGCGATTCTGAGTCGATCGGTAAGTAAGGATGGGTCTAGGTCAACTATTTTTGGTTGTTACAAACAGCAGCACAAAGTCATTATTATACCCAAACCACATAGTGGTATAGGGTATAAAAACATAAAAAAGTTGACGTAGAGCCCAGGTCTGTGCGGCCACATTTTCTCTCTGTACTAAAAAACGTCATATAGTTCGGGAAATCAATCAACATCTACAACTGGCGGTTCAAAACTTACGGAAATATAGTTTGATCTCAATATTTCTGCGAGGTAGGAGAAATTCACAACAAAAACGATCTGGTTAAAGCTCTACAGGAAGAATAGGCAATATTTGGTAAACTATGTTCAGACGATTAGACGCCAGAATTAATAATATAGGACCTCAAACTAAGTATTAAGTTATAAAAATTTCTGTGTTCCAAGTGCATTTTTAAGAACAATCATAAGTGAGCCCTCAGTTTTTTGTGGTTAAAAATAAGTACTATTTTTGTTTTTGTTATTGTATATAAGATTACGAAAATCACTTTAGTTTTTTAATATTTAACATGAAACTGTATATTTTAATGAATAAAATGGCATGTTTTATTTTTTCAAAAAATATTAAATTGTACTAAATTCATTTCAAAATTAAAGGTGGTGGAGCACTCAGACTGTATAGCTTATGAAAAATCTTCATACTTAATCTATTGCTTATTTAATAATTAAAAAAATAAAAGTAATTAAATTCAAACTAATTATAGTCTGTATCCCCAAGTAGGTCGTGAAATGACGAATACTGTCTTCCATTTGTTCCATCAGAATCTTCTACGTGGAAGACTTGTGAAGTCGATTGACTAAAATGAATTGGCTTCGAATGAAAAGTAGACCCACTGTTGGAAATATCGCTCACAGATACTAATTGTGGAGTTGGCCGGTAAACGGTTTGCTGGGTAGACCCACTGTTGGAAATATCGCTCACAGATACAAATTGTGGAGTTGGCCTGTAAACGGTTTGCTGGGATGGGTATGTAAGCTGTTGGGTCTGCACAAAATTCAACGTCAATTTCTTCAGCTGCCCCAAAACAAAAATTTCGTCGCAAGCCTTTTTCGCAAATAGCTTTTGTTCCGCTGATAATTTGCGGTATGAGCACGCCCAGGCATCTGCATAAATAGAGCCATCATCCTTTTCTTCTTTTTGTGACAAATTTTCTATATGGTTGGTGGCTTTTCGCAATAGCTCGTTCCTTTCAAAATTTTGTGAGCTTCTCTGCTTATTCTTATTTGCCACAGGACTCTGAAAAACAGGACTCTGAAAAAATTAATAAAGTAAGAAGCAATAAAAAAAATTTAAAACAGTATTTCGGTATTGTGAAATAGTTACCCTTGAAGCGCACTCATCTTCTGAACTTATTACTGTGCTGATTCCTGGCTCGGGCATCTCGAAATCTTTCAAAAAATCAAGGGCATCAAAATACCATAAAATTGGTTGATAAAGCTCATCAACACCAGCGCCACTTTTTTCACTTTGAATTTTTTTCGTCGGTAGGCAGTTCGCATGTTTTTTATTCTGTTTTTCACCGTATCAACTGTAGCACGTGCATCAATGTTATTATATTCTATTTTTAATTGTTCGTATGCTTTGTTTCTAAGATTTTTATTTTTATATTTTTCACTAGTTGTTACGGAACCTTTGTTGGCACTAGAGTGACCTGCCCTTCTAGCTCCTGGTCAATAGCAGGGTGTGTTTTCCTCCCTCAACTCTAGCCCGAAGGTCGTACCAATTAATAATTTTACCTAAAACAAATATTAACTTACACAAAAACAAACGCATCTCGACTGGGAGGTAGATGTAAACCTCCAACCGCCCTGCCCAACCTTGGTCACAATCGCTCCTGCTTCTTTCATTTATGACCCCGTAAACCGCTCACCTTCACCACTTACCTTTATATTAACATCCCCTAATATTTGCTAGTTTTAACCGCTCATAATGATATACTGTTTTTTTTTTTTTTCAATTTCTAATCATAATTATACCCTATACCACTATGTGGTTTGGGTATAATGACTTTGTGCTGCTGTTTGTAACAACCAAAAATATTTGACCTAGACCCATCTTTAATTGTACCGATCGAATCAGAATCACTTTCTGAGTTGATTTAACAATGTCCGTCCGTCCGTCCGTCCGTCCGTCTGTGTGTCCATGTAAAGCTTGTAATCAAACTGCAGGTCGCAAATATGAATATATTTTGATGAAATTTGGTATGTAAGCTTTCATCGGCCATGGGATGAACGCTATTGAAACTGGTGAGAATCGGTCCATGTTCAGACCTAGCCCCCATACAAATTACCCTTATGAAATCGACATAAATTGCCATAAGATCCAAATTTCATATAGATCTTACTTACATTGGGTTTTATATGCATTCATTACGTCCACTTATGAGTAGTCCAAAAATTATCCCTTTGGCCCCACATAGAGCTGCTTCCCGATCTTCACTTAAATCTATTAAAAAACAAAAATATTGCACTGATTCTTCTCAGATTTTGTTTGTATATATTTTTGCAAAATACAAGAGACTTTACCAAACATGATCAGGATCGGTCCATTTTTGGACCTAGTTCCCATATAGATATAGCATCCGATATGAACTTTTTCATATCTGCAGCCAAAAAAATTAATAAAAATCAGACTCAAATTTGGTTTTTGCTTATTTTCTATGTCCAGTTAGTTGGGCCTAAGAGATAGGGCATGGTATAGGGTATCATATAGTCGGTCTAGACCGACTATAATTTTCTTACTTGTTTTTTTTATATATATTTTTATTTCTTACTATCACTATTAACAAATAATATTTATACCTAATACCTTAATCAAACAATTTTTTATCTAATAATAAATACAAATTTTATCCTTTTTTTTTATTTTTTTTTTTTTTTAACTAATTTAAACCTCCCAACCACAGACTTATCAATCAATTTGTCCACAAAAAAAAATTTACTTCCTCTCTTTTTCTAATCCTTGTCTAGTTTACCGACGCGACTTGCCTCTACCCTACCTCGAAGGAGCTCCCTAAAGATATTGGTTCTGCAACTGCATATACACATATATTTCGCTCGAATTGTTCTACCCGGATGTAAAGATTTTTTCCTAGACACAGTGCTTTGGTTGGTCCGCTTTACAAGGAAAATATACTAATTCACGTTACTTAGCTTATTCTTAATTCTTAACATTAAATTTATAATAATAGTTTTGTTTATATCTCTGGTTCTTATATTTTCCTGTTTTCTAAATTTTAAGCTATTATTAATTTTATAATGAAAAACAAACTTTACAAATTTCCTTTTATCACAAAAAAAAAACACTTTACAAAATCCCTTTTATCATGAAAAAAATAATCTTTACCAAATTTTATATTTATACATTCCTGTTAAGTACAGTTTTAATATTTCTAGATTCTTTTTTTTTCCAGGGATATAATTTTTAACAATCTTAGTATTTTTTTCTTTCCAGGACAACACTTCACCAAGTTTTACATTTACGTAAGTATATTCTTTCACGTTTTAGTATTTAGCAAACACAAATTTCCATTCTCTTCCAACAGACCTCAATAAGTAATATTTTTTTTTAATTGGATAAATATTTTTTCTCTTTATATGGTCGTTGTTTCCTTTTTCTTTTCTTTTACATTAGGCGCTTTCAGCTTACCGATCTCTATACCTTACGGGCCGTACGGACACATACACAAAGAGTTACCTGTTTTGTTTGGTGTCTAACGCCTTTTTTTTTAACACCACTTCTATTTCCTCTCGTTAGAGTCAGCGACTTCCTGCGGGTTTAATCACCGGGTGTATCAATTATAAATATATCTCCCTTCTCTGACTTGTGGCGTGTTTCACTCTGACAACCTCCGTATGGATTGGTACACTTCTACTCCTGCCGTACTATTTACCACAAAACACAGACAATATAACAATTACAACCATCATCCTTATTTTAACTTTTGCATCTCTAACACTCACCTATGCCTTTATGGTTTCCTCCCAACAGTTGACCCACACTTAATTATCTTAATTATTGAAACAGTTTTGTTTTCACAACAGATTAATTTTTAGGTATTTTTTTTTCTTCACCCAAAACACTAGATTTTTCGTTTATATTTTCACCGTCCGGATTTCTATAAAGCACTTACGTCGCCGCTCTAACGATTACTAATTTCTGATATGATGGCAGAGCTTTGGCTCACCACAAAACCTGTTAAGCCTTCCACTGTTTTTCTCTACACTGGTTTTTCAACTTTTTCCCTCTCTGTTTAATACCATAGTTATCCTTTTCTAAGTTTTTTTTTCTAGAAGGTTCTATATTTTCCACCCGTTTTTCCTTCCTTTTCCGACTCTCGACACCAACCGTGTTTATCTATCCAAAATTAAACTCAAAGCGAATCATAATTTTCATTCATAAATTCTGTTTCTTGTAGTGTATACCCCATATCGTCTGGCAACGCCATTTACGATAGAATCCACATTGTTTGACAGACCGATGTGGCAATTGCGTGTAATAGTTATTACGCATATCTTTTACATACAAGAAAATCAGCACAGCGTGCTTGTTAAATAAAAAAAAAAAATTTAACTAAAAACCACACAGAAGACAATTCTAACGAAATTAATACCCGAAAATTTTACTTAAAATATAATACAAGAAAATAAAACACCAGCCAGCAGCATAAGAGAAATGTTCTACAACTTAACCTTACCCATGGTATTCTGCTTTTAACATAAAAAAAATTTATTTTCAGCTTATTTTCCCTAAAATTAATCATTAATTTTCTTTCTTTTCAGGACTGTTTCGTGCGTTTTGGACAGGGTCTGGTAAATATGTATCGTTCCAGTTACACGTTTTGTCATTTTCATTCATTAACCTTCTTCCTTTTCAGATTTTGACTGGTGGGGCTTAATCGCGGTTAACCGATAGTTCGGCCGCAAACTCATGGTTTCCCTCACCGATGGTATCCACACAGGACTGGTCATCCTCATGTTAACTGTGGAGCATCCCAACATTTAATATAAATATCAAAAAGCTAACATGCCTAACCAAAAAAAAAACAAAAATATTCACTAACATAACTAACATCCAATGACGATTAAAATTTCGCAAAACACATCGGAACTGTCGGTCATGTTCAATCTGTCATGAATACTTCCACCGATCCCTCAAATAATGCAATTTGGCCTAATATGTCTACAACGAGCCGCAACAAAACTCTGGATTTGACAAGTCTAAGTTGGCAAATCCAGTGTGCGGTGCCTTTTCCGATTGTCGCACGTGGGGAACTCCCACGACCCTACACAGCCGGGCATTTAGATCAGACCTTACTGTTCAATGCAGTCTTCCATAAGGATGCTGAAATGTTTGAGCGCTTCGCATGACGTTTGTAATATGTCGGAGAAAATCTTCCACCAGCAGTTTCAATGAATGCATTCATCAAAAAAAAATGTCACCCTTTTTTTTCCACCTGTGACTTCGGCTATCCCACATTTTCATTAGGGAAGTTCGTGTTCTCATATTATCAATAATTAAGTTACTTTCCGGTTATTTCGTCTCTTTTTCAGGCACTATTGGACTCTACAGCAAATCAACAATCCAACACATTTCTATGGAAACACGGATTTACTTATGGTATTGCATGGTGTTACTTATCCTATGGTATGTATGAATATTCAGTCTATATAAAATCTACGATAAAGCTTAAAAATCTAAAACAAAAAATCAGGTACTGTATAAATAATTGTCCTAATCCTAATATTGCACATTTCGAGATTATTATATCACAGATTCAAAGCTTTCGTATATCTAATCAGATTTTTATATCTTTTGCATGATAAATGCCTATAGACTTTCCATCCATCGATTCCAACTCATACATGTTATTGCCCACGGGTTTAAGAATCCTACATTTCACAAATTTTTTACAGAATTTTGCATTTATGTTTTTCTTAAAATCGCTTAATACTGTATTTCTTCGGTATACCTCCTGACCCGGTATGAATTTTACATTTCTGACTCTTTGGTTGTACCTTTCCGCACTTTTTTCGTAAGCTTCGTGCATATTATTTTTAATTCGCTCTCGTATAAGTTCTAAATTGTCGCTTCGCCTCAAGTTAAATATTTCGTGGTCTGTTAAGGATAATAACTTTCGTGCTAATCTATAGTCCGTACCGCTAGAAAACATATGAAATCCAAAAAGAGCAAAAAATGGAGTGACGCCAGTAGCTGAATGTACCGAGGTCCTCAACGCGCATTCAATTTCTGTTAAATAAAGATCCCAGTCTCTGTGATCCTCCTCCAAATACGCTCTTATTGCCGCCAACACTGACTGATTCACTCTCTCAGACGCATTTGATTGTGGAGAGTAGACAGCGGTTCTCAAATGGCGTATTTTATATGCTTCTATCATATTCTGAAATCCTTTTGCTAAAAATTGAGCACCATTGTCGCTGTGAATAACTTCCGGCACTCCAAATTTTTTAAGATTTCCTGTACCAAAAATTGAACTACGTTGTTGGTTGTTGCATCTCGCATAGCTTTTAAGAAGGTGAATTTGGTAAAGTGGTCCACCACGATAAATATGTAACAGTTACCATTCTTAGATCTCGGGTATTTCCCCAAAAAGTCTATGTATAACTTCTGGAATGGTCTTTCGGTCACTACTTCCTCCCCGATTCCTGGCATGAGTTTTTGATTAGAAGGTTTTGTTTCCTTGCATATTTGGCATGTTTTAATAAATTGTTTCACCTGACTTGTCATTTTAGGCCAATAGAAAAATCGTTTGAGCCTCTCTAATGTTTTGGTTATCCCACCATGGGCTGCTGTGTTAACCGTATGTGCTTTTTCTATCAACGTCTGTGTTATATTAGATGGGATCCAAAGTTTCCATTTATATTCTTCTCCTATCTCTTGTTCGAAACCTAATCTTTTATATATCATTCCGTCATTCACTTTTATATCTGGTAATTTTTTCGAATTTTCTTTAATATCCTTGATCAGATCTAAATACTCATCGCTCTCGAATTCTACAGTTTCAAAATCCAGTAAATCCTCTTTTATAACTTCGTTTACGCTTAGTTCTACTGGTTGCCTGGACAACATATCAGCCACTACATTGTCTGACCCTTTCCTGTGCTCAATCTCGAAATTAAATGCCTGCAACTGTAATGACCATCGCGCCAATCTACCGCTAAGATCTTTTAATGACATTAGCCATTTTAGACTGGCGTGATCAGTAACGACGGTGAAGGGCATCATTTCTACGTATGGCCTGAATCTCCGTATTGCCATCACTGCAGCTAAACATTCTTTCTCTGTCACGCTATAATTCTTTTGGCATGAATTCAGTTTCTGTGAATAGAAGGCTATTGGGTGTTCCTCCTTTTGCTGGTTTACTTGGTATAGTACCGCACCTATCCCATAATCAGATGCGTCACACTGAATCCAGAATCTTTTTGAAAAATCTGCATGCCTCAACACTGGAGCCGTGGTTAAAGCCTTCTTTAATTTTTCGAAAGCTTCTGATGCTTCAGGTGTCATTACGAACTTTTTTGATTTCTTGAGAGTGTCAGTCAGTGGAGCAGAAATTGTAGCAAAATCCTTAATGAATCGCCTGTACCACCCGGCAGTTCCGAGAAAACTTCTAACTTCTCTTGTCGTTTTAGGTATTTTTATCTTTCGTATTGCTACTATTTTCTCCGGGTCGGTTTTCAGTACTCCTCCTCCAATAATGAAACCCAAATACTTAAGCTCTTGAAAACAGAATTGTGATTTCTTTAGACCTATTGTTAGACCTGCTTCTTTGAGGCATTTGGCAACATCACTTAATAATCTTAAGTGCTCATCAAAAGAGCTAGAAATTATTAATAAATCGTCTAGGTATATAAACACGTTCTCTTTAAGTCGTTGAGGTATGACTTTGTCCATCAATCTACATAATCTTTGAGCTGCATTACAGAGTCCGAATGGCATGACTCTAAATTGATATAATGGACGACCCGCCACGGTGAACGCTGTATATGGTTTACTCTCATCATCCAGTTCGATTTGCCAAAATGCGTACTTTAAATCCACACTACTTATAAAGTACGTCTCATCTATTCTACTTAAAATTCCATCAATGTTTTGTAAAGGGTACGCGTCCTTCACCGTGAGCTTATTCAGTTTCCTTGCATCCAAGCAAAACCGATTCTTTCCAGGTTTTCGAACAACAGTGGTACGGTTGCTCCACGGACTCTGACTTTCCTCTATTACTCTTAACTCTAACATTAGATCAATTTCATTATAGGTGATATTTTGAACTGCTGGCGAAATTGGGTAATATCTAAATTTTACGGGAACAGCGCCCTCTATTAATTTAATCGAATGTTTTTCTACTGAAGTATGTCCTAATCCATTCTCTTCAAATGTCCTGAAACTTTTTATCACTTTATTTAATTCGCATTGCTGTTCCTCCGTCAGCACGTGAGGCTTTAATTGATATTTAATATTTTCATCTTTGAAATCTTGTTGAATCTTTTCCATATTAATTTCATCTATTCCAATAATTTCAGGCGCCAGATTAAATGATCTCCAAAAGTCTATTCCGAGGTATAAAACTTGTTCCAATTCTGGGCACAGATACAGCCATATTTCGTGCTCCTGATCATTGTATTTAATGGATGCTTTTACCTTCCCTATTATACGATGTTGCTGACCACTCGCAGTCTTCACATTAGTTAACATGGGATTGATGGTTATGTCTAAATCTTGAATGAGTTCCCTACATCCTGATCCTAAAATACTAACAGACGCTCCTGTATCTAACAGACCTTTCATTGGTTTACCATCTATTTGTACATCTGCAAAAATACGGGGATCTAAAACCTTTGCACACGCTCTATGCACTGCCGCTACAATTTTACGATTCGGTGTTCGACGTTCAGCAAATTTCTTTCTAATTTTAAATATACGCTTGGATATGGGTTTTTGTTTGTCCGCAGATTCAAAAATTCGAGATCGGATTCTCTCATAATTTTCCTGTCGGACTTCTAAAGGTAGATAATGTCTCATTGCTGGTATGTATTGCTGGTTATTAGCTTTTTCAAAATTTTGACTTAAACTACCTTTCTCTTTATTCATTATTTTAGGATTGCGGACTATTTCTTTGATGTTACAGGGTTCTCGGTTTGGCGTGAATCCCCTGAAGCTCCCACGCCCCTTTTCTGGTTTCCCGGCTGGCATATTGGACACTTTGGAGTGATGGTGTTTGGTTTTCCACACCTGTAGCAGAAAAGTGTTCGCTCTACTACTGGACACTCCTTAAAGACATGCCCCTGTACTCTGCAGTTCCAACAGGTAACTGGTTGCTTTGTCTGTTTCGGGTTAACGTTAAGGGCGTCTAACTCCTCAAAATCTTGTTGCTGGTTTTCTTCTCCGAAGTAGTAGTTATTTTGGTCCACATGAACCTCATTAACATGTCTTATGGGACGACTTGGTGGTTGCAAATTTCTAAAATCTCTTCTCGGAAAATTTCTATCAGCCTCATTACACTCATTTCGTAATTGTTCAACGGTAGCCACTGCCATTGGGTAAACAATCCTGGCGATATTTTCCTTCACGTTTTTCTTCAATATTTTTATCATATCACCTTCGGGTATTGGCTGTACGAGTCTCGAACGCAAACGATTCATTATATGAAAGAAATTGTCAATCGTCTCATTAGTCTGTTGCTTTCGTTCAACCAAATCCCGCATGATTTCAAAATTGGATCTATTTGTCTGGTACTGACCTAGTAATGCTGACCGTAGACTCGGCCAATCAGACACGCAGTGATTCATCAGGTACCACCAATACCAATCGTTTGCCGGACCGGTCAATAACAGATGGAAATCTCTGGACATTTCGCCCCATGGTATATTGTAGTGGGCCATTAAATGCTCAATTCTAAACAAAAATTCCTCAACACTTATCTTATTTACATTACCATCAAAGCTTACTCCTAGTTTATCAACTCGGATCGCTCTTTGCTCTACTGTCTGATTCACACTCGTGTTATTCACCTGTTTCTGGGAAGGAGTAGATCCATTTTGGCCACTCGGAGGTAGATTATTCCCAAAAAAGTTTGTTAATGGTACACTCTGACTTATCATTCTTTCACCACTTGGTCGAACATTAGTTCCATTGTTACGCATTGCGTTACCAAAACTGACATAATTTAAAAAATTTGCTGGATTATTATTATTACCATTTTGCACATTAACGAGAGGCACGCTGTCGCTAGTCCCTGCTCTCGTTTGGTGTTGTGCATGATTCGATATTTTCGTGAGATTCTCCACTGCCCTCGCTAAGTCTCCTATGGATTTTCTCACTCCTATCATCTCATCCTGAACCATTTGCTTAACCTTTTCTTCTAAGGATTTCTGTACGACTAAAGCCTCATCTGACACTAAGTCTCTTACTTCAGGAGTGATATTCTGATCTTGAGTCCCAACATTACCAGACAATACTTGGTTTCCTATTATTATTGGTTGACTGGAAGTATTTATCCCTTGCGATCTTGTAACTATTGTTTCGGACAAGTCTCTAAATTATATATCGTTCGGGTTATTAATATTCTGATCCATTTCCGACTGGGTTTTACTAAATCTACTATACTTTGTTTTTGAATGGTTATAAGACCTATTAATGTCAAACTCCTGTTGTAAACCTCTTTTTCTATTCTTAGACTGTGATCGGGTTTCTCTGTTCATTACTTGAGTAACAACTAACACCAAACAAAGGTTAAACTCGGTTTCCCCCTTGATCCGTTTAGACCAAATATACCACAAAAAAAAAATAATAAAAAATTATAAAAAAAAAAGTTAAAAGAAATCTAGCCTATAAAATACACAAAATAAAATAGTATAATACAATAATACACTAAAACCAATTATAAAAATAATACAATTACAATAATAATAAATAAAAACATTTAAATTTTTCTATAAATATAAAAAAAATGAATCGAACCAAAAAAAAATCTATCAATCATCCAAAAAATATCTGTAACTATTATAAAATACTTAAACAAAATGCAAAAAAAAACTTCACAAATTAATCTTAAACAAACAAAAAAAAACGAACTTTTGCTCAAATATTGTTGAAGATCTAAATTTCTCTTTTACTTAAATGATTTGATTTTTCTATTAGGGGTTGTTAATATGGGTGGTGGTGTGTGCGGTATTTATATTTTTGGTTTTCCTTTTCAGGAACTCTCGTTGATGCATTTTCAGACGTTTGATTAACAAAAGCAATATAAAATTTTTCCTATTTAGTTTGTGCCTTGATCTGTCACCAAATACTTGTGAACCTACCAAGAACAAAGTGCATTTCTCCCCGATACTACAGACCTCTAAACATTCGTTTTGAGCGGTTATCGGCATAAATGTTTTTCTGTTTCACAAACTAAATTTTAAACAGTCATTACAAAAAAAAACTAATGGTGTCAACTTATGCGAATAGGGTCTCATTTGGAACACCTATGAATTCATATCCCACCTTGTATTTGACGCTATTTCCCCATTATTAACCCCAAAAATCATTGTCATAGGTTATTGTACAACGTTTCAGGATATTTACCCTGAACGGCTACAACAAAACTATCACACAATGATTTTAGGTAATAATGTTGACATGCGATGGTCTATTGCTCTTCTTACTAGTATTCTATGGTACTGTGTTAAGCTGACATACACATAAAAAAAGCAAAACAATAATTTAAGACGTATAATACGCCGTTTGCTTCCGCTTGGGCGCCATATTGTTACGGAACCTTTGTTGGCACTAGAGTGACCTGCCCTTCTAGCTCCTGGTCAATAGCAGGGTGTGTTTTCCTCCCTCAACTCTAGCCCGAAGGTCGTACCAATTAATAATTTTACCTAAAACAAATATTAACTTACACAAAAACAAACGCATCTCGACTGGGAGGTAGATGTAAACCTCCAACCGCCCTGCCCAACCTTGGTCACAATCGCTCCTGCTTCTTTCATTTATGACCCCGTAAACCGCTCACCTTCACCACTTACCTTTATATTAACATCCCCTAATATTTGCTAGTTTTAACCGCTCATAATGATATACTGTTTTTTTTTTTCAATTTCTAATCATAATTTTTTTTATATATATTTTTATTTCTTACTATCACTATTAACAAATAATATTTATACCTAATACCTTAATCAAACAATTTTTTATCTAATAATAAATACAAATTTTATCCTTTTTTTTTATTTTTTTTTTTTTTAACTAATTTAAACCTCCCAACCACAGACTTATCAATCAATTTGTCCACAAAAAAAAATTTACTTCCTCTCTTTTTCTAATCCTTGTCTAGTTTACCGACGCGACTTGCCTCTACCCTACCTCGAAGGAGCTCCCTAAAGATATTGGTTCTGCAACTGCATATACACATATATTTCGCTCGAATTGTTCTACCCGGATGTAAAGATTTTTTCCTAGACACAGTGCTTTGGTTGGTCCGCTTTACAAGGAAAATATACTAATTCACGTTACTTAGCTTATTCTTAATTCTTAACATTAAATTTATAATAATAGTTTTGTTTATATCTCTGGTTCTTATATTTTCCTGTTTTCTAAATTTTAAGCTATTATTAATTTTATAATGAAAAACAAACTTTACAAATTTCCTTTTATCACAAAAAAAAACACTCTTTACAAAATCCCTTTTATCATGAAAAAAATAATCTTTACCAAATTTTATATTTATACATTCCTGTTAAGTACAGTTTTAATATTTCTAGATTCTTTTTTTTTTCCAGGGATATAATTTTTAACAATCTTAGTATTTTTTTCTTTCCAGGACAACACTTCACCAAGTTTTACATTTACGTAAGTATATTCTTTCACGTTTTAGTATTTAGCAAACACAAATTTCCATTCTCTTCCAACAGACCTCAATAAGTAATATTTTTTTTTAATTGGATAAATATTTTTTCTCTTTATATGGTCGTTGTTTCCTTTTTCTTTTCTTTTACATTAGGCGCTTTCAGCTTACCGATCTCTATACCTTACGGGCCGTACGGACACATACACAAAGGGTTACCTGTTTTGTTTGGTGTCTAACGCCTTTTTTTTAACACCACTTCTATTTCCTCTCGTTAGAGTCAGCGACTTCCTGCGGGTTTAATCACCGGGTGTATCAATTATAAATATATCTCCCTTCTCTGACTTGTGGCGTGTTTCACTCTGACAACCTCCGTATGGATTGGTACACTTCTACTCCTGCCGTACTATTTACCACAAAACACAGACAATATAACAATTACAACCATCATCCTTATTTTAACTTTTGCATCTCTAACACTCACCTATGCCTTTATGGTTTCCTCCCAACAGTTGACCCACACTTAATTATCTTAATTATTGAAACAGTTTTGTTTTCACAACAGATTAATTTTTAGGTATTTTTTTTCTTCACCCAAAACACTAGATTTTTCGTTTATATTTTCACCGTCCGGATTTCTATAAAGCACTTACGTCGCCGCTCTAACGATTACTAATTTCTGATATGATGGCAGAGCTTTGGCTCACCACAAAACCTGTTAAGCCTTCCACTGTTTTTCTCTACACTGGTTTTTCAACTTTTTCCCTCTCTGTTTAATACCATAGTTATCCTTTTCTAAGTTTTTTTTTCTAGAAGGTTCTATATTTTCCACCCGTTTTTCCTTCCTTTTCCGACTCTCGACACCAACCGTGTTTATCTATCCAAAATTAAACTCAAAGCGAATCATAATTTTCATTCATAAATTCTGTTTCTTGTAGTGTATACCCCATATCGTCTGGCAACGCCATTTACGATAGAATCCACATTGTTTGACAGACCGATGTGGCAATTGCGTGTAATAGTTATTACGCATATCTTTTACATACAAGAAAATCAGCACAGCGTGCTTGTTAAATAAAAAAAAAAAATTTAACTAAAAACCACACAGAAGACAATTCTAACGAAATTAATACCCGAAAATTTTACTTAAAATATAATACAAGAAAATAAAACACCAGCCAGCAGCATAAGAGAAATGTTCTACAACTTAACCTTACCCATGGTATTCTGCTTTTAACATAAAAAAAATTTATTTTCAGCTTATTTTCCCTAAAATTAATCATTAATTTTCTTTCTTTTCAGGACTGTTTCGTGCGTTTTGGACAGGGTCTGGTAAATATGTATCGTTCCAGTTACACGTTTTGTCATTTTCATTCATTAACCTTCTTCCTTTTCAGATTTTGACTGGTGGGGCTTAATCGCGGTTAACCGATAGTTCGGCCGCAAACTCATGGTTTCCCTCACCGATGGTATCCACACAGGACTGGTCATCCTCATGTTAACTGTGGAGCATCCCAACATTTAATATAAATATCAAAAAGCTAACATGCCTAACCAAAAAAAAAACAAAAATATTCACTAACATAACTAACATCCAATGACGATTAAAATTTCGCAAAACACATCGGAACTGTCGGTCATGTTCAATCTGTCATGAATACTTCCACCGATCCCTCAAATAATGCAATTTGGCCTAATATGTCTACAACGAGCCGCAACATAGTTACGTCCCATAGCTCTCTCAAATTTTTATATTCGTTAATAAAATTAACATAATTTTCATTATTTTCGATAGCCATTTTCTTGTTTTCCTGCTTTCCGCTTAACATTGCTTCACACGAACCTTCCTATTCGCTTGCTTTCGACGAACTGAAGAAGTAAATTCAGTAAACAATGATACACACGTAGCAACGGTTGCCTCAACCAACCAAAAATATCAAAACTTTTTGATATTTCAGGCAACGGTTGATACAACACGAAAATCAATGGGCAACAGAGCTACACACCAAGCAACGGTTGATTCAACATGGCTGTGTTGAAGCAACCGTTGCCTGGTGTGTAGGCAGCATTAGAAAATAATTGTTATACCCTATACCACTATGTGGTTGTGGTATAATGACTTTGTGGTGATGTTTGTAACTACCAAAAATGTTTGACCTAGACCCATCTTTTGTTATACCGATCGACTCAGAATCACTTTCTGAGTCGATTTAGCGATGTCCGTCCATTCGTCTGTCTTGTAATCAAACTACAGGTCCCAAATATGAATATGTTTTGATGAAATTTAGAATGTAACCAAACAGCGTATACAATTCACAGAAATTGTATATACAGCTTATTTGATGCACAGCTTATTTGATGCACATAAATTTTATATGTTTAAAAATATATATTTAAAAATTTTGTTCTGACATATGTGGTTTAGTTAATAATAATGCGTTATTTATATTTACAAAAAAAAAAAAAAAACAAAAAAAATATCTGCCTTAAGTTCTCCAGAAACTCAAAATACAAAATAAGGTACAAAATTCAGGTAACAGCTTAAATGATGCAATTTTAAAAAACATTAAATAAAAAAGGATTTACTGTAATTTTAAATTTCTTTCAATTGCTTAGTATTTAGTAGGATATCCTTTATTATCTATAACCGCTTGAAACCTTTTCGGCATAGAGTCCAGTAGCTTTTTTTTATAATCTGGATCTATTTTATCCCACTCTTTTTGCAACACCTTTTCTAAGTTAGATTTGTTATGGATATCGTATTTTCGAATATTTGTCTTCAGTATTGACCACAAATTTTCAATCACATTTGAGTCAAGTGATTGTGCTGGAGTTTGAACTATATGCGGGCATTTCCATATCAACCAAGTCTGTACTAATAGTGATTTGTGCTTAGGGTCATTACCTTGGTAGAAGCGAAAGGCGTCCTCAATTTGCAATTTCGTTGCTCTTTGAATTAGATTTTCTTGGAGAAGCTTCAAATACATGTTTTTATCCATATTCCCTACGATAAAGGCCAAGTTACCTACTCCATTTGAAGACATGCATCCCCAAACCATAGCATTTCCACCACCGTGTTTCATAGTGGCACGTAAATTGTGAGGTTTCAGCTCAGTATTAACTTTTCTACCTTGTCCAAATATATTAACTTTCACTTTGTCAACAAAAATTACAGTTCTCCAAAATGCTGGACTCTTATTTAAATGGTCACGCGCAAACTCCAGCCATTTTACTCTACTGTTTTCATTTATAAATGGTTTGTTTCGAGGAATTCGGCCATTAAAATCAGCGTCCCTAAATATTCTGTTTCAGGATGACATGTCTCCCAAATATTTTTCGGCCATAAGTCAGCTTCGGAGCGCTTGTTGTTGGTCTTTTACGAATTTGTTACACTAACCACTTAGAATCACTTTCAGTAAAAATTTTATTTGGAGCTTGTCTACCCTTGTTTTCAACACGATTCTCACCTATGTAAATAGCGTTTTATATGCTGAACTGTTGAAGAGCTTAAATTAACCATTTCAGCAATTTTCCGTGGACTGTGCCCATTCTTATAGTACTTTAATATTAACTCACGCATTTTAATGGATGTACGCGATGCCATGGTTGAAAAAATTCACTTATTTTTATTTTTTTAATGCGTATCAGTCAACAACACAATTAGGAATGATTGCAGATAATAATTTTAAAATTTTAAGCTGAAGACAACAACAAGGATAACGGTAAAATTAACTGCATCATTTAAGCTGTGACATGAGTTTTGTACCTTATTTTGCATTTTTAGTTTCTTAAGAGCACAAAGCACATTTTTGCTCTTGTTTTTTTTTTTTGTTAAATAAAATTACAATGCTATAATATACTAAACCACATTCTTTGTTTTTGTATTTTTAGAACAAAATTTTTAAATATATAACGGCTTTTGAAAAAAACTTATCTGCATCATATACGCTGTGAGTGACTGTATATATATGTATATATATATTATACATATGTTACATATATACCATTTTTGCCGGTTTTCTCAATGTATCGTCACACTGCCTGTTACTTAACCAGGACATAAATTTATTGGACCGATAAACTGCCGGTTAACAATTTTGGTTTTCTCAATGTACCGACAAAAACATCATTTTCAGTTGGCAATGCCTCTCAAAATACGTATGAAAGTTGGGAGAATTATTTTCAGTTGGCAATGCCTGTCAGAATTAATATGAAAGTTGGGAGAATACTTTATCTGTATGATAGATAAATAATTGGCAGATGAGTGCCGGTTAGCTTTGCGACAAAATAGAAGCAAACCAAACATTGAGAAAACCAAATTTCTTTAATTGGCAGTTTCTCGTTGGGATAAAAGATAATCGCCTATTGAGAAAACGGGCATTTGTCAAGCAAAACAATAATATGTAAAAGACATACTACCCATAAAAATATTTGATTTTTCCGCCAAGTAATAACCTTTAAGCCCATGGCTATCTATCTATAGTTATCTATAGTTTTTTATTGTGTGTTTCTTTCCATTTGGAAAGAAAAAAACTCTACCCATATTTGCAGATGAAAGAGGAATTGATAATATTCCATCTACGCCTTAAAACATAAATACATTTAGCTCAATTAACAATCAAAAACCACAATTTTTTTCATTTTCAATCATTTCAGTTCCCCGAAACAAAATTTAGCTATTTCATATGGGGAGTTTTTCACTAGAATAAATATAATACTGCTAGTTCTTCCTGAAATAATGTTTGCATAGGTAAATTTATAGAACCACATGAATAGTTCGTTATTATTATAGCTCTCGATGAAAGAAATAATTTTCTTTTCTGGCAACAAACATAAAATTTTCTAAATTAAAAAGTATTATTGTATTCTTAGATAAAATGTCTCTCCGATTAGAACTATTTTATGGCGCTAGCTCCAGCTAGACATAATACCAGGATATTCCGACGTATAGATCCCTACACAACCAATGCCTTTGCAAAAGATGTTAGGGAGAGTTATTATTATTAGGTTATAAATTATAACCATAAAACATGCAATTAGGTACATAACTTAACTACATGCTGAGCAGCAATCACGACGAAATCTATCCTTATTCGATGAATCTAAATTACTACTGAGTTTCTTATTAAAAAAAATTATATTAAAAACAAAATAAAAATCAGAACATATGTTCCAACTTTCCCATCCCTGTTGTAAAACCCTTAAATTAGTTTCAATGTAAAGATATAAAATAGGAGTATATTATATTTGAAAGTAACATTAAAATTTAATTAATGAGAACTATGTTTATAAATTATGACGAATTAGTTTTATTTCAACATACTTTTTATATATTAATTGATTATTCGTTTGTTTTTTTCAGTTGTTAGTTAACAATACTACTATTTTTGATAATAAATAGTTTACTACGTCTTTAATTATGTTGAGTTTGCTGGTATTAGCGTACTATTAGTGGTGGAATAGTAATAGTGTTGTATGAATGCGCGTGCGAACATTTTGTTTTTTAGTGACTTTTGTGAGTGCTTGGTGCATGGTTGTGCTTGATATATAGTGGAGACATTTGCCTTATGTTTTGCAAAATACCGCATTTCTCAAATCAACAAAAAAAAAATATATATAGAACTCGTGAACAGAAAATTGCGTAAATTGTAGTTTTGTTATACAAATACGGATATTTAAGAAAGTTAATTACAAAGAAATACTTTAAGTTATAGAAAATAGAACGTAACGGGGAAAAAAGAAATAAAAACACATGGAGGCATTCGTTGACATAAACACCTGTAGTGTTAATGAAAGTGAATTGGAAGTAAAAGAAGCGGAGGCATGCTGTACAGAAACAATGACAACAATATCAACAACTACTAGAACTAGTAATTGTTGTAGTACCAGTGTAGAAAATGTGAGTAATATGAGCAACAAACTAAAGCAAATTGAACTGGATACAGAAAACAACGAACCATTACAGTCAGCGGATGCAGCATTAGCGGCGTGCGGTAAAGAGGTAACCGGTCTAACACATGAGTGTGGGGTATTTGGAGCTATTGCTTGTGGTGATTGGCCCACACAAATTGATATCGCACACGTGATTTGTCTGGGTTTGGTAGCCTTGCAACATCGTGGTCAAGAATCTGCTGGCATAGTTACCAGTGAAGGTAAATGTTCCAAAAATTTCAATGTGCATAAGGGTATGGGCATGATCAGCGCTCTGTTTAATGAAGATTCTATGAAAAAACTCAAGGGTAATTTGGGCATTGGTCATACCCGCTATTCAACTTCTGGTGCCTCTGAAGTAATCAATTGTCAGCCACATGTCGTGCATACAATTCACGGCGCCATGGCTTTAGCTCATAACGGCGAATTGGTAAATAGTGAGTCGTTGCGTCGTGAAGTTTTAGGACGTGGTGTTGGTTTATCGACGCATAGTGACAGCGAATTGATTGCACAAAGTCTTTGTAACTGTCCGGAGGGAGTTTCCGAACACGATGGCCCTAATTGGCCCGCTCGCATACGTCACTTTATGCAATTGGCTCATCTTTCTTATTCACTAGTTATATTATTGACGGATAAAATCTATGCTGTACGCGATGTTTATGGCAATCGTCCGCTGTGTTTGGGTAAAATTGTTCCCATAAATTCGGGCACCACAAAAGTTGAAAATGCATCGGCAGACGGTTGGGTAGTATCAAGTGAATCTTGTGGTTTCCTCTCCATTGGAGCCCGCTATGTACGTGAAGTAGAGCCGGGTGAAATTATAGAGCTAACTCGCAATGGCTATCGCACTGTGGATATTGTAGAAAGGCCAGATTATAAAAAAATGGCTTTTTGTATATTTGAATATGTATATTTCGCACGTGGTGACTCCATATTTGAAGGGCAAATGGTTTACTCAGTACGCATGCAATGTGGTCGGCAGCTGGCTAGAGAAGCACCTATACAGGCAGATATTGTTAGTTCGGTGCCCGAATCGGGTACTGCTGCAGCTCATGGTTATGCTAAGGAATCTGGTTTAGAATTTGCTGAAGTCTTGTGTAAAAACAGATATGTAGGCCGCACTTTCATACAACCTTCTACGCGTTTAAGACAACTGGGCGTAGCAAAAAAATTTGGTGCACTTTCCGAAAATGTTGCTGGTAAACGTTTGGTCTTAATCGACGATTCTATTGTACGTGGCAATACCATAGGGCCCATTATAAAACTTCTTAAAGATGCTGGTGCTGTTGAGGTACATGTGCGTGTAGCCAGTCCTCCTCTGCGCTACCCCTGTTATATGGGCATCAATATACCAACACATGAGGAGTTGATTGCCAATAGATTGAGTGCCGAACAATTGGCTCGACAGGTGGGAGCAAATAGTTTGGAATATTTGTCGGTGGAGGGCTTACAAAAGGCGGTAGATTTAAATCGTCAGGCCATGAACCCAAATAAAACTGGCCATTGTACGGCCTGTTTGACGGGCGAATACCCTGGCGGTTTACCCGATCAACTGAGTTGGTAAATTATAAAGAAATAAAAAAAACTTTAGATTTTAAAGAAGGTTTTTTGTGTAAGAAAGAAAGCTTTGTAATCACACCAGGAGCAATGTTTTGGCTAAACTAATGAATTTGTTTCCGTAATACATTAGTTATTTATTTTAAAATTTAATTTAAATTTTGCAATACTTACATACATACATATGTATTTGAGGTGCTATTACACGATGTGTTTTTTGCATATGTACTGTCAAATTTTCCCACAACAAAAGTTGTACACATCGTGTGATACATATGAAACATTGTTTATGTACAATACATGGGGAAAGTCACATGTAAATTTTTCAATTAGAACAGGTTCTATTTTGGCATGACAAACATATGAAAATACAACACTGCTTGTGTCGAAAGAAAAACAGAGTAAATTAAAAAGATTATTAATGAAAGAAAAATAAATTGTTTAATATTAATTAACAACAATAAATTTTTGTAAATTCACAAATTAAATCAGCTGTTGTTTACATTTAGAGGCTATGTCATACGGAAATACATATGCACGTGTGATAGCAAAAATTATGAATCGTATGTAAAAGACAATTTTGACAGACATACGCAATTTCATATGGATAAAAAAAGTGACAGTACATATGTAAAAAACACATGGTGTAATAGCACCTTTAATATTTTTTTTTTTTTTGTAAATCTTTTTTAGAACAACCTTCAAATTATGAAAGAAAAATATTTACAGAAACTTGAGAAATGTTTCTGTTTTTTTAAATAAACGTTACGATAAATTATTAAGCACATTCAAATGGAAATTATTCACCATAATCTGAATTATTATCACAATCGTATCTTTATTCTATAGAAACGAGATTTTTTAAAATCGTGTTACTCTCATTCAAGAAATTGCATTTTATTTACAAGTATATTACTAAATTAAAAAAAAGTACCTCAAAAAACTGCCTTCACGCAAAGATAGTACCTACTACTTACTTTTTATAAAATAAAAAGTTTAAATTCTGCTTTGTTTCTTTTTTTAAATCATTATTTATATTCTTATTATTTATATTCTCTTCATTTTTTGTCTGCTTTAACATCTAGTTTTACTAAGTAAACATTTTTGATTATGCTAACTTTAAAAATGCATTGTACAATAAATATCTCTTATACATATCTTAATTTTACAAGAAAATTAAGCATTTAGTTTTTGTTATTGCACAATTTATATTACAATTTATATTTTGCTTATAATATTTTTATTAATCATTGTAAATTATATTTTGCTTATAATATTTTTATTAATCATTGTAGTTTTTTTTTTCAACTATGTATTTGAATTTGACATCTTTGAATGTAATTATTCAATAATATGCAAAATCTAACTTTTGTAATGTTTATTATTGTTGGTTTTATATTACCAATAAAAAAAAAAAATAGAGACGCAAACAAATTTATGAATCAATGTTTAATTTAAAATGGTTTAAGTTATTAGGTTTGTTCGCGAACACAAACAAAAAAAAATTAAACGAAAGAAGTTACGAACTTCTAAAAGACCTATCATGTCGTTATTGTTGAACAACTGACAGTGTTAAAAGAAAAAAAAAAAACAAGTAAGAAAATTATATTCGGTGTAGGCCGACCATACGATACCATACACCATGCGATTTGCCTGCAGATATGAAAAAGTTCAAATCGGCTGCTATACTTATAAGGGAACTCAGTCAAAAATGGACCGATCTTGACTATATTTGGTAGTTACCTATTTACGAGTTTAGCACTCCCATCTATATTTAATAGATTACAGCAATAACAAATTTTCACAAAAAATACTATACTCGCTTTGATCGAAGTAAATTACTTGGGACATGTCTGTCTCATTGCTTTTTTCATATCAGTAGTGGAAAAGTATTAATTTTGACAGCTTTTATTTAGAAATTTTTGTTCAATAAGCACGAATCCGAACAAAAAAATAAAAATTATCTAGCTGTTTAAGTTCAGCTGTCAAAGGGCTAAAATTATTTAACATTTTTGGATTTTTCAGTAAATAATTTTGGAATATTTTAGTAAAGATATTTTGTGCTAAAAATATTGTTAAGAGTCAAAAATTTATTTTTTATAAATAACATTCGGAACAATCGGATATAAAAACAATTTTGCGTTCCTCACTACATTGACTACTTGTGTATAACAGTTTATGTACATATATGGGATTTTTGTTTTTCAAATCAAATTTCATAATTTAAAAATAAACAAGTCTTAAATTCCGCTAATCTTTGATAATCTCCACCCGGGTTTTACGTTTACATCAACATTTGAACTTATTGCACTATTTACAACAAATGTGAACTAAATATTTGAAAAAGTAAACAATTTGACAAACTTAATACCACCATAGATTCTTACCGACCTACTTATACCGCTACTCCCTTGCATTTCAAAAATAATTGAAAGAATCATCGCTGCCAGGTTATCATGGTTCATGGAAAGGAAAAAACTAATCGCTAATGAACAGGACGCTTTCAAGCCAACTAAGTGATGTGATAAAATTGTAAATAAATAAATAAAAAAAAAATAATAAGATCCCACAGGGATCTCCCCTATCAGTAATGTTATTCCAAATCGCCTTTAATGAAATTAGTAAAATTTTAAATAACATCTCGTATATTGACTGACTACTTTTTATATGCAAATGACTTATACATATTATGCAAACGAAACAACTAATATCTTATCAAAAGCTCTCAGCGATATTAGCAAATGGACTGATTACTCAGGTGCAAAAATTTCAATGCGAAAAACAAAAAAGGTTTCATATTTGCAGGAAACAAAATTGCGACTCAGATAACCACAACATACAAATAAATGGAATTTTAATAAAAAAACGTTGATAAACTAAAAATCCTAGGAATGATTGTCTCCCGTAAATACCTCTGGAAAGAACACTGCATTAATTTGGAAAACTTAGTACTACTAGAGCTAACATAATCCGATATTTATCCTTAAATACTCTGATCTACTTAACAAAAACTCTTGTTCTGCGCAAAATATATTATGGCATGTTTCCGTACGGAAATAGCCCCAAAACAACAATGAACATCATCTAAGTGCCGTTGTTTATGGATATAGAACAACACCAATTAGCAATATTTTCCATAGAAAACAGAATACTGGAAGTATAAGGGAGAGTTCTATCAAGAATCTTAACGAGCACAAACTCAATAATTGATTGTGACATCTCTGCCAAAAGACCTAAACGCATCAAGTCTGTCATAGAACTTGTATTTGATAAGAACATTCCCACAAAGGTTACCAAAAAAAAATTATGAACAAACCACCTTGGAAATTCACCAATATCATCTCATTAGATTTATCTTTATCCAAACTAAAAAAAAAAAAAAATGAAACCACAAAGGAACAATTTTTAAATGTTTTGGCAGAAAAGAAAATTGAACTAATAGACAATGGTTGGTCCTTTTCGTAAACAGACGGTCCAAAATCTAACAAACTATACCCGCCTACGCTGTAGTCGATGATGAAGGAAATACCGTGGCACTCAACACCCTGTACCAATACTCTATTTTTACAGCCGAGGCTTGTACAATCTTTCGTGCTATTCAACACGCAATTGAAGAGAAAAATAAAACTATAATCTTCACTGACAGTTTATCAGTACTTAAGGCAATATACAACCCTTACAATTATAAGTGAAACAAAGTTATAAAACTTAGAGACACATTGGGTTCCTAACCATATATGCATTATAGGCTATGAAAGAGCGGACATTACAGCACGACACGCCTCTTACGCCTCCATTCTGTTGGATGATACGGTTGGAAAAAATACATTTATGCCGGCATACATATTATTACAAACTCCATCAATATTAAGGTCAAAAATTACCAAACACAACACTATCGTTATGTCGAAATCAATTCAAATTTATAACCAATTCAATTCAAATATATATCCAACGGATGTCGATAAAACAAAAATGAATACAGGATAAAATGTATCACCAGTCCCGCATGCAACTGTAACTTAACCATAAACCACCTGCTGAACGAATGTCCATCACATACTGACTATAATGCTTAAAAATTTTAACAACGTACCGGCTCTGAACATTTTCCAAGACCCATCATCAATAAACATCAACAGTAACTTTAATTTTATTAGGAAAACAATGGTATTAATACAGATTTATTAAAAAAAAAAATAACGAAAATATTCATTCACATTCTTACATACATATACATACATATGTATATTATTTTTATTATTTTATATCGAACTGATAGCCCTGGCAGACAATGCTGGTTAAAATTCTTAATCTTAGAATTTATTCATAAGATTAAATAAATAAATAATACTTAATTATAACACACTGAATTTTTAAAATTTTTTGAGATGTCTCCATATTTTAGGTCATATCTTGGCACAATGATGCCCGATTTACCAAAATACTTACCTGCTCGAAATAACGGCAAGCAATATCATCCTATAAGGATCAGGTATATATACTTTATGGGGCCGCAAATTCATTTTTCGATGCGTTACAAGTGAAATGACAAACTTATATGTATTCTCAGCACAGTGGTGTGCAGGGTATAACAACCGTTAAAAAAAAAAAAAAAAAAAAAAAACCACAAACATAAAACAATGATAAAAGCAATAATGTTACTATTGGTCAATTATGGTCAACAGGTAAACGTTTATAAATTAAAACGTTCTTAGAGTAATATTTATTTGTACTACGAGCATTAGTTTGTAATATCCAAAGAAGAACAAGCATTTATTCGAATAATTACCTAAAATTTTGCGAATGGTCTGTTCCACTAAGTTATTGCAGACTAATTTTCAGTCTTAAGGGGGTTTTATATTACAATTTCCACTTTATCCCAATCATTCAAGCAATGTTAAATTACTTGCAAAAATTTTAATAAGAAATAAGTTTTCGAATAAGAATTAAAATTTATTAAGTAACCAAAGGATTTTGAAAAAAAAAAATAATGTCTAACGAAAACCATCTACTTCAAATATTTTTAGAGCATATTTTCATAATCTTTTAACTCTAATTCTTTTTCAACCATTTGACTGGCCAAATTATCAACAGTATCTTGCATACGTTGACGTAAAGTCGGATTTTGAATAGATGAAATTTCTTTAGCTTTTTGTGAATGTTGAGCTTTGACAGCTTCTAATTGTCGACGTAATTCAGCAATTTTACCATGTATCTGCTCAACACGCATTTGGGGTATGGCATCATTAGAGGAATCATCATCGGAAAGAGTACGTTTACGCTCTTCAAAATAGCCCGGAGCTGCTAAATTGGAATTGGAACCGCCATATTTGGAATTGTCATCGCCGACCTTAGGGCTGCCAAAAATTGCTTTATTGTAATCGCTCAAATCTTCTTTGGAAGTGTTCATACCGGTATTATTCCCTCCCATTCTGGTATTATTTTGACTCATAGAGAAGTCAGACATGCGAGAGTCATCAGCCGATAGCCGAGAAGTTTCATCTAGCTCACGCATACGCATGGCATTATGATGTCTTCTGTCATCCTCATCATCCGAGGATGATACCTCCTCACCGAAAATATCATGTTCACCGACACCACCAATGGGTGCAGATCCGGACGGGCCATCTTCATCATCACCATCCGACTCGACGTTAATGTCTTTTTGTGACGATGAATCATTAATCGTCTTATTGCCCATATTAATGGTTTCATCGTTAAAGTATTCTTCACTTTCATTTTGTTCTTTCAAAAGTGGATCTGAAGATGACTTTGATAAATCTTCGTTTATAATTTCAAATTCAACTTTAACAGCATCGTTATCTATGCGTAGTAAACGTTTTACTTCCTTTTCAATTTCGGGAGCTTCAACATTTTTCTTTTTTAAGGTTTTACGAAAACGTCTCTTACGTACATTTTTACATGGTGGCGTTATACCATGAGCCCATAAGAACTTTTTATCTACTTTATTTGGATCCTTTTTCTTACCTTTATTAGGGGATTCTTCTTTATCCAAATCTAAAGGTTCTTCTTTACATATCATCTAAAAGAAAATAAAAAATATGAAAATAATATAGTACCTATTAGATTTATAGAACCACTTACCATTTGACATATATCGGCTGATTTATAAAAACTTTTGTTATCTATGGTCTTTAAGCATTCAATAACGGTGGGCAGATCCACAACTTTTGCATGTAAAAGCCAGTGATCAAATCTAACTTCTCCATATCTTAAATCATTATCCAACTGTATGTTCATGCGATCTTTAAGATTGGAATTGGATGATAGTATTGCCTCCCTTAAGCCTTTGGCTGGTTCTTCGGGCAGCCTCAAAATAAATTGATTTTCTAGTTCTACGCCATCATCTCTTGGTTTTTGTTCTTGTTTGTTTTTATCCGTTTTCTTTTCTATCATTTTATTTGTTTATATTGACAGGTTTTCAACACAAATTACAACTTTTTAGATAATTTTCTAAGTATATACGAAAAAGAAGTTTTGTTTTTGTTGATGAAAATAAGTATTGTAGAGGAATCGTAGTTACTAGGGTTGCCAGTTTATTTTGTTCGTGAAATAAGTGCTGTAGAGGAACCGAAGGAACTAGGGATGTCAATGCATTCAATATTTGCAAATTACGGGATTCTTGATTTTGGCAAAGATCCCAGGATATTTCGGGATTGATTTTTATACATTTTTTATTAGTATTTTCAATATTATGTCATTAATTTTTAATTTATTTAATTATTATTGTAATATCATACTTATTTTATCTTCACATACAACATAAAAAATTACATATTTTGGAAATCATATTTCTGCGGTTTCGGCGAAAGTGGGTATGTCTCTTCGATCACTCCATAATCTTGACTGTTTTCTGCCAGTAAGAATAAAAATTAACCTTGCTCACTCACTTGTTATGACCGACATTCCTTATTGCTTAGATATTTATTTTGGAACATCTAAAACAAACTTTAAGCGTTGACGTTTAATTTTTAATCGAATATTAAGGTATATTTTCGGTCTTAAAATCTCTGATCCGGTATCTAATTACTCTTATAATTTTATATATTGCTCTTTCCAAAGCTTTAGAACCCTGCTAGCTTTTCACCATCTAATGGCCTCGCATGAACCCAAGGATATTTTTGATTCCTTCAGGTTCTCGCGATTTTCAAGACACCCTGAAATAGTTCTTCCGAGAATTTCTAACACCATTTTTGAAAAATCGCTCGACATAAGAGCATCCAGACTTTGGAATAGGCTTCCCGTGAATCTGAAAAGTTGAAGTTATACGGCATCCGTCATGAAATATAAGTACTTGGAGTATTTCGCTATAAATCATTAACGTACAAAAGGATTGTTTTTTTTTTTTTTTTTTTTTAGTTAAGTATTAATGTTATTCTTTAGTTCTACATTAACTTAGCTTACTGTTCATTATTATTATTAAATGTATTAGTCATATATGGCCCTGTGGACTCGATTAAATAAATAAATAAATAAATAAATAAATATCATGTGGACATTTTGCCCTTTGAAAATTTATATCTCTCTTCATCCCTCAAATGATAAAACGATGTAAATATATTCATTTGAAGATCGTTCCATTTACATATGAACTGTTTATCGAGCATCATTAAAAAGCCGTCTGTACAATACTAGCAAACTTAAGGTTGTTGCTTAATAGCAAAATAATCTAAAATATTTTTTTTTTTTTTTTTTTTTTACAAAAAATGGCGGATTTTATTTACACTTTTTTCAAAAAGTGTTCTTTATATATTCTAAAAAAATGTGAAAGAAATCTTTTGGCTTTTAGTTCGTGTCGTAAATTATCCAAAGATAACACGGGGGTCAATGAATGCACCTGTTTGACGTAACATGTCATAAAACTGTACTTTGACTGATGCAGTACCAACCAAAACTCATGTCGTGCAGGTTCGTTCAACATTGAAAAAATAAATTGGCTTCGATTACATTAATAGTTTTTTTTAAACATAAATAATTTTTCATAACAATGAAGAATAATTACAATGAACAATAATAACAATGAAGAACTATACCAATAACAAAATGATCATGGAAACTACAAACCGTATTTTTAAGCAAAATTCTGCTTAACGTTCGAAAAATTTAGTTATTTTACTAACGATCACCAGGTGTCGCTTCCTGTTATTGTCACATCTGGTAACTTAAATTTGCAGTGCAATGTGTGGCAACCTCAAAACCAATTGACAGCCGCAAATTACTTTTTTTTTCTTCATCTCATCCCCGTTTTTTTCACATTGTGATATGAAGAATTTTTAATTATTAATTAAAGAAATTAAAAAAAAAATTAATAAATTGAACCAAAAAAATACAATAAAAGGAATAGGCTAAACAACACACATAGAATGCATTATCTAAAGAACTACAAATGGAAGATATTAGCGGTTTTTATGCTGGTTACAATCTCTTCAGTTAATTCACTATATGAGGACCAAATAAAAAAATTTGATTGGTAAGTAGAGCAAAGGTTTTTTTTCATAGGCTGACTGACGGACAAGTAAGTTTTATGAAATTAATTGATAATTTTTTAGGAGAACTCTACAAATTGGTGGTGTAAATCAAGCCTACCTAGAATTGAATGGTTTCCAACCGCGTCTGCTGGTCAGTACCCGAGAAAATGTTGTGGCCTCATTATGTCCAAAGACAGGAGAGCTTCTGTGGCGTCATATTTATGAAAGCGGGGCCAGAGGGATTATAAAACTATTGCAAATATCATCAGCATCAGCTGGAGCTGACAATACAGCTGCCGCTAGACCTGGCTCGAGTCATGGTTTTGATATGTTAACTGTACAAGGTCATGCTCCAGCTTTGGTACGTGGTTGGAATGCTAATACCGGTAATTTGGAATGGGAATGGTCGCTCATGCCTATACAAATTGAAAAGGCATTATCATCGTTTTGGTTTTATCGTAGTTCTATGCTTTATCATGTTTTACCCGTTTGGCAGAGTCATTTAGAAGTTACACAATATTTTGCCACATCGGGTCAACCTACTGGTAGTACAGCTAAAATAATGGCATCTTGGATATCAGAAGAAAAATGTGTTTTAGCTGGTGTTTATTATACCTGTCTGGAAGGCAGTCAATTGATAAGTTTGGATTTAACCGCTATACAACCTCAAGTTATAAGCAAAGGACTTGGTAGTGCACCAACACAGCCAATAAAAGCTTTAGATGTAAGTACTCTTAAATTGTATATTATGTTATTATACCATCAAATCAATGCCTTATACAGTAGTGGACTAAAGTAGATACAAGATTTGTCGAAATTTGTTGATTTTTTTTTTTATTATAGAAACGTAAATGATTTTTAAAAATGCATAAAAATACATCAATAAAAACTTAAATACACAGTACACTATACCATTAAGCAGTAAAAATAGTATTGAAAATATTTTATATATTACAAAATATTTTCTGCAAATTTGTTTTTAAAAATACGTTTTATGTGAGTATGCATGCTTTTAACGAGATTTTTAAAAGTTTGAGGCGGGTGCTCGTTTTTATTGGGAGAGTTCTTTCAATGAAATTTAAACAGGCCACTTCTTTGCTTTGCATTCTTGTTCAGCAAGCCACATTTGGCAGTGTGCTTAGGATCCCCATCTTGCTGCAAGGTTATTTTTATGCGTTTTGCAAAAATTAATTCGAGCCTTCATATGCTTGTCCAACAGTTCAGGGTTCCTTTTTTCATAACAGACACAAGTCCAATTCTGTGCAAGGTCCTCCTACTGTCCATTTTTCCAGAGCTTCGGTAAGATTTTGGATGTTCTGACGTTTCTAGGAATCATTTTTCGTTCCACCAACCGAACATCTCCGCCAGAGAGCAATCTAGATCTATCTCCCTTGTTAGCAGCCACAACCATTTTCTTACTAGGCTGGCAGTTCGTCACACGTTTTGGGTTTTTGCGATACACCTTTTTCGATCAGTCTTACAATTTCGTCTTCAAGAGTATTTGATATTTTTCTCATTTTTTGCCCGTTCTAAATATTGTTTTTTATACCCTATACCACTATGTGGTTTGGATATAATGACTTTGTGCTGCTGTTTGCAACTACCCATTTGACCTAGGCCCATTTTTTATTATACCGATCGACTCAGAAACACTTTTGTATGGGGACTAAGAAATGACCACATTAGATCAAATTATCATATAGATCTCAGTCGAATTGGGTTTGTATGTGTTTATTATATCCATTAATCAGTAATCCAAAAATAATCCCTATAGGACAATTCTTAGTAATAGTCCCCATACAGAGCCGCTTCCCGATCATCACTTAAATCTATCAAAAAACAAAAATATTGCACAGATTTTTCTCAAATTTGGTTTGTTTATATTTTTGCAAAATATAAGTGACTTTACCAAATATGGTCGGGATCGGTCCATTTTTCGACCTAGTCCCCATATAAATATAGCATCCGATATGAACTGATTAGTTGGACCGAAGAGATAAGGTCTCTATGGTATAGGGTATCGTATAATCGGTCTAGACCGACTATAATTTTCTTACTTGTTTTTTTTTTTTTGTATCAATATTTTTTTAAATATTTTTGTTAAGTCATAATACTTTGAATGTTTCAAATAGAAAATGTGTACCTACGGTGTTTTTTAAATCCTAAATCCATTTTTAAACTTTTAATTAAACAAAAATATTTTATTACCTTCTTTCGTGAAATTAAATAAAAATTTCGTACATTGTAAGAAAGACTTTTGTATGGATTCGTTTATTTTACAACATTCTTTCGTAATGCGAAATAAGCTTTTCGCGCAATGTTGGTCGATTTTCGTACATACAAAGAATGCATTTTTTTTTCGATGTACGAAAATCTCTTTTAACGAGGTTTCTTATTTCCGCAGAAGCCGCTTAAAAATTAGTTCTAATCTCAATTGATTTTTCTTTTGCAGGGTATAAATGGCATTGTAATTATCGATGGAAAACTAATTGCAGTTAAAGATGATATTCAAACTTGTAATGCCTTAACTAGCCAAAGTTATTTGCTTGGACGTTTCAAGAATCAAAACGTTATAATTACCACTGATGTCAAAGATAAAGTAAAGTTTATTTTTATTTAAAATTTTTAGTAAGAAATCATTTCAATGAAATCTATTTAATACAGGTTTTAAACATTGAAGGCTACTCTGCTGATAGTTGTCAAAAAATTTCGGATCTTTCAAATTCTCTTGATTATCCCGATCATTATGGGGCACCCACTCTTAAAACATTCGACTGTAAAGTGAATCGCAATAACGATGGTAAGGGTTGTCTCTTCATTATTGATACTACAGATGATAGTATCTTAGCCGTACAACAATCGAAATTGCGTTGGTCTAAATCTGAGGCATTTGCTAATGTTATTGCTACGGAATTCATTGACTTGCCATTGGCCGATAGTGAGGGTGCTTTAGAAAATGAAATGAAAGGCAAAACTGGTAAGTACAACAAATACTGAAAGCTTTAAATTGACGAAAAACAAATATATATAACATGGAAGATGGCTATTTGTTTTTAAGTATGTACAGTTTTCAAACAATTTCCAATTAATTAAAAATTTATCTCTGGTTTTTTAACTTTATTTAAAAAAATATATAAAAAGGGGTCGATCCAAGTTTGGAGAGTAAGTAAAATGATACATATATATTTGGTAATGCTTGATTTTTTTTTATAATTTTGCTTGAGTTTTATTTTTTTATTATCTACAATATGATTTTTTATTTTTATGATTTTATAGAAAACTTAAAATTAATTAGAGATAAGGGCTAATTACTCAATCCTTGTTAGATGATTTTGTAATAATTGGTATGAAAAAAATGTATTTTATACCTTGAAATTAACAGTAAAGAAATAAAAGATCTACACAATTATTGATTTAATAATATTGTTGTCCGTGCCTAAAAAAATTAGAAATAATTACATTTAGTGTTTGCTATCGGTACTTAACTTAAAAAATTATTAAATAATATTTTAGTTAAAACTTAGTATACAACCTTAAACAAAAATTAGAACATGAGACCGGAATGAATCCGTTTCCAAATCTAGAATTGCTTAGCAAGTCTCATGTAGAAATTAGAGCCCTCCATTAACAAGTCGTTTGGACTTTGACATGTAATTCTTATTTTTTTAAAACTACTTTAAATAAAAAAAAAAAATAACAAAAAAAAAAAATATCCTTTCTATAATTAAATCCCAAAAATAAAAAACATATCTTGTAGAGAAAATATCTTACACCAATATTTATCCTTCTTTCAAAAAATGCTTAAAAAAAAGATTATATTGAAAAGGTATTTTATTAAAGCTGTTGTTTCTTATTATTACTGTTTATTATTAAAAAAATCTTTTTTAATATATGTATTAGCATCATCTCAAATATATGCAAAAAGTGCAATATGTAGTATATACAAACCGTATATCACATATGGCATCTCTTACGAAACTGAGAATAGTGGAAATTAGAAGTATAAATGCAAAAATATTAAAAAATTCAAAAATAACGATTGTTTGTTTCGACAGAGTTGTATCTTCTGAAATTAATACGAAGTAAAAGCTGCATGGTATGAAAACTGATTCTTAACCACACTGCTTGCAGGTCTGACTTTAGATGAGTGTGTTAAAGCGCTGACAAAAAGTGCAAGTACGAGTGCATGTGAGATAGCCCCAGGTTCAAACCTCACGACCGCCCTAAGTAAAAAAAAAATTCATATAGAAACAATCTATTCAATTATAACATAACAATTATCACAATGTTCAATTAATCGCTGATGAAGCCTGAAATGCCAGAAACCGGTCCGATTAAGAATACAGTGTAGTTATGAATTTTTGAAATATATGCTTTCTTCTTCTCTACCACGCACCATTGAAAAAGAAATGAAAAGTTTTTTCAAAAAAGTACCTTTCTGAAAAAAAGTAACTTAAAGCTAATTTATTTCAAAAGTTAGTTTAATTTCTTATTTAAAACTATCACAAAAGATGTAAAGCATGCACTCCAAATAGAATATCTCTCCTATCACAAATTAAAAAAAAAAATTGTAAAATACTACATGTCGTGGCCTAACAACGGTTTTTCTTTTTTGGGTTTGAAATCAATTTTATTCATCAACGTAATCTCTGCTACGTGAAATGAACATCTTCCAACGATCCTCTAACATCTTGAAACCCTAAAAAATACGATTTGTTGATTTCTTCATTTGTGGAAAACCTCTTTTCCTGGAGCGATCTTTTCAAGTTTGGGAACAAATAATAATCGCTGAGGGTCCAGCTCTGGAGAAAACGGGGGGTAAGAAGCAATTCGTAATGTAAAGTCAAAGCAGATGAATGCGCCGGTGCATTGTCATGATGGTACATCCAATCATCCAATCTGTCCAATAACTCAACATAGTACTTTACTTGACAGTTACTGTTTTCTTTTCTCCAAATAATAACTATTATACCACGTGAATCCCAAAAAATACTGACCATTACCTTTCCAGCCGATTGTTGAGTATTTGGTCGCTTTGGTCGGCTTTCGCACTCTTTTAACCACTCCACAGACTGTATTGGACTGCGGTGTATAATAATGAATCCACGCGTCATCCATTCTTATAAATCGACGCAAAAACTTAGTTGCACTTACTTCAAACATCTCCAAACCATACTTTAAATCATGAACACATTTCAGTTTTTGTTCAGCTGTTTAAAATCGCAGCACCCATCGAGCAGAAAGCTTTTTCATATTTAAATGATCATGTAATATTTGTCGAACTCGTTCTGTTGAATCTTTATAATGCCAGCAATCTTACTCACTTTAATTTTTCGATCATCCAATACAACTTTTCATACGTTTTCTTACATTTTCTTCGGTAACTGCCTCATTTGGACGACCAGAACCATCTGCATCATTTGCGCTTATACGACCATGTTCAAATTCGGAATACCACCTTTTAACTATTGAATATGGCGGCGTAGATTCACCATAATGTTTATCAATCCATTTTTGGATTGGACAGAATATTTTCCCATCAAAAAACAATGTTTAATCAAAACACGAAACTCTCTGCAATCCATTCTTGCACAGACTTTAAAAGCAGCATCATTTTTATAACGGTAATTTTTTTCTAATTAATGAAATATCATGAAATTTGACACAATTTTCTAACTGTTGGCCCTACTGAATAAACAGAAGAAATTGGCACTTGTCACGCCATCTCCATGTGAGGCTACGTACTTTCCACTCGATATAGTAAGTATGTTTGAACAGAAACATTCATTTTGATTTAAACTGGATTGTAACTTTAAAATAAAAAAAATACCTTTCTTTTTGTCTCAAAGACACTCTATTTCAAACCTTAATATGAAGCTTCTTATTAGAGTTTAATTAAATATTTTATTTTTCATATTTTTTCCCCTTTTGAAACATTGAAGAGTGAACTTTGCATCATGCGTTTGATTTGATTTGATTTTCTTTTAATTAATTTTATTATATTATGTATTGCGTTTTGTTTTTAAAATTTTGTAAATTGATTTTATTGTATATATTACATTTTACAGTCACTTGAAGCCAAACCCGGACACCAAGATAAAATATTTTTGTTCCTCTTTAAATCTCACCTAAATAATTGTTTTAAAATATGCAAATAGGTTTCTAGGTATGAATATTTTGCATATGTAAAAACCAAAAAAAAAATCTGGAATTCATTTAGCATAACAAAAAATAGCGTAGAAAAACTACTGTTAAACAAAATCGGACAAACGGCAATCACAACTTAAATACATAATTGTAATCCTGTATCATTTTTGCAGCCAACTTTCCAGAGTACATTTAAAATATCTAGGAGAAACCCTGAACTGTATTTATTTTGTAATTGTACAAGCAAAAAAGCAAATCAAATCAAAATGTTACACAAAGAGGACAAATCCGAACATTGCTGTATTGCATTTTTCAGATGGAAATTAAGTCTTTTTATAAAAAACCATCATTGTTTTTATATAAAAAAGCAATAAATATGAAATTTATAATAAATACTGGTGAAGAAATAAAAGCAATTAAAAGCAAAGAGGGATGGCTGACAGGAGCCATTCAACTATAAACGTATTATAAGACGAAATAAACATATAAAATGGTCCAAAACAAGCTAAAACATGCCCATAATAAATATTTCTATGCAGCATAAGGACGTTTTATTTGCTTCTATAGCTGAAAATGAATTCGGTAAGAAAGCAAGCGTTTCTACAATAAGAAATGTGCTTCACAAGGCAGGTCTAAATGGTAGCAAAGCAAGACAGGAGCCATCCAACTATAAACGTATTATAAAACGAAATAAACATATAAAATGGTCCAAAACAAGCCAAAACATGTCCATAATAAATATTTCTATGCAGCATAAGGACGTTTTATTTTCTTCTATAGCTGAAAATGAATTCGGTAAGAAAGCAAGCGTTTCTACAATAAGAAATGTGCTTCAAAAGGCAGGTCTAAATGGTAGCAAAGCAAGACAAAAGCCGAAGAAAGCTAGTTTAACGTATTTGGGTCGGATGGTAAACCATTTGTTTGGAGAGGATGACTCAGGAACTACGTTTGAATTACATAAAACCATCTGTAAATTATTCGAAATTATCGCCAAGAGACTCAAAAGGGTTATAAAGAACAAGGGATTGATTGCATACAAAATATTAATTTATTGCAGATAATAACTAGAATTACAAATCTTTGAAGATGTTCGAGTTGGGCTTTGCAACTTGGCTTGTTTAATAGTTGTAGCTTTTCATTTATTTAAATTATGTTCAATGAATTTTAATTTTATTTTGATAGCTTAAAAACTATTTCGTTTATTATTTCATTTTCGCTATTTTTTTTCCAATAATATTAGTTTATAATAGTATCCGAGTTTGGCTTGGAGTAACTGTATATTTTTTTTATAAAGTATTTGCATTCAGTTCAAAGTGTATGTTTAGGCTTATGGCGAATTGTTTTAATTGTTTTGGTTTTCTCTATATTTTGGACGTTTCTATTTAAGTTAGCATTGAAATAAGACAAATTTAACATTTTTTTTAGGAAAAATAAGACATATAGGAAGTTTTGTTTCGCTTAGTCATTTGGTTTAGTAAAGTAGTCAGATTATGTTGCTCAGTGGTGTTTGTACACGCAAAGCTGTTTTTGTGCGGTATCTTTGCGCGATTTCTTATTTGTGCGATTTATTTTGTGCGTTTTTTTTTCTGTGCGATATATGCAAATTAAAAAAAAAACGCACAAAACAAATCGCACAAATAAGACATCGCACAAAGAGAGACCGCAAAAAACAGTTTTGAGTGTATACGTTTTAACTTATAAAAATACAAATGTATACAGGAAAACGATGTGCACCATGATTGATGTTTAAAAATACATATTTAAAGAACAAAAAATATGCAAAAAATAAACAATGATTTGTTGCAGAAAATATTCGACATATTTCTGATATCCCAGCAAAATCTTGGTAATGATTAGTTATTACCGTTGCATTACATAATTTCAAGCTAAATTTCTGGTAATGACCACTGTTTGTATTAGTAAAAACTATAAATAATGAGTTAAATTTAATGAAACAAACTATTTCGCGGCGATAGTCATCATTGGACAAAAAACGCAGCAAAAGCTGTTAAATTTTACATTACAGTATTTACAACAGATTGTGTGATACCAATGTGTTGTTTTTACAGAAATTTACTTTACTCCCTACATGTAATAAATTACTCACCCTTCTTGTTATCTATTAAGTAATTAGTTATTTGTATCCGTACCTAGTAAGGTGCCGGTAAGGCCTTTCCTCCAATGACACCCCCATGTTAAAATAATGGATTTCGTAATGGAAAGGTAACTACTAAACACTTTTGATTTCTTATTCTAAAGCTTATTACATGTAATGTAAAGTTTTGCTGGGATGTTGCATGAGAGCCTTCAACAGTAATTGAGCCAAGTGGTAAAAAATATTATTCAAAATAGGAAAAAAATATTAAATTTCTTTTTAATAATAATATTTTACATAAGGTTAAGATTTGGACAAAAAAAATCTAAATTAAAGTTGAAAAAAAACTAAACCATAAAAACCAAGTTTTTATTATACTCCTTTTCTTTGTAAATTAAGTTTACCGTATCGTTTCAGTCTTACTCAACAATTATAAATTCTATAGCCAAAAATTTTTTTTAGCAATATTTTGTTTTCATCGTCAAAAATCGATCAAAAGTTTTTTCGTCAGACAAGCATATACTACGGGTTAAAAAAAGGGAGTAAAAAGAAATAGATCTTGGAAATCTATTGTCAGCCGTTGACACCTCGTTAATGTTACAAGTTTTATATCACTCTGTGCGAGGTGGACACTTTAATTTTATAGACTTTTAAGCAAATAATAATTCCCTTGAAATTGGATACCAAGCCTTTTAATTTCCGCCCACATCATTCCATAGGTTCTCAATAGGTTTGATATCCATTTTAATACATCTATCCTGTTCTGTTCCAAGCAACTCTTCATTATGCGTGAGTTGTGTTTTGGGTCGTTGTCGTGCATGAAACGCCACCTAATTGGCATGTTTTCCTTTGTTTATGAAATCATTTCATTTAAAAGAATATTTTTGTAAGAATGCTGATTAGGGATATAACCAAATTTCGGCCCTATCATTACGTGATGGCCAGTGATGTACTGATACCGAAACCACTTTACTTGGGTCATTTCGAAACAAAAACCTTCCGAATAAATCTCTTTTTCTAAAACAATAAAAAAAAAAAAATAATAATATTTAAATAGAATATTCTTTATACATTTTATTAAAATATATAATGTAATATATTTATATACAACACAGTCTTATACAAGTGCTCGTTTAATACGGTTGCTTACTATAAAACGCGCTTTGTTAATTATATATTCTCCTTTGTTGCCTTTCTCACTTATAATTTCTCTCGTGTTTAAATAACTTTCCTATTATTTCGGTACATAAAAGCTGTTAACGTCCATTTTTTTTAAACTATGGCGTCCTCCTCAGGAGGAAACTATTACGAGATGTTAGATCCATCTCCGAAAAGAAAAAAGAAAAACAAAAATACAAATTACAGTTTAGACAATACAATCGACTTCCCGCAGATTACAAACAAACAAAACTACATCTCAAATCAGTGCCCAAAATTTATAATTTTAAAAAGCAAGAACTCCGATAAACCAATACAAATGTTTAACATATTCTTGGTCTCAAAGGCTTTAGAAGGCATTTCCAGCGAACCCACGCAAAAAATTAGTTTTACGAGAGACGGGAACCTACTCATACTTACCAAAAATGAAGCCCAAGCCAATAGATTCCTCAAGGCAACAAGTCTACCAGGTGTTTGCCAAATCGAATGCACCCTACACCCAACCCTTAACATAATAAAGGGTGTTGTTTTCGCCCACATACTAAAAGATCTAAGCGAAGAAGAAATAACGAACGGCTTAAAAGATCAAGGCGTAGTAGATTGCAAAAAAATAACTAAATTTACTGAAAACAACATCGTAAATACACCACTTCATATCCTCCACTTCAGCCTCTACAAACTACCAACAGAAATTAAAATAGGTTTCCTCAACTGTAAAATTGAACCATACATTCCAAACCCCATCCAATGCAAAAAATGTTTCAAACTGGGTCATACCCGCAAATATTGTAATGGAAATGATAATTGCGAGATATGTTCCTCTACCATTCACGATCCCTCACCATGTAGCAAAATACAATGCATAAACTGTAATCACCCTCATAGTGCCACCAACAAAAACTGTCCAATAATCAAACAACGACAAGAAATACTTAAAATAAAAACAATAAATAACTGTTCATACAAAGAAGCCTCAATCCAAGCAACAGACATACAAACATATAGCATACCTATAGAAGAACTAGAAAAAGCCATAGAAGAAAGAAAAAATAAATTAACCAAAAGAAAACAACTAAATACCACTAATAATATAAATCCCAACCAAGCTACAACAACAGAAACTACCAACAGCTCAAACAACTACCAACAAATAAAAACAACATCAACGAAAGATCAACTACAAAAACCTTCACTAAACTTAGACAATATCACAAGCCATAATAATAAACAACAACAAACACTAAAACCAATTACACCTATAAACATAACTGCAACAAAATATTCAACCAAACCTCTAGAACAACAATCAAAAAAAGCAGAAGACACTAGCACACAAAAAAACAAAACCCTATATCACAATACTGAATCAGCACCAGCAAAAATATCATATAGAAGAAAAGAAATCGACTCACGGGATTCCTTCATGGAACAATAATTTCAAACAACACAAACAAAATACATATATAGATATTTTTTTTTTCAATGTCAATTAAAATTTTACAATGGAATTTAAACGGTTTTTACAATAATCTTCACGAACTACAAATTTTAATCCGTGAACACTCACCTGACATAATTGCCCTACAAGAAACCCATCACTCTGCCAACTATATAAAACTCAACGGTTATGTAGCAAACCTATCCGTCGCTAACGCATCCAAACATGGCGGTACCGGTCTATTCATAAAAAACAATTTAAAACACACTATAATACACTCTTCAAACAATTTTTCTGCCGTTGCCGATGTCTTTATTGGGTTTAAATTAAAAATTATTTCTCTATATCTAAGCCCATCAGAACCCCTTCCAATCACAGAACTAACGTCTTTCTTTACAGATAATAACCAGCGGACACTTATATTAGGAGACTTCAATGCACAATCAACCTTATGGGGCTCCCCCTCTACGTTAACCAAAGGCTACCTAGTCGAAAATCTATTAATTCAATCAAATATGACTCTTCTCAATAATGGATCTGCTACACATTTCTCAACAAGATCCACTTTCACTCACGTGGATCTATCTCTAGCTTCAGCCGACATAACACCCTTTTCTGTATGGAACATTGACTCACAACTTCACGGTAGTGATCACTACCCAATTCACATACAAATTAAAATACCACATTATAAGAATGGGAATGCAAATCAAAACCGAACACGTTTTAACACCGAGAAAGCAAATTGGACGAAGTTCCACCAAACGCTCAACAATACTCCACATATTCAACTTTCATCCCACACTAACAAAGAAGCCGCTCGGTTACAAAAAGCCATAATAGCTGCCGCTAATACAGCTATACCTCACTTTAAAAATAGGAAAAACAATAAATTTACATATTGGTGGAACAACGAATTAAAAACCCTTCGCGACTCTAAGCAAAAACTGTTCAACAAATTCAAAAAACATCCTACCTCAGAAAATAGAATCACCTATAAAAAAGCTAACGCTCTTTTTAAACTAAAATCCAAAGTAGCTAAAAAAAACTCATATTTTACATTCACTAGTGAAATTAATCCAAACACACCAATTAACAAAATCTGGAACAACTTGCGTAAGCTAAATGGCATAAGCACATCCAACCGCATTCGCCATATTATTCATGACAACCAAACTTTATATGATCCAATAGATATTGCCAACTTTTTCGCGGATAAATGGTCACAACGATCCAGTGACGACAACTTCAACGAATCTTTCAAACTAAACAAAAAGTTGCTAAATATCACCACCAACTATGCCCTGAATAATTCAGCTAAATCTTTAGAAATAGATATAACTTTATTTGAAATACAATCCACATTACTATCACTTAAAGGGAAAACCCCTGGATTCGATAAAATAAACTACCCCATGCTTAAAAATCTACCTCTTAACACAAAACATCATCTACTCCAACTGTTTAATGCAATCTTCAACACCGGTATAATACCTCAACAATGGAAAACGTCTACTATAATACCAATACCCAAACCTAAGCAGGATATAACCTCTCTAGACGGATTCCGTCCCATTTCATTGATCCCATGTACATCTAAACTCCTTGAAAAAATAGTCGCCACAAGACTCACATGGTTTCTCATAAAAAACAAACTTTTAAGCACAAACCAAGTGGCCTTTAAACCAAATAAAGGTACATTGGACGCTCTGACTTATATAGACCATATAATCGCTTCCACCCTTTCCCACAGAAATCATTTATCAGTTATATCTATAGATTTTGAGAAGGCGTTCGATCGCGTCGGGATACATACCATAATATCTCAATTAAAGGAATGGAAATTGGGCAATAAAATAATCAACTTTGTACATAGTTTTCTATCAAATCGGAAATTAAGGATCGAAGTCAACAACGTTCACTCATATATAAAACCTCTTTACAATGGCATCCCACAAGGTTCACCCCTTTCAGTCGTTTTATTCCAGATCGCTACCGATAAACTAAACAAAATCATTTCCAACAATAAATACTTTCAACATGTCATCTACGCCGATGACTTATACATCATCTCTAAACAACTAAAAAATATTAACTTCCAAGGTGAAGTCGATACCCTTTTCACTTCCATAGATGATTGGTGTAATAACACAGGAGCAAAAATTTCATTCCCCAAAACAAAATGTCTCCATATATGTAGGAAGAAGTCTTGTGACACTAAAAACATCTCAATTCTAGGTAATCAAATCAACACAGTAGATTCACTAAGAATACTTGGCGTTATTTTCAATAAAAGCTTTACATGGTCTTCCCACATCAACAATTTGAAAATATCTCTCCAACAACGACTAACCCTAATCAAATGTTTAGCCACCAAAAAGAACAATTCTCATCCAACAACTAGTGTAAACATTGTTCGTAGTCTTATTTTATCAAAACTGGATTATGGACTAGTTATATATGGTAAAGCCTCAAAAACTCAATTAAAAAAACTTCACCCAGTGTATAACTCGTCAATTAGAATTAGCCTCGGCGCTTTAAGAACTACACCAACAAAAAATATTATGGCAGAATCCGGTTTACCAACTTTGCAACAAAGATTCCACTATCTCACATCGAATTTAATTATCAAAGTTATATTTCCATCAGAGCAACACCTGTTAAAACGTATCCACTATATTCCCTCACAATTACCTCTTCGGTTCCCATCAACTTTATGCCTAACCATGAAATACGCGACTGATATGGACATTAGTACCAAACCGCAAAAAGTCTATTTCCCATCTGAACCATCCTGGAAATTAAAAAACAGCAGTTTTATAAATGATCTAATGGCTTTCCCAAAAGAATGTACACCAAACAGCACCTATACATCACTATTCAAGGAGATTTCATCTGCCCACCTAAACAACAATTGGAAAATCTTGTATACCGATGGATCAAAAACCGACAATTCCACCTCATTTGCCGTAATTAACAACAACTTAAACATAGACCACCTAGCAATTCTAGATCAGAGATCCTCAATTTTTACAGCAGAATCAACAGCAATTTATTACGTATTAAATAAATACAAAAATATCCGTGGAAAGTTCATGATATGTTCTGACTCCAAATCTACAGTAATGGCAACTCAAAACATAAAAAACAAAACCATTACCATCTCGAAAATAAGGGATATTCTAATAAAATTTCACACCAAATTCAAAATTATGTGGATCCCTAGCCACATTGGTATAATAGGAAACACCCTTGCAGATGAAGCAGCAAAATACGCAACACATGCCCCCATTATTCAGTATCCTTCAATAAATAAAAAAGACATCATAAAAACTATTTCATCACATCTAAACAAAATTGATAGGGATGACTGGAACAACTATCAGCATCACTACAAACTCATCAATCCGAACAAAACCAGACCAATTTATCCCCCTCACGCCACAAGACTAGATTTGCAAAAATACATCAGATTAAGACTGGGACACACCTACATCACAAATTGTCATTTGTTCACCAATTCAAGACCAGCAGAATGTCCTTTATGCAATACAGAAGTCATAAATATAAACCATCTAGTTTCAAATTGCAATTCCATAAACAGCGCTCAACTCACGCTATTTGGTAGAGTTTGTTTAAAAGATCTACTAAAAACCATTAACATTGAAAATATTAACGCCGTTCAAAGTATTTTAAAATTTTGTAATATATACCACTTGATATAAGTTCTTCTACAACAAATTTAGGTCAAAAACCACTGCAGTTAGTACCTGAGTATAAAATTGTATTTACCTTCATAATTTATTACGATTGTAAATCTTGTAAATAAATAAATAATAATATTTATATACAACTAGCAGATTCCAGCCCTCGAAATTCGAGCGCAAATTCTAGGAAATTTTATATTTTCATTAAATAAAGAACCTAAAAGTATGCTAATCAATTATAGCCAATTGACAAATCAACATAAAAAACAAACTCATTTTTATTACAAACACATTAACAAATTTAATAAACACACACATAGCATTGTATAATTTTATTATGTATGTGTTAGTAGCAACTTTAAATGCAATTTACTCAAAATAAAGGACAAAATTTAAAAATCTGTAAATCTGCAAATCGGCTTAAAAGAAATACCTTGCAAATAATATACGCTTGGTCAAAACGGAATAAAACGGTAGAGCAAAACATCAGTCACAAGAAATCGCCTAGCCTATTAATATAATAGATGTCAAGGTACTAATCAAAAACTATCACATTACTTAGCATTACATAGCGGCGGAAATTATTTTGTTCTCCCTCCATATAGCATCTAAACGCTTTTCCTAATTCATATAAGTACTGCATGTCATCACGCCACTTTATGTTGATAACCGCTCCTTATTTTGTTGATAATCTTGCTTTAATTGGGCATAATTGTTCATCAAATCTGGTACAAAATCGTACGGAATATTAGACGAGGTAGCTTTTCCGTCTAAAGATTCATCCATTACATGTCTTAATATAAGATCTAAAACACGGTGCTGACAGCCTATATATTGCGGCGGAGGCAAAGACACGGATTTGAAATAGTCACAATTCCATTTTTTAGTCCAATATTGGCGCTGGTAGTATCACAAATAACCATTTTTATGAACGTCCACAAATCAAATTTTTCTAGAGTTTCTTTGATACCATTAAAAATGGATAACTCTTTCCCATTCTCAAGGACTAATACGGCTAACATTATTTCTCGTGATTCATTTTTAAGCACAACTACCTGAATTTCCTGTTTTGTAATTTTTTCCCCATCGAAATGAAGGCACCAATTCTCATTTTTTTAAAGTTTTTTTTAAACATTTGTTCCTTTTTTAGCAGTATTAATTACAGAAAAGTAGAAATAAAACAAAAGTGAAAATTATGGATAAAAAAATTTGGAAACTTTTTTTAAGCCAGTGAAAAGCGGGGACCATCATTCCTCATAGTTTTTCATTCTCTATACGGTGTGAATAGGGCTGACTTGATATTTTCAAAAATTGTTCAATAGTTATATCCCTAATGCTGATCCATTCGTGTATCAATTTTGTGTATGGGACCAACAGTGTGTCCAGAAAACGATGCCCACACAATACATATTTTTTTCCATGAGATCCGAACCGACAAAACGTCGATTTGTCACTCCAGAGAATATTTTCCAAAAATTCATTAACTTATCTAATACTCACGGGGAAATGAAATCCGAGATTGCAATATATTTTTGGAAACGTATGTTTTATGCCGAACGATACACGCACGCATTTTTCTTCATTGTGTCTTCTGTTCGTTCTAGAAGAGACATCAATACCAAATTTTGTTGAAAGAACTCTTTGGATTGCGGTAAAGCTCTTAAATGGGTCTGCCAGTGAGGCTCTATAGATTCAAGAGTCCTCTTTACGGGTTGTTTTTCTACGTCTAGGACCACATGTAACATTTTTGTTTGTCCCGAACGTTTCAATATGGCCTAATGCGTTGTACGCCATTCTTCCTTGAGCAATTTAAAATCGTTGCAATCTCTCCATCGGTGGTTCCTTTGGAGTTCATCTGGTAAATAACCTGATGCTGTGCCTCTGTGCACCATTTTTATCCATGACTAATTAATGTAATTTACTTGTTTAAGCTTCCGTGTAACAAAATATTTGCAAAACTTATCAATTAATTAATAAACCCACGAAAACGAAATATGAATTTTAATTACTCGTGCTAAATTTTTGTCCAGTTCAGATTTCCTACTACTTGAAATTAAACGAAAATAGAAGAAAGAATCAAATAGAATGAAAAAAAAAAAAATAACGGGACATACTGATCACATCATAGACAAATGGACTTATGGACAAATATTTCACCTAATAATAGTAATCAGACAAAAATATTTGCTTTTGAAAACAGCACATAGGAAGAGTGCTAATTTCGTGTCCACCACTGTATCTTTATACCTGCGTCCTGTAATTGCGTACAAGTTGACTGAAGGACGGACACAACCAAAGTTGACTCTGACATCACGAAAATTCCGTCTTATAATTTTAAACTATTTCGTTAAGACCAAGATTTAGGATGTCAGTAACTTTCAAACTATTTGACTAAATATTTAAAACTTGAGTTTAATCCAGCGACCGTAACGGTTATAAGTGATATCAATAAATTCCTTTTATAACAGTATTTTGTAGACTTAAAAAAATCATCTAAAAGAGTTATTTTTCAACGTAAAAATAAAAGGTCAGATAAATAAAATTTTTTTTAAAAAATGAAACTCTTTTATATAAAAAGAAAAACATTTCTCATGTTCTTTTCTTTCAAATGTTGAGTTAAATAGTTGATTAAGCATGAGTTGAAGTAATAGGCAGAAGGATGCTGACGATGAACAAGTCGCTTTGTTCGAAAGTAGCTACTCCATCTAGCGCTGTCTTAAATTTTTTCTAATATTTCTCATACATTACAAAAATTATTATCTTTCTTTCATTAGAAAAATATATACATGATCTTAAACCGAACAATAAATGACTAATTACTCTTTTTGAGACTGTAGAAAAACAAGAAAAATAAACAAAATGAGTTTTATTTTGGACGGAAAAAATAAAACTCTGCCTTTTAAGAGTTTCATATGATCTTTTATTTTTCGTTGGAAAATAATTATTAAAAGTGGAGTTGCGATCGATTTTTTTATTGTAACATCACCATAGATTCTGAAAGAGCACTCCGTTGACTCCAACATGGCGAGTGGTATAGGGTATAAAAATGTGTCTCTTACGAGCAGTCAATATATGACATTGAAATGTCTTTAACCCTTTCAGACCTGAGTAACAAAAGGATTGTATTCATTGTAATATCATCAATATAAAAATTCTTTTAAGCAAAGTCCACTTAAAAATACGTATCCTAACTTTTTTTGAGGTATTTTTTTTTGAAAAAGGACATAGCATGATTATGCGGGCTAGGTGATAAGCTGAAAGATAATTCTGATGAACTAAGAACACATTTTATTGCTTCATTGCGTTTATATAAATTTTTCGTATTACTTTTGCATCACTTTTATATTCTATCCATGAATTATAAAGAGCGACATTAACGCCATTCATTATACATTAACGTCACCTTTAAAAGCGTTGTAATGTTGAGTCACAGCTGGTATTTGGACAGGGCAACGGCGCTTGAGGTTTCTGTTCCATCTATCAACTTCACTCACGTTATCTTTGCCGCACATGGTTAAAGCAACTATGACACCTTTAGTTCCTTTCATTTACGACCGCAACATTATCACCATTCGTAAATTGATATATATCGCCCCTATTCATGTTTTTGTCTAAAGGAAAGTCAAATTTTTGCCTAATATGTTTGCCATAATCGTGCCCGTTATCATGAATCACACTTGTTACAATGTTCCCAACACTAAAAAAATCAGTCAAAGTATAAATGGCTGCCTCTTAGTGAGTCGTAGTACAGTAGACGGCCCATGACCTAATCCACAATCAACTATCAACTATATCTGTTTCAGTTGTCAATTGATTATATCGATTTCATACCATATTAATCACCGATTTTACTCTCCCGAATTTTCGTTACTTTCGTTTTCGGGAACTGTGATTGTGGGGGTCCAGATTTCATCCACCAACTCATCTTCATCATTAAAGTCAATATCAGACTGGTCTCAAATCGCCAATTCAGCTTCAGGGTCATTGTTTTTTGACAAATCATAGTGTTTTACTGAAGAAAAAATAATATCACACAGTCGTGAGGATAGAAAGAAATGTGATATTGTGCCTGAACAGCACAAATGTGATATCTGTCTTTCAATGAAATCAGATCCTCTAAAAATGCGAAATTTAGTAACTTTTATTTTGTAAAAGGAACGTACAAATTCGAACTCAACAGAATCACTAATTCAAGTGGAATTATATGCTAAATAAAAAAAAATATTAACCATCACGTGGCCGCATGTCAACCCTTATTAAAAGACACGATGAAACTAATTTCATTTAACAGCGGATTTCTAATCTTTTTAAATTCTATTTTGAGCAAATAGCACGCAAGAGAACTCGCAATCACTGAATACCGGGAATAAACCAGAATTTATTTGTTTATATTTTAAGCATCTTAAACCAAATCTCCCAATCGGTATAGCTATGTTTGAAAGAGTTAAATGTTGTATATATGTCTACTATAAGTTAAACCAGTTCGCCCGCAGCCTCATTTTATTGTTTATAATTATATTCTAACAATAACAGTAGTTCTAAATCTGATAAATTTTCTAAATGCTTTCCCCTACAAATCTTAGCTGACATTGCCAGTGCCTTTATACATCGAATCACATCACAAATTTTACACTTTAAAAGTTTATTCCTACATGTTGTGGGTTTGGGTCCCAAGCCATCAGCCACACAAAAAGCTGGTTTAGTACGTGATGCATTTGGTCTACACAAAATGTTAGTTATACTAACGAAGAGCGGCAAAGTCTTTGGTGTCGATAACATTAGCGGAAAACATCATTGGCAATTGTTTTTGAATAATGTTGAGGAATTCTCCAATGGCGAACAAATGCGTTTATTAATACAAAGAACAAGCAAACACTTCCCTCTACAGGGTTTGTGTACCATTGTGGCTAAGGACAAAACCAGCGGCAATGGTGTGTTGTATCGTTTTAATCCCATTACTGGGACGGCCGCCGAGGGTGGTCTCATACAATTAAATTATAAAATTAAACAATTATCATTATTGGCTGAGACTGATACGGATTTTGTGAAAGGTATTCTAATAATGGATGCCAACAATAATGTTAATGTTTATCCGGAACATGCCAAATCAAAGGTAAGATAAGAAAAACCTAAGAAAATAAATGTTAAGATTTAATTTTTATTTTAAATATTTTTAATCATATGACTTTTAATAAATTAGTCGAGCTCGAGGTCACGTTTTTGTTTATAAAATATCCTTTATTATTTTATTTTTTCTCCTCCAATATTTCGTCATTCATTGAATGACATCTTCATCTGAGTGTCTAATATAATATTGACATGAAAGGACCGCAGCGGCAATAAATTTTGTGTGTATATATTTTGTTGTTGTTGTACATACTCCCTGAAGATGTCATTCAATGAATGACGAAATGTTGGAGGAGAAAAAATAAAATAAAGGATATTTTATAAACAAAAACGTGACCTCGAGCTCGACTAATTTATTAAAAGTCATAAATTTCAAAGGTCGAATAATAATTCATCATTTATTTTTAATCATATTCAAAGGCCGATGGTTTATATATGTATACGGCTGATAAATCGACAGCAACCATGAATGGTTTCATTGTGCAGTTTGCTGATAATGTAAGTTTTAATATTAAATTTAAATCGTTTAAAGATTAAAATTCTTTGATTTTTTTTTTAGCAATTAACAACATTACCTTTATGGAATGTTGATTTGAGTGGTCATAATGGTAATCACCAAATTATTACCGTAGCTTCTAAGAATCCCATTGAAAGGGTACATTCTCAGGGTCGTGTTATGCCTGATCGCTCGGTATTGTACAAATACATTAATCCTAATTTGGTTGGCGTATTCACTCAGACTACTGATAGTATTCACAAATGTAAGTTGCCTGAAGAGTTTGAGAGGAATTATTTTGTAAATTTTTTTAATTGGTATTTCTATTTTTTTTAAATAGATTTGCTTAACGTTTATTTGGTTGATGTTGTCTCCGGTTCTGTGGTATTCTCTATGATGCATCGTAAAGTCCGTACACCACTGCATGTTATACACTCTGAGAATTGGTTAGCTTATTCCCATTATAATGACAAAGTCAGACGTACTGAAATAAGTAAGTAAAATCGATATAAATACATTAACAAATTTAAATTTGAAGTCCTGCTATTTGAGTTGTTGGAAGCTCCTGACCCCGGAGCACAGTGCTACATTTGGCCAATCTAGGACGACAAATATTCAATTTTACTTATATTGACTTAAAATTCAGTATTCAGGTTCTTTTTTACTGCGAAAATAACGTTGTGAAAAATTCACATCATATTCACTTCAAATTAATACACTTATTCTCAATGAACGTAAAAATAATGTCACAAAAAGGGGACGGTCAGATAACTGCCACGCCCACCTTAATAGAAATATATACAGAAATGAATACTAAATGCGGTTTACTAATCATCCCACTGTTTTCGGCGTGGCAGACGGTGCCAAAAGTTAGCTTTAGAAATAAGTTCTAAGGACATTGGTGAATATTTCTGACAAAGTCAGCCGACAAATGCGGATCAAAAACAAAAGTTCTATTCCATTACATATATATTACATATTGCATATATGTACATATGTATATGTACATAAATTTTTGAGAAAATTTTTTATTAATTTCAAAATTTAATAAGAAAAAGAAAATATTAAAAAATAAAAACCAAAAATGTATGATTTAAGGCATTTAAATATTCTTTAAAATAAAAAATATCTCTTTTTATTAAAAAGTTATAACAGTTTAACCTCGGCATAGTTTATGAGAAACAAATATATACTAATTACAGGATTTCACAAGATGCGACTTAGAGTATCCACATCTACATAACAAGCAGAATTACCGTTATTAAATGCTTTTTTTCGTGCTATCGGGAATGTTTTGCAATACATATAAATAAATCATGACAATGGGATAATTTGTTTTTTGTCGTGCTAGATTGACTAAATGTAGCACTGTGCGACGTGCGGCCTTTTCTTAAAAAGAACAGTCTTTAAAAAAGTACATTTTCTTAAAAAAGTACCTATAAAAATTACAAAATCTAAAAAAAAGTACATTTTCTTAAGGAACTTTTTTTAAACAAATAAATTTTTCTTAAAAAATCACTTCTCAAAAAAGTACACTTTCTTAAATAATCTTACCCATAAAAACAAAGTATTTATTAAAACTCTTTCTTAACTTACACATATGAGTTTTGAATCTCTCCGTGATTGTTCGTGACTTTGCGTGACTATTTTAAAATTTATCTTTGGTCACAACATGTCTATGGACAAAGTTTCAGATCGATCGGATGAGGGGAAGTGAGGTTTTTATTTCTCCGTGATTGTGCGTGACTAAATCAAAGTTAATCTTTTTTTCACAGCAAGTGTATGGACCAAGTTTCAGATCGATCGGATGAGGGGAAATGACATTTAGATCACTCCGTGACTGTGCGTGACAATCTGCAGTCACAACAAGACTATGGGCCAAGTTTCAGATCAATTGGATAAGGGGGAATGGGGTTGATCTACGACAGACAGACAGACAGAGTGTATGAGTTAAAAGAAAGAGTTTAAAAATTACAATTAAAAGTACATCTTAAAAAAGTAAATTTTCTTAAAAAGGTACCTTTTCCTAAAAATTACCTTTTCTAAAAAGTACCTTCTCTTAAGAAAGTACCTTTTGTTAAAAAAGTACCTCTTCCTAAAAAATCCCTTTTTCTTAAAAAGTATTTTTTTAGTAACTTTTCTTAAAAACGTACTTCTTAAAAAAGTTCTTAAAAAGTACATTTTCTTAAAAACGAACCGTTTCTTATAAAAGTTAATTTTCGTAAAAAAGTATATTTTCCTAAAAATGTGCCTGTTCTTAAAAAAGAACCTTTCCTTTTCTAAAAAAATTAAATTTTCTTAAAAAAGTATCTTTTCTTAAATAAGAACCGTTCCTTTTCTAAAAAAGAGTAAATTTTCTTAAACAATAAAAAGGAAATTTTCTTAAATTTAAATTTAAATTTTCTACATTTCCTTCAAAATTCCATTTTCTTCAAAATGCCTTTTCTTAAAAAATTTTCTTTATTTTAAAAAGTAAATTTTCTTAAAAAAGTACATTTCATTAAAAAGGTAAATTTTTCTTAAAAAAGAAGCCTATTAAAAAAAATAAGACGTCAAATAAGACGTCAAATCTAACAAAATACCCTTTCTTAAAAAGGTACTTTTTCTTAAACAGTACCTTTAATTGAAAAGGAGCATTTTCTTAAAAAAAACTACCTTTTCCTATAAAAGTTCCTTTATTTTAATAAGTAAATTTTCTTTACCTTTTCTTAAAAAAGCATCATTTCGTAAAAAAGTACCTTTTCTTAAGTACGTTTTCTTAAGAAAGTATCTCTTCTTAAAAAAGTAAATTTTCTTAAAAAAGTATGTTTTCTTAAAAAAGAAAATTTTTGTAATAAAATTCTTTTCTTAAAGAAGTACTTTTTGTTAAAAAAGTACCTTCTCTTAAAAAAGTACCTTTTCTTAAAAAAGTACCTTTTCTTAAAAAAGTACCTTTTCTTAAAAAGTACCTTTTCTTAAAAAGTACCTTTTCTTAAAAAAGTAATTTTTCTTAAATAAAGTATATTTAAAAAAAAAATTACCTTTTTAAAAAAAGTAAGTTTTCTTAAAAAATTACCTTTTCTTAAAAAGTATCTTTTGTTGAAAAAGTACATTGCTTAAAAACTTACATTCTTTAAGAAGTAGCTTTTTTTTAAAGAAGTGCACTTTCTTAAAAAAGTACAGTTTATTAAAATAGTATCTTTTCTTAAAAACGTTCCGTTTCATAAAAATCTACATTTTCTTAAAAAAAGTTAATATTTCTTAAAAAGTATATGTTCATAAAAAGTACATTTTCTTTAAAAATTTAATTTTAATTAAAAGTGTCTTTTTCAAAAAAGTTCCATATAATAAAAAAAAAAAAACAAAACAAAAAATGCGTTTAACGACCCTATCTCTTTAGTCCAACTATTTAGATATAGAAAATAAACATAAACCAAGTTTGAGTAGCAAGTTTTTTTTTGCCTTCGCGTATGAAAAAGTTCATATCGGGATGCTATTTAAATATATGGGGACTAGGTGGAAAATTTTTTTGCAAAAACATATATAAACCAAATTTGAGAAAATTCTTTGCACCATTTTTTTGTTTTTTGATAGATTTAATTGAAGATCAGTAATTAACTTCATTCATATGGGGGGCGATGACCAAGAATTGTCCAATAGTGTTTATTTTTGGAGTATTGATAAATGGATGTAATAAACATACACAAACCAAATTTGACCGAGATTTATATGATACTTTTGATATTATGGCAATTTAAGTCGATCTGATAGGGGTCATTTGTATGGGACTAGGTCTGAACATGAACCAATTTTCACCAATTTTAATAGCGATCGTGCTATGGCCAATAGAAGCTTATATACCAAATTTCATCCACATATGTTCACATTTGCGACTTGTAGTTTGATTACAAGGTTCACATGGCACACAGACGGACGTCGCTAAATCGACTCAGAAAGTGATTCTGAGTCAATCGGTTAATAAAAGATGGATCTACGTCAAATATTTTTGGTAGTTACAAACATCATACTGACCACATAGTGGTGTAAGGTATAAACAAATTAATTTTCTCCAAAGCTGTTACGGAGAATTGAGCTCAAAGTTGTCGATTTTGGGATGTGAGTTAAAGTTAATTTAATTAAACTCAAGTTTTTAACTCGTGTAGTCAGATAGTTTAAGTTTTTTGGGATATCAATTAAAATAAGTTAGCTAAATTCAAGATTTGTACTTTGAAAGTTATTAGTTAAAATTGCGAATTTATCTTTAATATTCCCAAAGCCCAGCCTTCGTTAATAAGAGAAAAATTTGTAAAACATAATAAACCTCAGTACAATAATAAGCGATTATATTATATTATCTTATAGAAATTTAATGTTTTATTTAAGCATTACTTATAAGTTGATGTTGTTATTACTGTAGTATGTTATATTGTTTTGCTATGTTATATTGTTTTGCTATACAAAGAATAGCGAAATGTTGGCAAATAATGAGCTTGACTATTTCTTTTAATGTTTTAATTTTATTTCAGCCACTATTGAATTATATGAAGGTAAAACTCAAGCCAATAGCACAGTCTGGAGTTCGCTAAATGCACCACCAATGCCATTAGTCGAACGTCAGTCCTATATTATACCCACAAGTGTAGCAGCAATGCGAGAAACAATAACAGAAAGAGGCATTACCAGTAAAGATGTCTTAAGTAAGTTGATAATTGAACTTTTATACAGCGAAGTAGTTTTTTATAATATAATATAATATAATATAAATCTGATTATAGTTGGTACCGCTAGTGGGGCCATCGTAGAGTTACCTTGGGCTTTATTAGATCCCAGACGTCCCATTTCATCGTCATCAAATGGTCGTGATGAGGGAGCTTTGCCATACATACCTGAATTACCTATACCCACAGAAAATATTATTAATTATAATCAAACTATCGAAAGATTGCGTTATATATATACGGCACCCAGTGGTTTAGAAAGTACCTGTTTGGTTGTGGCAGCTGGTTTAGGTAAGTGTTAAATATAATGTTTGAAAGGAAACTATTAATAAAACAAGGTTTGAAGATGAAAAGAATTTTATTAATTGTAAATAAAAATACATATTTGTTAACGATATGTACGACTTTTGTAATCACTTTTTATTTCAGATGTTTATGTCACACGTATTGCACCCTCAAAAACGTTCGATATACTGAAGGATGATTTTGACTACATATTAATTTCCATTGTCTTGGTAGTTTTAACTTCGGGATCACTGGTGGTCAAACATTTAGCATCGCGCAAATCCATAAAACAAGCATGGAAATAGTTTATAATATGCAATTAGTAAACAAATTGTGACAAAAAATGACTTTGTAGACGCATTAAATATTAAATTAATTGAAATTTTATATATCAGAGTTATATAGGAAAATTATAATTATTTATTATTATTTTTTTTGTAATAACAAACATAATTTTTGCTGTTGTCGATACATGCTCTTCCTCTTGCGGGGCTTACATGTAATATTTTCATCTATTTTTTTATTTTTTTTTTTGATTTCTTATGAATAAAACTTTAATTTTTGTAAAGTTTAAATTTCAACGTTTGTATTTTAAAATTATTGTGTTTTGTTTTTACCCTCTTTGTTTAAAATTAAATTTAGGTAAAGTTGCTCTCATATTGAGTTTCTTTTACCTTTACATTTGTTCTCATGAATGTTTAAAATGGTTTTTTCATTAACAGATAGTGGAGACACGACAGTCATTAAACTAATAATTAATCAATTTTGTATAGATTTAATTTAAATTTAAATATTTCTAATATACAAAAATTAAAATGTAATAAAGAAATGAAAGGGAATACTGTGCATATTTAGCATTTTACTATAATTCTCAATATTATTTATTGTTTTGTGTGCTCGACAAAGACGAAAAGTGTTAAGTATGTATCTTACAAAAATATTGCTTTCTACTGCCTCAATGTGTTTTAATGGTATCTCCATCCACTTAAGGGAATATAAAGAAATAATTGGTTCATCATATCTGTATGGTCGACGCACAAATTTGATGTTTTTACCGGTCAAATATAGACTTGTTTGGGCCGCTGCAGCGCGCTGTATGTATGAGAGCTCGCTTTGTAGCCTTTTCTAATTTCTCGTAAATTAAAAGAAAAGAACGTTACAGTACGTTCACAATGGTTAAAAATCTTAAAATTTTGCTCAAAATTTGCTTAAAATTTAGTACCGAGTTCAGCACAGCAGATATAAACAGCTTTTTTTTTTTTTTAAAGAACGCAAATTTACAAAATTAAACATGACATTTTTTTAAAATGACATTTTCTAATATACAGCTTTTAGTTCCCATTGCATTTATTATAAAAAAATAAAAAATCATTTACAAAACGATAAGAAACATTCACATAACATTGCTTAATTCATATTTTTTTTTATTATTAACTAACACTCTGGGGATGCCCCCTACAAATGCAGCATTGTGTTGATTTCAGGAAAATAGGCTATGGGAAGGAGGAAAGAGGGAGTAGTGTTTGTGGATATTTGATATTTTTAATGAATTGTTCAAGTTGTGTTGATTTCAGGAAAATAGGCTATGGGAAGGAGGAAAAAGGGAGTAGTGTTTGTGGATATTTGATATTTTTAATGAATTATTTAAGTTATTTAATTGAGCTTTACATTTTTCCTTAACTTCTAACACTTCTTTAATTTTCTATATATTTGTTTACATTTTTATTTAATAATGGAACTTTTTAAATGTCAAAATGAAAAAAATGTCACAAACGCAGAGCTGATTCACTAGATTTTGGCTGTATTTCGTGAAAATTTCGATATTGCAGTTTGTGTGGGGAATCTCGAGATTTCAGTAAGATTTATACCTATCTATTTTTCAAATCCAGATTTCAAACAATGCAAAAGTTCTATATAATTATAAAATTGTCGTCGTGCCAGAAATTTTGCAAAGATTTTTGAAAATAGACTGGTAGCATGGGAAGTGGTTCGTTGAAACTAAAAATATATGATTTTGGACGAGCCGGCCGATAAAACTCTTAAAAATAATAGTCCACGAATAGTCGTTATCGAAATTTTTCGATCGAAATTATTTTTTTAATTTTCCAAAACAAAATATTAAGAATAATTTTACTCTGTCACAGATAACAAATTATTGCCCCTAGTTAAGAGTAAAACTGAAACGAGGTCTGACGTTTGTCCGTCTTCTTTAAATAATTAACCAAAATAAGGAATTCCGATTGATTTTACTCGATTTCGAATGCGGGAATTGGCCCCCAGAACAACATAGATAAACCTTAAATATAGGAGTGAAAATAAAAAGGAATCCTGTCTTATTAAAATATTAATACAAAGGGCAGGGGTCTAATCGTCGCATTCGTGATCGAGTAAGCTTTCGTATCGAATGAAATTTCGAAACGTATCGAATAGTCTAATCACGGCATACGATTAGAATCGAAACGAAATCTAATAAAAATTGTAAAAGATTTATTTTTAATGTAAATAAAGAAAAACATATGTTTAATGAAAATGAATTGAAATTTTAGAAATTGTGGTTTTAAAGACAGTGGTTTTAAAGGAATTTGAACTACGTAAATATACGCTTTTAAATTTAATAATATTAATAAAATAAAATGTTTCTAAAATAAAATATACTTCACGTATTGAATATGAATTTATATGTTAAAATATCAATTTTGATAAAAAAAATTGAGCTTGTATTACTTCGACAGATAACCATTTTCCTCTAGCATTTCTAGTTCAACTGATTTTATTTCATAATCAATCTTTTTTATTGAAATATTAGCAACATGTTCTTCTTCCTTTAATTTTAACGATCTTTCTTTTATATTCAATAACCGATCAAGCTTACAGTTTATGCTTCGTTGGGAATCTTCATATTTTTCGATGTGACACCTTGGAAGGTCTAATTTAAATTCACGTTCAGTAACTTTTTTTGCTCTTATAATGGGTTCCTTCTCTACTGCCTCAGGTTCATTTATATTTTCGTCGTCTTCCTCATCTAACATATCATTAAATGCTTTTTCGATATCATCAGCACATATTTGTTTCGTAGTTTTAGAAGAACCAAAAGATTTGTTCGATGAAAGACCATCACCAGAAACTCTTATATCGGCAGCCTGAAGAATTTGTTCTTCTCTTTTTGGATGCCTTATTGAATGACAGCTTTTTTTGACATTGTGTTTTTGGTCGGCATAAACCTAGAAAAATGTATCTATGTACGTATAATTGGAACACTTAAAAAACACCTCAAAATAATTGTACCTTTCTCCACATTTTTCATCTTTAACTGGAGTTCCAAACTTATTTAGTTGTATTGTAAGCTGATCCCATAATCGCATTGAAACAGCTTTTCCCTGGCCACAATTAGGTAAAATATTTTTTGCCAAATTTGGGTGCTCAATCATAAATTCAGCCATGAGTTCCTTTTGTTTGCGATTTATTTTAAATATATTTGCCCTGAAAATTTTTAATTCGATTTTTGAAATTTTAATTTATCAAGTGATTAATATTACTTAAATTTTAAGACCTTTTTTTATTATTTTATATATCCCGCTTTTATTTTTTCGCTTGTTGTTCTCAAGAAGTTTAACACTTTTGTTTACGATTGGCTTTGTCGTATCGAATGACATTTACAAAAAAAAAAGACACTCGATCGATCGCTCGTTATCGTATGCCATCATTTCAAATTTCGATACTACTTACACGATAGCGAATGCCGTGATTTCAAAATGAAAAATTTTGATCAAATTCACTCGATCACGTATGCGACGATTAGACCCCAGGTTTTTTGCAAAAGGTGAAATATTATTTTGAGGATAAAAATGCCATTCGCCTCTTTGGGGTCTTGTACTAAAAATATATACGCCCATGAAAAATACTAATTTTTCAAACACCTTAAAATTCATTTTTGTTTTATTTTCATGTGGATTTGAAATACATAATTTATTTGCCAGACCAAATAGTTGCTAACTGAATGACAAACTTATAATTGATTAATTTTAAATTTATAATTGATCAATTTTTAGAATATTCATTAACTTTGAATATTCCAATGCTATGCTTTGGTTTTATTTCATAAAAATTCTACTATTTTTTTTAATATACATATAGTATATAAATGAAATGCAACATTATACGAGATTCATTGTGAGAATTTATAAATATGTATGTATGTATAATTAAATTTAAATAGAATTCGAATACGGGACTAGAAGTAAAACTCTTTTAATGGTTAGTTGTTGTGCATCAAAGTACCGGGAAGACCTACTATCAACATTACATGATTTTTTATGTTGAATATATTCTTAACTTAGAGCATTAAAAGTCTGTTACAATCTCTCCCTCCTCATGACGTCTTATGGGATCTCCTTTGATTAAGGCCGAAATCATGCTGCAAAAAATAATTATTAGGAAAAATACTCTTAGAAATATGTAAATAAACAGGACTTACTAATATAGTGCTATGAAAAACATGACGAAATAATAACCCAAATAAATCATTGTATTTCTCAAGTGAACCTTCAAGAGGCCTCTACTGTGTATGTCAACTGGATCATAGACGCCTAAACTATCACGCGGTTGTTTATATAATTCATAGCCCAGCCATGCAACCATGGGTATATTAATAATAAACATAGGCCAATGGCCACCAAGCAGCAACAGTATGCACAAAATCAAATGCGAACCAAATTTTGGAATGACCCAAAAATTTAAACGGCTACAACATTCTTGGGCATTTAGATAATCACATTCTAAATCTGCTAAAGTCAGAACCTAGAAAATTATTGAAATTTGTATATTATACAGTTATAATTATACACTTAATTCTTTTTACTTACATAGTATATTAATAAGAATAATATAGCACCGTATACTATCAAAGTTAAAGCAAACATAACTGTTTCCGGCAACATAATTATATGTGCGTGTTTTTTTTGTTTCGATAAATTTGTTAAGATTATGCTCTCTTTCTATTTGTTTATTTACAGTTAATTAATTTCCTGTTGCTAATTAAAGCTTAACAAAATTTTTCGATAATTCTCTTTTGTTTGACATATTCTAACATTCTGCGGGGAATATATCGACCATAACAAAAATCAAGAACATTACAAACAGCATGGCATCACTATTTTAGACGGAAACATTTGTAAGGTATTTTTTTTAGCAAAGTTGAAAACCATGTTGTTGTAAAAGCGGCTTAAATTAAAAACGTATTTTTAACTAAATAAACAAAAAAAAAAAAAAAATAGAATGCATGCCTCAAAAATTAATATATAGTATTTTATATTACATGATTTTATTTGTTTATTTCAGGACACAACTAAAAATATAAAAATTAAAAATTAATATGTGGTGTTACATAAGAAAACTTGGAGTATATAACTTGAAATATAAAAAGCACTGGAGGTATCCTACAAATCTTCTTCATGAAGACACCGGTTATGAAAAAATTATCGATTTCATATCAAGGATTAATAACAATTACTTTGCCAAAATTGAAAATTCCTCTTACCCACTGCTAAGAGAATGTATAGAAATAACGTAAAATTAAAAAAGAAATCACCAAATTGAAAATTATATGCTTATAGAGGTCTATTATTACTAATAAACCTCCTATAAGCATATAAACATTTTCAGATAGTATTTGAATATATTAAATCATATAAAGGTTTTTTCCTCCCATTTTCCTTTAAAAATCATTAAAAAATAAAATAAAAACTATTTAATATCTTTAGATCCTATGTATTATTTGTTGCAATATCTATATGTAAAGATAAGATCTCATATGTAAATATCAAATTTGTTAAAATATGTAAATAAAGGAAGAATATATAATTAAAAATTGAAAAATTGGAGTATATAACTGTAAAAGAAAAAAATACAAAAAGTTAAGGTTAAAGTTAAATTAGTTTAACATACACAGAATTATAAAATAGTAGCTTGTATTGACAATAATAAATGGGCTATGTATTTTATTAAAGTTTTTGCACAAAATTTGTTTTTGTCTCTGTTAAAATTTTGTTAAAAATTATGATTTTTATTATACATTTGAAAATATATGTATCCACTAAAGCAAGTAATTTTAAAAACGCTTATATTGTTATAATCTACAAACTGGCAACACTTCTTTTTTCTGCTCTCTTTTAATCTCTGTTTACAAAAAATCTTACACAAAAAAAAAATTGTTAACTCACCAGCTGATTCGTGTACGGTCTTTTTGTAAAGAACAGCTGCTAGTAAAGTATTCAGCTAAAAATGGCACTGCGTGCTTTAGGTCTAAATTTATTAAAAAATTATAAAAATTTAACACAAACCTTACAACGCATCAATACTGACGCTATTACAAATGCAGTAAGTACTAATTAATTCAAAACATTGAAGGTTTTTCATAGAGGATCTCTTAGGAAACTCAAATAAAAAAATTAAGTGCTTGCATAACCTCTCTTTTTATATTCATTGTAAATAGGTGCTCCATCAACAATATTCCGGTTATTCAACCCAAGTAACTGTACAGGCAGCACCATTAGCGATAAAGAAACAAAAAATAAGTAAGGCAATGAAGTCTTATCTAGAGCGCGCCCAAGAACATGATGAATTCATGAAAACACAACAATTGGAATTCCAAATTGGTAAACGGCATTTAGCCAATATGATGGGAGAAGATCCCGAAACATTTACCCAAGAAGATGTTGATGTAATTCTAAAAAAGATTCTCTATAATGGCCAAGTAATTCCATAAACATGTTTTTTTCAGAATGCCATCGAATATTTGTTTCCTTCGGGTATTTACGACAGAAAAGCCCGACCGGCTATGAAAAGTCCCGAAGAAGTATTTCCTGCTCGTAAAGCAGCTGAATTCGATGAAACCGGGAGACCATTCCACAGTATGTTTTATACTGGCAATCCTAATTTTTTTAAACTATTATATGTAGGTTCTTTGAATTTTACTAAACGTCTCCTGATGATGCTAAAGTTATTTTCTATTTAAGGATATTGTTGAAGAACTAAATAAATTGTATGATTTGGAAGAGCGTATGATGCGTCGTGGCCAATACCCTGATGCTGATCAAAAAGTGTAAGTAAATTAATTGTTGTAAGATCAGTAAAGGCATTATTATTGATTATTGATTTTCTCTGTAGGGATTTAGTTGGTTTCAGTTGGATTCCCAAAGATCAATTAGAATTGCGTATGGTAGAAAAGATATCCGACATCGAATATAATAGTTTTGTAACTTCTTTTGAAAGATTAGTGTCGCATCCCTATTCATACAAGTGCAAAACATTTATTGATAATTACACTAAACCCTTAATGGATAAAGCCAGTCAATTGGAAATACCAAAACCGAAAATTGATGAACAAGGTCGTCAATATATCACTACATATGGTGTGTATATGAGCGATATATATACATATATAAATAAAAAATTACTGTATTAAAATCCAAAAAAAAAAAAAAATATTTTTTCTAGAATGTCTTCGTAAAACAGCTCGTGCTGATGTTACTTTGCGTGTTCCTGGTACTGGTAAAATTTCAATAAATGGTCAAGATATTACATATTTCGACGATATACAACCACGTGAACAGGTTAGTATATAACTGATATTTTTATAACTGATATTTTTGCCATTTGCCATTTTTTATAACGTGACAGTAAAATTTACTTTCACAACCCTTTTATATAATACATGTACATATTAAGAAATTTAAAATTTTGAAACTTTCCTAACTTCGATTAATTATTTTGTGAAAATTTTGTTAGTTATTATCTCTTCAACGAACATTTCAGTTAGAAGTCAATGATTTTTTGTTAAAGATATTTGAGATTTAAATCTGTGATCAAAAAAATTGCCATTCAAAAAAGTTTTAAACAAATTTTCAAAAAATATAAAAGTAGTTGGCGTTTATTTGAGGTTATGTCAGAAATATTAAAAAAAAATTTTTTCATCTAAAAATATAAAATGTTAAAAAAATTTTTTGAATAATTTAATTTAATTTAATTTAATATTTATTGAGACTTTTTATGCAAATAGTAACAGAAAAAAAAAAATAAATAAATAAGTGTTAAATTAGTAATTTCTAATAGGTTAACGAATTGATGTATAAAAGTGTTTAAATTGTTCAATTCCTTTTACACCAGGTTTTATTGTCAGAATTACTTATTATTATGAGAGTGTAAATTATTGTTTTGCACAAAATTTTTCCTTAAAAATTCTTATTTTGTTTTAAGCTACAGCAATCTTTGGTCAGGGTATTGTGAGTTTTTAACGACCAAAATACTTCACTAATTCTCACCATATCTTATACCAAACGACTTAGAATCAGAATCTTCTAAGCGATGTCCATCCATTCATATGTATATCTGTTCCTGTAAATCATGTTATTTATTTGTGGGTCAGTAATAATAAATGTTATTGTTTAGTTTGGCTTTGTATACGATGGGGAGTCAATAAGTCTTCACAAAATCATATAAAGATTACTAAGAATTTACTAAGCTGGCTGGCGAAGTTTTAAGCGAATCCGTCATTAAGTTTTTTTAACAATCGATTGGTTGAGAAAACTTTTGGTATTTTTGAGAAATGGAACAAAAACACTTCTTTCTGTCACTGTCATCAAACAGTTCTAGTTGAAAGGAAAATGAGTTAGACAAAGTCCATGGTATATCTGCACCAGTATTTAAGACTATCTAACTATTGGGTAAATGAATTTAAACGGTGCCGTATATCCACTGACCCTGGTTCTGGACGGGCAGTTACTTCGGAAATCATCGCTAAAATCTAAAATATAATTCTAATGATTGGCGGTGGTTCCGATGGTTTAGTGATTTCAATTTTGCAAATTGAGTATAAAAAAGCTATCGGCAAGATGGGTGCCGCGTTTGCTCACAATCGCGAATAAATACATTCGTGTGACTGATTCAGTTGCTGGTTTAGGGTTTTTCTGTCGCGATTCTGATGCATTTCTTCACCAACATACAACAGATATGAAACAACCGGGAATTTTAGCAGGTGAATCTGCTCTAAAGAAAGCAAAGACAGTGAAATCGACTGTTAAGGTTATGGCCACGTTTTTTGGGATATGCCTGGAATTATTTACATTAACTACTTGCAAAAGGGAGAAACAATAAATCGAAAACATTATTGGGCCAATTATGAAATCCAAAAAAAAAAGCCATCATTTAGCCAAAAAAGTGATCTTTCATCAAGATATTACTCGGGTGTAAAATTGTGCAGTTTCGATGTCAAAAATACAAGATTGTAGTTCGAATTGTTGCCTCATCCACCTTATTATCCAGATTTGGTTCCCAGCGACTTTTCTGTTTCCAAATTTAGGGAAATGGTTCGAAGGAAACAGCTTCGAGTCGAATGGAGAAATTTCTGCCACAAAAGCCTATTTTGAAGAACTTTCGAAATCTTACTTTGCGGAAGAAAACAACCCAAGAAAATGTGTTCTATGTTTTTGTAAAGATTTATTGACTCCCTTCGTAGAACGATTTAGATCATAGTATGTTAAGCATATTTGGCCCAAAGGGCTTGGTTTCAATTAGTAAAATAAAGTAAATAAATCTTGATATATCAGTTCGGCTCAAAGGGAATCGCTATTGCATAGTTTTCTACCCTCACATTATGTATCCATAAATCATGAGTTTTGAAATAAGTAATGAAGGCCCATTTTTAGTTATAGTCCGTATTGAAAAAGCCTCTCAATAGTAAATTTGTCTGAAGACATACAAATAAGATATTTTATTTAAAAAATCTGCTCATTTATATTTTTATAATTTTTTTATTCATTATTCGAAATTAAAACTTTTGGTCTCAGAAATGAGTCTTTTCTTATCTATAATATTAATAGGCAAACTTACCGATGTAAGTTTCACAGTTCTACCCCGATTTTGACAAAAAAACTTATCATTTGAAAGGTATTTCTTTTGAGCTGTTACCCAGATTTACAGATTTTCATCATCTGGAATATTTTTTTGGAGTTATGATCGTTTAAAGTTGCAACTAACACATACATAAAATTATAAAATGTTTAGTTTGTTTTCTTCATTGAGCTGAATTGTGAAGCATACCTTTATTAAATGAAAAAATAAAATTTCGTTGATAATTTAGATTTTTGTTGACCTGTTATGTTGTTGAAGGGTGAATATAATTCGGCTTAAGGTCATCGGTTGTTAAAAGATTCTCTTTGTTATAAGAACATTTTGTTAAAAATAAATAAAAACAAGTTTTTTTTATTTTTTTTTTATTAATTTTTAAACAATATTTATAACAATATTCCTTTCCATATATTTCTATCAACTTTGTTGATCATCATCAGGGATAATCTGATAAATAACAATAAAAATAAAATTAAAAACACAAATAATTTTGAATTGATCATTAACAAAAAACAATAAAAATCATTTAAAAATTATATTTACTTTAAAACAAATTTTTTAATTGTTTGAGTTATAACCTTCTTTTACACAGTGTAATTGTCAACTAACTTTTGTTTTAATCGTTTGTGTTTGTCAACCGTATGTCTGTAGATCTTAGCGACGTTTTCCGTATCTCTCTTATAATTAAGAGCTTTGTCATTGGGAACATTCATTATATGAAGCATTTCCAACATAAATCTTTTCCTATAATTATTTTCCTCTTGTAAAATTTTTGTAGAATCAAAGTTTGGTTTATGTTTGTTTATTGAACAATGGACAGCGATTGCGGTTTTTGCTCTATTGGTCTGTTAATAGCTTTTAAATCCGATCGATGTGAGGATAATCTAGTTTTTAGTTTGGTTTTTGTTGTACCAATATAAACTTTGTTGCATATTTCTTTTTCATTGCCGTCACAACTAATTTCATATATAAGATTATATTTATCATCATATCTGCTTTTGTTTTGGTTTTGCTAAATAATTTTCCAATTGTATAGCATGTTTTAAATGCTAACTCGTATTTATCGCGATTGTAAATGTTGGTATTCTTTATTCTCTCAGACAACCCCGGTATATATGTTGTCGATTTATATATTTTTCTTGGTTTTGTTTCTCTGACAATCCTATTCTTAGATTTTACGTGTTCGATTAGATCTCGAATAATTTTCTTGGGAAATTCGTTTTTGCGCAATGTTTTTTCGATAATAATAATGTTCTCTTTATAAAATTCTTCATCACTTATGCCCAAACCCTTTTTATAAAATTTGTTGCCGTTTTATTATAATCCTCTGAGGATGTTTCGAAAAGAAATTAATCAATCTTCCCGAAGCTGTAGTTTTCTGATGCCAATTTACCTTAAGGGTCTGTCCGGTTCTAATAACTACCGAGTCTAAATATGGTAGTTGGCCATCTACCTCTTGTTCCTTCGTAAACTGAATACATCTGTTGTAAGAGTTTATCACTCTTAGGGTTTCGTTGACTGCGTCCCTTTTTATAATGGCGAAGATGTCATCGACGAATTTGGTTAAAATCCTGGGTTTTGGTTCCACTAATTCCATTGACCAATCTAGCAGCTCTTCCATAACTATATCAGCAATTACAGGCGAAGCTGGTGACCCCATAGGCAATCCCTTCCGTTGCTCCTATATGTACTTTTGATATTTAAAATATCTTGTGTCTTTAATGCAAAAAGTTAAAATTTCCATAAAAAGGTCTTTTGGTATTTTAGTATAATTTTGTAAAATGTCCAATTTTCCCTCAATAGTGCTTAGCGCCAAGTTTACTGGAATGCTTGGAAACAATGATATCACATCAAAAGATATCAAGATTTCAGTTGTCGATTTTTGTATTGTTTGTTCTCGATTTAAATTGAACTGCATCTTTGACATTGTATTTAGAAGTTTTAGTTAGATTTTTCAATATAAATATTTACCATATATTTACATAAATCATATGCCGGGGAATTAATTGAAGAACAAATCGGACGTAGTGGTGTACCAAATTTATGGATTTTTGGTAATCCATATATACGGGGTGCTAAAGCGGTTTTATTAATTAATCTGAATTTATCTTTAGATATTAAAAAGTTTTTCTATCAGTGAATTATTATACCCTATACCACTATGTGGTTTGGGTATAATGACTTTGTGCTGCTGTTTGTAACAACCAAAAATATTTGACTTACACCCATCTTTAATTATAGCGATCGAATCAGAATCACTATCTGATTCGATTTAATGATGTCCGTCCGTCCGTCCGTCCGTCCGTCTGTGTGTCCATGTAAAGCTTGTAATCAAACTGCAGGTCGCAAATATGAATATATTTTGACGAAATTTGGTATTTGATCTTTCATCGACCATGGGATGAACGCTATTGAAATTGGTGAGAATCGGTCCATGTTCAGACCTAGCCCCCATACAAATGACCCCTATGAAATCAACATATATTGCCATAAGATCCAAATTATCACACAAATCTTAGTCAAATTGGGTTTGTATGTATATATTATATCCATTAATCAGTAGTCCAAAAATGATCCCTATTGGACAACTCTTAGTCATAGGCCCCATATAGAGCTGCTTCTCGATCTTCACTTAAATCTATCAAAAAACAAAAATATTGCACTGATTCTTCTCAAATTTTGTTTGTATATATTTTTGCAAAATACAAGAGACTTTACCAAACAGGGTCAGGATCGGTCCATTTTTGGGCCTAGTCCCCATATAGATATAGCATCCGATATGAACTTTTACATATCTGCAGCCGAGAAAATTAATAAAAATCACACTCAAATTTGGTTTATGCTTATTTTCTATATCCAGTTAGTTGGGCCTGAGAGATAGGGTCTCTAAACGCATGGTATAGGGTATCGTATAGTCGGTCTAGACCGACCATAATTTTCTTACTTGTTTTTATTTTGTAGAACTGTGGTCGGGTGTTTTGTTAGCCTTTTATAGGTGCACATATCACTTACTATTGTTCTCATTTTGTTTTCATATTCGTTTTTGGTCATTACCACTGTTTTATTACCTTTATCCGCGTTACCTATTTATCGCTCAAATATTACTGGAAGGAGTTCCAATTTTCTGTCACTGTTATCGAGTCACACAACATTTTCATTAATATTTTTTTTTACTCACCATTCTGTTTAGTTTTCTAATTAAAACAAACATTGTTACGAATAGAGTTATATGAACTTAACGATAAAATATGATAATTTTTATTCATAATAAATTTTTTAAGAAAAAAATATTCAATAAAGAAGAGATTTGTTTTTTCTAGCTTTATTTAACTTCTCTTCTTAACAATTATACACATGAAAAATGTTTAGCAAACTCTGTCGGCAAAAACACACACAGCCTTAAAATAAAAAAATATACATAATCGTACACATGTAGTTATGTGTATATCTATAAAGCATAATACATGTTAATAATAAATAAATGTTATATAAATTAAAATTAATTATATATTATTACAAAGGCTAATAATATGATATTAATGAAGAAATATGTAATTTAATTTAAAATTTAAATACTACAATTGGAAAAATGCTAAACAAATGAATGTGGATTAATTGAAACGAAATTTTTAAACATATTTAGCTTAAATTAAAAATGATGGTATTATATATATTGTTTAATAATTAAACAATTTTATTGTAGCCTAATTTCTGGTAGAAATGGTTCTAAAACTATTCAGAAAGAGTGATTTATCATGACATTCTAAGCTTTAATAAAAATGTACATCACATGATCTATTAACGACAATTTTCGACAAATTTTCATCACATATTTTTTAGTAGACCCTATATGTATTTCGAAAACAATGAAAAGATGTATTAGCAGATTCTGTAAAATTAGTTTTTCTGGTATTGTTTTAATAAAATCTCCACAATTTTTGTAGCCGATTACTTAATACAGTTTATCAGGACATTGTTTGCATAATGAAAAAATATTTAATTATTACATTTGAAAATCGACATGAACAACAATATGATAACTTTGTTAAAGTTTTTTATATTTTAATTAATATATTAGATGAACATCTTGAATAAAAGAAAAACATTAAATCGAATGTTAGAAAATATAAAGATAAAAGAAAAGAAATAATTTATATGATGTAAAACAATTGTTTCTAAAATTAAAGTTAACACGGAAAAGATTCATTGTAATATAATATTGGGCCTTTTGTATCAATTACATATTGAAACTGTCTCGACATTGAAGCAATTAATTTTGAAATATCGTATTCCTGCGCTATATTCATTAACTCCTTTATTTTCTAAATTTATTTTCACCACATTTTTCCACAAATGTGTCTAGAGTTGTACAATGGAATTTATATCTGGGCTTTGTATCAATTACCTTACAACAGTTAGTACAACAACAAAGCCCGACATTAATCCGATTTATGTATTGGAAAACTACCTTGGTATAACATTGATTTGTATTTTTAAATGTCTTCCGGGTCAACAAATTCAAATTTGTGAACACCTTTGATAAGTTCGTCTCAAAATATCGAGGTAGATGTCTTTTTGATTCCATTATATCAAATTCTTATTTCACAGACGCCCTATTCATTCCCACAGTATAATGCTCAGTTTTCCAAATTGATATCTACCGTTAAGGAGATAGAGCTTTTCAATAAGATGTTATTGAACAATATAACATCATTTTAGTTGATCACCAAAAATGACGTCATCTTAAAAATCAGATGGAAGGCAAATGTGTTATTTTACGAAAAATAAGTTTTTCTCGATGTTTCGTATCAGACATCAACTGCACATTCATTTTTCAGCTGTCGTTCTTGTGCTGGAGTTGATTATCATTAATAATATTTTTACTTTAATGCCTTAATGATATTTATAACCTTGATCGGCTTGTGTTTTAATTATATTATTTTTTCTTTATCGGCTCCATTAATCAGATTGTAAACGGTTCTCAGCTTTTTAGTTTAAACATTTCAGCTAATTCCTTGGCTGATTTGCCTTTGTAATAATGGTATTAAAACCGGTTGAATTTCTTTCCCACATATGACATTCTTCGCATGTTTTTAATGGCTGTCTTTACTGTCTGAACTCAGATCTTCGATCCCTACTCGCGTCTAAACACAAAATTAGTAAAAATATGAATGGTTATTCAAACGCCAACTGTTTTTTTTTTGTTGCTTTAACAGCCAATCAAGTGTATGTATTTGGCAAAGAGCTGTTTGATGATATTATCTGCTTTGGTTGATTATTATGAGTTATATATGCACATATATCAATATATGAATATATTAAAAAGAACTCTGCAAAACTATCAATTTGTTGTCGTATTTCCTTTGTCATTTAAAAGAATTTGAATTTTTTATTATCAGTTGCAAACAATTCCTTGAAAAACTGTATTCAAAATTTGCATGAAAAACTAAATATAACAAGCAGTGAATTTCTAGAGATGCTTAGTAAGAGATAACGTTTTTTTATTTATTTGCTGTCCGTGTGAACATAGCATAAAACATTGTCTTCTTATAGAATGTTCAGACGGCAAAATGAACCACTTGGTTCGCTCTCTGAATCACGACTGCGAACCTTGGTGATCAGACGATTGTTCTTGTTTCATTTTGACGTTTATATTTTTTGAGCAAATATTTGAAGACATCCTTCTACACTTTACGTTTCACTATTTAATTTTTTCCATTTTTATTTAAATATATATGTAACTATATACTTTTTATTTGTGAAATGTTTCTATTTATTTTATTGCACACATTAATTTTTTGTTTTTTCTTTGTTTATATATTTTTGACAGCTAGTTTAGATAAACTAGCGATAATTTTTGTTAAAAATTGGAGATGATAGTAAATTCTTCGTGGTTCAGAACTAGATTCAAAATAAACAAAAAATATGTATGTATGGCGAAACATGTTGATTCTATCATGATTGGGGCGCGAACTGAAAATGAGAGAGCGAACCAAGAATTTTGCTGTCCGTCTGAACATAGCATTATATGTATGTAATTACTCCTGTTTAAGTAACACAAACGATAGACAAAACGGTAGTAATTGTACAAAAATTTTTGGCATTATCTTTCGTTTCGTTTGTCGCTCGTGTGACAGAAACAAGCCCTTAGCAAAATATTTATTGACATTAACTTAACTTTTGGGAGATGTTTAATCTAATTATAAATTTATACTAATTACATCTATGGGGGGAGGGGTATGGGCATGTTCTGTGTTTAGAGTTTTAATTTTCAAACTGAATCATTTATTTTGTTTCTAACAATATTATAGATCAAAAATAATTTACGTATTTAATTATTATATTTTCTTATTTCGCTAAACTTAGGACAGAACATTATATTAAGGACACTTTAAGGATCTTAACAATAATTATTATTGCCAATGTTTTATAAAAAGAAAACCTAGAAGAAAGTTGAGTCCTATAAAACTATTTGTGTTTCACCATTTTCTATTTATGTTTTTCTTAAATTGTTTTTTTGTTGATTCGATATAACAATCAATAACTTATCGATAACTTTGCTAGCCTGTTGTTGTTGGCTAATCAATGCTTGTTTAAGCTCTTGAATCTCTTGTGTCAAATATTCAATACGATCGGTGTTTTCGTCAATTTTCGTATTGATGTTAGTCAAGATGGTGGCTTCAAAAACTTCCGGGGCATAGGGCGTCGTTGTGGAAGTCTGATTACTTTCGCAATTGTATTTATTTTTGTATGACAGATAAGTGGCATCTGACGATTTGGCCGATATAGTATGACCGAAATGTTTACGCATTTTACCCACTTCATAGGCTTTCATCAGAATATCACGGGGCAGACGTTTTTCACTGGGATTTAAGGGTTTTACACATAGAACGACACGATAGGCCTGCGGTGACACTAAAGCCGTATAGTGTAGTAAATTTCGTAACCAAGGCGGCAGATAACCATTAAATAACGCCGATTCTATATACGATATTAACTTGGTTTGTCTTACTAACTTGGACAGGCCAGCGGTCTTTTTCAGACCTTGTATATCATGAACGGCTATACCCACTAGGAGATTCATGAGAATAATGGTCACGAACAGCAGAAACAATACAAAAGTAATTTGAGCACTTACTTCCAATAGAAAGGGCGGATCTTTGCCGTCCGGATCATTTATCAAAAGCGATAGATCTTGTTCGCCTATCATCATTACCAATACAGATATAAAACCCATAAATGGATTCGCAAATGACGAGGACGAGGGAAATATCACACAAAATGATATAGTAAATCCTATGAGCATACACGAGTAGGCCATGAATAGTTTCGCAAATTCACCCTGCACCCTAGTGTACATGGCCACATAAACATCAAAGACCGGCAATTGACCTATCATCAACATAAGATTTGTCCAGCCTAGCAAGACCGCAAAGGCACCTATATGATTTTGAAAGGTATATGTCTGTTTTGTATAAATATACGATATGACAAAGACACTGGTGATGACAAACCATTCCATGATATTTTCCACCTGGATGACATAATGTTTAAATGATGAATAACCCGTTATGCCATAGACTTTTCGAAATATTTCTACTATTGTGATAGCCACCAAAACCCACCATTGCATTTCCATAACGAACGGATTATTGCGCAACATGTCACCCAAAATGGATTGCTTCTGACAAAGCTCCTGAGCCTGTATGGTGGTATTATCATCTTTGCTGCCATTATAACAATTATGGGCCAAGGCCGTGAGTACGTACAGTGTTAGGAAGAGTATAAAGAAAAAACAAAATATTAGACGACCTATATAGTATTTTCTAATTTTGCCCCATTTGATATACAAAAAGGAGGAACATAGAGGATGTTCCAGTATCTCTTTTTGGCCCTCATCTACAAAGGTATTCAAATAACTTATCTCTCTAGGATGACAGTGTTGTAAAAGTTGGCGAAAATCCAATTCCAGTTCTACTTCACGATTAACCGGATCCTGGGAATGATGTAGAGTGATGGCAGCATCTAGTTTTTGTCTTATCATGGCCACAGAGGCTGGCGTCTTGCGCGTAATCACATTTAGGGCAGAAGTACCTTTCTTCGATTTGGTAGTTACATCAGCTCCATGATATATTAGCATTTCCACACATTGAGCCAAACCATCTAGGGCGGCCAAATGTAAAGCAGTAAAGCCATAAACATCTTTGTGATTAACATTCGCTCCCCATTGTATTAATAGCTCCAGAATATCAAAAGCATTTTCAGATTTACCGACGGCTGCATGCAAGGGAGTTCTATGATCAAAGTCTTCAGCATTGGGATCGGCATTGCCATTTCTCAACAGCGACTCCACACATTCCAAGCTAGAAGTGCGAGACGCCAAATGCAAGGCTGTAAAACCTCTATGATTTTTTAATTTGGCATCGGCTCCTTTAGCTAACAACAGATCAACACATTCAACATTTCCCTCATCGGCGGCTAAGTGTAAAGCGGTCGATTCTTTTTCTCGAATGCATATTCTAACATTAGGATCAGCACCGTTGGCCTTCAATAAGATCTCTAAACATTGTGTATTACCCAAGTCGGCCGCTAAATGTATAGCATTGGTACCATTCGGCTTCAGGGAATTTACATCGGCTCCTTCGTTTACAAACAACTGCAAGCATTCTAAGGCATTGGCTCGTACCGCACAATGTAATAGACTCTCTTCACAGTTGGGCTTATTGGTATCTATCGTTAGTTGGGCTCCATTGTTTATCAAATATTTGGCCGCTTCTTGCGAGTTACCAAAGGCTGCACAATGTAAGGGTGTATAACATTTTGGCTGAAAGTTAACGTTCATGCCCTTGCCCACCAAAAAGGTAAGCGTTGATAAACAGCCACTAAATGCACCCAAATGTAAAGCGGTGATGCCATTTTGATCACAATAATTCAATTCAGCTCCTATATCCAATAGACTTTGCAATAGATCCCATCTCTTTAAAAAGGCCGACCATAAAAAGCAGAGATTCTTCTCGATCTGTGAGGCGGACTCAAAATGTGTTTTAGTATTTTCTTCGATAACATTGCCCTGTTCGATATCTTCAAAATAGCGTATGCGACCGGCGGCATTTTTCATTTGATCTATTAGACTTATGCGCAATGTGTCGTTGCATATTTGTACACTCAATTCACTGGTGGGTTCTTCGAAACTATCATACATACTGGGTGCACTTTCAGCTGGTGGCGATGGTCCACATTCCATATATTCAAATTCTCCGGGTGTTGGGTATTGTGCTTCGATCATTGCATCGGTATTGTTACGCCATCTTACCATAAGATTAGGCGGTATTGATTTGAATCTGTGTTTTGGGTGTGGAAAAAAGAAATAAAAATATAAGTAAATATAGTGTTAGGTATTTAAAGAAATATATATTAAATCGATATCAATTATAGATGTGTGATTGAATGTAATGACCTATTTTATTCAAAGAGAATTAAGTTTATTAATTCAACTCCCATTTTTATTGATAACTAATAGAAAACGTTATTGTGAGTCTTGATTTGCACAGCTGCAGATCGTTTAATTATAGCTAATCTCAACGAGGGAGCAGATGAAATATCAAGTGTACAAATAAGTTTCCGCCGTTGGACTTCTTCAATTTGAAGAAATCTACATCTAAGGGACCTTAAGTGAGATAAGTTGTTGGAGTGGTTGCATAAGTTTAAGAGCGTTAAATTTGATATCGAAGACAAGAAACGTACCGGAAGGCCGAAAGTTTACGAAGACGCGGAATTGGAAGCATTATTGGGTCAAGATTCGGGCCAAACGCAAGAAAAACTTACACTTACCTTGGGGGTGACTCAACAAGAATTCTACATTGCTTAAAATCATTGGAAAACAAGGAAATTGGGATCCATATTAACTGATGTAGACATACATTGAACGACGATTTTCCACATGTGAAATATTGCTTGCCAAGTACAAACGAAAGTGTGTTATATATACATCATATAGTCATTGTTGTTTAAAAACTGAGTTACTGTGATAACCCAAAAAGGAAGAATTCATGGGGGACACCCGGCCATACCTCAGCATCTACAGCTAAACCAAACATTCACTAAAAAAAACTCTTGTTGTATATTTGGTGGGTTCCGCTTGGACCCGTGTATTCCGCTTGGACCCGTGTATGAGTTGCTTAAGTAGAAAAAACCCATTACTGGGGCTGTCTACAGAACACAATTGATGAGATTGAATCGAACACTCAAGGAAAAGCGTGTACAATACTACTTCAGACACGATACTACTCGTCCGCATGTTGCGGCATTGGTAAAAACCTGTTTGGAAACAATCAATTTGGAGGTTTTACCTCACCTGTCATATTCACCAAACTCCTGCTTTCCACATGTTTGGATCGATGACACATGGCCTGTCTGAGCAACACCTCGCACCATTTGAAGACATCAAAAATTGGATCAATTAATGGATAGCCTCAAAAGATGAAGACGGCTTCCGATGCGGTATCCGTATGATACCAGAAAAATGGTAAAAAATAGTGGCCACCGATGGACAATGCTTTGAAGAAAACAAGATTCCATTCTTTCACAATAAATGCCCATTTTTTTTTATAACAAACGGAGGATAGTTATGCACATAATAGTTAAACTTGGGGTTAATGTAAACTACAATTTCCTAAGTGTAAATCCAACGATTCAGTACTACAGAACCCTATGCGGTTGCCTTACAATATCAGAGGCAAGAGGGAATTAACATCCTGTACTATCACCAGGAGAATGTGGCCTCGCGGTTAGATAACTCAATGATTTTTTGAATAAAATATATTTTTTCGGCAAAAAAAGCCGAGTTTCAGATTTTTCCCACTTTTTTTTTATTTATTTTAAAATATAGGTCCTCAAAATATGCGTTCGTTCGTCCCAAATTTGTTACCGCCGAGCCATTTCTACAGGTTTCAAAACATGAAATAGTGGTGCGAAATAGAAAATAGAATAGTGTTGCGTTGTCATGGTGGAAGAGCAGTTTTTTCTTCGTCAAATGCGATCAATAATGCGAAATGGCGAATCTGTCCAAAAGCTGTGAATAATATTCTTCGATGATCGTTTTACATTTTTCAAGATAATCGGTGTGAATGAACACCGCATGAAAAAAGCTGTAGCCGTGATCTTGTAAGTCGACAGACCTACATTGGCTTTTTTGGTATACGTTCATCCGGAGAAGTCCTCTGCTTTGAATTTTTATTGCTAACAAACATAATGCTTAAAGCTATTAGCTATGTCTCCATCAACGTCTAATATTGCAATTAATTATTAATTATTATTATTATAATTATTCCTGATGATGCTTTTCAAGGAAAAGCGAAATATTGAATAAATAAAGAATATTTATACAAAACAACTTAGACCTCGAGCCTGGACATTTTATTTTGAAAACTATTCATTATTTTTTAGAACTGCTTCACAACGTCGAGGTATGGACTCAATGAAATTGTTGATGATATCCATTGAAATTGTTTGCCACTTTGAATTAACGGCCTCTGGGGATCTGTCGTGTTTAGGTAATTTCGTGTCGTGTTCGTGTCGATCTACAATTTCCCATAGATTTTCTATGAGATTGAGATCTGGCGATTAGATTGTAATCATTCGGTTACATGTTTGGAGGTGTGTTTTGGGTCATTGTAATGCTGGAACTTCCAGACCATGGACATATTTTCCTCCGCGTGTGGATATATTACGTCCAATTCCAGTTAGAGTAACTTTTACTACATTAATTGGACCCATTCCGAAAAGCAACTCAATACCATAATATTGCCGCCGCCAAATATAACAATTTTGGTTTGTATATTTTGGGTCTTGTCTTTTTTCCTTTCGTCATCTACAAAGGATCTTCCATCATGGCCTCTTAAATTAAACTGAAAAGAGAACAGTATTCCTATTCCGCTTTTTCTCAGATATCAGTGGTTTCTTCACAGGAAGACAACAAACAAAATCAGCCTCAATTGCTCGTCGGGAAACAGTTCGAGCACATATTTATACCCTATACCACTATGCACTCAGGGTATAATATTTGACCTGACCCACTTTTTATTATACCGATTGTTTCAGAATCACTTTCTGAGTCGATTTAGCGATGTCCGCCCGTCCATCTAACCGTCTGTACCTTGCAACCAAACTACTGGTCTCAAATATGAATATATTTTGATACAATTTTGTACATAAACTTCTATCGGCGAACGCTAATGAAATTGGTGAAAATCGGTGCATGTTGAGACCTAGTCCCCATATAAATGACCTCTATGAGATCGACTTAAATTGCCATAAGAACCAAATTATCATATAGATCTGGTTAAAATTGGGTTTGTGTGAATTTATTACATCCATTTATCAGTAGTCCAGAAATAAACCCTATATGACAATTCTTAGTCATAGCCCCCATATGAAGCTACATTTCGCGATCTTCACTTAAAGCTATCAAAAACAAAAATATTAAGGCAACATTTATGTACATTTTTTAAACTCTCTTCCCATTAAATTATTCTGTTTTTGACTTGTTTTACGGGGTCTGCCGTCTAAATGTTGAGTCTTTACTAGAGTTCAGAAAAAACACACACTGAATAAAAAAATCTGAAACACCCCTATAATAACGACAACAATTGTTTCAACCAAATTTATAAAAATTTATAAAAAAAAAAAATAAAAAGATAATAATAAAAATAAAAAAAAAAAAATAAAAATAATAAGACAGTAATAAAATAAAAACAGAGAAATGTTATATGTAATTTATGACTTGATTTCATTTTTTTCCAATCGCGAGTGGATAATGTTTTAATTTTTAGATGTACGCGTTGAAGAACATGATCTGTTTTTTAGTAGTACACGTGCAAGAAAACGAACTGAAAATAAAGCTACACTCGAATCTGTGTGGTTTATGTGTGCTCGAAACAAAATATACGTGATAGAAAAATGTTCTTGTAGATAACGAAATAATAAAATGAATCACAGTCATGATTGTGTTTGGCACCGTACAAAATTTAGAAACACACATAATTGATATGAAAATAAAAATATGTATTGGCTCCTTTAGAACAGAATATTGTGTGTTTGATGTGTATATTTTCTGAACCTTGGTCTTTACCATTCCTCTCTCACGATATTTCTTGAATTTATCGATTTTTCTTTTGCTTAAGACCAGTGAAATCATCAATTATTCTAGTTTTTAACGCTTCAGAAACCTTTATCCTTGCCCTTATATTATAAGCTTAAAACATTGAAAAATACACTTGTATTTAAAAAAAACAGTTGAAAGAAAATATAAATATTTTAATAACGATTAAGATTTTATACATTTTATTTTATACCATCTTTTATTTTTATTGTTTTAATCAACTCTGGTACAGAAGTTTTAAAGTTTCCATTGTTTTGGCATCGCTAAAAAATATTATTTTTTCATTTATCTGTTTGTTTTTTAAATTGTTTTTTTTTTTTTTATTTTCTAACGAATTTGTTGTATGTATATTAATAGGGAACACACCAAAGCCTGATCTCGCAAAAAAAAAAAGAACAACAACATAATTTTATTTTACGACTTAAAGCGAACTTATTAAAAACCAACATAGACAAATTTAGAATTTTGAAAAAGTTTCCAATGTATTGTCAGCCACTGTTTAAATATCGATATCATTTGGTGTATGTATGTCTATAGTGAACCCTGATTCCCGAACTTCACTTAAATCTATCAGAAAAATAAAGTATTGGATAGATTTTTTCAAAATCAGTTTATATATGTTTTTGAGAAAAGTAAGTGACTTTACCAAATATGAGCATGATGGATCCATTTTTCGACCTAGTCTCCATATAAAAATAACATCAGATATGAACTTTTGCATATTTGCACGCCACAAATTAATAACAATACCACTAAAATTTGTTTTATGCTTATTTTCTATAGCCAGTTATTGTCTCAGCAACGGTGGAGCCAAGACCCTCTCTCGAAACGCATGTTATAGGTCTAGACCGACTATAATTTTTTTTACTTGTTAAAAATAGAAGAAAAAAATCCTTTATATAAAATTATTTATTAAATTCCGCCCATCTGTTCCAACCTGTTCACTAAATAGCAACAATGCAACAGTTACATTGTTCGGTAAACATGTTTGACTACGAGTGTGTACAATGAAAAATATGTCTTGAATCTGGGTAATGTGCGTATTGTTGTTTAAAAAAAGTAGAAAAACAAAAACATATGTATGATTTAAACAAAAAAACTATTGTTTTCTATAAACACCACCACCAGTTTTATAAAAATGTAAATATTTTTTTTTTATAATTTTTTTTTTAATTTTTGTTACTATTCATCCAATAATAAATCGTACTTTTCAAATAGAGAAATTGTTTTTTATACACTTTTTTCACACAAATTAAAACCAAAAAAAATGAAAAATTTAAATAATTTATGCGGATTTAAGGCAACTTTTCGAAATATTAGTAAAAACTGTTTTCATGTTGTTGTGATTGAGTTAAAATAACAAAAAGAAAAAAAAAAACATAAAAACTACACTCTACACAAAGATTAATTATGACTTTTTGAGAATTTAATTTTTGTTGTTGTAATTTATTATTTAATTTTTAATATAAAGACGACACTATACACTGTTTCAAGCCATATCCATGGATGCTGCCAGTTGGATAAAGTATTTTCTAATTTCATTTTAATTTTCGATTAATTTTTAAAGCATTTTTTTTCGCATTGCACTGAAATTAATCTGTTTTAAGCTCGTTGATCTCACTTGTTATTTAAAAATTGTCGTTAGTTTAGCCATTTTATTGGTACGACCGTATTCATTGTTAGTTCAAATTAAACTGAAAACTGAATTCAAAAAAATGATCGACCATCGACAACAATTTGTTTATTTGCATGTTGTTGTTGTCGTTGTTGTTTTTGGCAGCAGCAGTAGTAGCAGCTTAAAAGTTTAACGATCGATTACGGCTTGTTGGCTGTTGTGATACAAACAGCAAAAGCAACAGCCAGCACCTACAAACTTGGCTTTTGTTTTATTCTATTTCATACAATTAATTTCTCTAATAAAGCAATTTTTTTGTCGTTATTTTTCATGCATGTGACTTATTGAGTTTTTTTTTTATTTGTCAAAAATTCCGCGAAACTTCTTTTTTTTTGCAATTCAAATATCGAATTGAAATAGATTTGGTCAACATCAGTCGTATTAAATAAACCTGTTCGTGTCGTCGTTCATAGTTGGTTTTTGTATATAAAAAAAATTCTATAATCATTTTGTCTAAATTAATTATTAGCACATAATTAGGGGGTATGTTTACTAGGAGATTTGCCGATTTAGTTGTTGTTTATTGTTCCATTTATAATAAATAGTTTTTTTTGACGTTTTATTTAACATACTGTGAGCGTCAAAAGAAAGTAAACACCAATTTTTCATCTTTAAATTGTCTAATTACAAAGTTATTTTAACTTATGATAAAAAGTAATATTACAATGTTTACTACTATACTATTTAGAAATTGATCACTATAAAATATGAAATCAAATCAAGTGGAAACATTGCACAAATCACTCGAAAGTGGATTTTCACTCAGATTTTCATATTTCACGCATCAAAAAAAAAAAAAAGTAAGAAGTGGTGATTCTCACTTCGCTTTTATATATTTCGGAGAAAACTCTAAACTTTTTGTGACAAATTTATATTGGTCACATCGTTTACTTCACGAAAATTTCTCACTATGGGAAAGCAAACAACGGCTTATACTCGGAAAATTATGTTAGATTGAAAAGAAAAAGGTAAATCCTTGCCATTGATAAAACGCTAAACAGCATCAGAATGAAATCTTCACGCCTAAAGCGGCTTAGTGGTACTGAAGACCTGTAGTAAGAGAAGTAACGCGCTCAGGAGAGCGCTTCAAAAAAATGGCCTACATGGAAGCATACCACGCAAAAAGCCATACATTCGCTAAAAAGTACAAAAATGAGGCTCTATCTTTTTGGAAAAACATTATATACGGATAAGACCAACTCCGAAAAGACCCATAAAAATATGACGTGTTAAGAATGAAGCCTTCAAAGACAAGTGTGTTACCAACACTGTCAAAAGCGATGCAGGCTCAGTTATAGTTTGGGGCTGTATGGCGGCAACAGGTGTTGGTAATCTTGTTTTATAACCTATACAACTATGTGGTCAGGGTATAATGACTTTGTGCTGATGTTTGTAACCATCTTTTATTATACCTATCGACTCTGAGTCAATTTAGCGATGTTCATCCGTCTGTCTGTCCGTCCGTCTGTGTGTCTATGTAAACCTTGTGATCAAACTACAGGTTGCAAATATGGATATATTTTGATGAAATTTGGTATATAAGCTTTTGCCAGCCATAAGACGAACGTTATTGAAATTGGTGAAAATCGGTATATGTTCAGACCTAGTCCCAATACAAATGACCCTTGTGAGATCGACTTAAATTGCCATTAGACACAAATTATCATATAGAACTTGGTCAAATTTGGTTTGTCTGTGTTTATTACACACAATAATTACTAGTCCAAAAATAACCCTTGCAGAAGATTTAGTCATAGCCCCCATATACAGCTGCTTTCTGATCTTCACTAAATCTAACAAAAAACTAAATTATTGCACAGATTTTTCTCTTATTTGGTTTGTATAGGTTTTTGCAAAAATAAAGGGACTTTATCAAATATGGTCAGGATCGCTTTATTTTTTGACCTAGCTTCCATATAAATATAGCATCCGATATGAACTTTTTTATATCTGCAGGCAAAAAAAAAATCCAATATGAACTTTTTTATATCTGCAGGCCAAAAAAATAATAATGCCACTCAAAATTGATTTATGCTTATTTTCTTTATCCAATTAGTTGGACCTGAGACCCCTCTCTAAACGCATGGTATAGGGTATCGTGTAGTCGGTCTAGACCGATTATAATTTTCTTATTTGTTATTGACTCCACTATGCACAAAATCGATTACTCAGCCATTTTGAAGGATAATGATGCTCCTAGCGTCGAGAAATTAGGCTTGACTGAAAACAGAACAACGATCCAAAGTATAATACGTCTATGATGCCTATTATGAGCAACTTTCGATTTTCGATTGTGGTCGAATTAACTGATCGAACGAATATTCATTTGGTATTATAGCGCGCATTCGATAAAATAGCGCTATTGTGAATTTCACTCAATTGGATTATTCACAATAGTACATATTTATCAGCTGGCACTATAAATAAACATTGTTTGTTTACAAAATTATTAAAGGAAAAAAAAAAAAATTATTTATTAACATACAATTTGACAATACGAATTTGACATTCGATAGTCGATGTTTGATAGCCAGCGAAGATCGAACGTCGAATGCAACTCATAATAAGGGCCTAAAATTCTGAAAGAGTGGCTACTGTACTGGAAACTTAAGAGAGTGGATCATTCGCGTCTGTCCCCTTAACCCGATCTAGAATCTGTGAGAAAATCTTGACAGAAAAACAGACAAAGTGCCATATCAAGCAAGGCAGGCTTAAAGAAGGAAGATTGAAGCGAAATCTACCCCGATACAACAAAATAACTTGAGTTGATGCCTAGGAGGCTAAATAAGGTACTTAAGCCAAAAGAAAACAAGTAAAATTTAAAAAAATTTTAAAGTTTACATTTGGTATTGAAGTTCTGTTGCCTTTTGTTTGCCATTTCTTTTTTTTTTTTTTGACGTGTAAAATTTGGTGATTTTCTAAATAAAGTGCATTAATTTCTGTTTTGTATTACTTTTGTTTATTGTTTATATTGAGTTCAGCTATTATTAAATAATTCTTGAACTCCTTATGATTATTTTTGATTTTGTGTTAATTACTTCTTTTTATTAAAACTTTTAATATGAGTAACGAAGGTGTTCACTTTATTTTGACGCTCACAGTATAAATTTTTGTCAAAGAAAAATGAGAAATATATTTTTATAAATATTTCGCATGGTCGAGTAAATAAAATAAACAATCGAAATTGTTCGTAAAACTTGTTGGTATAGTGAAACTAAAATTGTTGAAAGATGTTTAAAAAGATATATTCTTACAGTATTAAATGAAATTGGCTAAAAGTATTTGTTTTATAATAGATTTATAACCAACAGTTTCCAATTTCAATAAGTATTGTCAAACATTTCATTTCTTAAACGCAAATGTTTCCTATATTTATAAATGTGCTTTCATATTAATGTCCCAGCATAACTTTTTAAAACCGGTTCCCAACATTATCTGTTTTAAAATATTCTTCTTTAAATTCCTAAGAACACACGTGTATGGTCTACACCCAGCACAAGTTATACGTTTTAAAGATGTGGATCTATAGAGGAAACATATTTAGTTTTTAAATAAAAAAAATGCATATTAAGATAGAAATAATCGTAAATCATTAACTGTAATGTGTTGAAGAGTAAAGTATGTTTCAAATAAGATGTTATTTAAATTTAATTTCATTTTTATTTTTATGTTTAAACAAAAATGTTATTAATTATATATGTATTCGTGTCCACTCCGTTCCCAGCGAATGTCCTTCATTAAACTTTGTGCTCTTTGTTATGCCTTTGGAGACATTTTCAGTCAACATCTCTTACAGTTTAAATGGTGCGTGGTAAAGAAGAAGAAAGCATCTTACAGTTGCTAGAAAAAATATCCGTAAACTTGAAGATGAAAATTTAAAATATTAATAACAATTTTAATTAGTGGAATCCCACGAATTATGCAACGACGTACAGAACTACTGTTGCATCGATTTTATTTTAGTAGAAAGCAAACTTGTTTGTATTAAGTTGATTTGACTTATTTATATTTCTTTTGGACATTACATTTTGAGCTGAGAAGTCGTTCTACGAGAGACTTGTTAGCATTGCTTTCAATCCATTCACAATTTTGGTGACAGTAAAGTGGTTGGTCTAGATATTTCCAAAGCGTTCGATCACGTATGGGATCGGCATTGAATTTTCTCGATTTATATCGAGTTTTCTCAGAGACCGCACAATACGTGTTGTTATTCATGGGGTCTCATCCAATCAGTTTTAGCTTAATTAAGATGTCTGTTTATTCCCTTTCTTTTCCTTATCTTTCTCAATGACCTTCTTAGTCAAACTCTCAATCCTATACACTCTTTCGCAGATGATAGAACATTTGTCAGTCATTATCCTTTAATTGTAACGACACACTCACTCAAGAAATGTTAACTATATCCGAGTGGTGTAAAGCGAATAGGGTCGATTTTAATGCGCGAAAGACTCAATGTTGTTTGCTGACCCATAGGGCTTTGGATTCAACAATGTTATCTGTATATATGTGTGGTATAGGTATTGATACTCATGATGTTCTTTGCATGAGAATTCCATGCTACATCCCTTGGAACGGTCGAAAGAAGCATTCAAGTGTCTTGGTTTTCTAAAACGGTGCAAACATTACTTCACTCCTTCTGATCTCATTAAAATTTGTAATACGAACGAACATCCAACTGAAAATGGAAAACAACTCCCAACTCCCAACAACTTCAAAATCTTCTTTGGAGCTATCAGACGTGTACATAGATGGGCGCTGATGCTCATTAAGGACAGTAGAGTGTCCAATTTCTTTCACACGTTAGAATATCGTCTGAATGTGGGTTGTGTAACACTGTGTTATATATGCTGGCCATGGGAAATATCCTTCTGAGATTAGCAAACTCATTCCAGGAGGCTGAGTTCAAGTTCGCTTTAATAGACCACATCCGTTTGTTGTCTATTGTCCAGTTAACAGCACAACGCATTACAGAGATAATTCGTTTATCAGTCCAACTAGCCGCATGTGGAATCAACTCCACACACAAGTCTCCTGACAGTTACAATCTATTAGAATTTAAGTCAAACGCTACTACTCCATATTTCCTCCTTTGTAGGGACATCCCTTGAGTGTTAGTTAATAATTAATGCTCAGAAATGAAGGTAAATCTTTTCATGAAATAGCTCGGATCTTAGACAGAACTACAAATCCACCAATTAAATTTTGTCAAAACCTCGTTCTGGTCGCCCCTCCAAACTGAGAACGACGAGCGAACTATGTTGGCGTCAGTAAAATAGAATCACAGAATCAGTGTTAGAATAATTAATTATAAAATCAAGGAATCCTTCGGCAAAGACATCCATGAAGATACCGTTCTTAAATTATTAAAAAATCTGATAATAGAAAAAACGTATGGGATTTCGAAATTAGTATGTAAACAAGGCTTCAGAATTTTGGGAACGTGTTTTATTTTCAGATGAAAGCAAAATATTGCATTTTAAAATAAAATTGTTTATAGGCAATAAACATTAAAAAAATTAAAAAACAAAGTAATAAATTGATAAAACATTTAATAGAGAAACGAAATAATAATTCGGCTTAGTTTAATATCTTCTAGTTTTTTTAGTAGTATGACATTTTTAATTTTAGGTGTACGGTTACTTTTTTCTAGAAATGTATGTTATTGGCATTCTTTTTACTCTCCTTTAAATTGATTTTTATTAGAACTCAATATCATTCAATTGGGACGTTTGGTGGATTGATGTTTTTTTTTTTTTTTTTTTTACAAATTCAGTATTATTTTCCCAGTTAAAATTTAAAATTGTTTCATTAAAAAAATGTATTTATTTTCTAAGCACTCTTCTGTATACACTTACAGTTCCCGTGGTTTAAAAAAGGATGACTTTTTCCCACGTTGACAAATAGCATGCCAGACAAGATATTTCGAACCAAATACCAAAAGAAGTTTTCGAATCTGGAAGTGTGTTTCCTTCAAAAATAGTATAATATTAAGGAAGTATGCTGAAGTTTACTTTGACGTACGTTTCGTCATCCATAATAAAGCAGTAAAATTTTCTTTCTTGATCCAGTTTTTATCGACTCTTTCGCTTTTCTGAGACTTCTGAGAATCTTCGATTTCTTGCAGGTTTTTAAGCCATTCCGTCCCTTGCATCATTAAACGTACGTTCGCCCTTATTTTTCTCTGGTGGACATGGACAATCTGGTTGACGTATGTATTTTATTTTTTTTATATTTGACATAGTTTCCATCTAATTTTTTATAAGCTGTCTCGTAACGATAGAAGAGTATATTTTCAGAGATTAATTAGGTGAAGTCAAAGTCATCATTTTTGAAAGACGTTTCCTGGGATGTATTTGTACCTGTATTTTGGCATGCCATGGACCAATCCTTCCTGTTTTCAGAAATATCAAAATGTTTAAAATTGGTTCATTCCCTTTCCCACAGGACCATGATATAATATGAGACATATGTCCCCCATTGATCGTCAAAGGTAAAAAAGAGGATGTTTTTACAACAAGTAATTTAAAATATTCTTTAATAATTTTTTTCGTTGAATTACCCTTCATGTATATATAGTGTATAAAAAATACGGAATTAATGGTGAGAAGCTACAAAGCAGTTACGGTCTTTTGTGAAACAAAAAGGGATTTGCAACTCTTTTCTGCTTTTAGTACAAATAACACATCGTTTTCATTCTACTAGTGAGAAAATTTCCAGTTAAAGGGCTATGACTGACAGGTATAAGAGTTGTCCAAATGCGAACGAAATTCCGAAAAGTTTATGAAAAATACCTCATAATTACTTGTGGATATTTTGTTAAACACAAAATACAAATTTAGCACTCCAAAATCGAAATAATCAAAAAAAAATTGGCGATAGAATTCGATCTTCGCTTTCCGATTATACTAAATAAAAATAAAAAATAAACAAAAATAGTAGTATTCGACACTGTGTGATCAATATTTCTGTGGTCTCAAGTAATAACTGCCTAAATCGAAAATCATGCTTCCGAGAAAAATAACTTTTTATATAAATGTAATGGGGCTTCATTACGGCTTAGGTCAGTAAGTTTATTATTAAATCTTTTTAAAAAACATTGTTAGAGAAATGGGGATTCCACGTAAATATAAAGTTTTGTTAATAGAATATGATAGCATACATAACTTAAATCATTCTAAAGTCGACTTAGGCGGTTATCGGTTGATTTAATAATTTATAACAATAACAAAACAAAAATTTACGCAAGAATTATAACAAAAAACACTCTAATATATAATTGTTCACAGCTAATTACCGTGGACAACCAAGTATATGTCCCGTTAAGTGAAATGCACTTCTTCCAACAATCCTGTAACATCTTGATACCCTTGAAAAAATATGATTTGCCAAACTCTTCAAAATAGGCTTCCGTCTCTGATATGACTTCTTTTGTGGAGCCAAATGTAAAGACTTTAATTTTTCTGAAGCCAAAGCAGGTGAATGCGACAGTGCATTTGGCATGATGGTATAAGATTTTTTTCTTATTTAAGTGGGGTCGTTTTTTTTTCTTAATTTCTTCCTCCAATCTGTACAATAACAACATAGTATATGGCAGTTATTATTTTTGCTTTCTCCAAGTAATCAATAAATATTTTACCACGTGCATCCCAAAAAACACTGGCCATTACCAGCTGATTTTTAAGTCTTTGACCGCTTTGGTCGGCTTTCGCACGCTTGTAACCACTCCGCAGACTGTCTATTGGACTCCGGTGTATAATAATGAATCCACGCATCATCCATTCTTATAAATCAACATAAAAACTCAGTTGTATTTACTTCAAACAAAAACATACTTTGAATCATGAAAACGTTTATGATTTTGTTCAGCTGTTAAATATCGCGCACCCATCGAACAGAAAGCTTTTTCTTATTTTAATGCTCATATTTAAATTTCATGTATGCCGAACTCGCTCTGTTGATATCTTTGTGATGCCAGCAATCTCACTCACTTTTCTAATGTTTTCTTCGGTAACTGTCTCATTTTGACGCCCAGGACGATCTGCACCATTTGGGCTCGTACGACCACGTTTAAGTTGGGAATAATACCTTTTAACCATTGAATATGACGGCGAAGATTCACCATGATGTTAATAATGTTAATCAATCCATTTTTTGGCTTGGACAGTATTTTTTCCCACCAGAAAACAATGTTTAATCAAAAAAAAAACTCTTTGCAATCAATTTTTTCTCCAACTTTAAAAACAGCATTATTTTGATAACGATAAAATATTTTCTTATTAATGAAATGTCATGAAATTTTGACACAATTTTTCTAACAGCTGGCCCTACTGAATAAACATAAACATAAAATTGGCACTTCTCACGCCATCTCTATAGTCGATATAGCGATGTCCGTCTGTCTGTCTGTTGAAATCACTTTCATTCAAAAAATAAACCATTTACCTGGGTAAAGTTATGATATATAGCTTGTCATTATTTCAAGCAGGTTGGCATTGAAAATGGGAAAAATCGGCCATCTTTGGGCCGAGATATGTCCAAAAAGATGAAGATACCTCAAAAAAATGTTAAAAATTCATTGTGTTTGCTGTAATAATTTAGTATTGAGTTTATCAAATTATCAAACTGCTGCTTTTTAAATTATTTTGTTTACATTTGTTATAAATAGTGCAATAAGTTCAGATATTATATGCCTAGAAATATTTTTTTTTTTTGCCAAACATTAATTTTGAATTCAATTTACTTAACAGGATTTATTTCAAAATCATATAAAAAACAGCGCCAAGCTGTCGGTCCTAATTTTAGTAATGGACATCATAACTTTACTTAATCGGAAAATTGAAATTTTTGTATTAATTTCAGGTTCAGAAAATACACACATCAAACACACAATGTTCTGTTCTAAAGCAGCCAACACATATTTTTATTTTCATATCAATTATGTGTGTTTCTAAATTTTGTACGGTGCCGAACACAATCATGACTGTGATTCGTTTTACTATTTCGTTATCTACACGAACATTTTTCTATCACGAATTTTTTGTTTCGAACACACATAAACCACACAGATTCGAGCGCAGCTTTATTTTAAGTTCGTTTTCTTGCACGTGTACTGCTAAAAAAACAGAACATGTTCTTCAACGCGTATATCTAAAAATTAAAACTTAATCTACTCGCACCGTACAAAATTTAGAAACACACATAATTGATATGAAAATAAAAATATGTGTTTGTTGGTCTGAGCTATGTTTGTTTACATATATGTACGAGTTTTTTATTCAGTGTGTGTTTTTTTTTCTGAACTCTGGTTTAAAGTGCCACAGTGAACAGTAATTTAAAACATATTAAAAGAACTGAAATCATAAACGTTTTTTTTTTTGTATATTTCTGCAATCAGAACAGACCTTTCACTTGGCGTACTACTTACCGATTTGTATTATTTTCAGCTAATGGCTGTTCAGCTTCAGCTTTTGTCACAACACTTATGGAACGTGTCATACGTCTCGGTTTGGTGCTGCCCTCTTTGTAACCAAGATTTTCCATGTTGAATTTACTGCTGTCGTCGTTCTACTAGTTGTTGTTGTTGACACTTGTTGTCCTTGACGTTTAGATCGTTTACTCATATGCATTCAAAACTTATGGTTGAGTGGTTTATTGAATAGATTTTTCTGTATATTTCTAAAAAAATTTAAGAAACAAGAGATTATTACAAGCTTGAAAAGTAATTGAATACTTTAGAGGAATTATTAAAAAAAACAATTATAGTAATAAGATATTGATTATGTTTATTTAGTATTTTTTTTTCAATAATTATTACAGAAATACGAGCATTTATTTAAAAAAATAAATAAATAATAAAAGTTACGCTGTGTTGTGTTTTTCCCACCATTTTTCAGGAAGATATTAACAATGGTACAGTCACAGCTTTCTAATACAAATAAATATTTCTATGGTCAGTTTAACAAAAGTTATGTGATTTTTTTTTGTTTTTTTTTTTTTTGCAAATTTCTAAAAACAAAAAAATTGTCTAGTTTACACTTGACTGCTTTAAAGTTGTCAATTAATTGTTTTCATTTATTTATTTTTTTAGATTTCGTTTATAAAACAAAATTTATTTTCTATCATTTTTGTTTTTATATCCAACCACTAATCATCTGAAATTTACCTTATTTTATTGGTTGTTTTTCTTAGCGTGAGACTCTGTCAAGCGTTATTTTATTGTATGCGTCTTACTCCATGTAGTTTTAAAAATACATTGCATTCATTCATTGAATTTATTTTGGGAATTTTATTTCTTTATTATTTTTTTCGTCGGATTTAACATTTTTTTGCGTCACTTAAGAGATTTTTCTTTTCGTTGATTTTTTCTTTTTTTCTTTTGCAAAAAGTCTGATTAACATTCATTCTCAGATCAGATAAGCAGCATCTATCATCTTATCTGATCTTTAGCGTAACTGCAGGCGTATTTTTTAAATATTTCAAATATTTGTTATCTTAAAGTTTGATAATTGTAGAGAGTGTATTATATTAAGTATAACAATAGATTTGTAACAATTTTGTAATATTTATAGGCGATTCTTAAGCCCCGAAAAACATTATAGCTTGGAAAATAATGAAATAAGTAACCAATATGGGAACAAGAGCAAAAAAGAGTCCCAAGAATTGATATTTTTCTAAACTAGTGATCCGAATGTATAAAATTGCCAAGATTCTTCTCTTTCAATTGACACTAGAAAGGGGACCAGTTTAAGTGTATAAATATATTTGGCAAAGGAAATAAGATCACAAAATTAAAAACTGCAAACGCCGTTTTTATCAAGTTGATCTCTGTTTCAGATATATATCTCCTGGTTCGGTTCGTGCGTATTCATTTTATATAGTTAAGTTCAACTTATTCATCTTATTATAACTTATAATTGAATGCCTCACTCGCAAAACAGATTAACTCCACTTACAGATTTATTTACATTTCAACGTCAAAGCGCTTGACCGACGCCTAACTAACAAATTTCTCTTATAATACTAGTAAGGATTAACACCCTCTTATTAGAGAGACTTTTTTTTTTGTATATACAGTCAATCGCGGGCACTGATATCAACACTTAAATTAATCTGAAAGTGGAGCTAATCGACTTGGGAACTTTGGCATTCAATTAAGATCACGAATGGAAAAACAGTAAACGCAGTTTTATTAATTTGGTCTCTAGTTTTCAGACATACGAGGGCGGTGCCAGAACAATCCGAGCTGACAAAGAAAGCAATAAATTTGGGAAACATTTTCTTTATTTCTCAACATAATCTCTATTAAGCTCGATATACTTTTCCCCAGCGATATTCAATAGCTTCGATACCCTGCTTATAGTAAGAACTGTCTAACTCCTTAAAATAGCCATCAACCGCAGTCTCTACCTCTTCATTGTTGGCATATCTTTTACCACCGATCCATTTTTTCAAGTTTGGAAATAGAAAATAATCCGAGGGAACTAAATCTGGTGAATAAGATGCGGAATGCAGGAATTCAAACTTTAAATCATGGATTTTGGCCATCGCAATAGTGGGTGTGTGAACTGGTGCATTGTTTTGATGAAACACACTTTATTTTTCGCCAAAGGCGGCCTTTTATCTTTATTTGCATCACTTATCTTCCTATTTGAAGATAATCGAAAAAAATATCCTACAGGCATCCCAAAAAACAGCCTCCATAACCTGCAGGCATGGAACTGTTTTCGCCTTCTTTGGACACGATTCTCCCATTTCAGTCCACTGTTTTGACTGTTCCTTTTTCTCAAGAGTGAAGTAGTGAACCCATGTCTCATCCATGGCAACGAATCGAAGCAAAAACTCGACTTTGTTGCGGTGAAACATCGCCAAATACGCTATTGAAACATTTTCACGACGCTGTTTTTGTTCTATTCTGAACAAACGTGGCACCCATCTTGCGGACGGCTTTCCCATCTCCAAATTTTTGGTCATTATATAATGAATAGCAGTTTTTGAAATGCTATCATTTCATGGTACTTCAGCCGATTTATTATTTGGATTTTCTTAACCGTTTCTGGTGTGGCCACTTCAATTGGTCGACCACTACGGTGTTCGTCTTGGCAGCTCGTACGGCCTCGTTTAAACTCTACCACCCAATATTTTATATAGTCGTAAACGAGGGAGCAGACTTTCCCAGAGTAAAATCTAGCTCGACTTTAATATTGGTTGGACTGAAACCTTTCAAATGAAGGTATTGAATTATATTTTTACTCCCTTTATTTTAACTCGTGGTGTCTGTTTGTCTGCTTGTCTGCCGAAAAAACTTTGGATCAATTTTTAACCATTTTCCCGTGATCCAATCGAGCTGAAACTTTTCAGGCAGACTATAAAAATGATCTAACAATTTTTGTTAAAAAAATTTAATTATTGTATAATTTTGGATTATTCGAAATTTTCCCGGTTTTATATTTTCAGTCAATCAATCATTTAATTACATGATGGTAAACTTAATTTACAAAGAAAGGAATTATAGGAATTAGCTTTTTACAAATTCACTAAGATCGTTTACTTTTGCTAGCTCAAAAAACAAACAAAAAATACTAAACAACGTAGGGCCTTGAAATTTAAACATATGTTTTGTGAGATTACTACTTTCTACCAAAGTAATTTTTTTCAAACTACTGCTGCCATCTATACGTCAGGTTGGGTTGTTCTGGGACCGCCCTATTATTAATTTAATATATATAAGATCAACTCTGTTAAACACGTGATGCGATTTGTCTGTACGTGACAAAATGCAAAAAACATATTTTTCTTATTATTTACGGGTTTTATTGAAAATCTTTTACGTCAACAGCAAACATGATTCTCACATTCTCACTTATAATTTGCTTCTAAGATTTTTTTTATGTAAAATTGTTTGGCAGAAATTGGAATGAAACTATAAAAATTCCGAATGTTGATTGAGTCGACCCGTCCAACACGTGAGCTTTTGTTTGGATTTTTCGTATCAAATGAATTAGAATGAATATTTTTTTGTAATCTATTAAATAGAGTAAAGAGATTAGATATCTAATGAATGAACTATACAGGTGGTCCCAAAATTCGCGCAAGATTGGAATTAAATAGCAAACCGAGATGTTTACTTTACATCGTTATTTTTTTTTTTTATTGAACCATGAAGTACACAGGATGGTATTATGTAGTAAGGCTATGAGCAAATGGCCTACACGGCTTTGCTAGCTCATACGCAGAGTTTTGTCAAAATTTTCTATGACCATTATACATAAAAGTGGCTGAATTTAGTTGATGCAGCATTGATTTTTCTCCTTCAATGCATGAGTGGTTGTTGCTTGTTGGCATAGGCTTTTTACTTCAAATAACCTAATTAAATAAATCGATCAAGGGGACAATTCTGAAAACCGAAACGAGAGAGTACACGACCAGAAAATGTCTCATGCTGTAATTGAATCCTTTCTCGGGCTGTATGACATGTGACACCGCCTAGTTAAATTACATATCATCCACATCAATATCATCGAATTTTAGGCGAAAAAAACTCTATTATCTGGTCATGATATCGAGCACCAGTACAATGCTTAACCAGCCTCATTTTCAAATCTTGCGTGATTTTTGGGACACCCTTTATAAAGTAAATATAAAAAAATATTTAAAGCGAATCTCTTCAGAGTCATATTTCTTTAGGGTGTATATAATTCGTTTAACTATTGTTGCTTATTACGAATTCCATCGTCTCATCTGTTATTGTTAATAAAATATGTCACTGGCATGTCTATGACAAAGTTTGTTTTTAACAATCGAGTTTTTATCTTAAAGTTTCACACATCTTTACATAACCATAGAAATATAGTGCGTCTTATAGCAAGATAGTGATTCTGCGTCGATTGGTATAATAGAAAAAGGTGGTAACAACATCAGCACAAACTCACAGCCTGGTATGGGTTATAAGAATAGACGCACTTAAAGTGCTAACATTTTGATAATTTTGTTGTCTAGTGCTTCAGTATTAGGTATTTTTTTTAAAAGTATTTCTAAAATGAAAATAATATTACATGCCATTTCATAATATTTTAATAATAAATTTGGACGTACATATGTCTCTCGAAAAACAAACAGTATTTATTTATTTTTGTTCAAATAAATTGACGTGTTCAAGCTTTTAACTGTGCCTTTGTACCTATAAAATGTCCCACAGTGTAATTTGTTCTATTAGCTTCCCACTGACTTTTGACTCCGTAAAGCCGTATGATTAATATTTAAAAATATAAAAAAATTTGCACTAAGTACTAATATAATAACTACAAGGGCGGTCCTAGAATATCCCAACTTCACTTATAGAGGGCGCCAATAGTTTGAAAACAATTTATTTGGTGAAATATGGCAACCTTATAAAACACATGTTTTCAGTTTCAAGGCGCCACGTTTTTTGGATTTTTTTTTTGAGCCATCAAAAGTAAACGATCTCAGCGAATTTTCGAACATGAAAAAAATTTATCACCGTTATGTAATTCTATACTTTCATCTGAAAGGTCTCAGTCCAAACAATATTAAAGTCGAGCTAGATTCTACTCTGGAGGAGTCTGCTCCTTCGTTTACGACTATGAAATATTGGGTGGCAGAGTTTAAACGAGGTCGTACAAACTGCCAAGATGAACGCCGTAGTGGTAGAAATGATAGATATTGAAGATGAGAACGCTGGCCGAAAGATGGCTGCCGCGCCTACTCACAATAGAACAAAAACAGCGTCGTGAAGATGTTTCAATAGAGTTTATGGCAATGATTCACCGCAATAAAGCCGAGTTTTTGCGTCGATTAAAAACCATCGATGAGACATGGGTCCACCATTTCACATCTGAGACAAAGGAACAGTCAAAACAGTGAACTGAAATGAAAGAATCGTGTCCAAAGAGGGCGAAGACAGTTCCATCTGCAGGCATGACTATGGCGTCTGTGTTTTTGGGATGCGTGAGATAATTTTTATTGAGTAGTATGCCAACTTATTGCGTAGCGTTTAAGTAAGGACATTAAATTAAAAAGGATGCCTTTGGCGAAAAAAAAATAGGTATCATCAAAACAATGCACCGTTTGACACATCCACTATTGCGATGTCCAAAATTCATGAATTCAAGTTCGAATTACTACATCATGCACCTTATTCACCAGATTAAGCTCCCTCGGATTATTTTCTATTTCCAAAGTTGAAAAAATGGCTCGGTGGTAAAAGATTTTTCAACAATAAAGAGGTGGAGTTCTCACTATAAAGAGGCTATTGAAGCTATTGAATATCGCTGGGAAATCTATATCGAGCTAAAAGTTATGTTGAGAAACAAAGAAATTTTTTTTCTAAATTTATTGTTTCTATTTTGTCTGGTCTGGTTGTTCTGGGACCGCCTTCGTAGCATGACACTTATTTTAGAAGCTCACATATCTTTCCTTCAAAAAGTGTATTTTCTTTAAAAATAAATTTCCTTAAAAATTTACATTTTCTTAAAAAAGTACCTTTTCTTAAAAAGTATATATTCTTTAAAAAAATACCTCTTCTTAAAAAGGTATATTTTCTTAAAAAAGTTTCTTATTGCAAAATTATATTTTCTTTAAAAATTACGTTTATCTTAAAAAAGTCATTTTCTTAGAAAAATACATTTTGTTAAAAAAGTAACATTTCTGCAAAAGTACATTTTCAGTGTCTTTTATTAAAAAAGTACCTTTTATGAAAAAAGTATCTATATTAAAAAATACCTTTTATTAAAAAAGTACCTTTTGTTATAAATACATATATAAAAAAAATATATTTTTTTTAAAAAGGCTCTTTAATGAAAAAATAACCTTTTCTTAAAAAATTACCTTTTATTAAAAAGTACTTTTTCTTAAAAAAATAACTTTTCTTTAAAAAAAATCCCTTCAATTTAAAAAGTACATATTCTTAAAAAAGAACCTTTCCTTAAAAAATTACCTCTTTTCCAAAAAGTACCTTATCTTAAAAAATATTAAAAAGAAACCTTTTAGTAAAAAGGACCTATTATTAAAAAAATACATTTACTTAGAAAGTACTTTAAAAAGTACGCTATCTTAAAAAATTTATTTTTCTTAAAAATTTACCTTTTCTAAAAAATTAACTCTTCTTAAAAATTAACTTTTTAAAAAAGTACCTTTTGTTAAAAAAGAACTTTTTAAAAGAGTACCTTTTGTAAAAAAGTACCTTTTGTTAAAAAAGTACCTTTTGTTAAAAAAGTACCTTTTGTTAAAAAAGTACCTTTTGTTAAAAAAGTAGCTTTTCTTAAAAAAATTATTTTTATTAAAAAAGTACCTTTTATTAAAACATTACGTCATATTAAAAAAGTACCTTTTATTAAAAAAGTATCCTTTATTAAAAAAGCACATTTTATTAAAAAAGCACATTTTATTAAAAAAGTACCTTTCATTGAAAAAGTTCCTTTTATTAAAAAAGTACCTTTTATTAAAAAAAGTATATTTTATTAAAAAAGTATCTCTTATTAAAAAAGTATCTTTTATTAAAAAGGAACTTTTATTAAAAAAAATACCATATTATTAAAAAATCATCTTTATTAAAAGATACCTTTTATTAAAAAGTACGTATTATTAAAAAAGTGCCTTTTCTTAAAAAATTACCTTTTATTAAAAAAGTACCTTATATTAAAAAAGTACAATTCATTAAAAAGTACATTTTCTTAAAAAAGTATCTCTTTATTTACATTTTCTTTAAGAAGTACGTTTTCTTAAAAAAGTAAATTTTCTTAGAAAAATTCCATTTGTTAAAAAAGTAACATTCAAAAGTTCCTGTTCTTATAAAAGTACCTTTTAATAAAAAATACCTTTCATTAAAAAAGTACATTTTATTAAAAGAGTACCTTTTATTAAAAAAGTAGATGTTATTAAAAAGTTAGTTTTCCTAAAAAAGTAGATGTTATTAAAAAAGTATCTATATTAAAAAAATTCCTTTTATTAAAAAGTACGTATTATTAAAAAAATGCCTTTTATTAAAAAACTACCTTCTATAAAAAAGGACCTTTTATTAAAAAATACCTTATATAAAAAAAGTACCTTTTATTAAATAGAGTGCATTTTTATTAAAAAGTACCTTTTATTAAACAAAGTATCTTTTATTAAAAAAAATACCTTTTATCAAAAAACTACCTTTTCTTAAAAAAGTAAATTTTCTTAAAAACGTATCTTTTCTTTAAAACGTACCTTTTATTGAAAAATACCTTTTATTAAAAAATACCTTTTCTGAAAAAAAACCTTTTATTAAAAAAGTACTTTTTATAAAAAAATAACTTTTCCTTCAAAAATACCGTGTCATGAAAATTTTTAAAAAATCTTTTCTTAAAAAATTATTAAAAATGTACTCTTAGTAAAAAAAGTTTCTTAAGAGAAGTACCATTTCTTAAAAAAGTATATTCTCTTAAGAAAGTTTCATTTAATAAAATGGTTAATTTTATTAAAAAAGTAACTTTTCTTAAAAAATAAATTTTTTTTTATCAAAAAAGTACCTTTTCTTAAAAAAGTAGCTTTTATTAAAGGGAACGTTTTATTGAAAAAGTACATTTCCTTAATGAAAAGTATTTTCATAATTTTGCTGGTTATTATATGGTATTATCGGTAATAGAATATTTAAAATTTTATAACGCATTATTTCATCATTTTATCATTTTGGCACTCGCACGTTCTGGTCTATAGATTACAAAACACTTGCTTTGTGCAGATTGACAAATACGCTGGCACCTAAGGATACAAGAATTCAAAGAGTAATAAACACATGTTGTACGAAATAATTTAACATATTGCATCACTATGAAATATATTCTTTAAACACCAATGGGCGAATCAGTTGATATTAACTGCCCAATATTAAGTGTAGTTTATGAATTTAATTAAACTTTCATATTGAAAGATATAATCTTTTTTTATTATTATTATAGTTTATACTTTTTCATCTTGTTTTTTTTTTTTTTGAGTGAAACATTTCTGAACTTCAAAAATATTGTAAATATATCGTTTTGTGAGCTTTTTTTTCTTGAATAATAAAATTCGCTTTATAACCTTACTAACAGTCCTAATTAAGCTAAATGCTGCAATTTAATTGAAGCGGCGATGATCAGGCAAGGAAGACAAAAATCAAACATTTCAAAGCGGCTTTCTAACAAAAATATTATAAACAACTTAATTAACGCCTACGATTTTATGAAAATTTTTAATTAGCAACAAAAAATAGTGTAAAATAGTTGGCAAAAAAAAAAAGAAAAAGAAAAAACTTGACCATTTCCATTATTATATGTGATTTGAAATACATTCGAAAATTTCTGAACTACGTTTTATAATTTGTGGAAATCAATTGATATTTTCTGAAATACAATTGGATATGGTGTAAACTGCTTATAGAAAATATTACAAAAGACCACAACAACAACATGAGTGGCACTAACATAGAAAACTTTGAAAGCAACAAAAATCAAGTGTGAAGATCGTTTACAAATTAAATCGGATTTATTATTACGATTATTATTTTTATTTATTTTTTTTTGTGTTTTGTTTGTATTGTTATCGAATTTAATCTACAAAATAAACACAAATCCACACAATTTTTTGCTTTGTTGTTGTACGTTTGTGTAATTGAAATAAACGACATTTTTTAATTGAACTTATTCAACGGGGTACAAAAATAAAAGAAAAAAAAGTTTTGTTTTTGAAATTCTAAACATGACTCCTCTTTGTAAATTTGAAAACATAAATTTTTTGGAAATAAAACATAAAATGTAGAAAAAGAATAAGAAACTATAAAAATTCAAGAGCGATTGGAGCGATATGGATTGTTAAAAACCCCTTAATATGGATTTTTATTATCGTATGTAGTGATTGCAATATCGATAAAGCGATTAATCGGGTAAAAATATAATTTTAAAATTAGCGATAAATCCTATAAATATTATCGGTAATTTGATAAATAAAAGAACCGGTTTTGTCATATGCTCAGGCTTATCTGCTTTTTATAGATTTTTGAGATACCGAAGAGATTTCCAAATTATTCTTCCAGAAGCAGATTTTTTTTTAAATTATTGCATTTTTAACCCTCCAGAAAGTTATATATGAGGGCGGATCAATAAATCCGTTACCTTTTGAATGAAAGAGTTTTTTAGCAAAAAAATTTCTCTAAATAGTCTTCTTCTAACTTAATACACCTTGTTCACCGTTTTTTATCCTTATGAAACAATAGGATTTCTCAAGGTCCTTAAGATTAGGAGCTAAATCTCGTTGTAGTTAAGTATCTTTCCGGCGAGCCAATTTTTTAGTTTTGGAAATATAAAGTAGTCACTTGGGGCTATATCCGGCAATTATGGTGGATGAAGTAGCAATTAGTAGCCCAATTAATCGAATTTTCAAGATATTACACGATTGCGTTTAAAGTAAATTGTTAGCAAACGCGGCACCCATCTGGATTTCTAAAATCCAACTGCTCATCCAGAGTCATTCGATATGCCTATGGTACAACAGCGTCGCGCACTTAAACTTTCCTATCGGCTAACACCGGTATTTTCGTCGTTTTCGGGTGTTGTGATCTCAACTTTGGCGTTGCATTTTATTTGTACCATCAAATATTGTACGCGATCTTAATTAATTACACCGTATACAACTATGTGGTCAGGATATAATGACAGAGTTTTCATAAGATCGAATGTTACAACTGCATATTCTTCCTTGTTAAGTTTCAAGTCCAATTGCATCCCAGTTCTAGCTGTTTCAGCTTTTCGGTGATGTAAATCTCTTTCGCTCGTAATACTTTCCTTTTCAGAAGGATCACCTGCGGCTTCGATTTTTACTTTAAAAGAATCACATTTTTTGCAGCTGTCGGAAATTGGAGTTCGAAAATGCAAATTAAAGTTTTCTGAAAAGATTTTGGTAAAAACGAATTAGATACAACTTTGTCCATTTCTACAGTTCCACGATACAGCTCGTACATAATCGATATGTTTAAGGTAGGTGCGAGAAATTCTCTTTGAATATTCTTATTTCTTGAATAGTGGGAGCTATACCTCTGAAATTTATTGATAAATTCTTTCACGATTTCTGTAGCTTCAACGCTGGTCTTATTATGAGGTGGGTGTCTTCCTCTTTGGTCCAATTTTGGTGTAGTTGTGCCACTTCCAGGTGCTCTATGCTTAAGTGCATGTGTAATACGACTATCGGTTATTTGTGAGATCTGCTTAAAATATGTTTTGCAGACATGCATTCCGACATTATTTACTCCAGGAAGTTTGTAAATTTTTATACTAGATCTTCGGCTTTCGCCAATAGACTTCTTATAAGATCTTCTTGTTTCAATTACTGCAATTTGTCCACATAAATAAGCATTTTGCAAATCATGATCACCAATTTTATAAAAATTTTCAAAAATACTTCGCAAATTATTCTCACTGAAATGCTGATGACATTTTAACGGACATGGACATTCAAGTGCATTAAGTGTTTTAGCTGGCTTCATAACTCCTTTCACAGTTTTATAAGATTTTCCGGAATTTCTCTGAACTTTACTTACGTGTTTTTATACCCTATACCACTATGTGGTTTGGGTATAATGACTTTGACTGCTGTTTGTAACTATCAAAAATATTTGACCTAGACCCATGTTTTATTATACCGATCGACTCAGAATCACTTTCTGAGTTCATTTGGCGATGTCCGTCTGTCCGTCCGTCCGCCCGTGTGTGTGTCCATGTAAACCTTGCAATCAAACTACATGTCACAAATATGATATATTTAGTATATAAGCTTATGTCGGCCATGGGATGAACTCTGCTGAAATTGGTGAAAATCGGTTCATGTTCAGACCTAGTCCCCATACAAATGACCCCTATGAGCTAGACTTAAATTGCTATAATATCCAAATTATCATACAGATTTCGGTCAAATTGGGTTTGTGTATGTTTATTAAATCCATTTATCAGTAGTCCAAAAATAAACTTTATAGGACAATGCTTAGTCATAGCCCCCATATGAAGATGATCCACGATCTTCATTTAAAATTCTATCAAAAAAGAAAAATATTACGCAGATTTTTCTCAAATTTGGTTTGTATATGTTTCTTCAAAAAATAAGTGATCTTACCAAATATGGTCAGGAGCGGTCCATTTTTCGACCTAGTCCCCATATAAATATAGCATCCGATAGGCAAATCCGAAGGCAAAATAAAAATTTATTACAATGCCACTCAAACTTGATTTATGCTTATTTTCTATGTCTAATTAGTTAGACCTAAGAGATAGAGTCCGTAAACGCATGGTATAGGATATTGTATAGTCGGCCTAGACCGACTATAATTTTCTTACTTGTTTTATTGTTATTTTATTCATTCTATGGATTGCACAGATACCTCTTTCTGTCTTCTTCAAATTACCTTTGATAGTGGCTTGTTTTCGATGCCATTGTTTGTACACCATTCAGTAGTGGCAACTGGCCAAATTTGGCCCAAAATAACGGTTTAGTAGCATGAGAAGTTCTAAATGGTAATAAGCATTGGCTCTTTGTAAATATCATTCGTGATATCATCATGTCCTGCCGTTTAGCAAAGCAATTTGGTTTCATAATTCGTGATAACGTTAGTTGCGAATTTTTGCTGATCAATTTTGTTTTGATGGCGATCAGGACACTATTGGGCTCTAAAACATTTTAATCCATTACGACGTTTCACATTTTCCATAAAATTTTGTGATCTCTTAATTTTACTAGCGACCTGCGCGGATTGAAATGGAAGTATCCTTTGAAAACGTATTTAAAATTTTTTGAGCTGCCTTTAGGTCCCTTTGGTCATGGTCGAACATTCACACGTCGTATCGTTGAACATGCTAATTTCACCTTTTCGCTATCAATTTTTTTAGTCGTACTCGAGCAAAATAGTTTTTCTTCGTTCCAATTCAAAACCATAATTGCTGTTGCATTCCAAATCTTAGAAGTACCACAAGAAATGTAAACCAAAGAGGTAGAGACAACTTTTGCTATTTTTGAAAAATGGAATAAAAAATGAATCTAGTGCTTGAAAAGCGAAATATCTAGAGAAATGTAAGATGAATTAGATGAAGTCCATGGCATATCTATAACGCGTTTAAGACTATCGACAATTAGATAAGCCTCGTTATGGACGTCCAGTTGTAACAGTTGCTTGGGAAATCATCGATAAAATTCACGATATAGTTTTAAATTGGGAAGAGTTAATGTGCGTGAACTAGTTGAGGCCACGAGCATATCACATGGTTCAGTGATTTCAATGTTGCTTGACAAATTGGGTGTGTAAAAGCTAACAACAAGATGGGTACCGTGTTTGCTCACAATGGATAATAAACACATTCGTATGACCGATTCAGTAGCTGGTTTCGAGCTTTTCCCTTGCGATCCTGATGAATTTCTTCTCCGGTACAGAACTGTTGATGAATCATGTATTCTCCACAATACATCGGAAATGTAACAACAGTCAAAGCAATTTATTTTACTAAGTGAATGCGCCCGTTAAAAGCAAAGACAGTGAAATCGTTAATTAGGTTATGGCCACGGTTTTTTTTTGGAATATGCATGGAATTATCTATATTGACTACTTGCAAAAAGGAAAAACAATAAATGGAGAATATTATTCAGTATTTTTGGGCCAATTAAGCGAATAAATCACGAAAGCACGCCCCCATTTTAGTTTTGGTTCCAAACGATTTCTTCCTGTTTTATAATTTGAAGAAATGGCTCGGCGGAAGAAGATTCGAATCGAATTAGGAGATCATATCTGCAACAGAAGCCTAGTTTGAGGACTATTCGAAATATTACTTTGCTGAGGACTTAAAAAAAGTTGGAGAATCGCTGGATGAAGAATCAACCAAAAACAAGTAAGAATGTTCATACCCTCCACCCGTGTTCTTAACACAATATTTTACCAAGGCTGTCAGTACTAAAAGACAAAAAAGGCTAGATTTCAAATAGTAATGGCTATATTTAAATAATTAAAATGCTAAACAAACATTTTAGGTATTTTTTTAATTGAAAGAGATTATTAAGTTGTAATAAGCATTAATGTAAAAACATACAGTAGCATTTTTATTTGCTTGTTTTTATCAGCGATGCATACACATTGTTGTTTGCAAACAACAATCATGTTTATCCACTAAACTATTAAAACAAACGCACTGTCTCAGCTAATATGACACGTGCAGTATAACCATAATTACACAGTCATGAAGCAAATGCTAGAAACACAACGACCATAAAAACAACAACAAGTACAGCTATGATAAAAATACGAAATTTAGAATAATAACGATAACAAGGAAATATTGTTTCATGATTTTTTTTTATTTTTCATTGATAACTTGGGACCTGTTGAACCAATTGTACTGATTTTAAATATCAACCTGATCAGGAAGTCAATGAATCATTTTCACCAAAAATGAGCAACCTCACTGATCTATTGAGGGAGTAATCGTGATATTCACAGATGGACAGACGGACATCGCTATATCAACTCCACGAATATATATATAAATTATATAAATTATTGGCTCCAAATTTTTTGTTCTCTATTGCAAATCGAATGATAAACTTACACAGTGGGTGGCAATACTTTGGAAACTTTTACAAAATTCTGAATTGGCCAATTTTGTTTTTAATGATATCGCGTTAAGTCCTAAAATTATCTTTTTTTTTGCGAAATCACTTTTTAGTGTTTTCTCTATCGAAAGATAACAATTTTGTTATAAAACTACAATTAAAAAATAGATAAACAAAATAAAGTATTTTTTAGTCATGCCAAAACAATGTAAACTTTTAAATTTCTGTATCAGAGTTGATAAAAACAATAAAAATAGAAGATGGTATCAAAGAAAATGTATAATTTCTTAACCGTTATTTAAATATTGATAGTTTCAACTGTGTATCAAACAGTTTAAACAGTTCAATGTTTTAATCTTATAATTAATTATTGCAAAATAAAGGCCAGAATAAAGTTTTGTGAAGCGTTAAAAATAGGAATTATAGATGATTTTACTGCCAGTCTTAAGCAAGAGAAAATTTGTGAGAAATATTCTACAAATAAATCCATAATTTCAAAAATTATCCATGCGCGGAGGAAAATAACATGACAATAACCCAAAACGCACTTCCAAAGTTGTAACCGAATGGCTACAATTACAGTTAGTATTTTGGAATGGCCAGCCCAATCACCAGATCTCAATCCCATAGAAAATATACTAAAAATTAATGGATACCCAACAAAACATTGAAACCATAAATAGAAGGAAGTTTTCAATTATTATTGGTTTCCAATGTTTTGCCAACAGCATAAAAATAAATACTTTTTAAGTTTTGTTCTTTTTTTCTGAAGTTAAGCTATTTTATGTTAATATGTTTTCCTAAAAAAAATATAACATAAACATTTTTAAGTTAATAAAAGAGTTTTTAATTTTATGATCCAATTTTTTGGTATAGACCGTTGAAGTCGGTAAAAATATATTTTGTTAAAAGTTTTTATTTTATTTTCACTCACTGTATATGCCCTCTGCACACTATTGTATATATATTTAATCCTTTAATTCCTAAGAGGAACATAGGGCCGTGCACGCTATTGTGGAGGGTATAAAAAGGTATTTTTTATATGTTTTTTATAAAACTGTCTCAATTTTGGGTAATTTCAAATTTTATTAAACTGAGATTTTCCCAGAAGATAAAGAGCTGTACCTTGAGTCACAGAAATAATATAAAACCGTTTGTAATATAAGTAAAACTGATTACTACCAACAACTGGTAAATAGCATTAACAGAATAAATGATAGTAGGAAATGGTGGATAATAGTACACGAAATCCGAAATAGCCATTACCAAATTTGTTCAAGCGTTACGGTATTACCTTTTAAACAATATTTTGAAAATCTGTTAAACCCACCAGCGCACAGTGGCGCCATTTAAGTTTTTTCGTTGCAAAAATCATAACTTTTGAACCTATTTAGATAATCAACTAAGTTAAAAGGCATATTATAGATAATTGTCCAACCTATAAAATAGTCTTTGAACAAGGTGTTACGTCTTCTAGATGCTTACTTATGTGTTATCAAAGTTAAAATTGGTTAACGGCATGAAAAAATTATGTTTACTAAAAACATGATTTTTAACCATTTTTTTTTTCAAGTTTTTTATGTTTTAAAATTATTAACCATAAATAAAAAATTAATAAAAAAAATTTTTCAAATTTTTTTTTTCAAATTGCTTCAAAATAATTATCACAATTCATAACAGAAGGTATACCAAGTAGACTAATCATTTCTGAACTAAAATTTTTGGATTCTAACTCTTTTCGTAACTTCACATGCCACAGAGATGAAATAAGTGGATCGGAAGATGCTGCCAACATGTGGAGGAGGTCCTCATTTTGCCTTACGCTTGATGCTTTGAACGTGTTCAAGCATCTATATTTTTCATAATATTTGTTGAGGGACTCGTGAGCTTCTTCGGAAAACTCTCCAATTGGCAAATACTAATATTCAATTATATCTTTGTCATGTAGAGGATACTTTTCCGCCAAAAGTGATGCAGTTTGCGAAGCTTATTCTCCATATTTTGTAGAATTCACCTTCACTTTGCAGTTTAAAACATTCAAGATCGTTCCCAATCTTTTAATGATTTGATTGTTAATTCCAGTGATTCGAGTTACTGCCTCATCATTCTCAAATAATCTCCGCGAAGTGTTTCCATCGTTTGAATTCCCGTATCCGCCCCTGTGGTAGTCTAATTTTTGCAAATCGGGCATGACAATGTTGAGGTTGTATTTGTACATTCAAGATATTTTCCTTCTCATTTCAGCACTGTGGGCTTAATCTTGTCGATTTGTTCTTGAATATCCTCCACTGTGGTCCTTATGCATTCCGGCGATTTCCTTGCAAACTGAAACATTATTGGGCGGCAATAATGCACTGATGACGGCCGTGAATTTTTGCAGTGTACGGAAACATTAGGTGCCTATTACGAGCAACTTTCGATTTTCCGTAGAAATATTTTGTTGATTCCATTAATCAATTTTCTGTGATGTTACGTATTTAGATACAAGTGAATATTCATCGAATACTTCCGTATCTTTATTGCAATCGATATGTTCTTTTTCGATCAATATATCCCACTGTGGTACTTCTGTTAAATTTGGCCAATTAAGTTTTTCTAAATCTTTGTTATAAACAGTCCATTGCTCTAAATACTCTCGACTAGTTTTATAAAATTCTTTAGACTTAATTTTCACGAAATTCTCGTCAATATCGGTGTAACCATCTTCTTTTAATTTTTCAAGTAAACCACGGACCGAATATGGAAGACAGTGCGTTGTCTCTTTCTGAAACAAATTCCCTTTTAATTTGTTAATTTCCCTTGCTGCTTCAATTTTTTGTTTGGCAATTTATATATTACAAGTGTCTACAGCAGCTGAAGAATCCAAGGGAGGCGGACACACAGACAAAAAAGGTGTGACATTTATAAAAATTATAGTAAAATTTTACAAAGTTTTGTGGTTATTATACGACTACATAAAATTCACGATAAATTTTGTTTCACCCCGTCAATTTAAATTTTTTTAAGTCTTTTTAGTGTCTAAGCAAATCTGACTCAATTCGATAAAATTCTCTAAAAAAAAAAAGCGGACAAAATTTTGGTACCGTGAGGATTGAAAAAGTACAATTTGTGTGTCTGGATGATACAATATCAGAAAACATATTTTCCATCCTTGGGTAGGTTCGTTTTTGTTCTGTACTGCACTTTGGCCTCTTCTATATTAAAACTCTTTGATTAAGTACAAAAACTTCATTATAAAAAAAAAAACAATTACTCTATTTTTGTCTCTTGTGTTTCGTAATATATTTATTCATATTAGCAGATTCCAGCGCTCGAAATTCGAGTGCAATTTCTAAGCAGCTTTGTTTTTCAACTTAGCCAATTCAGAAACCAACACTGTTATGGTTTATTATTATTGTGAATGAAGATAACAAACTCATTAACAAACACATTAACAAATTTAATAAAACACATAGCATATGTATAAATTTATGTATGTGTTAATAGCAACTTTAAATGCAATTTACTCAAAATAAAGCAAAAAAATGAAAAAATCTATAAATCTACAAAATGGCTAAAAAGAAATTCCTTTCAAATAATATACGTTTGGTAAAAATCGGGATAAAACAATAGAACAAAACATCGGTCACAAGAAATCGCCTAGCCAATTATTATTATAGATGTATTCATATTCTGCAACAAAGAAAGAAGATAATATGATTTTTGTATTGCTGCATTTCAGGTTAACCAAGCAAATTTATAGAACTGCAATTTCTATTTTTTGCAATGTTTTTTTTTTTTTTTTTTTTTTTTTTTATTTTGATTATTAGTAAAAGTAAAACGCAACGTATTCTTATTTTGAGAGGGGGTTAAATTTTTTATTTTTTGCTTTTTAAGAACAGTAATTTAAGTTTATGTACCATGAATTGATTCAACCAAATTCATAAGAAATTCAGTTAAATCGTTTTAAATATTTTTTAGATGAAATTATTTTTCAGCTGACTTGTGATGTATTTTAACATACATATATTAAAAAAACTATCTTTGACGATTTGAAGATTTGTTCTTAAATTTTTTAACAAATCAACTATCTCTTTTTTCGAATTTCTGAAAACGGGACATTTTGCGTCCCCGAGTTGTTGTCGGGGACAACGGGACAAAGTAGCTGAAAACGGGACGGTCCTGTTCAAAACGGGACGTATGGTCACGTTATACATAACCGTTCGCTTTGATAGTTTTAAGGCTTGATATCAAATGGCTCTCCCTAACCTCACTTGCGAAGGCATAGGTTGTGTAGGGATCCATATATCGTATAACCTGGCATTATGACTAGCTGGATCGAGCGCCAACCTAATTACAGTACAAAGAAAAAAAAATATTATCATGGAATTATGGTTCAATGATTGTCAGGTGGAGATGAATGCTTCGTCATGAGAGATGCTTTCAACATTTTGCAAATGGATTCCACTACGTAAGTATGCGAGGTTTTAACAAGGGAATCATTTAGAAAGTTTGTTTACAGATTTATACCAAATTTTCGACTGGGAGGCGTTTATGGAATTGCTGTCTATTACATATGAACTGCTGCGGCAATGCACACAAAGCAAATCAACCGCATGAAATTAAAATAATTTACAACTTACATTTTCAATAAGATTTACAAACTGCCATCCAGCATTGAAAGTAAAATTGTGTTCGATTGAAAATTCGTTGAACAACGAAATTTACGACCGTGCTGCCAGCTCATAATACGAATTTGACATTCGATAGTCGATGTTCGATAGCCAGCGAAGATCGAAGATCGAATGCAACTCATAATAAGGGCCTTAGATTTAAACCGCAAAGGAACAACAGATGCCATAAACATATTTCCGTCTGATATTGCAGCGTCATTGGAAGAAATGTGCTTGTATCTGGGTAAAATGTCTGCTCCGTGTCGCATTAAAGATGCCCGTAGTATTTCATATTTGTCCTTGGAAAGTTCTAAGTCCATAAACAAGGCCCAAGCTTCTTCGGAACCATACTTTTGAAGGTGTGCGTTTGGGGTCGTGGGAATGCTCTCTTTAAACCTTTTAATCTTGCATCAGCAATAGATTTCGTAATCTGCGACCTAACTTTTTCATTGTGCTTTGTATATTAAATAGACAGCGCTTCCTATAATTGGTCCTTGGTCATATCGTTGGTGGCATCGGCAAGTTTCCTCTTTCTTGTAAAATTTAAACACTCCTCCAAGCTTTCTTGTGGCCTTCCTCTTGCTCGTCCGGTTGATGTGTTGGGTTCAACTTCTGCTAATGTATCCAGTGAGGTTTCCTCATTAAGCCAGTTCTCGCATTTGTAGTTGAATTTCTGAACTCCTCGACATACTTTCATGCATTTCCAATTTTGAGTTGTTCAGCGCCATGTTTTTAGAGTGTCAACAATAATTTTCCACACTAGATACAAAGCACTTGTTGCGCTAACTTTCAGTCATAGACTAATCCAGGGATTATGCCTATTTTTCAATATAGTCAGAGCTATTACTTGAATGTACCTGTTACCTGTATACTCATGAGATTTATGTCAAATGACGCAATGTTGATATTATGCACGTGTTCTGTGATTGGATGGTTGACTATATTTCTATTTTAAGTACGTACCTGGCAATATAAAATAATAGTTTATTTTTGCATCCTGTATCTGTACCTCAATTTACCAGGGATGCACGCCATACAATTTCTGGTATAATGTCTTTTTTATATTTTTTACCTCCAGCAGTCGAAAGAGCAGCTGGGAGCGGCTAGACTTTGTTGAATTTGGTAAGGAATAAATCAAAGGATATATTTTAAAAATGTGGCAGATATAAAAAATTATACATTTTTTATTTTCCATCAAAGTTGAAAAATAGTGGAAATATGGACAGTTGGGAAATAGCGATTTACCTGGTGAAACACAAAACAAACAGTAAATTTTTTTCTATAATATTCTGAATAAATACATAAATCACTAGAAACAAAACAAAAAAAAAGCGATTATTACCTAGTTGTTTTATATTCTACCTGGTACTGGACCAAATTGCCTAAAAATGGCGTGTTTTTTGAAAACTGACAATCGGTCAACTTTGAAGGCTTGTCGCTGTTTTTAAAAACATGTCGCTAATCTACTATTTGATTTACTTGTTTATATAATTAAATTATGTAAATTAATCTCTAGGATATTCTGTAAATAAAGAAAAATTCTATTTTATTAACTGAGATTTTCCAATTGAAAATAAAGATAAAAACCTTTTTCTTCAAAAATATTAGTTAAATAAACTCTTAATTTTTAATTATTCATTCATAAATATTCGATGAAATTAAAATAAAAATAACAAAACAAAATAGCTATTTAAGTTTTAATTACTTTAAAAAAAAAAGCAAAAAAGCAAAAACCTCTTAAAGTTTTCGTTGTTTTTATAACAAGTAGGTGATGCAGATGATACAAAAATAATTCCGAATATCACAAAGGAATGCGCACATGCAATAATAAATCGAATATGGGTTTTTCGTGCTTAATAACATAAATAATTATTTAAGCCGGCATTTGTTTTGTAATCATCTGTTTAAAAAACAACAAGTAAGAAAATTATAGTCGGTTTAGACCGACTATACGATACCCTATACCATGCGTTTAGAAACCCTATCTCTTAGGCCCAACTAACTGGACATGGAAAATAAGCAACAACCAAATTTGAGTGGGATTTTTATTAATTTTTTTTCGCTGCAGATATGAAAAAGTTCATATCGGATGATATATCTATATGGGGACTAGGTCCAAAAATGGACCGATCCTGATCATGTTGGTAAAGTCTCTTTTATTTTGAAAAAATATATACAAACAAAATTTGAGAAGAATCAGTGCAATATTTTTGTTTTTAATAGATTTAAGTGAAGATCGGGAAGCAGCTCTATATGGGGCCAAAGGGATCATTTTTGGAGTACTCATTAATGGATGTAATGAACGCATACAAACCCAATTTGGGTAAGATCTATATGACAATTTGGATCTTATGGCAATTTATGTCGATTTTATATGGGTAATTTGTATGGGGGCTAGGTCTGAACATGGACCGATTCTCACCAATTTCAATAGCGTTCATCCCATGGCCGATAAAAGCTTACATACCAAATTTCATCAAAATATATTCATATTTGCGACCTGCAGTTTGATTACAAGCTTTACATGGACACACAGACGGACGGACGGACGGACGGACGGACGGACGGACGGACGGACGGACGGACGGACGGACGGACATTGTTAAATCAACTCAGAAAGTGATTCTGATTCGATCGGTATAATTAAAGATGGGTCTAGGTCAAATATTTTTGGTTGTTACAAACAGCAGCACAAAGTCATTATACCCAAACCACTAGTGGTATAGGGTATAAAAACAAAACATCAAAAGCGCAACGGAAGTCTAAAACTATGACGTTTTTTAATTTTATTTATTTTTTGGCTTTTGTCAAGCGCCATTTTAACTTATTTGTATTTTTTTTGATCTGTTTTCGTTGTTTATCAAATTGTTCTATATGTACATATGTATGTATATATGTATGTAAGTAAATGTAAATGTGTGCATGTACGAGTATGAACATTCCTTTGAATGTTCTTACTTTTTTTCTTATTCAATTACAATTTAAATCAATTGGACTCATACTTTAGCTTCTGCTGATGTTGTTGTAGATGATATGTGAGTGTTGTTCGTTATTACAAACGATAGTAGTCGTACATATGTAGAGTTGCAAAAGAATTTATTCTCTAATTTCATTGGGAATTTAAAAATGTAAAGTTCAAATTCTCCTTTGATACATTTAGACCGAGTTTTTCAATAGTCAGTTGACCTTAGTTAAGTGATTTTTTATGCATTGTCAAATAGTTGAAAGTTATAAGTGTTAAAAAAATCTGAGTTTAACTAAACTAAGTTTAAAGGGCATCCCAAAAACTCGATAAGTTTAAGTAACGACTAGATATATGTATATATATATTTTTTATATATTTATATATTTTTTATTTCAACTCTTCTTACTGAACGCAGAAGAATTTGAAAAGGAAAATAGAATGAATACAAAAGATTTTTATTCCCTTATTGATAACATACTTTGATAAATTGTGATAAATTCCAACCTCACAGCTTTGATAAATTGTGATAAATTCCAACCTCACAGTTAAACGAACTCAAAAAAATATATATTTTTGGTCTCTAAAATTTAAGGAACTTTTATTTTAGTCGCAAGTTTCTAAAGGTATACAATTTTCTGATCATTTAATTGCGAGGTTTTGTAAACTAAAGGTTGATTAAGATAAACATATGTGGAAACTCATCATTTATTTCTAAGACACTGACCATTTAGTGGTAGGTTTCTTAAGGTACAAAATTATTAAGTAATCATCATGTAAGTGTAGCTCTTTATGGTAGCAAATTCTTAGAGAAATTTTAATGGTAGATTTCAAAAGGTTTAAAAAATTTCAAGAACAAGTTCATTTAATGGGGAATTTTAAAAGGTACAATATTTCCAGAAAGATAATATTATTATAGAGTCCAAAAGGTACCAAATTCCAGGAAATAGATTATTAAATTATTGGTTCCAAATTCCAGGAAATAGATTATTGAATCGTGGATTTCAAAAAGTATCAAACTCCAAGAAAGACATAATTTAATCATGACTTTCAAGGGGAACCAAATTCATTTTATCCTGGATTTCAAACGGTACCAAATTCCAGAAACATTAGATCGGGGATTTTAAAAGGCACTAAATTCTTAGAAAGAGATATTTTAATCGAGGATTTTAAAAGTTCCAAATACCAAGAAAGAGATCATTAAATCGGCGATTTTAAAAGGTACTTAATTCCAAGAAAGAGATCGTTTAGTCGTGGATTCCAAAGGGTAAAAGTTTCCAAGAACGAGATCATTTAATCAAATATTTCATTTAATCGTGTATTTCAAGTACCAAATTCTATTAGTCGTGAATTTTAAAAAGTACCAAATTCCTGGAAAGTGATCATTTGTTCAGTGATTTTAAAACGTACAAAATTTCTAGAAAGAGATCAATTAATCGTAAATACCACTTGTCAATTTCCAAGAAATAGATCATTTAATTTTAGATCTCAAAATGTACCATATTCATTTAATCCTAAATTTCACAAGGTACCAAAATCTATTAATCGTGGATTTCAAAAAATACCAAATACCAAGAAAGTGATCATTTAATCGGGTATTTTAAAAAATACTAAATTTCTAGAAAGAGATCATTTAATCGTGAGTTCCAAAAGATGTCAAATTCCAAAGAATAGATCATTTAAACGTAGATTTCAAAAGATATCAAATTCCAGGAACATGAAATCTGCGATTTTAAAAGGTACTAAATGCCAAGACCGAGATATTTTAATAGAGGATTTCCAATGTTCCAATTTCCAAGAAAGAGATCGTTTAATCGTGCATTCCAAAAGGTACAAAATTCCGTAATGAGATCATTTAATCATAGATTTCAAAATGTACCATATTCATTTAATCCTAAATTTCAAAAGGTACAAAAATCGTGGATTTCAAAAAGTACCAAATTCCAAGAAAGAGATCATTTAATTGTGGATTTCAAAAGGTACCATATTCGAAGAAAGAGATAATTTAATCTAGGAATTCAAAAGTTATCAAATTCAAAGAAAGAAATTATAGAATCGGGAATCGTACATTTCAAAAGGTACAAAATTTCAAGAAAGAAATCACGGATCTTCAAGAGTTATCATATTCCAAGTAAAAAATTATGTAAAAGGGGAAATTTAAAAGTACCAAATTCCAAGAAAAGGATCATACAATCGTGCATTTTAATAGGTACCAAAAAGATGTATCAAATTCCAAGAAAGAGTTAAGTTAATCCTGGATTTTAAAAGGTACCATATTCATAGAAAGGGATCATTTAATCGTGGATTACTAAAGGTACCAAATTCCAAGAATGAGCTACTTTAATCGTGCTTTTGTAAAGGTACCAAATTCATTTAATCGTGGAATTCAAAAAGTATTAAATTCAAAAAAAAAAAAAAATAAAAATTGGATCATTTAGAAGGTACCAACTTCATCCAATCGTAGATCTCTACACTTTTAGTTCGACTATTTTTTATGTATTTGGTCCTGCTAAACTCGAAAATCGCGATAAAAATATATTTTTATTGCAAATATATGTAAAAAGTACCAATGTGTAGAATGTATAAGCCATACATCACATATGGCAACTCTTACAAAACTGGGAATAGTGGAAATTAGAAGTATAAATGCATAAATAATCTAAAAATAGGAAAATAACGATTGTCATGTTTTTTAGTGTTGTATCATCTGAGATTAATACAAAGTAAAAGCTATGTGGTATGAAAACTAATGCTAAGCCACACTGGGCATAGGCCTGACTTTAGGTGAGTGCGTTAAAGCACATGACCAAAAATTGCAAGTACGAGTGTATGTAAGATAGACGCAGGTTCAAACCTCACGGTATAAAATTAAATATATATAAAATTTAATATAGAATCCAAATACTTCCGAACGAAGGTAAGAAAAAAGACCACACATAATGTGAACATTGTTTCAAATTGGAACTTTAAGTGCATGGGCAGAAATATCAACAAAAAAAAACTTTTTTCGACCAAAATTCAAATTTAAAAATAAAAAACGCACGAAAAAATCAAGAAAATTTTAAATCGAGTAAACCAAGTATTTGCTTATGAATTCAAATCTTCATTAGAGTGTGAATGTGTTCCAATCATCATTGAGATTTTATGCCATTTTAAATAAATTTCTTCACCAGAGAATTCATTCCTTGAAGTTCGAAGACAACTCCCACTATTATGATGTCTCATAATATTCTATTATTATGCTTATAATAATATTAGTTATAAATTTAACTACTAAATCTGCCCTTGAACCTGAGGAAAACTAAGTAGAAAGAAAGAAAATGTATCAAAGTAAAGAAGATAAAAATAAACCTTTTTTTAGAATATAAAGCATTTAGGAATTTTATGATTTACTAGTTTAATAATTGCTTAAATGATTTGTTAAATTTTGTTTTTCTTTTTGAGAAACCCAAGTTTGAAAACCGACAATAGCATTTTAATACTTTATCGTTCCAAAACTATTTCGTGTTGAATATCGATAGCTTATTGTATAATTTTATTTTATCGTATAGTTTTGGTTGGGGTATCTATAATATTAATAGGCTAGACGATTTCTTGTGACTGATGTTTTGTTCTACCGTTTTATCCCGATTTTGACCAAACGTTTATTATTTGAAAGGTATTTATTTTTAGCCGTTTTGCAGATTTACAGATTTTTAAATTTTTTCCTTCATTTTGAGTAAATTGCATTTAAAGTTGCTACTAACACATACATAAAATTATACCATAAAAACAAAGTTTTTATTAAAACTCTTTCTTTCCTTATGCATATGAGTTTTGAATCTCTCCGTGACTGTGCGTGACTATTTTAAAATTAATCTTTGCTGACAACAAATCTATGGATCAAGTTTCGGATTGATTGGATGAGGGGAAATGGGAGTTTAAATCACTCCGTGACTGTGCGTGATTATGCATGACTATCTTTAAGTTAATATTTGGTGACAACAAGTCTGTGGACCAAGTTTCAGATTGATTGGATTAGGGGAAATGGGGTTTAAATCACTTCGTGACTATGCGTGAGTGTGTGTGACTATCTCAAAATTAATCTTTGGCCACAACAAATCTATGGACAAAGTTTCAGATCGATCGGATGAGAGGAAGTGAGGTTTTAATCTCTCCGTGACTGTGCGTGACTATGTCAAAGTTAATCTTTTTCACGGCAAGTCTATCGACCAAATTTTAGATCGATCGAATAAGAGGAAATGGGTTTTAAAGCACTCCGTGACTGTGCGTAAGTTTGCGTGACTATTTTAAAATTAATCTTTGGTCACAACAAGTCTATGGGTCAAGTTTCGGATTGATTGGATGAGGGAAAATGGGATTTAAATCACTCCGTGACTGTGCGTGAGTGTGTGTGACTATCTTAAAATTAATCTTTGGCCACAACAAGACTATGGGCTAAGTTTCAGATCAATGGGATGAGGGGGAATGGGGTTGCCCCATGGCAGACAGACAGACAGAGAGTATGAGTTAAAAGAAAGAGTTTATAAATAACAAAACTTAAAAGTATTCATTTTTATGCTGTTGACAAAACGTTGGAAACCTTTACTTTACAATGATTGAAAAGTTTCCCTCTATTTTTGGTTTCAATATTTTATTGGGTATCCATAATTTTTTAGTACTGGTTCACAACGCTTAGGCATGGAGTCAGTTAAATTGTTTTTGATATCCATTGAAATCTTTTGCACTCTGAATTAACTGCCTCTATGAGATCTGTCTTGTTTGTTTAATTTCGTATTCGTATTATTCGGTCTACAATTTCCCATAGATTTTCGATGGGATTGAGATCTGGTGATTGGTTTACAACTTTGGAGGTGTGTTTTGGGTCATGGCAATGTTGGAACTTCCAGACCATTGGGCATATTTTCTCCTAATTTCAGTTAGAGTATCTTTTACTATATGAATTGGACCCATTCCTTGGCTCGAAAAGCAAACCCATACCATAATAATGTCTCCGCCAAGCTGGATAGTTTTTTTTAAAATATTTTGGGTGCAGTATTTTTCCCTTTGGTCATCGTAGAAGGAATCTTCCACCATGGCCTCTTAATCTAAACTTGGACTCATCTGAAAAAGAGAAGAGGACTCCAATTGAATCTTGACCAATTCATGTGTTCCTTAGCAAAATTTATTCGAGCCAGACGATTTTTCTTTGATACCAGTGGTTTCTTCACAGCACGATAACAACCAAGATCAATCTCAGTTGCTCGTCGAGAAACATTTCGAGAACATATTTTTAGTTTCAGATTAGTAATGATCACTTTTGGTAGCATTTTTGGGCATTTTTTAAACTCTCTTGCTATTAAATTATCCTGTCTTTGACTAGTTTTACGGGGAATGCCGCCTAAATGCTGAGTCGTCACCGTACCCTTTTTCAAGATGTTTCTTGATAAATTTTTAAATTATGGATTTATTCATAGAATATTTTTCACAAGCTTTTTATGACTAAAAGCAGCAGTAATGTCATTTATTTATTTTTGCCTTTATTTTGTAATAATGAATTATAGGATTAAAACATTGAAAAATACAATTGTTTAAAAAAAAAAAACAGTTAAAAGAAAACATCAGAAACTACAAATATTTACCATCTTCATACCATCTTCTATTTTTATTGTTTTAATCAACTCTTCTATAGAAGTTTAAGTTTCCATTATTTTGTCATCGCTAAATAGAAATATTTTTACAACTTTATAATCATCTAATTGCAACTCTTTATGGTAGCAATTTCTTGGAGAATTTTTAATGATGGTTCCAAAAGGTTTAAAAATCCCAAGAAAGGGAATATTTAATGAGGACGTTTAAAATGCACTAAATTTAAAGAAAAAGACAATTTTATCGTTGAATGCAAAAGTTACCAAAGTCCACGAAAGAGATTATTGAATTGTGGATTTCAAAAACTACCAAACTCCAAGGAAGACATACTTTAATCATGGATTTCAAAGAGTACCAAATTAATTTAATCGTGGATTTCAAAAGGTACCAAATTCCAGGATTATTAAATTGGCGATTTTAAAAAGTACTAAATTCCAAGAAAGAAATCAAGGAATCTAAAGTTGTAAATTTCGGGATCATTAAATCAGCGATCTTAAAAGGTACTAAATTCCAATAAAGAGAACATTTAATCGTGGATTTCAAAAGGTACCAAATTCCAGGATCATTAAATCAGCGATCTTAAAAAGTACTAAATTCCAAGAAAGAGGTCACTTAATCGAGGATTCCGAAAGGTACCAAATTCATTTAATCGTGGATTTCAAACGGTACCATATTCCGGGATTATTAAATCGGCTATTATAAAAGAAAGGGATCATTTAATCGTGGATTCCAAATGGTCACAAACTTCAAGAATGGGATTATTTAATGAATAATTTCAAAATGTACCACATTCATTTAATCGAGAATTTCAAAGTACCCAATTCTATTAATCGTGGATTTCGAAAAATACCAAATTCCAGGAACGAGATCATTTAGTCGGGCACTTTCAAAGAAACAAAATTTCTAGAAAGAGATCATTTAATCGCAGATTCCAAAAGATTTAAGTTATAAAGGGTTATGTAGGTCAATGGAAATACATAATTGTCAATATAGCTTAGCTTGGATAGATTGCAATTAAAAATGAAATAAAAAAAATATTAGATTAAGATTTTACACATTTTCTTTCATACCTCTTCTATTTGTATTGTTTTTAATCAATTCTGTTACCGCAGTTCAAAAGTTTCACTCAAAAAAATAGTTTTGATTTCGAATTGTTTTATGACCAGTTTTTTTTTATATTAATGTTGTTATTTCTTTTGGGTTCTGATTGTCAGCTTATAAGTTTTAAATAAAATAAATTAAAACAAAATTTATTTCATCTTCACTCTACGTTTCGTTGACGTTTTTTCAACTCCATCAGAAGTGTTTTCGTTTATCTATTTCTTTTTTAAATCATATATTTGCAACAAATTTTTTATCTTTCGTTAGAGAACACACCAAAGAGTGGTTTCGAAAATAAAAGATCTTACCCGAAATTATTAAAAAACAATATAGGCAAATTCTAAATTTTGTAAAAGCTTCCAATGTATTGTCACCCACTGTATATATTCGTTATCCTTATAACAATAGGAGTAGATATAGCGATGTCCGTCTGTCTGTCTGTTGAAATCACGCTCATTCACAAAACAAACCATTTATATGGGTTAACTGAGGATAATATTTTTTGTCAATATTTCAAGCAGGTTGGTATTTAAAACGGGGTAAATCGGGTATCATTGTTCCAAGATGTGACCTAAAATATGAAGACAATTCAGTGTGTTTGTTGTAATATTTATTATTTATTAAGTTGTTAACTCTTTCAAATATTTTGTTTACGTTTATAATAAATCCAGGTGGAGGGTATCAAAGATTCTGCATAACCGAATTTAACACACTTATTGGGTTAGGATTCTCTTTCCACTTTACACATTCAATTCAAATATAATAATGCAGAAAACAGAAAAAAGTAAAGGAAAGTATATTTTCTGTGAATCCTCCGAATAATAAAAAAAAATTATCTTGTGAGATAGGAAAACAATCAAAAACTTTCCTAAAAATTCAAATCCAGTTGACTGAGTGTTCTGGCTGGCATATTTTTTCAAAGATAACTTTATAAAAAAAATAATAAATTAATAAAATAAAGCTAGGAGGAAACATGTGTTACAATTCCTTCGATCTCATTCCTTAAAAGATGCCGTTTGCATTTTAATCCATTACGATGTTTCACATTTTGCACACAATTTTGTGATCTCTTTATTTCACTAGCGACTATGCGGATCGAAATGGAAGTACTCGTGTCCAATAGTCAAACGTTTATTGAACTTTTTTTTATCACACATTGTACCTTTTCACACGGTAACTTAACTTTTTTTTGGCATCAAAGAATAATATTTCTCTTTCAAATCTAAACACATTAATGAAAAAGTAGTAATTGCAGTTTGATTCTAATATATCCGCCAACACGTTTTATAAATTTTAGTTTAATTTTAAATATTAAAAAGTAATGATGGCCTTTTTTTAATTTTTTTTAACTTACTCAATAAAACTGGAACATATATAAATAACATTGATACAAATGGCGATACACAACCATACCGTTCTTTGTTCCAGATTCAAACGTTGGATAAATCTATTTGATTAGTTTGTTAAATTTCTTTTTTTTTGAAAAATTGAAGAGAATCCGTGATTGTTGTTGCTAATTGTTATTTTTTTTTTTTTTTTCCTAATTTTAACTTTGTTTTCATTTGTTCAGATTAAGCTATTAATCAAAATTTTTGTTTCATTCACTTCATTTGAACATATTTATTTACGTACATATTTATTTGGGGTGATTTTTTTTGGGCGAACATTGTAGATTTTTTTTTTAATTTTATACCATTTCAATTTAATTTTAGCATAAAAGTAAAGTAACCGAAAATTGAGACCGGTTTGATCTCAATTATTTTCTATAATAATTGATCAAATAAACCAAAAAAACTAACGAGTAAACTTTTATATAAGAATCAACAGATTGAGGAAAACTTCGCTGACGAACGATTAAAAATTCAATCTTATCATGAAATTATTATTTTCAACTGTATTTTATAATAATAAATTCTTTCGGAAACAAACGTTTACAATAACTAAGGATCATACATATGTATAAGAGGATGCGCAAACATTGTTGCGAAAAATTTCAATAAACATATTGTTGTCACAAACTTAGCCAAGACAACCTATAATTTATTGTCTAGGCTAAGTGTGTTCAAAATAGTATGTAAAAGATTAATATTTTCAAAGCAAGCACATTGTATACATTTATGCAATAGTTAAGACAATCATCGGACCATGTGGCATGGAGTGTTTAGAATACTTGCCTAAAAATTTTGTGTTTGCTGGTTCTAATCAGTTATGGGAATTTTAGTTTATTTGATACATTTGATTTACGGTAAAAATAACAAAAAAAAAGAAAAGATTTGTGAAACAATCTGAAATTTTGTACTGGTGGTGCTGGTGGTAAATTGATCAGCAAAGAGGGAATTTGTAGGCAACAACTCTAGCCACTCACCTACATAGGAGTTGGTGAATGTGTTAACTACCCAGGGCAACCCGACCTGACGTAAAGATGGCGAAAGTAGTTCAAAAAATTACTTTGGTGAAAACTGAAGCCATCGAAAGTAAACGTTCTCAGTGAAGATGGTCTTCGTCATGTAATTCAATGCTTTCATTTGAAAATTCTCAGCCGAGCTAGATGCTACTCTGGGGAAGTCTGTTCCTTCGTTTACGACTAATAAATATTGGGTGACAGAATTTAAACGTACGAGCTGCTAAGATTAACACCGTAGTGGTCGACCAATTGCGTTGGCCACGCCAGAAACGGTTAAGAAAATCCATCATTAGAACAAATGAGGTTGCAAAAATCAAAAATTTTCATATGCGCTTACGATGTTTTGAATAAACTTGTCCAAAGATTACAAATTTACTACCTTCAATAAAATCAGATTTTTAGTTTAGAAGATATAACCTTTCAAAGTTGACCGATTTTCAGTTTTCAAAATAAATACACAATTTTTAGGCAATTTGGTTCAGTTCAGGCAGAATATAAAAAAATTAGGTAAGTAATCGAATTTTTTTTTTTTGTTTCTATTGATTTATGTATTTATTCAGTACTAGTATAGCCCAGCACTCGAAATTCGAGTGCAAATTCTAGGAAATATTATTTTTTCATTCAATTTTTTTCTTTCAATGTTTTTTAATCTATATATTCAAACAATTTATGAATATTTAAATGAGCCTAAAGGTATGTTAATCAATTTTAGCAATTCACACTTCATCACAGAGCATCTAATATATAATTTAAATCATTCGCACTAACAGGGTGTAACCAATTATTAGAAATATTTTATTTTATTTAATTTAATATATTTTTAAGACAGATTAAACATAAATTTTATAATTCTCAGCTTCTCCTCCATATAAACTAAAACTATGCAAATTTTCACACTCCTCCTTGCTCGCATATTGCTTAAAAAGGGAACTAAAAATTTACCTTCACGTATTAATATATAGATGTTATATAGAAAAAAAAATTTTACTGTTTGCTTTGTATTTCTCCAGGTAAATCGCTATTTACCAATGTCCGTATTTTTACTATTTTTCAACTTTGAAAATTGCATAATTTTTTATATCTGCCATATTTTCAAAATATGTTTTTTGATTATTCCTTTACCTAATTCCACTATGTCCAGCTGTTCCTTCGACTGCTAGAGGTGAAAAAAGGTAAAGAAAGACATTGTACGAGATATTGTATGTCGTGCATCCATGGAAAATTCAGATACAGATACAGGATACACAAATAAACTATTCTTTTAGATTAGCAGGTACGCACTTAAAATGGAAATATATTCAACCATCCAATAACAGAATACTAATATTGTTCCAATATTTGACTTATGGTCGCTACAGATAGGCACACATCTTATTTGAACACGTTATTTGAACATGTGTGTACTGCTACCAGGTACATTTTTAGACATGGGAGCATAACTCTTTCATAAACCCGTAATCCAAACGGTACATATCAGGTAATAGATCAGACTATATATTGAAAAATAGGCATAATTCCTGGATTAGTCTATGACTGTAAGTTGACGCGGCAAGAGCTTTGTATCGAGTGTGGAAAAATATTTTTGACATGCTAAAAACATGGCGTTGAACAACTCAGGATTGCTTAGGAACTCAACCACCCCAACGGATTTCGTGGAAGCTGCTTTAAAAGAACTTGATAGCTTATACGATAAATATCGTATAATCTGAAGAGAAGCGAAAGTATAACAAATAATCTTCCCCTGACATATGCAATATATTAAGGCAAAGATTGGGAGAGCTTTCCGAAGAAGCTTAGAAATCCCTCAACAAATTTTATAAAAAATATAGATAGTCGAACAAAATGAGGACATGTTCGCAGCATCTTCCGATCCAGCTATTTCATCTCTGCGGCATGTGAAGTCATGAAAAGAGTTAGAATCCAAAAATTATAGTTCAGAAATGATTAGTCTATTAGATATACTTCTGTTATGAATTGTGATAATATTTTGAAACAATTTGAAAAGATAAATTGAAAAAATCTTAATGTTTTTATTTATGTTTTATTTATGTTTATGTTTTAAAACACAAAGACCTTGAAAAGTAAACATAAAAATTATAAAATGATTAAAAATTATGCTTTTTAGTTAATATAAACATTATTTTTTCATGCCGTTAAAAAATTGTTAAACTTTGATAACCTATAAGTAAGTATCTAGAAGGCGTAGTAGCACCTTGTTCAAACACCTATTTCATAGGTTGGACAATTATCTATTATATGCCTTTTAATTTATTTGATTACTTCAATTGGTTCAAAAGTTATGATTTTTGCAACGAAAAAACTCAAATGGCACCACTGTGCGTCAGTTGAAGATGCGTGAGCTAGCTGAAATTTAAGGCATTTCAAAAAGTGCTATGCATCGCATATTGACCGCATTTGCTCACAATAGAGCCGAGTTTTTGCATCGATTCTTTACTATGTTTGAGACCACTTTACACCTGAGACAAATGAACAGTCAAAACAGTGCACTAGAAGAATCGTGGCAAAAAAAGGCGAAGACAGTTCCATCTGCATGCATGGTTATGACGTCTGCTTTTTTAGGTGCGCGTGGGTTTATTTTAATTGATTATCTTCAAAAAGGAAGAACAATCAATGGCAAGTATTATAATAACTTATTGCGAAGCGTTTAAGTGATGAAATGAAGTAAAAAGACAGAATTTGGCGTAAAAGGAAGTGTTGTTTCATCAAAACAATGCTCCAGTTGACACATCCACTATTGCGATGTCCAAAAGTCATGAATTAAAGTTCGAATTACTTCATAATGCACCTTATTCACCAGATTTAACTCCCTCTGATTATTTTCTATTTCCAAACTTGAAAATATGGCTCGGTGGTAGAAAACTTGCCAACAATGAAGAGGTGGAGTTTGCGGTTGATGGCTGGTTTAAGGAGTTATACAGTTCGTACTATAAAAAAGGTACCGACGCTATAGAATATCACTGGGAAAAGTGTATCGCGCTAAAAGGAAATTATGTTGAGCAATAAAGAAAATTTTTCGCAGATCTGAAATAGTACATATTGTATTCAATTTTTATGTGGACCGATCATCGAAATAAGTCTAGTTTAGGGTGATACCCCGATCCGTTCCAAATTTTTACCACTTATAATAAAAAAAACATTTTATTGTGATTCTAGAAAAATATTTTTTTTTTGCGGCGGACCATTTTTTCTGAGTTATGAACCACAAAAGCTTTGACTTTGATTTGTATATAACTTTATTTACTTGAGTGCCTTTTTTTTTGATATTTCCATAATCCATTAACCCGTTATGTAGCTATGTTTTTGTATTTTTTATTTTTATTTTTTTTAACATGGCATTACCTCGTAAATGGAAAATGGACGCAAATTGGCATTTGATCACTTTTTTCTGTCTCTTAAGGCCAGTTTACACTATCACACTTTGTAATACGACCGTCAAAAAGTCGAGTATTATGAAAGAGTCGTATCATGTAAAAAGCTTATGTTATGAAATTGACAGTCTGTATGATTTTTATTTCCAAGTCCGATTGTTTTTTCATTTGTAGAAACATTTCTAATTAAAATATAAGGGTAAACAAAAGAAAGGAAGTGGAAATAAAATATAAATTTCAAAATATATTTGTTTGTTATTCTAAACAGCTGTTTTCATAAGTCTTGAGTATGATGGTTTAAATGGCCTAAGTATGCAGAAATAATGTCGGTACGACTTTATGACAGTCCGATGAATTTCATCGGATTTTTATTTCGAAAAATCATGTGAGTGAGTGTTATCATGTAAATGGGCCTTTAGTTGTAGCTCGGTCATTTTTTTTTTTTTTTTTGATTTTTTTTAATGCCCATGTATTGTAATAAAGCACTCGACTGTTTGGTGAGAAAAGTTAAAGTCAATGTAGGTTTAATAATATACAAAGTCCAAAATGTTCTAGATAGGAACTCAGTAAAAATTAAGAGGCCAAAAAACAGAGCACAGAAATTGAAATAATTTTTCATGAAAAAATACGTATGTAGCGACAGATTTATAACAGCAACCGGGTAACAATTTTTATGCTCCTAATGCTCGAGGTAATATTGAAAATAAGTTTAGGTCCCAAAAGTAAGCAATATGCGGTTTTGGCAAAAGAAGTAAGTCATTTGTTACAACGGACTCTATAAATACTGAAATTATATTAAGGAGTATTTTCCAAAAAGACTCCTTCCTTTCATAAGCCAACACAATGTGACCATATAGTTTTGGTTCGATTTCGCATCCTGCCACGAATGATGAGTATACTCTGGCAAATCATCGTGAATGAATTCATGCTTGAAAAACGCTACCAAATTATCCAAATTTACTTTCAAAATCAGTCAACGATTCGAGCAACTTATGACTTCGTGATTTTAAGGCGCACTTAACTGAGCAAGCCATCAACCTGTGGTTAGATTTTATATTACTTACTCTCTAAATAATGCAATAACATCAACATATCGAGGGAATGTGCGCACTGAAGAGAATATCGCCGCTGTTCAGGAAAGTGTGGAAGAAGATTCAAATTTATAGAGTTGTCGTCGGTCGCTGGAATTTGGGCTATGTCCGTCCACCTGTATAAGATCCAGTTAGGCAGGAATTAAAGCCACGAGACCATCATATGCTTCGTCCTTTTGCCGATTGGGCATTTGGAAACTGATCCGATACTTTATCACTAAATTGTATACAGCGATGAGGCTTATTTTTGGCTTAACGGGCTTGTTAATAAATAAAATTGCCACATATGGAGTGAGAACAATACTCAACAGGCTCTACAAACTCCATTACATCCCGAAAAATGGAACATTTGGGGTTTACACGCTTGTAGCATCATTGGACCTTATTTATTCTAAAAAAGAGATCGATAACGCACTATGATCTATGACTTTTTGTTTGGAAATATGGATGACATTCATTCGGGCGAGATGTGGTTTCAACAGAATGGCGCTACGTGCCATATGGTGACCGCAACCATCGACCTATTGAAATCAAAGTTTGGAGATAAGTTGATTTCGAGAAATGGCCTTCAAGATCGGGCGATTTGACACCTCCTTTATTCATTACTGTGAGGGCTACGTAAAGTCACTGGTTTATACTGACAAACCAGCAACAATTGAAGCCTTGGAGGCCAACATTGTTCGTGTTGTTCGTGATATACGGCCAGCAATGGGCCAAAAGTAGATGTCCAGAATGCGCATCGTCTAGAACAGCCGCGATGGCCGTATGCCCGAAATCTGTATCAGATTTTAATGCCATGTATTGATCTTTCGAATAAAATGAGATTTTTGATTAAAATTTTATTGTTGTGTTATATTTTACAATTTGAAAATCTATCGGGCTTAAAAAGCATCCTTTACAAGAACAATAACTTCGTTTTTGTACCAAACTTTCTGGAGCTTAGGCCAGTGGAGAAATATTGTGCTTTGGTGAAAACGGAAGTTGAAAGGTATAAAAAAGTGTCCCAAAATGTGTAAGATTTTAAACGGAGGACTATCTATTCTTAAAAAGGGACAGAAATCAATATAAAATCCCTAATGGATGGGTTTCCGGATAACGTCCATTAGTACATAAGCAGTGATTAGAGTTTTCACTTAAATTAAAAAAAAAAAATCAGAACTCAAGGTTCAATGGTTACTTATTAATACATTTTATGTATCTAAAGATTTTTTTATCTTTAGACAATTACATTTAAATTGTTTTGTTAACAACGCTTTTTTCTATAGCTCTTTTTAATTTTTTACATTTTAATCACATATTATTTTTAAAGCCATAAAGCCATTATCGTGTTATTAGTATTTATTTTTTTGAAAGTTTCGTATTCAGCCAATAAAATTTTGAGTTTATTTTTATTTATTAATTATATTAAAAAAATATATTTCTTAAATAAAGAATTCATTAAAATATTCTTTATGTGAATTGTAAATATTTTGTATAAAAATCAGAATTTGGATTTATAAAAATCTTCAAAATCGTAATGAGGCTAAAGTTGGCTGATATAAAGGTTTCTTCCATATATCGCGCCTTAAATACAAAACAGTCACAACTCAAAATTTTCAAATTTTCAGGAGAGGCAAAAAACTATTTATGTAAAAATGATTGAATTATTTAAAAAAATGTAGTTTCATTATGAAAAATGTCCATTTTGAGGAAAGTTTTGCTATACTTTTTTTTTAATTCATACTGTATTTGTGGAAATAAAATATAATTTTGAGTTTGACTGAAATTTTTTCATTTGACTAGTGATATTATCTCAAGCTGTGCTCCAGATATAACAGCATTTTTCCTGTTAAAGAAGATAGTTATGAGAAATAAATTTTTGCAGTAGATAGAAATGTGTACTGTGAATTAATCTATGGATAAAAGTCAATTTTGGAAAATTTTGAGTTGTGACTCTTTTGTATTTAAGGCGGGATATATTATCTAAAGAACTAAAAATCTATTGGCTGCTGCTTTATGTTTTTTCATTCTTTGCAAAATTATAAGAATTAAAAATCTGATTCATATTCAAACACAGTAATTTTTATCTTTTCCAAATCCTTAATTAACCTTTAATTGATTTTCTTATTGATTTTAATAAACACCAACATTATTTTTTATAGTTTAATGCGTTTTTTTTTTCTTTATTTTTAACACACGACCCCATACATATGCATATATGTATGTTTACTGATCAGTATTGAAATGTGATTAATCATTTATTATTTTATAATTCCCGTTACTTCATTATAGTAATAAAAATATATTAACATTACTTTCGTTATTAAAATAATTAAATATAATTTTGTTTTTTAATGTTTTTTTTTTGTTCTTTCCCGCGTCATCCGTTGTGGGTTCGTTGGTTTCTGCGATTAAGATAATTTGACCCGTACGAACTTTTCGCCACGACGTTGTACATTCAAATATTGAAACGGGATTTTCACTGATGACACAAAAGTTCGTTTTGCAAATACATATAATAACGATTTAGTTAGTCCGTCTGAGTCTTAAATCTATTGTATTTTTTTTCCAAAAAAAAAAAATCTTATTTGAATTTCGTTACATGTATGTGTTTTTAAATACATTTCATACGATCATCGTCCGTACATTTTTTTGTATTATAAGTCGACAATTTGTTTTCATTTAAACTTTTGTCGCATTTTAATCCATCGCAATACTTGGTTTTATATGATTTTTATCAACGCTTTTTTTTTTGGATCTTTTTCGTTGATTTTTCTTCAGTTACATTTATTTAAACGAACAGCAACAAAGGAAAATTTCGTTTAGTTGTGTTTGTTTGAAGAGTGTGTACGAGTGCGGTTTTACATTTGTAAAGTCGACTTCAAATTTTCATTGAAAAAAGTTAATATCATCACTAAATAATTTAAAAACTGCTTAATCATTTAACGTGCTTTTTAAACAAAAACTACAGGATTTTTGTCTAAATGATTTTTTATGGTTTTTACGAAATTTGGGAAGGTTATGAACTACCGACTCCCCGGATTTTCTTCTACTGCATATAATGAATGATTTTGTTGAATTTTATTATATTTATATATTTCAAGTCCAATCAGAAATTGTTATATAGGAACACCTCTCTGGCGGTTTTGGGTCCCCTTCTCTTCGAATATTGCAGTAATATTTTTTTTTTTAATTTTATTATTTTTTTTATTTATAAAGAAAATATGTGGAAAAAATTTTTAAACGCGTATATGATTATCGATAACAGAAAAATTCTGACAAAAAATTTCAATAATAGTTACATTTGAATAGATTAAAATCATTAAAAATAACCGGTATCTGTAAAAATTATAGATATTTAAAATTTATCTAAAAACATTCGATAAAGAACATCTTTTATACAAAACAATTTATACGATGGCAAAAATTTTAACAGAATTATCGATAACAGAAAAATTTCATAACAATTGTATTTGAGTAAAATAAAATCATTCAAAATCACCTCTAACTGTTAAAATTATCGAAAGCTAAACATTTTTTTTTTTAAATTTCTGATTAAGAATATACATATTTTACAGAAAATATTTTATAGGAAAAAATAAATATGTTAATAGAGAATTTAATTTTTAATTTTTATTTTTTAATTTTTACTTTTTAATTTTTAATTTTTAGTTTCTAATTTTTAATTTTTAATTTTTAGTTTCTAATTTTTAATTTTTAATTTTTAATTTTTAATTTTTAATTTTTAATTTTTAATTTTTAATTTTTAATTTTTAATTTTTAATTTTTAATTTTTAATTTTTAATTTTTAATTTTTAATTTTCAGTTTTTAATTTTTAATTTTTAATTTTTAATTTTTAATTTTTAATTTTTAATTTTTAATTTTTAATTTTTAATTTTTAATTTTTAATTTTTAATTTTTAATTTTTAATTTTTAATTTTTAATTTTTAATTTTTAATTTTTAATTTTTAATTTTTAATTTTTAATTTTTAATTTTTAATTTTTAATTTTTAATTTTTAATTTTTAATTTTTAATTTTTAATTTTTAATTTTTAATTTTTAATTTTTAATTTTTAATTTTTAATTTTTAATTTTTAATTTTTAATTTTTAATTTTTAATTTTTAATTTTTAATTTTTAATTTTTAATTTTTAATTTTTAATTTTTAATTTTTAATTTTTAATTTTTAATTTTTAATTTTTAATTTTTAATTTTTAATTTTTAATTTTTAATTTTTAATTTTTAATTTTTAATTTTTAATTTTTAATTTTTAATTTTTAATTTTTAATTTTTAATTTTTAATTTTTAATTTTTAATTTTTAATTTTTAATTTTTAATTTTTAATTTTTAATTTTTAATTTTTAATTTTTAATTTTAAATTTTTAATTTTTAATTTTTAATTTTTAATTTTTAATTTTAAATTTTTAATTTTTAATTTTTAATTTTTAATTATTAATTTTTAATTTTAAATTTTTAATTTTTAATTTTTAATTTTTAATTTTTAATTTTTAATTTTTAATTTTTAATTTTTAATTTTTAATTTTTAATTTTTAATTTTTAATTTTTAATTTAATTTTTAATTTTTAATTTTAACGATAAAAAAATATGTGGTATTACTTGCTTAGGCCAAAGTGACACGTGCACTATTACTAGCTAATTCAGATAAAAATATATTAAAATTTGCTTCTTTTTAATATTAATATCTGGAAATTTTTAGCCAAGAATAAGTTGATTTTTTTTTTTTTAATTAGCATGAATTATCTCAAAACTTTCTTCTAGGGATAAAACTTTGGGTGTTATAACGCTGGCTGCGTTATATAATTAATTTCATGATTATCGCAGGACAACGTGACGATTGCTTTTACTTGGTAAAGCCGCTCATTATCCCTGTTGATGTCAGTTCAAGTCGGCTCACATTGTCATCACTTGTGATGACACCGCCACTGAAATAATAATGGTGGCATCCACGCGTTAACCCCTGGTAACGGCAATCAGCATCCGCTGGTTGACGGCTAAGATGAGAGCCGGCCTGTTCCTCTAGGTTTCCCTGAGGCTGTGCGTTGGCCTTGTAAGCCGACACGTAAGAAACATATTACAATGAAAAGAAGGAAAATAAGAGGAAATAATCGAACCCCCTAGATGACGAAAACCCGCAAACGACTAAAGGATCACGATTTAAGGATTTGTACCTGGAATGTTCGAACCCTTTACCGGGCAGTTGCAACTATCCATTTGGCAAATGTTCTCGAGACCTGTAAGGCTGACATAACCGCGATCCAGGAAATACGAAATCGTTAGGAAGTGTACCTCACACCGTTTTTGTCTAACTCTGTTTTTGTGATTGTATTGTGAAATTGATTTTTAACCCCCCTGCACGTATAGATGTTTACACATCACAAATTTACTGCTGTTATGGTTAGGGTATTGAGAATGTTCTCTATTTCGATTGTCAATAATTGAAGGAATATTTTTGTATTTTTTTTTTTAATTTTACAAAAGTAATTTAATAACGTATTTATATTAACTAGCAGATTCCAGCTCTCGAAATTCGAGTGCAAATTCTAGGAAATTTTATTTTTTTTTAAATAAAGACCCTAAAAGTATGCTAATCAATTATAGCCAATTCACAAATCAACACAAAAAAGAAACTCATTTGTATTAAAAACACATTAACAGATTTAATAAAACAAACACATAGCATTGTATTATTTTATGTATGTGTTAGTAGCAACTTTAAATGCAATTTACTCAATATAAAGGAAAAAATTTAAAAATCTGTAAATCTGCAAATCGGCTAAACAAACAAGGTTCAGAAAATACACACATGAAACACACAATGTTCTGTTCAAAAGCAGCCAACACATATCTTTATTTTCATATCAATTATGTGCGTTTCTAAATTTTCTACGGTGCCCAACACAACCATGACTGTGTTCGTTTTAATATTTCGTTATTTACACGAACATTTTTGTATCACGTACTTTTTGTTTCAATCACACATAAAGCACACATTTTTGAGTATTGCTTTATTTGAAGTTCATGTTCTGGTACGTGTACTGAAAAAAAAAAAAACAAAACATGTACAATAAACAGGTTCGAGTTCAGTTATATTTTAAGTCGTGTTGTCGCTCGTGTAGCAAGAAAAAAGAGAACATGTACAATAAACAGGTTCGAGTTCAGTTATATTTTAAGTCGTGTTTAAGTCGTGTTTAAAATATAACTGAACTCGAACCTGTTTATTGTACATGTTCTGTTTTTCCTTACTACACGAGCCACAACACGACTTAAAATATAACTGAACTCGAACCTGTTTATTGTACATGTTTTTTTTTTTTCAGTACACGTACCAGAACATGAACTTCAAATAAAGCAACACTCAAAAATGTGTGCATTATGTGTGATTGAAACAAAAAGTACGTGATACAAAAATGTTCGTGTAAATAACGAAATATTAAAACGAACACAGTCATGGTTGTGTTGGGCACCGAAGAAAATTTAAAAACAAACATAATTGATATGAAAATAAAAATATGTGTGTGTTGGTCTAAGTTATGTTTGTTTACATATATGTACGAGTTTTTTATTCAGTGTGTGTTTTTTTCTGAACTCTGCTTTCAAATAATATACGTTTGGAAAAAATCGGGATAAAACGGTTGAACAAAACATCATTCACAAGAAATCGCCTAGCCTATTAATATTATAGATATTAAACTGAAAATTGAATAATAACATTTTTTGTTAATTAAATGTCGGCCTGAGTTTGTACAAACCATTTCAATCACATACTTTATGTACTTGTAGCGGTAAAAAAAATCATTTTTAGTTGTTGTATCTGAAAATTGTTAGTATGTATAGGTATGTGTGTACCGCTTTATAATTTTCTATTTATGTACATCCCTCTGCCTAACTGAACACTTTGTATACTTTGTACTTTGTCTACACCAGTGAAAACAATTAAAATTGTTTACATTTCTATTGAATAGATTGATTTTTAATTATGTGAATTTTTGTCAAATTTTATCAATGTTAGATATTGGGAATTTTTCAATCATTTTGTATTTATAAACTCTGTTTTAATTTTGTATTTTTCTTGTTAATGAACTTTAAGTTAATTTGAATACAAAAGATTTATCTCTAACAAAATTTTTCTCACCTCTTAAATATGTTCAAAACAAATTGACATGAGTGATAATTGTTATGAAATTTACATTAAAATATATACTTCGAATATATATATTTGTTCTCAAGCTTCTTATCGATTTAGGAAAATTCTAATACATTAAGATATAAATAATTAAGAAAAGTCTTTAAAAGAGTTTTCTAAAACATCATATATCCGCTAATAAAAAAAAAAAACAAGTAAGAAAATTATAGTCGATCTAGACCGACTATACAATAGCATATATCAGACGTCTCGAGAGAAGGTCTTCCAAACCTTAGATTATGAGGAAGGATGGGTATATCCTACAGAAATAGAAAACCACTCAGACTCTGAGGGCTTTTTTTTTGCTATAAAAATCTTCAGTTTCTGAATATATTTTTCCTATAAAAACACATGGTTTATGAGGACTCTTAATTTATTTAATTGGATTATCAAGGCCCCAACACAGCAAGGTTATATAAGCCATTTAACATTACATTTTATATTACAATCTAGTATACATGTTTATTATAGATCTAAATCGAGTTATACAAATTTATTTCATTTAGAAATTTTTTAACATTTTCGAATTCATATTCTTTATTTAAGATTTCTATATCATTTATGTTATATTTTAGCCGTTTATCATGTAAAAGTCTACATTCATTACATATATGGTAAACGTTGATTATTTCAACGCAATCACAAAGCGGTGGATCAGTTCTCTCTACAATATATCTATGGGAGAATAAGCAATGACCGATTTTTAATCTGTTAAGTTTTATAAAATCTGTTTTAGAAAAAGTGGGAGTTTTAAATGTATGCAAGATATTTTTCTTTTCTACTTTATATAATTTGGTTTGGTTATTATTTTGCCATATGTCATTCCAGATATCAAATATATATTTTCTAATTGAATGCTTTTAGTCTAAGGATTGATATTTAAAATCTGGTGATATATTTTCCTTTAAGGAGTTTTTGGCAAGATTATCCGCTGTTTCGTTTCCATGTATATTTAACTGGCTTGGTATCCATAGAAAGCTAATTTTATTGTCAGGTAGGTTTGTAATTGTTGCTCGAATTTGTTGAATGATTTCATTTTTTACTATACATATATGTCTTGCAACCCTTCTAACGCACTTTTACTGTAAACTATAATGAGGGTTTTTTGTTCAATATTTTCAAAGCTTTCTATACAGGTTTTGATGGCTGATAACTCACTTGTATAAATAGAAGAGTAGTTAGGAATACGATATGTTCGCCAATAACTGCAAATCCCGCTTTCTCATTCATAACAGAACCATCGGTATAAAATTTTAAATGGCTTGGATAAGTAGTATTAACTAATTCTAAGAATTTCTGTTGTGCCTCTATGGGGTTCATATCACGTTTGTGACAATATGCCAGAGAAAAATTTATATTAATATCTGAAAGGCGCCAAGGGGCAGTATGAGGGAATCCCCTATTTTCAATATTGTCTGTGTTGATATTATAGTTGAAAATTATTTTTTTAAATTCTATGAAACCTTTTACATAAATAGGGTGAAATTTTGGGTTTTTTGATTGGAGTTGATAGAGTTTTTCTCTATTTCTGATCTTTTCATATAGGGGATGATTTTTTAAAGACAAAATTTTCAAAATGTAATTGAGTAAGAACTTTAATCTTCTCAAATATAATGCAGGACATGAGGATATAACTTGCATTATTAGCTGGACTGGTTTTAAAGGCTCCAATAGAAATCCTTATTCCAGTATTTAAAATTGGATCGAGTATCTTCAAGTTTGTTTTATTAGCAGAGGAGTAAATAATCGATGCGTAGTCTATAGTTGGAAGGACAATAGAACGTAATATTTTAAGAAGTGTTTGCGGCAGAGTTCAGAAAAAAAACACACACTGAATAAAAAACTCGTACATATATGTAAACAAACATAACTTAGACCAACACACACATATTTTTATTTTCATACCAATTATGTTTGTTTTTAAATTTTCTTCGGTGCCCAACACAACCATGACTGTGTTCGTTTTAATATTTCGTTATTTACACGAACATTTTTGTATCACATACTTTTTGTTTCAATCACACATAAAGCACACATTTTTGAGTGTTGCTTTATTTGAAGTTCATGTTCTGGTACGTGTATTGAAAAAAAACACAGAACATGTACAATAAACAGGTTCGAGTTCAGTTATATTTTAAGTCGTGTTTAAAATATAACTGATACAAAAATGTTCGTGTAAATAACGAAATATTAAAACGAACACAGTCATGGTTGTGTTGGGCACCGTAGAAAATTTAGAAATGCACATAATTGATATGAAAATAAAGATATGTGTTGGCTGCTTTTGAAGAGAACATTGTGTGTTTCATGTGTGTATTTTCTGAACCTTGGTTTGCGGGTCAGAACCGTATTGGGAACATCTCAACATTTTTATGATATTAAGTTTAGAGTTTGCCTTAGCTTTTATGTTTTGAATATGGGTTTTGAATGTTAGGTTTTTACAAAAGTAATTCCTAAGGATTTGTGCTCATCCACAAAATTTATATTTTTACCGTATAGGTTAAGGGTTAGGTTGTTAGAAGCCTCTCTGTTGCGTCTGGCAAACTTAATTGCAATAGTTTTCCCATCATGGAACTGAAATCCACTTGTATCATTCCAAACCTCTAGTTTATTTATAGTTTTTTGGATTTTATCAATTATGGTTGAATCTTTCTTACCAGAGGAGTATATAATAAGGTCATCAGCATACAGTAAGGCCTTCACATCTTTATAACAATTATTTAAAATACTATCTATGGCTAGAAGGAAAAGTGTGACACTTAGTACGGATCCTTGGGGTACACTATTTTCCAGGCAATAATAGTCTGATGATATGTTTCCGACCATACAGCAAAATTCTCTGTCTTTTAGAAAATTTGAAATAAATGCGGCAAGGTTTCCTTTCATTTTGCAGAATTAAGCTTTTTAAAAATCGGTTGTTTCCAAACACAGTCATAGGCTTTCTTTATATCAAAAAATACAGCTATTAAATCTTTTTTTGATAAAAAACTTTCCATTATATCGGAGTGTAATATTGGTAAATTATCGATCGTTCCTCTATTTTTCCTAAAAGCGGATTGGGTGGTATTTAAAATGTTATTTCTTTCTATATGCCAATTAAGACGTTTATTTATAATTCTTTCCAAAAGTTTACAGAGACAATTTGTAAGTGAAATTGATCCGTAATTATTTCTATTAGTACTGTCTTTCCCTGGCTTTAAAATAGGAATGACTTTAGCTTTTTTCCAATTGCTTGGGAATACTTGTTTTGTCCAAATCTATATATATAAAATTCATTTTCTGTTTGTTTGTTTGTTTGTTTGACCGCTATACAAATTTTTATTTTTCAACGGATTTTCCTGAAATTTTGTACACACGATCTCTATACCCTAGGAAAGGTCGCCATATACTTTTTACCGGCCACGCCTACTTTTACGCCCACTTTTTATGTAAAATTCATTTTCTGTTTTATTCATATTTGTTCACTATACAAATTTTTATTTGTCAACAGATTTCTCTGAAATTCGGTACGCACGATCCCTGTACTCCAGCTAAGGTCACCATATACTTTTTATCGACCACGCCTACTTTTACGCCCACTTTTTGTATACAATTCATTTTCTGTTTTTTGGTATATTTGTTCGCTATACAAATTTTTATTTTTCAACCGATTTCTCTGAAATTTGATATACACGATCTCTCTGCTCCAGGGAAGGTCGACATATTCTTCGCACCGTCACGCCTACTGTTACGCCCACTTTTTGTATACAATTCATATTCTGTTTTTTGGTACATTTGTTCGCTACACAATTTTTTTTTTAAACGGATTTCTCTGAAATTTGCTACACACGATCTCTGTACTCCAGAGAGGTCGCCATATGATTCTTGCCGGCCACGCCTACTTCTACGCCCACTTTTTATACAAAATTAATTTTCTGTTTTTTGGTATATTTGTTCACTATAGAAATTTTTATTTTTCAAGGGATGTCTAAAATTTGGTCACACGATCTCTATACTACAGGGAAGGTCACCATATGCCTATTACAAGCCACGCCTACTTTGCGCCCTCTTCTATGTATATAAAACTTATTTTTTTACTTTTATTTGTTTCTTTATTTGATTGCTATACAAACTTTTATTTTTCAATGGCTTTCTCCGAAATTTAGTACATATTCCAGGGAAGGTCGCCATATGATTTTTACGGACCACGCCTACTTTTACGCCGAATTTTCATATAAGATTCATATTTTGTTGTGTGGTATATTTCTTCCCTATACAAATTTGTACTTTTCAACGGATTTCTCTGAAATTTGGTTTACACGGAAATAACTACACGGTGAACAAATTCCCCAAACTTAAAAAAAAGGTACCCAAAAGAAAAAAAATTCCCGATTTTTTTTAATCGAAATAAAAAATGAACTTACTCCCCAAATTCATTCTTTAATTTTTACATATTTTTATTTAATGAGTTTTGTTAAATATTTATTTTAGTAAACATTTGCATACTGCTCTCAATATATGCCCTACAATAAATGCATTTAAAATGAGTATTCTTTTCAATAGCATCATTTCGTTGCGCGGAAGCTACACGCACGGGGAATACAGCTTAGCTAGAATATCGGAATGATCTGAAAAATATATTTTGACAATTAAATTAAGTTGGCAACAGCTGCGCGGCAGCACAGGTGTGGTTGCCAAATGCGCGGAAGCGGCGCGCGGACTCGGACGCGACGGATGCGGACGCGACGTGCTCTCGGAACACAGCTCAGCTAAAATATCGCAATGCTCTAAAAAATATGTTTTAGGAATTAAAATAAGTTAACGAGAATTAAGCGGAGGCGCGCGGATGCGGACGGGACGGATGCGGACGCGACGCGCTCGCGGAACACAGCTCAGCAAAAATATCGCAATGATCTGAAAAATATATTTTGGCGATTAAAATAAGTTGACAACAATTGCGCGGCAGCACGGGTGTGGCTGCCAAACGCGCGGAAGCGGCGCGCGACCGCGGACTCGGACGCGACGGATGCGGACACGACGCGCTCTCGGAACACAGCTCAGCTAAAATATCGCAGTGCTCTAAAAAATATGTTTTATGAATTAAAATAAGTTAACAAAAACTAAGCGGAAGCACGGGTAGTAGCTGCGAGGAAGCGGCGCGAGGCGCGCGGACGCGGACGCGGAACACAGTTCAGCAAAAATATCGCAATGATCTGAAAAATATATTTTGGCGATTAAAATAAGTTGACAACAATTGCGCGGCAGCACGGGTGTGGCTGCCAAACGCGCGGAAGCAGCGCGAGACCGTGGACTCGGACGCGACGGATGCGGACGCGACACGCTCTCGGAACACAGCTCAGCTAAAATATTTTATCCCGGGCAAGACCGGGTAAAAACAGCTAGTAATGTTATAAAAATTCAAAAGATATTTCGTTGCATTTTCGTCTAAATGTTTTAACATCTCATATCTTACATTATCTGGCCCTGGCGATGTACCATGATAAGATCCTACTGCAGATTTAAATTCACCTAACGTTAATTTATTGTTATATAATTCATCATTATTTGATAAATCAATAGGAAAGCTAGTAGATGAAGCATATGAACTAAATTTTTGTTGAATAATTTGAAGAAGACGAGTTTTGTGCAAAACCAAGTGCTAAGCAATTACCAATATCATTAGTGTCCGTAAGTAGATTATTATTGTTTTCTAATACTGTAATTTGATGAAAACTAGAGGATCCATTTAATGACTTAATTTTTTTATACACTTCAGATGATGGTGTTCGTAAATTTATTGTGTTGCAAAAATCTATCCACGATTTCTTTCTGCTTTCTCTAATAGCTTTTCGAATTTCGGATTTAGCTTTAAGAAATTTTGCTAGGTTTTCAGAGCTACAATTTCTCTTGAATTGTTTTAATAACCTTCTGTTTTCTTTTATTAATAATTTTATATTTTCGTTCCAAAAGGGAACTTCCTTTCTATTGCAATTTGTACTTCTAAGTGGAATGGACTTTTGAGCAGCATGTAAAATTGTTCTAGTAATATATTTTTCAGTTTCGTTTATGTCCCTAAAGTTTTCAAGAGGTTCTGTAAAGATACAATTGAAATTTTCCCATTGTGCTCGTTTTATATTCCAACTGGATCTACGTTCAAAATTAGTTGAAATTCCGTTTATATTTATTATGATAGGATAGTGATCGCTGCTATGAAGATCGTCACTAATATTCCATTCAAAATAATATTGGATACTAGGTGAAATGATACTTAAGTCTATATTACTAAATGTCTCATAGGCGAGGCTAAAATGTGTGGCAGAGTTTATGTTATTCAAAATATTAAGATTATTTTCATTTAAAAACGCTTCTACTATCTTTCCTCTAGAGTCCGTTCTACTAGATCCCCAAATATAGTTGTGAGAATTAAAATCTCCCAACAGGAGGTAGGGGAGGTCAAATTGTGAAATTAAATTATTAAGGTCATTCTTGGAAATACTTTCTGATCCTGGAAGGTATATGGAACAAATAATAAATTTAATTGGAAATTTAATTTTTATTGCTACTACTTGAAATTGGGATATGATCGGTATTTCTTCTCCATCAAACATATTATTAAGGTAGATACAAACACCACCATGTGCGACTGTCGCAGAAGTATTATTTTTAAAAAAACAGTTGAAATTTTTTAGTTTAGTGTAATAACTCGATTTAAATCTAGTTTCTTGAATACATAAAGCAAGACAGTTTAATTTTGAAATAAGAATTTTAATTTCTTCAAAATGACTTAAAAAGCCATTGCAATTCCATTGAATTATTTTATATTGATTATTCATTAGAACTAGAATAACTAGAGTTAATATCATTACCGTTTCCATAATTGTCTGTTGGGTTATCATTAATCAAGTAAGACGTCTTTGTTGAATTCTCTTTTTTCTTTTTCTCTGCATTTGTGAGTTCACGTTTTTTCCTCTTTGACATGTTTTTGGGCAGTAATTCGATTTTTGATCCATCTGCTTTTGTTATTTGACGTACCGGAGATATGGGAGCCTGTGTTGGTTTTGTAGTTAAGTCAGCTGTTTGTTTCTCTACTGTGATGAGTTTTTTGTTGTCATTCTCTTGGCATTTACATTGACAATTGCATTGTTTAATAACATTAGAATATATTGTTGGTAGTGGATTTTGTTTAAAATATTCTTTTCGTGCTTCACTCATATTTTTTTTTGAGTTATTTTTATTGTTTGAATAGCAAATTCTCTTTTATATATAGAACATTCTTTAGAGAAGCTGTTGTGTTGTTGTTGGCAATTGATACATTTGGCTTGTCTGTCACATTTTTCACTGCGACCGGATTTGTCCTTTAAAGTGTGTTCAAGGTTACCACAGTGTGAACAAACTTTTTCCTCGGATGAGCACTTGTCTGATACATGTCCAAATTGGAAGCACATAAAACATCTTAAAGGATTAGTAATATAAGGTTTTATTGTAGTTATCATATATCCTAATAAAATATTTGCCGGTAAATCACTTATATTAATCACTTATGTTAAACGTTTAGTACCATGGTGGGATTTAGATGGAGAAAGACCGGAACAAATTATAATTTTTTTTTTTTTTTTTTTGATTGAGTTCTATTTTATTTGTGTGACAAACTGTTTAAATCAGCCATGCACAACCCGCGGCCCGAGGGCCGCATGCGGCCCGATTTAACATTCCCTGCGGCCCGATTTAACATAATTTTTTTTTTTAATATTTTTTATAATAAATAATTTACTATACTAAGAAAAAAAGAAATATGTATTTCAAATAACATAAAGGAATAAGTATAAATATAAATAATTATGAAATTATGCAAATACAATCCTTTCATTCTTATATTCACAGCTATTTTTGAATTCATTGTGAAATACAAAAGAAAATAATCTAATAGAAAATGAACGATACTAAAAAATTAATTCCATTATTTGTTGAGCATGAGAATATATATTTACGAATGGATGTCAATTATTCGTACAGTACATTAATTTATTATGTCCCATATAGTGATTTTTATTTACTTCCACATATATTAAAAATGAATCAAAATTAATTTTATATTTACTTTTATTATTATTTACTTGTTAATAAATAAATAAATAAGAAAACAACTTAAGAAACGGAAACTAGAAGATGAAAACCGAGGCTTCCAAGAGTAATGGACTGAAAAGTTTTGTTTCATCGAACATAAAGGTAGCATTATATGTTTAATTTGTAAAGCAACAATTGCTGTGCCGAAAGATTATAACTTAAAAAGACATTTTCAAAGTAAGCATTCTGATTTTAATGAAAAGTATTCTGGTGCTTTAAGAACACAACAAATTACTTCAATGGTCAAATTATTACAAGCACAACAAGATATATTTAAAAAGTGCAATGAATCTGCAGAGCAAGCAGTTGAAGTAAGTTTTGATATTGCCAATTTAATAGCAAAATCGTCTCGACCGTATACCGATGGTGATTTTGTAAAAAACTGCTTAATCGTAGCATCAAAAAAATTATGTTGTACAAAATGCAACTCGAAATTTGAAGTACTAAAGCTAGATTTACACGATTGAAGGTATTTTGAAGTCTTATCAAAATTTTGAAAATTTATTTTCATGTTCTATTTACACGTTTCAAAAATTTGATCAAAATATTCTTTCAATATATTTCAAAATCTTTTGATAAAAATTTGATCAAAATTTGTTGAAGCTAATTTACACTATTGGTAAACTTTTTATATTGAAAATATTGACTTTGATCAGCTGTTTTGCTTCTTTTGTGAAATAATTTATTATTATAAAAAATAATTTATTATTATAAAAAAAAAACAATTAATAAGTATGGACGACGACATAATCATCATAGTATCAACATTTTTAATATTGGAGAAAGAAGTAGCTGATAATAATACAAAAAAAAAGAAGAAAACAAAAGGAACATTGGGTTCGACCTTTTCTTTTGGAAGGTAATGGTATGTATGTCTCTTTTAGGGAGCGATTGAAAAGGAATGATCCCCACCTATACAAAAACTTTGTGCGAATGTCACCAGACGATTTTGATTATTTGCTTAATCTCGTCACCCCATCAATAGAAAAGGCAAATACTAATATGAGGGAATCTATATGCCCCGGAGAACGACTGGCAATTACTTTGAGATTTTTAGCGACTGGGGACAGTTACGCAAGTCTGATGTTCTTGTTTAAAAGATCAAGATCATCGATATGCAATATTGTGCCTGAAGTCTGCGCTGCATTATATAAAGTATTAAAAGATGAATTTTTAAAGGTAAAACCTAATTTATTAAATAAAAAAAAAACATCAAAAATAATATCTATTGGTACAGATGCCAGCAACAGAGGAGGAATGGGAGAGTATTTCCCAAAGTATAAATAAAACGTGGAATTTTCCCAATTCAATCGGGGCATTAGATGGAAAACACATCGATATTATAGCACCAGCACACTGTGGAAGCGCATATTTCAATTATAAAAAGAAAACAGCATTGTTTTGATGGCGCTTGTGGACGCGAACTACAATTTTGTTTACATCGACGTTGGTGCAAAGGGTAGAGAGTCCGATGGCGGAGTATTCAGTAGATGTTCGCTATCGAATGGATTATATAATAACACGTTGAATTTGCCGCAACCGAAAGCACTGCCCTGTAGACAAAAACCTATTCCATATGTGATTGTTGCAGATGATGCGTTTCCCTTAAATTCCAATATTATGAAACCATATAGTTTTCGGAATCAAAACACGAAGGAAAGAATTTTCAATTACAGGTTGTCCAGATTTAGGCGTGTTTCGGAAAACGTGTTTGGATTAATATCAGCCCGATTTCGCGTTGTCAGAAAAACAATGGAACTTTCCCCACCAAATGTTGTCAAAGTTGTTCTCGCAGTATGTGCATTACACAATTTTTTGAACAAACGCAAGTGTGGTACCTATGCACAAACAAGAGACTACGACCAAGTGAATGCGGATGGATCTATAACGGATGGACGATGGCGTGAAGAAGTGCGGACAGAGAATATTTTGTCTTCGATAGAACCTTTGTGCAATCAAGGTCGTCAAAGCGAAACGTCCAAGCTTATTCGACAGGAATTCACGGAATATTTTTTAAATGAAGGAGAAGTTCCATGGCAATACAAGCATATTTATTAAAAATTAATTAAAAACCCAATAAATCGAAATAAAAAGTTCAATTCATTTATTTGGCAACTTAATATCACATTCTGTTTCTATATAAAAAATAAAATTAAAATATTAAAAAGAAATCAGATTCTGTTCACAATATAAAATATTAAAATAAAAATAAAAAAAATTTAAAACAAAGTTAAGTGTCTTGCTGTGCTTTAAATGAGTCGATGACATTATTAATTTGAGTTCTCAGTCTGAAAATATAAGTTCGTATCAAATATTATTTGAGTACTTTGCATTTCAAACTCACCTGCGAGCATTTGACTCTGAATATGCAGAAAGCTGCTGCCCAACATACTCTCCATAGCTCTTCTGCCAACTTATGTCTTCTTTTCCTTGTGACACTTTCTGAGATAGGAATTGGCCAAGTTTTTCGTAAACTTCTGAACGCTTACTGTCGATTTCATTTACTTGCACTTTTCTACGCTTTGCAGAAGTACTACTTTCGAGAGAAGCACTTGCAAGTGAACATTGAGATTCCGAATTCTGAAACTGCTCTTCAACATCATCCCAATCCTCAAAAGCAAAATTAGTTAAGGTCTCGAAGTTTGATTCTGTACCTCCTGATCCACGATTTCTCACAGTATCTAAAAAGTGTAGAGCTGCAAAGTATCCATATTTTGATACATAAGTAGCGCCACCTTGTCCACTTTTGGAGGTATTTATTTATTTGTGCTCCGCCTTCAATATACAATAAATGTGATCAAAACATACAATAAAAAAAAAACTTACATTATAGCGTGATCGCACAGCGTTAAATTGTGCTTTGCAGTCGGCTATGCAATGATTCGTTGCAGCAGCAATTTCTGACCAGCACTTCTCCTTTTCATTTCGGTTTCTGTACCCATCAATTTGAAAATTCCAAATCGGTTCGCGTACTTCAACCATTTCGATGAACAGTCTCAGTTCATCTCCTGTCCACTTTTTCTGTTGCTTGCGATTGTTGCGCAAATTATCATTTATGGTATCACTTTTAAAAATATTGATATATTATTCAACAAATATATAGTTATTAAATATGTAATACTTACCAACTCATATTAATTTACTAATTTTAATTTTATTCTTTAAGAAATTTATTTAAATTGCCACTTGCCGCAACAAACATATGTAAATAAAAACAGCTGATATGTATTGAATCAAAAGAATGAACATGCTGTCAAATTATTTATAGTTATCAATATTGCCAGATGCGATTTTGATGCTTATTTACACGGCATTAAAAAAATCTTCAAAAGTTTTGTTCAATAAATTTTGATCAATAAATTTTTAAGAAATTTAGCTGTTTACACGATTTTAAAGCATTTTGAAGAGCAATTTTGAAGAAAATTTCAATCGTGTAAATTTAGCTTAAGTTTAAACCGAATGACAATACAACGACGTATCACCGATATTTCTGCTGATATCGTGACTAAATTTTCAAGAATATTCAAAAATTATATAAATTTTTCGTTAGCTGTTGATGAATCTACCGATGTAACTTCCATTGCTCAATTGTGTATATATGCCCGTTGTATAACATCAGATTATGAGATTTTTGAAGAACTTGTCGAACTCTATCCATGCTAGGCATTATTATCTAGCATGCAGAAGCATAATTTGGATTTATCAAAGCTTTCTGGTATAGTGACTGACGGTGCTCCTTCAATGATTGGTCCTAAAATCAGTATGACTACTCATTTATCCGAACATATGAAACAAAAAGGAAAACATACTTATTTAATGAAGTATCACTGCGTTATACACCAACAAAATTTAATTGGCGAAAATCTGGGTTTCGACCATGTTATGAAAAAAGTTGTGAAAGCTGTAAATTTCATCCGATCACGTGGATTAAATCACAGACAATTTAAGGAATTTCTTAATGAAATTGAATGCGAATATGGTGATGTTTTGTACTATAGTGAAGTTCGTTGGTTAAGTAGAGGCAAAGTTCTGCAACATTTCCTTAACCTTATTGAAGAAATTATAATGTTTTTAAATGAAAAAAGTCAGCCAGTGGATTATTTGGAAGATTCAAAATGGATATGTGATCTCGCATTTTTAACAGATATATGCGGCCATTTAAATGATCTGAACCTAAAACTTCAAGGAAAATGTCAATTAATCACGAAATTACATGGTGACGTGTCAGCTTTTCGAATCAAGTTATAATTGTTCCATTCCCAAATAGCCAATAATAATACCGGTCACTTTTCGAACTGCGATGAAATATTTAAAAAGTACAAGATGGAACAGTAATCAATATGTTATTTATATTGAACAACTGCAGCAATCTTTCAATAAACGATTTGAAGACTTTGACCGGTACAAAATACGGTTCAGCACATTTGCTAATCCTTTCGAAGCATCACATGAAAATTCTGAATCAAAACTCCAACTTGAGCTTATTGACATTCAGTCCAACAAGAATTGAAGTCCAAATTTAAGGAAGGAGACTTAATGAACTTCTACAGATGTCTTCCTACAGAAAACTTTCCAAATTTACGAGAAAATGCTGCGCTTTGTGGAAGTTTATTCGGAAGTACATACATTTGTGAGTAAACTTTTTCAATAATGAAGTTGAATAAATAAATCAATTCAAAGAAACCGACTTATAAATGAAAATCTAAACGCCGTGGTAAAGGTAGCTACTACAAATATTACTCCGGATGTAAAAAAGTTAACATCTAATATGCAACCACATTAAAATTAAGTTGTTTTTGATTAAGTTACTAATATATTTTGAATTATTTTGAATGTGAATTTCCTTGTTTTTGTAATAAAGTATATATGTAATAATAACTGTTTCTAGTTTTTGTGATTGTCTAATCAATAATTTTCTAATGCGGCCCAAATTCAATTATTAATTTCCTAATGTGGCCCACAACGTTGAAAAGGTTGTGCATGACTGGTTTAAATGATGATTATTAATTTGTTGTTTTTGTTTTTGTTTGTTTAAATTTGGTTTCTTTTCACTTGTTAAGGAAGTTTTAGCAAGATCAGTATGCACTCAGTGAGAGCCTAAACTGAACTGGAGAACTCTTAAATTTAGAAGTTTTTTCTAAAGAAAAATTCACAGATTCTGAAAGAAAATTAAAAATTTTTATTACTCATACGTAACATGGCCATAATATCAATGTTCCCAACTTTATTTTCAAAAATCGTTTAATGGTCCAAAGAATTACAATGTCTTCATACAACAGAGGTGACCATAACGCGGCTCTTGGAGTGGGTCTTATGCATAATATTTAATAATCCTATAAGAACATTGTTTTTAGACTAAAAAAAAATATATTTTATTTAATTTCTTGTTCCAAATTTAGACAGAACATAAAAAAATAATAAGAAAATTATAGAAAATATTACAGAAATATAAAATGTTTAGAAATTAGATTTGCTTTTTGATGCCTTATGGCATCAAGTTTGGTGGAAAACCCGTTCGCACTAGCATTTAAGTGCTTATCAGTTAACACAGACCGGTACTCATTTTTAACAAATCTAAATGTTGAATACAACGATTCGCCAGAATACGAAGTACTGAAAATAGATATTTGTCTGAGTTCACAATCTTTGGTTTTAGGTATTTCTGTTCCGAAACCTGTTTTTTAAGGCAATAGGTAATATTCTGTTTTACTCGCTTCAACCCTTCTTCTTCTTGGAGCTAACTCCAGCTAGCTTAATTATTTAAAGCATTATTGTAAAAAAATAAAGAAATATTAGAAATTATATAACCACTAAATCCCCCAATAACACATACAAATAATGTTATTAATTTTAATTCTAAAGGTAAAATTACAACCACAGGAGTTGAAAAAATTAATCAATTTAATATACCACCCCCAAAAATTCTTAAAATTAATAATCCTATTATTCTTTTTAATATAACTCAACTTTCATCACTTAATATATTTAAAGAAGAAAAGTTCGAATCTCCAACTATACAATAATAGACTAACCGAAAAGAATAACAAACTGTTAATCCAGTAGAAAAAAAGAATAAAAAAAAAGGAAAAAAAATTAATATAAGATAAATAAACTATTTCTAAAATTAAATCCTTTGAATAAAACCCAGCTAAAAATGGTATACCACATAAAGCTAAATTAGCTAAATTAAAACAAGAAGAAGTTAACGGCATTATTTTACTTAATCTTCCCATTAATCGAATATCCAGAGAATTATTTATATTATGAATAATAGCCCCAGCACATATAAATAACAAAGCTTTAAATAAAGCGTGTGTCAATAAATGAAAAAAAGCTAATTTATAAAATCCTATAGATAAAATTCTTATTATTTATTTCTTTTTTTTATTTTAAATGATATTAAACTTATATAAATATAAGACTAATATATAGTATAAAGATACTAGCATTGGCTACCAGGGCCATCAGCTAAACTAAGTATTTAAATCATATTTTTATATTTAATTTAGATATGTAATTAAAAATATAATTAATATTATCGATGGAAGGTTCCTTAAGTAAATTGAGACCATTGTTGGATAGATATATTGCTTGGAGATTTATTAAATCAGGACAAGTTGATAATAGGTGTTTTACTGTAACTATTGATCCACAATATGTGCAGTTGTTGGTAAAGTTGTTGTTAATTAAATGTTGGTGTGTGGTGATTGTGTGACCCATACGCAAACGGGAAAATGTCCTTATTTTGTTTTTGTTGATATTTGTTGGATAAGTAGGTATTTTTACATTTGGGTTAATTTCGGTATAATGAGGATGGTAATAGCTTTTCATGTCAATAATTTTCTCTATTTCAAGTTTATTAATAATTGAATTTCGAATATCAACTTTTTCAGTTAGAGAGTCTTTTATAATCGGATCTGAACATGCATGTTTTGCAGCTGCATCTGCGTAATTGTTGCCGTATATTCCAGCATGCCCAGGAATCCAAATTATTTTTATTTTTCTTTTATAGTCTATTAATAAGTCAGGGATTTTATTTACTGTTCGCCAGTTCTTGTTGGCCAGGTTATTTATCGCTGTTATGACTGACAAGCTGTCAGAAAAAATTACCGTTTTTTTCTTGGATTTACTTGCGATAAATATCGCTTGTAAAATACCAGCTGCTTCTGCAGTAAAAATTGATGTGAAATCGGCTAGTGTTTTTGTGATTAAAGGGTTACCGTTTTGGTCAACCACTGCATATGCCACGTTATGATTATCTTTTGACGCGTCTGTAAATAGATGTTGCCATTCTGAGTTTCTAAAAGGTGATGTTAGTTGATAGAAGTGTTGTATGTACATGTCGTTAGAGGTACTTTGTTTTTTGTATGATGAAAGACTAATGTTGCATGAATTGGAGTCATACATCCATACAGGATGCTTGGTGTTGAATTTTGTCAATTTTTCTTTGAAGTTTAGTATGTTGTTGTTAATACATTTGTATATAGTTGACTGAATTCTCGGATTTTTTTTGGACGATGTAACCTTTGAAACGTCTGCATCTATAATAGAGTTGTTGTATGAGAGTAATTTTGGTAATAATCTGTGTACTGTTTCAGTAATCTTCTGTTCTAGTGATGGTAGGCCAGATTCTCTTATTAATATTTATATTGGCGTTGTACGATAAGCATATGTACTGGCTCTAATTGTTTGGTGGTATATTGTTTTGATATGGGTTAGATTGGATTTAGAACAGTTACCATAAAGGAAGAGTCCATAATCAATCTTACTTAATATTAGTGTTTTTACCAGATATTTAATTGTATCGATGTGTGTATAACTTCTGGTAGCCAGATATCTTATAAAATTTGCTTTGGAGGCGAGAGATTTTTTGAGCTTTAAGATATGATTTTTAAAACGATAATTTTTTTCGAGTATAACTCCCAATATTTTATGTTCGGCTACATAAGGTATTGAAATATTGTTTATTATTAGGTTTGTATTGTTGCAATTGTGTTTCCTGCATATATGTAGTATAGATGATTTTTCTAATGAAATTTTTGCTCCAGATGTTTTAGACCAAGTCTCAATATCAATAACTACTTTTTCTACTTTTTCTTATTATTAATCCTGTCTTAATGTAGATAAAGCAATAATTTTTTTTAAATCAAATTCATAATTAGCCCCTAACCCAGCTATAAATATTGTTAGCCCGGACAATAATAATAAAAAATTACTAAATAAAGAAATTTTAAATAAAATATTAAACCGAATTAATAAATAAATACCTGCTGTTACCAAAGTAGAAGAATGGACTAATGCAGAAACAGGAGTTGGTGCAGCCATGGCAGCAGGTAATCAAGAAGAAAACGGAATTTGAGCTCTTTTTGTTATAGCGGCTAATATAACAAATATACCAATAATTTTCATTTCTAAATTATTTTGCATAACTTCTAAATAAAAAATATAATTTCAACTACCATAATTTAATATTCAAGCAATAGCTAATAATAAAGCAACATCTCCAATTCGATTAGATAAAACAGTTAATATTCCAGCATTATAAGATTTAATATTTTGAAAATAAATAACTAAAGAAATAAATAATAAGAAATTAAACCTAATCCATCTCATCCTAATAAAATATTAATTAAATTTGGTCTAATAATTAATAATATTATTGAAAAAACAAATATAAGAACTAATATAATAAACCGAATAATTTTATAATCATGTTCTATATATTCCTTTCTGTAAAAAATTACTAGAGAAGAAATTATTAAAACAAAAGATATAAAAATCAAACTTATTCAATTAAATAATAAAGTTATAACTACATTTATTGAATTTAAAGAAACTACTTCTCATTCAATAAAAATTATACTATCATTTAAACTAAAAAAAAAAAATAATACAATAAAACTTATTTTACAAATTGATAAATACTTAATTATTTAAAAAGATAAAACTCTTATCATTGATACCACAAATCAATATTTTTATTAAACTATTTAAATATAATCATAATATACACACATCACTCTTTAAAATTAATAAATTTAAAGGAAATCAATGTAAAAATAAAAGTAAATATTCACGTAATTAACCTCCTCTAAAAGAATATATACCAGAAAAAAATTTTCCGTGTTGACTATATGCATATAAATATAAAGTATAAGCAGCTCTAAAAAAAGATAATATAGATAATATAAATATAGAAACTCAAGACCATCTAACAATTCTATTAATCAAAGAAATTTCTCCTATTAAATTTAATGTGGGAGGAGCAGCTATATTAGCAGAACTTAATAAAAATCATCACAATGCTATAGAATGTATAAAATTTAACATGCCTTTATTAATAAGTATTCTTCGACTACCAGCCCGTTCATAAGAAATATTTGCTAAACAAAATAATCCTGAAGAACATAATCCATGAGCAATTATTAAAACATAAGAACCACAAATTCCCATATAAGTTAAAGTTATTAATCCAGCTAATACAATTCCTATATGTGCTACTGATGAATAAGCAATTAAAGCTTTCAAATCTGTCTGACGTAAACAAATTAAACCTACTAATACACCACCAACTAATCTAATTCTAATTCAAATAAAATTAAATTTTAAACATATAAATTGCAAAAAAGAAAATACTCGTAATAACCCATAACCACCTAATTTTAATATAATACCAGCCAAAATTATAGATCCAGAAACAGGAGCTTCAACATGAGCCTTCGGTAATCATAAATGTACTAAAAATTTAGGTATTTTTACTAAAAATGCTATAACTAAAGAAAAATATAAAAACTCATAATTAAATATATAATTATTTAATAAATAAAAATTTATAGTCCCAGTAATTTTATATAAATAAAAAATACCTACTAATATAGGTAAAGATACTAACAAGGTATAAAATAATAAATATATTCCAGCTTGTAATCGTTCCAATTCTCAACAAGGAAAGGATTTTCTAAAAATATAAATGATGGGTTAAGTGCTGTTAAATCACGGAATATATTAGTTAAATCTTCTGGTAGTATGTGAGGCGTTGTAACAATTATATCAAATCCGGGTAAAGTTTGTAAAGTTTTACTGATACACGTGAAATGAATGACAGTTTTAGAAACCAGATATTGCTCGAACAGTTTTATTTTTTTATTGAAGCTAAATACATTCTGTGCCATATCAGAAATAAGTTTTTTATGTCCTTGCAGAGATAAAATTCAATAAAATATTCTTCCTTTATTTACATATTTGAACAAATTTTGATATTTACATATGAGATCTTATCTTTACATATAGATATTGCAACAAATAATACATAGGGTCTAAAGATATTAAATAGCTTTTATATTATTTTTTAATGATTTTTAAAGGAAAATGGGAGGATAAAAACCTTTATATGATTTAATAAATTCAAATACTATCTGAAAAAGATTTATGTGCTTATAGGAGGTTTATTTGAAATAATGACCTCTATATGCATATAATTTTCAATTTGGTGATTTCTTTTTAATTTTGCGTTATTTCTCTACATTCTGTTATCAGTGGGTAAGAGGAATTTTTAATTTTGGCAAAGTAATTGTTATTAATCCTTGTTATGAAATCGATAATTTTTCAATAACCTGTTTTTTCATGAAAAAGATTTGTAGGATACTTCCAGGGCTTTTTATTTATCATTTTAAGACATTTGTTTTGTATAATTTGTAAGCGTTTTAGGTGGCAGTTGGCAGCGTCACTCCAAATAGGACACGCGTATGTTAATATTGGCCTTATAACACTTTTGAATAGGAGATTTTTGTTTTTGGGGTTTAGAAATGACCTATTTAGAAGTGGCCATAATGCTTTAAATGATTTTATAGCTTTTTGGCACGTAGCCATAATATGTTGTTTAAAAGTAAGCTTTTTGTCCAAGACAACTCCGAGATATTTGACATGATTAACTACATTTATGGTATTATTTCCAATATGAAGATGATGTCTTGGCAATCTTTTGGGAGATTTGTTGAACGGAAAAATAATTGCTTGGGTCTTGTTTGGATTAATTTTGATTTTCCATTTGTGAAAATATTTACTGCAATTTACAAGTCCCTTTTCCATTTTCTTCAGGAGTGCGCTTGTAAGTTTGTTTGAAGAAATTAACGCAGTATCATCTGCGTAATAAGCAATTTTCATATATTTCGGGACTTTAAAATCGGATGTATATATCGAGTAAAGCAATGGCGACAAGACAGATCCTTGAGGTAACCCTGTGGTAATGGTTTTTGGAGATGATGTTTCATTATTAATCGCAATTTTAAAGTTTCTGCCGTGAATGAAATAAGTTTGCATAAATATTTTGGTATATTTGCATCAAGAAGTTTAAATACTAGGCCATTATGCCAAACGGTGTCAAACGCTTTTTCAATATCTAACAATATTAGACCCGTTGAACGTTTATTGTTTTTATTTGTGATTATTTGATTTTTAATTCTGTTTATTTGGTGCGTAGTGCTATGCCCTTTTTTAAATCCAAATTGTTCTTTGGCAACAATAGAATTTGTCGTTACAAATTCACTAAGACGAGAATGTAGTATTTTTTCAAATATTTTACCTAAGTTACTTAATAGACTAATAGGTCTGTAGCTGTTTGGGTTATTTTTTGGCTTACAAGGTTTGTTTATGGCTATAACCTTAGCATTTTTGAAATGGTTTGGGAAATAGTTGAGTTTGATGCAGCTGTTAAATATTATAACCAGTAATTTTTGAGTGGTAGTTTCTTTAAGAGCAGGTTGGGAACATTGTCAAACCCAGGAGATTTTGAGGGTTTTATTGATGAGACAATATTCATTACTTCTTCAAGAGATGTATAAATAGCTGATTCAGAACTAGGATTTTCCTTTTTAAAATTATTTATTGTTGTATTTATTAATGTATCCGCTGAGTGGTTGTAGTTCGAAGTGAGGTTATTTGCTTGGACAAATGTATTTGCCAGGATTTCAGCCTTGCCCTTATCAGATGATATTTTTTTATTTCCAATTTTAAAGTGAGAGATTTGATTTTTTCCCTTTCCTCGCAAGTTCCTGCTTACTTTCCAGAATGATTTATCACCTGGTTTTATATTGGATAATAATTGACCCCATTTCTTATTGCGCTCCGAATTCATACTTTTATCAATCATGTTACTTAGAAACTTAGTACATTGATTATAAAAAGTTTGCTCGGCTATATTTGAAGATCGTTGGCTTTTTCTTTTAAAGCTTCTTCTTAGTTTAATATATTTCACAGTACTTTCTGGTAATTTGTAATTATTTTGTTGAGTTATTTTAGGTGTGGACACATCCCTTGCTTCGAAAACTACATTTGTAAATTTTTGGATTTCCTGATCAATAACTACCTTGGTATTGTATATATCCGAATATAACGTGATTTTATTGTCTAAAAAATTCATAAAAATGTTCCAGTTGGTTGCACTACAATCATAATAATTGAGGTCAACCTGCAAGGCCATTGATCTTTTAAGTGTACATATAATGGGGCGATGGTCTGATGGTATTTCGTAATCCATTGTTTTTACGTCTATATTTAAGGCGGAATTGCTTAAAATAATATCGACTGTGGATGCTTCGCAATTGTGTTGATGGGGGAATAGGGTTGGACTATTAGGATAGTGAATGAAAAAATTGCTTGATTGTTGTAGGTTGTTGAGTGCAATTCCTGCAGTATTATTTGAACGGCAATTCCAAGAACAATGTTTGGCATTTAGGTCACCAAAAACTATATATTCTTTGGTGTTAGGTTCAAGATATCAGCACAGAAGTTACGGGTATATCTTGGTGAATATAACGAAGATACAACAATAGGTCTATTATTTATAATGACTTCAATTGAGATGTTTTCGATTGATGAGGTGTTTGATATAAAGAGGTTTTTATGAGCGACAGATTTATGAATTAACAGAGCTACTCCTCCTCCTCTTGCATCTGTTCTGTCACTTCTATATAAATAATAATTTTTAAAATAGGGTCTATGATTTTCTGAAAAAAATGTTTCATTCAAAGACGCTATTTTAATATTTTCTCGTTCAATTAGTATCTCAAATTGTTTTAATTTAGAAAAGTTTGAAATGCCATTATCATTCAAGTGAAGCATTGGTATCGCTGGAAAAAATACACTAACTGTTTAGAAAAAATCAAATATTTTGTTTTTAAATTTAATTGAAACTTAAAAAGCCTGTTTTTAATGCCCATCTAATGTCTGTTTAATCAAAGACTGTTTTATATATGCTTCACCTGAAAGTCTAATAATATTGAAGTCTAATATTGCAATATGCGATTTTAAAGTACCCTCCACCCCTTGAGTTTTAAGTTTCTTTTTTATTATAAGCCGGAAGCGTATCGTTGAAACTTTTTGCTGATTAAAATCAAAATTCTTTTACATAAATTATGTTTTAATCTTGACCTAATGAGATATGTTTTTTATTTGACATGAAAACACTTGTTCCCAACTAACATAAATAAATCATTATAGAAAAAACAAGTTTTTTCATTAAATAATTAACCTTTTTCAAAGCGTTCGTACACACTACTGATCTTAGCATAAATTAAAAAATCTTGTTATTTTCAATTTACCATGATTCATTCAATCAAGCAAACATTATCGAAATCAAGCTGTTAAGTGCGATGTCATATATTTATTGATTTCTATGTAGAGATTGTGTTTTCTTGTTTTGTGGCAATTATGATTAATTGTCATTTACAAGTTTGTTTATGGCTTAATGGTAAACATTTATTTTGTGCGATATTAGCGACAAGTTAGACAATTTCGTTTATAAAAAAATAACAAATTGTCAAATCAAATAAATTTGTTTTTTTGTTAAGTATGTCACTAGCAAGAATTATCCCGATTATAAATTTGGGTAATTTGATATAAGCCTACGCATAAAAATGTCATTTCTTTGTGATATGTATTTTTTTAGAGAGTTCAAATAAGTTTTTTAAACTTTATGATGCTTCGCTTGACAGCAATTAATTTCTAGTTCAGTTGTTTAAGGAAAAGCTTTTAGTTTTAAATGTGTATTTACTTTTTTTTTTCTTATTTAAAAAAACTTATTTTTTCTTTATAGGTTCTGTTTCCTTTAATCTTTGCCGAAATGCTGGGTAAATGTGATGTTGAAGCTAATGTTGAGGGTGGCGGTAGCTCTGGCCAAGCCGGTGCCGTACGTTGGGGTATTGCTATGTGTTTGCGCAGTTTTGTTGATCAGGAAATGATTGAATCTATGCGCTTAGGTAAATGCCAATAATATTTGTATTTTTATGTTTATAATTTATTGACAACAAAAAATGATCGTTTTAAATTGAAATGCATTGTATTTTTTTATTATTTTCAGCTGGTTTACTAACACGTGATTATCGTCGTCGTGAGCGCAAGAAGTTTGGCCAAGAGGGTGCTCGCCGCAAGTACACATGGAAGAAGCGTTAAATTTTTTTAAGAATTGCAATATGTTTGTGTTGTTAATAAAATTTACATTTTATTTAAAGGTTTTAAACCCAAAATCTCCATGCCGTGTTTTAATGTCGATTTGGCTGTTAGGAAAAGTAATAGACGATGTTGTTGTTTCTGCTCATTCGTTTCTGATTTGACAGGTAAACGTTTTAAAGCACGACTTGTAGAGTTGCTATAATATTAAAAAAGAAAAATGAATCTTTGAAAAATTTACAGGTAAATTTCAATGCTTACCTTAAGACAAATAAGTAATTAACTAATACACAAGCTTCCAATTGTTCTTTGGCCTGCCAAAGAATTTGTGGATATTTTGTTAGTTCATTAAGTAAAACAATGGCCTCTGGTTCCTGTAAATATTTCATCGAAATGTGTTGATTGTTGTTACTAATATGGCTGTTTTGTTCCATTAAGTTGTGCAGACGACAGTGGGTATATTGCAGTTTAATGCCAGTATCACCATTCATTTGCAGAGCTCTATCCCAGGAGAATTCATAGTCTCTTTGTCTTCTCTGTTTTAAATCATTTATAATAACAGCCGTTACTCCTAAAACGTCGGCCACCTGGGATGTTGTTACGTCCACTTTGGTGGCTGAAATATAAATTCCATTTAAAATTCTCATTTAATTAATTTTATTCCATTATACTCACTAGGACTTTGTATTTGTTTTTCATGCATTACATCCCTAGCTTCATCTAAAAGATCTTTAAGGAATACCACCTGACCTTTGCGTGTACTCATGCCATGTATTCGCCCAAATTTCACATGCTTCAGTTTTGATTCCTCAATCTCTGGAACTAACTTGGAGGTTGTTTGAAAGCAGGCCTTGAAATGATCGGATTGACCATTTTCTACTACATAAAATATGTTTTCAAAATGAAACCTTTGCCATCTGTCCATAAGAGCCGCTACATCACGAGCCAAATATAAAGTGGAGCCATCACTTTTGATCATTGGCACCCGACGATTATCCACCTGTACAACTTTGCGGCCATCTCTTTCCGGTAGCAGTAAATTGTTTTTTTCCAATTGCTGTAAAATTGCAGATATATGTTGTTGGCTATACTGTGATTCCCAATCATAAACATCAAAGGATACACCTAAACGCTGGTATACTACTGACAATTCCTTAATAGTATATTCTCGATATTTTTTCCATTGTTTGGTAAGGTCTGTAGATTGTTTACCACTTTCTAAATCTTTGAAATAATTTCTTGCCTTTTCGGCTATCGAAGTATCAGACTCAGCCTCCTTATTGGCTTTAACATAAGCTTTATATAAAGTTTCTATAGGAGCTTGTTGCATTTGTTCGTCGGTTACTTGCAACATTTCCACACCAATCTGTAACAAACCAAACTGTGTACCCCAGTCACCCAAATAGTTCATTTTTGTTACTTGATAGCCAAGTTTATGATGAAGGTTGGCTAAAACATTTCCTATTATAGTGGAACGTAAGTGTCCAACATGAAAAGGTTTTGCTATGTTCGGCGAACTATATTCAAATATCATATGCTCTTTTCGTTGTGGAAACTCACAAATTTCGCTGCCCATTAAAATTGATTCCACAAAAGGTTGTTCATGCAAGTGGAATTCTAGTTTGTTGGGCATTTTACCACTCGATGGTATTAATTTAACCTCTTTTACCAAATCATTATCATAGTTTAATTCTTTTATTTCCTTTAATAACTCTAAATTGCTGGGCTTGGACGCCTTAACCACCCATTGTAATACCGGGTTTTCATTGGTTATCCGTTTTAATGGCACTTCTAGCTCGTAATAGACATTGTTGTTTTTAACTATTTGTTTTATCTGTTGGTAAATAAAGTAAATAATGAATAAATTACACAATTATCATGGAAATCATTTAGAAATTAGTTTAAAACGTTGAATTTCTTTAATTACCTTATTATTTATTGACTTACGTATTAAACATGACATTTTGATGTTTTCGAATTTTAGCTGAGGAATTCAACAGCTGTTGTTGACATTTTGCATAAAGCAGTTACGAGTGAAAGAGAGTATTGTTTAAATAATGAGTGTTTTCTTATAAAAATATTTTATATGGAGTTGCCAGACTGTGTATTTTTTATATTTTTATGGGAATTTTCACTTTTTTACAAAGACCCAGAAAAATACGATATATCTGTAGAATTAGTTCTAATTTGGCTTAATCACTAATGAATTTACTATCAAGTTGTCATAATAAGTGGGCATGCGATATAAGGAATGGAGTCTTCAAAATATATACCCAGAAAACAAGACATTTCTGATGTAGTAGTTCTAATATAGTTTAACTCACCAATGAATTTTAACAATTGGTTTTCATAAGAAGTAAGAATATGACGGAACTATTTTTTTAGTTTGGTTTTCCGTCACTAGACGGATGGTTGGTTAAGTATATTAAAATACTTTTATATCAGGACTGGTTGCACGCATTATGTGTGAATAAGAAACTAATTATAAAACGAAAGTTTATATCATATAACCAGAATGCATGCAGTAACCACGAGGATCAAAAAACAAGGCAAAGTGTTTTCTTTTAACCGGAAATAATAGAAGCGACGAAAACGAAGTTTATTCATTGAAAGGTAAATTACTACTGCGTGACGGAAGTATATAAAATAAGATAAGCTACTTTTCTATATATTTTGAAGTGTCTTATTTAAATTTCCATAGAAAAAACAACACCAGAAAGCAATAACATTTTGGAATGTTATTACTTATAAATTAAGATTTAGCAGATCATGAGCCTGATTCAGGGGGTTATATAAAAATTTTAAAATTGGGATATATTTTAAACTAAGAAACACAGTCTTAATTAAAATCCCATGAGAACTTAAATGTTTTCATCTGGCAACACGATTTCTTTGAGTGAAATACGACAGCACATAATGGAAATACTGCCAAGTTTTTAGCCTTCACGAAAGAATAACGATTCACACTTCAAATCATTACAACACTAATGATCTGCTTCTTCATTCATTTACGCAAATAAAATTGGGAAAAATCGAATGAGAAAGAACTCCTGAAAAGAAAGAAATATAAGTTTTCACAGGAATAATACTACAAAAAAATCTTGTTAATTATACAAGAAAGTTAAATATTGCCACAGTATTGAAGATAATACAATAAAAACAAAACTAATATATAAAGCCTATAACAAAAATCGAATAGATATAATTTCTTGTAACAACTAATCTCCAAATAAAACGAGCAATAGAAAAAAGGTAAAAAAGTGCTGAAAAAACGAAAAGAATTTACTGCATACTAGTGACAAAAACTACATATTTTCTAAAAAAATATTCTAATAACGGTAAATAAGTAATTGCAAAAAATCCATTTACAATTTGTTGTTGGTAGAAGCCACGTATGAGCAAATTACCAAAAAAGTGGATACAAAAATGAAAAAAATCCAATATAAAAGAAAAAAAAAGTTCTTGAAAAAGCAATGAATGAGAAAAATATAAAAAACATCCAAATTGACAAGTCTGCCGCTGCTGTCAAAAACAGCAGGCTGATGCAGCAGCAGATGAGTCTCTGCTCTGATTTGTTATCTTCTGTGTTTCTTCTTGAGAAAAGAAATAATTCTTTTAAAATCAATAATTCAAAAATATTTTTTTTTTTTTTAAATACATATGTGAATTTTAAGAATAAATTTGAAATATAATCTATAATTGCATATAATGGGTGTCTTTCTGTAAAGAGGGGCGTTCTCTTAAATTACTTGAAACCTTGATTTAATGGGTCAATTGTTAGATGTTTGTGATAACTTTTTTTTTTTTTTTTTTATTAATTTTATCTCCCTTATTTCAGTGTGTGATACAAAGCTGGTACTTTGTTACAAAAAAAAATAAACAAGTGAAAATAAAAAAACTCGATTATTAATTTTTATTGTGCGTTAAAAAAAACTTAAAACAAACAGCATTCATCATGTCCATGGCTGGGCAAACTATCAATGATAGACTGTTGGCTGCTAGGCACAGTCTTGCCGGTCAAGGTCTGGCCAAATCAGTATGCAAGGCCACAACGGAAGAGTGCATTGGACCCAAGAAGAAACATTTAGATTGTAAGTAAAAGCTAAAGAACAAAACAATATATAGCCATATACGTATTCATATCAGCAATTAAAAACAATCAATTGAAATTCATTAAAATGATCATATTCACACACATATTTACATAACGGATAATTGTGGGTTGTCAACATTTCAACACAACATGTATCAGTTTAGCTTTTATATTATTTTCATATTCGAACGTACCCCCCCCCCCCCCCCCCCCCCCAAGAAATAAAAGTTGTATGGTGTTATAAACATTCAAAATTGTCTTGAAAATTTGGTCAATGTTTGAACAAATTTACGCACGCCTACTGCTAACTTGTTGAGTGCAAAAAGGTTGGCAGTGACAGGCAGAAGTTGGGAACTTATATAATATGTTATTGTAAAGCTAATACCGGTCATACAATTCTGCCTCAAACGTGTTATACCAATTTGTATTATTCATATAAAACTGTAAACCGTTTCTTCGTGTCTTTATGTTTTCTGTTATCAAATAAAACTAAACACTGACGTTTATATACGACAAAGTGTAAATGAACTTAAAAAATACTTGTTGACGTTGTCGTTGTGGTCGCCGACGTAATAATGATAATAATTTAATTATCATTGTATTCTTTGCTAAAACATCGCCTCTTTAAAAATAATTTCACTTTCTTTGAACCAGTTCCTATTGGTTTTTCCCTCAATATTTTATATAAACAATACATAATATAAAAAGAAAAAATTCAACTCTTAACAGTAATTAATAATGAAGAAAATTAAATTCATTAAACATATTTCTCGTAGGCATACAGATAAACAATAGAGTGGGTTGAATTAGATAAATTTTGTCGATGAATTAGAAGTATCAGGCTTATGTTAAATTTCAGTGATGTTATTAACTCTCGTAGAGTAACATTTATGTATTTCATAAGGTTTGAAAACTAATTTTTAATTTCATTAATATCGCATTATCTTCTGGATTTTTATGATTATTTAGTTATTTAAAGGCAGACAGACGCGTTGCGTTTTTGCGTTAAATTTTAATTTTTTTTAATATTTTTAATTGAAATATTTGTTTAAAGTTTGGGTTTTTATACGGTTTTATATAAATTTTCGATTAAAAATGGTTTTAAAGAAAATTCTTTATCTTTTTAAAAATTATATTTATTCGGCCTGTGTTGTGTAATATTGTTGTTTGTTTTTTCGGGCTTAAGGCCAAGCTATTCAATAACAAATGTAAGTTTATCGTTTTATTGGTATTATTATTTATTATATTTATCCAATATTTCGGTTCTTTTTGGGAACCATCTTCGGGGTAACTATATACAGACAATTAAAAGAAAACCTATGCTTAACAATTATATCATATAAATGTACATATACAACTCATATTATTAAAATATTACTAGCTACAAAAAAAATGTAATTAAAGCGTTACTTGTAACCGAAATATTGGATAATTAAAATAAATAATAACAATAAAACGATAAACGTACATTTGTTATTGAATAGCTTGGCCTTAAGCCCGAAAAAAAGAATATTCTTTATTTTTATAAATATCTATATGGAGATAGAGAATTTTTAAGAACATTACCTTTTAAATTTTCTTTTTATTTTCGAAATATTTTTTTTTTATTTTCCTTAAAGATCAAAAACATATGTTTTTTGTTTACAAAATTGGTATTCACCACGGCAATATTGTCAAATTATGGCAAAATTAGAGAGAGAATAAGAGTAGAAAAATGTAATACGAGAGACTTAGCAATAGTGTTGCCAAGTGCCCCTCCCCCCTAGATTTAGGGTCTTTTCTAGTTTCGGGGAATTAGTGTTATCAGTATATACCTATTATATATTTTTAAAGGTTTAAAAAAATATAATTTGTTTTACAATATTTTGCAAATATTAATTAAGACTCTCGAATTTTCCAAAAATCAAAATATCAATACAACATATTTGATAACTATTTTTTGTAAATTTGTAAACTAAGTAAACATTTTTTTTTATAAACTTGATGAAAAGCAGATTAGCCGAAATGTTTTTAACATTTCTGTGCGTTAAGATTTTAAATTATGTTAGTTATAGGTTAAAATTATTTAAAAAACTTGAATTTTCCAGACATTTAAACTTTGTTTACTAACATTAAAATTTTTGTAGAATCAGGTTAAAACAAAATAAAATTAAAAAAAAAATCCAATCAACATATTTCAGTATTCTGAACGTGAAGCTCGCTGATGGTGAGTGAACCTTTTGTGCAATGTTTTGAATAGTGTTGTGTGAAAAAATTAAATATATATTTTTTTTAAATTAAAAAAATAAAAACTTAAATAAAAATTTTAATATGAAGTTATAAAAATGGTTTTATTATTTAAAACAAATTTTTTAAAGAATTTATTTTCAAAATTGGTTTGTGTCTTCGCTAGTTATCTGCACACACAATTAATATAAAACATATTATAAATTTTCCAATTATTGTTAAGGCCCATTTACACGATACCACTCAGTCGTATGATTTTTCGAAATAAAAATCCGATGAAATTCATCGGACTGTCTGGTCCGATGGAAATGGCAATTTTTAGAAATTTTTCTTAAACCATCGGACTTTGAAAATAAAATCCTACAGACAGTCAATTTCATAACATAAGCTTTTTACATGATACGACTTTTTCATAATACTCGACTTTTTGATAGGTCGTATTACTAAGTGTGATAGTGTAAACTGGACTTTACAAATACTTTTTTCGTCCTCACGTTAAATGAAAACGTGTTTTTGTTAATGTGTTTAGAAGCTGCGGGGATCCTGAAGATGAACTCTGAACAATCTAAAATTTCGCAATAGTTTTTAAATTTATATATTTTTGCTTAGACTCCGTTTAGAGACGAAGATAAATAAGAAAGTACAAAAGTCCATAATACCCATAATATCTTATAAAACAAATTTAATATTCTATAAAATTTTTTTTGTATCATGTTTTTCCAACTATGCAACTTTCCAAACTTGAAACATTTATAAATTCAGCCCACTCTTTGTTTAAACAATTTCAAATGTTTATTTAGCCAATTCTCTCGTGTGCATTGTTGTCTCCACAATCATTTACAATTATATATGTACATAAATTTGTCTTCCCTTGTCGCTCGTTGTTTTATTTATTATTCAAGCCTGATGATTTTTCTTGTATTCAATAATGCCAATAACACAATTAGTTTAGTTATCATCACATTGTATTGCTCAACTTTCTTGCCTCTTCCTTATACATGCGACTTTGTGTGCATTTTAAATAGAAAATTGAAAGAAAAACAAAATTACAAGTAGGAAAATAATATTTAAAGTTGATTAAGATCGATCATATGATACCGTACTTGGTTATTCTAATTACCGATTTAAATAATAGGGTGCGGGGGTGGAAGGAATTGAAAATGATGGCAGTAATACAGTCAAGTATTGTTATAAATAATTTTCAACAATAGATTTTTTGGTATAAATATAAATCTTAGTTTTAAACGATAACGGGCAACATCGACGGCAAAAATTTAAATTTCATTCTTTACATTCTGTTTATATCTTTTTTTTTCTTCTTTTAGCTGTTTGAAAAATAAAATCTTTTTTCGTAAATATCTATTTGATGCAAGTTAAATTAAAAGAATAACATTAAATTTAGTTTTGTATAATTTAAATAAACTTCAAAACCACCTGTTTTTTATTTACAAAATTGGTATTCACCACAGCAATATTGTAAAACAATATGGCAACATTAGGAGAGAATAAGAGTTGAAAAAATACATTATGAGAAATTCCTCAATGAATATAAAATAGAATTGATGTTAGAAACACCGTCACGGTTTATACTCAGAAGTGATACTTTTGCTGAACACTATTTCCTAACAAAAAAAGTATGATACTGTTGGTGACTGGCTCTTTTTCCAGGAACCCAATACTATTTTATGGGCTTGGTTTTGGGCAGTTGGGCGAATTTGCATCTCTTGGTACGAAATTAACATTATTTTTTTGTACCATTCAGGCTAAGAACCTCATACCTCATGCTGCTTTAGATATGGATGTAGTCTATTTTGCAAGCAATCTTTAATGTACACAACAGCATTAATTGAACCCGTTGTCACATACGACTTGCTTCTTTTTCCACAATTGCAAATAGCCTAACTTTTCTTTAATTGCACACGAACATTCCAATCTAGTATCGGTTACGTGGAAATCCACTACTGGTAGCTGTAAGAAATTGCCAAGCGCGTATTTATGTTTCACCATCCATACTTGTTTATGAAATTACGTTAATGTTTTTCATGTTTTTTTGCCTCGATATTCTTGGAGTTTTGCCAGCACTTCTGTATTTTATACGATTTGAGTCATGGCTCCTTTTTCGCCCTTCTTACGAAAGACCGATCAATTAATTTTTTGCGCTGCATGTATTGAACATTCGAATTTTTCTTGAAAAGTGACAATATTTTTAAAGATTGTAATGGTCAGTATAGTCCTTTGTCTCCCATTTTAAGGGCTTCTCTTGATAGTAAAACATTCGTTATAAATTTTAATAGTCCGGGAAACCGTTTGCCGGTGGTTAAAAGTCCGTTTTTATTTTTATTAAAAATTTTAACAATTTCTTTACGTACTTCTCCTTCACAGTCCATTTTAAAGTAAAATAATTATTAAATATTGATAATATATGGAAAATATATTTCATAATACATGCATTAGGGCGGGTCGATTTAAAAATCGCCCAAGTGACAAGGAACCATACCTTTAAAACGAATTCCGATGTCCCGACTTTTGACCTGTCTGTCTGTCTCACTTTGAACCATTTAGAGTGCCCCAATCGAGTCCAAATGTATGATCGACCCCCACTAACTTTGGACCGCCGACCCACCCATGCCAGTGGCACACACCTTGGAACCACCCTGGGGGTTCCCCATACAAACATTTCAAAAAATCACAATTTTTTGTTTAGAATTGGGCTGACTATGTTTGATTTAATATTAAAATTAACACTCATACGTATATGTATCTTCTACTCTGCTAATAAATAATAATCATACGCATTGACTATTTTATGTTATTCAAAAAGATCGATCGGATGAGGGGAAATCAGTTTAGATCACTCCGTGACTATGCGTGACAATGCGTGACTGCGGGACTACCCCAAAATTAATCTTTAATCACAACAAGACTATGGGCCAAGTTTCAGATCAATTGCATGAGGGGGAATGGGGTGGGGTTGCCCCATGGCAGACAGACAGACAGGTCAAAAGTCGGGACGTCAGAATTCGTTTTGAATTTATTTTGATCCATAGAATGATTTTCCTTGTCACTTGAGCGATTTTTTTTGCCTCCCTACAAATCGACCCGCCCTAACATGCATGAAACGCATAGACAACAGCGGCTACACGACTACAGTCTGTCCAAAATAAAATAAACACGTTCACATGAAAACGATTATTTTGACACCAACACAGTTGCACGGCTACACGACAACTTTTATCGCTGTAGTCAACTTACGATAATTTCTATTTTTATTGGGTGGAAAACAAAAATAGTGTTGACAATATAACAAAATATGTAAAAGAAATTAGTGCTATGAAATACACTCCGGTTCACTTATTTAAAGGCACTAAAAATTCCATATTCAGCAGCCTGCATCTTTTGCAATTTTTAACCGATTGCAGAATTTTAAAATGGAAATGGAAGATAGACATCTTAAGATATAAATTCATGACAATAGTGCTATTTTTTTTGGTTCACTTGAATAAAGGCACTTTAACTAATTTATTGAAAAACAGTTTTTCGTGTTTTTTTAATTTTACTTTATTTAAGAACTATTAGTAATGGGTACAACCCCCTTTGTTTTTTATAACTTCAAATATACGAGTATTCATTGATAGATAAAGAGAATTTATGTAATCCAACGAAATTTGATTCCAAGCATCCTTAATGGTCTGAATTAGTGACTGCTTGTCATCAAATTGGCTACCTCCTTCATAGACCTTACGAGATAACCAACCCCAGACAATTTCGATAATGTTTGGATCTGGCGAATAAGGTGGCCAGTCAAGAATATTAACATTTTGGCTTGCAATGAACTCCTTTACTACTCTGGCGTTGTATATAGGGGCATTATCCTGTTGCAATATCCAAGATATGGGACCAAATAGTTCACTGAACTTCGGAAAAGCCGATTCCGATAACGTTTTATAGCTTTCACCAGTCATTTTTGCACTTTGAAATTCAAGATCGATGGTGCCATAGTATAATAGCACCCCACACCATAACGCCGCCCTCTCGGCTGTGATGAAATAATAGTTGTAGCCATCAGCCCCATCCAAATTAAACTTTTTATGATCCGTAAATACAACGATTCTCCAGTCATTTACATGACCTCTTTGCTGCACATCCCATACCATGTAGTCTCTTGCGAATTGAAGTCGCTTTTCCTTACGAGGAGCACTAAGTGGCGGCTTTTTTGTAATTTCAGGTATTTAAAATACTCACAGCTCTTAATTACTCTACTCTGATGACTTGCTCGGTTGCACTCCAGCAGAATTAGAAGCAATTCTAATGATTTTTCTTTTCTCATACGTAGATAAAGACAATGAAACCCTTCCTTTAAAATTTTTTCCATACCCCTCGGGGTCCTGGATGTAATTATCGACAACTGTTGGACTTCGTCCAATTTTTTAGCTACAGCGCGTTTATCGTAAACATCGATTTTAGATTTTTCCGATAGATTTAAAATTTTTTGGTTAGCCATTTTGACTCGTAAAATGATTAAGATGTAATAAATTGTAATAAACAAACGCTCCCTACAAAAAATCATCGCTTACTTTAAAAATATTAAAAAAATAAAGTGCCTTTACTCAAGTAAACCAACTAAAAGCTAATTTTTGGACTTTTTTTTATATAAATTGCTCAAAAAAGCTCTTTAGTTCAGAAGCCACTATTGTCATGAATTTTTTTATATCTCAAGATGTCTAGCTTCCATTTCCATTTTAAAATTCTGCAATCGGTTAAAAATTGCAAAAGATACAGGCTGCTGAATATGGAATTTTTAGTGCCTTTAAATAAGTGAACCGGAAAATGAAATGCTATAATTCGATTAATAATCAAAAGAGGTTAAATAAATTTATATATTTATTTTTACGTTATAATGATGCATTATAAATAATTGTATATTTAAGTCAAGTTTATATACAATCATGCATGTTTTTCTATTTTAATAAAGTAAAAAAATAAAATTGGCACCACTGAAATAAAAATGCATTTGTAAAAACAGCTGTTTATATTGTTGTTCTATGTTGCTGTCGTTTTCAAAAAAATTAAGTAGCTGACTACACGACTACAATTGCAGCCAGCAGCATTTGTAGTCATGTGTTCGTGTAGCCGCTGTGGTCTATGTGTTTCATGCAACATAATTTAGAAGGCTAGTTGATCACAAAAATTAATAATTTTTATGTAAGTACATTTTTTATAAATTCCATAGAACTGTGCATATATATCATACGTCATTCTGTTTGTAACGCATCGAAAAAATTATTGGCGACACCAGAAAGTATATATATTCCTCATCCTTATCACAACTCGAGTCGATATAGCGATGTACGTCTGATGTCTGTCTGTCGAAATCACGCTCATTCACGAAAAAATCATTTACTTGGGTAAAATAATAATATTGCTTGTCATTATTTCGAGCAGGTTGGTATTGAATTCGGAACCTGGAGCAGATATGAATAACGTACGAAAATGTACAAGTGAAGGAATGTTTATCGGTAAGAGTAAAAGAATAACAAGATGATTCTGCTCTTACTCTCTTTAAACAAACAAAAATGTAATTGTATTCATTCACATACATGCAGTGGGTGACAATACTTGCAAACTTTAGCAAAATTATGAATTTACCAATTTTGTTTTTTAATAATTTGGAAATTTGACATTTATTTATTTTTTGGCGAAATCACTCTTAGGGTTGTTCTCTATCGAAAAATAAGAAATTGTTACAAAAAATACATAAAAAAATACATAGACGAAAAAAATTTATTTATTTTAGTAATGGATAATTCTAAACTTTTCTACCAGAGTTGATTAAAAGAATACAAATAGAAGATTTATAGTTTCTGACGTTTTCTTTCAACTTTTTACAGGTTTGTCATTCCGTTTGTAACGCATCGAAATAAATTCCGCAGACTCCAAAACCATATATTTTCTTGATCATTATAACAAGTGAAGTTGATTTAGCGATGTCCGTTTGTCTGTCTGTGGAAATCACGATCACGCCGTCAATATATAAGCTAGACCGTTCGTTTTTGTATAATATCGTTTATTACCATCCCAAAGGAGTTGCTATTTAAAATCGTCAAATACGGTTAAAGGGGTCATGAGATATGAATGAAACTTTGAAATATGTTGTAATTCTTCTTATTTTTAAAGTTATTGCAGTTGTGTGTAATACTGCACGTGCCACATTGGCCTAAACAAGTATTACCACATATTTTTTTTATCGTTAAAATTAATAATTAAATATTAAAAAATAAAATCTAATAAAAATAAAAAATAAAAAATTAAAAATTAAAAATTATAAATTAAAAATTAAAAATTAAAAATTAAAAATTAAAAACTAAAAATTAAAAATTAAAAATTAAAAATTAAAAATTAAAAATTAAAAATTAAAAATTAAAAATTAAAAATTAAAAATTAAAAATTAAAAATTAAAAATTAAAAATTAAAAATTAAAAATTAAAAATTTAAAATTATAAATTAAAAATTAAAAATTAAAAATTAAAAATTAAAAATTAAAAATTAAAAATTAAAAATTAAAAATTAAAAATTAAAAATTAAAAATTAAAAATTAAAAATTAAAAATTAAAAATTAAAAATTAAAAATTAAAAATTAAAAATTAAAAATTAAAAATTAAAAATTAAAAATTAAAAATTAAAAATTAAAAATTAAAAATTAAAAATTAAAAATTCAAAATTCAAAATTCAAAATTAAAAATTAAAAATTAAAAATTAAAAATTAAAAATTAAAAATTAAAAATTAAAAATTAAAAATTAAAAATTAAAAATTAAAAATTAAAAATTAAAAATTAAAAATTAAAAATTAAAAATTAAAAATTAAAAATTAAAAATTAAAAATTAAAAATTAAAAATTAAAAATTAAAAATTAAAAATTAAAAATTAAAAATTAAAAATTAAAAATTAAAAATTAAAAATTAAAAATTAAAAATTAAAAATTAAAAATTAAAAATTAAAAATTAAAAATTAAAAATTAAAAATTAAAAATTAAAAATTAAAAATTAAAAATTAAAAATTAAAAATTAAAAATTAAAAATTAAAAATTAAAAATTAAAAATTAAAAATTAAAAATTAAAAATTAAAAATTAAAAATTAAAAATTAAAGATTAAAAATAAAAATTAAAAATTAAAAATTAAAAATTAGAAATTAAAAATTAAGAATTAAAAATTAAAAATTAAAAATTAAAAATTTAAAATATAGAAATAATCAGTTCAAGGAATGGGTTCAATTCAAGTAGTAAAATATACTCTAACTGGGTTTGGATACAGACAAATTCTAAATGACGTAATGTATCCTTGCGCGGAGGAAAATTTGCTCTGGTCTAGATTTTTTCAACATGACAATGACCCAAATCACATCTCCAAAGTTGTACCCGAATGGCTGCAATGTAATGCAGTTAGTGTTTTGGAATGACCACCCCAATCAAGGGAAAGTTTCCAATATTTTGTCAACAGCATAAGAATGAATACATTTAAGTTTTGTTATTATACCCTATAATATCCACTATTGGTCAGGGTATAACGACTTTGTTTGTAGAAATTATAATGTGAAATCTAGCCTTGTTTTTCCCTTAGTGTTGACAATCTTGGTTATAATATTGTGTATAGGTCACGGTTGGAGGGTATCAAAGATTTGGCACTACCAAATTTAACATTCTTGCTCCAATTGAAAATGTATGTTAAAGTTATATCGTGCGCGATCCCTAACAATTTGATCAATAGTTTTTTTTTTTTAATTTTACTAGTTTAAAATGAAGCACTCCTTACCATAGAGTCAATTCACATCTTATGACCATCATGTATAGTCAAGTGCTTTTGTTTTGGAAACTAGATCACCCAACTATTTTAGCACTGATATATCGCATTAGTTAAGAATATAAAACTACCGAAAGACATTTAAAGTTGAAGCACCCCTAACAATTTTAATTTCTTTAAGTACTCTAATTTATCTCTTCATCTAATTAGCGTAACAAAACTCCACCCTAACCCATCCCTCCAACTTCTCATCAGTCATTGTAATTGTTGGTGTCATTGCATGTTTCCTTTACTAACTCCATTGTGTTACAACCAACTAATGTTTTGTTGGCATTCTTTTTCTTAGTTTACATGCACCCACTTTTTGGTTCGATATATTTTTATACCCTATACCACTATGTGGTTTGGGTATAATGACTTTGTGCTGCTGTTTGTAACTACCAAAAATATTTGACCTAGACCCATCTTTAATTATACCGATCGAATCAGAATCACTATCTGATTCGATTTAACGATGTCCGTCCGTCCGTCCGTCCGTCCGTCTGTCCGTCCGTCTGTCCGTCCGTCCGTCTGTGTGTCCATGTAAAGCTTGTAATCAAACTGCAGGTCGCAAATATGAATATATTTTGATGAAATTTGGCATATAAGCTTTTGGGATGAACGCTATTGAAATTGGTGAGAATCGGTCCATGTTCAGACCTAGCCCCCATACAAATTACCCCTATGAAATCGACATAAATTGCCATAAGATCCAAATTGTCATATAGATCTTACTCAAATTGGGTTTTGTATGCGTTCATTACGTCCATTAATTAGTAGTCCAAAAATGATCCCTTTGGCCCAATATAGAGCTGCTTCCCGATCTTCACTTAAATCTATTAAAAAACAAAAATATTGCACTGATTCTTCTTAGATTTTGTTTGTATATATTTTTGCAAAATACAAGAGACTTTACCAAACATAATCAGGATCGGTCCATTTTTGGAGCTAGTCCCCATATAGATATAGCATCCGATATGAACTTTTTCATATCTGCAGCCAAAAAAATTAATAAAAATCCCACTCAAATTTGGTTTTTGCTTATTTTCTATGTCCAGTTAGTTGGGCCTAAGAGATAGGGTCTCTGAACGCATGGTATAGGGTATCGTATAGTCGGTCTAGACCGACTATAATTTTCTTACTTGTTTTATGTTGTTACTATTATTGTTGTAAAGTCAATGGTGTCGTTGGGATTCCAAATATAATAACAATGCTTTCATTACTTCAATATTACGTCACAAATACATAAACATGAACACAACAGCTACATATGTACATATGTATACATACATTTATACGAGTATACAAAAATGTACGCCAATATGTTTGTGGTATTTATACATGAGTATGCAATTTTATTTTTATTTGTATTTTTTTTTTTTTTTTGGTTTTGGTTTAAATGAAAAGCCAATTTCTTATAACCTAATTTGTTTTCACATAATTGATGATTCAAACTTTTGCATTTTGAAATACTCGTTAATACAAAAAAATTTTTTTGTTTGGTTAAAGAAATTGTTTAAATAACTTGATTTATGAAGATGCTGAATCGTTTCTATATTTTGCATAAATTCTTATTCGCTATTCTGTTTATTCCCATATGCTGCTTGCAAAATTTTCATATAATGACTCATTCAGAAGTGGACAACAAAGACGACGACGATGACGACGACGATTGTCTGCTGGCACTTATTTATGTATGTGTAGTATTGTTGAAAAACTAGCTGACGACCAAAGGGAAAAAGACTGAATTCAAAATATTATGGTATATTATGGGTTGCATTTCGTGTCAATTTATCCATTCGCGGAGGTAAATATGCCCCTGGTCTGGAAGTTCTAAAATGAGAATGTAGTTAGTGTTTTGGAATGGTGAGCGCAATCACCAGGTAAAAAATCTATTGGAAATTGTAGATCGAAGAATACGGACGCGAAAGATAGTTCTGATGGTTGCAGTTCAAACAGAGTTGAAAAAATTTCAATGGATATCATCAATAATTTAATTGATTCCATGACTCGAGGTTGTGAAGCAGTACTAAAAAATGGTGGTAACCCAACAAAATATTGAAATCAAAAAAAGAGGGAAAGTTTTCAATTATTGTATAGTAAAAGTTTCCAATGTTTTGTCAAAAACATAAAAATTAAAGTTTTTTTTTCTGAAGTTACTCTATTTAATGTTAACTAGCAGATTCCAGCCCTCGAAATTCGAGCGCAAATTCTAAGAAATTTTATTTTTTCATTAAATAAAGACCCTAAAAGTATGCTAATCAATTATAGCCAATTCACAAATCAACACAAAAAACAAACTCATTTTTATTACAAACACATTAACAAATTTAATAAAACACACATAGCATATGTATAATTTTATGTATGTGTTAGTTATAACTTTAATGCAATTTACTCAAAATAAAAGAAAAAATTTAAAAATCTATAAATTTACAAAACGGCGAAAAGAAATACCTTTCAAATAATATACGTTTGGTCAAAATGGTGATAAAACGGTAGAACAAACATCGGTCACAAGAAATCGCCTAGCCTTTTAATATTATAGATATTTATTCTTTTTTAAATAAATCAAACATACAAATTTTTAAGTTAATAAAGGACTTTAATTTTATGATCCAATTTTTTGGTATTAAAAGATTCCATTGTATTATCACTCACTGTATATTGAACAGAGAAAGAGCTTCTATCTAAAAATTGTTTATTGTTTATTGTTCAAGAAAAGGGACGTGTACAGGTTTGGCTTTTATTAATTTGTGTTCCTGTTTTATTAAAAAACCATCCCTAATCCTCCAATAATAATATAATTGATTTTTTTAATTTGGAATTATGTATTAAAAATAATTATAAAGATCAATGCCCTAAAAATCTTGCTTAAAAACTTTTATTGTGTTATATATAAGCAGTTATTTAATCATAAAAAAAATCGTGGTGTACGAGTTTGCCTTCCAACCACTTTATATTCGTTTGTCTCAAAATAATTTAATTAATCGCAATTTTTTTGCAATCTAAAATTATTTTCTCAATATAATTTTTTTTTCACCTCAAAATTTTACATTTCACATCAAAAAATATTGTTCTCTTCAAAGATTCAGCTTAACCGAATTAAACGATCTTAATTGGCATATGGTTTAATTTAACTCTTTCTGTTTGTTTGAAGTGGATTTTTGTAACTGAATTTGCACTTCTCGACTAGTTAAAGCTCTGAAACTTTAAGCATTTACTTAAAGTAGACGAAAATACATTAAGGCCTAGTTAGCCATTCGTAACAGTAGCCTAACGTGTCAGCTGTTTTTTTACATGAACTGTCACGTAACCGGAACGTCCCAACCTGTTGAAAATAGATTTTTGCTACGTTTGTACGTGACATTTGTGAACAGTTGATAATGTTTGGTTAATTTAACATAGCAACATGGTAGTTCGTTTTTTACGTTCTATAATTGCACTGAATACGAACTTTACATTTACGGTATGGTTACATTTTAACAACGTTTGGCTAACTAGGCCTTTATTTAATGATTTTCTAAATGATTTGATCAGGTTTTTCTCGCGGCTAACTTGAAAAGCATGTCATCAAAATTTTGTTGATACTTGTTTTTATTTCAACCATAGTCATTAGACAACTTACTTTACGATACACCATACCATACATGAAATCTCAAATAGTAAAACCAATATGTAAATTTTCCATGGTTGAAACAATAATCTTGAATATGTTTTGCTTTAATATTGATAAAAAAAAAACGAAAAAAGACTCTTGTTTACATCCCATGTGCAACAATTGTTGATTGTACAGAAATCCGAAATTGATAAAAGGGAAAAATACATTTAAACAAATAATAAAAAAAAATACTGATAACGACAATCATAAAAAGGAAAAGTCATAAAAAAAAACAAATTTGTTTGATTTTAATACTGTAGTTTTTATTAAGGGGCGTCAAATCAAATTCACAGGAAAAAACTAATTTCGTTCAAATACAAATATGATATAATAAAAATAAACCAGATTTAAAGCTTTTCATTCACATATAATGTTTTTAATTATGTGAGCAAACAGAATATTTTAAGATTTCCTTCGTACGAGGGCGGTCTCAGAACAACCTGACCTGATGTATAGATGACGTCAGTAGTTTGAAAAAAAAATTACTTAGCTGAAGAGTGGTAACCTTAGAAAACTTATCATTTAAGTTTCAAGGCGCCACGTTGTTTACCATTTTTTTTGAGCCATCAAAATTAAACGATTTCAGAGAATTTTTAAACATGGAAATAATTCTGGCCACACCAGAATCGGTTAAGAAAATCCGCGTGAGCTAGCTGAAATGGTAGGCATTGCAAAAAATTCTAATCACCGCATATTGACCGAAAATTTGTAGATGAGAAAGCTGTTCGTAAAATGGATGCCACGTTTGCTCACAATAGAACAAAAACAGCATCGTGAAGATGTTTCAATAGAGTGTTTGGCGATATTTCATCGCAATAAAGCAGGAGGAGACATTGATCCATCACTTCACACCTTTGGCAAAGGAACAGTAAAAACAGTGGCGTCTATAATTTGCGTAGCGTTTAAGTGATGAAATTAAGGAAAAAGGCAGCATTTGGCGAAAAAGAAAGAGTTGTTTCACCAACCAATGCACCAGTTCACACAACCATTATTGCGATGGCAAAAGTCTATGAATTATAGTTCGAGTTACTTCATCACGCCAGATTTAGCTCCCTCGGATTATTTTCTATTTCCACACTTGAAAAAATTTTCTCGTTGGTAAAAGATTTTCCAACAATGAAGAGGTGGAGTCTGCGGTTGATGGCTATTTTAAGGAGCTTAGATAGTTCTTACTATAAACCGGGTATCGAAGCTATTAAATATCGCTGGAATATAATAATAAATATCGAGCGAAAAGGATATCATGTTGGGAAATAAAGAAAATTTTCCCCGAATTTGTTGTGTTTTTTTTTGTCAGTCGGGTCGTTTTGGGACCGCTCTCGTAAATCGTCCGAAAGTGAATCTTTTTGTATTGAATGATAGAATTTTCACACATAATTTTCGATCGAACAGACGGGTTTTGCCCATTTTTAATACCAAACTGTTTTCAATAATAATAACTAGCAGAGCCCAGCCCTCGAAATTCGAGTGCAAATTCTAGGAAATTTAATTTTTTCATTCAATTTATTTTTTTTTTATATCACCTTAAGGTATGCTATTCAATTCAACACAGGGCGTGTGATATGCAGTTATTATAATGGAATTCGATTGGGTTTTGTCGTTATAGTCTTTATTAGTTTATATCCAAAATAATTTTTCAATTCAAAACAGGGCTTTTCATATACAATTTTTGCAAACCCATTAACAAATTTAATAAATTTACACACAGCATTGTATAATTTTATGTATGTGTTAGTAACAACTTTAAATGCATTTTACTTCAAAAAACGTAAAAATTTAAAAATCTGTAAATCTGGTGAACATCTAAAAAGAAATACCTTTCATATGAAGTATGCTTGGTCAAAGTCGGGGTAAAACTGACAAAGTTATATCGGTCATATGAAATCACCTTGGATATTAATATTATAGATTAAGATTAATATCTTAATGCATTACAATCGTATGTCACATAATGAAGTTTATAAAAAATTTCTGAAAATTATAGCAGTTCTCAATAAATTTTAGTCAAAATCCTTATTAATATAGATTTTTTCTTTTTTTTTTGCCAAAATTCATAAGAATCTGATGTATTCTATTGCAATTATCTTTTCTAGAATATATAACTTATTTTAAATAATTTAAACTTACAACTTTAAGTTTAATATAAAAAAAGTTAACGAAAATCATTTAATTTTTTTTTTTTTTTTTGAGAAATACTATTTTCTAATTACAAATTACTCAAAGTGTTTGTAATTTATATAATGAATTTTCTTGATGTTCGTATAACAAATGATTTTTTGTAATTATAAACATTACTTACCATTTCCCTTCCGCAATTCAGTTATTTGTTCACTTGTAGTGTTGACAGTTTTTGTTATCTTATCAAAAGAAACAGACATCGGCCAAGGACAAAGGTCAATAGACAATAACACGAGTAAACGCAATTACATTTAAAGTTTTGCTATAATTTTTGTTGTTTTTTTATTTAGGTTCTTTGGATAAAATTTGAAAAATTTAAAAAACGCAAAATACCGGTTTTGGGTCCTTTTTACCCCCTAAATATGAGATTGGCCATCTTAAGAAAAGTCTCGGGTCACTTATTGTTTCGTGTTCTATAACATATTCAATTTTCATCTCGATCTGAGGGTGTGTTCCCCATTAAACCTTCACTGTAAGTGAAAAAAAAAAATTTATCAGTCATTTAACATCACATTATTTTAAACTAAATTAATTTAATGTAGCATAATGTAAAAAAATATGTCACTTATACTACTTTCATAATTATCATTGTGTCTCGACTAGCCATAATTCATGGCAATGTTCAAGTCAATGGCTAGTGGATACCGCTAATGTTCATGTCATGACTAAAAAATCCAACTTCTTGCCATGACAGAAAGTCTGACAAAAACATAGCCCTTAATTTGAAGTTTCCTTCGATTTTGACGTTTAAGTATATTAAAATAGCGCAATTTAAATTAAATAAAAGCGAAATTATTAATTTCATTCTAAAAAAGGATTCACCCAAAATCTCGTGCTTTTTCTTTAATTTTCTTCTTCTTCAATTTGTATTTTTAGTTTTTTTAACTCTTTTAAAGCATTGAGTACAAAAACGCGTTTTTGTTGTTTGCGGTTCAAAGACATTTTGGAAATGAAATGTCTAAACATAACTTGCCCACTTCGCGTTTTGTCTCATTTTGTTTCTCTGACTTGAACATGAACATTGCCATGAATTATGATAAAATATTTCCCAACAACATAAATTGCAGCATTGTAAATTTTTGTACCATTTTCTTGTCAAATAGTTAGTAAGGCTGCTAAGGCGTCCATTAGTATAATACTAGCAGATTCCAGCGCTCGAAATTCGAGTGCAATTTCTAGACAACTTTATTTTTCAACTTAGCCAATTCACAAACCAACACAATTTTGGTTTATCATTATTGTGAATGAAGCATATGTATAATTTTATGTAAATGCAATTTAATCAAAATAAAGGAAAAGATTTAAAAAACTGTAAATCTGTTGAACAGCTAAAAAGAAATACCTTTCAAATAATATACGTTTTTTCGACATCGGGATAAAACGGTAGAACAAAACATCGGTAACAAAAAATCGTCTAGCCTATTAATATTATAGATAATAAAATTCAGCCCAATTACGAATATTCTCAAGGAATTTCTTTCTCACGGAAAATACTTTTCTCGAGAAAAAAATTCTCCAATTATAAATTCCGTGTGAACAAAAAAATTAATAAGTGGCATCATCGAATTTCGAAGCCAGTTGTTTTGCTTATTGACAATTAATTTTCTATTTTTTTTTTGTGTGTGCAAACGAAAATAAATTTATTTGAAAGAAAAATTAAATAAAAAATGAACAGCATAGCTATGATGCGAGCACTCGTGGAGGAAATTGGTGTTGTAGAACAACAACGACGAAATGGCTAAAGGATTGCTAGAAGTCAATTGCGGGCTGAATCTATGCCTGAATTGGCTCTCATTAAACTTAACAAAAGTTGAAGTTTGGCTTTATTTGTGGTCTTCAGACTACAAGATTAATAAAATATTAATTATTCAAAATAAACAAACGATGAATAAACATTCGACAGTGCACTATAGTGGTGAAAGGTTTTTTGAACAGATTATTTAATTTTTAAAAGTCCCCTGAAGATGGTAAACAATGTTTACCGAAAGGAAAAGAAAAACCCTTTCGTTTTTTATTTTATTGAAAATTGAATCAGAATCAGAAAAAAAAATTATTTTTTTTATTTAAATTTAAAAAATTATTTTTTTTATTTAAATTTTTTTTATTAAAATACTTCTTACATTTTTATATAAACTCCCGTCTGTTTTGCAAGGGAAATTTTTTGAGGGAATATTCAAGTGCATTGAGAATAACTACTTTTTCCCCCTCGAATTTTTTTCCGAAGGAATTTTTATTCATAATAGGGGAAAAGGGAGAAGTGAGAAATTTCATGCGGAATTTTTGTTTAGAATTGGGCTGATTATGTATACATTGCGTATACCTAATAATTAATTCAACAATTATAATATGTTACATATCAGTGAGTCAGTCAGTAAGTCAATCAGTCATGTAGTCAGTGTAGAAGGTAAATATATATAAAATGGTTGCAGTGAAGGACAATTATATAAATAATCTTTGTCTTCTTGAAAAAAAATATATATGTGATTAAAAAACCAACCAATAAAAACCAAGTTTTTATTATACTCCCTTTATATATTAATTAATTTACCATCATGTAATTAAATAATCGATTGATTGAAAATTAAACATGTCTAGAAAAATATTTATGTCAAAAATCAAAAATTTTTATCGTCGTCTCGAGTCTGCCTGCAAAGTTTCAGCTTGACTGTATCACGGAAAAAGGGTTAAAAATCGATTCAAAGTTTTGTCGACAAGCAGACACTACGAGTTAACATAAAGGGAGTAAAAAGTAAAATATGTAGTTTATAAAATTATAAACAAATAAGAATATATATTATAGTCGGTCCAGACCGACTTAGGTCCAACTAATTGGGTATAAAAAATAAACATAAGCCAAATCTGATTGGAATTTTTATGAATTTTTTTGCCTGCAGATTTGAAAAAGTTCATATCGGATGCTATATTTACTACATGGAGTGAAAAGTCCATGGCCTAGCATTGAAAATCCAGTATTTTAGATTCTTCGTCATCTTCGTTAAATGAAATGCACTTCTTCCAACGATCCTCTAACATCTTGATACATTTGAAAAAATACGATTTTCAAACTCTTAAAAATAGGCTTCCGTCTCTGATCTGACTTCTTCATTTGTAGAAAATCTCGTTCAAGTTTGAGAACAAATAATATTTGCTGGAGGCTAGATCTGGACAATACGGGGCGTGGGAAAGCAATTCGTAATGTAAAGACTTAAATTTTTCTGAAGCCAAAGCAGATGAATGCGCCGGTACATTGTCATGATGGTACAAGATTTTTTTCTTATATAACTGAGGTCGTTTTTTCTTAATTTTTTCATCCAGTTGGCAGTTATTGCTTTTCCTTTCTCCAAGTAATCAATACACATTAGACCAGGTGCATTCCAAAAAACAGCCGACTGTAGAATCTTTGGCCGCTTTGGTCGGCTTTCGCATGCTTGTAACCACTCCGCAGACTGTCTCCGGTGTATAATAATGAATCCACGTCTCATCTATTGTTTTAAATCGACGTAAAAATTCAGTTGAATTTAGTTCAAACATCTCCAAAAACACGTTTCAGTTTTTGTTTAGCTGTTAAAAATCGCGACACCCATTGAACAGAAAGCTTTTACATATTTAAATGATCACGTAACATATGCCGAGCTCGCTCTGTTGATATCTTTATGGTGCCAGCAAACTCACTCACTTTAATTTTTCGATCATCCAATACAACCTGATGCACTTTTCTTATGTTTTCTTCGGTAACTGCCTCATTTTGACGACCAGGTCGATCTGCATCATTTGTGCTCGTACGTTTAAGTTGCGAATAATACTTTTCAACCATTGAATTTGACGGCGAAGATTCACCATAATGTTAATCAATCCATACTTTTGCTTGGACAGTATTTTTTCCCACCAAAGAACAATGTTTAATCAAAACATGAAACTCTTTGCAATCCATTCTTTCTCAAACTTTAAAAGCAGCATCATATTTTATATACTGAATAAACAGAAAAAATTGGCTCTTGTCACACATCTTTATGTTAGGCCATGGAGTTTTCACTCCATGTAGTATATGGGGACTAGATCTAAAAGTGGACCATAATTGTTGATCACTTCTTTTTTGCAAAAACATGTACGCACCAAATTCAAATGAAACCTGTATTGTCCTATACGGTTTATTCTTAGACCGCTGATTTATGGATGTAATAAATACACTCAAACCCAATTTGAACGAGATCTATATGATAATTTGGTTCTCTTTGGCAATTTAAGTCGATCTCATAGAAGTCATTTGTATAAGACTAGGTCTGAACATAGCATTCGTCCTATGGTCGATAGAAGCTTTTTATACCCTATACCACTATGTGGTTTGGGTATAATGACTTTGTGCTGCTGTTTGTAACAACCAAAAATATTTAACCTACACCCATCTTTAATTATATCGATCGAAACAGAATCACTATTTGATTCGATTTAACGATGTCCGCCCGTCCGTCCGTCCGTCCGTCTGTGTGTCCATGTAAAGCTTGTAATCAAACTGCAGGTCGCAAATATGAATATATTTTGATGAAATTTGGTATTTGATCTTTTATCGGCCATGGGATGAACGCTATTGAAATTGTGAGAATCGGTCCATGTTCAGACCTAGCCCCCATACAAATGACCCCTATGAAATCAACATATATTGCCATAAGATCCAAATTATCATACAAATCTTAGTCAAATTGGGTTTGTATGTATATATTACATCCATTAATCAGTAGTCCAAAAATGATCCCTATTGTACAACTCTTAGTCATATTCCCAGTATAGAGCTGCTTCCCGATATTCACTTAAATCTATCAAAAAACAAAAATATTGCACTGATTCTTCTCAAATTTTGTTTGTATATATATCTGCAAAATACAAGAGACTTTACCAAACATAGTCAGGATTTTTTGGGCCTAGTCCCCATATAGATATAGCATCCGATATAAACTTTTTCATATCTGCAGCCAAAAAAATTAATAAAAATCCCACTCAAATTTGGTTTATGCTTATTTTCTATGTCCAGTTAGTTGGGCCTATGAGATAGAGTCTCTAAACGCATGGTATAGGGTATCATATAGTCGGCCTAGACCGACTATAATTTTCTTACTTGTTTTTATTATTATTATTTCTTTAAATTAATTTTTAATTTCATTTACAATTAATTTCAATACTTAGCTCTAAGTTGTCCCGCGCCAAAGATGGCTTAAAAAGCAAAAAAAAAAAAAAAACTATTCAGTTCGTAATTATTTTAATAATATAAATATAAAATGTTATACTGTGGCGTCAAAAAAAGTAAACACCAATTCTTCATATTTGTTAAGATTTTTAGAAATGTCTAGCGTTTTATTTTAGTTTCTAACTTCAGCTGTGATACTAATTTAAGATGATTTTCACTGTGATATTTACTTTTATGTTCTACATTTCTTTTAAACTAATTTTATGTTTTATGTTGTGTATGTAAAACAGAATATATTGCGAATTAAATGTATTTAATTTGACAAAAAGACTATATATTAATAAAATTATCCCTGAGGATGTTGGGAATCTCCAACGAAACGTCGGATGAATAATGAATAAATAGTCTTTTATTTATTTTGAAAACTAACGACCTTAGAAGTCCACTTTAGACATTTCTAAAAATCTTAACAAATATTTCCCAAAAAAGGTCGATATAACTTATAATCAACCAATTTTTTATCTTTAAATTATCTTATTACAAAGTTATTATTGGCTCACGATAAAAAGTAATATTACAGAGTTTATTATTATACCATTTAGAAATTGACTACTATAAAAATCAAGTGGCAACATTGACCAAATCTTTAGAAAGTGAAAGTGCATCACATTTACGCGGCAAAATAAAGTAAACAATGGTAATACTTAAGCACTTAGTTTTTTTGTATTTCGGGGAAGAACTTAAACTTTTTGTGTCAAATTTGTACCGTTCACGTGTTAAACTTTATTAAAAATCATTTTAAGTTGATACTAGCAGAGCCCAGCCCTCGAAATTCGAGTGCAAATTCTAGGAAATTTTATTTTATCATTCAAATTATTTCTTTCAATGTTTTTTAATCTATTTAATTCATTAAGTTTATTTCATTACAAATATTTGTTGAACATAAAGAAATAAAGGTCACCTTGTATGCCACCTAAAGGTATTCAAATTTTTGGCAATTCACAATTCAACATAGGGTATGTGTTATGCAATATGATATCTGTACGTTAACTTGCGTGTTGCATAATACAAAGTTGATTGCGCACGCATAACTTTCCTCAAACTCAACGAATTTAAGCAAAAGAAAGAGCTTGATCCATTGAGTGTTCTTAAACTTGTGTCAACAGCCTACGTTAATTAGAACTCTAGTTATAGAGGTTTCAGTGAAGGAAAATATTGAAAAAATTGAATGTAAAGTTGATTGTGCACGCATAACTTTCCTCAAGCTCAACGAATTTAAGCAGTTGATAGCTCAAAAAAGAGAGCTTGATCCACTGAGTGTTCTGAGAGTGAAACGATCAAGATCCATTCATTAGAAGAGGAGCTATGAGAATTCGAATTGCTTGAGTGAATGTGTCCCATAAGAAATGTACAGGGAAGAATCGCGTTTGAGTATACATAACTTGAGTAAGGTAGGAGTTAAGTAAATTTCAATGATTGATAACATATCTGTGTCTAAATAACTTTCATTAAGAAGAAAAATTAAGAAAATCGGATAGACGGACTGACTAGTTTTCATAAATTTTTTTAATATAATATAATAAATTAATAACAACTAAAAAGATGCAAAAGAAAGTAATCTCACTACATGGAAGCAAAAATCATCGGATACTCGGAAAATTATATTAGATTTAAAAGAAAAAAGTAAATCCTTGCGTGAAATTGGGGAAATTGTGTGTAGGAATCACTGCACAATAAAAAATAATTGATTAATACGTCAAACACTATCAGGTTGAAGATTTACCGAGATATGGACTCCCAAAACGGCTTAGTGTTACTGAAGTTTGAGCTGTAGTCAGAGAAGTAAAAAAAATAGCCAGCATAGAGTGCAGTTAAATTTATCAAAAAACATAACGAGATCGCTTCACAAAAATGGAAGGATACCGCGCAAGAAACCATTCATGTCCAAGGCGAATCAGAGCAAGCTTATGAATTTTGATTAAAATACAAATATGAGGCCGTATCTTACTGGGACAACATATTAAATACAGATAAGAGAAAATTCGAAAAATATGGCGAGCTAAAAGTGTGTTATCAACACTGTTAAACGCGGTGGACGCTCAGTTAAGGTTTAAAGCTGTATGGCGGCATTATATGCATATTTCCATAATATGCATAAATTATTGCAAGCTACTCTAAGCGACTGGGGATTAATGCTTGGTATATTAATATTTCTTTTCTTGTATCCAATTTTCTCTTCACCTTAAAAAGAATCCTTAGCTTTTAAATATTTAATGTGAACACTGTGCACTGTTCTGTTCACTGGCTGTTCACTGAACAGCCCATGCCTTGGATAACAATTCCTGAATAATTGATTTCATGCTGCTCCTTAATGTGTGTCCCGCTTACAAATACGCTAAAATTATTATTAATTGTTTTAATTCATTAAATTTATTTCATAACAAATATTTGATGAACACACAGAAATAAGAGCCTAAAGGCGTTATTGTCGCTATTGGTTTATGTCCAAAATTATTTTTCAATTCAACACAGAGCTTTTCATATACAATTTTTGCAAACACATTAACAAATTTAATAAACACACACTGGCGAACAGCTAAAAAGAAATACCTTTGAAATGAGTATGTTTCATCAAAATCGGTTTAAAACTGACAAAGTTACATCGGTCACAAGAAATCGCCTTGCCTATTAATCAATATTTTATGATCAACCAGATCAAAAGCTTTGCAGAAATCATAAAATATACCAAATTTCATTAAAATATATTCATATATGCGTCCGACGAACGGTCGTACATTGCAAAAATGACTCAGAAAGTGATTCTGAGTTAATTGGTGTAATAAAAGAAGGGTCTATGTCAAATATTTTTGGTAGTTACAAACATCAGCACAAAGTCATTGTACCCTAACCACAAAGTGGTATATAGTATAGAAATTCTACGATTTTGACATTTTGTTGTGAAAGAAGAACAGTTTTAAAGAATGATTATATTTATACAAGTTTAAAAATGTATGTCATTTCCTCTCGCTACTTAATGTCAGATGCGATAAGACTTTCTCATTTCAATATGAAAATAATAAATAAAAATATTGAAATGCACAAAATTATCTGCGCTGTTTTATATAAAACGGTCTTTGTTTATATGAAATCTATGGTGTACTTTTTTTTTGATAAATTTAATTTTATACAATGACAGTTGTAGCTGATTATTGAATATGTATTTTATGATCTTTAATAATTGTTTTTATAACCAAAAATTTTTAATATTTGTTTTCCATTTACACTCTCTTTTAACAGATCTAGTACATTGTACAAATGAACCCAATGTTTCTATACCACATTTGGCGAATTTACTTATTGAACGCTCACAAAATGCCAATTGGGTGGTCGTCTATAAATCATTAATAACCACGCATCATTTAATGGCATATGGAAATGAGGTGAGTTTGAAATTTAGCAATTTAGTAATGGGGCATTTAAAAATGCCATAAACAATAAAACAAAGAAAATAGAAAACACTTGTTGCCAATACCAACTGAAAAATAAATAGGTTAATTCCTTACATTCAAACTAACAACATTTAAAATAATTATTGATTTTAAAGAGTATTGCATTTTTTTACATGGAGATTTACACGCTTCACAGCGATATTATTTACTTCTTTTGACAACGTAGTGTCATTAGTGATTTGGCCAAATTAGAGATATTAAATATTGTGGTGGTTTCACTGAATTTTGGTAATGTCATTTCTGCTGCGATATTAAACAAAGCTGAGACTCAAACCAATAAATTTCATGACGTTTTGTAAAAAGGTTTATATCAAATCTTAGCTTGTGCTTTTGAAATGTCAGTTAAACCTAGTCATGAAAATTATTGGTCAAAGTCAGTATATTTCACACTTGTAGCCAGGAATACTAAAAATATGCTCAAAAAATAATTGCGCTTAAAAATGCTCTATAAAACGGAATATACACTACCGTTCAAAAGTATTTGACATTCCGCAATAATTTCTATTTGGATAAGTTTTTTTTTTTTAAATTTTTTAGCACTTGTAGCTTACTTTCGGTAGCCAACCTTTTTTTTAAAGTGTTCTTAGCAGACGTTGCTTGCAGAATCATCGTTTTGTTTTCAATTTCGTTGCAATCCACGTTAAAGTGCGACCCAATAATATTCAACTAAATATGAAACAATTAAGTTGTGACGAATTAAGTTCTATTATAACGTCTATTATTAAGTTGTGACGAATTAAGTTCTATTATAACGTTAAGGAATGAGAACTACTCGTCGAGGGAGATTGCCGGTAGGATTGGATGCAGCCATGTAACTATCCTTAAGTTCAACAAATTTGATGCCAAAAAAGCAACGAAAAGGTCTCCAGGGACAGGATTGAAAAACAAAAAAATCACCTTCAGAATGCTCATCTATTTAAAAAATTTAAGCCTTTGATCTCGATTTTCGTTCTCAGCAGAGTTGAGCTCTCAGATGAATAAACAATTTGGAGTAAACATTAGTGCTTATACAGTACGCAGAAGATTCGCAGATGCCGGTTTACGGGCAAGGAAGCCAAGGAAAAAACCAGTTTTAAACAGAAATATGGCACATACATGGTACAATCCGATTGGTTTAGGTTTATTTTTGATTCCTCTATACAAATTACCTTCCTCCAATCGTTATGAGATCAATTTTTATGTCGTTTGGGAAAATTCAGCCGAGTAACACGCATTTTTGTGTTTAAAACTGTTTTTTTCCTTGGCTTCCTTGCTCGTAAACCTGCAATTATCAGGTTTTTAAACAACTTAAGGATAATTACATGGCTGCATCCTATACATCGTTCAATCTCCTTCGACGAACAGTTCTCCTTCCATAACGTTATAATCGAACTTTTTTCGTCACAACTTAATAGTTTCCTGGGTCTCTAAATACTGTTTACAAACTTTTACGCCATGTTTTGGGTTATTATCTGCTGAGATATGAATTTCCGACCCACAATACATAATCCAGTGACCATGACACGATCTTTCAGGATAGTTTTGTACTGGGAACCAGTACGGAATCTCCACGTGTTTAACTGTTTGCTCTAGGCATGCATCCGACGTATGTTCTCCAGCTGAGCGCCTCACAAAAACTCGCCTCTTGGAGCCCAAGACTTGAAACTTCGATTCATCGGACCAAAGGACCTTGCATCAGTCGTTGAAATCCCAGTTTTCATATTTTTTTATCACTCTCTAATCTTTTACTTCTATTTTGTGAGCGAAGATGTGTTTTTTCATGGCGATTCTGACGTTTAAGTCAGCCGTTATAAGGCGTCGTTCTTTGGAGTTCGGCGGCTGTTAATGTGAGTGGCTATTTCTGGAGCTTTTAGGCGACGATTTCGTTTACTTGTCATTATTATTATACGTTAGTCTAGACCAACTGCTTCGATTTTTAGTCGCAATTTCACCATCCTCTTTGAATATTTTCACTATAGTCGACAGTTCGAGTTGATACTTTGAGTTCCTTTGCTTTTCGCAATTTTTTTAGAGAAGGAATGTGGTGACGAATTTCAATTGAAATCTCCTCAGTTTTTGGCATACTTTCTTTTAATTCAATCAAATAATTGAAATTTTCATTTTCACGTTTTTGGTCTTAGTTACGACGTAATAACACGGCCGTTTTTCGCTTAATGTGTTTCAATTAGCATTTTTCAATTATTTATACTTTCTTTCGTAAAAAAAATTTAAATATCTGTCACTACCTGTCGTTTTGTAAAGATCCCACGCTAATCCTTTACTCAATAAGGAGATTTCAAAAAAAAATCTCTTTTTCACCAAAGACGCTAATTTCTGTTACCTGTTAAAAAAACTAAAATTTTTATTGCAAACTGTTTACACAATAATGAATGAAATATTTTAAACGGAAACTATTAGTGAGAAACTACATATTATAGGGATGACAAATACTTTTGGACGGTAGAGTATGTTCCTAAAAACACATAATTCATTATGCCCTCAGCACAAGTGTGCAGAGTATGTCACCAGTATGTCATTCTGTTTGTAATAATAAGAAAAAAATCTGGAACTCATAAAAAATATGTATTCTAGATCCTTCTAACAAATGTTGTTGATATCGCAATGTCCGTCTGTCCATCTCTGGAAATCACGATCAATCCCTCAATAGGTCAGTTGGGTTGCTCATTTTTAGTGAAAACGTTTTATTGACATACTGAGCAGGTTGGTATTTAAAATCATTAAAATCATTAAATTATCCACGTTATTGAAATATAAAATTCTATCAATATTTTAAAAATGTAAATATGCTTTCAGCTTTCTTCGATTGTTTTGAAATGACAAATCTGGCGAACCAATCAATTTCGCTCTCCAAAAATTTACCTTAAAAGAACCTTTGAGTCTTGGGCAGTGGCTCCAACCTGCTAAAACCTCATCTCAGGTCTATTTTCAAGAGCAGGACGTAAAAAATGTTCTATCATAAACCGATACCGCTCTCCATTTACGGTTACAATACTTCCTTATTCATTTTCGAAGAAGTAAGGCCCAATGATATTTTCAGATGTAATGCCACACCATACTGTACACCTAATGGGTTCCAATTGACGGTGATGAATGGCTCTTATTAACAACGCCATTCAAATGAAAATAAGCTTCATCCCTCATAATCAGATTCTCAATAAAGTTGATTTAATTTCTGGCCAACTCTTGAAATTTAACTGCAATATGTAGACATTGCCGATGATCTACGGGTTTTAATTCTTGCACCAATTGCACCTCATATGGAAATGACAGTAAATCTTTTTTAAAATGCGCGGTGGTGACGTATGAGAAATACCTAGCTGAGTAGAACGCCTTCTGGTAAATGTTTCTGGTGTTTCGTTAACACTGTTCTACACGTTCAATATTTTCCGTAGTGCAAATTAAACGTGTTCTACCGGTTCGACGCTGACGCCAAAATGGCGACGATATGCCCTTTGCGTTAAATAATTGATCGCTGATTTAAATAATAAAATTTTATTATTCTGGTTCTTTGTTAAGTTGTGAATCTCTCCATTATTTATTCTCCAGGTGTTATTTATATAATTTGAAAAAAAAAAAAAATATATAAAACGAAAAAGTTATTAAATTTTAAACCCCATGGTGACTTTTTGTCCACCCTGTAACTTTCAAACTTTTAGCATCGCATTTGTCGATGACAATTAAAATTCATAAAAAACAACAACTGGGGCTAATAACCGCAATTATTTTTTAAATAAATTTTACAAATTAAGCAGAGACTCAAACCAGAAATTCAGTAACGCTTTGGAATTTAGTTATATTTTGAAAAAAGGCAATAGGCTTTTCAAATTTTCTATGTGGTTTATTTCAGCGGAAATGTTTGCAAAAAACATATTTTTTTTCGGTTAACCGAATACGAAAAAAGCGGGTAGCCGGTCATAATTAAAAAAAAATAAATATTAAACAGTAAACAATCTTTAATAAAAATTGAATAAACAAATTTAAAAGTAAAGCCCTTTCTTATTAATTTTTTTTTAATTTTTTTTTTTTAAAATTAATTTTTTATTAATGAAAATCCTAATGTAACAAGATTTAAAATCTTATAAAACAACATTAGTCATAACAAATTAATTTTCAATAAGAAGAATGTATGTAAGTTTAATTTAAATTAAAATTAGAAGAATAATATAAAATAAAATATAATATAAAATATATAAAAAATAAAAAAAAAATGTAAAAATAAAGTGTAAAAATATCCTGCACAGCAGGTAAAAATTATATAGAAATTAAAATTAAATTAACTAAAGAAATTAAAATGAAGTATTAAAAATCAATTGAGAAAAAGTTTAAAAAGTTCTTTCTAAAATGATGTTGTATTTGATATTTTGTGAAGTTGATTATTTAAAGTATGTAACGAGTTCCAAAGACGTATGCCATTTACAAAAAAGTGTCTTTCGGATATTTGTCTATTGTACAATATTGGTACAAGACAGTTATTACGGTTAGATCTTGTAAATAGTAATCGCTCGAAAAGGTAAACGGGTTCTAAAGTTCTAAATTTATGATAGTCTTCAAATGAAATGCCATAAATTTTATTTAGAAAAGCGGAGATACTATCATATTTGCGTAAACCATAAACATATCTAACTACACTTTTAAAGACGCGTGTAAGTTTACCCATGTCTGCACTATCACAACCTGACAACAATTCACAACCATATAAAAGCGTAGGTAAGATAAACGATTTTCCAAGAACAAATCTAATTTTCTGCGGTGTGAAGTATTGAGAAGACCAAAGACTACGGAGAATACTATAAACTTTTCCAGAAGCTTTGTTAATTTGATCATTCCACGTTAGGGTATTATTAAAAATTAATCCAAGGTTTTTAGCATTCGCAACGTAGGCGATATCCACTCCATTAATACTAACTTTCGGTAGACAAGAGGTATCATATATCTTTTTAAAAATAACAAGGCACTGAGATTTTTTCGGATTTAAGGTAAGACAATTCAACCTAGCCCATTCAAATACGTGGTTCAGTTCAGTATTCAGGTTCTGTACACAATTTTCCACATCTCGTACGTTACATGATGTGTATAACTGAACGTCGTCAGCGTACATGTGCATTTGGCATGAATTAATTACGCGTGGTAGATCATTTATGTAAATAGAAAACAAAAGAGGGCCAAGTATAGACCCCTGCGGAACACCCCTACTTAAAGACGCAGAGGTAGACGACTTGTCTTTAGAGACAACTACTTGCTCTCTATTCCGAAGGTAAGAGCTAATCAATTTAGAGGAGGTTTCAGAATAACCAAAAATATGTTTAAGCTTTTTAACAAGAATATCATGGTCCACTGAGTCAAAAGCTTTAGACTGGTCCAATAAAGTCAAAAAAGCAATATTACCACTGTCAACGATATAACGAAGATCTTCCGATACATCAATTAAAGTAGTGATACACCCTCTTTTCCTGCGAAAACCAGATTGCTTAGATGATAAAAGATTATTATTGGATATATGTTCATTCATTTGTTTGCTCATAATTTTTTCGAAAACTTTCGAAAGAAAAGGAAGTACGGAAATTGGCCTGTATTCTTTATTAGATTTCGACAAGGGAATTACTTTTGCCCATTTCCACAAATCAGGGAAAATAGATTTTGTAAAAATAGTGTTAAAAATATGAGTGATATAGGGTAAAACCTGTGGTAAAATAGCTTTAATAAATATTGGATTCATACCATCTAGACCAATAGATTTTGACTTTATGGAAAGAAAAGCTTCCAGAACATCCTCCTGGTTAACGCAGGAAAAACTAAATAAAGAATCCAGATTGCAATCTGGTAGATTTGCATAAGAGTCAGAACGAAGAGGAGTTGAGTCATTTGAAGTAAATTGTCTATTCAATTTTTCTATGAAAATTTTTTTTAGAATTATTGAATTTTTCTACTTGAAACTTTTATCAGTGAATGATAATAACTCCTTATTTACTTTTTCTATTAAATAATCTAACCAATAAAAACAAAGTTTTTCCTTATGCATATGAGTTTTGAATCTCTCCATGACTATACGCGACTGCGTGACTATTTGAAAATTTATCTTTGGTCAGAACAAATCTATGGACCAAGTTTTAGATTGATTGGATGAGGGGAAATGGGGTTTAAATAACTCCGTGACTGGGCGTGACTGTGTGTGACTATATTAAAATTAATCTTTGGCCACAAGTCGTTGGACAATGTTTCAGATCGATCGGATGAGGGGAAGTGAGGTTTTAATCTCTTCGTGACTGTGCGTGATGTGTCAAAGTTTATCTTTTTTCACAGCAAGTCTATCGACCAAGTTTCAGGTTTTTTTTATATTAACCAACACTCAGGGGGTGCCCCCTACAAATGCAGTGCATTGTGTTGATTTCAGGAAAATAGGTTGTGGGGAGGACGAAAGAGGGAGTAGTGTTTGTGGATATTTGACTTAAATTTTATTAGATTATAACTGTCAGGAAAGACCTCTGCGGGGAGATTATTCCACACAAGGCTAGTTCGACTGATAAACGAATTCTCTCAGTAATGCGTTGTGCGGTAAACAGGACAATAGACTACAAACGGATGTGATCTACTAGAGAAGCGGGTAGAGCGAACCAAAACTCGGGCACTTAGAATAAGTTCGCTAATCTCAGAAGAACATTTCCCATGGTAATATCTATAGAACAGTGATACACAACCCACATTCCGACGATGTTCCAATGAATCAATAGAGTTGGATACCCTACTGTCATTGATGAGCGCCAACGCCCTCCTTTGTACACGGTCCAGTAGCTCCAAAATAGACTTTGAAGCTCCCGCCCATATATGGGAGTTGTATTCCATTTTCGGTCGAATGTAAGTGGTATAGATTTTAAGGAGATCAGAAGGAGTGAAGTAATTTTTACACCGTTTTAGAAAACCAAGACACTTGAATGCTTCTTTCGACACTTGAAAAACATGCTCGTTCCAACGAACATCACATTGAATTCTCATGCCTAGAACATTAAGAGTATCCGACTCCTCAATACCTATACCAGATTGATTGGATGAGGGAAATCCATTTTAAATCTCTCCGTGACTGTGCGTGACCATGCGTGACTGTGCGTGACTAAGTCAAAGTTAATCTTTTTTTCACATCAAGTGTATGGACCAAGCTTCAGATCAATACCCTACAAGAACAGTGACGGTCATTTGACCGGTGATATGACCGTCACTACTGACTGAAGTGTCGGTCATCGCGTAGAACAAAGTTTCTATCATTTTATTAAGGCAAATATGCTAAAACTGACCGAAACTTTTGTGTACATGTGATTTTGCATCTTACTCTAACCTATGAAAGTATGTAAACCATATAATATATATCTGAACTGCTCACTCTACCGCTGTTTAGTAGTCAACGATGATAGATATATATATCATCGTTGACCGGTCACATTTGATGGATATATACATCATCATTGACCGGTACGCTTGATTATAATGAAACACGACTTATTATTTTTTATTTATTTATTTATTGTATTTAAAATCAAATTCAAAATTAAAAATAAACATTAAATATTAAAAACACAACAATATCACTAATTCCGAAACGTGGTGATAACTTTGAGACAATGTTGAAACAGGACAATGGGCTTAACTTAAAACAAATATTTAAACACCTTTGCTGACTTTTCACTCGAAACATCCCTAAACTCAATAGAAATTTCCGGTAATGGGCCTTAGTGCAATCAGTAGTTTCTTAAAGAAAACAATTTATTATAACACTTACATATATATCAACAATTTATATTAAAGCTTACCTTTTGAGTGTTGTGAATTAACAATTTCGGTCAAACCTGATACAATTCATTTCGAAAATTGATGAGTAAATGATGTATCCATTCAAATACTGCTACCTATGTTTGTACGGAACGGTGTGTGAGATATTGTGATAATACCTCCATAAATCAATTTGTTCAATATTCTGAGATCTATGTTCTTTTGAAGAAACTAATTTCATTTCATATTATCAACATCATATTCCAGACTCTATATTCCAGAATGGCATAAATTAAAACATTCAAATATTAAAACAAACTCCCATATCCATGTTATGGCAACAGACTGAAAGATATATATAAGGATTAGTGTAAAATGCTGCAAGGAAGATTTACTTTGTTTCGGGCTACAATTTTTAATAAAATGTCAGTGCATTACCTTAATAAGTTCATTTGGTGATTGCGCATGTATTAACAATATATTTATAGTGTCTTCCATGCGCACATAACCGGAATCATTACGAATCGATTTAATAAACTGTGTCGGCGTTGTTTCACACAATTATATTTCTTGTGTATTATCTTCCAACATCATAAAAAGTCCATCAATAATATCAAATAGATAACCATATTATTTTCTGGTACAGCATTCACAATCGAAATGCAGGATATAACATATTGTCGCACAATATAATGCTTTACACAAATGCGTTTCCCAAGAGGTATAAAGTTCTAGATTGAAAGATTGTCAAGATCCTACAGCAATATCCTTAACGATCCAACAGGAATAGGCCACAAACGAGCAAAAAAATAAATTGTTTAAGGGTATAATCGAGGGGCGTGCCACCACAATGGAGAATGGCACTAACGAATACACTGACATATTTTGAAGAATCCTAAAGAAACAACAAAAATTAACTTAAACTTTTAATTTAATTAATTACTTACCTTTCCTAAACCTTAACAAAAACAACTCTACAACAGCAACAGTGACAGTTATATGTTTTTAAATAGAAAAAAACTGCAAGTGTGTTAGTACAAAAATTGTTTATGTGTTAGTTTCAGTCACTCATTTCTTGTAGGGTAGGTTGAGGGGAAATGACATTTAGATCACTCCGTAACTGTGCGTGACTATGCGTGACTGTGCGTGACTATCCCAAAATTAATCTGTAGTCACAACAAGACTATGGGCAAAGTTTTAGATATATTGGATAAGGCGGAATGGGGTTGCCCCACGACAGACAGACAGAGAGTATGCGTTAAAAAAAAGAGTTTAAAAAGATTAATGTCTAAAAAATTTTTTGTTAAGAATTTCTAATCAAATTTTCTGTTAATCTAAAAAAATATTTTCCCTTCATATTTATTTTCAGTATCTGAATCTAATACATTTTTCTTTTAAAATGTTCATCAGAATTTTCTTCAGGATCTAATTTTTTATTTATTTTAATTATAATCAGAATTAAAGAATTAAATTCAAGAAATTAGAAGAGCTGCTGATTGAAAGACATACATTAACTTTATAAAAAACTGGTTTATCGAATAAAACCAGTTACTATAGAGAAAATGCGATTAATCGAAAAAATAAAACTGGCTAGATAAAATGGAACTTTTACGGATTCGTTTGACATTTAACGTCTCTTTTAGTTAGAATTTATTTAATATGCTGATTTTGAATCCGTTTTCCAATTTTTCTAGTCGCGCTTGAAAATTCTTTAACAACTTTTCTAAGCTATAGCGCATATTTAATTATATTGGATGTGAGGATTCCAAAATTGATATTAATTTTTTTCTGGCAGCTTTAGTTTACGAGTTATAGCCGAGTATATTCGAACAGACAAAAATTGTTAGTTTCCATAAAAATTTAATAAATCTTAAACTTTAAATTTGTTTCTCTAAGTTTAAAGTGTTTTATCATGTATACTACAGCCGACACGATAAAACTAATATCTTTTTTTGAAATCTGTGTACCTTGTTAAGTCCAAATCACGTCTGATTCAAATCTTAAAAGAGTAAATAACAATATTAAAATATTTTTTTATCAACGCTATCTCGTAAAATAAAACTGACTCCGAAAAAGTGATAGGATTTTTGAGATCAGCAGATATATATATATATAAAAAAAACAGTGTTAGTAAATAAAGAGTCACAAACATGTTAAACGTAACCCTTTTTAGAAGTTTGAATACGCTATATCTCGAAATAAAGCTGACCCACAAAAACGGTTACCAGATTTAAAATCAGCATGCCCCAAATTAACAAATCCCAGGCAAATCTTTCAGTATTGTTCTGTTTAATTTACATATATTTAGTAATGTGTTAGGGCCTAATGAGGTCATTCAGTCGAAAAATCATTTTTTATTAGCGTAATCAATAAAAGAAAATAACATATCTCTCTTTTCTTCTTCTTTCATAGCGTTTTATGCAGTATTTAGCTTCATCAAATTCAACATTTAATCTTAGTAATTTCTTGGATAAGGGTGGAGTTCAAGGTAAACATTTTAATCAAAATTTATGCTTTACTGAATTTCATTATCCTTACAAAATTTTTAAAGTAACAAATTTCGGAGAAAAATAAAACCCACGACATAAATTTATTTATATTTTTATTTTTATACGATATTATTTATTTCCTACAACTATTTTAATTTTATCGTGTTAACAATATGATGCTTTTTTATGATTTTTCTCTTTTTTTTTATATGTTTATCAACAATAATTTCTTCATTAACTTGGATTTTGTTTGTTTGCTCAATATTCTACAAAAACAACATCATTTCATATCTCAACAATTTACCCTTACACTTCTTTAATTTCGATTATGCTAATCAATCATACATGGCTTAAAATACAAACTATTACTTACTATATATTTATAAAAACAATCATGATAATAAACAAAAATCTTTAAATATTCGCTTACTTTACTACTACTTCTTGTACTACCCCTACTACCATTACTACTACTACTACTACTACTACTTCTACTACTACTACTACTCGTACTCATCCCCTTAAAAACAAAATACAAAAACAAAAAACATGTAAAATATGCTTAAAACAAGATGGTGGTATGTCGGTACCTGGTGGCAGAATGGGTGAGTAATGTTTTTGACAAAAAAAAAAATCAATATACAGTAGAAAATTTAAAGTAGTTTGTTCTTATTTTTAAATAAAATATTATTTTAATTCGCTAAATAGAATTTTATTTAAATTTCAATAGAATCTAATAAATTTTTCACCAAAAAAAAAAAAGAAGATACAAATGATATTTTTAAAACGTTAATAAGATTCTGATGAAATTTAATTTGAGATTATCATCTCTAGATTCTGATGAAATTGTTAATCAAAAAATGCTCTAGTTGCTGATTAAATTATTAATATAAATTTAATATAAAAATCTGCTATAATTTTCAGTAGAAAAATCATCAAAATCTGCTGCCAATTTTTACCAAAAATCAAATTCTGATGCAGTTTATCACAAAATATTCATTGCCTTCTGATTAAATTTTTAATAGAAAAGCTTCCTAAATTTTTTTTAATTTTTAATAGAAAAATTCATCAGATTCTGATGAAATCTATCATAGAAAAATTCATCAGATTCTTATGAAATCTTTAATAGAAAAATTCATCCGATTCCGATGAAATTTTTAATAGAAAAATTCATCAGTTTTTGATGAAATTTTTAAAATTCATCAGATTCTAATAACATTCTAATCAACTAAAATCTAATAAAAATTAAAATATGTCATCATCAGGTTGTGATGAATTCTTTAGTAGTTTCCTTCTGATGTTTCTATTAAAAATGTGATCAGAATTTTTTCTATTAAAAATTTAATCAGAATTTTTCTGACAAAAATTTAATAAAATTATGATGAAATTTTTATTAGAGGTATTCTTCGGATTATGATGAAATTTTTGATAGAATAATATCTGACTTAATATTTAATATTAGATTCGATTAGATTATTCTTTATTCATCAAAATTTTACAAGTAAATAAACATGTTTATCTTAATATTACAAATGATCAAATTTGATGAAAAATTCATCAGATTTGATGTACGTTTTAATCAGAGTTCAGAAAAAAACACACACTGAATAAAAAACTCGTAAATATATGTAAACAAACATAACTTAGACCAACACACACATATTTTTATTTTCATATCAATTATGTTTGTTTTTAAATTTTCTTCGGTGCCCAACACAACCATGGCTGTGTTCGTTTTAATATTTCGTTATTTACACGAACATTTTTGTATCACGTACTTTTTGTTTCAATCACACATAAAGCACACATTTTTGAGTGTTGCTTTATTTGAAGTTCATGTTCTGGTACGTGTACTGAAAAAAAAAACAGAACATGTACAATAAACAGGTTCGAGTTCAGTTATATTTTAAGTCGTGTTGTGTCTCGTGTAGTAAGAAAAAACAGAACATGTACAATAAACAGGTTCGAGTTCAGTTATATATTAAGTCGTGTTTAAAATATAACTGAACTCGAACCTGTTTATTGTACATGTTCTGTTTTTTCTTACTGAACTTCAAATAAAGCAACACTCAAAAATGTGTGCTTTATGTGTGATTGAAACAAAAAGTTCGTGATACAAAAATGTTCGTGTAAATAACGAAATATTAAAACGAACACAGCCATGGTTGTGTTGGGCACCGAAGAAAATTTAAAAGCAAACATAATTGATATGAAAATAAAGATATGTGTTGACTGCTTTTGAACAGAACATTGTGTGTTTCATGTGTGTATTTTCTGAACCTTGGTTTTAATACATAAATTTATCAGGTTCTTATAAAATTTTTAAAAGAAAAATTCATCAGATTGTGTTATAATCTCAAGAGATTGTGACGCAATTCTTAATAGAGAAATCCGTCAGATTCTGATTACAGTTTTATTAGAAAAATTAACCAGATTCTGAATAAAATTTTATTAGGAAAATTAATCAGATTCTGATAAAATAGTTAATAGAAATATTCATCAGATGCTAATGAAAAAGCGCATTTTAACAAAAAAAAAAAAAAAAATTAATCTAATGAAAAAATTCCTCAAATTATTATTATAATTTTTAATAGAAAAATTCATAAAATTCTGCTGTTTTACAGGACAATTAATTCATTAAAATGTGATGAAAATTTTAGCAGAACAGTAGATTAATTAATAACTCATCTGATTGTGATTAAATTTTTGTAGGAAAAATTAATCAGGTTCTTATGAAACTTTTAATAGAAAACTAGCAGATTCCAGCCCTGGAAGTTCGAGTGCAAATTCTAGAAAATTTTATTTTTTCATTAAATAAAGACCCTTAAGGTATGCTAATGAATTATAGCCAATTCGCAAATTAACACAAAAAACAAACTCATTTTTATTACAAACACATTAACAAATTTAATAAACATACGCATAGCATTGTATAATTTTATGTATGTGTTAGTAGCAACTTTAAATGCAATTTACTCAAAATAAAGGAAAAAATTTAAAAATCTGTAAATCTGCAAATTGGCTAAAAAGAAATACCTTTTAAATAATATACGTTTGGTCAAAATCGGGATAAAACGGTAGAACAAAACATCGGTCACAAAAAATCGCTTAGCCCATTAATATTATAGATATTATCAGATTTCTTGTAAATTGGAACAGAAAAATTAATCAGATTCTAGTTATATTTTATTATGGACAAATTCATTTATAATTCCTCAGATTGTAATGAAATTTTTAATAAAGGTTCGTCCGATTCTGATTAAATTTTATTAGGAAAATGAATCAGATTCTTATTAAATATTTTAGCCAAATTCATCAGATTCTGATTAATTTTTTAATAAAGAAATTCATTAGATTGTTTGTATTTTTGTTATAGAGAAATTAATTAACAATTTTTAAGATTCTGATGAAATTTTTAATAGGAAAATTTTTCAGATTCTGATGAAATTATTAGTAGAAACATTTATCAGGTTCTGATGAAATTTATAGTAGAAAAATTCACTAAAATCTTGTGATTATCATTTTTCAATAGAAAAATTCGTCAGATTCTGATTACATTTTTTATGGATAAGTTAATTAACGGTTTCTAAAATTCTAATGAATTTTAAAATAGAAAAGTTTATCAGATTCTGATGAAATTTTTAATAGAAAAATTCATCAGATTCTAATGAAATTTTTAATATTTAAAAATTCATCAGATTTTGATGAAATTTTTAATAGAATCTGGGGCCAAATTACCGCATTCGTTATCGAAATTTTTCGATCGAAATAATTTTTTTATATCCCAAAATAAAATGTTAAGAATAATTTTTCTTTCTCACAGTTGAAGAATTATGGCCTCTGGTTAAGAATAGAAGCGAATGGTAGTCGAGCGTTTGTCCGTCTTCTTCAAATATTAAACCAAAATATGGAATTTCGATTGATTTTACTCGATATCGAATGCGGTGATTTGGTCTCTGATAAATTTTTCTATTCAGATCCATCAGATTCTGTATAAATTTTTAAAAGAAAAATACACTAAAATCTAATGAAAATTTTTATAAATAAAGTCATCAGATGATTGTACAATTTTTAAACTCTTTCTTTTAACTCTCTGTCTGTCTGTCTATCTGCCATGGGGCAACCCCATTCCCCCTCATCCAATTGATCTGAAACTTGGCCCATAGTACTGTTGTGACTATAGATTAATTTTGAGGTCATTGTCACGCATAGTCACGTACATTCACAGAGTGCTTTAAAACCCATTTCCCCTTATCCGATGGATCTGAAACTTGGTCGATAGAGTTGCCGTGAAAAAAGATTAACTTTGACATATTCACGCACAGTCACGCATAGTCACGCATAGTAACGGAGAGATTAAAACCTCACTTCCCCTCATCCGATCGATTGTTATATGATTGTACAATTTTTAATACTTTGATTATCATTATATTTTTTAATGAAAAATTAATTAATAATTCGTCAGATTCTAATAGAACATTTAGTAGCAAAATTTATCAGGTTGTGATGAATTCTTTCAAAGTTTCCTTCTAATAAAATTGTTGTACGAAAAATTCATCAAATTCCGATAAAAATTTTTTTCTAAAAAAACTAAACTAAAAAGATTCTGATGAAATTTTAAACAGAAAAATTATCAAATTCCGGAAAAGAAAATTTTAATAGGAAAATTTATCTGATTCTGATGTTTCAATTAAAAATGTGAGCAGAATTTTTCAATTAAAAATTTAATTAAATTCTGATTAAATATTCATCAAATGCTGATGAAATATTTTATATAACATTTTTTAATTAAACTGTTAGTTTTTTAAGTTTCAAATTTTTTTTATATTTTAAACTTAAGTTTCTTATTTATGTAGCTACTTTTTACGCTCTATCCAACTATGGTATTAAAAAATTCTTATTTAACACTATTTAATTTTTCTTCATATATTTCCATTCAATTTAGGTTACGATATGTCGCCATTTATTAGACGTTATGCCAAGTATTTAAACGAAAAAGGTTTATCATACCGTGCAATGGCTTTTGATTTTTGCAAAGTAAAAAGAGGGTAAGTTTTTCCTTTTCCAAAACAAAAATTAAGAAGATTTTTCTTTTTAAATGCTAATTAATTGTATTTCCATTTATAACAGCAAGGAGGAAGGTTCATTACGTACCATGCATGCTGATAAATTATTAAAAACGTTGCCTGTTTTACAAGCACAATTGGATGCTTTATTGGAATTTGATTGTCAGGCAAATGATTTAACAAATGGTAAATACAATTTCATGCTGGCCATATGTTATCTCATTTTTGAAAAAATTTTTCTTCCTTAACGCAGGTGTCATTAACATGTCATTTATGTTATTGTTCCGTGATCTCATACGTTTATTTGCCTGTTATAATGATGGTATTATTAATTTATTGGAGAAATATTTCGATATGAATAAGAAACAAGCACGTGATGCTTTGGATTTATATAAAAAGTTTTTAGTACGCATGGATCGTGTGGGCGAATTCTTAAAAGTAGCTGAGGTGAGTGTTGTTGTGGTGAGAAAGTTATGAATTCCGGGTCTTTCAATATTTTTGTTTTACTTTAAGAATGTCGGCATTGATAAGGGAGATATACCTGATTTAACTAAAGCTCCTAGTTCATTATTGGATGCTTTGGAACAACATTTAGCTACGTTGGAAGGTCGCAAAGTTTCAGCAGCCAACACACCTACACAATCAGCCAGGTTGGTTGAAAATATATAATACATAATCATACAATCATTTTTTTTATTCACTCTTATGTGAGAGCATTCTGATTCTTAAGTGCTTCATATTTTTCCTATAGAATATTTTCGATTATGATTATTTTTTACTATATCAATGTTCTACGACGTTGAATACTTTTTCATATAATAATGCTCTTCGATTCTGATTACTTTTTCCAATTGAAAAGTTCTCAGATTTTGAGGATTTTTCGTGTTGAAATGCTCTTCGTATAAAAAATTCTCCAGTTCGGAGAAATTTTTCGTATATAAAAGTTCTCAAATTCTAAAGATTTTTTCATATCAAAAAGTTCTCTGGTTTTGACGAATTTTTCGTATAGAAAAGTTCTCAGACTCTGGTGAAAATGTTCTCCGGTTCTAAATGTTTTTTCCTATACAATTTTTTCGTATACAAAAGCTTTCGCTTTAGAGGACTTCTGGATTCGAAAAATTCTCAGTTTCTGAAATTTTTTTACTGTAAAAAAGTACTCCGATTCTTAAGACTTTTTCGTACAGAAAAGTTCTTTTCCGCTTCAGTGGACACCTACCTACCTCTCCAAACTGGACGTGTTTTTCGTATTGAAAAATTAAGAGGATTTTTTCATTCCTAATTTAAATTTTTTTTCGTATTTAAAAGTTCGCCGGTGGTGATGACTTTCGTGCAAAAAAGTTCCCTGTTTCTAAGGCATTTTTTTTACAGAAAAGTTATCAGGGGTCTAATATGTGCAGTCGCAGCGAACGTATATTTATTCGAACGTGCGAATTTTTGTACTTTTGGTATTTTCTTATACGATAACGAATAATATGTGGTGAAATTTCTCATTTTGGGATTCGATAACACGAATGCACCTGAATAATTTTACTCGTTAGCAAAATAGCATGCGAAAAGAAGTTTTTTTTCCCATTAAGTGAAAAAAGAAAATGTTAGTGCCAATAAATATAACATATTTGAAGAAAATATTAATTTTAGTAGCTTTATGTCAAAAATAAATTAATAAATAAGTAATAAAATTATTAAATTTGCAATCCGAGTCAATGAAGTGTATACGCGTAGAAATCCCAATATTTTGTAAATTTTTCGTGGCCGTCATATATTGCTTATAAAATCTCTGGTGGGACCCAGCAAAAAGCCTAAAATAACATATTTATGCTTGTCCTTCGTTTTGTTGTTTGACTTCGAGATGTGGTTGAATGTATTTGGAGCTGTATACAAGTTGCCATCACCATCCGAGATAAAAATCTCTCCTTTACGAACGAATCGGAAGATGATAAAAAGACAAAGTTAAATAAATTTGTTAATATTTCACTTCGTTTTAATGTCACTTCTTTTCAATTTTATAATAAACATATGTTTTTAGTTTACATTTTTTGTTTAATCTGTTACATTTATGCAGTGAAACAATAAATCGTTTCGTTTCGTAACGAGTAAGTAAATTAGAAATATTTTTACTATCGAAATAAATTTCGATACATACTTATTTTGATCACGACTGCGTAAATTAGGCCCCAGGTACTGAGAACTGCTTCGTATGTATATAAAACTTTTCAGGTCCTTTATTGTATAAAGAGTACTTTAATTCTGACGATTTTTTCGAATAGAATAGTATTCTGATTCGGAGGACATTTTCGTATATTTTTGAGGACTTTTTTGGTATAAAAACGTTATCTGATGACATTTCGTATAGATGAGATCTTCGATAATGATGACTTTTTATAAAGAAAAGCTCTCCCAATCTGAGTACAGTTTCGTAGAAATGTTTTCCGATTCCGAGGACCTTTTTATATAAAAAAAGTTTTCCGCTTCTGTTGACCTTTTCGTATAGAAGAATTCTTCGATTCTGATAAATGTTTCGTGTAAAATTATGAAATTTATGTTTTACAAATAATTTGATTTTTTGTGCGGTTCGAGAACATGTAAATAAATTCTAATCATAAAAAATGAACATACGAGAAATATCGATATGGCCTATAGACAGTACTAAGAGTTGGTACTTGTGTTGGTAGGATAGTGGTAGGTTTGATTTTGATAATTTAAATAACCCTGTGAATGTTCATTTTGAATTTTGTCAATACTGTTTTCACGGCCTCTACATTTCCTAAAACTAAGGTGGTTCATGAACCTGATAAATCTCAGTCATATACCAATATTTCCGGATCTGTCTAAGGTTATAGAACATATATAAAAAATCAGATTCATAAGTTTCGTTTGAATATTTATGAGTTACAATTTGCCTTTCGTCGTGGATATAGTAATGATGCCATTGCTTCCAATCTTCTGACACTATTAGGGAGAATGTTAATATTACTCCCTAAATTGAGTGTTCATGTATCCCTCGATCTATCTAAAGTTTTTAATTCTACTAGCCTTACAAGAATTATTGTTAAGCTTAATAATGAGTTTAATGTTTCGAAGACTGCTTGTAGACTTCTATTTGAGTGGAAGATCGCAGTTTGTTGCTGTTAACAATGTTATACCTACTTTTCTCCCTCTCAACTGTGATGACCCTCAGGGTTCTGTTTTGGGATCTGTTTTGTGCATTCTATATCTTAATCCATTTCCTGAGTTTCTTAGTACACAGATATGCAAATCTTTTTTTATTTGCCAACGATGTCCTTCTGCTTTTTAGTGGAAGGCGTGACTTTCTGATATACTTGAAAGTAACATTAACTACTCTTTAGGACGTGTTTTGCGATGGACTTCTGAAAATGTTTTGACTATTAATTCCTCAAAATCGAAAGCTACCATGTTTGGGCCTACGGATAGTTATTTCCTTGATTTTAATATTGTTTTGGTTGATGATGCAATTGTTTTTGTAAATCATCATAAATGCTTGGGCATAGTGCTTGACAGCAAGCTTTCTTTTGAAACGCATATTGATACATCATGTTTTAAAATTTGGAGCAATTTGCGTAGGATTTATTCTTCAAATATATTCCTGCCGTTCTTTATAAGACAAAAGTTAACACATGCGCTTCTGATGTCGCAAGTGTCATATGGACTTGGAGTTGTATCTGGTACTATTAGGATGATCTTTGCTAGACTTAAGCGTATTTTTAATTCTATTGTTCGATTTGTGTTCGGCATCCATCTAAAGGACCACATTTTGTTTTTTGTTTCTAGGATGTTCGTTTGAAAATTTTGGTTTTTTCACAAGTTCGTTTACTTTATTTTTAGTCAGTCAACTAGAAATCCTCAGCTATTCATTACAATGAATCGACATTCTGTGTCTGAGAGATCGTTTGTTATAAGAATAGCCGGATGTTGGAATTATCAGCCACTTGAATTACGGGTTTTCTCACATGCCAATAATACCTTTCGGTTGAAAGTATTAGATTACTTTAGAGACTTGCTGACATTGTCTTTTGGTTGCTTGTACTTCTTGTTCTATATAACTTTTGTGGCTGGGGAGGGAACTCGATTTGATTTTATAGAATAACTTTATGTACTATTTATACTATATGTATCCTTTTTGCGTGATTATATTATAGTTTTTTATTATTAAGATTCTTATTCAGGAGTATTGCAATGTAATACAGTTTAGTCGCCTTTGGCTTTTTTTATTATCGTGAATTATAAATAAATAAATTTGAAGGCAGCGTTACTTTCGAACAACACGAGTTGTACATCGTTAGCATCCTTCTACCTATTACTACAAATCATGCTTAATCAACTATTTCATTCAAACATTAGAAATAAAGTAATATGGCAATTTTTTCTTATAAGAGAGTTAGTACGAACAAGCTGAGTTTTCTTTGGCCAATTTTAGCTTCTACAATAGCGTAGCCATATCAACTACAAGATTTTGATAGAAAGATATCATTTCAAATTTTTTTTTATCTAAAAATTTTTATGTAAAAAAATGGTTACCTTAAAAAAATTTTTTTACCTAAATTCTTTTCCCTTAAAAAGTTTTTTACCTAAAAAATTTTGTATCTAAATTTTTTGTACATAAAAAATTTGTGTGTACCTAAAAAATTTTTATAAAAAATTTCTACCTAAAAAATTTTTTACCTTAAAATGTTAACCTAAATTGTTTTACCTAAAATTGTTATATAAAAAATGTTTACCTAAAAAATTTTTCTTTAAAAATTTTTACTTTAAAATTTTTTTACTTAAAAATTTTTTACCTTAAAAATTTTTTACCTTAAAAATTTTTTTTTTACCTAAAATATTTTCACGTAAGTGTTTTTTACCTATCAAATTTTTTACCTTAATTTTTTTTACCACCAAATTATTTTTTCTGCAAATTTTTTTTCTCCAAGATATTTTTATTTAAAAAAATTTATTTTCACTTCCAATATACGGCACAGCCGAAATATGTATTTTTTGTTTTTTAAATTTTATTATTATTTGTTTGTATTTATGTTTTATATTTTTTTTTCTTCCAATTTCCCTTACTAATATTTCAATTTTCCTACTAAATATAAACTCCTTTCTTAAATTAAAATAAACTTCCATATTGTTAATATTCCTGCTCTAAATTCTGTTTTTTATCTATCCTTAATTTACTTTGATTTTGGTTGCCAAAAAATTTTTATTTAATTTATTATTTCAATAAATTATACCGAAACATTAAAAATTAAAAGTAGCAACCAAAAGAACGTAAAATCCGCTGTTTCTGCCCTATCTTCTACTAGCTCATCATTTGGTACAGCTGCTGCCTCAAGTAAGTTTGATACCACCAATGGCATTGATGAACAACTCAAGGCTCAAGCCTTGGCCGATGAAGAAGCCGCCATGAATCAGTATAAGGTTTGTTGGGTTTTCTTTTATCTGTTGTTAATTATTAAAAAAAAAAGCAAAAAAAAAAAAAACGATTTTATGTAATAATAATAATAATAATAATAATAATAATATAAAACATTTCCTTTAATACTTAAGCAACATAAAGTTTCTTCACCCACCAGCGGCGGTGCGGCTGCTAACGCTGCATTAACAAATCCATTCCTACCGTCTCCACCAGCTTCATCAGCTGGTCAACCGATAGTTGATTTGTTTGGTGCTGCCTCAGCACAGCCAGGTTCTGGCTCCACCGCTGCTGCTGGTACCAATAAAGCTTCTGATGATTTACTACAATTGGGCAATCCATTCGCTGATATGTTTGATTCTCCTCTCGGAGCTGGTGCTGCTGGCGTTGCAACAGGTGCTCAAAATTCAAATAATATTTGGATGAATAATAATGGTAGCATTTTTTGGTTTTTTTAATTTATTTATATTTATTTTCTAATTTATTTTTAAGCATTAAAATCGACGTCTTCTGGCTGTTGAAAATTTCACAAAATCAACTTTTGTATAAAATATAAATATTTTTTTTTGAGAAATTTAACAGAATCTGCTTTGTAATTTTGTAATAGAAAAAGTTATTTTAATTTGAAAAAAAAATATTTTATTTTTTTAGATAACATTATAGGCGACCGGCCTATATATTTTAACTGAGTTTAAGTTCGATTAAGGTCTCAACCTTAATCTCAGTTAAAATAGAGCTAAGTTAACGGGCCTTAGACCAGTATTGTATTTACCTAATTTTCTATTTTAATATTGCTTTTTTATTTAAGTTTTGCTTGTAGTGATCTTTTATCCTAGTAATTGTTACTAACGGCTGTGCCTTTCCCAATTTAGGTTTCAATGGAGCTGCTGTACCTTCTGCTGCGGCAAATGCTTTTGTTTCCGACAGCAATTTCTCATCTGTATTCGGTAATACTGAACCAACCGGTAAGTTTATGTTTGACGGTATGTTTTTCTACTTTATTTTGGTTTATTATTCAGTTCGTATGGTTCTTGTTTTATTTTCCCCTATCGTGAGAACAAAAACTCCCTTATTAGCCACTATTCACTGAACTATAATAACCAACTTGTAAAAACATATTTATATACCTTTTTGACTTTTTAAATCTAACAATAGTTAACAATTTGTTTTTTTTTTAAGATTTTAAAGCTTATTTTAAAAATCCAAACTAATCACTAACTATAATATAGTTTTTTAAAACTTTTTAGTAACATTTTTTAAAAGGTTTTTCTTCTCTTATTTTTCTAAAATACCTTTTATAACAGTAATGGCATGTCAAGCGTTCTGAATTAATTCATATATTGTAGTAACGAAACTTTTTAACTTTTCTTTTTTAAGAAAATAATACAATATCAGTATTAGCTCTTTGTTTTAACAAAGTTTTTTTGTTGTTTGTTTTAGTTTGAGTTTTTGCTTTAGTTATTGTTTAGTTTGTATTTCAGCAAAATTGAATTTATTTTTCTCAAAATTATTTGTTGTTTACATTTTTAAACTAAAATAAGAATTTGTTTTAATATCTGTTATTAATACCCTACACCACCTGCAAAAGTTATACTTAATGACATCTTTTAGAAAGGTTCGAATAATTTTCTCATACTAGAAAAAATTACAGATTCTAAGGTTTTTTTTTATCTAGAAAAATTCTCCAATTTATGAAAAACGAAAATAAACATTTTCCTATTTCTGATAATTTTCGTATTGAAAATTTCTTAGATTCTTATTATAATTTTTGTAGAGAAAACTTTTCAAATTCTGTTAATCTTTTTCGTATAAAAATTCTGTGAGAATAATTTTCGTATTGTCGAATTCTCAAAATCTGAAAACCAGTCTCGTGTAGAAAAATTCACAGTCTTAGGATTGTTTAGGTTTAAAAAAATACTAAAATCTTTAATTTTTGTTTGGAGAATTATCGTATTTCTCAGAACTATCTTTATAAACAAATTGTATCCAATTCGAAGGACCAATTTCGTATAAAGTAAATTCTCAAAAATGTGAAAAATGTTTCAACATCTTTCTGAGCATCTTTTCGTTGAAAAAAATTCGCAGATTCCTTATAATCATTTGCATGATTATGAAGTCATTTTCGAATAAAAAATGATTTTCTCAGGATCAATTTACGTATAGAAATTGAGAATCATTTTCGTTAAGAAATATTTTCGTAAAGAGTGTCTGTGGATCGGTTTAGTAAAAAAAAATATTTAAGTTTCTTAGCATTATTTTCGTTTAGATAAAATTCGAGATTTATAAAATTGTTTTTGTCAAGAAAGAGTAGTAGAGCAGTCTTCGGAGTCTGAGGATCATTTTAGTATAAAAAAATCTTCGGAGTCTGAGGATCATTTTAGAATAAACTATTTCTAATTGTAAGAATCAATTTTCTTTCGAATCTTTCTTGGACTTCTGAGAATTACTTTAATACAGAAATATTCCAGAGACTAAGAATAATTTATTTTAGGAAAAATTCCCAGACTCTTGAGGATCATTCGCGTTACAAAATATTATCAGCTTTTTGGAATAATTTTCACATAGAAAAATTCTGAGATTGTGACAATCATTCCCACATTTTTTTTATATATCCAACGATCTTTTTATTATAAAAAAATTTTTTGATGATTATTTTTCCATAATCAAATTCCAAAGATCTTTTTTAGAAATTAGAAAAAATTTCAGATCTGGAAGTCATTTTCAGCAAAAATTTTCAGATTCTATTTTTTAAAAAATTTCGCAAACATAGAAATAATGAAACTGAGTATAATTTATAAAATTCTTGTTTTCATATTCGTATAGAAAAATTCTCAGGTTCAGAAGATCATTTTCATTTACCTTTTCTCTGAAAAAAATTTCTGATTCTGAGGATCATATTCGTTTAGAAAAATTCTCAGAGTCTGGAGATCATATTCCTGGAGAAAAATTCTCACTCTTATTAATTCGTTTCAGATTCTAAGGATCATTTTTGTAAAGAATAAAATGATTTTCGTTTAAAAAAATATTATATGCTGAGTATCATTTTCGAAGATCGATTGATATACAAAAATTCTTTTTTTTTTTCGTATTCATATAGAAAAATTCTCACTTTCAGAGGAACAGGCCAGTGGATTATATTCGTTTTAAAAATTTTTAGATATTGTGATCATTTTGATATAGTAAAATTCTAATACTCTAAGAAGAATCATATTTGTAATATGATCTGGAGATCACATTCATAAAGAAAAATTCCCAGACTCGTAAAGAAACTTAAGATTTTAAGGATAACTCTTGTTCAGAAAAATTCTTATTGTTTGAGGATCATTTTCGCATAGAAAAAATTTCTTCTGCTGAGGAACATAAAGAGGATTGTTTTCATCTATTAGTCAAAAAATTCAGAGATTCCGAAGATAAAATTCATAGAGTCTGAAAATACTTTTGTTAAACAAAAATGATCAAATTATGAGGATCATTTTCGTATTAAAAAAGTACCTTTGTCCAAGGATTATTTTAGTTTAGAACATTAAAAAAAATTAATTCAGAGAATCATTTTGCCATATAAAAAACTTTTAGGTCCAATGATTCCAAGGATATAGAAATATTTTGAAGTTCTCAGAATCAATTGTAAGTAATCCATTTACTATTTGTGCGGTGGTGTAGGGCTTAAAGAAGAATTTGATTTTTTTATATAATAAATATTTAATTTTATTTATTCCCCTTTTGATCTTTTTATTTCTTTTACAAAAAATCCTCTTCCAAACAAATACACAACAAAAACACAAAATCGTATGTATGTGTAATTTTTTTTGTTATAATTAAGCAACTGAAGCAGCATTAGCAAATCCATTTTTTGATTCAATGGAACCTCAAAATTATTTTAATTCATCATCGTTACCATCAACAATAAATAATGCCAACGCCTCCAACCACCCGACTTCCATAACTTCCAATACAAATTTATTTATGACGACATCTCAACCAACTTCTTTGATATCAGGTGAACTATTGAATACGAAAAAAAAACTAAAACAAAACCCATTGCAAATTTTAGTTGCTTTAAAGCGTATTTTCTTCTCTATGCAAAACACTTTCTTCGCTACATGCTCAGTTGAAAATGCAAAAAATTTTGTAAATTTGTAGTTTACATACTTGTAGTAAACAAAACTTTTTGTATGCTTAAGATACCTGTGACATACATTGTTTTAATTTTTATTTTTTTCAAATGTATGTTTCACAATTGTCCTTGATCCTTTTTTTTCGTTTCAAATTGGTTTTGCTGCTTTCTTATGTTTTTGTCCAATTTTTTTTTTCTTTTTGATTTTTGATATTTCTTAAGTTTTTTTGTGTAATTTTGTTTTTTGTTTGTTCATTTTTTGCTGCTTTTAAAGATATATTTTGTGATATTAATATATGTATATTTATCATCTATATCGAACATGAATTGTAAGCGTGTGCCTATCGTGGCATTGAAATAATATTGCCATACGTATATAACGATCTCTGTTAGATCTGTTTTGATTATTGTGTTATTTAAGTTAGGTGTTTTATACTTTAATTTGCTGATATTCAATATCGATAAATTTGCTCAAAAGCTAGCTAGCTACTTTTTAAAGGGTTGTCGCTTATATACTATTTATTACAATACCCAGGTTATTATGATATTTGGAAATCACTTTCAGATACCATATTATCATATCTAGTGACACAAGACCCATGAATCGTCGCAGAAACTTTGAAAAATCTTTTAAATTTGACACACGAGAGTACTTATGATAAATGTGCTCAAACCCTGTATCCCTCCTGCGGGCAGCTTTCTATTCTTTTCCGATCATTCATAATCACATTTTTCGCCAAGTCTTGGCAAAGTGACCTAATTTTAGCTACCTTGAGAGGGTCCTCATCGAAAACTGTTGTACGGTCGCGTTTAAATTTAGCTTTCCAATATTTTAAAATATAAATATTACATCGACCATTTCCGCTTTACTTTTATCATTAGTTTTCTTTTTTAAAATAAAAATATTTAATTAAGGTTCTATATTAAATTTTATCTATTTTTATTTTGCAAAACTACAAATTGAACAATTTTCATAACTGTCAATAAGGCATCGGATAACAGCAAATCTGAAATTTTGACAGGTGTCATGTGAAGAATTGTATTTAAAAAATAACAGTGCTACCATGAAAATATACTCTAAGAATGAGCTAGTGTAGGTTATAGGCCTTGTTGAGTACATGGTCGGCCAAAAGTAACATAGGGTTTAAAAATTTAATAACTTTTTTGTTTATATACATATCGCACCTGTACCTCTAAAGTGAGTCAACTCAAAATTTTTAAATTTTCACTTTTTGCAGGAAAACGATACACAGTGGTCATATCTATCCACTGTAAAAATCTTACATCGATTTTTCTAGTTGTAACCTTCTTGGTGTTATAAGAGTAGCTTGTTTAGAATCCACTAAAAATATATATTTTGAGTTGCACCCAAAAAATTTGTTATTTTTTATAATCACTGAAAAAATTGCAAAAACAATTACTGTTGTATACTTATTATTCGCAATTATTTACAATGAAACAATTGTTTTTGTTATAGTAAATATTTTTGCCTCTACTGAAAATTTGTAAATTTTGAGTTGACTCACTTTAGAGGTACAGGTGCGATATATATATTATTTATTTTTTTCAGATTATGAAATATACAAAATGGAAATTTTTTTACACTAAGCATGGAAAATAATATCACTTAAATGACCCCCCATTTTCAGCTTCGCAATGATGGGCTCGTTTTAGAGCATTTCCATAACATTTTTCAAAATTTTTGGCTGTAGCATTTGAATTTCTGCAACAATGTTGGCCGGGATTGTTCACATATACTCGCGTCTTCAAATAACCCCAAGGAAAATAGTCGGGTGCTGACAAATCTGGCAAACGCGCTGACCAATAAATTTCCGAATTTCTGGAAATTATTTGCTCTCCAAAAATTTGCCTTAAAAGTGCCATTGTGTGTCGGGCAGTGTGGGCCGTGGGTCCGTCCTGCTGAAGCCACATATCAGGTCTGTTTCCAAGAGCAGGACGTAAAGATTGTTCTATCATAAACCGATACCGCTCTCCATTTACGGTTACATCACTTCCATCTTCATTTTCGAAGAAGGAAGGCCCAATGATATTTTCAGATGTAAAGACACACCATACTGTACACCTAATGGGTTGCAATTGGCGTTGATGAATGGCTATTTGAATTTCAGAACCCCAGAATCTACAGTTCTGCTTATTAACAATAAAGTTGATTACATTTCTGGCCAACTGTTGAAATTTAACTGCAAAATGTAGACGTTGCCGAAGATCTGCGAGTTTTAGTTCTCGCACCAATTGCACCTCATATGGGAACAACAGTAAATCTCTTTTTAAAATTCGCCGTGGTGACGTACGAGACATTACTAGCTGAGCAGAACGCCTTCTGGTGGATGTTTGCTCTACACGTTCAATATTTTCCGCAGTGCGAATTAAACGTGTTCTCTACCGGTTCGAGCCAAATCTCTTACGGTGCCATGTTGGTGGTGACGATCAACTAAGCAACGAATCATTGTCAGAAGGTGCAATTCTGACGGTAAAATGGCGACGATATGCTCTTTGCGTTAAAATAATTGATCGCTGATTTATATAATAAAATTCTATTATTCTGGTTCTTTGTTCAGTTGTGAATCTCTCCATTATTTATTTTCCAGGTCTTATTTATATAACCTGAAAAAAAAAATAAAAAAATGAAAATAAAAGTAAAATATAAAACGAAAAAGTTATTAAATTTTTAAACCCCATTGTCTTTTGGCCCACCCTGTACATCAAATCAGTCTTAAAACTTTCAGGCTGCTTTCTTCTTCTTTCTTCAATGCTTTCTTCTTCTTTCTTCAATGCTTTCTTCTTCTTTTTCAATGAAAGAATATATATTTGTATATTTATTCTTAAAGAAAACGAGCTTTCAATTCGGATGGAAATTATAAAATCAATTTCAAGTTTCTTTACGATTAGCCTCTTCGTACTAAAGTTCTTTTTGCTCCTCCGGCAGCAAGAGCTTTTGGTCATTCGTTAAAATAATAAAGAATATTGCTAGTTCTGCTATCCCAACTCTGATAATGAATGACCAAATATTCACGAACCCGGTTGATAAGGCATTTTAGCTGAACTTTTCGCAAAAAATTCGTTTTTGCCGGATGGCGATCAACTTCTGCCTCAACTTGAAAGGGTATTTTCTACTATGCCCAAAATATTCCTCTGAACTCGTGCAATTAAAAAGATCCTTTCGGACCTGAACTTGAAAGGTATTTTCTACTATGCCTAAAATATTCCTCCGAGCTCGTGCAGTTTAAAAGATCCTTTTGGATCTCAACGTAAATAAGTCTCCGGGGCCGTATGGTATACCAGCACTGGTGCTGAAACAGTGCTCTTCGACGCTAGCTAGTCCATTGGCCAACCTCCCGTACCGTGCGGGAGTCTTTCCCTCCTGGTGGAAAGTTGCCAATGTCTAACCAATCCCTAAAAAAGGGTGAGGCTAATAACCCTGAAAATTACCGTCCAATTGCAATCTGCTCTGCGCTCTCAAAAGTCATAGAGAGCATGATTATTTACCATTTTGTCAACTATCTAGAGGGCAACTCACTTCTTAATAATCGACATTATGGCTCCCTTAGAAATCGTTCTACAGCAGACCTGTTAGCTCTTTTTTGAGCGCTGGAGTCGATCAATTCAAATTTTGGTGAAAGTAAAGTTGTAGCTCTAGATGTTTCCAAGGCGTTCGATCGCGTGTTGCACGGTGCATTAATATCAAAGCTTATTACATTTGGGGTCGGCATTGACTACTCTCGATTTATATAGATTTTCTCAAAAACCTCACAATACGTGTTGAGCCATCCAATGCGTTTCAGCTTAATTTAGGGGGACCTCAAGATTCTGTTTTTTTTCCTCTCTTATCCTTATCTTTCTGAATGCCCTTCTTAGTCAAACCGTCAATCCTATATTGTCTTTCTCAGATAACAGCAACATTTGTCATTCATTTTCCTTCAATTTTAGGCCAAGCCTTTTTGAGTTTGGGGGCAAAAGGCTGACAATACCAATCAAGCAAGACCTGTTAACAATCTCCGAGTGGGGTAAAGCGAATAGGGTTGATTTTATTGTGCAGAAAACTCAATGTTGCTTGCTGACACATAGGGCCTTGGATTCAACAATGTCATCTGTATATATGGGGTTTATAGGTATTGAGGAATGGGATACTGTTGATGTTCTGGGCATGAGAACTTAATGCAATGTTCGTTGAAAGAAACATTCAAGAGTCTTGGTTTTCTAAAATGGTTCACAAATTACTGCACTCCTTCTGATCGCCTTAAAATCTATATCACTTACATCTGACCGAAAATGGAATACAACTCCCATATATGGGCCGGAGTTTCAAAGCTTAATTTAGAGCTATTGAACCAAGTACAAAGGAGGGCGTTGATGCTCATTTAGAACAGTAGGGTACCCTCGAAATGTGGGTTGTGTAACACTGTTCTATAGATACTATCAAGGGAAATTATCTTCAGAGATTAGCAAACCCATTCCAAGTGCCCGAGTTTCAGTTCGCTCTACCCACTTTTCTAGTAAATCACATCCATTTATAGTCTACTGTCCAGTTGAGCGCACAGCGCATTACAGAGAAAATTCGTGTATCAGTCGAACTAGCCGTAAGTGGAATAAACTCCCCAAATTTCCACAAACACTACTCCCTCTTTCATCCTTCCCATAATCAATACAATGCACTACATTGACAAAACTGGCATATAAATATGGGGCGTTTCATGTCAAGTGATCCAACTTTTGAAACCGATGTCTTCCGATCGGGATGAAATTTGCACCAAGGTTAGTCCTATTGAATAGTAGTTTAGGAACAATTTTTCAACAAGATCGGTCCAGAACTCTCTGTGTGTAAGTGTTTCTAAAACCTTAAATATAAAACATATACTGAGAAACTAGACAAATTAACCTTTCCGACGGTATGTAACATACCTAACCAAAATTTCATACCTTCGATACTGTAATACCCGCAATATGTTAAACCCCCAACATTTTTTCTGAGTCTTGTATCTGTTAAACTGATGTTGAAGGAAATCAACTTAAAGTACTTAAGCGATGATTCGCCAGAAGATTTACACAATTACCGCGATTGCCTTAAATTGACTATGTGTCCTAATGCAACAACTATTTGCCACTTAGGTGAATGTTCCAAGTGCCCGGAAACCACACTCATCAAAGAGAATTTAATCAACTCTTTTGATCGAGAATACATAGAGGAGGTCAAATTTTAATCTTGGATTCAGAAAGCAATAACTTTAAATGTGGATGATTTTGTGGAAGAAATGTGTACAAATGTGTAGGATTGCTAAAGAACCAATGACTTGAGAACCCATGACTTTTTAGTCAAAGAGGTCATTCTTCAAGGATTTGAAGATACATTTGAAGTCTGGTGAATTCGTTATTTCATATGATTTCGCAGAAAACTATAAATATGTTCTTCGGGATGCCATACAAGCATTCCACTTCAATAACTACCAAGCATCTATATTCACAGTAGTTATTTACTACATGAAAGATTAAAAACTTGAACACAAAATCATGGCAATCATATCCGACTATTTAAAACATGATGCCGTTGCAGTTTATGAGTACCAGAAGATAATACTAAAATATCTAAAATCTAAATTTACGGTAGAGAAGGTATACTACGTTTCGGACGGAGCTTGTCAACATTTTAAAAACAAAAGTAGCTTCGCAAATCTTATGGCTCATAAAACCGATTTTGGAATGCCAGCTGAGTGGCATTTTCATCCTACTGCTCATGGTAAAGGAGCATGTGATGGTATTGGAGCAAACCTTAAAAGAAATGCAGCGAAGTATAGCCTCCAGTGCTCTCATCAAGATCGCATCTTAGATGCGACAGCTTTATTCCATTGGGCAAGGAATTATTGTAAAGAAACTAAAATAGTTTTTAGTAGCAAAGAGGATCATGAGGACACATTGAGAACACTGAAGAGCAGAGATTCGATGCTGCGGTAACAATCGATGGCACCGCTCAATACCATGCTTTTATACCGCTTGTCGATGGAAGACTCAAGATGAAAAAGTTTTCTGCCTCTACTCAATGCGATTTCTTTCCAAAGCCAAAACCAGCAGCGAAATCAACAGCTGAACCTAGTAACGTCAAGAAAGGACTAGCTATAAAAGCGGCAAATAAATGCGACAAATAAGCTGGATGAAAGACTGGATTTTTAAAAAGTCACAAAACTTAAATACTTCATAAGCTACAATAAATTAAGTATAAAAATAGTTATGATATAAATGGATCTAATGTCTTTAATATTAAATTTTATTAAATTATTTATCTATTTATTTTTATTATTATTATTATATATTAATTTAATTATTATTAAAAACTAGCAGATTCCAGCCCTCGAAATTCGATGCAAATTCTAGGAAATTTTATTTTTTCATTAAATAAAGACCCTAAAGGTATGCAAATCAATTATAGCCAATTCACAAATCAAAAAAAAAAAAAACATTTTTATTACAAACACATTAACAAATTTAATAAACACACATAGCATTGTATAATTTTATGTAAGTGTTAGTAGCAACTTTAAATGCAATTTACTCAAAATAAAGGAAAAAATTTTAAAATCTGTAAATCTGCAAATCGGCCAAAAAGAAATACCTTTCAAATAATGCACGTTTGGTCAAAATCGGGATAAAACGGTAGAACAAAACATCGGTCACAAGAAATCGCCTAGCCTATAGAAAAAATGTGATTTTTTTCCTGAGGTTAACATATTGTGCGTATTACAGTATCGAAGGTATGAGATTTTAGTTAGGTATGTTACATACCGTCGGAAAGGTTAATTTGTCTAGTTTCTCAGTATAGTTATGCTTTACTTTTAAGGTTTTAGAAGCACTTAAATTCAAATTAGTGCATATGGTAAAAATTGAAAAACCGTTGTCTTGAGTTACAAAACATTTTTTTTTATGGATATCCCACTCGCTTCCCACTAAGCTACCAAAAAGCTCTTAAAGGAAAAAACCTAAGCTTTCTTTTGAGCAAAAAAAAAAAATCCTTAAAAAAAATCGACAAAATTTTTGATTTTTCAAAAAAAAAAATCAAAAAATTTTTTGTTATTTTTCTTAAATTTTTTTCCGAAAGACTGAAGAAATAACTATCTAAACTATTTGGGACAAATTTTGCTAAGAACAATAGGTAAAAAGTTACATGGATGAGAAAAAACACCTGTTTGGTCAAAATGTCAAATGAAAAATTGTGTCTAAACTAGTATCCAATAGGACTAACCTTGGTGCAAATTTCATCCCGATCGGACCATATATAAAAGATACAAAAAACGGATGATGTACGAGTTTGGCTTTTAACCACTATAGTTGTTTTTAAGGGGGGGGGGGGGGGGGGGAATTAAAAACCGCCGTCAAAGTCGAAAAAGTAAAAAATTAGATCATCTTAAGAAAGTGATCATTAATACTTAGTTTGGAAAACTCAATTCTTCTTTATGAAATCGTTTTTAAAATTTTAAATCGAAGTGAGTTACACTTTCTTAAAACTCGAACCTTATTATTGGTTTTTTTCAGAAGAACTCAACATGTTGCATTATTTGATATCATCTACAAAGCCTATAACAACTCACACTAGATCGTTTTCGAATAAAAAAGAAATTGGGTTTTAGTAGCACCATGTAATTATAGTAGCGTCATAGCTTGCCAAGGCCAGGTATTTATGACATAGTGGGGCGTCTAAAAGCTCGAAACCATTGAATCTAGAGTTTTGATATTTTTATTTAATTGAAATTACATTACCGCTTATAGTTCTAATCACTTCTTATAAACTTATGGACTTTTTCCGGAAACCCTTCCATTAGAGATTTTGTAGTGGTTGCTGTCATTTTCTTGGAATAGGTAGTCCATGTCCGTTTAAAATCTACCGCATTTTGGGACACCTCTTTTCTGATCTTCAACTCCCTTTTCCCAAACTCCCTTTAACTCTCCACTGGCCTAAGCTCTGGACAGATTTTATGATTCGCCTGCCTTGTTACAAAAACCAAGTTATTATTCTAGTAACACTCAAGAGATTTCTTACCGTACTGATAGGGTGCCGAATCGGGTCAAAACTATGTGGACACATTATATTGGTTTATGAGAGTAAGAAATATTTTTTTGCAGACTTAATATAAATTTCGGTATTTATAGAGCCCGTTGTAACAAATGACTTGCTTCTCTTGCCGCAAATGCATATTGCTTGTCATACCAGGAACTTTTTTTTTTTTTTTTTTTTTTTTTTTTTTTTTTTTTTTTTTTTTTTTTTTTTTTTGGAAATTTCGGTTGTTTTCAAATTTTAATCCGGAAGCTACTAAGAACCTGCCACTTCATACGTTGCATCGTCTATTATGCAGCAGGAGTATTTATACCCTATACCACTATGTGGTTTGGGTATAATGACTTTGTGCTGCTGTTTGTAACTACTAAAAATATTTGACCTAGACCCATCTTTTATTGTACCGATCGACTCAGAATCACATTCTGAGTCGATTTAGCGGTGTCTGTCCGTCTGTGTGTCTGTGGTTTGGGTATAATGACTTTGTGCTGCTGTTTGTAACAACTAAAAATATTTGACCTAGACCCATCTTTTATTATACCGATCGACTCAGAATCACTTTCTGAGTCGATTTAGCGATGTCTGTCCGTCTGTGTGTCAATGTAAACCTTGTAATCAAACTACAGGTCGCAAATATGAATATATTTTAACGGAATTTGGTATGTATATAATAAGCTTTTATCGGCCATAGGATGAACGCTATTGAAATTGGTGAAAATCGGTCCATGTTGAGACCTAGTCCAAATGATCCCTATGAAATGGACTTAAATTGCCATAAGATCCAAATTATCATATAGATCTCGGTCAAATTGGGTTTGTATGTGTCTATTACATCCATTTATTAGTTGTCCAAAAATAAACCCCATATGGCAATTCTTTGTCATAGCCCCCATATAAAGCTGCTTCCCGATTTTCACTTAAATCTATCAAAAAACAATAACATTGCACTGATTTTTCTCAAATTTGGTTTGTATATATTTTTTCAAAATATAAGTGAGTTTACCAAATATGGTCGGAATCGGTCCATTTTTCGACCTAGTCCCCATATAAATATAGCATCCGATATGAACTTTTTCATATCTGCAGCCAAAAATATTAATAACAATGCCACTCAAATTTGGTTTATGCTTATTTTCTATATCCAATTATGTGGACCGAAGAGATAGGGTCACTAAACCTTGGTATAGGGTATCGTATAGTCGGTCTAGACTGACTATAATTTTCTTAATTGTTTTTTTTTTTTATGAAATATCATTTCAATTTTCATGCTCTGGTTTTGATCTCTAAATTTTTTTTTGCAATGTCTGGAACTTTTTGAACTTTGTATGTTTTTAAACCTGCATTTCGCATCAAATAGTCCCAGCATTGAGCTAACCAGGCTGCTTTTCTATCGGATGTGTTGGGAGCTCTTTTCAATATGGTTTTTATTTTCTTGGCCTTAAAAACATCATGTGGACTTTTCTTTCTTCCCAAACCAGGGTTCCTATTAACGGCAAATTCTCCTGATATTTTCTAATAACATTGGGCACAGTTTGACGGCAGACCTTTGATTCTTTGGTCAACTTTTTATAGGACCAAGTTGGATTTTGTTTAAAATATTTAATAATTTTAGCACGTACTTACTTCTATTTCATCACTCATTTCAATCAAACTAACAACAAATAAACAGGGTTGTCATTAAACATAATAACTGACATTTTTGTTAAAGATAACTTGATTAAAAAAAAAATTAAATAATGCTTGCGAAAAAGTTAAGAGGAGAAACTTGTGCTAAGACTTTTTCGATCTCACTCCTTAGCAATGTATCAATATCAGAACTATATCTTTCAAACTAACGTCGCTTAAGCAGGCTCTTCTTCATCTTAATTGTATACTAAACTGTTTTATAACTTTAATCTATGGAGCTATTGCGTCTACACATTTTATTTTAACAATTATTAATTTAAGAAATTTAAAGTAATTTTTTTTATCAAAATTCTGTGTAAAGTTATTATGGTGGTGGTTATAAATCTTGTATATAAACACAACATTGTCTAATTTTGCTTGCTTATTCTACTTCTACTTCTATTTTTTTTAGTAATATTAATATTTTTGTTATTAAAATCTATCAACAAATCTAAATTATTATTATTATGGCTTACACAACTAACAAGGGAAGATCGCCAAACTGAATGTTTAACATTAATTTTACAGAAATAAGTTTTAATGAAGTAAGAAGAATATGTATAAAAACAAAATTTACGTTCTTAATTGTTGTACTGAAGGGTTAAGTCCACAATGTCAACAATGAGAAATGGTTCATTCATGATGGTTATATGATAAAAAAATCATGTGAGTCCGATCACAAGGGAGATGTGTAAACATCTAGTAATTAAAGATTTTTTATGTCACTTTTTTAAAATCAAACAGAAAGCGTCATCTATGTATTACTTATAGTAAACAACTGCAGGGACTCTGGTTATACTTGTGGGGTTGTTGAATTATGTATACTAGCAGATTCCACCCCTCGAAGTTCGAGCGCAAATTCTAGGAAATTTTATTTTTTCATTAAATAAAGACCCTAAAAGTATGCTAATCAATTATAGCCAATTCACAAATCAATACAAAAAACAAACTCATTTTTATTACAAACACATTAACAAATTCAATAAACACACACATAGCAATGCATAATTTTATGTATGTGTTAGTAGGAACTTTAAATCAAGGTTCAGAAAATACACACACGAAACACACAATGTTCTGTTCAAAAGCAGCCAACACATATCTTTATTTTCATATCAATTATGTGCGTTTCTAAATTTTCTACGGTGCACAACACAACCATGACTGTGTTCGTTTTAATATTTCGTTATTTACACGAACATTTTTGTATCACATACTTTTTGTTTCAATCACACATAAAGCACACATTTTTGAGTGTTGCTTTATTTGAAGTTCATGTTCTGGTATGTGTAATGAAAAAAAACACAGAACATGTACAATAAACAGGTTCGAGTTCAGTTATATTTTAAGTTGTGTTGTGGCTCGTGTAGTAAGAAAAAACACAACATGTACAATAAACAGGTTCGAGTTCAGTTATATTTTAAGTTGTGTTTTTTTCTGAACTCTGCTTTAAATACAATTTACTCAAAATAAAGGAAAAAATTAAAAAATCTGTAAATCTGCAAAACGGCTAAAAAGAAATACCTTTCAAAAAATATAGGTTTGGTCAAAATCAGCATAAAACGGTAGAACAAAACATCAGTCACAAGAAATCGCCTAGCCTATTAATATTATAGATGTTATACGTTTATATTGTGAATTTTTGTCGTTTTACAGCAAAGGGTTGTTGAGTTAGCTGAAACAATTTTATAACATAATTTTTTCACCAATACAATCATAAGTCTCACCGATTTGTCTTACGGCTCACAGCGTAACATGTGATTGTATTGTGAAATAGAAATTTACCCCCCTGCGCGTATAGATGTTTACACATCAAAAAGTGTAAAAAAACATAATTTAAAAATTATAAGCAAACTAGCTGACCTGGCAAACGTTTATTTTATACCAGGATTTCTTCATGTATGTATTTTAATTACGGTGGGAATTTTGGTTAATAAGAATAATCAAATTAGATATGTTATCTTAAATAAAAATATTATTTTCGATTTAACAAATTCAATTTTGTTATATTAATGCAATGTTCGTCTGATCTTAATAATTCATTGTAAAGCCAACGAGTGGACAATATTTTTTGTTTCTCCATTTTCGTTGTTACAAAAAAAAAAAAAAAATCATTTGGCGTTGTATGAGCTAAGCAGGTATTTTCCAAATCCAAGCCAAAGACTTGCATAGACTGGCCTTGACATTTGTTGAATGCCATTGCATATACCAGAGGAATGAATCTCTTGCTCAAATATTAAATATTGTGAGTTCGTCAGTCACTACGACCAATGTTTGAACGTCTTCATCCAGGCATTATTCGCTGTACTATTTCACTTTAACTTGTACCCATATGTATGCTAAAAAAAAAGAACATTTTCGTTGATTATGTTATATGTGCCTGTAATCAAATTATCAATATTGTTATGAAGCTTCCTAACATTACCGTTTTAAAATTGATTGGAAGTTAATTTAAAATTTTCGTCCAATATATTTCTAAAAATTTGTGCAGCACAATGAATTATCTAATACTGAAATGCCAAATATTTGCAAATGTATAGTCTTTTAAGACAACCATCGCCATCTGTCGGAAGTATATGTAATTATATAAAAGTAATATGGGTATTCTCAATACAACATATCTATGCAATTCCAAACCATGACCGATAGTTTTTCAAATTTCACAGCTGGAATTATATTTTGACTTTCAATGATTTTAACGGCTTTCTCCATACTCTATTGGACCCATTATTATAGTAAAGCAGTATTTTCGTTTCATCACAGAATATAACCTGATCCCAGTAGTCGTACTGTTTCGTGGAAGACTACGACACACTACTAATTTTTGAGTTTCCACTTTTCATCTACATTTCTTCGTAAAATGCTTTCTACTCTCTCCGAAATCTTACTTGGGCTTATGTTCGAGTCTACCTTCGTGTTCTGTGCCACTTAAAATATTTAAAACCGTCTGTCTAGCTAAAGAAAACATTTCCTATAATTTTTGCTTAGTTTTCTCGACATTGTGGTTGTAGTAAACCTGATGAATCACGTTAATTGAAGTTCTTTTGTCAGACATTTTAATAAAATTTTGTAAAATTAATAAGTTTAAAAGCTGCTATAGCTGATCTGGAGCTCCTCTCAAAAAAGGTATATTGCTGTGACCACGATATCTCTGGAATGGAATGGATTTCGTTAAAGTAATGTAAAGGGTCCGCCATCTAACGTTTTTTTTTTTCAACTAGTGCTTATTTCGTGAATGGTAACACTTAGCTCATGTCTGATTTGACAGATACTTAGTTTTATCCTTCCGCTGAACGAATATGGTTGTGTATACGCTTGAACAACGCTGGGAAATATTGCGACATTACTTTGAAAATCATGGTAATGTTGCAGAATGTGTGCGAAAATTGCGTACGGAAGAAGAGAAGCACCGTCAGCTCCGTATGTTCGTTATCTTGTGAAAAAAGTGAAAGAAACTGGCATCCTCATCGATAAACCAAAGCGTGAAAAGCCAAAAACAGTGCGTACACCCGAGAATATTGCTGTTGTGGCAGAAAGTGTGCGTGAAGCGCCATCAACATCAATTCACCGTCGTTCTCAAGAGTTGAACATTTCGGAGGCATCATTGAGACGAATTTTGCATAAAGACCTTGATATGACGCCATACAAAGTCCAATTGGTTCAGGAGTTGTAGCCAACTCACCATCCCATGCGTTTTTGCTTCGCTAAGTGGGCCTGCGATCGACTTACAGAAGATACCGATTTTGCCAAAAAAAATCATCTTTTCAGATGAAGCTCATTTTGATCTTGGCGGGTATGTAAACAAGCAAAATTGTCGCATTTGGGGCACAGAAAACCCGCACGCATACATTGAAAAGCCGATACACCCAAAACGAGTCACTGTTTGGTGCGGATTTTGGTCCATTTTTCTTCCAAAATGAGCAAGGAGTGGCCGTTACAGTCAATGGCGATCGTTATCGGGCCATGTTGAACGAATTTTTGTTCACAAAAATAGAAGAGGAGGATATTGGCAACAATTGGTTTCAACAGGACGGCGCTACGTGCCACACAGCCGAAGCTACACTCGATGTTTTGCGCCCTGTTTTTGAAGATCGCATTATCAGCCGCAGAGCTGATGTCGTTTGGCCACATCGGAGCTGCGATTTGACACCGTTGGACTATTATTTGTGGGGTGCCCTCAAAGATAAGTGTTACGCCAACAAGCCAGAGACAATTGACGCTTTAAAGGACAATATTCGTGAAGCCATTGGTGAAATACAGCTGCACACAATCGATAATGTGCTTAAAAATTGGACCGATCGTGTAGGCTACTGCATGGCCAGCCGCGGCAGCCATTTGAATGAAATTATTTTCCATTATTAACCGGAAGGATTGTACTTTCAAATAAAAAAAAAGAAATTTGAGATAATATTCAGTAGTTTTTTTTCTATAGCATTTTCAAAAAAAAAAAAAAGTTATTTGGCGGACCCTTTATAATCTTGCAATTAATCGAAGGAATAAGTAAAATAAATTAGTTTGACAAAAAAAAAAAAAAAAGGTTTTTTGTAAAATTTTTTGGCCTTAAATTGTTTATAAAAAATATACTCTGAGAAGCTTGCGTTAATCGGTTCAGCCGATTCTGAGAAATCACTTCAAAAAGACATTCTTGATAAACACGCGTTTTAAGTTTTTTTTTTCAACTTGCATCGAGTCGTTTTTCAATTTCGTGGCAATTCACGTTTACGTCTGATTCAATGATATTCAACTAAATATGAAACAATTAAGTTATGGCGAAAAAAGTTCGATTTAGAAGTTAAGAAAGGAGAACTATCGTCGAGGGAGCTTGCCGGACGGATAGGATGCAGCCATGTAACTATCCTTAAGTTGTACAAAAAATTTGATGCCAGCAAAACAACAAAAAGGTTTCCAAGGAAAGGATTGAGAAACAAATAAACCACCACCAGAATGGACCGTTATTTAAAGAATTTAAGGCTTCGATCTCGATTTTCCTCTTCAGTAGAGTTGAGGTCTGAGATGAATGAACAACTTGAAGTAAACATAACTGCTTGTACAGTACAGAGAACATATCTAGATGTGGGTTTACGAGCAAGGAAGCCAAGGAAAATAACAGTCTTAAACACAAAAATGTCGAGCAACACGCAAAATGTACCGTTTTATGATTAAAGCAGAAATAATTATTATTAAAGTTTGGTTAGAACATAAGTTATTATGATCAAAGCAAAAAAAGTTAAGTCGAGAACAGTAAATTCATTTAAAATTAATATAATTCAAAGTGAAATTATAAAAACACTTTCTTGATAACAAAACTTTGGAGCCTCATCTCTTTTTTGCTTATAATTTTTGAACTCCTGACCGATTTTGCTCATAATTTTGTGGCAAAATGTTCTATAACATAAAACATTTGGACAAATGATTAAATATATTCAGTTATAACGTTCTGTTTGGTAAAAATGTCTTCCCTGGTTATTTATGTTTACTTTACTTTTTATAATTTTATCTCTACACATTTCTCATACATATTTAGTTTTCTTTCAAATATTTTAACAAAACTAAGAAAAAAAACCAAATAAAAATATTATGGTCCAACAACAATTCATCAATATTTATTTGCAAATATATTTTTTTTCTTCTCTTTTTATGTTTTATTTTATTTAAACAAAAACTACATCCCATTTATTTGTTCTAAATATTTAAAAAAAAAACTTGTGGTGGCACAAATGTAAAAATAATCGAATAAAAACTAAAAACAAATTATCTCAAAATATTTATGTGTAAAACAAAATGGTGGAATCTCATCAAAATCTCACAAAATGGCGGTTACATTCTTTATCGAACGTGTGTGTATGATATTTTCATTTTGGTTATGGTTTATTTTCTCCTATCTCTCTCTCTCTCTCTCTCTCTATCTATCTATCTCTATTCACTCTTTCATTTTTATTTTGGATATTTTTAACTGTATGTGTGTGTGTTATAAAATAATTTTTTTTCAAAAATTTTGAAAAAATCACCATTCAAAAAAAAAAAAAAAAAAAAAAAACAAAATAAAACATCAAACCCACACTATTATAACAATTAACAACACATTGAAAAGGCTTTGATGCTTTGGGTGATGTTTTAAAACCCGGCATAACTTCTTCCACTACAAACTCAACTGCTGGTCAAGTACCAGCAGCAAATCAAACAAATCAAATTAATACTACAGGTTTTGCCTCACAAGATCAACTTCTTTACCACAATCACCACCACCAACAACAACAACAACAGCAGCAGCAGCAGCTTCTGCAGCAACAACAACCAGCCAGCACTGGAAAAATCATCACCAATGATTTGGATAGTTCTCTTATGTCTCTAGTTGATAATTTAAATATAAATAAATCAGCTACAACAAAGTGAGTAAAAAAAAAAAAACAAACTAGAAACAAAAAAAAAAAAAAGAAAAATAGAAAAAACCTTAGACTCTCTTCAACCACATCATACACCTGATCATGTTCCATTTATAACTGATTATCAAGAAAATGAGTTTAAAATTAAAAATGTTTCACAATTTTAAATAATTTTCTTGAACAATATTCATTCCAAATTCCAATTCCAAATAATTCCTCTCATTCTCTCTCTATATCTGTATATGCATCATTTTGATATCACTCTCTTATACTTCTTTGTTAACATACTCTCATACTGAAACCTTTTAACAGAGCTTCAAAAGAATTTATTCCTTAGTACGATTTTCATTTGTTTAAAATAAATATGGGATCGCCTGAATTTAATTTACTGAACGAATTTATGAAATCTTAAAATTATGACAAAAACTAATCTCCAGAATTAACTGGAATCTTTAACATAAATTTTTATCAACAATTTTATGTTACATTTAAAAGTTTGTGACTCTCTTTTGATTTAAATCAAAGTGCTTGAATGCGTTCTTCAGTTATAAAGAACTTCTATTTATAATCAACGAACATGTTTCCTCTCGACCCCACAGCATTAATTTTGAAATGTTTCATCTTAGTTAAAAACTTGGTCAACATAATTACGATTATGTTCAAAAGAACTTCAGTTGTAATGTCGTTTGTAAGTAGGATTGTCAGATTTTTTTGGTTATATATCCAAATTCAATGCAAAAACATATGTTTTGTTTTCGTCATTTTTTATCCGTTTATAAATAGAAAATGCATTTTTGTTTTTTCTATTTTTTTAGAAATTTTTATAAATATTTTTGAAAATTCGCTAAGGTTAAAAAAAAAAATTGCCTAAATATTAGTTGAAAATTTTTATTAAAAAAGAAATAAAAATGAACGTATTTTGTCGGTTTTAAACCTCTGGCGAAACTTACCAAAGATGGGCTACTGGATCAACCTGTAGGATTACAAGACAAACTCGGCCATAATAGAATCAAAAGCGCTCAAGTGCTTTGCTGTTGCAGTGATAAGGGAAACAAGCAGATTGCCTCAGGGTTCCGTCAAAAGACTTTTGTCATAGCTATATGGGTAAAGAGGAATTGGGGAATATTTTATATTTTATTGAATATTTTATCTGGTTTTACCCGGCTTCTCTAGACAAAGACTAAAATAATTTTTCTGATCTCTTAGATTCTGGAATATCACATTTCAAAAGTTTTATAAGAAGTTCTACGGTGAGGAGTTAGAGGAATGCTTATTCTTACCGTGCTATGGCAGCCGAGTCCATAAAACTTAGTCTTTAAGTTCCTCTTTAACAAAAGAGTTTAAAAACGTGAGTCTTACCAAACAAAGTTTAACTGACATTCCAAAAACTCTCTAACCTAACCTAATCAAATGAGATTTTTAGAACCCTGGTTTTGAAGAATTCTTATTGGGACACACAGAAGATTTTGGCAGAAACTGTTAGTTTTGATATTTCAACTCAACTAAATAAAAATAATAAAATCTAGCTAACGTAAACGATCTTATCTTACATTTGAAATATATTGAATAATAAACGGTTAACCAAACAAAACCAGTTAACTGAGTCAAAATCCCAATTAACCGAGACAAAAACCGGATTAACCGAGGTAAAACCCGTGGTTTTGATTAGCTGAAAACTAAGATCCGATTAACCCGTTTGCACAAAACCCAAGAAAGTGAAAAACCCCGAATTTTTAATTTATCGGATAATCGGATTACCGATTTGGAAAAAAGTTATAACGAATAATTTTAAATTCATCTGTATAAAAGATTCCATCAAAGAAAATTGTTTGCTTTAATTTTGTGATAAACCTTTAAACTATGCTACATTTCTTAAAGCAAAACGATAATAAAACCGAAAATTTTTATAAAATATTTTATAAACTAAATTAAAATTTGGGAATATAGTTTCTCATATCTTCACAGGAATTTATTCTTTGAAGCTCTGTTCCTCCTCCAACAAAAATTTGTATCATCCATTTCACAAAAAAAAAAGTAAATCAAAAGCAGAAAAACAAAAAAAAAAAAAAAATTCTTCCCATTATATTCATTCCATAGACCTGTGCAATGGAATTCACCTAAAAATACTGCGAAACCTGGTGCTAATTGGACGCCTCAACCTATGGCTGCTACTACGGGTGCTGGCTATCGTCCAATGGTGAGTGTTTGTCTTTGTCTCTTCTTTATGAAATAAGAAAAACAAACTTCAACTCTTCTACTACTTTGCTTAAAAAATAAAAAAATCATTTAAATTTAATTTGTTTTCTATTATTGGTGGTATTTTAACCCAAAATGAAATAAAAACAAAACAAATTATTTTTATGAAAAATTTTTATAGTTAAGTTATTTTAATGTTAGAGAAAAATACAATACAAATCCTAAAATAAGCGTTAAAAATTTAGGTTTTTTTTTTTAAATAAAAAAAAAATAAATAAAAATTTTTTCAATTGAAATTTGTGCCCAAATAAGGTTCAGGTTTATTTCTTTTGTAAGAAATCATTTATCTTTCGCAATTTTTTAAATAATTTTTATTTACTTCACTGTAGTTATAATTTTGCTTTTTTACTCTCAATTAAATTTAATTAAATTTATTTTTTCACATTTTGTAATTGTATGTTTATGCCAGTATTACTTTTAATTTCTGCGCCTTCTGATGAATTGCTAGCATCACTGTTGTTTCTCCAACTCTCAGGCTTTCTCATAGAAGTTATTAAATATCGAACTTGCCATTTTACCAGACCCCAAGTTGCATTTATGTACCTTAGATTCTACCATTAAACTGTTATGATAAAACTGAGTCGAATTCAACACATTTTGTCGACGTAACTCTCTATTAACTCAGTTCATAAAACGTTGCAAGATATATCGAGCCATGGTTATTTTTTTTAAAGAATATTAAGTTTTGTAAGAAACATACTTTTTTAAGAAACATACTATTTTAACAAAATTTACTTTTTTAAGAAAAGGTACTATTTTCCAAGGTTCAGAAAATACACACATCAAACACACAAGGTTCTGTTCTAAAGCAGCCAACACATATTTTTATTTTCATATCAATTATGTTTGTTTCTAAATTTTGTTCGGTGCCGAACACAATCATGACTGTGTTTTGTTTTAATATTTCGTTATATACACGAATATTTTTCTATCACGTACTTTTTGTTTCGAACACACATAAACCACACAGATTCAGTGTAGCTTTAACTTAAGTTCCTTTTCTTGCATGTGTACTGCTAAAAAAACAGAACATGTTCTTCAACGCGTACATCTAAAAATTTAAACATTATCCACTCGCGATGAAAAATAGGTACTTTTTACGTAAATTACTTTTTTCAGAAATATACTTTTTATGAAGTTATTTTATTTTTATTTTTTAAGAAAATAATTTTTTTAAGAAAATGTACTTTTTGAAGAAATTTACTCTTTTGAAGGTTCTTTTTTTAAGAAAAAGTATTTATTTAAGAAAAGGTACTTTTTTTTTTTTAATAAAAAGTACTTTTTAATAAAAATATATTTCTTACAGAAAAGATACTTTTTGAAGAAATTTTTTTTTAAAGAAAATGTACTTTTTTAAGAAGGTGCTTTTTAAAGAAAATTCACTTATTTTAGGAAAAGGCGTTTTTTTAAGAAAAGGTTCTTTTTAAGAAAATTCACTTTTTTAAGAAAAAATTTAATATAATTTCTTAAGAACAAGTAGCTTTATTAGATAAAGTACTCTTTAAAGTAAAGGTACTTTTATAAGAAAAGGTACTTTTGTAAGAAAATGTATTTTGCAAAATGGTTATTTTTAAAGAAAAGATTTTTTTCTAAGAAAATGTTATTTTTTAAGAAAAGGTACTTTTTTAAGAAAATGTATTTTTTGCGGAAAGGAACTTTTTTATGATAAGGAACTTTTTTAAGAAAGAGTACTTTTTTGATAAAATATACTTTTTTAATATAAAATGTACTTTTTTTTGCACTCTTTTAAGAATATGTACTTTCTGAGATAAGGTAGTTTTCTAAGATAAGGTACTTTTTTAAGAAAATCTACTTTTTAAACAAATTACTTTTTTAAGATAGCGTACTTTTTAAAGTAAAGGTACTTTTTAAAATAAAGGTACTTTTTAAAATAAAGGTACTTTTATAAGTAAAGGTGCTTTTTAAGATAGGTGCTCTTTTAAGAAAAGGTACTTTGTGTTGATAATGTACTTTTCGAAGAAAAGGTACTTTTTGAAGAAAAGCTATTTTTGGAGAAAAGGTACTTTTTGAAGAAAAGCTATTTTTGAAGAAAAGGTACTTTTTGAAGAAAAGGTACTTTTTGAAGGATAGTTACTTTTTTAAGAAAATGTATTTTTTAAGAAAAGGCATTTTTTTAAAGAAAATATACTTTTTTTGAAAAAGCTACTTTTTAAGAAAACATATTTTTTTTAAGAAAAGGTACTTTGTTAAGAAAAAAAACGACTATTAAAAGTAAAGGCACTTTTCAAGAAAAGCTACTTATTAAGAAACGGAAATTAAACTTTTTTAAGAAAAGGCACTTTTTAAAGAAAAAGCATATTTTGAAGAAAAGGACTTTTTAGTTTTTAACTAAAGGTACTTTTGAAGAAAGTGTACTATTTTAGGAAAAGGCACCATTTGAATAAAAAGTACTATTTAAGAAAAGTACCTTTTGAAATATAGGTACTTTTTACGTAAAGCAATTTTTTTAGAAAAGGACTTTTATAAGAAGTACTTTTTGAAGAAAATTTACTTTTTTATAAATGTATTTTTTGTGGCAAAAGAAACTTATTTAAAAAACATAATTTTTTAAGAAAAATTAGTTTTTTAAGAAGTTCTTTTTTAAGAAGCTAATTTTTTAAGAAAAAGTATTTTTTAACAAACGGTACTTATTATAATAAAAGGTAATTTGTTTTAGAAAAGGTATTTTATAGGGCAGGTTTCATGACTGGTTTAAAATGGTTTAATTAATTTTTTTTTGTTTAAACATACAATTACAAAATAAACGTTCTAAAGACATTTTGGAATGATTACTTTTTTTTTGAATATTCATTGTATTCTCATTTTAATGTGAACTTTTTTACGCTGAACATTTTAAAATTGTCCACAAATTGCACAAATTTTTCTATTGTAAGTTTTTGTTTAGACTCAACAATATCTTCTGCTAGTCTACTCTTTTTTCATTATTTTATTTTTATTTTCTATTTTTATTGTATACTTAACTAATCTTTTTTTATTTTTATTTTATTTATTTTTATGTTTGTTTTCATTTTTTAATTTATGATTTGTAAACATTCGGTTCATTTCAATTTGGTTTCAAACTGTCTACTATACATGTGTAATATCCACCAACAACAAAATCAATCAATCAATCAATCAACCAACCAACCAACCAACCAAACAACCGCTACTACCAAAACAAATCAAACCAATCACCAATCAATCACCTCTAAAACAAAATACAAAATTTCTACGTAACAATTATTAATAATTGAAATTTTTTATTTTTTTTATTGAAAAATCAAAATCAACTAATAACTGCCACCTTAAAAACTAAACTAAATACATTAATTGTGTTTATTAAATAAAATATTTATATGAAAACCGAAAAACCAAATATAATAATTTTGCTAAAATTACAATTTGTAAAATAATTAAAAAAAAAAAAAATCAAATTTGAAATTGATTGTATTAGGCACATGGCATGACTGTAAGTCCTGCGCCAATCACAATTAATCATCCGTATGTACATGCTAGTTATCCTGTATTACCAAATTATATGCAGGTAAGATTTATTTTGTTTTTAATTTTTTATTATTTTGAGTTTTTATTTTATTTAATTTTTTTATAAATTCTATTTTGTTTGTTTTTATTTTATATTTTGTTAATTATTTAAGTTGTTTTTTTTATTTTAGTTTAGTTCGAAAAAATAAAAATGTTATAGAAATTCATTATGAAATTGTGTTTTTCCACAATAGTTCTTAAAAAAAAAACGCGTATATCCTTCACTATCCTTGACTCTTACATCTTTAATCCTCTTATAACTAAATCCTATTCTGTATTGTCTTTTAACTTTACTAGTAGCTTGTACATTTTATTTTAAAAAAGCCATTAGTTTAGTTATTTTATTGTTTCTTTTAAACTAATAAACTCCAGCAGAGATAAAAATGTAATTTTAAAAGTTACCCAGCAAACTTATTTATAACCGGTTCCCAACATCATTTGGAATTACCATTTATCTTAAGATTATGAACAGTTATATAAGAATGTTTCTTTTCCTAACATTATCGAACAATAAAATTTTGGCCGAGTTTTTGGGATGTTGGTTAAACTTAGTTCAGTAAACTCAGGTTTTTTTAAACAAATATAACTTTCAAATTATTTGATTCGAGTTTTTGGGATATTGGTTAAACCGAGTTTAGTTAAATTTAGATTATTTAACACGAAAATTTCAAAGTATTTAACTAAGGACGAGTTTTTGGCATGCCGAGTTTTTTAGATGTCAATTAGAGGTAGTTTGATTAAAACTACAATCCAAGTCAGTTAAACCAATTAATTTAAACTCAGATTTTTTGGCGCTTCTAACTGTCAAACTAATTAGGGCCGAGGATGACAGTTAAACTTAATGTGATCAAACTTAAGTTTATACTTGTAAGATCAAGTTCCTACCATGTCAGTTAAACTTATTTTAATTAAGCTTGCGAATTTTTAACACCTTAGTCCAAGTTTTTTGATGTTAATTAAACTCAAATTTTTTAACATTTACAACTTTCAAACTATTTAACAAAGGCCGAATTTTGGGAATTGCAGTTAAACTTAGTTTAATTAAACTAACTAATTATACCAAAAATTTTGGACCTATACCCATCTTTTATTATACCGATCGACTCAGAAGCACTTTCTGAGAATTACTTTCTGAGACTCATTGACCCGATTTAGCAATGTCCGTCCATCGGTGTGTCCATGTAAATCTTGTAGACAAACTACAGGTCGCAAATATGAATATATTTTGATGAAATTTGGTATATAAGCTTCTATTAAAATTAGTGAAAATCGGTTCATATTCCCCATATAAATGACCCCATTAGATCGACTTAAATTGTCATAAAATCCAAATTTTCATATTGCTCCTGGTCAAATTTGGTTTGTGTGTGTGTTTATTACACCGAAGAATCAGTAGTCCAAATTAAACCCTTGAGGAGATTTTTTAGCCCCCATATAAAGCTGTTTCCTGATCTTCACTTAAATCCATCAAAAAACAAAAATATTGCACAGATTTTTCTCAAATTTGGTTTGTATATGTTTTGCAAGAAATAAGTGACCTTACAAAATATGATCAGGATCGGTCAATTTTTCGACCTAGTCCCCATATAAATAAAGCATCCGATATGAACTTTTTCGTATCCGCAAAAAAAATTTTAGAATTTAAACCAGTTTTTTAAGAAAATTCCTTAAAAAAATACTTATTTCAGAAAAGACTTTGTTAAGAAAAGAAAACGTACTTTTTAAAGTTAAGGTACTTTTCAAGAAAAGGGTACTTTTGTTTAATAAAACTTACCTTTTTTAAGAAAAGGTACTTTTTAATAAGATGTAACTTTTGAAGAAAAGTTGCTTTTTTAACAAAGATCCTTTTTTAATAAAAAGAACTTCATAAAAAAATGAAATTAAAAATAGTTTAATTAAACTAAGTTCAGCTGACTACTCAAAAATTCGGGCTTTGTCAAACACTTATGCCGTTTTCTATTCTGACAAAAAATTGTCGCATTTTATGTGCACTTTTTTCGAAAAGTGAAATTTTTTATATAATCTGAATTAAGAGCAATCTTATCTTATACATCAATCGAAAGGTCTCAAAGTCTAGCCTTCGTAAATCGCAAAAAATTGCAGCCATTAAATTCTTTCAGGTCATAGTGTGAGAATATTTCCCCTTTGTTCCCCTTTTTTGAATATTTTCATATCATGGTTTCAAAGAGGATAATAATCAATTTTTTTTTCATTTTATGAACACAGCACTTTGAGACCTTTCGATTGATATATAAGATAAGGTCGCTCTTAATTCAGAATATATAAAAAATTTCACTTTTCGAAAAAAGTTCTAATAAAATGCAACATTTTTTGTCAGAAAAGAAAATGGCATTAGTTTAAAAGTTATAAGTGTAAAAAAATCTGAATTTGTCTCATTTAGCTTAACTGACATTTCGCAAACTCTTAAATTTTTTTTTGTTGAAAAAGTTCAGTTTACGTGAATAAATATTTTATGGAAAATAATTTCAAACTAAAATTTATCCAGTGATTAAAATTTTGTATTCCAACAATTTTACAATTCTGTGGTTTTCTGGATGTCCATTTTTCTCAGTTTTGAGTTGACGATGCCAAATATATTAATTTTAACGCTCTTTACATGTGTTAATTTTTTTTTTTTTTTAATATTGACCATTTCTGAGTTTTTTTTTTCTTTAAATAACGACGTAATTTAAAGGTTTTTTAATTAATTTGCAGCACTATCGACGTATGTCAACCTACGTTTGATCGCTGTCAAATTATTTTCTCAAGAAACGACACATGGCGACATACGTTGTTTTTAATGAAAAAAAAAAAAAAAAAATAATTTTGGATTAGTTTTCAGTTTATAACCACTTATAAAAACTTGTGTGTTTATTTCTGTTATTTTTTGTCACTATTATTCTTGATGCGTTGTTATATTCTTATGCTAAGTCCCGTTAACTTTTTGTTGACGAACAAAAAAATCCATTTTTCAAACAACAACTTATGTCTACATGGGTGGTGGCATTGGTAGTTTTCTTTATCAAAGAAAACAACGTTTGTCGACATAAGTTGTTTTATCTGCACACACTTTAAGTGTTATTTACATATTGATTTTTCATCCTTCTCTAGGATCTATTCCTCTGAAGATTTTTGACTCAAAATTTTATATAAAGTATTTATTGCCCATATCTACAGGACTGTTAAATAAAAAGCTCTAAAAACTTTATATCGAGCCCATAATTTCAAATATAACGTTTTTTGGCTCCCCTGAACATATTGATTTTATGACTTACGCGGTTATTCTAGAAAACCACAGAATTAAAACATAAATAAAAAAAAAATTATTAAAAAAAAATAATTTTTTGACAAAACATACTGTTTTAAGAGACGAAAACGTACTTTTTATAGTAAAGGTACTTTTTAAGAAAAGGGTACTTTTTAAGAAAACGTACTTTTAAGAAAAAGTACTTTTTAATCAGATGTACTTTTTTAGGAAGAGGCACTTTTAATGTAATGTACTTTTTTAGAAAATGTATTTAAAAAAGATACTTTTTAAAGAAAAAGTACCTTTTGAAGAAAGGAGTTTTTTAACAAAAGATACTTTTTTTAATTAAAAGCACTTGTTTTAATAAAAAGAACTTTAAAAAAAAAATAAAACCAAAAATAGTTTAATTAAACTAAGTTTAACTGAATCCCAAAAATTTGGCTTTAGTCATATACTAAGTTTAAAAGTTATATCTTCAAAATCTAAGTTTATCTTAACTTAGTTTAATTAACATTCTACAAACTCGTCCTAGAGAGAATTAGCAATATCTCAACGTCTAGGTAGCAGCTAACTGTCATTTTTAACATAGACTTTTGTGAACTTTTTCTGAAAAAGTAAAGTCCACAGAAATTATTTTACGTGAAAAAATATTTTATGAAAATTAATTTCAAGCTAAGATTTAACCAGTGATTAAAATTTTGTACTCCATCACAAAAAAAATGTTACACTTAAAATATTTTACCTGGAAGAATTTCTATGATAAATAAGTTTCAACTAAGATGTCAACCAGTAATTTAATTTTTATTTCGGATGACCCAGGATAAACCGAAAAATATTGCCGCCAAAGTTTCTAAGCATAAGCGATATGTAGAATTTCCAAAAAAATCAATTAGTCTTGAATAAAAATGTTAATTTAAATTCATCAAATTCAATCCAATTTTCCTAAAATAATTTTTTTTTTGCTCTGTCTCGGCAGCTATCTTTAATAAAAAATAAAAATCGCATTTTCTTCAAAAGTACATTTTCTTCAAAAATATCTCTTCTTCAAAAAGTACATATTCTTCAAAAATTACCTTTTGTTAAAAAAAAAATAATCGTATAAAGTAAATTTTTCTAAAAATGTACATTATCTTAAAAAAGTGTTTTTTTCTTAAAAAGGATAAAATAAAGGTACCTTTAATTAAAAAAGGTTTCTTTTTAAAGTACGATTTCAAACAAATACATTTTATTAAATAATTATTTTTTTCTAACGAAAACTATGTTTTTTTAAACAAAGTGCCTTTTATTCAAAAAGTACATTTGCTTCAAAAATTTCTTTTTTTAACAGCACCTTTTTTTTTTTTTAAAAAGTAGCATGTCTTAAAGAAAGTAAATTTTCTTAAAGAAAGTACCTTTTCTGAAAAGGTACATTTCCTTAAAAAAGTACCGTTTCCTAAAAAAATTCCTTTAAAAAACGAAATTTTCATAGAAAAGTACATCTTCAAAAAAAGTACCTTTTCTGTAAAAAGTACATTTTCTTCAAAAAATACCTTTTCTTAAATAAGCAATTTTTCTAAAAAACTTAAAAAGTAGAATTTCTTAAAGTATGTCAACCTACGTTTGATCGCTGACAAATTATTTTCTCAGAAAACGACACATAACGACATACATTGTTATTAATAAAAAAAAATTCAAAATAACTTTGGATTATTTTTCAGTTTATAACCACTGAAGGTACATTTCCTTTAAAAGGTAAATTTTCTTAAAAAGTCAATTTTTTTTTCAAAAATTACCTTTTTTAAAAAATAAATAGTCTTAAAAAGTACATTTTTCTAAAAATTAAATTTTTTGAAAGAAAGTGAATTTTTCTTAAAAAATAACCTTTTTCTATAAAAGTATCTTTTCATATAAAAGGTAATTAAAAAAAAATACCTTTTTCTAAATAAGTATGTATTTCCAAAAAAGTAACTTTTCTAAGAAAATAAAATATTCTTAAAAACTACATTTTATTAAAATTGCCTTTTTTAAAAAGTATATTTTATTAAAAAGTACCTTTTTTAAAAAAAGTAAATTTTCTATAAAAGTTTCCTTTTTATTAAAAAAGTACCTTTTGTTAAAAAGTAGCTTTTATAAAAAAAAGTAGCTTTTATAAAAAAAGTAGCTTTATTAAAAAGTTGATTTTATTAAAAAAGGAACTTTTAATTAAAAAAGTACCTTTTATTAAAAAAGCACCTTTTCTTAAAAAGCAAATTTTTTAAAAAAAAGTAAGTTTTCCAAGAAAAGTTAATTTTCTTAAAAAACTACCTTTTCTATATATAATAGGTATAGTTTCTTAAACTTAACATTAAAACCGCAACGAAAACCCCTTTCTCCGCTTCTAAAAACTGCTTATCATTTATATTTTAATTTCCCAAGTTGGTCATCTAGACAAGGATTGGGCTCCAAATTCATTGAAACAAAAAATCAATATTCTTGTCAAAGTGAGATACCTTCACTTAATTGTGAATAAAAGCGGAACGCGTTCATCGATTTTCATATGTCTCATTTTGTTCATAAGCTATGTAGCTTTAAGCAAATGTATTAAGCCTTGAATTTTTTTCCCTTTTAAGATTTTTCATGTTTTTTAAAAACAAAAAATTAAAATTTTTTAGGCAAAAAAATATATTTTTTTTGATAAATTTATTTATATCTGCGAAATTGTTGATTATGTAGAGAAATGGTATAAGAATAGATGAAAGGAATGGTAATTCTTAATTTTTCTAGATTTATTTCAGCAAAATCGGAGTAGTCGTTCTTGAGTTATGATAACAAAAGTGGGAGGGGGGCGTCCCGCGAAAACGGTATGAATGGGGAAAAATGAGTGCGATATTCGGATTCAGGAGGTGATTTTACATTGGAATCAGCTGGAATATTGCCGGGGCCGATTTTCTTGCAGAACAGTGTAATTTTTCTTCAAAAAGTAAATTTTTTTTTTGCAAAAGTACCTTTTTCTTAAAAAATTACCCCATTTTTTAAATACCCTTTTCTTACAAAATTACATTTTCTTAGAAAAGTACCTGCTCCTAAAAAAGTTGCATTTCTTAAAAGTAATATATCTTAAAAAAATACATTTTATATAAAAAATTTTCTTAAATATTACTTTTCTTTAAAAAGTAAATTTTCTTCAAAAATTACCTTTCGTGGGGTAACCCCATTCCCCTTATCCAATTGATCTGAAACTTGGCCCATAGTCTTGTTGTGACTACAGATTAATTTTGTGGTAGTCACGCACAGTCACGCATAGTCCTGCACAGTCACGGATAGATTTAAACTCCATTTCCCTTTATCCAATCAATCTGAAACTTGGTCGATACACTTGTTGTAAGAAATGATTAACTTCGACATAGTCACGCACAGTCACGGAGTGATTTAAAACCCATTTTCCCTTCTCCGATCCATCTGAAACTTGGTCGATAGATTTGCTGTGAAAAAGATTAACTTAGACATAGTCTCGCACAGTCACGCATAGTCACGGAGAGAATAAAACCTGACTTCCCCTCATCCGATCGATCTGAAACTTAATCCATAGACTTGTTGTGGCAAAGATTGATTTAAGATAGTCACACATAGTCACGGAGTGATTTAAACCCCATTTCCCCTCATCCGATCGATCTAAAACTTTGTCCATAGACTTGTTATGGCCAAAGATTAATTTTAAGATAGTCACGCAAAGTCACGCACAGTCACGGAGAAATTCAAAATATATATGCAATAGGAAAGAAAGAGTTTTAATAAAAACTTTGTTTTTATGGGTTAGATTATTTAAAAAATAAATATTCTTAAAAAGCAAATTTTTCTAAAAAGTACATCTTCTTCAAAAAGGATTATTTTCTTTTAAAAAATACCTTTTTATATGTATAAAAGTACCTTTTTCTAGAAAAGTATATTTTTTAACTCTTTCTTTTAACTCATTCTCTGTGTCTGCCTTGCGGCAACCCCATTCCCCTCAACCAATAGATCTGAAACTTGGCCCATAGTCTTGTTGTGACTATGGATTATTTTTGGGGTAGTCACGCACAGTCACGCATCGTCACGCACAGTCACGGAGTAATTTAATACCCTTTTCACCTTATCCGATCGATCTGAAACTTGGTCGATAGACTTGCTGTGAAAAAAGATTAACTTTGACATAGTCACCCCATAAACCCCATTTCCCTTTATCCAATCAATCTGAAACTTTGTCCATAGACTTGTTGTGGCCAAAGATTAATTTTAAGATGGTGACACACAGTCAAGCATAGTCACGCACAGTCACGGAGTGATTTAAACCCCATTTCCCCTTATCCAATCAATCTGAAACTTGGTCCGTAGACTTGTTGTGACCGAAGATTAATTTAAAAATAGTCCCGCAAGTCACGGGAGATACAAAACTCATATGCATAAGGAAAGAGTTTTAATAAAAACGTTATTTTTGTGGGTTAGATTATTCTTAAATAATAAATTTTCTTAAAAAAGTATATATATCTGAAAAGTAAATTTTTCCAAAAAAGTACCTATGTATTTCTAAAAACGTACATTTTTCTTAAAAAATTGCCTTTTGCTAAAAATGTATCTTCTATAAAATATTAAATTTTACTAAAAAAAAGTATAATTTTCTGCAAAAGTACCATTTTTTAAACAGCACCTTTTCTTAAAAAAGTATATTTTCTTAAAAAATTAAATTTTTCTAAAAAAGTACACATTTCCTAAAAAAGTACCTTTTTATAAAAAAGTACATTTTCTTAATAAGTACTTTTCTTAAAGAAATACTCTTTAAAAAATTAAGTTTTTCAAAAAAGTATCTAAAAAATACCTTTTCCTAAAAAAGTACCTTTTTCTAAAATGGTACAATGGTACTTTTCTTAAAGAAATACTCTTTAAAAAATTAAATTTTCTTAAAAAATTACCTTTTTTACAAAAAAGTACCTTTTATTAAAAAATTACCATTTGTTAAAAAAGCATCGTTAAAAAAAAGTTTTTTCTAAAATAGTACTTTAAGAAGTACTTTTCTTAAAGAAATACTCTTTTTAAAAAAGTACATCTTAAAAAATTACCTTTTCTACTAAAAAGTAAATTTTCTTAAAAAAGTACATTTTCTTAAAAAGACCCTTTTCTTAAAAAAAAGCATTTGCTTAAATTTTTTTTTTTTGGTTTTTTTTTTCTTTTTTTGGAAGCTGGTTTAGTAACAATCACAGAATTTCTTGTGGCAACAATTATTTCCTGCTGGGTTTTATTTTTATACAAGTTTTTATTTTTTAAATTAACAAATATACTCTAAGATACGATAACAACTAATCTTAAAACTAATATTACCTAGCATTTAGTGAAGTGCCAGTTTTAATCCGAAACGTAGCTGCAAACAAAAATTTAGCTAGTAACTTACAACTTCTTTGAAATGCATGTTGTTTCGTTTTTAATTTTCTCTTGCTTTCAATTAAAATCTTTAGACATTTTGTTAAATCTTAAATGTTTTTTTTTTTTTATTATCTATCATTAGCAGGGGATGCCGGTGATGGGTCAACCTATGATGGGACAAGCCCCTTCGACTGGCGTACCAACGATGATGCAACAACCGATGGTGATGCCAAGTAATCCAGCTGGCATGATGCAAAATACCCAACCTCAAATGCAGTCAATGATGCAAACAAATGGTGGTAATAAACCGTTAGATCCTTTTGGAGCGTTATAAATATTTTATTTAAATGAAAATTGTTAATAATTAACAAAAATTTAGAAACAACAAAAAAAAACTATTAAATTGCAAAGAATTCTCTATAAGAAAAGGAAAATTATCTATTAAAAAAAAAAAAAAAACTATGTCGAAAAAAATTACAAATCTATGAAAAATGAATATATTTATATTTAACTATATATACAATACAACAAAGAAAAAAGAAAAAAAAAAAACAAAACAAAAATTAAACTATAATTTATTAGTGTATATTACTATACATACATATACAATATATATATATATATTTATATATACATACATACATACACACACACTTCTAAACAAACATAAACAACATATATAAATTTAAAATAAATTATACAGTACCTACATAAATTTATTCATACCATATGAACAAAAAAAAAAAAAATAAAAAAAGAAAAACATCCTATCCTCTTCCTTGATTTTAAAATTGAAAAAAAAAAAAAAAAAAATGCGGCTTTATATATTTATGCTAAATCCTAAATCCTTTAATATTGTTTCGTTGTGTTTTTGTTTTTGTGTAAACTATTGTTATGCTTACAAGACTAAAAATGTAAAACAGCATGCCTGAAAGTTGTAGTGAATCAAAACCCACTTAAAAATCTCTTAATAAAACTAAAGCATATAATTTCGAGTGAGTTCGAAATTTCTTTTTTTTAAATCTTTCATATGGATTAATGTAAATTTTTTAATAGTTAATTATAAATATTATCACTACAATTTTGCATTTTTGTTTTTCTTTCAATGTGCTATAGAAAAGAAAAGATAAACTTATGACTTATAAAGCTTTTTAGAATAATTTTATGAATTTATTTATATAAAGATTATTAACAAAGAGCCTTTAAATTATAATATCATATTCAAAAAGAAACAAAATCTATTTTCTTCCGTAGCACGTTCTTTTGATTCTTTTTAGGATGTCAGTTTAATGTAGTTTGATTAAACTAAAGTTTTTAACTCTTTAATCAAATAGTTGAAAGTTGTAAGACCAAATTTTTGAGCCATTAAAATTATTTTTTTTATGCTTTAGTCAAATAGTTTGAAAAATGACATTTTAATTAAACTAAGTTTAAGTGATATCCAAAATTTTGATCTTAGATTTCTTATAGATTTCAAAATAATTGTCTAAACCATTCAACAGCGAGAGATAAAATTACTTAGCTTAGTCCTGACTACAGCATTAAAAATCAAGAGTTTAACTAAGCCTGAAATTTGGGGCTAAAGCATTTAAAATATTGAGTTTAACTAAGCTTAGTTTAATTGATACCCTTAAAACTCGGCCGTAAGCACTCGTGGGTTTAAGTATATAATCGACATAATTTTTAAATCTTTTGATAAAATCGTTAAAAAAAATAATGTCTAACTAAACTAGTTTTAGTTAAACTAGTCATAACTAAACTAAGTTTCATTAGATTAAAATCAATTAAAATATCTTAAGTTTAACTCATGTATTTTAACGATTAATTAAACTGAGTTTAGTTAAACGTATTTTAGTGAGACTTGGTTTAGCAAAACTAAGTTTACTTAAACTCTATTTTTAAAGCTTGATCAAAATGTTTGCAAATTATTTAAATTATTAAAAAAGTTTAATTGACATTCCAAAAAATCGGATTTTAGTAGCGTATTTGGGATGACATTTAACTGAGTTTAGTTAAATTTAGTTTAGTTTAATTAAGTTTGGTTAAACTTAGTTTACGTAAACTCAGTTTAGTTAAACTTAGTTTCATTAAAAATTATTTATGTCAATTAAGTACTAAATTAAGTTTAAATGACATCCCAACAACTCTGTTTTATATCGCTTTAAATTAGTTTAGTTAAACTTGGTTTTGTTAAGGTTAGTTAAACTTAATTTAATAACGCTTGCCTTAGTTAAACTCAAATTTGTAATGATTTAATCGTATGATTTGAAAATGATAATTATTAAACTGATTTGTGAAACCTCGTTAAGTTAAACATTGTTTAGTTACACTTGGTTTAGTTGAACTTAGTTTATTTTAACTGAGTTTAGTGTAATCTTTGTTAATCTTAGTTTAGTTAAAGTTTAAATGACATTAAAAAAAATCGGTTTTAGTCCCTTGTTTGGGATGTCATTGAACTGAGTTTAGTTTAACTAAGTTTGGCTAAACTTAGTTTAGTCAAAAATTATTTATGTCAATTAGGTACTAAATTAAGTTAAAATGGCATTCCAACAACTCTGTTTTATATCGCTTTTATGGAATGTGAATTTAACTTAGTTTAGTTAAACTTAGTTTAGTAAAACTTGGTTTAGTTAAACTCAATTTTGTAATGATTTAATCGAAATTTGAAAATGATAATTATTAAACTGATATTAATTGACATCCAAAAAACTCAAATTTGTGAAACCTATTAAACTAAGTTTAATTGGCATCCCAAAAACTAGGTCACGTTTATAGTTATGACTAATTAACTTAGGTTAGTTAAACTCAGTTTATTTAAACTATGTTAAGTTTAATTTAATTAAACTTAGTTTTGGTAAGCTCAGTTTAGTTCTACTATTAACTTAGTTACGGCTTTTAAGCATTAAACAAATTTGAGTTTAATTAAACTAAGTTTAATTGACATTCTAAACAACGCCAACGCATTCGTGAATGAACTTTTCGTGTGATAGTTCGATTTTTCATAAAAAAGAAGTATACTTTTAGGGCCTATTGTAAAATTTTTTGAAACTAATTTTCTCGTTCTATTAAACGTTTAAAACGTTTGGAATTTGTGTGAAAAAAATTTACGGCGAATTTCCAAAATTTTAATTTTCTATGCGAATTAAAAACGCGAAAGTTACAAAATCAGGGCCTTAATTTTTTAAAAAACAAAATATAATTTTTTGAAGCCCGTAAAAGTATGCCTAACATTTATTGGGCTTATCTATCGAATGCCAAAAGTTTCAATCGCTCTGAACTGTGGTAGTTAGCCTTCAGATAAAAATTAATTATTTTTTTAAATTTATTGCGTTCTTTTGTAGAAATAAAGATATAGATATATTTAAAATTTTTCTAAAATTGTCTCGTATAAAACTTGTAAATAAATTTCGTTTTATAAAAAAAAAATTCTTAAATCGCAAATGAGGAAAAACTTTAAAGAAATCTTTTCAAAAGAAAATTCTGAAATTCTGCATATTTTTTCTTAAAAAATTTTTCTTATATTTTCTTTTTTTTACGGAAGATATTTTGTGCAAATTCATAAGACTTGTTTCGTAAGGAACAACTTATTGACTGTGCAGAAACTCGTAGATTCTGGCCAACTTTTTCTATAGAAAAACTTTCGCTATCAGAGATCTTATTCCTGTAGAAAACTCTAAAATTTAGGACTTTTTGTTAAATAAAATAACAGTAATTAAATTTAAATTAATCAAAAAATTACATACTAAAATCTTCACTGATCTTTTTAACTAACATTTTTATAGCACACTTGTGTGGTACTTTTTCAACAAATTTTAAAGCAAACTTTTTGGCTCTTTGTAGTTTTGTTTATAATAATTATAACTTCTGAGCATTTTTTTTAAATTGTATTTAGTTTACTAATAACACCTCGTTCTTAATAAACCCTCCACAAAATTGTTGTTAAAAAGATATATGAAATAAAGTCGCTTTACTTATGTATTAGTTATATAAAAATCATATATATATATATATATATATATATAAATATAAATGTATACTAGAAAATATATTAATAATGCAAAACCGCAAAATATTATCACAAATAATGTGTAAATGCTAAAAACTTTAAAGAAAAAATTATTGTCCATGTTAAAAATACTTGAAAGAATTAAGTAGAACAAAAAAAAAAAAAAAAGAAAAAAACCTAGAAAATAAATAATACATTCAGGAGACAAGAAAAATAATTGAAACAAAATTAAATTATGACACCTTTATAACTTAATTTATTAATATTATTATATATATATTTTTTGTAATTTATATTTGATCGAATTTTTGTTGGTTTGATATATATATTTTTTTTTAATTGCATCAAGTGTCATTTTTTTTTTATTGTGTTCGTAGAAAATTTTTTAACTGATCTAATAATAATTCGATTAAATTAATTGTTAAGCATTCCAATCAAATTGTTTATATTTTTAAAATGATAAAGAAAAATACAGGGGATTTTATGGTTGACATTGTAGTGTCATACTTAATTGAGGTAATGAAAAAAAAAATAAATTCTAAATTTAAGTAAAACTATTTGCCAGCTTTAAAGTTGACTATAAAATCCAGCTGTTATATAAATTTATTTTTTTGTTTTATATAGTTGTTTTATTAAAAAAAATTTATATTATTATTTTTTTTTCTGTTTACTTCTTTCTTAAATTTTTATATATTTTGTAAATACAATCCACTGAAATATGATTATATAAACTCTAAAAACTGATTATGTTTAAATAAAGTTCTAATTATGTTATAGTATAAAATTGTTCCTTTTATTTATTTTGTTTTTAAAATTTATTGAAACTATTTTGTTGTTTAGTTTGTTCTCTGCCAGGCAGTTGACTTAATTGACTTGCAAAGCTTTTGTGCTCTTCATTACTACTTTTGAATTTGTTTTTAAAAATGAATATGAATTATGGCTTTTACCAAATTTGAATCCTAGCAACACGTGTATGGCAACTTTATATTATTTATTTATAAAATAATTTTTTCTAAGATCATTTTAGAAACAAAAATCTCTCCCAGGGAACCTATTTAAGTCTTTTTTAATGCTGTAATATCGGATAACTTCCGATTCATCTGCAACTTAAATAGAAATATTTTATAATTTTCGCTAAATAAATAAATAAATTATATTCTTTATTCTTAACTTCATTGCCTTTCCAGGACGAACTTTTTAACAATCTCGAAAATGTGGCTATTAACCAAAAATTTAAAAAAGTTATAGCTCGAATATAAACTAGCAGATTCCAGCGCTCGAAATTCGAGTGCAATTTCTAGGCAATTTTATTTATCAACTTCAACCAATTCACAAACCAACACTTTTTTGGTTTATTATTATTGTGAATGAAGATAACAAACTCATTAACAACACATTAGCAAATTTAATAAACACACACATAGCATACGTATAATTTTATGTATGTGTTAGTAGCAACTTTAAATGCAATTTACTCAAAACAAAGGGAAAAATCAAATTAAAAATTAAAATTAAATCTGGTGAACAGCTAAAAAGAAATACCTTTCAAATAATATACGATAGGTCCAAATCGGGATAAAACGGTATAACAAAACATCGGTAACAAGAAATCATCTAGCCTATTAATATTATAGATAAAAAGGCTCTTCATGTGAAATATAGAATGATGGGGTTACAAGATTTTCTATGTTGAGATGTGGTGATTTGTGACATTGATTTATGCAAATTTGGAGGCATATTTGAGATATTCTAACCTAAAAGTGTCCTTTTTTAAGAAAAGCACTTTTTAAGAAATGTACTTTTAAGAAAAGGTACTCTCTCTCAAAATATGTACTAAAAAGGTATTTATATCTAACAGCCTTTTTTGAATTTACTTTATTTTAAGAAGGCATTTGTTTAAGGAAGGTACTCTTTAAAAAATATTACTTAAAAAAAAGTATTTAAAAAAAGGATTTTCTTAAAAAGGTATTTTTAAAAATGTCTTGCGGAAATTATACTCAGAGTTAAAGAGTTTCAGTGACTTCTTTCATAAGAAAAAATCCATAGAATCTCGGGGAAGAAGTCAATGTTCGGCATTTTTTTTTTAAATTCAGAATTTATTTGTTTCTCTGAAGAAAAAGTCTTAAAATAAGTACTTGTTAAAAAAAAGGTACTAAAAGATGTGCCTTTTTTAAAAGTTGGTTTTTAAAAAAAGGTACTTATTGGTGAGAAGGTAGAAGGATATTTTTTAATTAAATATTTTTTAAATAAGTACTTAAAAAGGTGCTTTATATAGAAAGTATTTTTTAAAAGGTACTTTTTTAAGAAATGGTAATTTTTGAAGAAAATTTACTCTCTGAAGAAAAGGTGCTTTCTGAAGAGACGGTACTTGTTTAAGCGTACTTTTTTTAAAAAGGTATTTTTTAATGAATTTTTGTTTAAAAATATACAATTTTAACAAAAGATACTTTTTAACAAAAGATAATTTTTTAAGAAAATCAACTTTTTTAAAAAAGGTAAATTTTTAAGAAATGTGCTTTTTAAGTAAAAGTACTTCTTTAGAAAATGTAGTTTTTAAAGTAAGTGATTTATTTTAAATAGTTGTTTTTTTTTTAAATAAGTACTTTAAATAAAGTATTTTATGTAAAAGGTATTTTTTTTAAAAGTACTTTTTAAGAAATGGTATTTTTGAAGAAAATGTACCTTCTGAAGAAAAATTAATTTTATAAGAAAGGTACTTTTTTTTAACGATTGTACTTATTTGAAATAGTTTTTTTTTAAAGTTACTTTTTAAAAAAGGTATTTTCTTTTAAAAAGTTATTTTTTTAAAGGTACTTTCATAAAAGGTATTAAACAAAAGTGTACTTTTTTAAGAAAAATTAGCTTTTTTTAAAAGAAGACCCCGACTATAAGCCATTCTCGCAACCTAAATATACATACATATATGAGGAAAATAGGTACAGTAGTTTTGCTGTGTTGTGGCTTCAAACTTGACCGGTTTTCTTCCTCATGATTATAAAAAGTCTTGAGTCCTTAAAACAATACATTTTCATTAGGAAAATTTAATTTTTTAGGAAAGCAATTTTTTGCAGAATATATACTTATTTAGGCAAAAGTACTTTATGATGAAAAGGTACTTTTTAGAGAATGGGTACTTCTTATAGAAAAGGTACTTTTTGAACAAAAGGTACTCTTTTAAGAATAAAAGAAATAATACCTTTTTAAAAAGTATATTTTTAAAGAATTCCCCAGACTGTAAACAATTCTCACAACCTGAAAAGAGGAAAATAGGTTCGGTGGTTGGGCTGTGATGCGGCTTCACACTCAACAGGTTTTCTTTATCAAGATTGCAAAACGTTTTAAAAACCGAGTCAAAAATTTCATTAGGAAAATTATTGAAGAAAAATTACTTTTTAAAGAAAATGTACTTTTTATAGAAAGGCACTTCTTATAGAAATAGTACTTTTTGAACAAAGGGACCTTTTTGAAGAAAGCTACTTTTTGGTAAAAGAAAAAGTAGTTTTTTTTTAAAGAATATTTTTAAAGAACACCCCTACTGTAAACCATTCTCACAACCTGAAAAAGAGGAAAATAGGTTCAGTGGTTGGGCTGTGATGCATATTTACACTCGACAGATTTTCTTCATTAAAAATAATTGCATAAATTCGTAAAAAGTCGATTGATAACCAAGCCAAAAATTTTATTACGAAATGATACTTTTTGAAGAAAAGGAACTCTTTAAAGAAAAGGTACTTTTTGAAGAAAAGGTACTTTTTGAAGAAAAGGTACTTTTTTAAGAAAAGGCACTTTTCGAAGAAAAGGTACTTTTTTAAGAAAATAAAAAATTTATTTCAAAAACGTTACTTTTATAAAATTTTTTTTTTTTTTTTTGAAGAACATCCCTTAGGAGTTGCGTTAATTAAGGTTGAGATCTTATTAATTAAATGAAAGTGAAAATTACGAGCTCATAGTTTGCATTTTTATCATTATAAAAAGCAATAACGAATTTTTAAGCCAAGTTTTGGCATTGTGACATTATTTTGCTAAAACCATGGACCACTTTAGTAGTGGCACCCACAATCAGTTTTTCGGTTTAAAATATTTTTTTATTAAAAAATTATTATTTTCATTAAAAATACATTTATTTTTCATAACACCATAAAGTTTAGGGATTTAATGATAGTTGTTTTTAAAAAACATACACTCACATAAAAAAAGTAACAACACCATGATAATGAATACTAAAAAAAAATTACATAAATAAAAAAAAATTATTAATCTCTCACTAGCACTTTATTAAAATTATAAAAATATTAATTAAACATAATATATATATAAAAGAAAGAAATAGAAAGAGAGGAAAAATAAATCAATTAAAAAAGATTTTTTGTTGTAAACTCATTAACAATTACAATCATTGCATTGCAAATCAATAACTAAATGCTTTTTAAAAAATAAAAACAAAAATAAATTATATAAAAAATAAAAATAATACTGAAAACATTTTGATATATGATAGAAAATAAAATATTTACTGTTGAAAAATTCTTCTCATGCCCACTTGATAGAAAAAATTTATGACAATATTTTAAAACAAAATGCGCTGGATGTTGTTTATTCTTATTTTAAAAAAAGGAAAATATAATAAAAGTTGAAAAAAAAAATGCATACAAATTTACACGTTATATTTTACAACTACAAAAAATAATTCATTCATTTTATATATAATTACATTTAAAATAAAAAAACTCTCAATAAACTAAGCAGCTTCAAAGTTCATGATAAAAATTACATTTATTTATCTTCAAATTGAAAGAAAATCTTTATATTATATTTAAAATGTGTAAATTTATTTAATAAATTCAAAGCACACATTATAGAAAAAAAGAAAAGAAAAAAAAAAAGAAAATACGAATGCCACACCAACCGTTCAAATTGTAATGACCAAATTGTTGAATTATAAAAAGAATATGTATTAGATAAAGATTAACACTCAAGTGTATTGAAAGAGATTCGCAAAAAAAAAAAAAATTATAAATACTCACAAAAATAGCATTTATGTTGATGTATTAAACAAAGTATTTGAAATAAAAATAATAAAAAAATAATATATTAAATGAAATTTTGTATTATTTAACATAGTTAAAATTTAAAGGGAAAATATCTTGGTATAATATTCATCATTTACCGTTATTCCCCGTTGTCAAGGTAATAAACGTGGATAACTTGGCTTGAATCCCAGAGACTCGTGTCCATGAAATCGTCTTTGCCTTGTTTAACTCTGATGCTCTGCAAAGGTTACACGCCAACGATGCCAACTTAGCGCTTTTCCCGCTAGATTTGGCGCATTTTGCGCACCCAAAAACCGCATATTTTCAGTTTAGTGCCTTTTTAAAAAAGCGCTAAATTCCCGCTCAGAATAACTTTCTAGAGTCGATTTAGCGATGTCCGTCCGTCTGTGTGTCCATGTAAACCTTGTAATCAAACTACAGGTTGCAAATAAGAATATATTTTAAGGAAATTTGATATATATGCTCTGATGGGCCATAGGACTTATAAAATTGAAATTGGTAGTCCCTTATGAGATCAACTTAAAATACTATAAGGAGCAAAGTAAGAAAATTGGAGTCGGCCTAGACCGACTATACGATACCCGATACTATGCGTTTAGAGGAGTCACGGGTCCAACTAATTGGATATAGAAAATGAGCATAACCTAAATTTGAGTGCCATTGTTATTAATTTTTTTGCCAGCAGATACGGATAAGTTCATATCGGATGCCATATTTACATGGGTATTAGTTCAAAAATGGATCGATCCTGATCAGATTTGCTAAAGTCACTTTTTTTTGCAAAAATATATTCCAAATAAATATTAGAAAAATCTGTGCAAAAATTTGGTTTTTTTGATAGATAGGAAAGCAGCTTTATAAGGGGGCTATGACTAACAAATCTGGGTGTAATAAACACAAATTTTTGGGCCTTATGGCAATTTAAGTCGATCTCATAGGATCATTCGGCACTGAGTCGTCTTATGGCTGATAAGAGCTTATGTAACAAATTACATCAAAATATATTCATATTTCAGATCTTTAGTTTGATTACAAGGTTTACATGGACACACAGATAGACGGACGGACGGACATCTCTAAATCGACTCAGAAAGTGATAGTCGATCGGTATAATAAAAGATGGGTCTAAAAAATATTACTCGTAGTTCCAAGCATCGGCACAAAGTCATTATATAGTAGTATAGAGTATAATGAGCCTCCTCCATGTTTAATGCCTGGTCCAATGATAAAGATCGAAAGAAATTTATTCAGCAGAAAGATGAGAAATAAAATTCAAACAAACCAGCAATGTCTTGAGACAATTTAAGACTTAAGACATTGTTGTGCACGTGAAACTGATAACATTAAAACCCTTCGAGAAATTCTTACGTAAATTGAAAGGAAAATTAAATTGGTGCAAGTGGCAACATTGTGCTTACATCCGAGATATATATATCCAACGTATTCAAAATTTACAACATATAGCCTTGTCTAAAATCCGTAGAATATGTGGATTTTTGGAGAAAGCGATCCTTACAATCTATGGGTTTTCCTGAGAATAAAATCATCGCTACCTGAAAAGATCTTAGATTTTTGTGGGTTTTTGTTTATACATTAATTCTTGGAATCTGTGGGTTTTTCTATAGGAAAAAAAACTTGATTTTCTTAAAGAGGAAAAGCTTTTTTTTCAGAAGGAAAATGTCAGAGAATCTGTAAAAAATTAGTTCTTAGAATTCTATGGGTTTCTATGCGAAAAAATTTATAGAATCTTTAGAAAAACGTAAATGTTCAGCATATTTTCTAAGATCCTCAGAATTTGTGGGATTTTTTAAAGGAAAATTCCTCTATAAGGAAAATTCCCTCAGAGTCTACCGAACAAGACCATTTTTATAGGGAAAAATTCACATAATCAAACATGGACTTTGCTATTATTTTTAAAATCTTCATAATCTGCGGGCTTTTCTGAAGGAATAAGTTCTGTAGATTTTTTTTGGATTGAAATTCCTGTGAAAGTACTCAGACTTTCTGAGGAAAAAGTCCTCAGAATCCGTGGGTTTTATCATTGGAAATATTTGTCAGAGTCTGCAATTTTTTTTTTTGAAAATATCCTCAGAGTACAAGAGAATCAGTGGCTTCTTCTATAGAAAAAATCCATAGGATCTCGAAGATGAAGTTCGTGAGAGAAAAATCCAAGGAATCTTGAGGAAAAAGTCGGTATATTTTAAATCTTCAGAATCTGTGTGTTGTTCTGAAGGAAGAAGTCCATCCGAACCAGAAGCTTTAATGAATATATTCAAAGTAGGGAGTAATCCTACACACAGAAAAAGCATTCATTGTTGCAACCGGATTAGTTGCCAATCGAATTTTGGTAGTCCCATGTACCATCAACTTATTCTGTTGTTATTACTGATTTATATATTACATATCACCGTACAATGGTAAAGACAATTTATATTATATATAAATTCTATTGTATGTATGGTAAAATTAAATTGATACAATGGAATTCTTAATTTCAATTATTGATTGTTACAACCATTAATCGGAGTTTTTACTTATTCATATGAAAAAAAACAAAAATTATTATTATTTGTTTTTTAAAAATTTATATATTATGCATTAATATATTTTACATTTACATTTATATATTTCACATTATATATTTTACATTAACATAAAAAAATAAAATTAATTTGAATAAAAAGACGTTAGTTTTACACCAATTTGAAATATTCGCATATGTAAAGGATGTCCCAAAATTCTGCTAACATTTCTAAAAGAATAAATATTATTATTATATATTACATTACTATTACTAATAAATAATAATAATAATATTATTTAATAAATATTATTATTAATGCTGTTAAAGAATGGTTAAAGAATGGTTAGAGCCTAAGAGAGGCAATTAATAGTCCTTGCTACCTTAAGAAAATTCCAGATATATATAGGATAAAAATGGTATTAAAGAACATCATTGATATATTCTAAAAACATTTGGTGATACATAAATCATCCAATATTTTACACATTAATGCAAACTGAGGATACTATGGCTGAAAAAGTTCCTACATAGGTTATTTTTCGACCTACGCCAAATCATTTCAATCTCAATTCGAACACACAAGAAGTTTGCAATAGATTTATTTAAACCGAACTCATAGGGAACATTTATAATTGGCCGAGGTCTTAGCATGAACTTCTTTTTACAAATTTAAACAGCTGTTCGTATATACTACATAATGTACTCTGTATGTAATATAATTAGCATATTTGTTTTTCCGTGTCGTCGGCCGCATTATAAAAGCTATGTCTATGTCAAATAGATTTCGTAGTACAAATATCTGCACAAACCCATTACTTACCCAATCGCACAATAATCTCCTCGGTCTATTGATCGACTTTGCAACAACGACTGCTTTTGGGACCTTCTAACCGGAAAATGAAGCAGTGGTAAGCACTTGAATACATGTTGGATTTGGTGAGGTCCTGGAATACACCTGGAACTTTTCATATACCTCGTCTACTACAAAAAATGTATTTTATGCTGATGTATAACATTGCGGTTAATTATACCTGCTCGCAATGTGATAACCAGGTTGCAGGTTATTTACTCGTATGTCCTCTTAAAAGTTTGTACCGCTAATACTGGCTTCGGACGAATTTTCAAATAATTGACGCGTGTCATACAGTGCGTTGAATTTGTGTTGCTAAATCACGAGTTGCTGCCGAAATGAAAAGCTGACAATCACGAATGGAATTATTAATTAGTTGCAATATGACAACCGAGATCTGCACCTTCACATCTACCCGAATGTGTTCTAGTTTTGTAAACAGTAATAATACATACCACGAATAAACTCATGTCATATAGACTGAATAACATCTTTAGGTTCCCAAGTAATGTGTATTTCTGGATAAATAACTCTTTTTACACGTTACAAATAAATTATCACACAAAATTAAAAAAATTTATTTATTCTTCTATTTAATTTAATTTGACATATGACAAATTAGATCAACAAAGTCGGTCTTGCTAATCATATTCCATTTTTTTTCTTTTGTTGTCACAACAGAATTTGAATCAAGCAATTTCCTTTCGATTAGAAATGCCAAAACATTTAAATAGTTTGGGTTTCTATTCTTATAACCGAAAGGCAATTCTTAATACAAATTTTATATGTAGTACTTTAACTAATTATTTGTTGCAATATCTGTTAAAATATTTTCGATTTGAAATATGTTGTTAAAATAGAATTGGTAGTTGCAGTCGCCAATAATTGATATTGACGCATATTATTGTTGGTTTGAATAGGTTGCCTCAATTAAATTAATTTAGAAATTTGTAAAAAGATATTGATTGGTAAACGGAACTAGTTTTGTTCGCGTATATACCTTTATTTTAAATTAATTATGTTTATATGATAGTTATAAATGAATATCTATTGTATTCTTAAATATTAAAGAAATACAATAAAAATTCATATTACTTTATCAAATTTTTCTAGATGTAACCAAATTCCAACCAATCTTTTTTCTGTGTGTAAGCTAATTAACCTAATTACAATAAACTGTTGAAAATAAACCAAGGTTGTGTTTCCTTCTACGACTGAACGTTGCTCGAATACTCCTACTAGAGTAGAAAGTTAAGCTCTGTTCAGTGTACCAGTTCGTTGTTATGCCAAGAGTATTAAACAAAATATCCCAAACAATATTATCGCATCTAGCAGTTTCAATAACTAATAAATCGTCCGCTCATCTAGCCTATAGAGGAAATCGCCTATGACGAAAGACTATAAAAATTGATAATTTTTTTAAAAAATTCGAAAAAGGTGTCCGGAATCTGTGATTTTTTCTAAAGGAAAATGTCGTTAGTGATAGAGAATCTGAGGGTTTCTATATAAAAACTACCCACAGTATCTACAGGAAGAAGTCCATATATGATATCCTTTTTAATTCTCCGGAATCTGTAGATTTTTCTGCAGGAAGATTCCTCAGAATCTATGGGATTTCTGGAGGAAAAAGTCCTCAGAATCTGTTTATTTCTCTAAAAGAGAAAATGCTCACAAACTTCGGAATTTAATCTAAGAAATAGATCTCAGATTCTGTGGGTTTTTTTAACAGAAATTATTCTCAGTGTATAAAAAATATAGGAAAATATCAACAATATCAAGAAAAAGGTGTCCACGTTTGGTACTTCTTATATTCTAAGAATTTATCGGTTTTCCTGAGGAAATTTCTTTTGAATCCGAACGCTTTCTGGATGAAAATGTTCTCAAAATCTGTCGGTCTGGATGAAGAAATCGAAAGAATTTGTGGGTTTTTCTGTGGGAAATAGCTCTCAGGATATCTGAAGTTAAACTATTGCAAATAGCACTCAGAATTTCTGAATTTTTCTAAAGGAAAGTGTACTGTGAGTACACTTTTATAAGAAAAATCCACAGTAATTTGAGGCAAAAGCTCATGTTCGTTATTTCTTTTCCGAAAAGTTCTCCGGTGGTGTTTTCCGCAGAGAAATTCCCATGAATATGAGGCTTCAATGGAAATAAATGTCCTCCAAATCTGTCGACCTTTCTGGAAGACGAGTCTTATGAGTTTTACTATAGGAAATAGCCCTCAGAGCCTTGGAGTTCAACTATAGGAAATAGTTTTTAGAAGTTCCAATTTCCCAAGTAGGTCTTATAAATTGATCCATGAAACTTTACATTGATTTTAAATGATAGTATAAACATAAGTCTTACTAGATTAAGGTATGAAGTCCGCTGAATGAAAACTTAACGCTCAATTTTGTATCAAGTTCTTAATTGCCTAAAATATTCTATTCTACTTACTTGCCTAAAATACTCAAATCTGTTTGCTTATGATACACCTGAAAAGAATGGCAGCACTTAAAATAAATTATACATTTAAGTGCGATAACTCTGAAAATTTAAAATAAATATCAGACAGTTTCCCAATTTTCAATTATTTTATTATATAAAAATATATATTTTTAAAAATATTTTTCTAATTCTAAGAATTTTTCAAAAAATATGCTGACCAGGGCAAACCATTGTCATAATGAAGTTGATATTTTTGCACCCAAACCCGTGCTTCCAAAGGCCGAACGTAATCATGCCTTCTTCGGTTCCGAGTTTGTTCATCAACATATGTTCATGGATAAACGTTGGACGCCCAGTGATTTAATGGATCAATATAAAAATGTAGCCGATGTATTGAAGCAGCGTTTAATATTTAAACAATTAGATAATAAATACGTAAGAAAAAATTTATGGGAAGAGCAACAAGCATTACGACATGAAATACAAGATGGTCGTATAAAGTTACGAAGGGAATTGGGTGGCGAACCGATGCGAAAATTATGTAAGGTCTTGAGAAATCGTAAGGATTTACAACGCTTGTATGCAAATTTATCGATGGTACAGATACTGGAAATTACCAATACGCGTACATTTAAAATGCGTAAAGAACGAGATCGTTTAACATCGCGTTTAGAAAATTTGAAAACACAATTGCAAAATAAATTGGTATGAAAATTTTAATTTTAGAAAAAAAAAGTTTAAAAATTGTGATGACAAATCTCCTACTCATTCACTTTAAAGATTGAACGTGAAACACTGGAAACTCGTATTAAATACGAAAATGAATTTGTCCTTCAGGAGGAAACCAAAATTGAAGAATTACAGAAAGGAGTGTGTAATTCCGAACTTCGCTTAAAGACCATTCGAACTATTCATACGACCTATAAGACAATGATAAAAGTCATAAATCAGGATGCCATATTCTTTGAACCTATATTGGTCTCTCTAACCAATGACATTAAAGATCAAGAGAAATTTATTCAGCATATTCTTTATCTTGTCCCTCCATCTAGACGCAGGCAGATGGAAATGGCAAAAGAGTGCTATCTATTAGAAATGCAAATAAAAAATGAAATTCAAAAAAGTCAGCAGCGTCCTGCAAATTTTAAGACTACTTCATCGCCTGTACCTGTAGCCGACAGAAATGCACCAATAAAATTATTGAAACATAGTTATGCTCGTGAAACTAAGGACATGAAAATACTTCGAGAAACTCTTATGGAAATTGAAATGAAAATTAAATTGGTACAAGAGGCGACATTGTGCTCTAAACCGAGATATATATGTCCAACGTAAGTAAAATTTTCAACATGTTTAAAATCCTTAGATTCTGTGGATTTTTTTGGAGAATGATATTCTTAGAATAAAATAATCCGGATATGGAGATAGAAGTGTTTAGATTATTGTGGGTTTTTGTTTATACATAACTCAAGTGTGGGTTTCACTATAGGATAAAAACCTCCAATTCTGTAAGAGAAAGTGCTCAAAATCTAAAGTATATGAAAATCTGCAAAAAAAAGTTCTCAGAATCCTTAAATTTTTTGAAGGAAAATGTTTCCCTATAAAAATATCCACATATCTTTAAAAAAAACAAATGTGGTATATTTTCTAAAACCCTCTTAATTTATGGGAATTTGTAATGGAAAATTCCTCTCCATCTGACAGTTTCGTGAAGAAAAATTCCTCAAAAGTTTTCTGAAGTAAATATTTTCTAAAACCATCTAAATTTATGGGATTTTTTAAAGGAAAATTCTTCTGCATCTGAGAGTTTTGTGAAGAAAAATTTTCTTAAAATTTGTAAATTTTTCTGAAAGAAATAGTTCGCAGAATCTGTAAAATTTTCTGAGGGAAAATGCCCTCCGAGTCTAGAGAATCAGTGGTTTCTTCTCTAGGGAAAATATTCACGGAATCTTGATGGAAAAAATCCAATTTTTACAGAATCTGTGGGTTTTCTGAGAAAAGAATTCCAGTGGATTTTTCTGGATTAAAATTCCTGTGGATTTTTCTGGACTAAAATTCTTGTAAAGCTGAGAATTTTCTGGAGGAAAAAGTCTACAGAAATTGTGCGTTTTACTATATGAAATATTTGTCAGAGTCTGTAGCTTTTTCTGAAGGAAAATGTCCGAGTCCAAGAGAATCAGTGGCTTTATCTATAGGGAAAAGTCCATTGAATCTTGAGGAAAAAGTCCATGTTCGGCATTAATATTCAAATATTTAGAATTTTTGGGTTTTTCTGACGAAAAAAGCCCTGCGAATCCATAAATTTTTCACATAGGAAAATCTTCTAAATCTCTCGATTTCTCTGGAGAGAAACGCCTTCAGAATCTGTGGGTTTTACTACTGCCCGCGGATTTTTCTGAAGGAAAGTGTAGGAGTCTGGAGAATTTGACAGAATCTTAAGCAATGTGTCCATGTGTTTTTCGAAAATGTTCAGAACCTGTGGCTTTTTCTGTAGAGAAAAGATCTCAGAATCCTTTATAGAAAGGAAAATGTCGTTATTATCTGGTGATTTTTCCTGAGAAAAGTCATCAGAATCTGCAAGTTTTTCTGGAGAAAAATATCCTTAGAATCAGAGAGAATCAGTGAGTTTTTTCTATACAAAAAATTCACAGAATCTTGGGAAAGAAGTCTATGTTCGGTGTTTTTTTCTTAAATCCTCAGAATCTCTTGTTTTTTTTTTTGGAGAAATATGTATTTAGATTTTATAGAATCCATAGGTTCTTCTACCAGAAAAAATCCATAGAAGTCCACAGAATCATCTATTTTTCACGTGGAGAAAATCCTCAGAATCTGTTGACTTTTCTGGGAAAAAAATTACTCCGAATCTGTCCTTTTTTTGGAGGAAAATTCCTCTGTATCTGAAGAAAAAGCCATCAATGAAAAATCTACGAAATTTGTATGAAGAAGCCTTTAGAAGCTGAAGTGTTTTCCAATGAAAAAAAGTCCTCAGAATCTGGAGGAAAATCGAAATATTTTGATGTTTCTGAGGGGTTTTGTTTCGGAAAATTGTGGAAAAATCGTTAGATTCTTTTGACTTTTCTGTACTGAAAAAATATCAGAAGCTATCGAGCTGTCTATATGAGAGAAGCCACCGAATCTGAAGGTTTTCTTTTTGTTTCCTATGTTTCACTGAAAATTTTTTTCAATGCCTTGTATTTTACTATGCAGATTTAAAAAACAAATAAATTGCAATATTGATTTAAAGAAGCAAATCACTATGACCGAAATGGAAAAATCGAAATATTCCTATAAGAAAGAAAATTCAACAATGAAAAATATACATTTAAAAGAGAATTTTGTGATGGTGTCACAATTTTATGCAGATCGTATAAAACGGCTGACGGCTAGTATAGCTAAAGAAGATGAGGAGGAGAAAACTATTTTGGAAGATATCAAGAGACATTCCGATATTTGGGTGGTCTTAAGGTGCTGTCGATTCAAAATGATTTGCCAACGCTAAAAGTTTTTTTTATTATCAATTACAGATTTACATTATGGAATTTCTTTGATATATTACGAAATGTCGAAGATAATACAAGACTTTCAATAACAAAATATCCTAATGTATATTTAGGTTTACCTTTGTTTAATGAAGTTGAGCCACCAAGACCTTTCGAAGAAAATGGCAAGTTTAAACAATTCGGCGAAGTATTGGAACTGAATAACGATTTGCCGTATATTTTCATACAATTTGTTATAAAAAATTATGGCAAACAGAACCGTTGCGAGATAGATTTTATTTTATTTTGAGAGCGGGTTCTCACTCCTTTACTCTAACGTACTCTCTCCAGAGTTATCTACTATTGTGCTTTTTGTAAGCAGAAATCATATGTTGTTGTTTTTCTTATAAATACATTTTACATATTTGCACATCGCCGTCGCGACGCCTCTGTTACGAGTATTTTGTTAACAACGGAAACAGCTGACAGACACGTCGCTATTCTGTTCCTACAATAATTCTCATTACGTTTTAGTTTAACTTAGCATAACTTCTTTTTGTTTTAGTTTTTAAGATCTACAATATTATTAAACATAAACTACAGCGAGTTGTAGCAGTTTATGATGAGGAAGTTGAAAAATTGAGAAATTCAATTGGCGGAATTAAGTCAAACCAAAACTTGGCGGAGAACGTTCGCATGTATCATGAGAAACTTTTAAAATACTTAGGCAATATTGAAATATCCAGTGGTTCCCGAGAACATCAAAAAGTAGATTTTAATTTAAAACCAGACTATAATATTCCAAATCGTAAATACATTAAGGAGATGTCGGCAAAAATCGTGGAAATAAACGCAAAGAAGGACGTTTAGTTTAAACGCATAGTGGCATGTTGTCACTAATGCTATTTCTGTTTTAGGGTTACTTAATTTAAATAAAATATATTTAATTATTAAAAAAATTTTTTTTAATGGTTTTATTAATAGTAGTATAGCCGAGCACTCGAAATTCGAGTGCAAATTCTAGGATATATTATTTTTCCTTCGAATTTTATCTTCCAATATTTTTTTAATCTATATATATAAAAAATTTATGAATATTTAAATGAGCCTAAAGTTATGTTAATAAATTTTAGCAATTCAAAATTCAACACAGAGCGTCTGATATATAATTTAAATCATTCGCATTAACAGGGTGTAACGAATTATAAAAAAATTTTATTTAATTAAATATATTTTTAAGACAGATTGAATATAAATTTTATCATTCTCAGCTTCTCCTCCATATCAACTATAACTAGGCCAATTTTCAAACTCCTCCGTGCCCGCTTATTGCTTAAAAAGGGAACTAAAAATTTAACTTCACGCATTAATATATAGATCTCAACTGTTTTACCCAAATAAATTTTGGAGTAAATTTGTTTTTAATATTCTTGATCTACCAGCACGTTTTATTATAGGGATAGAATCAGGGGCTACATAAAATATTTTTAAAATTTTTTCATTTATATATCTGTGGTCATAAGCATTAACCGCCTAAGTCGAAACCATGCTTTCGAGAAAAATAACTTTTTGTACGACCTTAGGTCAGTATGTTTTCATTAACAACTTTTTAATGAACAGTGTTAGAGAAATGGGGATTTCACGTAAAAATAAAGTGTTTTTAGTAGAACATGATAGCATACATAACTCAATTCGTTCTTAAGTCGACTTAGTCGGTTATCGCTTGTGACCACAGATATATAAAAATTAAAATTTGTTTGTTTGTGGATTTGACATTTATAGGTGGCTAAACCATAGGACCGATCTTTTTGAAATTTTCACAGGGTGGAAGTTTGCATTGGGGAAGTAAAAAGGGCTATATTTTTCAATATATGATGTGGGCGTGACACCCACTATATTTAAAAAAATTTTTAACATCGTATATCTGGAGATCTATGATAGCAAGAGTCCTGAAACTTTGCAGGAGTACATAAGTTAGTAATGTGAGAAGTCGGGCTAAAAATGGATGGAATCAAACAAGTGGGCGTGGTATCTCCCATACATGGTAAATACATATCATCATACATCTAGAGTACTATGATGGCCAGAGCAATGAAACGTTCTGCACGTCGATTGGTTGTTAATGTATGTAGTCGTACCAAAACTATAAACTATATACTATAAACCCGACAGTCTTGAAACTACGTGGGAATTCACGAACCATGATTGTGAGAAGCTATGTGAAAAATGGTGGGGATCGAACCAGTGGGCGTGGCACCTCTCATACATGGTAAAAACATATCATCATACATCTACGAGTAGAATACTATGATGACCAGAGTCTTAAAGCTTTCTGCACGTCAATTGGTTGTTAATGTAAGTAGTCGTACCAAAAATGAGCGGGATCTACAGCGCTCCATTCCTCTTTCTGTCATAGATCGCATCCCCATACACTTACAATACATTCGTTATTTTTTAATTAACAACAAAAATATTCACTCGAAATAAGTTGTAGTTGTCAATATCATAGAACCCATCAATTTTCATTCTGAATTTTACTTCACATCTTTGGAAAATCTGTGAGTATATAACTTTATTCCTTTTAAAATTTTATATTGGTGGGCTGATTGTGCAGTGCATGAAAGAATGTTAAAGTAACCAAGAAACTAGTGTAAGATTGGTACATGAAAAAACTAAGCATTGATGGGATAAATAGAACTTAAAACTTTTTATACGAACTATTAAGTTCTGTTTTTGTTGATTTCTATGCTGTATTTATTATTTAAAATGCGCCATCCTAAATTAAGTCCACCTTATCCAGTATGGCAACATCTTGCCGAAACCAACTTTGGAGTATTCGTTAACCATTGACATTTTTATAACATTTTACAAAACTGAAAAAAATATTTTGATTTATTTATTGACGGGTTTTCGTTTTGTTAATTCATTATTTTTCTAATAGATTTTGTGAAAGACAGTCGGGAATATATTTTTTATCGTTAGGATCGTTTAATAGGAAAATAGGAATCTAGTTGGAAATAGTACACAATAAAAAGTAGTTCGAATTAGAAAAAAAAGGGCAAAGACAATTGCCAAATGAAAGCTCAAGAACAAACAACTGCTCGCATGGCACCGCGGCCAGTACATCCCACACCTATACGACATCATGGCTTATTCGGTTCAACATATGTTAATCAACATATGATGATTGACAAGAGATGGTCAGCTGGTTCTCTAATAGATGAATTTAATGGAATGACAAATTTGCTGAGTAAGTAAAAGTTTTAATAATGTTAACAGATTAACAGATTCGATTACCTAGTCCAACTTTAATAAAATTTCTTCTATTGTTACTTTTTTTTTGTAATTTAGGCAAACGTTTGGTGTTTAAAAATTTGGAAAATAGGTACTGTCACAAGCAGTTATATAAATCCACAAGAAATTTACGCACCCAATGTCGTGATGGTCGTACAAAATTACAAAACGTTCTCTTTAAGAGCAATGTTTTGGCCATACGAAATTATTTGATTAACCACAAGGACATGCAGCGTTTATACCAGAAAATGCCCATCCGCTTGGTGGTCGAGAATATCAACCAGCGTACATTTGTAATGCGCAAGGAACGAGATCGTCTGGCCCATCATTTGGACAAATTAAAACGAGAATATGAAGCGAAACTTATGGAGCGCTCCGTAATCGAAAATCGTATTAAGTTTGAAAATGAATTTGTCCTAGAAGAAGAAATTAAAATGCGTGAATTTTCAAAGAAAATTGAAAACTCTAATATACGTTTGAAGGCCATAAGGACAGTTAATGCTACTTATCAGAAGATAACGCAAGTTTTAAGACATGACGAAATATTCTACGAGCCCATTGTCCGCTCCTTGTGCAAGGACATCGATGATCAGGCCAACTTTATAAAACATATTTTATACTTGGGCATGCCGGCGATAGCAAAATTTAAGCAATTGAATGAGGAATACAGGGTGTGTAGTGTTGATTGGTTTGAAATGCTTTGAGCTTTATAAAGGGTTTATGTTTTTTTTTTTAGCAAATGGAAGATAAATCGCGTAAAAGTATAATACTTAAGGTACAAACTATATCGGGTTTTACAAAAGTGCCCTCAAAAATTCAACTTGAAGCCAAAGTTCCGAAAGCTCCTGAAATGGTGGTAAACATTAACAAACGTTATACACGCGAAACGAGGAGTATGTTGGCATTGAAAGCTCGACAGGAGGAAATAGAAGGTGCTATCAAACAAATTAAGGTGGCTACTTTGTGTTCAAATGCTAAAGAAATTTTCCCCAGGTACAACACTTCTACACTATTTTACAGCTAATAAACTTCCTGCTTGTTAAGTACGTATTCTCTTAAAAAGTCAATATTTCCGTTTATATTCAAGATTTTTTTTTAAAGAAAATATGCTTTACTCAGGAAAGGTACTTTATTAAGAAAAGTACTTTTTTAAGAAAAGTTACTTTGTTTAAAGATAAGGTATTTCTTCGAGAAAAGGTACTTTTTAAGAAAAGTTACTTTTTAAAGAAAAGGTACTTTTTTAAAAAAAGTACTTTTTAAAGAAAAGGTACTTTTTAAAGAAAATGTACTTTTTGAAGAAAAGGTACTTTTTGAAGAAAAGGTACTTTTTAAAGAAAAGGTACTTTTTAAGAAAAGTTACTTTTTAAAGAAAAGGTACTTTTTAAAGAAAAGGTACTTTTTAAAGAAAAGGTACTTTTTAAAGAAAAGGTACTTTTTGAAGAAAAGTTACATTTTTCAGCAAATTTACTTTTTTGAGAAAAGGTACTTTTTTAAGCAGTCGTACTTTTTTTTTAAAGAAAATGTACTTGTTTTAAGAAAAGGCGATTCTTTGAGAAAAGATACTTAAGAATAGGCAATTTTTTAGGAAAATATAATTTCTTAAGAAAAGATACTTGTTTAAGAAGAGATATTTTTTTTGAAATTTAGTTTTTAAGAAAAAGTACTTCTTTAAGAAAAGGTTCTTTTTAAAAAATGGTGCTTCACTTTTGTAAGACAAGGTACTTTCTATGACAAGGTAATTTTTTAAGGAAAGGTACTTTTTTAAAAAAGTTACATTGTGAAGAGAAGGTAGTTTTTTTTAAGAAAAAATAATTTTTTTGGAAAAGGTACTGTTTTTAAGAATAGGTGCTTTTTTAAGAAAAGGTATCTTTTCAAGAAAATTTACTTGTTTTAAGAAAAGGTCTTCTTAAGAATATGTAATTTTTTTAAGAAAAGTTTGTAAAAAAGTACTTTTTTAAGAAAAGGTACAAAAAAGTACTTCGTTAAGAAATTTTACTTTTTTAAGAAAAAGTAATTTTTAAGAAAAGTTACTTTTTGAAGCAAACAGTTTTTTTAGAAAATGTACTATTTTAAGAAAAGGTACTTCTATAAGCAAAAGTTTTTTTTAATAAATTTTACTTTTTTAGGAAAAGGTATTTTTTAAGGAAAGGTACTTTTTCAAGAAAATGTATTTTTTAAAAAAAGGTACTTTGTAAAGAAAAGTTTGTAAGAGTAAGTACTTTTTTAAGAAATGTTACTTTTAAAAAAAAAAGTACTTTTTAAGAAAAGTAACTTTATGAAGAAGAGATATTTTGTATAACAAAAAATATTTTTTAATAAATTTTACTTTTGGGGAAAAGGAATTTTTTAAGAAAAGCACTCTTTTAAGAAAAGTTACCATTTTAAGAAAGGGAAGTCTTTTACGAAAAAATGATATTTTCAGAAAATGTACTTTTTTAAGAAAATGTACTGTTTTAAGAAATTGTACTTTTTTTTAAGGAAATTTAATATTTTAAGAAAAGGGAATCCGATTTAAGAAATTATTATTTTTTCAAAAACTGTAAATTTATTAAGAAAATGTACTTTTTTTTAAAGTAAAGTTACTTTTTTAAGAGAATGTACTCTTTTGAGAAAATGTACTTTGTAAGAAAATTTACTTTTTTAACAAAATGTAAATTTTGACAATATCTTCATACGATATTGCATATTTATATATTAATTTGGTAGAAGGTACGAAATGTACTAATTCTCCCCTTTTTGAATTATTTTCTCCCCTAATCGTTCGAATTACCTCAATTACATTTGATAGTTACAAATGTCTGCACCTGCACACTTGAATTTTTCAACCCTCTAATGCTTTCCTTTATTTTTTCGAAAATAGATTTAGTTATCAAATCGAAAGCAATTTGAAATTAATCAAGCAAAATGATCTTGAACAGTTCCATAATGAGTTCTTGGCCTATAAAGAGAAAGTGGCCGAAGAGCAGCAAAGTGTACTATTGCATAATTATTCGGAAGAGAAGGAAAGGTAAGTGAACAAAAATTTGTGTACACGTAGCACAAAAAACGACTGATCTCAATTAAAATTATACAGCCGCATTCAATATATCAAAGATTTGGAGGAAAAAATCAAAGCCGAAGATGACAAGGAAGAAGCAACATTGGCTCATATTAAAAATCGAGGCGATATCATTGTTATACTAAGATATACCTTATGGAATCTATCGGATATATTACGACATGTAGATCGCCCACCTAGAGTTTATTCTGTGCGTTATCCCAACTCATATTTAAAATTACCTCTTCTGAAATTCGAAATGCTAACAGTGCGTGCTTGTGTCCCGAATTTATATGAGGAAAATAGTAAAACCCTTTCTTTATTCATTTTATGGTACATATTTATTGTCATTCATTTCATTTCAGCTAAATTACTTTTAAACTCTGTGGAGAAAAAAGTTAAAATTGTAATGGCAGCATATTTAGCATTGACCAGAACATCCGCTGGTAAGAAGTCAACACAGTTCAAGGATACCGAGGAAGATCTTTGTGAATTATATCATAAAAATTTCCTGCTAAATGCCGAAGATGATTATGGTATGGAGGAGAAATCGGATACAAAACAGGAGCCAGTTTTGCTTGAAGACACTACTAAAACAACGGATCATGTGCCCAATCGCAAACAAATAAAACTACAAAGTGCCAAACTAGTTGAAGAACTTATGAAAAAGGATGATGCGTAGATATTTTTCTATACAAGATTCAAACATTTCACATCATTTCAAATTGAAAATTGCTTTTCTTTTTTACTAAATAAAATAATAGGTAGTTTTTTTATGTAAAAGCTTTTATAAAAAAAACACAGTACTGGTATTTTTTAAGTTCGCTTCAAATCAGGATAGAAACTTTATAGGAGGCCAAAGATTTGTGCAGCTTCAGCTTTGAATATCAAAGATGTTACATAATCAAATTCAATTCTAAATTCTAAGAATTTATTTAAAAGGTTGATGACGGCGTGTACACCGGTGGCCCATAACGGATTTGATGTTTTCTCTATTTTTTTGTTTTTTTTTTTGCTAAATAATATTTTTTGTGCAAGGTGCGGCCAGATAGAGCAACGTATGATTTTTGCTGGCACATGGAGCTGTCCTCAACGTGTTAAGTAATTCCAAATAAAATCATACGATTTTCGGTAAAAATATACTTTGATGACCTTAATTTTTTTATGTTTCCCTGAAGCATTATACATTTCTGTGGTCACAAGCAATAACCGCCTAACTCGAAAATCATGCTTTCGAGAAAAATAGCTTTTTATATAAATGTAATGGGGCTTCATTAAATTAAATAACTGTGTTAGAGAAATGGGGATTTCACGCAAATATAAATTTTTTTTAGCAGAATATGATAGCATACATAACTCAAATCGGCGAAAATCATTGTTTTGAGAAAAATAACTGTTTATATAAATGTAATAGGGCTTTATTACGACTTAAAATAACTTTAAATAACAGTGTTAGAAAAATGGGGATTTCACGTAAATATAAAGCGTTTTTAGAAGAATATGATGGCATACTTAACTCAAATTGTTCTTAAGTCGACTTAGGCGGTTATCGCTTGTGACCACAGATTTGAGAATGTTAAACATGGTGATTCTAGGAACATATTTTTTAAATTTATTGGCATTTAAATATTATTGAAGGAATATCAAAATCCGATTGATATACAAACATTAAAATTTAAGAACAACTTCAGTTATATTCTCGCATATTTTGGTAAGATATTTTCTAAGTTTCAGTATGGAGAACTTCAGGATTCCACTTGTTGACGGTATTTTACACAGCCGTACCATGTAAAAATCGAGTTTTCTATGGTTACATGTGAACAATATTATGTTTTATGGAAAAACATTGTTTATAAAGATTGTTTTCAACATTGTTTTTAAACATTGGTTGATAACAATGTTTATCAACATTGTTTATAAACTTTGTTTATCAACTTTGTTTATCAACATTTTCTATTAACTTTATTTATCAACTTTATTTATATACACTATGACCCTGACCCATTGACCATGACCAATTTCTAGCTCAATAATTTCATATAAACATTATTTATTCATGAAACAATGGAAACTTGATATTTATATAGAGACAACACCAGATGTGAATTCAGAGAGCATTGAAAAGACTAACACCTCTATTATGAGTAGACCCTCTGTCTTAATACCAATTTTTAAAGATAAAAACATTAGTTTCAAACAACACAAAGTTGTTATAAAAAATTCTTTTGGGAATAACCGTTGATTTCGCGAAATTTTTCCTTGTCATATGTGATATTTAAATATAAAGAACTGATATTGAGTTAACAATAGTTTATATTTCCAAAAAGAAAGAAAACATATATTGAATATAGAATGTTCAAATTGATAAAAGTATGAAAAAGGTCTTATATATACAAATTGTTCTAAAAAATATGGAAACAAAAAAAAAAAAAATAAAAATAAAATAAATAAAAACAAGTAAGAAAATTATAGTCGGTCTAGACCGACTATATGATACCCTATACCGTGAGTTAAGAGACCCTATCTCTCAGGCCCAACTAACTGGATATAGAAAATAAGCATAAACCAAATTTGAGTGGGATTTTTATTAATTTTTTCGGCTGCAGATATGAAAAAGTTCATATCGAATGCTATATCTATATGGGGACTAGGCCCAAAAATGGACCGATCCTGACTATGTTTGGTAAAGTCTCTTGTATTTTGCAAAAATATATACAAACAAAATTTGAGAAGAATCAGTGCAATATTTTTGTTTTTTATTTTTTATGGGGGCTAGGTCTGAACATAGACCGATTCTCACCAATTTCAATAGCGTTCATCCCATGGCCGATAAAAGATTAAATACCAAATTTCATCGAAATATATTGATATTTGCGACCTGCAGTTTGATTACAAGCTTTACATGGACACACAGATGGACGGACGGACGGACGGACGGACGGACGGACGGACGGACATCGTTAAATCGAATTAGATAGTGATTCTGATTCGATCGGTATAATTAAAGATGGGTGTAAGTCAAATATTTTTGGTTGTTACAAACAGCAGCACAAAGTCATTATACCCAAACCACATAGTGGTATAGGGTATAATTAAGATGTCATAGCTCTGGTTATAATACTATATGTATATGTCAAATTTGTTAGTGATGATACAATTTTTCTCTACATCCAGAAACGCGGACTGGAATATATTTTTTATCTTCTTTTTCTAATATACTATTTCATTAATATTCAGGCTTAGAAGTAAACCTGGGAATTTAATGACCTTGTGAGATTAAACTACGGAATGAACTATAAATTGGTAAACTAATGACTTGTAATACAATATATTAGATTCACAATTTTTGGCATATTTTTTTTAGAACCTCTTTTTATATACCGCCCAAAATCTTAAAGGAGGTTTTAAAAAATTCTTATTTTTGATTTATATCATTTTAATGATTGAGTTAGAAATTAAATCAGGAAGGTTCTTTTTTAAGGAAAGGCCTTTTTTAAGTAAATGTCGTTTAAAAAAAGTACTTTTCTAGAAAGCTTAGGTTTTTCAGAAAGGTATATTTTTAAGAAAAGTTTTTTTAAATGATATGTCCATATTTAAGAAAATTAACTTTTCGAAAGGGGTTTTTTAAAGAAAATGTACTCTTAAGAACTGGTACGTTTTTAAGAATTGGTACGTTTTTAAGAAGAGGTTATTCTTTAAGAAAAGATACTTCCTAAGAAAATTTACTTTTTTAAGGAAACGTACTTTTTTAAGAAAATTAAGCGTAATTTTTTTACAGAAAGGTACTTTTTATTTTTGATTTATATCATTTTAATGATTGAGTTAGAAATTAAATCAGGAAGGTTCTTTTTTAAGGAAAGGCCTTTTTTAAGTAAATGTCGTTTAAAAAAAGTACTTTTCTAGAAAGCTTAGGTTTTTCAGAAAGGTATATTTTTAAGAAAAGTTTTTTAAAATGATATGTCCATATTTAAGAAAATTAACTTTTCGAAAGGGGTTTTTTAAAGAAAATGTACTCTTAAGAACTGGTACGTTTTTAAGAATTGGTACGTTTTTAAGAAGAGGTTATTCTTTAAGAAAAGATACTTCCTAAGAAAATTTACTTTTTTAAGGAAACGTACTTTTTTAAGAAAATTAAGCGTAATTTTTTTACAGAAAGGTACTTTTTAAGAAAAGGTTTTTAAGAAAATGCATCTTTTTAAAGTAAGTTATATTTTTTTTTATGAAAATTCACTTTTTTAAGAAAAGGAAATAAGAAAATAAAATTTTTAAGAAAGTGTATGTTTTTAAGAAAGAGTACTTTTTAAGAAAATATACTTTTTTTTGAGAAAGGGTTGTTATATAGAAAAGGTACTTTTTTAAAGAAATTTACTTCTCAAGGAAATGTACTTTTTTCAAATAAGGTTCTATAAGAAATTGTACGTTTTAAAGAAAATTAAGATAAAGAACTTTTTACGAAAATGAAGATAAAGTAATTTTTTAAGAAAAAGTTCTTTTTTAAAAAAAGGTACTTTTTTTTTAGAAAGAGTGCCATGTTAAGAAAATATATTTTTGTAAGAAAAAATACTTCTTTAAGAAAATTAACTTTTTTGAGACAAGTTATTTTTTTTTATAAATTTTATTATTCTAAGAAAATGTATGATACGTTTTTTTTGGAAAACGTATTTTTTTTTTTTTACAGAAAGATAAAAAGTATTTTTCTTTAACCCATTAACCGCCAAAATGAAACTAGCAGTGATATTTTTCCGAAACGTTAATTTTTCTATTTTTTGTAAACTAAATAAAAATAAATAAAAGAAAAAACTGAAAAAAATTCTTTAGGTAAGGTATAAAGTATGTGTACTCCATTGGGTGCAGCGACTCCTTATAGGTGAAATTTTTGAAAACATAGTTTTTCGACTCATAATGTTTTTAAACATTTTTTTACATTGCCAGCGCACTTTTGCATGACATACTACACATCTTAATGGTTTTTCCATTTTTTTAGGGTAGTGACCTATACCATCTTGTGGTAATCTTGGAACCGATGAAGATGAAGGTCGAGCTTTACTTTGATTGTTTTGATGTAAGTAGTACCTAGCAAGAGAGCGACGGAATAAAAGCTGATCCATTCTGTCACTACGATTCATTACGTGTAACCGCCAGGCGTTTGCAATAGCCATATCTATTATATAGGTAAAAAGTACCCACCACCATTTTTTACTGCGAATTGCAATCCTGTAAAGTAAAATAGACTGATCCAATTCATCTACTCCACCCATATGTTTGTTGTAAGTCTGAAAAGCTTTTGGAATACTAACATCAATTTTTTGACGTTGAGACCAACGTTTTACAATACCTAATGGCTCAATTGCGTCATAGTTTGTTGCCATAGTACATTTTGTTTATCAAACCAGTAATCGAACGAGGCACGATCTTCCTTTTTCAATTCCTTTATGCTTTTGATAGGACATTTTTTGGTTCTATTTTCTCGTATGGTTCCCGTGGCACGATATCCTTCTATTTTGAGTTCCACTAAAAGGTTATAGTTCGTAAAAAAATTATCGAAAAATACTTCGTGCTTTGCTGGGCCAGTCTCCATCTTCTGAAGTAATTTTTTAACTACTCTTGATCCTAAGGGGTCAGTGGAATTTTCGTCGGATTTTCCACAATAAAAATCAAATGTATAGCAATATCCCGTGGAACTAGCTGCTACCCAGTTTTTAAAGCCAAACCGCACCGGTTTTCCTCTGATAAACTGTTTAGCGGGATGGTGACCAAAATATTTTACCATGGACTCATCAATTGAAATATGCTCGTGTAGTATACCCCACTGAAGGAATTATTTCATTACAACATCAGCTAATGAACGAACTTTAAACATTTTGTCCCTGCTAGTACCAGCTTCGTCATTATTCACAAGATGGATATTCTTTTTTATATCTCTATATCTTTGTCTGGTCATTGATTTTGATATCGTTTCAATACCTACATCTTCATCGTAGGACCAGTACAAATCCTCTCTGGGTAATTTGTGATACCCAGACAATATCAATATACCTATAAACTTCTTCAAGTCGGTAGAGTCTAATTGAAAGTTATGCCGGTTGTTTTGATTGGCATATAAATTTGAGTTTGATATAATCAAGTTTATAACTTCATCGTCAAAGATTTTCTCAAATATTTGTACTGGGGTAAGATCATGAAGCTGATTCTTTACATCTTCTTGTCTGTCTAGCATACCAGGGAACTCCTGACCTATTGAAGAGTACGTTGGTAAACACTTGCGCCATATTGGTTCTTGACGGCGACTTCTCTTGACCTTATATCGGCTAATGGTTCATCACCGCTGCTATCGTTTTCCTCACATCGAAATACCTCTATAGCACCAGACACGTCTTGCGGCAAAAAGTTTCCAACCATGTTCTCGGGTGGTATTAATGCAAAGTGATACTTCTGATCACCATCACCATCTTCTAAAATGGAGTTTACTGCTTCTTCTAAGCCCTTGAAAGCGTTAGAAATGTTAAAACGTTTTGAATTCATCGTAAATAACAAGTATAAAAAACTTCAAATTGTGCACGCGATACTTTTATACACGTGATCTGATAAAGATCTCTCACTAAACTAAAACAATTGTAAACATTATTTAAATAAGTCATAATAGTTTCTTATTTTGGGATTTCCCTTTTTATATAAATACGTTTGCAAGTATACTTGTGTATTTCTGCATGTGATACAGCGATAGTGTTGCCACAATTTTTATATGGATTCCACCGTTGTACCCAACTAAGTACAGTGATATTCCAAACAAAAAATGTTTGTGATTATAAACTGGAATCGACTTATTCATAATTTATTTTATAAAGGAGAATGTACACTATAAAATTGCATATGTAAAATAAAAAAAAAATTTATGAAAAAAGAAAGAAATAATAAAAGGACGGACATACTTGCATGCTTGAGGATACTGTAAGTTCAAAGTTCATTCTATGACAGTTGTCATCGATATAGCTGCAATTTTTTTTCTTTTTTAAATTCAACATTTTTCATGTTTTAACGAATTCACAAAAAACCATTATTACTTTTAAAGTCTAATAGCTGGCTTCCTTTTTCTGGGTCAACTCAATTGGGTACAGAGGCGCCAAATGGGTTAAGAAAATATTTTAAAGATATGTATCTTTTTAAAGTAAGGTCCTTTTTTATGGTTTTTTTAAAGAAAATGGTATTTAAGAAAGAGTATTTATATTCTATACCACTGTGGTCAGTGTATAATGAGTTTATGAAGTCCGTCCTTCTGTCCGCCTGACCATCTGTGCGTCCGATTGTGTGTCCATGGAAACCTTGTATATATGAATATATTTTGACGAAATTTGGTATGCTAAATTTTATCAACCATAGGACGCTATTAAAATTGGCGAAAATCGGTGCACATCCAGACTTAGTCTCCATACAAATGACCCCTATGAGACCGACTTAAATTGCCATATGATCAAAATTATCATATATATCTCGGTCAATTTTGGTGTGTGTGTGTGTAGTCCAAAAATAAACCCTGTTGGACAATGCTTATTCATAGCCCTCATATAAAGTTGCTTTCCGAAATTAACTTAATCTATCAATTCAATTGAATTAGAGTTTTATTGAGACTAAAAAATTTAGATCATAAATAACCAAAATATAGCTCAGATTTTTCGCAAATTTGTTCAGGATCGGTCTATTCTTCTACCTAGTTCCCATATAAATATAACATCCGTTTTGTACTTTTTCATATCCGAATGCAAAAAAAAAAAAAATCATGTGAGCCCGATCACAAGGGAGATGTGTAAACATCTAATAATTAAAGAAAACATCATCATATTTTCCAGTGCATAAAAAATAAGTCGATTATGCTGTTTTCTGAAATTCAATTGATGTTTTCTGGAATGCAATTGATGTTTTCTGAAACACAATTGATGTTTTCTGAAATACAATTGATGTTTTCTGAAATTCTATTGATGTTTTCTGAAATTCTATTTATATTTTCTGAAATTCAAATGATGTTTTCTGAAATACAATTGATGTTTTCTGAAATTCTATTGATGTTTTCTGAAATTCTATTTATATTTTCTGAAATTCAAATGATGTTTTCTGAAATACAATTGATGTTTTCTGAAATACCATTGATGTTTTCTGAAATTCTATTGATGTTTTCTGAAATTCAATTGATGTTTTCTGAAACTCGAATGATGTTTTCTGAAATTATATTGATGTTTTCTGAAATTCTATTTATGTTTTCTGAAATTCAAATGATGTTTTCTGAAACTCGAATGATGTTTTCTGAAATTATATTGATGTTTTCTGAAATTCTATTGATGTTTTCTGAAATTCAATTGATGTTTTCTGAAACTCGAATGATGTTTTCTGAAATTCTATTTATGTTTTCTGAAATTCAAATGATGTTTTCTGAAATTATATTGATGTTTTCTGAAATTATATTGATGTTTTCTGAAATTCAATTGATGTTTTCTGAAACTCGAATGATGTTTTCTGAAATTATATTGATGTTTTCTGAAATTCTATTTATGTTTTCTGAAATTCAAATGATGTTTTCTGAAACTCGAATGCTGTTTTCTGAAATTATATTGATGTTTTCTGAAATTCTATTGATGTTTTCTGAAATTCAATTGATGTTTTCTGAAACTCGAATGATGTTTTCTGAAATTCTATTTATGTTTTCTGAAATTCAAATGATGTTTTCTGAAATTATATTGATGGTTTCTGAAATACAATTGATGTTTTCTGAAATTATATTGATGTTTTCTGAAATTATATTGATGTTTTCTGAAATTCAATTGATGTTTTCTGAAACTCGAATGATGTTTTCTGAAATTATATTGATGTTTTCTGAAATTCTATTTATGTTTTCTGAAATTCAAATGATGTTTTCTGAAATTATATTGATGGTTTCTGAAATACAATTGATGTTTTCTGAAATTATATTAATGTTTTCTGAAATTCTATTTATGCTCTCTGAAATTCAAATGATGTTTTCTGAAATTATATTGATGGTTTTTGAAATACAATTGATGTTTTCTGAAATTCTATTTATGTTTTCTGAAATTCAAATGATGTTTTCTGAAATTCAAATGATGTTTTCTGAAATCCAAATGATGTTTTCTGAAATCATATTGATGGTTTCTGAAATTATATTGATGGTTTCTGAAATACAATTGATGTTTTTCGAAAGACAATTGGAAAATGTTTAGAAAAGAACATATCATAATTTTTTCACCAATACAATCATAAGTCACACAGCGTTATCTGCTTCAGCTCACACCGATATGAGTTACGCTGTTTTTGTGATTGTATTGTTAAATAGAAATTTACCCCCCTGCGCGTATAGATGTTTACACATCAAAAATGTAATAACAACGTCACTCAAATCGGTTTATGCGTATGTTCCATATCCAATTAGTTGGACGTAAGAGATAGGTTTTCTAAATGCATGGTATAGGGTATGGTATGGACGATCTAGATCTACTATAATTTTCTTAGTTTTATTTTCATTTTTTTTTTTTAAACTACATTTTAAGAAAATGTACTTTTCTTAAGAAAAGGAATTATTTAAGAAAAGGTACTTTTTAAGAAAAATAACTTTTTTTAAATACTTATATGAATGTACTGCTTTAAAGGGCACTATACACTTGTCAAATTCACATCAAGCGTTATGGTGGTATTAGTGAATATTTGATTGTATTTGTGTCACCGACAAAATCTAAATTTTTTGATTTCCAATCAAGCGCCGTCGCACAGTACTTTGTCCAATACACAAAAATCAAAAAAAAAAAAGTTATCACCATTGTAAATGAAATTAGTATTTTCTTTAAGGTACTTAGTTAACTCATTCGTATAAGAACGACCATGCTGATATAACATCTTTTCTCGTCACTAGGGGTCGCTAAAATCAAGTATTTTTCAATATAAATAAAATTAATAAAAAAAAAATGTTTTAGGTTCACAAAAATAGTTGTCAAAAATTCATTTTTTGAGATATCAATAACTTTTTTATTTTGTTTAATTACTCGAAACATTGCCAATAAGCAAAAAATATTATGGAGGTTAAATATTTCGATGATAATGTACTTTGTAAAACTTTGAAATACTAGTTTTATTTGTGTTGTTAGCTTAAAAATCAAAAAGTTTGGTGGAGTTCTAAAAAAATAGTATTAACGGATTTTCGTAGTATATTTTTATTTTGAAGCTTATACCTTTTGCTTTTAGAATCTTTAACCAGAACTTGCCCGTTTTACCTACAACAATTTTTTTTTATTTTTTTTTAGAAATGTCTAAAATCATGGTTTGGTAATTTTAAGTTAAATGGTTTTTCTTTAATTTGTTTTTTTTTTATGCAGAAGTACTTGAAAATAGATAAGCATTCTTCAAAAATTAAAAATAAATTTTAGCTAAAAACACTTTTTTGTTTACAAGTCGAGAATTACATAAATTTTTTGTTGAAATTACAAAAATTTCTTAAGTTTTAAAAAATTAAAAAAAAAAAAATAGTGTAAATTGTTTTTTTTTTTTTACTTTTTTTTAAGTGCCTAGACTTTCACCTATTAGGGGGGAAAAAAGTAGTTGCCCATTTTGATGACAACTATAAAAAAAATAAATAAATGTTAACGCCTATGTAATGCACTTTTATACCCTATATGTTGTGCAAATTGGCAACAGGCTAAAAAAAAAATAAATAAATTACAACAACACTTAAATTACTAAACAAAAATCTTGATTTACAACAATAACTTTTTATTATTCATTTCTTTAAATTTCTATTACTTTCATCGTCATTCCTTACATTCTTAAAACCAGTCATTACCGTTACTTTTTACAATAATAAAAGTGAAAGAATAAAGTCAATTTAAATTTGTCAATTGTTTAAGTGCAGTGTTTAACAATATTTAATTTAAATTGAACGAAAATCGTGTAAATTAATTTTATAATGGGTTCTTCATTAAAAAATTCTGATTTGGTTGAGTGCTGGTTATCAGCACCTCCAAATAACAAAATATCTGTATTAAAAAAATTTGTAGAACGCAATATTGGAAAACGAAATTTAAAAAAATTAAACATACATCAAAAAGTTTATATTTTCAATTCTCAAATGAGCACTTATTGGAAAGCAAGTAAATATAATCGAAGTGTGTTTGAAAAGAAGTATTCCAAATGGTTAAACTGGCTGTTTTTTAGTACAGACAATGTAAGTTTAATAAATTTTTAATAATAATAAAAAGAGTAAAAAAAATATTTTTTAGCAACCTAGTACAAGTGAAATATGTCGTAAAAACTTAGATGAAGGAAAAAACAGAAATACAGCTCCAATAGCAGAGGAACAACAAGCAGAAGCAGAAGAACAACAAGTTGAGGCAACACCAGTGACAGTGGAAACAGAAGCAATGCAAGCAACAACATCAACACAAAAAAAAAAAAAAACAAAACAAGGTAGACCAGCAAAACAATTTCACGAATTGTCACTAAGAGTAAAACATCGTAAAACTGCTGAGTTGATTGACAGATATTCTCTAGCAGAATTGGAATTTGCTGTCGAAAAATTAAAAAAATCTGAAATCAGTAAGAATAACCAAAAAACCTTACTACCTTCTGCAGCTTTGGCTCTGTATATGGACTTAGACCTTTCAGAAAAAAAGTACAATGTTCTTCGTCAAACAATTAACATCTTACATCCAAACTGTTTGCCCTCCTTATATGCCTTACAATGCGAAAAACGAGAAATTGTTCCGCTTTTTACGGCTACAGAAACATCAGCAGAAGTAAACTTAAAATATTTAATGCGTAGAACAGCAGAAGGAATACTGGGGCTATGTGAAGAGTAAGATGAATTTGTCTAAATTGTCTTTAATTTGTAAGTGGGGCATGGATGGCAGTTCTGGCCATAGCCAATATAAACAAAAATTTGCAGATTCTACCAAGACAGACGAGTTTATGTTCTTCATAGCATTTGTACCTCTTAAATAAGTAAAGTGTAAATCAGAAGGTTGGCAATATATTTGGTTGTTACAAGAAATCTGTTTCCTGAAATTTTTTTAAAATTTTCAATGAGCCATTTTCTATTTAAAAAACCATGAATTTTTAAATAATGAAAATTTTCGGCCACAAAAACAAGTGTTAATATAATTTTTTATATACCACCAAATTAAACAACTTTTGTACCATATAAATTTTCACTCAGTTAACGTTTCACTTCTTCTATTATTTGAGAATGGTAAACATTACAACTCAGAAGGAAATTTGGATCAACAAGGCTTCATCTTCGACACGATTCTGTAGGCCAATTAAATTTATTTTATCGAAAGAAAATGCTGAACTTGTACGTGAAGAATACAAGACAATGACAAAATCAATAGAAAGTCTAGAAACCGATATTATAAAAAGAAACGGTAGAGTTTTAAAAGTTTGTTATGAAATGCATTGTACCATGATAGACGGATCAGTGGCAAATGTAATCAGCAATACAAATTCATCAAGTCGATGCTTCATTTGTAAGTCAAGTCCAACCCAAATGAACAAAATCGACTTCGTAAGAGAACCAATTGTAGACAACTATAAATTTGGTCTTTCCACATTACATTCCTGGATACGTTTCTTAGAATGTGTGTTACACATTGCCTACCGACTTGGATTCAAAAAATGGCGCGTTAGTGAAGAAACCAGAGGAGAATTAAAAAAAAAAAAGCAATCCAACATCAATTTAAAACAAGAAAGGGATTGGTTATTGATCAAGTCAAATCTGGATTTGGCACAACGAATGACGGCAATACGGCTAGGCGATTTTTTGAAAAGAGTGTTATATCCGCAGAAATTACTGGAATAAATAAAGATTTAATTGAAAATTTCCATATAATATTAAGGGTGCTCTCTTGTGGGATACCAATAAATAATGAAAAATTCGAAGAACTTTTAATAACCACAAGAAACATATATTTATCCCACTATAGTTGGTTTTATATGCCCAGTAGTGTACACAAAGTTCTGATACACGGATGTGACGTTATTAAGTTTTTTGATATTCCAATAGGTTTGTTAGCACTTAACTTTTTTATATAAAACAGTATTCTTTTATAATTTTTTTTTTAAGGATGTTTGTCTGAAGAAGCTATTGAAGCTAACCACAAAAATGTTTGAAAGGTCCGATTATCACATACACGAAAATCATCCAGAGAAAATACAAACAAGGATTTAATGACCCATTTGTTGTTGGGTTCAGATCCTGTGTTGTCGTCAAACAGAAAGCTAAATAAAAAAACAAATAAAACTAATGACGAAGAATTAGAAAAATATTTTGTAAAGGAAAGTGTAAATGTTGAAATACATGCTAGTTCTTCTTCTAGTGAATCGTATCCTTCGGAAGAATCCAGTGGCGATCAATAAAATGTTTTTTCTTTTTGTTATACTCTAAAAAGCTGTTCCGTAAACAAATTAATAAATATTTATTTTATATTACAAAAAGTATTTATTTATAAAAACTTTTTCCATCATGCTTTTATTATTTTTTTGGTAGTAGTTAATTTAAAATTCAGGATATATGTGTGTCCTTGCGCTGTTTCTGTAAAAATTGTATACATTTTTTATTATTTCGACAAAGGAAAAAAATTTTTTTCAACATTGTAATCAGAATAGAAGCTTTTTTCAAAATTTAAGATTCAGGATGTACGACAGGTGTGAATGTCCTTGTGCCGACGTGGAGTTTTTTTTTTAATTTGGACTGAAGAAGAATAAAAATTTTGACAATTGGATGGTTTCCAGAGCGTATTTTGGCTTTTAAGAAAAAGGATGTATGACAGCAAAACGAGTCCTTGCAGCAATTTAAACAAAATTTAACAGAAATTGTTATTACGTTATATCTACAATTATAACAAGTTTCTAAGTCGTTAAAAGCCGAATTGTAGATTTTATTCAAAATTTTAAGGTCAGGATGTATGGGAGGTATGAGTGTCCTTGCACCAATTTTTAAAAAAAATCGTTTTTTTTTTCTAATTTTGACAAACAAAACCAGCATGCCAATTTTTATTCATATACGATAACGCCTTCTATTTTTGTCCCTTCCTTATATGGGATCAAAGCACTGTGCGTCGGCGTCACACATACAAACAAATTTTCACTAATACCAACATAATGCTTGATGGTGAATTTGACAACTGTATAATACCAAGATATTGAGAAACGGTAGATGTTTTAAGACATTAAATTTTTTTAAGAAAGCTTATTTTTAAAGGAAAGTTACTACTAAGAAATGGTACGTTTTTAAGAAATGGTATAATTTTAAGATTTACTTTTTTAGAAAAGTTAATTTTTTAATAAAATATACGTTTTTAAGGAAATATGCGATGCTTTTTTAAGATAGCGTAATTTATTTTACAGAAAGGTACTTTTCGAAGAAAAGGTTTATAAGGAAATGTATCTTTTTAAAGTAAGGTACGTTTCTGAAGAAAATTCACTTATTTAAGAAAAGGAAATAATAAAATAAAATTTTTAAGAAAGTGTTTTTTAAGAAAATATACTTTTAAAGAAAACATGCTTTTTTAAGAAGGTACTTTTTTAAGATTTTTACTTCTTAAATATATGCACTTTTTTAAGAAAAGGTTTTGTACGAAATTGTACTTTTTAAGAAAAGGTACTCTGTAAGGAAATATACTTTTTAAGAAAATGTATCTTTTAGGAAAACCACTTTTTTAAGGAAATGTATCTTTTTAAAGTAAGGTAAGTTTTTTATGAAAATCTACTTATTTAGAATATTTACTTTTTTAAGAACAAGGAATTGTTTTTTTTTTTAAAGAAAATTAGATTTTTGAAGAAAACATACTCTATTTTAAAAAAGGTGCCTTTTTATAAAAGTGTTTTATTTAAAAAGTACCATTTTGTAAAAGATACATTTTTTAAATGGCAATTATTTATAATAAAAATTTTTAATCAAAGATGTAATTTTAAGAAAATTTACAATTTTAAGAAAAGGTGCCGTTTAGGTAAAGGCATTTTTTTAAGTAAAAGTACGGTGGTGAAATTAAAATAATATGAAGTGAAGGAGATCGATTATTACGGTATCCACATATAAAACAAAACCTATAGTAGAATCTCTAAGAAAACTTGATATCAAAAGAGAGAAATAGTTATTAACAACAAAAACAACAATCTGTGACAAGATTGCGATATGCCACACTTAATAAAGGGTCTTGGTAATATACAAAAATTCAATTCGCGGTAATTACCACAGTTGTTAATTATTGATCATGGGCAATCATTCAACACAAGAAAATGATAACCAGACCGTTCGAAGCGCTAAATTGATTTCCCAATAGACACGATGACAATGAAAAATACTGTTTCAAGACCAGTGCCATCTGGTCTTTGTTACTTGTTAACACTGAATTTTGCAAGAACCTCTTAACACTGCGAAGGAATATCTTAATAAATGATATTTTCAGAGACTGTTTAGCATGATAAGGAGAAGCTCTTATGTAAAGAAGTTTAACACCAATATTATTTGCTTGCTGGGTAATGGCATATGTGTAAATCCGAACAAAGTACACATTCAATTAATTTTCAAAATTCAAATTGAAATTTTTTCAAAGGAATGAGCATTGTTAATTAAAGACGTGTTTTTTTTACCATTTTTACGTTAGTTTTTTATAATTTTTTATACATTTTTTTGTTGTTAATTTTTTTATAAAAAACAAAAAAATCTCGTAAAATTACATGAATTTTTGGCAATATATTAAAAAAAACGCAAAAGGCGGCAGCAATTTTTATAAAAACTACTAAAAAAAAAACACAAACATGAGATTCAAGGCAAAACAACTAGAATTAAGTATTCCGGTACCCAGGCCTGTACGTCCGGCGCCTCCACAACAGCATGGATTTTTCGGTAGTGGCTTCGTAAGACAACATATGATGATAGATGAACGTTGGACGTCCAGCTCCCTACAGGAAGAATATCAAACTATGTCGGAACTGCTGCAACATCAATTGAAATTCAATAAATTGGAGAAGGCAATCGGTGATAAAAAACGCTTTCAAATGCATCAAACATTGCGAAAAGAATGTCGTGAGGGTCGCAACCATTTAAGTTATATAAGAGATGGCGCCGATAAGAAAATGATACGAAATCTACTTACAAATCACCGGTATATGCAACGATTGTATAAACATATGCCGTTGCATATGGTGGAGGAGAATATAAACCAACGAACATTTGTTATGCGCAAAGAACGAGATCGTTTGCAGTGTCATTTGGAGAAATTGAAGAAGGAATACGAGGAGAAATTGTTGGAATGTGGCATTGAAGAAAATCGTTTACGTTATCAGAACGAATTCATATTGCAAGAGGAGATAGATGAAAGACAGATGAAGAAGAAAATCGCCAACTCTGATACCCGTTTGGAAGCCGCCCAGACAATACATTCCACTTATAAGAAAATAATTAAAATTCTGCATCACGACGAAATATTTTATGAACCAATTCTGCATTCGCTTGATAACGACATTAAGGATCAGGAACAATTTATAGCGCATATTTTATTTTTGGGTGCTCCAGCCATTAAACGTTTCAAGGAACTTAGTGAACAGCATAGGGTAAGTGTGGAGTTAGAATTGTTATTGAGGCCTCTTTAGATGATTAAAAACTTTGCATTTTAGATAATGTCCGATAAATCTCGTAAATCTCTTCGATCGAGTCTGCAAGAGGTTGTGAGTGCTACTCCATTCGATGGATCTTCAGAACGTAGAAATTATAAAAGCGCTAGCCAGATTAGCTACAAAGTTCGTCGTTATGTTAGAGAAACAAGAAGTATGACTGCGTTAAAGGTACAGCTGGAAGAAGTTGAGAAGAGCATTAAGAATATTAAATTTGCTACATTATCTTCCCAGGAGACAGACACGTATCCCAGGTAATTGGAGGGCATCGTAAATCACCCTGTCATCGGGGTCTTACGAGTTTATGCAGACCTATTATATCGACCGACTTAGGGATGTTCCTAAGTGCTTCAGTCTGTCTCTCCGTGTGTTTGTGTGTTGTACGGTTAATTGTTTTTATTTGCATAACGTCTCAGCTATTTTTATTCTAAATTCTGCAGAGTTGATGGTTTTGCTTGTACTACCCTTTTCAGCCTGTATTCTGTTATATAAAAGCCATGAATTGCACAAAGTCATGTCTAACAAATGGTAAAAAAAAAAAATCGTTACGAATGTTAATTTTGTAGTGACCCATAACAGAGTCTAAAGGGTCGACTCCACCCATATGTCGGTTATACTCTGCCACTACAAAAGGACGTTCAACAGAGATGTATTGTTCCCTTTACTAGTCCCACCTTCTAACTACAGATTTGGGTACTTTGCTGCAAAATCAGATGCTAATCACCAGTGCAATCACCGACTTGTTCTATTGACGTGTCATGCGATTCTTTTTTAGAACTTTTTTATATGGCAGCTAGCAGTTGGGAATATGGCAAAAATATCGCGAAATACCGCGAGTGCCGTATTGTAAAAAAAAATACGGCAGTTTTGATTGGTTGGGATATCACGAGAAAGATGATGCACCTAAATTAAGCTCACCGGTTGCACATTTGTTTTCCTGGCCACAATAGACTTCAAATTTATAACCATATCCAGCTACACATGGTTTGAAACCCAATTTATGAGGTTTATCTGCTAAATACTGTTTAAATACATTTCTAGCTTTTGTTGAACACATTTGTTCATCTACTGATAATTACGCTTCATGCGATTAGATAACTTAGGAGATGCTTTAGTGGTAGTACTATAAAAAGCGGTAACCGGGCTTAAATCCATTGCAGTACTACGGGAGACCTGTTAGGTTTACCTTTTGAGATCTGGAGTCGATCTCTTCACAATTTGGTGAAAGTAAAGTGGTGCATTTATATCAAAGCTTATTGTATTTGGGGTCGCCATTGACTTCTCTCGATTTATATCGAGTTTTTTTTGAGACCGGACAATACATGTTGTTATTGATGGGGTCTCATCCAATGAGTTTCATTTCAGCTTAATTCAGGGGTACACCAAGGTTCTGTTTTTCTCCTTCTCCTTCCCTTTTCCTTATCTTTCTGAACGATCTTCATGATCAAACCTTCAAATCTATATACTCTTTCGCAGATGACAGCAACATTTTTCATTCTTTTTCCTTCAATTGTTGGCCAATCCTTTCGGAGTTTGGGGGCAGAAGGTGAACAATGACCTGTAACAATCCCCGAGTGAGATAAAGTGAATAGGGTTGAGTTTAATGCGCAGAAGACTAAATGTCGCTCGAAAGAAGAATCAATTGTCTTGGTTTTCTAAATCCATGCAAAATTACTTCACTCTTTCCGATCTCCTTAAAATTTATACCAATGTACATCCGACCGAAAGTAGAATACAACTCCCATATGTGTATGAGCCTCAAAATATATTTAGGAGCTATTGGACCGTGTACAAAGAAGAGCTTTGATGCTCTTTAATGACAGTAACAATGACAGTGTAACACTGTTCTATAGATACTACCAAGGGAAGTGTTCTTCTGAGTATAGCAAACTCATTCTAAGTGCCCGAGTTTTAGTTCATACTATCCGTCTCTCTAGTAGATCACATCCATTTGTGGTCTATTATCTAGTTGACCGCATAGCGTATTACAGAGAAAATTCGTTTATCAGTCCAACTAGCTGCATGTGGAATAAACTCCCCGCACAGGTCCTTCCTTGCAGTTACAATCTAATAACATTTAAGTTAAATATCCACAAACAATATTCCCCATTTCCTCCTTCCCATAAGCTATTTTCCTCAAATCAACAAAATGCACCGCATTTGCTTTGATAATAAAAAAAAAAAAACAAAAAATGCTTTGCTTGTTGGTGAATGCAGTGCCTAGATTTTCGGTGGATTCAAATTCATTTATCAAGTCATGTGGTACCCCTAATTCCTCATCAGAGCTTTTATTCTCATTCGCCTCTAAGTTGAACGTTGGATCGACGGCATTGTTGTCGTCAGAAAAATCAAGACCACCTTCATTGTCTTCCCATACTGCTAGAATATCTTCCAGATCTTTAGTACTTAAATTGTACAATTTACGACTTGTTTTGATACTAAGAAAAAAGCATTGACATTGGATAAACAAGTAAGAAAATTATAGTCAGTCTAGACCGACCATACGATACCATGGTTTAGAATCCCTATCTCCTCGGTCCAACTAACTGTATGTAGAAAATAAGCAAAAACCAAATTTGAGTGACATTATTATTAATTTGTGTGGCTGCAGATATGAGAAAGTTCATATCGGGTGCTATTATATGTGGACTAGGTCAAAAAATGGACCGACCCTGACCATATTTGGTAAAGACTTATAATTTTAAAAAATATACACAAACCAAATCTGAGAAAAATCTGTGCAATATTTTTGTTTTTTTTTGATAGATTTAAGTGAAGATCGGGAAGCAGCTCTATATGGGGCATATGACTAGGAATTGTCCAATAGAGATTATTTTTGGACTACTGATTAATGGACACATACAAACCCAATTTTACTAAGATCTATATGATAATTTGGATCTTATGGCAATTTATGTCGATTTCACAAGGGTCATTTGTATGGGGACTAGGTCTGAACATGGACCGATTTTCACCAATTTCAATAGCGTCCATCCTATGGCCGATAAAAGCTTATCACCCCTGTTCTTGAAACCACTATCACAAAAAAAAAAAATCGTAAATGAAAAATTCTTAAATCTACGAGTTTTTTGCTGTTCTCTAATTTCAATAAGAATATTTTTTCTCGTTTTAATTCACATAGAAAAGGCTTTGTGAAATCAAAACAAATACCATTTTTTTTTACTAAGCAGGTCTTAAGAGATAAAAAACTAATTGATATTTAAACTCTTAACATGTTTTTTATTGAACCTTGTCATTATATTAAAAAATTGGACATTAATATTATGAAAAAAAAACGATTTTAAAAAACGTCTACATTTTGCGCTGATTTAAAAAAAAATCGTTATCGGTGATCGATGTTAATAAAACACACTTTTTGCGATGATGCTGTTCTATAACTATAATAAAAACTTTTTATTTACACAATCTATTTTCCACTATAATTTTTTTTAATTATAACATAGATTCTTTATGCACTAATTATTGCAAAAAAAGGAATTTAAAAAAAATTTTACATCAAATCACATATTTTTTATTTTTTTGCATATGTTCGAAACAGTAGTGATGCCAGTCAAATCCTATTTATTTGAATATCGAAATTTTTTTTGGTGATGCCTTACTTTTTAAAAATAGAAAAGTCATTTTTAATTGAATGAAATTGAAGAACAAAAACAATTAAATGAACAAATAAGTTCTTATTTTAAAAGAAAATATTTTTCTTTATACTTTTTCTATAAACTTGAGAAAAAACATGCACAAAATACTTAAAAGTTTTTTGTGAAACTGAATAAAGTACCATATGGCACCTCGGTTTCTAGATAACATATGTTCTTAACTCAAACATATGTTTCCATTAAATAAATAAAAAAGTGGTTTCAAGAAACCCAAAATTTCAACTTCATCTGATTTTAAATTCACTCTTATTCAAATAACAACGTTTCAAGAACAGGGCTGATAGTCTATTACATTTCACTCACACAAATTTCAATAACCAATTATTATATTTGTGCAATAAGTGAATGGCATTATTTGAACGTCGTTTGTATTTTGTTGGTTCAGTTTCATGTATTAGAGTCCAGCAATAGTGTCCCAGCAAGTCTCTTGATAATTTCTTTCAATTTTCATTAAATTTTAGTGAGAACGCTTCCCTTGTCCGTCGCTCACCGCACCTAAGTTTTGTGGAAAAAATCTAAATGCGAATGAGGAAAAACCATTTTGAGTGACATTCGTGCACCTAATTCGTGATAATTTTTCAATAGTTCAGCAACAATTTGTCTGTAGTTTTCACTCTTATTGTTTCCAAGAAAACTGTCCACGATGCTCTTGAAAGATTTCGAGGCTGCATATTCTTTCTCCCATAAACATTATGAAAAATTGTCATCATTCAATAGCTTCCTGATCTGAGAGCCAACAAATATGCCTTCTTTGATTTTAGCATATGAAATTTTAGGAAAATCCGCTAACAAATATTTATATGCTGCACCATCTTTGTCCAAAGCCTTGACAAAGTTCTTAAAAAGGCCCAATTTTATGTGCAGCGGCGGAAGAAGAACGTCATTTTGATCAATTAATGGTTTATTTGAAGTGTTTTGTTTTCCTGGTGAATACTCAGTTCTATTTGGCCACTCTGTTCTGTCGAAATGATGACATGTAGCGCGACTATGCCATAGAAAAAGGAAACAATATTTTGTGGCCTGAAATAGATTAATTTACAGTTATTTGCGATGATCTATACTATATATACAAAGAAATTTAAATCACACACCTTAAGATCACCACAGATCTTCCATTTATGATCGTTGTATTTGACTAATGTCAATTTCAGTCATTGATTCGTAATTTTCCTTTGTATTAGTGGAATGAGCAATTGGTATGGATGGTTTTTCATTCCCATTATTCAAAAGAAGAGCCTTTAAACTGTACTTGGAGCCATTAAATCACCATTCAGTTTTGTCATAGGGCTGGTTCATTTTTTGAAATAAACCATCAACACCAGTACAGTATAGAATAGAGTGTTTCTATTCAAAATATGCAGCCAATTCCAAGCTTCTATCGCTATAGATTGTTACTTTTGTCCCAACTGCAAATTGTTTCCACTGCTGCATGCGTGAAGCTAGTAATTTTGCATCTTGCTTCGTTAAATGTAAATCCCGAATTTGATCATTCAGCTCAGCTTGAGTCACTGAATGGCATTCATCACCAGCCTCATACAACATACCAATGCTGGTGAAAGATGTTTCGGACTCACTGCTCGTAGCACTGGAAGTGACTGGTAATGGATCATTTGGTGGACGTTGAACTGGTTTGGAAACCAATGGGACATTCGTGTAAGTAGTAATTTTTAGATTTTTCATATTGAATCCAGCAACTTTTGTTAAACAGAAATAACAATCGGTTTGGTGGGTACTTGACTCTCTCCAAAGTACTGGAATTGAAAAATCGAAATAGATCTTGCCATTTCACCACTTGTATAAAACAGTTCTGCAACTATTGCAAAAAATTGTCGGTGTCCACGGTTTTTCCCAGTTTCTGACAGCAAAACCAAAATAATTAAATATATATATATATATCCTTTTTTTCCAACCAAAAATATTCAAAATATTCACCACACACAAAGCAAAAATTGCTTGAATCAGTAACACACGATCTCCCTGACATGCTTGAACGCTACTCTTATGAAGATTTATGAATGTGGGCTTCTGTCAAATTAATAATTGTGAAATTGTAGTGTCAGTATTGACGGTTTTACAGTATTGCCAACATGCGATAAAAAATGAACAAGACGTAATTGCGAGATTCGAATTCAGCACACCCAGATTAGTTAAAAAACATGCTTCGTTTCTGCAGTAAATTTTTTTTTTTGTAAATTTGTTGACCAGTGTTATTTTCTATATGCAATTTTCTCTAAACTAATGGTTTAAGTTATTATATAGTTGGGCTATAATTTTCTTACTTGTTCATTATTTTTATATTTATTTGACTTATAGAATCAAAACTCAGATGGTTAATAATTTGAAAATGATTTCAAAACTCAACAAAGATACGTTACAGAATCAAACTTTGGATACAAAAATGAAATGTGGCTCTGTACTGAAGGAGGTTTTAATGAATAATTTGTCAGATGATACTATAAAGTAAGTATCTAATTGCATTGTCTAGAAATGAAAAAGGAAAAGGAAATGAAAAAATAATTTATATAATTTACTATTTGCCAATTGCAGAAGATGGGAAAGACTGAAAGCCCTTAATGATGCTATTAAGGCCGAAGATGATTTTCAAGCAAAAACTTTGGCTCACATTAAACATCATTCGGATTATTTTGTTCTGCTACGATTTACTTTATGGAACATCCACGATATAATGCGTCATGTAGGTCCTAGACGCATGCCTTTTATAAAATATCCTGTAAAATATTTATCATTACCTTTACTCAAATATGAAATGTTAGTTATGCAAGCCTGTCCACCCGATCCATTCGAAGTGAATAGTAAGTATTTTGCGGTTTGTTTTCAATTTTCTCCAACTGTCGCTTTAACTATCTCTTCTGTAGTTCCGACTTTAATGAGAGTAGTCCAACAAAAACTGAAATTACTAATGCAGGCTTTTGATAAGAAAATGTTGCCTAAGAACATGCAGGAACTTAAAACTATGTATTGTAATAGCCTGATAGATGTTGCCCATGAAGCAGATGGAGATTCAGTGGACTCTCAAGATCAACTTCAAATCATTAACAATAATACAAGTCGTGAATCTGATATAATAGAAAAGTTTAAAATAAGTGCACCGGTGCCGAATCGTAAACAAATCAAATTGGCCAGTGCCAAAATACTTGAAAGTAGCTTTAAAAAGGAAACTAAGCCAAACGATGCAGTAGTGAAATAATTGAAAAACTTACTCTCAACATTAACTAATATTTTAGTAGTTGTGTGAGGAAGTTTTCGTTTACAAGTTAATGGATTGTTTGACAAAATTTTTCTAACCTTGTGTTATTTCTAACCTTGTGTTATTTTGCATGTGTAAAGTAATTTTTATAAAAATTGTGTATAAAATGTTTAAGATGTATGTTGCATTGAAAAATAATACATTATATGGATGAAAATAAAAAATTTGCTTGAAAACAATAAATATTCACCATGTTCTCAGTAAGATTGCATTTTTCCATGACGGAAACCAGGGTCTCTAATTTGGTTATTTTCAAATTTTTAAACAGAACAAGTAAAACATTTATGGTCGTTCTAGACCGACTATATAATATCCTAAAACAGGAAATTCGATAAGGTCCCTTTGGTCGAACTATGGGTCATAATTACATTGAGAAAATGACCTTAAACAAATTTTAAATGAACATTTTCTGAACTGCCGATATGCAAGACGTCCTAGCCGATGGTATTTTTTATGGAGACTATTTCGAAAAATGGATCGATCATGATAATCCGGATATTACGGCAATTTAAGTTCATTGCATAGAGGTCATTTATGTGCGACCAATAAAAGCTTATATAACGAATTTCATCAAAATATATTTTCATTTGTAAGATGGACACTAGGGTGGCCCTTCGTTATATGGAGGAAAAAAAAAGTGTTCAAACTGTCGGTCTCACCCCCTAGAAATATGCGAATAGCAAAAAACTGAGAAATACAAAGTTTTGGGCCAATCAGAAAACGTTTAGTCATGGCGCAAAGCGATTGAAAATTTCAAGTGTGTTTATATGGGGAAAATATGAGTTTTTTCAGATTTTACGAAAATTTCGTTCTATAATTTAATTTTTCCGACAAGCTGTTACATAATTCGGGATCAGTATTAAACTATCCTTTCAAAAGGCTATAAAGCTTCAAAATCGTATGAAACCTCTCCAAAAAATAGCAAATGCCCCAGACCACTTTTGTGCCAAAAAAAACTAGGTCATGAAATTTGATGGCATTTTTTTCAACTTTTGAGAAATTGATTAAAGCCATCATTCTTTTTTTGGTCTCTATACTTATAAGTACTCAGATATGAAGTATTGTTTTATTACCACGTTGTTAACCTATTGCGCATTGAGACCGAAAATTGGAAATTTTTTTGATAAAATTTTTAAAACTCCTTTTTCAAGTTTGAAAAAATTTTCTTGAACAAAATTTAAAAAACTGAATCTATCACTTTAGGGTTTTATGGAATACATGTTGCAGATTAACTGTGTGAATTTTTAAGTAAATCCCTCTGCCAGAATTTTTTTGACAAGGATTTTATTTTTGCGGATTTCGAGAAAAATTGGATTTTTGTGAAATATTCTGTAAATGTACTCTTTCTTAATACTTTGTATCAAAAATTCATCACTTTTCCACTTTTAAATATTATACTTTATCTTATTAGCCTGGGGTTTCGGAAAAAAATAATATGACCCCATTAACCCTTTTGGAATTGGGGTCACATATGACCCCAAACTAATAAAAGACAATTTATGCAAAAAATTCAAATATTTTGTAAGTGCTATCCAATTTTCAGATGCGACACTTAAAATATAATAACCAAATGTGTAGAAGTTTTGTCCCAAAAATTTGGGATAAATCCGAAAACATTAACCCATTATTTGCCAAGGCCAGCTTTGGATTTTAAGATATTTTAAAATAAAAATGACCTAAAACGAGTTTTTCTAATAAACTCGTTGATACCACTATTTAGAATCTAAGAAAAATAATTCGGTTAATTTTTATTTATTTAACCCTTCAGTGCTCCTGAGATCAAAATTATCCATTGTGATATATCTCTGGTGCAATTATCTGCTTATTGCTCGCGAATATAAATTAAAACAACTTAGGTCATATGTCTGAAAAATAGGACGTTTTTTGAAATTCACTTTGATTTAATTTTGTAATTTATTCAATTAAGAGTAGTATTACTTTATTATTACCTTTTATATATATTATTATATTTGAAATTTACTTTTATTTAATAAACTATTTAAAACTGGGAAATAAAATGGTAGAAGTTTCAAACCATGTAGGTGACATTGAAATAATATAAAGCGACCGATTATAAAAAATCAAAAAATGTCAACCATTATAAGTAATGGCATCTTCACCGATTGACCTGAACATTTTTTTTTTTTGGCGTTTTTATCAATATCCGCCAAATTGGTTGGTGAGGCAGCAAGAAATTCAACTATTACTTTTTTACATAAAGTAATTTTATAACAAAATTGGTTAAAAGTTGTTTTAATTTATATTCGCGAGCAATAAGCAGATAATTGCACCAAAGATATATTACAATGCATTATTTTGATCCCAGGAGCACTGAATGGTTAAATAAATAAAAATTAACCGAATTATTTTTCTTAAATTCTAAATAGTGGTATCAACGAGTTTAATAGAAAAACTCGTTTTAGGTCATTTTTATTTAAAAATATCTTAAAATCCAAAGCTTGCCTTGGCAAATAATGGGTTAACGTTCTCAGATTTATCCCAAATTTTTGGAACGAAACTTCTGCACATTTGCTTATTATATTTTAAGTGTCGCATGCAAAAATTGGACAGCACTTACAAAATATTTGAATTTTTTTAATAAATTGTCTTTTTTTAGCTTGGGGTCATATGTGACCCGAATTCCAAAAGGGTTAATGGAGTCATATTATTTTTTTCCAAAACCCTAGGCCATTAAGATAAAATATAATATTTAAAAGTGGAAAAGTGATGAATTTTTGATACAAAGTATTTAGAAAGAATACATTTACAGAATATTTCACAAAAATCCAATTTTTCTCGAAATCCGCAAAAATAAAATCCTTGTCCAAAAAATTCTGGCAGAGGAATTTACTTAAAAATTCACACAATTAATCTCCAACATGTATTTCATAAAACCCTAAAGTGATAGATTCATTTTTTTAAATTTTGTTCAAGAAAAATTTTCAAACTTGAAAAAGGAGTTTTAAAAATTTTATCAAAAAAATTTCCAATTTTCGGTCTCAATGCGCAGTAGGTTAACAACTTGGTAATAAAACAATACTTCATATCTGAGTACTTATAAGTATTGAGACCAAAAAAAAATGATGGCTTTAATCAATTTCTCAAAAGTTGAAAAAAAATGCCATCAAATTTCATGACCTAGTTTTTTTGGCGCAAAAGTGGTCTGGGGCATTTGCTATTTCTTGGTGAGGTTTCATACGATTTTGAAGTTTTATAGCCTTTTGAAAGGATAATTTAATACTGATCCCGAATTATGTAACAGATTGTCAGAAAAATTAAATTATAGAACGAAATTTTCGTAAAATCTGAAAAAACTCATATTTTCCCCATATAAACACACTTGAAATTTTCAATCGCTTTGCGCCATGACTAAACGTTTTCTGATTGGCCCAAAACTTTGTATTTCTCAGTTTTTTGCTATTCGCATATTTCTAGGGGGTGAGACCGACAGTTTTAACACTTTTTTTTATTAAGGGCCACCCTAATGGACACATATTAATAGACTGAGTTATCGTTATGATTTATAAGTTGACAAAAAAAAATTATTCTACATCATTTCCAATTGTGTGTTCGAATATATGAATTAAGTTTCGGAAATGTTCAAAATATATTTCAGAAGTTATCAAATCTATTCACTCAAACAAGTAAGAGTGTTAAATACGGCCGTGCAGAATCTTTGATACCCTCCATATGTGTCTTAAACTGAGTTTAAAAACTGTTGGTTACGGTTATAATGTTGATATAGTTACAGATAGCTCTTTGCCACAGCCATTCTGTGGGTGTGGGGGTGTAGAAATATTCATATCAGGGTGAAAGTATTAGGTCGGTATAGTAAATCCTCCAAAGGGTTTAGCTTTCTCAGGCCAATCTTAGTTTTGAACTCTAACTTAAGAACCATTTATGATTTCGCATTTAATTCTTCAGCAAAATAGTACTTTCACCCTAAAAAAAATTTATAGCAGAAATAAATATCTAAAGAATTCAAGGCAAATAGTGATGTATGTACATAAAATTTAAATAAACCGGGTGTTCGATTATTTTCAAAAACGAATATTATAAAAGCCATCCAAAAAATGTATGTATCAATTTTATTGTTATTTCTAGGTTTTATAAGATCAATATATCTCTTTTTGAAAATTTGCTTTTAAAAGCCATTTTCTAAAATAAAAAGAAATAGGAAAATTATAGTCGGTCTAGATCAACTATACGATACCCTGTACCATTCGTTTAGAGAAAGGCTCTTAGCTCCAACTAATTGGTTACAGAAAATAAGCATTAACTATATAGAAAATGACATTATCATTAATTTTTTTGCCTTCGGATATGAAAAAGTTTATACTTTATTTGGACCATATTTGGTAAAGTTCGTTATTTTTTGCAAAAACATATACGAACCAAATTTGAGGAAAATCTGTGCAGTATTTTCGTTTTTGATACATTTAAGCATGACTATGAAAATTGTCCTATAAGGTTTATTTTTGGAGCACTAGTTAGTTAATGGCTGTAATATACGCACAAACCAGACGGACAGACGGATGGACGGACATCGTTAAATCGTTTCACAAAATGATTCTGTCGATCGGTATAATAAAAAAAATCGTGTGAGTCCGATCACAGGGGAGATGTGTAAACATCTAGTAAATAAAGATTTCTTATGTCACTTTTTTAAAATCAAACAGAAAGTGTCATCTATGTATCAATTATAACAAATTTGCGGGGTTGTTGAATAATCTATATGTTATACGTTTATATTTCGAAATTTTTAACATTTTACAGTAAATGGTTATTGAATTAGCTGAAACAATTGTGTGTCATAATTTTTTCACCAATACAATCATAAATCACACCGATTTGTCTTACGGCTTACAGCGTAACATGTAAACTCGATTGATCTAAATGTCATTTCCCTCATCCGATCAATCTGAAACTTGGTCCATGCACTTGCTGTGAAAAAAAGATTTAACTTTGACTTAGTTACGCACAGTCACGGAGAGATTTAAAATAGAGTTTTTCTCATCCAATCAATCTGAAACTTGGGCGATATACTTGCTGTAAAGAAAAATTAACTTCGACATAGTCACACACAATCACGGAGTGATTAAACCCCATTTCCCTTTATCCGATCGATCTGAAACTTGGTCGATAGACTTGCTGTGAAAAAAGATTAACCTTGACATAGTCACGCACAGTCACGCATAGTCACGCGTAGTCACGGAGTGATTCAAACCCCATTTCCCCTCATCCGATCTATCTGAAACTTTGTCCATAGACTTGTTGTGGCCAAAGATTAATTTAAAATAGTCACGCAAAGTCACGTGAGTAAAATGATGTTCACGATTAAATTAATTTAAAAAAAATGTGATTATTACCAATGTGATTCTTTTATATTTAATAGCAATAAAACTATCAAACAAAGAAATAAAATAACAGTACAAGGCACTGAAAACACAAGACTTCCAAATTTTATGCATAAGGAGAGAAAGAGTTTTAATAAAAACTTTGCTTTATGGGTTAGATTATTTTATTTTAAATTATTTTTAATTTTTTCCTTCGTAAAATATTTCCACACCGAACTCATTTTAGCAGAAAATTAATATGATTATAGTTTAGTATACTATTTACCTTAAAATTCAATACAAAAATAAAGCATTTGAAATTTTAGGTTTGTTAAATAAATACGGTTTGTTTATGTTATAGTGTTACCATCATTTTTTTAATTTTATAGAAATTGTTAATAACTTTTTAGAAATAAAATAAAATTCTTTGTTTGAATTTAAAAATTATTCCATTAATTATTATTCGATTAATCGGCACAAATTGATCAGATTATTTGTTAGTCGAAAGTCACCACTTTTAAGTTGTTCGATCAAAAAAGTCATAATAGCTAAATCTTTTATCAATTGTATCTGGTTTTAAATCGTAAGTGATGTATATGAGATCGTGTTTAAAAACATAGGCGCTGATATCTGTTCAAACAAACAATTTGATAGTGTGTTGGTGCAGTTTTATTGACAACATCTAGGCCAATATATAGCATTTCATTCAAGAACGTAGAATTCTACGAAAATGCTATTATAACATTTGTGTACCCCATGGTAATGTCATTATATCAGGTGATTTTAATAATCTTTTCGATGACTCAAATCTTATATAATGTCAATGTTTAACTTGTCAGCTGTCAACACAACGAGACCTACACACTTCACGTCAACAAATAGCACTTTGCTTGATCTTTTCTTTACCAGTAATGAAAGTAAAGTCCTTCATTATGACCAGTTAGCAGCACCATCATTTTCGAAGCACGATCTACTCTTCCTATCATACGATTTTGCAATAGAAAACCAGCCCCAAACATTTACTTATCGTGATTTTAATAATATTGATATCTTGGCTTTGGGATATGATCTTTGCATTACTCCATGGGATCAAATTTTCTATTTACCGACTGTTGGAGAACAACTATCATTTCTTAATGGTAAAATTTTAGGAATTTACAACAAACATGTCCTCAACAAAACGAAAACTATTAAAAATAGAGATAGACCTTGGTTCACAATGGAAACCAAGATGCTAATAGAACACCGTGATAATCTGTATCAGAAGTGGAAACGTTACAGGATATCAGAATATCACGACGAATATAAGATGGCTAGGAAAGCGGTTGTTTCCAAAATAAGGCATGATAAGTTTTCCTATTATTTTAATAAATTTAATACAGCTATTGGAAGTAAAAAAACCTGGAAACAAATACGCGAAATTGGAATAAATAAGAAAATTAATCAAGCAATGAATGTTGACATTAATGCGCTAAGTGAAGCTTTTGTAAATATTCCTCTACCAGCCGTAAATAACGAATTTTATGATGATTTTCCCTGTAATAATTTAAACATTCTCAAATTTAACTTTCAGTGTGGAACACTAACAGAGATAGTTGAAAGTTTCAATGCTATTAAATCGAATGCAGTGGGCCTTGATAATATACACCCCAGATTTATAAAAATGATTTTACCATGGATTGTCCGTTTCATAATGTACTTGTTCAACTCAATAATCACTACTAGAATCTTTCCAATGGAGTGGAAACATGCCACAACCAATACCAAAAACGGGTAACGAATACCGCCCGATTGCAATTCTTCCATATCTCTCAAAAGTTTTCGAGCACCTTTTACACAGACAAATTTTTAGGTATTTAAACGACAACAACTTACTTACAGAGCGTCAATCTGGTTTCAGGCCACAACATAGCTGTATAACAGCTTTATCTGATGTAGTTGAGGAGTTAAGAAGTAACATGGATGATGGAAAAATATGTTTTTTGTTTTTATTGGATCACTCAAAGGCATTTGACACGGTGCACCACTCAATTTTATGCCCCAAACTGAAGAGTTTTTTTAACTTTTCTACATTAGTAGTTAGACTCATGTTTTCATATCTCACAAACAGATCCCAATCTGTTGCTAATGGTAGCTCCATCTCAAACTCACTGCAAGTTATAAGAGGGGTACCACAGGGTTCAATCCTTGGACCACTACTTTATTCGATATATGCCAATGATCTTCCACAACAAATTAAATTCTCTAAGGTTCAGATGTACGCTGATGACATTCAGCTATATTTAAGTAGTACCAAGGATTCAATTATTTCCAAAACTCAAGAACTAAATTATGATCTCAAACGTATTCTAAATTGGGCAACGGGTAATGGTCTACGACTTAATCCAAATAAATCTAAGTGTATTATAATAAAGAAGAAAGTGACGCATTTGGAGAATAAGATTAATGTCTTCCTTGGGGCTCTAAAATTGACATCGTGGACTCTGTACAAAATCTCGGAGTTGTGTTTAATGGAACTCTGACTTGGTCAGATCATATTAATCAATCCTGTGGCAGAATTTATAATATGATAAGAAGTTTCTGGTTAACACAGCACTTTACTCCATTGAAAATAAGATTGCTACTTGCTAAAACATATCTTTTACCAACATTACTATATGCGTCTGAGGTTTTCACAGGTTGCAACTCTAGGGATAACAGAAAACTTACTGTAACTTTCAACAACATTATTCGCTATATCTTTGGATTAAGAAAATTTGATCATGTATCCCAATACTCTTGTCATGTCTTACGCATGTCATTTGACAACTATATTAAATTCAAGAACATTATATTTCCACATAAAATTATTATGACAAAGGCTCCAAAATATCTATTTGAACGATTAAAGTTTGCAAGATCTTCCAGAGGGAATCGAATAATTCAATTTAAATACCGGGACCATGCCTCAGAATGTCAATTTTTTATTCTAAATATTCGTCTCTGGAATCAGCTACCTAATGTCATGCAAAATACAAGCAACGCAATAGGGTTTAGAAAATTACTATACCAATACTTTAATTGATTTTTTTGGATTTTTTTAATGTTTTTTAAAATATATAAAATATATAAAATATATAAAATATATAGTGAGTAACTTATCTGATTCCATTACTGTAATTTATACAATACTGTGTCTTGTTGTAATGGAAAATCGCATTTAATAAATAAATACTATTACAAAATACAAATACAAATAATGTTAGATAATTCAAAAAAAAAAAAAATCCTTCTAAATTGATATTCGTTCCTGTCCATCACCATATTTTGATTTAGTTCTAATTTTACATCTTGTATTATTTTTTATCCCCGCAATCTGTAGCAGCCACCTTTGACATTGGCATTAAACCATGTTTCTGAAATGCATACTGCATAAACGTTAGAAGGCTCAAATATGTAACGAAACTTCTTAAGCTTTGTGCATTAATATGAACTACGTTTTAGTCATTTTTAAGTTTAGAAAAAATATGAATCATATTTATTAAATGTGGAGAGCTAATAGCAACGCACTTTATTTGTGTATTAATATTAAGATTGATTATATACTTGGTATTATAAATCTTAGATATATCTATATATAATTTAATAAGAGTGATAAAGATGAAAAACATGAATACAAAAATAGTTGTTAATACTAAAATTGATTTTGAAATTGATATTATAAAAATCGGTTCCATAAAAACAATTTAAATATGAATGATAAATATGACAAAAATTTATGATATAATGTCTCGAAAAAATAATAAAACATAAAAATAAATAATATATAATACGAAGCTGCGGTTCATCTGACTTGTTTTTTTTTGATAAGAAACAATGCTACGCATTGAATAAACGGAAGGTAATTTCTTATCTTTCCACAGTTTTATAGCTTCAATATACATTTTAAAATTTCGGTGTGAATGCGATTCGTGATAGAGTGGAAATGAATTTCAAGAAAAAGTTTCTATCATATCGCATTCCAAGTCTTACGATAATAGCAGGATCGTTGTTATCTAGTTTTCTTTAAGCGAAATATTGACTTTATTGTTGCTCGACTAATATTAATTGTAGCACATAATGTAAAAAATGTCAACAGCTGATGAAATTAAAGAAGCACAAAAACGTTTTTGAACTAATTGAAATATTTGGTTTACATCATATTTTTCATACAATGGTAAACCATTTATTTTAATGTTACATACAACTGCTGCATTTTCTTGCTTATCTTATTCTTTTTTTATATCAAATATTTCTATTTTTAGGCTTAAGGCCTAACGCCGCACAGTGGGGCCTTTTGTTTTTTTTTCGTTGCAAAAATCATAACTTTTAAACTAATAAAGATATTTTAAAATTATTTTGAAAGTAGGCTCCTTTACCATTAAAATGAGTGCTGGCGGAAGGTGCTAGGTACACAGGGGGCTTCAATATTTCCTAGCAAAGTTCAATATTATTTTGGTGCTAATATTACATGTTGCAAATATAACAAGTAAGAAAATTATAGTCGGTCTAGACCGACTATACGATACCCTATACCATGCGTTTAGAAACTCTATCTCTTAGGCCCAACTAACTGGACATAGAAAATAAGCAAAAACCAAATTTGAGTGGGATTTTTATTAATTTTTTGGCTGCAGATATAAAAAAGTTCATATCGGATGATATATCTATATGGGGACTAGGTCCAAAAATGGACCGATCCTAATCATGTTTGGTAAAGTCTATTTTATTTTGCAAAAATATATACAAACAAAATTTGAGAAGAATCAGTGCAATATTTTTGTTTTTTTTAATAGATTTATGTGAAGATCGGGAAGCAGCTTTATATGGGGCCAAAGGGATCATTTTTGGATTACTCATTAATGGAAGTAATGAACGCATACAAACCCAATTTGAATGAGATCTATATGACAATTTGGATCTTATGACAATTTATGTCGATTTCATAGGGGTAATTTGTATGGGACCGATTCTCACCAATTTCAATAGCGTTCATCCCATGGCCGATAAAAGCTTACGTACCAAATTTCATCAAAATATATTCATATTTGCGACCTGCTGTTTGATTACAAGCTTTACATGGACACGCAGATGGACGGACGGACGGACGGACATTGTTAAATCAACTCAGAAAGTGATTCTGATTCGATCGGTATAATTAAAGATGGGTCTAGGTCAAATATTTTTGGTTGTTACAAACAGCAGCACAAAGTCATTATACCCAAACCACATAGAGAAATCGCCTAGCCTATTAATATTATAGGTGCTACTTGCAACTGCTGAATTTTCTTGCTTATCTTATCTTTTTTTAAATCAAATATTTCTATTTTTAGGCTTAAGGCGTAACGCAGCACAGTGGGGCCTTTTGTTTTTTTTTCGTTGCAAAAATCATAAATTTTAATTTAATAATGATATTTTAAAAACTAGAAACGACTTTGAAAGTAGGCTCCTTTACCTTTGAAATGAGTGCTGGCGGAGGGTGCTAGGTCCACAGGATCTTCAATATATCCTAGCAAATTTCAATATTATTTTGGTGCTAATATAAAATAAAGTGCTGAAATTTGGAACTTAAAGTGTTTTTGACCCAAAAACAACCCAAATTAAATTTGTTGGTCCCCATACAAATTTTTCCTAAAAATTGGTTTTAATGAGACCGAATATAGCATATGTTATTCTATTGCAATGAAATTTGAATTATAAGAGTTTATTAGGCCAGTGAAGAGATCTATAAAAAATCTTTGAAATCGGTCCACATTTGGACCTACTCCCCGCACAAATATTCTTCAACATTTGGTTAAAATGCCACAAAAGATGACTAATTTTCTCAAAATTATAAATTTCGCAAAGAAATTTTATTAATTAACCACTCAAGGGACTAAAAATTTCACAATACATATTGTTCTAATAGCAGCTCATTGATTTTTGCATTACCAATAAAGACCTACTCCTGCCCACTGCATTACTTCTAAAGTGAAAATAAGATGTTACTAATAATGTGTTATACAGCTACTTATATTTTATGCCAGCTCCTTGCATACTGCATTACTTTCAAAGTGAAAATAATGAGTTCCTAGGCAACTAGCTACCTCCAATGACATCCCCGTGTTAAAATAATGAGCTTATCAGGCAAACTTTAACCAGTTATTTCTCCTTCTAAAACCCATTATTTGGTAATGTTATTTTCCTGGGATGCGAAAGTCTAAAAAAAAAAATACCGCTCTAATATTAATATTGGAAATTTTCCATTTTGTCTTAATATTCATGAAAATAGTTTTCTTTCTTCCTGTTCTGGTAAAACGTCTATTTCTTTTATAACAGCCAATCTATAAAAGGTTATAAATAAATCAAACAATTTAAAATGTTGTAAAGATATTATTGCACTTCCCTCTATTTACCTTTTACCAAAATATTCGGTGGTCTCTTATTGAGTCAAGTGCCAACTGACCTCAGCAATGTAAGTCAATATATATCAGTCATCCGCACAATAATACTAGGCATAAAAGTTTCTATTTACCAGAGTTCAGAAAAAAACACACACTGAATAAAAAACTCGTACATATATGTAAACAAACATAACTTAGACCAACACACACATATTTTTATTTTCATATCAATTATGTTTGTTTTTAAATTTTCTTCGGTGCCCAACACAACCATGACTGTGTTCGTTTTAATATTTCGTTATTTACACGAACATTTTTCTATCACGTACTTTTTGTTTCAATCTCACATAAAGCACACATTTTTGAGTGTTGCTTTATTTGAAGTTCATCTTCTGGTACGTGTAGTGAAAAAAAACACAGAACATGTACAATAAACAGGTTCGAGTTCAGTTATATTTTAAGTCGTGTTGTGGCTCGTGTAGTAAGAAAAAACACAACATGTACAATAAACAGGTTCGAGTTCAGTTATATTTTAAGTCGTGTTATATTTTAAGTCGTGTTTAAAATATAACTGAACTCGAACCTGTTTATTGTACATGTTGTGTTTTTTCTTACTACACGAGCCACAACACGACTTAAAATATAACTGAACTCGAACCTGTTTATTGTACATGTTCTGTGTTTTTTTTCACTACACGTACCGAACATGAACTTCAAATAAAGCAACACTCAAAAATGTGTGCTTTATGTGTGATTGAAACAAAAAGTATATGATACAAAAATGTTCGTGTAAATAACGAAATATTAAAACGAACACAGTCATGGTTGTGTTGGGCACCGTAGAAAATTTAGAAACGCACATAATTGATATGAAAATAAATATATGTGTTGGCTGCTTTTGAACAGAACATTGTGTGTTTCATGTGTGTATTTTCTGAACCTTGCTATTTACTTTTTTATTTAGGTAACGCAAGCGAATTTCCGTTGTTTTAAATTTATAAATGCAAATTTTTTATTATGTTAACTTCATTTTTTGATCAGGTCAAAAGTTTCTAATTGTTGCCAAATACATACATTGTATATTTTCGACCTTAGAAAAATAATCCAGGTAGCGCAAGCAATTTTTTTATTTTTAATTCTTGAGTGAAAATTTCTTATTAAATTGAATTCATTAACAGAATTTGAACACTGAAAATTTTGGGTCACTTAAAAATAATGCAGGTAGCGTAAGCGGATTTTTTATTGTGCTGAATTCATTATCAAAATTTTGATGATTATTGCCTTCCAGAATTTGTAGTTTTTATTGTTGTCAAAACATAAAAATTACAAAACATTAACAATCTTTTTAAAAACACTTCCCCATCCTCTCAAAATCATAATAAAATATGAAAAAAAATTAAAATTTCTGTTTTCAAGCACCAAAACAAGCCGTTACAAATAATAATAAAAATCTGTAAAAATTAGATGATATTTTGTATTTAATAACCTCTAAAATAAGCCATATAACTTTAAAATTGATTAATTTTTCACTGAGTTATAGCAAAACACGTCTACCTATTTATCCAGTGTATGTCAAGATATTTTTACAACTTTATGGTTGTTGCGTGCAGACTGGCAAGTATATCGCACCTGTACCACTAAAATGAGTCTACTCAAAATTTACAAATTTCAGTAGAGGAAAAACGGTTTTTTTTTTTTAAATATTTACTATAAAATTTAAAACATTTGTTTCATTGTAAAGAATTGCGAATAATAAGATACAACAGTAGTTGTTTTTGCGATTTTTTCAGTGATCATCAAAGTAACAAGTATTTGGGTGCAACTCAAAATGTGTCTTCTTAGTGGATTCTAAAGAAGCCACTCATATAGCGCAGAGAGGGTTACAACTGTATTTTTTTTTGGGAAAGATTAGAAAAACCGATGTGGGTGGGTGGATAGATATGACCGCTGTGTATCGTTTTCTTGCAAAAAGTGAAAATTGAAAAATTTTCAGTTGACTCAAATACAGGTGCGATATGCAGCCAAGTTCACTTTAACTAGTTGGAGTGTTGTATTAGTGAACCATTTTAGGTAATATCTAAGTAAACATATTTAAACTTTTTTAGTTTTATTCTATCGAAGTAGAAAAATTACCAAAAGCGCCACTGTGCGTCGAAACTTTTTCTAATTCATGTATTTTTTCTTTAACACCACTTTCAAATTCTTCAAGGGTTTGTTCAACTTTTTTCTTTGTTTGGATTATTCTTAATTCTATCTCATTTAGCAGTCTATCTGCATGCTCACAAAGCATACTTTATGTAAGTGGTTGTTACTTTTCGGTTAGATATACACTTATCAAAACGTTTGTCTGGCGTTGTTATTATTCTTAAAGGTCCATTTACACAATACCACTCAGTCGTATGATTTTTCGAAATAAAAATCCGATGAAATTCATCCGAATGTCATAAAGTCGTACCGACATTATATCTGCATACTTAGGCCATTTACACCATCACACTTAAGTCTTATAAAAACAGCTCTTTAGAATAACAAGCAAATTTATTTTGAAATTTATATTTTATTTCCACTTTCTTGTTTTTGTTTACCTTTTTTTAATATTACAAAAAAAAAACAACTCTGGTCCGATGAAAATGGTAAGTTTTTAGAAATGTTTTTAAAATCCTACAGACTACATAACCGTTTTACATGATACGACTTTTTCGTAATACTCGACTTTTTGACAGGTTGTATTACAAAGTGTGATAGTGTAAACTGGCCTTAATGGAGATTCTGAGTTAGTTAATCGACGAGCTTTTGATTCGCTTTCACTAATAGTGTTTTGTAACAGTGTTAGTTATATTGTCATGTGAAAAAACGAAACGTTGGCATTGAATAACATACGATATGGCATTATAAGCATTTCGTCTGCGATAAATCAAATAATTAGTTAGATTTAATTATTTTAAGATACATGGACAAGCAAAAAATTAAAAATTAAATAATCAAGATTTATATATAATTTAATAAAATTTATTCATTTATTTTGATCTATACATATACAATCCATATACACTCAAATGTGAATTGCAATTTTTACTTATTTTATGACTTTTTTCTATTATTTTTGAGTACTATTCTTGTTTCATCTTAAATTCGACTCTGTTGAATGTTTGATACCATCCACCAGCATCTTAAATTCAATATTACAACCAATGTTAGGTACGGCTCACAGTGGCTGAAAATCATTTTTCATTGGCCAAAATTCTGTAACTTTTGAACCGATCAAAATATTTTAGTACTGTTTTTTTTAATAGATAGGTAGATAGTTGATCTTGACTCAGTGTGAATTTCATTTAAATTGATTGAGTACTTTTTAAGGAATTCTAGGTCAAAGTTTAACTTTTGATTTTTTTTAACTTTTAGCGTGATATATGTTTTTTTTTATTTATTTTTATTTATTAGAAAGTGTCATATTTGGACTTAAATAATTATTATAAACATTTTTTGTAATAATGAAATTTTTTTAATGCTTACACTCAAAAAAATTTTTACACTCAAAAAAATTTTTACACGCAACAAAATAGTAAAATTCACTAGAAATTTAACTAGTATTACTAAAAAATTAAAAATGTTTGCTATCAAATTTGCAATTTGCTTACACTCAAGGAATATTATTATTACTACAGAAATATTTATTAGTGTTTGCTGCCTAATTTGTTACACTAGCTAAATAAATCTGCTAAACATTAGCGCAATGATTCTAATTTTTTTTTTAATTTTGATATGAAAATATGGGTTCTTATTTTTTGAATCTTTCTTATCTATTAAAACATTGCATTCATATGTGGGAAACCTTTTAAGAATAAAAACTGCAATAGATTTAAATAGCATTTGTAACAATGGTAGGTTCTGTTTATTATTATTTTTTACTAATACTATGTTTTTCGTACTTAAATAACAATGAAAGGCAATTATAATTATTATTCATTAGACTCAAATATTGATTGCAAATATTCCATATTTTGTTCTGTGCTATTTCTGTTCTTTAGTAGTTTTTTGGCTTCTTCATCTAAATCCCGATGTTCCACTTTCCATTGATTTCGAATACTGGAGATGAACGGATCTGACGTTGCCAATAATATATTAAATAGATCTTCATTTGTGGAATTTCGTGACATTTTTCTAGTATTGTGCTGTCTATAAAATCTGTAATCCTTGTTCCTTTTTTCCTGAGCCTCCTCTGATAGATCTCCAAGTGGCACCAAATGATATTTGAACTTCTTAACTCTTTGTTGGTTTCGTTGTTTCTTATTGATCCTGAAGGCCCGAAATCCAAATCATAACTGATTTTTAGTATGTGTTCCATAAGTCGTATTCTTGCATGTAGTGGTGATAATCCAAATTCGAAGGCATCGGTATTATCGAATGATTTTGTCGGGACTTGGTTTAATTGGCTTGATGTTGCTTGGCATATAATGCAGCTGGATGCAGCCTTCGTGTTAGTCAAAGCCTGACCTACTTTTCCATCTATCATTGTCAGCACTAATTGGTAGCTTACTTCAATTTGCTGCCCATCTAACTGTAATTGTAATGGCTGTAGTGTTGCTATTTGGGCCTTGATATCACTAACTTCTTTGTTAATGGCATCATGACTTTCTTTTTTGAATTCAAATTTGATTGGCCTGCAGTATTTCGTAGAAGATGGTGTCTCATTTTTCCAAATATCCATTGTTTGCGTTGTACTACTCGAAGGCTCCGAATCTTCCAAAATCTTTTTCAATCGCAATGGTACAAATGATACCATGAACATATCTGAGTCCGAAATATTTTCACATACAACTTGTTTGTATTGTTTTTGTCCCGAAGAACCATCACATCCCCATTTACAAAATAGAATTAACTTTGTGTTTCCATATTTCTTTAACTCAGTTCCTGTTATTGATTGTAGCAAGCGTTTGGCTGTGTGATCAAGTAAAGATTGTAGTTGTACTTCTGCCGAAATTGGTGTGATTGTAATAGTGTCCTTTGATGGCAAACAGTCTATTTTAGCAGCTGTTATGTGATGATATGCTGGATACATATTTGAGCCTTTTTCAATCGCACGCAATCTGAGCTGAATATATTGGTGTTTTGTTAATTTCAAATCCAGAAATAATGCTAATGCCTCCTCATTTGTGAACTGTTTTGCATCGCTCGGAGTTGGTATACTTTTAAGAATTCGCTTTGTTCTCACTGGACTAGCATTACAAGTTTTTTCAATGATATCCACTTTTGTTAATTGGTTTTGTGCTCGTAATTGATGTAGAAAAGATTCTTTTATATTTGTAGAACCAATTTCCTCGTTAAAATTTTTAAGTTTCCGCCTCTTAGATCTATCGCTGCAGTTGTCCAATGATTTGCGTGGTCTTCCAGCCTTATCTAGCTTTGCTGTTTCTCCACCAACATTAAGTTGGCCTTCTAACCAGTTTGCACTTTTATTATAAAACTTTTGTTTACAGTAGTTAACTTCTTTCAATCGTTTTTTTAGTACTTTGACGAAATTAGATAATTGCTCTTGTATTTCGGTACTAGACGAATTTAAGTTTAATTTTATTTTAACGTAACTAAGAACATCTTCCTGGTTTTTGTTTCGAAAATACTCTTCGGCCAGTTCTTTATAACTAAAGTTCTCCATATTTTTCTCAATATTTTTATTTGCGTCTGTTATCACTTTTTTATCACTTTTTATCACTTGCGAATATACGTCCGTACACTTGAAGTATTAACTTATTATTGAGTAATCCCTTATAGAATCCGTCATTTTATACATTTTTAGGTACATGTTATTCACACATTGATCTTTAATTTCATAGCAGGTAGTACTTAAATTGAACAAAACTGCACTTGTTATCCAGACTTCAATATCAGGTAAAACTAATTAGTTTCTCGCCAATATGGGGTGGTTTTTTATCTTTAGTGGTTTAGTGCCGCTAAACCTTATAAAATTGTTTATGACTTTGGTTGACCCTTAAATTTGACAACAGGTAAATTAAGAAAGAGATCATTTGTTTACTGTAGAACCTATTGTGATCATTTTATGACTTATTTTTTTGCTGATCAAAACAAAGCCAATAAACCCTTTCGCAGGTATTTTATTTAATTATTTTACTTTTACGTAGTCTAAAGTAAAAAAACAAAATTTTTTTTAGAGTAATTTTTTTAGAGTAATTTCATTAAAATGAAAAAAGTGTTCTACCGGGGGCTCGTGGGGGGTGCAAAAGTATATATAGGGTTAAACAGGATACATTCGCCTTTCTCCGGGTGGTATACGTTTCTTGTTCCCTTACTTCCTTTAGAAGTTCTATTCCACTAAAGTTTAAATTTGAGAAAAATATAGTGGTTTCATAAATATTTCATAACGCCCCTAATATCAAACGTTAGAACTGCGACTACTTACAAAAACTAAAGACTATAATCCTACTAACATTATAAAAAAGACCGCAGGCCAATATCGATGATAGCTTGCGAGTAGTAACCATTTATTTTTGATAAAAAACAGAAAAAAAACACCTTTTGCTGAATTAAAAAAAACAGTTGAGTTTGACAGCATGCCACGCCCACAATTATCAATAGTTTAACCTAATTTTTTGGCTACCTTAATCTGGATATATAAGCTACAAAAAGGAGTAAAAATTTTAAAAATCGATGACAAAAAAAAATTTGACTTTTGGCCAATGAAATCAAAATTTGAGCCACAGCCGCGGCTACCAGTTTAAAACTGCTGCTGATAGTGAACCTTTAAATTCCACCAGAAAGACCATCAGCTAAAACATTCAAGTACAGAACAAACAGCACTGCGCTAATTACGCAGCCTGGTTTGACAGTAGTGTTACGTGCTTTGTATTTGATACCACGTACCAAGGACTTCTACCGGTGTATTTTTACAAGAAAAAGGAGTTAAGGAGAGTTGGTTTAGATTTTCAACATATTTGGCAGCATTTTTTTTTTCCAGTGGATTTTTTGTGTACGTGCTACCGGGCTAGATGTATAATTGCCAGTTGCATATTATCAAATCAAGACGCATTTGGTCACAATAAGTCACAACCGATTTTAAATTATGTGAGCAAATGCAGTAATAAATTGAAGAATTATTATGGAAAATCTGCGCCAGTAACTTGAAACTGAAATACGAAAGCATGAAATTTCAAACAAAAATTACTTAAAAGGGAACTTTTGGAGGAGTTGGATAAAAGAAGTCCGTAATATATAAAAAAGCTAGTGGAATCTATTCCAAAACGCCTTAAATCTGTTATTCATCAGAGAGGATAACTACCAAAATATTGATAATTGAATTTTCTATAATTTATTTAATATAAGCTTAAGTGGACCGTTTTCATTGTGACATGATTTTTTTCTTTTTCGCTTACTGTAATAATTGTTATATAAATACTATAAACTAACTGACTTCGCTTCATTTGTTGACTTTTTACACTTTATATTGTTTGGTCACAGGTTCATTGTGACCCACTGTACTTTTTTTTTTGGTAAAAATAAATTTGTCTTTATTTAAAAATCCAAACGATATATATATATATTATGGCTAAAAAAAAAACATATTTTATAAGCTTGCCACTTTTCACCAAAATTATTTTTTCAAACTACTGGCGCCATCTATATGCCAGGTCAGGTTGTTCTGGGATCACCTCGTATTTAGACACTGATAATAAATTTTCCTTAATTTTGGGTATTTCATATATAAGTACACGTACTAGTTAGTCCAGATAGCAATTATAGCTTAAAGAATAGAATAAAGTAAAATTTAAACAAACTTAATATCTTTGAAAACGAAAGAGTTATATGGATTTAAAGTTTAAAAAAATACTAAAAAATCTTAAAGTTTAGCCCAAAACAGAAAAAAAGTGTATTTTGGATCACCTAGTTTGCAGTGATTTATTTGGATTCTTAAGTATCTGTTTTCACATGAAGTAACTAATTTTAAAATTGACTAAAAAATCTACTTCTTAATTCTGACCTTCTTAATTTGTTGCACGGTATAATTAGTAATGTAATCAATTAGCTAAGAACCAATTTTAGGAATAAAGTAGCTTATTCGATAAGATAAAAACAAGAGTAAAGTGGTCCATCTTTTACTTTTTACTTACTTAACAGCATAAATTGCCGTTTAAATATGTCGAATTTCCTTTAATCACACATCAAAATTTCTGCGATAACAGTCATACTATTTAACAGCTGATTTCTCTTCTTTGCGTTAATATACCTTAAGCTAGAGTACTTGTAAGTGAATGCCAGAGTTGTATTTAACATTAATTGCCTTTATTCATTTTATGTTTAATCTTATATTATAAGCTTTATTTCTGAACCAGTTCTTATGTTATTTATTTATTTTAAATTTTAGACGTGCTCATGAAGTAACTACGCCAAAGTAGAAAATGCACGAATTTCTTTATATCTTTCTTTGTTCACCAACCCAGTACATCCCAATATGTCTGCTGCACAAGACCACCATCAAATGCACTAGATACTTAATTCACCAAATTTTATTCAACGTATATAGGGGTCTAGAAAGCCTGGTTTTTGCTGATTTAAACCAGAAGTTCCCTATAGCTGAATAAATTATTTTTCACTAATGTTACTAATTTTCGAAATACAACTATTTCATTCAAACAAAACGAGTTTCAAATTTAACTTAACCGTTCTTTAGATTAGAAGAATAAATTCTTCGTAACTTTAGCAAACAATACTTTTGTATGGAATTTAAATAAACTTTTACTACCAATCTTAAACTTGACTAGTGAGATTTTCGATTAATCCCAAAAGGTAATTCACTTCAATCTACTTTGATTGCCACCGCTGATGCCTTACGGCATTTGTTATATGTGGTTTTAATTAACTGCTGTATTAGTTGATTTCAACTGAATACCTTAATTAACAAAAGACTTAGGAATGAAACATTAAATAAAATTAGGGCCACAGTAAATGGAATATCAAACAAAAGACTTGAGAAACAAACAGAAATTTCTAAATAGCTAATATTGTTGTTGCTGTTTAGCTTCTTGTTAACAAATAAATACTGTATTGCATTTTTGGAAGTGCTTAAGCGTAAGGAAATGCTTAAAGCTAATGACACGCATGTGCGCAATAACCTCAAAGAATTTTGTAAAGCTAATGTTGTATGAACAAATTATTTAGTTTAACTTAAGTAATTTATATACACATATATATTTGGGCCATTTGTTTAAAACTTATTGCAAATGTGCATAACAAATTTCCGGTCAGAGACTACACATATGGGCTATGCTTATCTATGAATCATACAAAATCGCCGACTTAGTATTTAAAACCATCCCAAAATTATGATTAGTGAAGATATAAAGGCTCTTTTGCTGGCTTTGTTTAATTTAAATGTTAATTGTGTAACTACTATATTATATATTACGAATTTGTAACATTTTCTTCTTTCACTTTCCCACCATCCCTGGCAATTATTACATTTTCATTTTCATTTATATTTATGTAATCAAATATCTGGCATGAACATCAATTGTCTTAACAATCTGTGATACTTACAGGTCTGTACCCACCAGCCTAAAACTATAAAGTACATTAATGTTTAAGTCAGTGCATCCCTCCCCCCCTCAATTACATACATTACTGGCATGTCAACCTGTAGCATATGAGAATGAAGGCGTTAATAAAGTGTCGGCAAAATCACGTCACGTTAACACTTGATGTCGTGCAAAAGAAAAAAACGAACTCAAACTCAAACTGAACTGAGACATACAAATATGAAGTTATTTTTTTGTTTTGTATTATTTATTTAAAGTGCGTTGTTATACTTAATGTATGTTTGGCAGCCCTTTTGCTTATACTCAGGTTAGTTTGTCCATAGTTTTGCATTCATGACTGCTGCGGGCAGAATTAACATAAATGCTGCTGTCAGAGCCTGAAAACGATTAGATTTTAAAAAAATAAAAAATTGAGTTACCGCGAACTTTAAATAAATTATTTTTTTATTTTGTATATATCTTCAAGCTGTTATATGCCAGTAGAATAAATTTTATCAATATATTTTTGAATATCAAAGAAAATTGGTTTTTTTTTTGCAATAAATAAATTATTTAAAAATACGAAACGATTTATTTTTAAAAACACTAAGTAGTGAAAAAGTAGGTTTTTTGAAAAATGCCAATTGAAAAACAGAACTGGAAAATTTTAAGGCAAATCCATTTTTACGCAATCCTCTGGTCGAGACATTGAAAAATACTGCCATAAATTACTTCTTCTTGATAGGCAAAAGCCATAAATATCTCAAAGATGAGTTTTAAAGAAGTCTGTACTAGAATTTAAGACTATCTCCAATTGGATAAATGAATTTCAAAGTGGCCGTAAATCCACTACCTCGTTTTAGACGTCCATTTGAGGCAGTTACTTTGGTAATCATCTATGCAGTGGGAGTTGTTGAAAAAAACATATAATTATGTTTTTCCCCATTTTTTATATCGTTTTTAACGCATCGCAAAATGAGTTTCCTTCTGTCTGTCAGTAGAAATCATGCTCATTCACAAAAAAGAAAAAAATTACCCAGGTAAAACTTAATGTTTGTCATTATTTGAAGCAGATTGTAATTTAAATCGGGCATCATTGTACCATGATATTACCTAAAATCTGGTTACGCTCCTGAATGTGTTTGTTGTAATAATTTAATACTAGCAGATCCCAGCCCCTAAAATTCGACTGCAAATTTTATTAAATTTTATTTTTTCATTTAATAAATTATTGACCCTAAAAGTATGCTAATCAATTTTAGCCAATTCGCAATTCAACACTTTTTTGGTTTATGTTCAAAATAATTTTTCAATTCAACACAATTATTGTTGTGAATAAAGAAAACAAACTCTTTTTTTTTGCAAACTCATCAACAAATTTAAGAAACACACAAACAGCATTGTATAATTTTATATATGTGTTAGTATCAATTTTAAATGAGCAAAACTCAAAAAAAAAATTTAAAAATTTAAAAATCTTTAAGTCTGGTGGATAGCTAAAAGTAATACCTTTCCAATAAGATACGTTTGCTCTAAATCGGGAGAAAACTGTGGAACAAATCATCGGTCACAAGATATCGCCTTACTTATTAATATTATAGATTATTATTAGGTTGATCAAATTGTATCCTTTTTGAAATATCTTGTTGATATTTACTATAAACAGTGCAACAAGTCCAGATATTAACGAAGCGTAAAACCCAGTTGCCAAAGATTTGGCAATGCCGTATTTAACATTTACTTGTTTTTTTTTATAATTTCTGATCTTTTTTGGATCTGGTGATATGGCCACTATGTCGGCCATACAAATGGCCATAGGTTCCAAATTATGATGTATATCTCGGTAAAATTGGGTTTGTGTGTGTTCATTACTTCCATTAATCACTAGTCCAAAAATAAACTCTATAGGAAAATTCTTAGTCATAGTCCCCGTACAAAGAGCTGCTTCCCGATATTCACTTAAACCTATCAAAAACAAAAGCATTGCACAGGTTTCCCTCAAATTTGGTTTGTATACGTTTCCGCAAATAATTAGTGACATTACCAAATATGGATTGCTATATTTTTTACGTAGTCCCCATACATATATATAGCATCCGATATGAAATTTCTCAGATCTGCAGGCCTAATAAGTAAGAAGTTTATTGTCAGTCTACACCGACTATACGATGCTCTACACCACGCGTTTAAAGAAAGGATTAGGTCCTTATCGGATGCTACATTTATATGAGGTCTAACTCGAAAAATGGTAATATCTGGTAAAGACACTTATTTTTTTTTTGCAAAAAACATATGCAAACCATTTTGAGAGAAATCTGTGTAATATCTTTATTTTTTGATAGATTTAAGTGAATATCGGGATTCAGCTTTATATGGGGCTATGACTAAAAATTATCCGACAGGGTATATATTTGGACAAATGATTAATGAGTGAAATAAACAAACATTGAACAAATTTGACCGAGATCTAAGTATATGATAATATGGATCTTATGAGAATTTAAGTCGATCTCATACGGGTCATTTGTATGGTGACTAGATCTGAAAATGTTCCGATTTCCAATTTGCCCCAATTTCAATAGCGTTTATCCTGTGGCCGATAGAAGTATATATGCCAAATTTTGTCAAAATATATTCATATTTGCTAGCTGTAGTTTGATTATAAGGTTTACATGGACACACAGACGGACGGACAGACGGACGGACAGACGGACATCACTAAATCGTCTCAGAAAGTGATTCTGAGTCAATTGGTAGGTCAAATATTTTTAGTAGTTACAAAATTGTACCGTTACCACATAGTGGCATAGGGTATAAAATTCCACTCAGATTTGGTGTATGCTTATTGCCTGTACCCAATTAGTTGGACCTATTCGGTCTCCATCTTTTCCTTTTGTATTTCAGAAAACATCAAATGTTTTTCCAAAATTATCAAATGTATTTCAGGAAATATTTATGGAATTTCAGAAAATGTCAATTGAATTTCAGAAAACATTAAATATATTTTAGAAATTATCAAATTTAGTTCAGACAATATCAATTGGATTTTAGAAAATATCAATTGAATTTCAGAATAAAAAAGTAGTTTGCCTTATAATACCGAAAAGTAATTTTTGTTTCGATTAGTGATTTGGAGTCACAGAAAATATTTGTCAATATTTGGTTTTATTTTTTATGTACTGGAAAACAAATTATCCAGGGCGGACTCTTAATCGTAAGAAGAAGAGAGTTACAATATAAAAATCAAGACGGGAATCGGGAATAAAGTGTTGGCTAAATTGTGGTGCCCGGATTTGAAATCATCATTTGGAAAAACACCGTTATAGTTAACAAGAAATGTTACAAGTCCCGGGTATTGGTACTATTCAATTGATACTTTCTGAAATTCAATTAATATTGGGTTTTGATTGGCTTCTATATACAGCCTGCAAGCATTTTCCTTCCGTTTGATTTGACCGCAAAATATAACTGCAATACCACCACCAATGGAAATATTCCCTCCATCTTCATAACCCTAACATTTCTGAAAACTCTATAGCTTTGCAAATGAAATTATCTGTGAATAATGGCAATTTCTAAACAACACTTACCTTACCATACCTTACCTTGGCTCACCTTACCTTACCTTACATTACCATACCTTACCTTGCCTAGCCTCACCTTACCTTGCCTAGCCTTACCTTGCCTAGCCTTACCTTGCCCCACATTACCTTACATCACCTCACCTTACCTTGCCTTGCCTCACCTTACCTTGACTTGCCTCATCTTACCTTGCCTTGCCTCACCTTACTACCTTACCTAACCATGCCTTACCTTACCTTACCTTGCCTAGCCTCACCTTACCCCACCCTACCTTACCTTGTCTAACCTTACCTTGCCTTACCTTACCTTGCCTTGCCTAACCTTACCTATAAAATTCTCTCTTCCTTTCTAGAAGATTTCATTACTTGTAAAACTGACTGCAAATTGTTATGTTGTTAATTATACGATTGCCCGCAGATGAAAAACGTACTCACATGTCTGAATGGGCAAATTTAAAAACAGAACAAAACACAAAATATTGCCATTAACCAAATGAAAAACATTTGTTTCTTTTTATGGTTTTCGAAATATTTCAAATATTTCAAATATCTGAAAAAGTAATAAAATATTTTGTAATGCAGAAATGTTATAAAGTTTATTTCTTAAGTCTTATGTTTTTATAATAATAATTTTCTCTTCAATTTTGATTATGAATTAATATTGATCTTAGTTCGAAATTATTAAGTGTAAATATTAAACATCTGCAATAATTTCAATGATGACAAAATTTTTATGGTGGTTTAAAAATTAAATAAAAAAAAGTCAGATGCCCTTTTGTTACTGATAAATTCCAACTTTAAGTCTGTATAACTTCGTGTTATTTGTATTAAATTTTCAGATACATTTGACATGTGATATTGTGTCTTTCAATACAAATTTCATTGGCGAAAAAACTCTATTTTATAAGAAAAATATTATTAATTTATACAGAGTTTGTGTCTTAAGTCTTTTGTATTTGATAACTTATTAATTTCTAGCAATTTTAAAAACGTTATAATATAATTTTTCATTTCGCAATTGTGAATGTCCACACAAAAACACTAAATTATAAATTATATTTGTGTATTTTTTTTTACAACAAAAGTAAACTTATCAACTTAGATTTTGTTTATTAACCAAAAATTATAACAAAAGCTTGATAAATTGAACTTTCCACTTTTATGTTCAACAAAATTAACCACCACCATTCACCCTCATTAGTTGTTAACCAGTCGAATTAATACACACATCATCAGTTCCATCGCCATCAACTGTAAATTAACTCGTGTCGATGTCTTTATTAACAATGAAAGTATTTGTAGACTGTAATAGGTAAAAATTTCTATACGTTTTTTTTTGTAATAAATATGAATAATAGGGTGGCTTATATTAGCAATGCATTAGATATTAGAGTTATAAGATATAAGAAAGCAAAGTCATGGAGAATAGAAGCAAATTTAAAACAACAATTTCATCGAAAAAAACTGCCACCTTAATACCAATATTTGTTTAAACAAATTAAGTTATTATGGTTTTTGCGGTTCACGGTTCACATTAAATAGTTTAACTGTTTGTTTCTCGACGCGTCTTTAATGAAATGAAAAAATTTATATGAATTATTTAACAATATAATAAAAATACAAAAGATAGTGGTTAGTTGGGTTGAATATTAAAGCCTAAAGTGCTCTAATTTATATTGTGGCATTTAACGGTTGTTAATAATAATATACACATATTGTGAGAAGGCGTTTCGATAATGGCCTAAAATATTTAATGAGTTTTAAATTAGTTCATAACAATAAGCAAACATTTTTCCTGCAAATATATCATGATGTGTTCTTCGCAAATCTACAATTCCCTTGAAATTCGAGTTTTAGTGGATTTTTCGAAACTCTTTATAAAAAAAAAAAAAAAATGTGTAATCCTTAAATTGAATTACAAAGTCATTATAATATAAACTGCATTTTTTTTATAATTTGTTTTTAAATTTTTCAGACCACTTAAAAATAAACAAAATGTTAAGGATGTTACTAAACTAACCCGGAGAAGACTCAAATATGCCATTTTACTTGGAAGACGAGGATAGTCGATTTTGATGAACTCCATTTCCAGAGCAAAACGATTAGAATTACACAAACGGTGAAAAACCCGGGGTGATTCTCGACAAAAAACTCACTTGGAGGAACCATATCGAGAGCAGGGCTGCCATAGCTCACCATATATGGGCCATGTGTAGGGTTTTAAACCCGAGGATGACACATTGGCTATACACAAGTGTAATTAGACCTATTCTAATTACGCGTACGTAGTCATACTGGCATCAATAAATAGCGGGTGATACATTAAACCCCTCCAGAAAATACAGTGCCTCTGCTGCATAGGAATCAGTTGTGCAATACGCACTACATCTCCGAGGGCCTTAGAGACTATTCTATCTATACACCCAATCGAGATTAGAATTAAATATGCTACTATTAAGTGTAACAGGAGAATACATCACTGACCATATGACCAAATAGTCATAGTCGTATGTTCTAATGTTAGTCGTACTCCTTAAAGAAAAATTGTAATACAAATCCCAAGCAATGTTGAACCAAGCACAGGGATTAAACACAGTGAAAATGAGCTGTGATAGAATCGCGGAAGTGTCGACAAACTCACTCTGCAGTATACAGATACCAAACAGGAAAAGCTGGATGAACGGGAATATTCTACACAACCTTCCAAGGTCACGCTACTATACGGACGGAGCTAGTCTGCATGGTAAATCTGACATAGGTTTCTATGAAGAGGTACCTCCTATTGGTAGATACCTCCATCTTCCGGACCTCAACTCCGTCAGGCTAAATTGATCGCGATAACGGAATGCATAAGATCTATTGACACACGGCGAATCCCAAATCCGGGAAAAGTGAAAATATTAGGGGGTTAAGTTGGAAAACACTCAGGAATTTTTTTGATGAAACCGAATTTCTAAGTTACTACAGGGGTAGAAACCAGATGATTGTGGAAATGTAGAGCACACAACAAGCCGACTTTCTGGCTTAAGTGTATATCCGTGTACAACAGATATGAGCCTAGTGCATGCATAGCTCCTCTTCTCAATCTAATCTAACCTAATTTTTTTTAATTTAATTTTTAATTTATTTCATTATTTCCATTACAACAAGATTTACAATCTTATAATTAAAGTAATGGATTTTTACAAAGTAATGCTGAATAAGTACATGTAAAAATACGCAGTATATAAATCGTACACAGTATAACAGAAAAAAAATTAAATTAATAAATAAAACCCAAAAAGATAAAAACATTAATAAAAAATAGTTAATACATATGAAGCACAATGGGTTAATTTAATAAAAATATATATATAAATAAATAAATATATATATAAAAGAAATAAATTTTTTTTAAGAAACAAAATATATGGGGATTTCATGTCAAGTGCACCAACTTTTGAAACCGATGTCTTCCGATCGGGATGAAATTTCCACCAAGGATAGTAGTTTAGACACAATTTTTCAAAAAATCGGTCCAGACCTCTCTGAGTTAGAGGGGATCAAAATTTGACATTTTGGCCAAACAGGTGTTTTTTCTCATCCATGTAACTCATTACCTATTGTTCCTAGAAAATTTTATCCCAAAGAGTTTAGATAGCTATTTCTTCAGTATTTCGGAAAAAAATACTTAAAAAAAAAAAAAAAATTTGTAGACTTTTTTTTTTGCTAAATTAAAGCATTTTTTGCCTTTATTTTCAAAAAGGGCATTTTTTTTTTTATTTTTTCATAAGAAAGCTTAGGATTTTTCCTTTAAGAGCTTTTTGGTCACTTAGTGGGATGGGAGTGGCATATCTATCAAAAGAAATGTTTTGTAACTCAAGACAACGGTTTTTCAGTTTTTCACAAATGCACTATTTTGAATTTTTTCCGATTTGTGTCTAAAACCTTACAAATAAAACTTATACTGAGAAACTAGACAAACTAAACTTTCCGAAGGTATGTAACATACCTTCATAACATAACAGAAGAGAATGGTTATCTGTAACCTGAAAGAGTTATTTGCAACATTTCAATCTGAACACGAGAATGTTAGAATTGGCTTCACGAAATTAACCCAAATGAGGCCAAAACATTGCGTTTTGGCAGAAAGCAGCGGAACTCACACAGTATGCGTTTGCATTTACCATGAAAATGTTAAACTGATGTTGAAGGAAATCAACTTAAAGTATTTAACAGATGATTCGGCAGAAGATTTACACGATTACCGCGATTGCCTTAAATTGACTATGTGTCCTAATGCAACAACTTCTTGCCACTTAGGTGAATGTACCAATTGCCCGAAAACCACATTCATCAAAGAAAATTTAATCAACTCTTTAGATCGAGAATATATAGAGGAGGTCAAATGTGATTCTTGGATTCAGACTGACAGATGCACATTGAAAACAATCATTTTAAATGTGGATGATTTTGTGGAAGAAATGTGTACAGGATTGCTAAACTTGAGAACCCATGACTTTTTAGTCGAAGAGCAATGGTCATTCTTCAAGGATTTGAAGATGCATTTGAAGTCTGGTGAATTCGCTATTTCATATGATTTCGCAGACAACTATAAATATGTTCTTCAGGATGCCATACAAGCATTCCACTTCAATAACGACCAAGCAACTATATTCACAGTAGTTATTTACCACATGAAAGATGAAAAACTGGAACATAAAAGTATGGCAATCATATCCGACGATTTAAAACATGATACCGTTGCAGTTTATGAGTACCAGAAGAGAATGCTAAAATTTCTAAAATCTAAATTTACAGTAAGGAAGTATACTACGTTTCGGACGGAGCTCGTCAACATTTTAAAAACAAAAGTAGCTTGGCAAATCTTATGGCCCATGAAAAAGATTTTGGAATGCTAGCTGAGTGGCATTTTCATCCTAGTGCTCATGGTAAAGGAGCATGTGATGGTACTGGAGCAAACCTTAAAAGAAATGCAGCGAAGTATAGCCTCCAGTGCTCTCATCAAGATCGCATCTTAGATGCGACTGCTTTATTCCATTGGGCAAAGAGTTATTGTAAAGGAACTAAAATAGTTTTTAGTAGCAAAGAGGATCAGCAGGAAACATTGAAAACACTGAAGAGCAGATTCGATGCTGCGGTAGCAATCGATGGCACCGCTCAATACCATGCTTTTATACCGCTTGTCGATGGAAGACCCAAGTTGAAAAAGTTTTCTGCCTCTATTCAATGCGATTTCTTTCCAAAGACAACAAATAAAGCAGCAGCGAAATCAACAGCTGAACCTAGTAACGCCAAGAAAGGATTGACAAAAAAACGCAGTAAATAAAGGCGACAAAAAAGATGGATGAATAACTGGGTATTTAAAAATTTAAAAGACTTTAATACTTCATCGGCTACAACAAATTAAGTATAAAAATAGTTATGATATAAATGGATCTAATGCAATTAAGATTAAGTTTTAATAAATTATTTATCTTTTTAATATTATTATACCCTATACCACTATGTGGTTTGGGTATAATGACTTTGTGCTGCTGTTTGTAACAACCAAAAATATTTGACCTAGACCCATCTTTAATTATACCGATCGAATCAGAATCACTTTCTGAGTTGATTTAACAATGTCCGTCCGTCCGTCCGTCCGTCCGTCCGTCCGTCTGTGTGTCCATGTAAAGCTTGTAATCAAACTGCAGGTCGCAAATATGAATGTATTTTGATGAAATTTGGTATATAAGCTTCTATCGGCCATGGGATGAACGCTATTGAAATTGGTGAGAATTGGTCCATGTTCAGACCTAGCCCCCATACAAATTACCCATATGAAATCGACATAAATTGCCATAAGATCCAAATTGTCATATAGATCTTACTCAAATTGGGTTTGTATGCGTTCATTACATCCACTAATGAGTAGTCCACAAATGATCCCTGTGACCCCATATAGAGCTGCTTCCCGATCTTCACTTAAATCTATTAAAAAACAAAAATATTGCACTGATTCTTCTCAAATTTTGTTTGTATGTATATTTCCAAAATACAAGAGACTTTGCCAGACATGATCAGGATCGGTCCATTTTTGGACCTAGTCCCTTTATAGATATAGCATCCGATATGAACTTTTTCATATCTGCAGCCAAAAAAATTAATAAAAATCCCACTCAAATTTGGTTTTTGCTTATTTTCAATGTCCAGTTAGTTGGGCCTAAGAGATAGGGTTTCTAAAAGCATGGTATAGGGTATCGTATAGTCGGTCTAGACCGACTATAATTTTCTTACTTGTTTTACATTAATTTAATTATTATTAAAAATAAATAAAAAATAATAATTTTTCAACATTTCTATAGAAAAAAAGCGATTTTCCTGAGGTTAACATATTCTGGGTATTACAGTATCGAGGGTATAAAATTTTAGTTAGGTATGTTATATACCTTCGGAAAGTTTAGTTTGTCTAGTTTCTCAGTATAAGTTTTATTTGTAAGGTTTTAGACACAAATCGGAAAAAATTCAAAATAGTGCATTTGTGAAAAATTGAAAAACCGTTGTCTTGAGTTACAAAACATTTTTTTTTTATAGATATCCCACTCCCATCCCACTAAGCGACCAAAAAGCTCTTAAAGGAAATATTCTAAGCTTTCTTATGAAAAAATAAAAAAAAAAAAAAATGCCCTTTTTGGAAAAAAGGCAAAAAATGCTTTAATTTAGCAAAAAAAGAAGTCTACAAAAAAATTTTTTTTTTAAGTATTTTTTTTCCGAAATACTGAAGAAATAGCTATCTAAACTCTTTGGGAGAAAATTTTCTAGGAACAATAGGTAATAAGTTACATGGATGAGAAAAAACACCTGTTTGGCCAAAATGTCAAATTTTGATCCCCTCTAGCTCAGAGAGATCTGGACCGATCTTTTTGAAAAATTGTGTCTAAACTACTATCCAATAAGACTAACCTTGGTGGAAATTTCATCCCGATCGGAAGACATCGGTTTCAAAAGATGGTGCACTTGACATGAAATCCCCCATATATATAAATGAGAGCTGAAATCAATTACATTTAATTAATTATGAGTGAAATTGAAATAGTTCTTTCTTAAATTGCTGGGTGTTGCTTATAAATTGAATGGACGAGGGTAGCAGGTTCCAAAGACGAACTGATTTAATATAGAACTGCCACTCAGATATTAAGCTTAGATATCTTAAGTGTATGCTATCGTTCGATCTTGGTAAACGTGTAAAAAGTAATCTTTCGGACAAGTAAGGCGGTGCACGTGTATATATAATTTTGTGTATCAGTAATAGCGTTCTTATTTTCATTAAATCAGTAAGAGTCGCCCCATATAGTTTTTTGGAATATTAAGATATATGATCATATTTTCTTAAATTAAAAACATATCTTAATATTGCATTATACGTTGATATTAGTTTTTTTACAACTTGTAAAATCGCAACTTGCATATATTTCACATCCATATAGTAGAGTTGGTATTAATTAGGTTTTTGCTAATAAAATTCTAATCTTAAGTGGTGTAACTTACTGGGTATTCCACAGTGTCCGTAGTATTGCATAAGTTTTCCCTGTAGCAGCATTTATATGGTCGCACCATGTGAGAGTGGTATTAAAAGTGATACCAAGATTCTTGGCTGTTGATACAATTTCTATTTTTTGATCATTAAGTATTGCACTCGGCTCAAAAGGTAACTTCAAAGTTTTCTTAGCTATTATTAAACACTTAGACTTTATAGGATTAAGACACAAACCGTTTATATTTGCCCAGTCATGAATGTGTTTCAGATCTCTGTTTAGTTTTTCCAAACAATCGTTTATGTTGCTTAAATCACTACTTATATAGAGTTGTACATCGTCAGCATACATGTGGACATTACAGTATTGTAAATGTCACACTAAATCGTTGATGTAAATTGAAAATAGTAGTGGTCCCAGCATCGATCCTTGTGGAACTCCTTTCAGAACAGGCAATGGACTTGAAATTTTATTGTTTGCAAATACAGATTGGCGACGGGATGATAAATATGATGACATTAAACGTGTAGATAGAGGAGAAAAATTGAACAATTTAAGCAACTTCAGACAGAGAACTTCATGATCCACAGTATCAAATACTTTGGAGCGGTCAAGAAGAACAAGTAACGAGATGTTTCCATCGTCAATTTTGCTACGAATTTCTTCAGATACATCAATAAGGGCTGTTATGCAGCTGTGTTGTGGTCGAAATCCTGATTGCCTATCTGTCAACATATCATTATTATTGACGTAATTACTTATTTAACCATGGAGTAAATGTTCAAAAACTTTTGACAAATACGGTAGTATTGCAATTGGTCGGTATTCGTTGTTTGGTTTTGGGGTGGGTATGATTTTCGCATATTTCCAATTTTGGGGATAAACGCTCTTAGTGATAAAATTATTGAAGATGTACGTGATATAGGGTAACATTAGCGGATTAGTAGCTTTCAGAAATTTGGGATGAATGTTGTCAACCCCAACTGCATTTGATTTAATCGCGAGACAACTACATAGAACATCCGATTGATTTACACAGTTAAAGTAAAAACAATTACCATAAATAGTTGGACAGTGGTCATTAAATCTTTTATTCAGACGAACATTGGGAAGATTTGTAAAGGACTCGTTTACTTTCTCTACATCTATGTCACTGGTAGCCGCACATGATGATTTGCCAACACCAATTTCACGTATAGCTCTCCAAGTCTGTTTGGATCCAACAGCTGATAAAAACGACTAGAATAATACTCTGATTTCGCACTTTTTATCATTCTATTCACATCTCTTCGTGCATTACAATATTCAGTATGTAAATTTGGGAATTTTGAAAGTTTTCCAACGTTTGTAAGCAAATTTTCTGCGATCAATGGCTTGCTACATTGAACCATGGCTTTTCCTTAGCTTTTCGTTTAACGATTTTGATTGGGACGGATTTCCTAAATACATCCAACAGGTTATTTTCTAAAAAATCCAGCTGACTATCTACTGAAGGCATGTAATAAACAGAGTCCCAATCAATATTTGATAGCTCAGATGACATAATGTTATAATTAATATTCTTGAAATCATGGAAGGTAACCTCATTACAAAAATACTGCAATTGAAAATCAAATACTAAAAATATTAAATCATGTTTGGAGAAGCAAGGTGCTGATAGCTGATCATATAACAGAACTTTATCAATGTTGCTGACAAAAAATATATCCAATAGCGTGTTGGTTGTAGAGGTAAAATGTGTTGGGATTGAAGTATTTGTTGGCGACAAACCAATCGACTTCATGTCATTAGTAAGATGGCTTTCATATATATATTTGAAAGGGTTAAATCGATAGATTTAAATAAATAAATAAAATATGTGAGTTTGATTTGAAATTCTTATGTACTACCATAAAAAGTACCCTAAAATTTTAGGGCCTCATTAAATGTGAAAATTGTGAAAAAAATAAAAAAATGGCCGTTGTTTGGCACCTTTTTTTAAACCCTAAATATGAGATTCAGCAGCTAAAAAATTAAGATCACTTATTATTTCAAGCACTTTTTAGTTCTTAGAGCAACCTCTTAGTTACTCAAACTAATTTAAAAATGTAACAAATAACCCTTTGCGGTAAACTTAGTGTTAAAAACGAAACATTAATGAGAACACCCAACAATAATTGGGTTAAAAAAAAACAAAAATATGCCATCGTGCTATTCAAATTAAAGTCTATGTTTGAAATAAGTAATAAAAAAAAATTAAAAAAACCATTCTTTACGGTTATTTTTGATAATAATCTAATAACTTTTATTCATTCATAATTTTTTATGGTGTGAATAAAATGCTTTGTTTGCTTCTTGACATAAGGTCAATTGATAGATAATCTTGGCTTTAAAATATTTTAACAGTCACAAACTAAAGTTGTGGCAAAACAATTAAATTGTTAACCATCTCTTTGCCATTTCATATAGTAAAAACAGTTTTGATTTTTTAAATAAAAAATTTAAAATATGTTTTTTTTATATCATCCTTAGAAGTAATGAATTAATAAGCATTTTTAATAAAAATTAGCCATATTTCCAATTGCATAGTAGCATTATTCAATATCATTTATCATGTTGCCAAATTGTGTTACACAATTTTCAAAAAAAAAAAAACATACTTATATGATATTAGATTTTCCAACTTCTATCCAAACAACATTTAAAGGTCGTTTTCCACTTAAAGAACTACATACATAAATATGTCTGTCTATAAAAGTATGTCTATTTATTTTTAGTATAAGAAAAATAATTTTTTTTTGCCTTTTCTTAAGCCAAAGACATCGTTACAAATTGTTTATCCCAGCAAACGAACAATAAATTGTAACCTATATTTAACCTAAAAATGTCACTCACCTTAACACCCTGCTAAATATATGGAATATTCATATAAACTCGTACCTACATACATTTTGCGAATTACACAAATACAAATTACACTTCTGTGCAATGCAGAGAAGATGTAGAAACAAAAAAAAAAAAAAAAAATACTATAATTATATTGAAGATTTTGTTGTTGGCATTGTTTGTTCATAAGAATGAATAGATTGCAATGTAGTAGATTTATATTTATATTTACACCTTGCTCCGTAAGTACAAGGAACGTCTTTGGGCTGCTGAAATTTGAAAACATATGTCTAAGGGACAAAATTTATGGCACAATGTCATATATCGAAAGTAAAAAAAAACAAATTTAGTATCCAATATACCATATTGGAATATCACTTTAGTTTTTTTTTTGTAATTCCATTTGATAACAAATTTACATATGACGCATTCCTCATACATATTTCGACTTTAAATTTACAGTAACTACTGTACTATAAACAGGTAAGAAAATTATTGTCAGTTTCGACCAGAGTTCAGAAAAAAACACACACTGAATAAAAAACTCGTACATATATGTAAACAAACATAACTTAGAGTCTAAGGTCTAAGTCTAAGGTCTAAGTCTTAGACCAACACACACATATTTTTATTTTCATACCAATTATGTTTGTTTTTAAATTTTCTTCGGTGCCCAACACAACCATGACTGTGTTCGTTTTAATATTTCGTTATTTACACGAACATTTTTGTATCACATACTTTTTGTTTCAATCACACATAAAGCACACATTTTTGAGTGTTGCTTTATTTGAAGTTCGTGTTCTGGTAAGTGTACTGAAAAAAAAAACACAGAACATATACAAGAAACAGGTTCGGATTCAGTTATATTTTAAGTCGTGTTGTGGCTCGTGTAGTGAGAAAAAACACAACATGTACAATAAACAGGTTCGAGTTCAGTTATATTTTAAACACGACTTAAAATATAACTGAACTCGAACCTGTTTATTGTACATGTTGTGTTTTTTCTTACTACACGAGCCACAACACGACTTAAAATATAACTGAACTCGAACCTGTTTATTGTACATGTTCTGTGTTTTTTTTCATTACACGTACCAGAACATGAACTTCAAATAAAGCAACACTCAAAAATGTGTGCTTTATGTGTGATTGAAACAAAAAGTATGTGATACAAAAATGTTCGTGTAAATAACGAAATATTAAAACGAACACAATCATGGTTGTGTTGGGCACCGTAGAAAATTTAGAAACGCACATAATTGATATGAAAATACAAATATGTGTTAGCTGCTTTTGAACAGAACATTGTGTGTTTCGTGTGTGTATTTTCTGAACCTTGGTTTCGACCAACTATACGATAACCTCCACAACGAGTTTCGAGAATGGATGTCAGAATTGGAGGTCATAATTGGATATTGAAAATAAGAATAAACCAAGTTTTGAGTAATATTGTTATTAGTTTTCGCCCTGCAGATATAAAAAATTTCTTATTTAATATTTCTATGGGGACCAGATCAAAAAATGGATCAATCATTATCATATTTAGTAAAGTCACTTATTTTACCCAAAATCATATACTAATCAAATTCAAGAAAGATCTATAGTACCCATATATGGGTACTATGGTTAAAAATGATCCTACAGGATTTATTTTTGGACTATTGATTAGTGGGTATAACTCACGATATATAAAAAAGGTTCTGAAAAAAATGTGCCAATATTTGTGAATCTAATATGACCGAGTAGGGCATTACAATTTTCAGAAAACGAAAATGCCAGTAGCTAAAGTCACACAAAAACTTCCAGTTCAGTAGTTTAGTCTCACAATGTTATTGAATTCTCTAGTCTTATTCTAAGTATGAATATTAATGAAATAGAAGAGCAAAGTAATGAAATATATTTCAGTTGGAGCATCCGGATGTAGTGAAAAACTGTATCACCACTAATAAATATTACATAAATTATAACTAGAGATATGACATCCTAAATTTTAATATTTTTCGTTTACGTATTTTTAAGAATAATTTTTGTATTCAAGATTTCTTTGGTACTTTAATCAGTTTAAACAGTCTATTTATACCCTATAACACTATGTGGTTTGGGTATAATGACTTTGTGCTGCTGTTTGTAACAACCAAAAATATTTGACCTACACTCATCTTTAATTATACTGATCGAATCAGCATCACTATCTGATTCGATTTAACGATGTCCGTCCGTCCGTCCGTCTGTGTGTCCATGTAAAGCTTGTAATCAAACTGCAGGTCGCAAATATGAATATATTTTGACGAAATTTGGTATCTGATCTTTTGTAGGCCACGGGATGAACTCTATTGAAATTGGTAAGAATTGGTCCATGTTCAGACCTAGAGCCCATACAAATGACCCCTATGAAATCAATATAAATTGCCATAAGATCCAAATTATCATACAAATCTTAGTCAAATTGGGTTTGTATGTATATATTACATCCATTAATCAGTAGTCCAAAAATGATCCCTATTGGACAACTCTTAGTCATAGGGCCCATATAGAGCTGCTTCCCGATCTTCACTTAAATCTATCAAAAAACAAAAATATTGCACTGATTCTTCTCAAATTTTGTTTGTATATATTTTTGCAAAATACAAGAGACTTTACCAAACATGGTCAGGATCGTTCCATTTTTGGGCCTAGTCCCCATATAGATATAGCATCCGATATGAACTTTTTCATATCTGCAGCCGAAAAAATTAATAAAAATCCCACTCAAATTTGATTTATGCTAATTTTCTATATCCAGTTAGTTGGGCCTGAGAGATAGGGTTTCTAAACGCATGGTATAGGGTATCGTATAGTCGGTCTAGACCGACTATAATTTTCTTACTTGTTTCAATATATGTTTTCATTTTTTGTAAATATAAACTATCATTTATTCAATATCAGTCCTTTCTTTTTAAATATCAAAGATGACAATGAAAAGTTTCGCGATATCAATTGTTATTTCCAATAACAATTGGTATAATCCGAGGATTTGAAATTGTATTTTTTCATAACAAGTTAGTGTTGTTTAAAACCAATGAAGTTCTTTCTTTAGAAGCAATGAAAAATATCTTTTTTAGAATGACTTACTTTTTGTTTGGGTGGTATTAGGACAGTGAGTATACTATTGAAAATGGGATTAGTCTTTTCAATGCTCTCCGAATTCACATCTGGTGTTGTCTCCATACAAAAACCAATTTTGCATTAATTCATGAATAAATATTGCTTATATGAAATTATTGGGTTAGAAACTGATCAGGGTTTATATAAAAAAAGTTTAAAAAATATTTATAAACACTGTTGATAATCAATGTTTATAAACAATGTTGAAAACAATATTGATAGCTAGGGTATAAATATAAACAAGTAAGAGTGTTAAATTCGGCTGTGCCGAATCTTTGATACCCTCCACATCGGTTTGAGTATTGATAATAAATGTAAACACAATATTGGAAAAAGGAAACAATTTGTTAAACTTAATACCAAATTATTTCAGAAAATTCTTTGGGTTGGTTTTCGTCTTTTCTTTTATTTCGCATTTATTTCGGTGTTTGCTTTTTGGTCATCGTGGTTGCTGATCGGCATGCATTTAGGTTATATACCTATATGCATGCGTTTCCGGTTATATGACATAACTTCTCGTTTAATTTAGTTTTTGCTAATTAAATAGCTCGCCTTAACCTCCATTGCAAAGGTAATGGTTGTGTAGGGTGGCTATATGCATTAAATCATGCTAATTGGAGATGGCTGTATAGTTTCTTTTAACTGGCCAAATATTTCTTCATTGCGGCCATATAGGTCGGATGGAGTAACAAAATAATAACCAAAAAAAAGCTCTCTCAACTTCTTTATTAAAACATTGCCATATTTTAAAACATAGAGAATAGATTTATAATAATAAATAAGCAAATTAAGGATGCCAAACGCAAAAACCAAATGTCTCAAACATTTTAAATAAAATAATTTGTTATCTTTATTTTCTGAAAAACTTCAAATTTTCATCAAAAAAAAAAATTTTGAAAATTTATATATAAATAACATTCTCATCAAATTGCGTTTATTTATGTAACGGTTTTTATGTTCGCAATTCTTAAATATCATTTGAGGTTTTCTAAAATTCATTGAATTTAAATTAATGTTTTCTGTATGCGAATATTTTATTTTTTTTAACGATGCGACTATCGTTAAAAGAAGTTACTGAATCGCGGTACTGAAAAGCTATTAATTTCTCCTGAATGGCAATATTTTTTTTAAATGTACACATATTTGGTGTTTTTTTTTTTTGGAATTTCAATTTGTGTTTAACGAATAAAATTTATATATTAAAGATGCAATTGATGTCTTCTAAATTTAAAATTATTATTTCCGGCGTTTTGATATGATTTTCTGAAATTCAATTAATATTTTCTAATTTATAATTGGAAATATTAATTCCAATTTTTAGAATTGATATTTTCTTAAATTTGAATGGAAAATTTAAAAAGTGCAATTTTGTATTTATGTGAATAATAATGCTTTAGTAATTATAAACAATTTTTAAAAATTAGATGTAATCGCAATCAGATATTTTGTAGGTAAAGCTGAATAATAATTCTATATAACTATGTAGAACTGTTTTGAAAGAAAAAAACTCATTGATGAACTCGGTAACTCTATTTTGTAAAGACAACAAAAAAGTTAATATGCCAAACTTATGTTCATATTTGTAAAAGAATAATGAAAAAACGTATGAAATAAAAGACCAGCCCATGTATACTCTTAACATTGTTCTGTATGATATCTAGTTGAAAATATTAACATTCATGTTAAAATAGAAATAACTATTGCAAAGCTAATTAGAACAAAAATTGTGGCGCTATCTACTGTGGCATAGTCACGCTGAGCAAAATGAAGTGACACTCTGTTAATGCAAAAGAAATGTATTTTCCCCACAACAAAATATTGCAGAATTTTATGTAAAAAAATAATATACCGATTTATTTCTAACATGTAGTTATTATGGATATACATATATATATATTGAATATATGTATATATTATTTGTATTATTTAATATGTGTATGTATGTATATGTAAATATTACACACAAAAAATACAACGTCAAACGTTATTTTTGTATTTTTCTCTTTAAATAAATTAATACTAAATTTACATTGTTTTTTTTATTAACAACTATGTATTTTAGAATTTTTACTCCCTTTATATCAACTCGTAGTGTCTGCTTGTCGAAAAAATTTTGGATCGATTTTAACCCCTTTCCGTGACCCAATCGATCTGAAACTTTGCAGGCAGGCTCGTGGCAAAGACA